>OY740788.1:48338598-49753443 GCA_963514005.1 Raja brachyura
ACGTGTATATATATATATATATATATATATATATATATATATATATAATGCCCTTACCTAAAAGTTTACAATAAAACTACCCCAATGCTTGATCCTTAGCCACAAAAATTAAGAAGATCCCAAATCTATAACCTGGTGTATGAAGATATTGTAGTTGCTCTTATCCATTTTTTTAAAATAGGAGGGGCTAAACCGATCTGATTTATTCCTCCGGTTGCAATGCTGCTCCTACTATCAGTAAGTGCACATTTGTGGATACTGGGTGCAAACAGGATAATGGGAATGTGTGAAGACGTTTAGACTACTCATATTTATTGTCCAGGATTATACGAGACAATGGTCATATGACAAGGTAGTGGTGCACTCTGTGATGATAACCCTGAAAGATTCACTACCTTTTGAGAAGCAAACAGCAATTTGGGAAAGTGTATGGAGAAACCATACCACACAAACTGAACTGTGCCAAATTAGGTTTGTATATCAATTTACATTGCCATCACAAAGTGTTTCAGGGGGTTACTGACTTTTCCAGATACTAATCCTTTGCAAGAAGTGAGATATTTGTCAATAATGTAAAAAATATCAACATTTTGTTTATGAAAGGAAATACCTTTATGAAGTTTGGTGTTTAAGTGGTTGACTGTTTTCCTTTTTTTTAAACCACGCTGAATAAGCCCATCTTTTAATACTCTAGTCCCATTTAAGTACATGATGCTGACAGTAAAATAACATCTGCTTGCAACTGAGTAATGTGACTGACCCAGTCCCACGGCTGTAAATCTGTTAGTTGTACATTTAAGTTGCACGTGGCAAGTCAGCACTACTTTGCCAAAGATCGTGCTTCACTGAAAAATGAAAGGAAGAATTCGAGGAGCTGGACACACTGCAGCCAGATTTTGTTTTTAAAACACATGCTTCGGAATCATCATAGTATATCAATTCATCTGTTTACAATTAGCCCACTATGCTGTATGTCTCTGCATTGCAACTCATTTGGATGAAAAGTCCATCTATAATCAGACTGAACTAACTTGCTCTCATTTAGTGGAGTCTCCTGAGTGAAATTGGCCCCTCTGGCTTACCTGCTTCGGGATTTTGATCTTGTCTCGTGTGCCAATATATCCCTTGGCTTTCCTTGCTCTCCAGCGAGCAAAATAAACAGAAAGCATTAGCAAATTCCACTGCCAGGTGGGCTGAAGAAAGAAAGAGAGAAAGAGAGGGAGAGAGCGAGAGAAAACGGAAATACTAGGAAGTAAAGAGAATGGGATGAAAGGGAAAGCTAATGCCATCTGGCAGTCTCCATCCAGCATTTGTGATAGATGAGGTTAGCTGCATTTAGCCACGTGTATGCTTCTAGGGCAATTCAAAACCTCAGATGTACAACATGTATCTGAAAATCTCCAATTTATCATTTATCTATCTGGTAGGTTTGTTTTGCTTGGAAATACAATTAATGCAGGCATTAAAATAATGTTAATGAGTAAACTGTGAACACTGATATGATGGTCTGAATGGCGGCCTGGATGCAAGTTTCTCTAGTGTCCAGGACCAACAGAAATTCAGTCAAACATGTGATCTTTTTCAATGTTCACGTCTATTGAGAAGAAGAGAACATTTGGAAGAAAATGAGTGATATAAATGAAAGCATCTGCTTAGATTTTGATAAGGTTCAATATGGGTTTAACTTGAGTTTCCACTTAAGAATAGGTAGTTCGATTAAGAACTTTAATTATTGGTTGATACAGATGGAACAGGACCCGGTTTGGTTAAGAATTGAAAATGAAGATTGTTTCCCATTCGACATAAGCACAATACTCCTTGCCCCTGGGGTGGTACAAAAAAAATCATATAAGGAAAACCCTATAATTTTAAATAATATACGTACCTGGAAACAAATCATTAAGACTTTACATTTAGAAACTATGCCACTTTGTTTACCAATTATGAATAATCCTATGTTTAAACCTTCGACATGGGATGTGGGGTTTAGACATTGGAAAAATTTAGGAATAATAAGGATAGAACATCTTTATAGGAATGGGAAATTCCTCTCATTTCAGGAGTTGAAAGAGATTTATGGATTGCAAGCAAATAATTTATTTAGATATTGAATCGAATTTAAACTGTGAAGCTGAAATGAAAGCAAATTAGAGATTATGTCAAATTAAATACGCTAAATTATAGAAATCGAGATCCAGGTTTACTGGATGAAGTACTTGACAAGCATCCAACAACAGAAAAATTAATAGCATATATGTACAATATTTTTTTGGACAGGGAAATGCCAAAAACTGAACTATTTCGACAAAAATGGGAAAATGAAGTTGGTTTACCTATATCAGAGGATTTTTGGGAAGAAAGCTTACAACGAATTCATCGCTGTTCGTTAAATGCCAGACATACTTTGATACAATTCAAAGTAATACATAGATTACACTACTCAAAAAAGAAATTAAATAGAATTTTTCCTAATATATCACCATTATGTGATAAATGTCAGCACGTAGAAGCCGATTTAACTCATAATTTTGTAATATGTACAAAACTTAATAACTATTGGACTGAGATTTTTAAGATTATTTCCATAGTTTTAAAGATCACATTAAGCCCTGACTTAAAATTAATTATATTTGGGGTTTTAGATTCAAACCAAACTTTAACAGTAAATCAAATAAATTTTCTGGATTACTGTTTAATAATTGGAAAAAAATTAATTTTACAATTTTGGAAGGGACCATTATCCCCGACAATTAAAATGTGGACAGTGGAAATGTTGGAGACATTACAACTGGAGAGAATTAGGTTTATCCTAATGGATAAACTTGAGCTTTTTGAACAAATATGGTCTCCATTCACTGATTATATGAAGGGGTAGCTGGGCTCGGCATTGAAACTCAATAAGTACCCGGTGGAAAGATCAAACAAAAATGTTTAATTTCAGATTTATATACTCGTCTCTATATATTATATTTAGAAATTGCTCCATTCATTGATAAGATGTATACTGTTTTCTTTTCCACAAGTATAATAACAGTTTACTAGTTATATGTTTTTTTCTTTTTTTTGTTTTTTGTTTTTTGTTTTTTTGTTTGTTGTTTTTTTATTTATTTATTTTTTCTTTTTTTATATTAATCAAATATAATCATACTCTTTTAGAATAAGTAGTGCAGAGTGGATTTTCCATGGAATGTGAATTTCTACTGAGGAAACAAAGTGACATTTTGTTTTGTTTGAAAATAGGAAATTCAGTGAAGCAGAGAGGGAGAGAGAGATGCTGTAATACAGGGCTAAATTTAAAAAAAAAGTATTGAATCGAATTTAAACTGTGAAGCTGAAATGAAAGCAATAAAAATAGGAGCATTTTAACCAGGGTAACTAAATAATAATGTCTATATTTGGAGGAAATATGAAAGGAAGGTTACTTAGATCTTTAAAAGCAGCTAAGCCTTGTTGCTTGTAGTTTTTGTGCATTTGGATGCTCAGAATGTTTCATATGTTCTGGGAACTGTGGGTGTACAAAGAGCCTCTAAATTAAATAACAGGGTGTTCATGAAAGCAAAAGGATGTCTACATGAAACAGCACAAATCTTCAAGGCATTCTATAATTTCAAAAGTGCACCTCATTCATAAAAGTACCTTCAGGAAATCTCAGAACAATTCTGTGAAGGTATGTTACGATTATGATCAAATCAATAGATTCTCCTGCAATGCATCAATGACTAAGGCATTCCATTCTCAAGCGAGTTTTCAACGTTAGATTAGTGGTAGTGATGACTCTTACCATGCACAGAATGGCACCTTTAAACAAATGCCTACATGGAGGGAGCTTGATATGTAGATATGCAGAGTTCATTGTAAGGTAGGCATTTTATAACTGCCACTGTGAGACCCGCATGGTGTGTTGCCTCCCAAGTGCAGGGGTGAAGAACTCTGAGACAGTGCAGAGTATTATGTGGAGGATGTGAGTGAGACAGAAGTTGTGCTGTATATTGATGTTAACGACATGGGTAGAAAAGGGGATAAGATCCTGCAGCCTGTTTATATGAAATATTTAAGAAGCAGGATCTTAAAGAACCTCTGAATTACTCTCAGTCCAACATGCTGCTGAGTAGAAATATGACTCAACCGTAATCTTAACACAAACCAAGACATCTGTCCTTAACTGCTCCAAGATACGCTCTCTCTTTAAAATTCAAGAGTGTTCTTTCACTTGCTTTGCATCTGGGAATATTCAGTACCCAACCCTGTATGTTTTTGGTGAGGTCTCTATCATGGCTACAACATGATAATTCCAAATGATCAGTTGTGCCTCACTTCTAAAAGAATACGATTACAAGGTGCGTAGAGGTGATGGATGGTCAACATCATGATTTTCTGTAATGCAAACCCATTACAGAGTCATAGAGACATACAGCATGGAAACAGGCCCTTCAGCCCAACTAGCCCATACCAACCAACATGCCCCATTTACACTACTCCCACCTGCCTACATTTAGCCCATATCCCTCCAAACCTATCCCATCCATTTACCTGTCTAAATGTTTCTTAAATGGTGTGATTGTGTCAAGAAATCTTAGTTGACAAATATTAAACCATGTTTACCTTATTTCACTTAAATTCTGTTACGAGTACATTTTTATTTCATATCCCAAAATAGTAAGATTAAACGAGAACTTACCAGTTTGAAGTTTGATCGTGATTTTATGAGGAGTTACGTTGGTGATTATGTGAAGAACCCCGCCAGTGCGCATGCGCGTCAATCTTCAAAGCAGTGGTATGAAATCACAAATAACAATTGCACGAAGTGATATAGTAAGATGCATGACTCTAGAACTACCGGATGATCTTTATGAGAGAGGGTTGGGCGTGGAGGGCACGTAATCACCAACGTGACACATCATAAAATCAAGATCAAACTTCAAACTGGTAAATTCTCGTTTAATCTTACTATTTTACTTCGGAGTCACGTGAGTGATTCCGTGAAGGGTTCGAAGCTTTATGATTTTGTGCCGCAGATCCAAATCTTAGAATCTCACTGCATTGATTGACTCAGGATGAGTGAATAATCAAAAAATGCATTAAGCATGATATTGATTCAAATGTATTAATGGTTTACGTTAATAAATAAATCAATAGCAACCCCTGTATCTCAGGGGAGGCTAAAGTGAACGCAAAACAGAATGGGCAAAAAAACCCGGGTCAGTAACCGGCCAATGGTAAAAAATGTTTAGAAATTAATCCAGTTGACCATCCTGCGATAGCGAGGATATGGTCGATGGGAATGTCCATTGCCCTGGCCGCTGACGTTGATGCTGCCCTGGTGGAATGAGATATACCATCGTCAGTGTTAATACCTGCATAAAACAGAACCTGCTGCAGCCACCTTGAAATAGTCTGAACCGACCTTCCCTTGTGTGGTTGTTTGTCGATTAATATACAATGCTAATTCCAGACTTCTTAGGATTCTGGTGACCTTGATATAATATAGCAAGCCTGCCCTCCCACATAGACGTGGAGTATCCGAAAAATGATCTTAAATCCTGCCACCCCTGGTCTGCTCTGCTTGTGTAGATCAGAATGTAAAATGTAATGGCACCAGCAGCCAATTCCATCCTATCTAGCCACAGCGTTTGCAATGTTTGCCCTTGTTGTGCTGATATTAGTGTAATGACTAAGGATGTAGCTGGAACCCCCTGGTGAAGTAATGTTAACACATTTTTAATATCCAAACTGCATATTCTTGTAGTAGGAGAACTGGTGTCAAGATCTCTTTTACAACTCGATATCCGGGGTTGAACCCGACTGAGTGGTTCCCGTTTGTTGCAGCTGTAGTGGCTCTATTACTGAATTATTGTCAAATACCATTTAAGAATGAACTGGAAGACATCAGTAATCTGTATTGTATTAAATGTAACATTAACATTTAACCAAAACTGCTTCCGATCCCCTCAATAGGAATGTACTGCTTTTTTGGGTGCTAATCCCTGCACTCTATAGTGAGCACATCCATGGCTTGATGTGACAACCTGAGCCGTAACGCAATCCATTCAGAATGTGTAAGTCAATAATCGTTTTATTATGCAGAGGCCAGTTCCTGAACCACAGTTTGAACCACCAAAGTTTTCGTTTTTTAGGATAATCGTATACCGTTGTATTATTATGCCTGATGAAGCAGGCAACATGGCTGCTTAGCCAGTCCGACAGTACGAAACCTAAAGCAAGGTCTTGCTGACTGTTTTAAGACCCGACTAATGAGGCAAAATGGAGGAAGACATAAAAGAACATTCCTCCTTTTGTAGCGAGAATGTATTTCTCCGCACTGTTTTGCCACATATTTTTACAATTGGGTAATAAACATGAACAAACATGACAATATTCAATGTAGCATTGAACCATACTTTCATAATACTTTGAGATCCAATATGTATTCTGTGTTGTCATCGATCTGAACTTGATGATACACCAGTGGCAAAGGAGATTAGGTAAATTATTACAGGATACTTTTACTTGATTGCCATGTGACTAACATATGTAGTGTAGCAACTTGAAACTGAGCCTGTAGAATATGTATATTTGCTCAATAGCCCCTTACCCATAGGGTGCATTTAGTGTATATATTTAGTTGATACCAACAACTGAAGAATTGGTAACTCATGCAAATCTCCACTACATCCAACTAGAGATGGTATTCGGGACTTCTCACCTTAAAGCCCTTAGCATCAGTTTGTAATAACTGAATTCGACCGACCAAACTACTGGAGCAATGCTGAACACTGTTTGTTCATCATTGTGACTGAGGTAGCTTCAGCTGATAATAGCATAAGGTTGTAAACAATTGTCCACATGTCCTTTGAGAGGTCGCTACTTTGCACGATATCAGTTCCCTGATTTGCTCAGCTGAATCACAGCTACTATTTTGCCAACTATTCTTGATGAAATAAAATTCAGTACAGTTATATTGTCTTTAATAGCCTCTGTAATGGGAACTGCATAAAATGGATCTTTGAGACTCTAACACTATAACATATATGTAAACTTTATTATTAGAGAAAACCCCTTGTAGCCCGACTCACCTGAGTCCAATAGGGCTGAACGAGTCCTTCCACCAATTTTACCCCCTGCCTGGGGACCAACATCTGTGAGCCACTGACCGTACTGTCAGTGACTCTGGCGTTACTTTCTTGCCATTCCAAGGCATCCCCGCAGGCTGGAAAGGCACTGACTGCCTTGTCAGCGGCTCCTTATCTCACAACCCGATCTTTTGCCGGTTATCCGCTTCCGCGGTCGGACCAGGGTTTCCCCACAGTCCATAACCGGCTCACTCGTCGGGCTGTGAAACTGGCAGGAAAACCTCTGTGAAAGGCTCCTGCTTGAAAAAAACCCTGGTAAGTAAAAATAGCTTACCTTCTAGGTTTAACTTTGCCCTGCCAGTCTGGTGCTTGCGCCAATGCGGCTGACGTACTGACGCGCATGCGCACTGGCGAGGCTCTTCATGTAATCACTCACGTGACTCCGAAGTAAAATTTTGAATTCAATAAGGGTGACTCAAACTGCTATAATGTGGAGAGGTCGCCTGTCATAAAATAAGGTGCAGAAAGGAGGAGGTATTTCTGAAGAATGCTACTAAGAACTTTTTTGACCTGTTTGACCCCTGTTCAGTGAGGAAGGAGGCATTTCTTGACATTGGTTTTCAGGGAATGAGCAACAGAACATTTAGGATATAGCTACCAGGATATTATAAGAGTTAGAATAAGTATGGGAAAGGATATGGACCACTTTTAACTATAAATAGACAGTTGGAGAAAGGTCAGTTTCAATGGGATGGGAAAACACCTGGTCTGAGTAATAAAAACTGAAAATGCTGGAAACCCTTAGTAGGTCAGGCAACATTGCAACACAATGGCAAAGCTAGTCGAGCTGCTGCTGTTCTACTCCATCAACCCGAGTTCAATCTTGACCTCCGGAGCTCTGAGAAGAAACCCATCTGGTGCAAGTTCCCTCTGCTTGGGTTTCCTCCCACATACCAAAGACGTGTAAGTTGATACCTTAATTGTCCACCATAAATTGCCCCCTAATGTGACAGTGAATTGTAGAATGTAGAAAGTTTATGAAAATGTGAGGAAGATAAAATGGAATGAGTGAAGGATTGTGGTAAAAGATGTGTGCTTAATGGTTAGCACTGACTCAGTGGGCCAAAAGGTCTGTAGTGTGCCTATGTTTAGTTCTATGACATACACCTTGATAAATTGGAATCAAAACTGGGAGTGGTGGCAGGATTTATGTCTGTACCTTCAAGGGATAATGGGAGGACAATTAAAGCCAGAGCTTCCTGAAAGACCACTGAAACAGATCTTCTTATTCTTCTTGCGTAAGGCGTACACAGCCTAAAGTTGTAGGACAACTTGTTCTATTTGATATTATTTGATTGTGCACACGGTGTTGACTGCATTCATCGAAACGGGGTGAACCACGTGAAGGTTGCAATCTTCCACCCCCTGAAACAGATAATAAACTAAAATAGTGAGATTAAACGAGAACTTACCAGTTCGAAGTTTGATCTTTATTTTATGAGGAGTTACGATGAGGGATTACGTGAAGAAGACCCCGCCTGGCGCTGGAACGGCATACTTCAAAGCAGCGGCATGAAAAACACAGAAACCAATAGCCGAAGTAAAATAGTAAGGCTCAAAATAGACTAGAACTACCAGATGATCATTTACATTATGAGGGTTGGGAGTGGAGGGCACGTAATCCCTCATCGTAACTCCTCATAAAATAAAGATCAAACTTCGAACTGGTAAGTTCTCGTTTAATCTCACTATTTTACTTCGGAGTCACGTGAGTGACTACGTGAAGATTTTGAAGCTCTGTGTTTTTCATGTCGTAAACTCATTTCATACGACTCTCTGTTTAGTCAAAACAGTAGTGAGTAAATAGTATTTTTAGGACATTGTTACAATTTATGTAATAAGTCCTTTAATCATAAAAAGAACAACTTTTTAATAATAACCCCTCTACCTTAGGGGAAAATTACAAAATAAATTGATAAATGTTGTCAATGGTAACATAAATCGATAATATAAATCGATAATATAAAACAAAGCAAGCATTAAAGAGAACCCATTACTGTGTGTCTAAATCCTGGCACTGTGACAACAGGTTTATTCTAGAACTTTGAAAATCTCTTCTCTAGACCACCCTGCGGCCTCTAAAATTTTATCGAGTGGCACGTCCTGTACCTTTGCCACGGACGTAGCTGCCGCCCTAGTGGAGTGAGATTTAAACACATCAGTGTCTATTCTTGCTAGACACAAACCATCCAGAAATGGTTTGAACTGAACCTTTTGTATGTGGCTTTTGTGTGTTATTAATAACGCTTTCTCAGAACCTCTGAGATTTTGGTTACCTCAATGTACTGAGTTAAATGCTTAACCACACACAATGTTTCATCAATAGGATATGCTTTAAACATTACCTTCATTCCAGTTCTTCCTGGTCTGCTTTGTTTGATCAAGTCATAAACATAAAACATAATGTTATCTGCAGTCACATGTATGCAATCCAACCGTACAACTGCAAAGCTTGTACTCTCTTTGAGCTGATACCAATGCCATTAACTTTACCACCTTGAATGTTAATTTCTGCAAAGACATTGAATTAATTGGAGTCCATTGTTTAAACAAAGTGAGAACAATGCTAACATCCCAAATTCCTGTATATATGGGCTTAGGATGATTTTATTGAAATTCCTTTCATGAGTCGGGATACTAATGGGTGAGACCCAATGAATCTCGATCTGAAATTTGTCCTAAATAGGATGACAATGCACTACGAGCACAATTAATGGCACTATACTCAAATGCTCATCAAGTGTAACCCAGCAAGGAACTGTAATACATTTGAAATGTTTGCAGTATGATAAGATATCTTTGACTGTGTACACTTCCCATTTCCTTATATGCGACTTATATTGTTTTAGTGCTATTCCTCCAAGCTGCAACTATAACATCCATGGTCCTGTCCGACAGTACAACTCTTGCAATGGTCTGGTCAGAACCTGCAGATTAACAAATACATATGTGTTGAAGAAGGGTCTCGACCCGAAACGTCGCCCATCTCCTTCACTCCCTAGATGCTGCTGCACCCGCTGAGCTTCTCCAGCTCTTTGTGTAACTAACAAATACATATGATCATGCAATGGATGAATTCCTTTTGTTACTGGTTGTGTCAACAGATTGTCGCAACTGGGAATTGTCATACATGGTTCAATAAGCATATTAGCATCAATGGGAATCATGACTGCGTGGGCCAATCTGACACCACCAAAAAATTGCATTCGACAGCGTCTTGCGCTTTTTATTGAGACATTGCCCAATGAGACAGAATGGGGAAAATCATAAAAAAAAAAAAAACAAATTCCCCAGTGTAGCGAGAAAACATCCACCGCTACTGCCGCTGGATCGTGTTCCCCAAGACCCGTATTTGGGCAATTGGTGATTCAATCTAGATGCAAACAGATCAATGTCCGGCACTCCATAGCGACTGACAATATTTTGAAAATTTTGTGGATTAACATCCATTCTGTATTGTCTTCAAATATTTGTGATCTTTATCTGTCACAACATTGTCTCTCCCCGAGAGATAAATAGCTGAAAGCCAAATATTTTTTGCCATACACCATTGGCACATCTGGTTTACCAGATGATCACATGATATTGATCTAACACCACCCATGTGATTAATATATGCCACAGCTGTGGTATAATCTATTTGTACTTGGACATGCAAATCCTTTAATGAAGGGCAATAAGCTTTTAATACATAAAATGCTACCAGGAGCTCCAAATAATTAATACCATGTTTGGAACAATAAATCCTCTTGGACAGCCCATCTGCCTCTACAGCTGGTCTCATTATCCGACCCCCCCCCCCCCCCCCCCCCCATCCGAGAGAACTTCGTCATTTTGCAAAACACTACTGGCTGATGAACTAAAAGTTCTAAGCAGCTTATGGAACATTCTCAATCCATCAATGTAATTCTGATAAAACTTCCTTAGGCAATTGCATTGGCCTATCAAATGGCTTGCTCGCTGAATAAGCGCTTGAGTTTTTGCCCTTTGAAGATTTTGGTAATGTAGACGACCAAACTCTACTGTCTGGAAATGCTGCTGCCAATTTACCAATAATTTTGGCAACCTCTCGGATGGAGGGATAAGGTTCGTAAATCAAGTCTTGACACACATTTGTCAAATCCAACACTTATCCATTGGTAAAGTTACCAACCTGGTAACTGAGTTAATCTCAAACCCCAGATATTCAATGGTTTGGGATTGCTGTATCTTAGATTTGTTGGATGGATCAGGAACCCAACTTCTCAAACAACTTGTAGTTACTGAGACTAATTTTCCACCTGGCTCCTGATTAGCATTGACAATTAAATGTCATCTAGATAAGCCATAACGATGTACTTTTGTGCCTAAGGCAGTGCAAATGCTGGCTTAATCCTTAAAGGCAAAGCTTGTAGTACCACAAACTGTCTCATCCATAACTTTAATTACCTATGAAATTATGGTGAATTGGGACCGAAAAATGCATCTCTTCAATTTATTGCAGCCATAACCACCAGTTGATACCTGCTGTATAGCAGTGTTGAATGTGTCCATTTAAAATTTTTTTTACTGGACAATATATTTAATTGTGTGAGATCTAACATGATTGTACAACCCCATCTTCTATGGCCTGGGGAAAATATTTGATACAATTGTTGTGGATCCTTTCCTGTTTCTCAATACCTCCTTCCTCACACAAATTCCCACGTCTTTGTCAATTTGAATTATTCCAAGACTATAACATGAAGAATGATCAGGTTATTGTGTCCCAATGGATCCATACCTCTTCATTATCAACATTTGGAGTCTACCACCAATCTGAGGTTCATCCAAACATCCTTCTTAAATAGGATTAAGTTTTGTACCTCCCCAACTGTTTGACGAAATTACCTCCTTACCCAAAAATGTGGGTGTACATTCGTTATTTTATTAATATATGGTCCCTAGATAAGGGACGTATCAGATTTAAACTGATAAGAACAGATACCATGCTTAATCTTAGCCAAAAAGCCGAGAAACGATTTGCTGGCTGGAAATTCTTCCTTATCATACTCCTGCCTCGGCTCAAATCAAATCCCTTTTCCATATGACCAGCCTACTGGCCAACTAAAGGGTTTCATAAGACCAACAGTTCTTCCCCTTCATCCATACTTAATTTGCTTAAACAGATTTTCTCCGAATCAATAACCAGGAGTTTGAACATTGCTTGTCCTGTAAATCTTTGGATGTAAAAGAGGCCGAATGGCAATCTTTTATTTATATAATTTAATTCAAATAAGTTTGCAGAATAAACCTAACATATTTTGTTTCATTCTGAACTTTAGTCATTCCACAACTTCCCAGCTTGTCTTAAAAGACAGTGATGCCAATTAGTTTGAGGATTCTTTTAATCGTAATTCCTGCGCCCGCATAATTGCTGACATTGGCGCCCAAAACCCGGATTTACCAGGTACCTTCTTAAAGGTGTTTTAGAATGCTTCATGCATTAAATTCTGTATAATTCCAATTTTAGTATATGTGCTGCCGAAGCGAGCACATGTTTAAATGCAAATCTGCTGTTTCAACCATAACAGCTTCTTGAGGCAGGTGAGAGACCATATAATTAACATTGGCCGCCAGGTTCCTTCCATGGCCTCACCGCCTCCACCAGGTATAGTAACTTTGTGCCCTTCAGACACACCTGGATTTGCATTGTGGTGGGTACTTCTGACCACAAACACCACTTTCAGGGTCTGTCACATACAGCCCTGGTACTCCTGAAACTCGTTCAAGGAGACTTCCTCCAGTCCATACCCAGGCACTGGGGTTTCAAATTCCCAATTCGAATTGGCACCATATTCACGATATGGAACCCCCTCAGGGGCTGCCTGGGAATATTCTGGGTACTTAGACCCTTGGTTGATATAATTTGGAGAATTTCCTCCATTAGATCCATACTTAGCCAATTTTAGGCTTACCTTACAGGATCTTTTAGAAACCTCAGGCCTTTCAAGCCTCTTTTTACTTTTAGGCACTGGGTTTTCAAGTGTTGTTTGTGGAGCAACTAAAGGCTCCCTAACGGGTATTTCAATCGGCCACCGGTATCGGAACCGGCTCCGCAATAGTCTGCTGTCCCGACTTTTTACACCCCGGGACGCACGTTTACCCGCGATTTTCTTTTTAAAACATTTTATTTTTATTTTTATTTAAACTCCTGCTGGTTTCCTACCAGCCTACGGAGTTTTAAGAAAAACGCCCTGGAAGTAAAATAATTTTACTTACCTGCGGGCCGTTTCCTTACCGCTGTGCTGGAGCTGCGCTCTGCAGCTCTTCCTCTGCCGATAGCGTCGACGTAATGCCGTTCCAGCGCCAGGCGGGGTCTTCTTCACGTAGTCACTCACGTGACTCCGAAGTAAAATAAAGCAAAAAGCCACATGACCGAGATCAGGTTGATGAAATAACAGAACCAGGCTGACTGCAAGAAGTTCAAAGAAGGAAAAATTGGAAATGAACAGGGGAAAGCGATGGTTAGCAACAGGATTGGTAACAGAGAATCTAAAAGATAATCTAAATATTTTCTTTAGATTTGTAAAAAGATATCCAAAGAAGAAGTGAGGCCAATTAGGGACAAATAATGTATGATCTTGGTAATAGATGAGTGCATAACACTAGAAATTACCTGATGTTGCAGCAAATACAGTGAAGGAAGTTACAAAATATGGAGAAACTGACGCTGAGTAGGGGAACTAGAAAGGTCAGCTGTATTAAAAGCAAATAAAGCCCTTGGTCCAGATTGGATATATCTGAGATTGCAGAGGGAAGCAAGGGTGGAAACTCCAGAGGAATTGGTCATAATCTGCATTTCTAGACACTGCAAATCAGCAAAGATGTAATGGCTGCAGAAGCAAATTTATCAGAATAATTCCAGGAATTAGGAAAATAAGTGTTGGAGTCATTCAGTTTTTTAGGCAGCATCTCTGGAGAACATGGATAACTGACCCGCTGAATTACTCCAGCACTTTGTGTCTTTTTTTGTAAACTAGAATCTACAGTTCCTTGTGTCCCCAGGAGTTAGGAATTTCAGATACGTGTTTTCACTGGAATAGTTGGAGGTCTTTGGTCTGTTAACTCGTGTCATTGCTAAAATGGCAGAGGAAATAAGATGGGTTCTGGATTATTGATGGGATTGGTAGAGGTTTGAAAGGGCAATGAAGTGGAGTGGGAAATATATGCGTTCAGTAGGATTAAAGAAGATAGGGCTGCATTTTGCCTGGAGTCAGGATCAGGGTCCATCTGGGAAAGAATGGAGCCCGGATGTGCTGAGAGAGGATTATGTCTGGGTCGGACAGGTAGGTAACCAATTGTAGGTGGTTGGGATCATAGAAACATAGAAACATAGAAATTAGGTGCAGGAGTAGGCCATGCGACCCTTCGAGCCTGCACCGCCATTCAATATGATCATGGCTGATCATCCAACTCAGTATCCCGTACCTGCCTTCTCTCCATACCCTCTGCTCCCCTTAGCCACAAGGGCCACATCTAACTCCCTCTTAAATATAGCCAATGAACTGGCCTCAACTACCCCCTGTGGCAGAGTTCCAGAGACCCACCACCCTCTGTGAAAAAAGTCCTTCTCATCTCGGTCCTAAAGGATTTCCCCCTTATCCTTAAGCTGTGACCCCTTGTCCTGGACCTCCCCAACATCGGGAACAATCTTTCTGCATCTAGCCTGTCCAACCCCTTAAGAATTTTGTAAGTTTCTATAAGATCGCCTCTCAATCTCCTAAATTCTAGAGAGTATAAACCGAGTCTATGCAGTCTTTGTTCATAAGACAGTCCTGACATCCCAGGAATCAGTCTGGTGATCAGGCTGGATGGTTGGGGGAGAGTCAATCCAAGGGTTTAGGTGGGGTGGAGAGATGATCGGGGCCATCATGGTTGGACAGATAAGCAAACTAGTGTTGGGATTGTGGATTGAGCAGAGATAATTGGGAATCAGGAAAAAAGTCATCAGCAACCTGTTGAGGTGATTGGAGGATGGGGATGGAGCTTGTGGAAACAAAGTATGCGACTTATAAGGAGGAACTAACTGGCAGATGATAGTTGCTCCAGACTCCCAGAAGCATAGCAGTTACAGTTTAACTAATGCTTCAGCAAGCCTAAGATGTTTCATGTGCAAGGTCCACACCATTTGCAATGCCTCTGTGCACAGAATATTTTTGTGGCAGTGATGTTGGAATATGCTGTTTGACAAGACCATATGTGGCTTGCAATCTCTTGACAAGGAATATCAGACACAGAGAAGACCAAGTCTGATTTAAGGAATTGCTAACTACTAAGTGTAAGTAAGTGTACTAACTACTCTATCACATTTAACGTTCATTTTAAAAAATATAATCAAACCAGAGGGTTGCACTACTCAAGAGAGCTTTCATGTAATCAGACTGAAAACCGTTTTCCTTTTTAGCATTTTTTCTGTCTTTTTCCTTGTCGAGTAACTTGAATCAAGATTTATGAAGTCAAGTTGGATAAATGGAGTTAAGATATAGATCATATTTAAAGCCCAAGTAGCTTATTCCAGTTCTAAACTCCCTCAGTTCATAGATGCTACTTCTTTATCAAGCAAGAAATAGAGGCACCTCGATAATATTTGGTAGGTATAAAGTCATGATAAATTACCTTTTTAAAAAAAAAAATCTAAATCAATCTACTTGCCTGGACAAGGCATCTGAGTTTCCAGACTCATAGGTTGCACTAGGTAATTATAGATGTTTAATCTTTCCAGGTCGTGGTCGGTGAAGTTGTTGGCAATGTTTGATAGTAGATCAGAAGCACATGGAGAAAGGAATATACGTCTGGCTGTTATAATTGCAAATAAGTAAAGCAAGGTTTAAAAAAAACCATCCATATTGTAATTATTTGCACTGTTTATCTTAGCCTTCTGACATTGTATCAGATAAAAGTGTAATTTGAAGATGAAAGCTACATACCAAAGATGTATGTTTTAGCAGAATCCCTTTTGTATGTAAGGTTATGAATGCTCCATCACACTTGAGTACTCCAGCCTAGAAGCTCTGCCAGCCCTGGCTGCATCACATCATGACCACATGACTTTGGCAGGCCACTGTTTCAGTGCTGAAAGGGCTAAATGCTCATATACTTAATCTTGGATTCATTTTAAATGAAGGCAGATGGGAAAGCTGCCATTGCTCCCCGCTCAGCAGACAAAATAGCACTTGGAGCATTGAAATACATATGATTTCTGGCAGTCTAACACAAATAGATTGTAACCTCGAGACACAATGCCAATATGACACATGCCAAAAGCCATGAGTACATCGTTCCCACTTGGAAATCATAGGGATGCTGGCATTAAAATAGTGTTAGACACAAAATGCTGGATTAACTCAGCGGGACAGGCAGATAGGAAATCCTATTTCCTTTTATAATTTTTATTTAGCAAAATGCACACGGATTCTGAGTTACATACATCCAGAGATCTATTTGATGTGAATTTTTCCCGTTATTCTTCCAATTAGCTGTGATAATCCCTAATAGACAAGGAAAATTAGGATTGAATGTTAAACCATTTCTGGGCAGTGATATGGTTAACTTTCACCCACAGAATCGCCTATTGGCATTTCACGCTAATCTCATGACTGCTGGTATTTCTGTTCAAGCAGGAAGTTGCCCACCCGAAAAACCAAGTTGGTTCTTCAAATGGAAGATCCGCAACCTGATGCGGCCTCACCAACATCTTGTACAACTGCAACATAACCTCCAAACTCCTGCACTCAGTGCCCAAATGCCTTCTGCACCGGTCTACCTGTGACGCCACTTTCAGGGAAGAATGTACTTGTACTCTCATCGGCTAAAGATGCATTCCTGATTATCTGGCTGTTCGAATCTTAAATGAAGTTGCCTGCATATTTACATTACATTGTACTCTGGAAAATACATCAGGCACGAGGTAGATGGAATTCCATTGGCAAATTTTGTCTGCTCAATTCTCAATATCAACTACCTAATATATTTATAAAAATGAAAGCTTCCTGCAAGGAGAAATCCATACACTGGTGCCAAGTACAGCATCGTGACCCGATTGCTGATTGGGACATTGCCGGAATTCTACAATATAAAATATGTTTTCAATGCATTTTCACAAGTTATCTGTTGAAATAGGAGATCATTGTAACCTTAAAGTGGACACTATGAACTGCGGATGCTGGAATCTTGAGCAAAGCACAAAGTGCTGGAGTAGCTCAGCAGCTGAGGGGGAATGGGTAGGCGAGGCTTCAGTTCTGAGGAAGGATCCTGACCTGAAACGTTGTGTACCCATTGCTTCCATTGATGCTGCCTGACCTGCTGAGTTTCTCCTACATGTTGTGTTTTGTATTGTATCTTTTATCTGGTTGCTGCTGTAAGTACCACTTTTCCGTAGTATGCAATCATGCCTCTGCAGCCACTTCCCCAGTTTACTTCTGAAACATCAAGTAGGAGATGATAATAACTTGGAGATTGCCAGGTACCTGGTGTGTGTACAGTGTTGCTAAATTGCATTGTAATTAATTTATTAGCCAAGTATGTAAAAATGTACAAGGAATTTGATTTGCCACACAGTCATACCAATAAAGCAACAAGACACACAACATAAACATTACCATAAACTCCTACCACAGTGCACTGTGTTGAAAAGCAATAACATATTATCTTCTTCCCTTCTTTTCTCCCGCGGTCAGGGCAGTTGAACCATCGCAGTTGGGGCGATCAAAGCTCCCGCGTCGGGGCAATCGCAGCTCCCAAAGTCAATCCCTAACCAAGGGACCGCGAGCTCCACGATGTTAAGTCCGCAGGCTCCTGCGGTTGGAGCTCCCGAAGTTGATCCCCAGCAAAGGGACCGCCAGTTCCACGATGTTAGGCCGCAGAGCGGATGGAGATACGATACGGGGAAAAGTCGCATCTCCGTCGAGGAAAGAGATTTTAAAAAGTTTCCCCCACCCCCCACATAATACAAAACAAAAGATACACTAAACATTCCTTTAACAACAGACTAAAAACAAAAGAAGAAAAGAACGAGACAGACTGTTGGCGTGACTGCCATCGTACAGTGCCACCTGACATTTCTCTTGCTGGAGAAGCCAAGATATCATTGTAAAGGCAAGGCCATTGTAAAGGCAAAAGCAACAGCGAGAGATCAACAAATTAGAGTGAAAAGGCTGGGAGAATAAATTAATTGATCTTCGCAAAGTTAATAAATCCAATGTGTGTTTGAGATGTGTGGATATCCAACACAAGCTACATAGAGTTTAAAATCAGGAATTGTTATACATTGTTTATCCATCTGCTTCATGTACCATTTACATTAATATGAAATATTGCATTTGGTTTGCAGAATACAAGCAGCTGACTGATGTTGCCATACCTGAAGAGAATTATAAATGTTGGCCATCTTACCAGCACGAGGGATGTCTGTTATCAGTTTATGACATCAATGAAGCAATGGAGATCTGTGATAATCATTCCCAGTGCCATGCCTTTGTTCTAACCAATCAGACAACGTGGACAGGTGAGTCTTGTTGCTGTCAAGGTTCAGTCCAGTCCAATATACTGACAATGTTTAGATTAGTTTAGAGATACAGCATGGATACAGGCCCTTCGGCCCACCGAGTCAGTGCCGACCAACGATCATCCATACACTAGTTCTATGCCATCCCAGTTTCGCATCCTACACACTAAGGGCAATTTTCTGAAGTCAATTAACCTGCAAACCTGCACATCTTTGCAATGTGGAAGGAAACTGGAGCACCCAGAGAAAACCCACACGGTCACAGGGAGAATGTACAAATTATGTTTGCATTGCACCCGTAGCTAGGATCAAACCCTGTAAGGCTCTGGTGCTGTAAGGCAGTAATTCTACTGCTGTGCCACTGTGCCACCACCATGGTTGAGTAGAACGATGTAACAGGCAAATTTCATGAGTACATTGACCTGGTCAGACCGTAGGTACTGTACCTCACTAATAACTTTTAGTTGTGCAGATTTCTATTACCTGTAATTCCTATTCAATTGTTTGTCTGTAAAGAACACAAAAGTTACAAGGAAGGCCACCATTTATGGACATGCCATATTTAGACGTCCTAAATATGTAAGATAAGTATAGATTGATCGAGTCTCTTAGAGAGCTCAATATGAAGCAATGTTACAAAATTTTGAGATTTTAAAAATCAAGTCTGCAATTTATCCCATCAGATAAAGCATAAAAAAAAGTTTAATTTGACACCTAATTCACTTTCATATCTTCAGTATTAAGAAAGATATGGCCATTTTCATACTCGGAAATTAGCATCTTGTTCCCCATTGCCTTTCAATTGACTTAACTCAAAAGCTGTGATCCGGAACAGTTAAAAGCCCATGACTTTCCTAACAATTAAGAGAACTCAATGAAATTTTCAGTTATTATAGATTGAAGCATTCTGAAACAAATATGAAACAATCTTACTTGGATGACCTGAAATTAAAGCATATAATTAGTTAGTTATCTAATTGTAGCTAATTACAAAATTCAATGAGCAGATCTAAACATCTATCCATTTCTTAAGAAAAGATAAACTTTTTTTTAAATTGCCTAAGTGTCCAAATAACATTCACACAATAATCCACAATATAACATAATTTTTAAATCTTATGTTCATGAATTTCTGGGCCAAATGGAAGGAATTTAGTGTTTGATTCCTGTAAATTAATGGCCATTTAAATCAACTAGCGAGTGGGTTTTAATGGAATGCGGTGGATTGGAACGTTGCGGTTAGCGGTGAAGTCGGGAGGAAAAATACTGTTTGTTCATACATTTTTTTGGACCCCATTTCGCAACATGAAAATGTTATTAAAGCCTCCCGAAAAACCAACTTTTAATATAAAAATAAACTATTTACCTTTTTTTCTCCCCTACGCAAAATCCTTCCGGTTGTCGGCGCTCACGGCTTTTGAAGGTGATTTTTAAATTACTCTAGTTAATAAATAATTTAGAGTAATTTAAAAATACCTTCATTCATGAAATGTCGGAGCGATTTTTCTTCCGCAACGAAATCGCCCGACATTGATCGATTTTCCCTGCCTGTGGAAAAATGGCACTTTAAGCTCACCCCCCTCTGAAAGGCACCAAAGTCGCGCACACGGGGAGCGGCAGAACTGCAGCGCTGCTCAAGGTAAGTTTTGTAACATACCTACAATATGTCCATTTGTCAGACCAATTTGCCTTTTAAATGTTAACATATGACAACAG
Organism: Raja brachyura; assembly: GCA_963514005.1. The sequence continues at coordinate 48,358,969 of OY740788.1, forward strand.
GAATATTTTAATCTCAACGAAGATTCCATCAATGTACCAATTACATCAAAACATTGCACTGGAAATCTGAACAAAAAAAATGTTTCCACTAGTGGGAGAGTCTAGGACCAGAAGTCACAGCCTCAAAATTAACGGACATTCCTTTAGGAAGGAAATGAAGAGGAATTTCATTAGTCAGAGGGTGGCGAATTTGTGGAATTCAATGTCAAAGAAGTCTGTGGAGGTCAAGTCAATAGATTTTTAAGGCAGAGAGAGATAGATTCTTGATTGGTACAGGTGTCGGGGGTTATGGGGAGAAGGCAGCAGAATGGGGTTGAGAGGGGAGATAGATCAGCCATGATTAAATGGCAGAGCAGACATGATGGACTGAATGGGCTAATTCTGTTCCTATCATTTATGAATTATGAACATGAACTTTATCATGACCTCCTTAATATGTGTACCCTGCAGTTTGGAAAGCTCAAACTCTGGAGTTAGCCCAAACATTCATTCTGATTGTAGGGCACCCAAATTCAAAACGTCTGAGAGAATAAAAAATTGTGTGCATGGTATAAGGAAAGTTTAATATTAAGGGACTGTTTTAAAAAAAATGTTGAAAAACATTATGCTGAAGAAAATATATACCTGGAGAAGATGTAATGTGGAATCCGATTGGATCAAGACGGCGGGGAGGGTGTTTGGTTTTAAAAAATAGTCACAGAAAATTACAAGGTGCATACCAGTGGTGAACTAGATGAACCAGTGATCAATTTTCCCTGTCATGTTATGGTGCACAATCCAGTGATCACTGGTGCTGCTAACTAGGATCCAGCCCAGCTGTTGGGGAATGCGAGTGGGAGATCAGTTCAGCTTGTACAAGGTCAGAGCGTGAAAATACCAGGCACCGATGAAATCTGCAAATGACACTTCACTGAAAGATGGCTTTAATTAGTTCTACAAGCTGCTGAAGGATGTGCAATGTAGCAGCAACGGTCATAGGTGTATGTCTGTCAGCATAATATTCTTTCTGTACTTTAACAGGAAGCTTTAAAAAATGTGTGCCATTTAATTACAGTATGTAGTCCAAGTAAACTCATACACTTGGCCATGCGTAGTAAACTCGTGATTACCTTGGCTGTCCTTTTTGCAATGAGCTGCAATGAGGGACACTAGTAGTTCAAGATGTTTCGCATTAATAAAATTATGACTGCATTATTGTTTGTTTATTTTTGCTCACAGGCCGACATCTTGTCTCCTTCAAAACCAGTTCAAATCACATCATGCCAGATGTGGAGAAGATAACATTTGTAAAAGTGGCAGACTGAACACCGCGTGAGATTTCGACATTGAGTTCAAACTGTCCTGGCAGGGATTAAAAGGCAAGGGCCGCCATGGGCCAGGATGCTCCTGCCACCATCTGTGTGTTCTGAGGTGCAGGGTGATGGGGTAATAGGTAGATGATCACCAACACCTGGAATTCTCATGGCAAAACGTGCAATAGTGCAGGGTGGAACTGTGAACAGCCAAATAATGCTAATCTGTACATGGATTGTCAATGTAAGATCACCCTTGTTTTTAATTTTTGTCGACCCGACAATCTCCTCCACTTGTTAAAACCAATCCAGGGTGCCGAGATATGTAAGCTAAACCATTGGTTGAAGTTTGCAGAGTGTCAGGACACATAAATGAAGTGTCATTGTGCTCCTGGCATCTTCAATCTTATATCATAACCCTGGGATCTTAATTGGCCTGATTTCCTGATGTTGTGCTCTCTTCCCTACCTTACACGCAGTCAGTTACTTTCTGTAAAAAATTCTTCTTATTTCCCAGGTAATGCTTTTCCTCATTACTGGCCAGGGAATATACATGGCAAAGGGAAACAGAACATCCATGAAAAGTTTAGTTTAGTTTAGAGATACAGCGTGCAAACAGGCCATTCGACCCACTGATTCCACGCCAACCAGTGATTACCTATACACTATTTCTATCCTAGATACTATGGACAATTTACAGAAGCCAATGAACCTACTAACCCTGCATGTTTTAGAATGTGGGAGGAAACTGGAGCACCTGGAGAAAACCCAGTCACAGGAAGAACGTACAAACTTCATACAGAGAGCACACGTAGTCAGGATTGAACCTGAGTTTCTAGCACTGTAAGGCAGCAACTCTACCGTTGCGCCACTGTGCAGTATTTCCTCCTTCTCCTGGAATCTAAGGGTATCTCACGATTGAAACCTAACTAACATATTCAGATGAAATTCCTCCCATGTCATTTTGACTGAAGCATTATCTGTTTTTTTAAACGCATCCCGTGCCTACTTCCAAGCATTCACTTAATAATCTTCCACTTAGACATTGGTGCAAACAAATAATACGAGTTATCATTTTATTGCTGTTCAATACTATCATCTGGAAGGATAACTTTAGGAAATCAAACAGAATGATACCCAGAATGCGCACATGCCAACAGAATCAGCTGTATTTAAAAAAAAAAAAAATGTGTTGTGATTGACAAAGTTTGTCTCGCTTATTCGCTTTCTGTGAAAGTATTTTTGATGCAGTGACATCAATGATGATTCTTTCGGCCATCCAGAGGTATTATCCAGCTTTGGACTTCAGTGCGGAAGCTTTAAGAATTGCAGCTCATATTGGAAAAAGGGATGCGGTTTGTGCATGATTTTCAACCCCAGCAATGGCATCATCAAAATCAGGCCAGCTTTCCATTATGTGCTTTTGGTGCATGAGGCTTTCCACTGAGGGCAATATCAGAAGGTCATCTTAATATTTTTAAAAATGTGATATACATACTTTTAGTAAAGTTATTTATTATTTTTCTATTGAAAAAGCATTAAACTTGTTGAAGTGAACATGCAGGCATTGAGTACTTTGTTTTTAGTGACAGTATTGACGGGGTTACCATGTTACACCCAATGACATTCTCCACTGTATTCTCCATTGTTGGAAGGAAAAGCTGCTGAGGTTTCAGAACCAGCAAAATGATACACAAGAACACACGTGCCACACAATCAGGTGTAATTTTTTAAAAAGTAATCTGCATAAATGGATGGTTGTGGTGTATCAAGAACCAAATCTCGGGCGAAGTAGCTGGGAACGATAACACAATGGGAAAATTGCTTGTGAAAGCAAGGAACTGCAGATGCTGGTTTACAAAAGGAGACACAGAGTGCTGGAGTAACTCAGCAGATCAGGCCTTATTGGGTGTGCTGGTGCAGGATCCACCAAAAATTAATTTGCAAGTTGAAACAGTAGTATGGAAGGCAAATGCAATGTTAGCATTTATTTTGAGAGGACTCGGATACAGGGACAAGGATGGAAGGTCCTGTGAGGATGTACAGCATCTCAGGAAAATGCGTTAGGCAACGTTTCAGGTCAGGACCCTTCCTCAGACTGACTCCTTCAATCAGAAAGTTGCTTGTTTCAGTTTTGACGCCAAAGCAAAAGCCATTGAGGATTAATGAAACACAGTGCGGGGACAATGTAAGGACATTTACAATCCAATTACATGCTCTATTTAATATATTACAAATTATCACCTGCCCTGTGGATGAGGTGGGTGTAACTGAGATGTGCTGTGGTTCGACTGTGTTCTGTGAGGGATCTCTGTGGTTGGGCTTGGGGAGGTTCCATGGTGTGTTGATGGCTCCTCTGTCACCATGTGTGCAAAGTGGGTTTGAGGGAAGGTGGAGGAATTAACATATTTTATTGTATGTCTCTTATTTCTGACTTCATGGGGGAGTGGAGATGTGCAGTATTTTATGATTTTGAGTGTGGGTATGGAGAGGGAATAGTTTCAACAGCATTCGAGAACATTAAAGTACGATGGGCTGGTTGAATGTGGAAATCACAAGAACCAGCTCTTGGTTGTACTGAGTCTGGCAAGGCCTGTTTGCAGCAGGGACACATTTTTGATTACAATCTTTAATAGACCAGAATATTACACAGTCTATCAAACCTGCTTATAATACGGGGAGTGAAGCATTGTTCTATCCTTCAAATTTACTCATCGCAAAAGATTAATTTGTAAGACAAATAATGTGGTTAAACCAGTCAACAGATGGACATTGCTTCAGATTAAGGAAGCATATGTGTTGAATGGAACAGGTGTGATGGATTGCTTGTTACTCTATCCTTACTGTGAAGTTCAAACAGGCTGACCTGCCCTTTTGCCTTTTTAAATGCATGTCCTCACTTCAGACCTGAGAGGTTCAAACCCTGCTCTGAAAGAGGACCCAGCGCACTGCGAATGGCTGACCCAGAGCACAAGATAAACAAATCAGAAAGTAAAGCAGCTGAATAATATTTATTCAGTAAAAGCCCAACAGCCATGATGAAAACTGACCATAGGATAAAGGCATAGTTTGGAACAGGAAGACTTTTAGACTTTGGACTTTAGAGATACAGATACAGGCAGAAACACCGAGTCTGCGCCGACCAGTGATCACCCTGTACACCCTCACTATCCTACATGCTAAGGGCAATTTTACAACCTACCAAAGCTAATTAACCTACAAAGCTGTATGTCTTTAGAGAGTGAGAAGAAACCGGAGAACCGGAGAAAATCCACGCAGTCACAGGGAAAACGTACATGCTCAGCAGAGATAGCACTGATAGGCAGGATTGAACCGGGGTCTCTCGCACTATAAGGCAGCAACTCTATCACTGTGCTGGCTAGTAGTTATATAGTAGTAGTAATAGTATAGTTATAGCAGATCGATATACATTTACTGAGATATCTGTATGGGCCTACCCATTTTTAAATGTAGGCTAATTTCACAACCAAACTGCACATATTGTAGATTCAGAGAGTGATACTGCATGGAAACAAGCCCATTGGCCCATCACGTCTGTGCCAAACAACAACGGCCCATTTTTACACTAATCCTACCTGAAACCAATTTATCCCATATCTCTACCCATCACTTATACATCAAGGTGATTTCCAGTCACTTATTAACTCGTGCATTTTTGGAACTTTTGGTGAAACCAAACGAAATTCACTACGACAGGAAGAACGTGCAAATTCCACACGTGCAGCATAGCAGTTCAGGGTTAAACCCACGTCGCTGGAGCAGTGAGGCAGCAGCTCAGCCAGCTGCACTATTGTGCTGCCTATGACTCAAACAAGTACAGATGCAGCCCGCTGAGAGAAACTTAGAAACAGAGAGGAGTAAGGTATCTGCTATTAGGGAGCATTTCAATGAGCCCTCAACCATGATTCTATTCTTGATTATAACCATCCCTGACTCCATTCCACCACCAACTATCAACTGCACCATTGCCACCACCCCTGACTGACAAGTGGTTAAATGATTCATTTGATAACTGCAAAGTAACAAAACCTTCAGAATGGATGGTATGTCTGCTCAAGTCTAGTTAGACAAGAGTAACCTTTAATTCAAAGTTCCTTTTGCCTTGGCATGCCAAGTGCAGCGATTAAACTTTTTCTGGCAATAGATTTCTGGCACGACTTGCCTCTGTCCAGCTGCTTTTAGGTTTAGAATTATTATTGTCACAAGTACCGAGGTACAGTGAAAAGCTTTGTTTGCAAAGTGATTGCTGAAAGTCAAATACTGGCTTGTGTCTCTGCTTAACTTTGTGAAAATGTACCTCCACAGCCCATGCCTGGCTTCGTATGGGTCCTACGTCTCCTCAGAGCGTTCTCCCCGCTATTAGAAACAGACTGAAGGGAGGTTCCAACAAAAAATGTCGCCTATCGTTGTCCTCCGGAAATGCTGTCTTTCCCGCTGAGTTACGCCAGCACTTTGTGTCTTTTCACAGATCTATTGCGAACCATTCAATAAACTCACAACCCCATCTGAATAACGGCAAAAATGTGAATCTTGTACCTATTGTCATTTTTAAAATGAGACTCTCGTTCGTAGCTCCATCAGATTCAATGTCCTTTCGGTGTGAATCAAAGTAAATTATTTTACTGCTTTGGTTTCTCGTGATGCGTAAACCCTGGTTTCCAATGTCCGCACATGCACATTCCACTGTGTGTTACTGGATGGAATTCAAAAGCAGGAGCTCTCAATTGCTGTTACCTATGTTAGCCAAGGAGCCCTGTATTATTATTATTATTATTATTATTATTATTATTAGCTCATTTCACTGACCTAATTCATAATCTATCCCGAATGACAGCTTAGGGTTCAATTCTTTCAAGGCACAGAACTTTTCAAAATTATTCATTAATTGTCCAAACATAAATTAAATCTTGGGTTAGGCCAGGGCTTTAAATAATTGACATACTTGTTTCTCAGTGCACAAAGAAAAAGTCAGCATGAATTATTTCTCGTAGGTATCCATGAGTTTAATGAAACCTTCAGCCAAGCTGGATAGATGCCCATCACTAAAGAAATCTAATCATTCCATTATGTAATTTGTTGGCAATATTTAATACAACTTTTAATTTATGTATTCCAGCATGCATAGTCTTATCAGTCACAATAATTGATGTTTCCACCGCAAATAATACACTTATCTCTGTATTAGTCAATCACACAAAGTACAATTAGCTGTCTGGCATAAAATGATGATATTTTTAACTTTTGCCATGAGTTCAGGAAACTTACAGAGTGGAGCCACCCCCCAGCCAACTGGCTCGTTGGCAGTGTAAGAATCTGCTTTCATCTAGTTGTTGTAATCCTCCCAGGAGATCTCGAGTCTCATGCACAATTGAAAAACTTTAGTGGTAAGCATGGGGCAAATCCAAGAAAAAATAGCTCAAAATTAAAAGATCTGTCTGATTTGTTTTTCTCTCATTTCCAGAAAAAAAGTTTTAGGTAGATGTTTAATGTAAACTCACAATAATCAAAGTCAGCAGGATGTACTATCTTGGAAGGCAATACAGGCAACAGTGGATGTGTTTATGCAATGACCATGCACATGACTTATATAAGACTTTGCTGGCTTTAGATCAGAAGTGGAAAGTTTAAACTTTGGGCGTATAGGATCAATGCAATATCCAAATTGAATCAGTCAATTCAGGTTGATGATTTAATGCAAGGTGTTCCTGATCATGAAATGCCCTCTCATTGTGAAAATGGAGACACAAAGAACTCCAAATGCTGGTTCACAAAAACAACACACACACAAAGTGCTGGAGCACGGGTCAGACAGCACCCCTGGAAGACATGGACATGTCACACCTTGGACTGAGAGCCCAGTTGAGTCCCGATCTGAGGCATCGCTTGTCTATGTCTTGACCTGCTGAGTTGCTCCAGCACTTTGTGTGTTTTTTCCCATTGTCAAAACACATGCTGATATAACTCACAATCATTCTCTAATCTTACTTCATTGAATGATGGATTTTCTTTTGAGAAACACAATGAAAAATATTGACAAGTTAAACTGACCCCAAGTAAAGTCCTATTGTCTCTGGAGCTGGTTGCTACAATGCTGAGGACTATATTCTGTACTTTGTACCTTTCCCTTTGCCCTACTTGCTGTACTTGAGTTTGGCTTGATTGTATTTATACATAGTATTATCTGATCTGTTCAGATAACATGCCAAGCAAAGATTTTCACTGTACATCTGGACATGTGACAATAATAAACCTAAATCTAAACATAAACCCATTGAATGGCTTCTGGAATGATTATCTCTTAAATAATGGATTCCAGCATTTTCCCAGTAATAGATATTAGGATAACAGCCTATTGTCACCTGCTTTTTCTCTCACTCCCATTTTGAATAGTGCAGGTTTCCAGTCCTTTGACTTTCCCAGAAAACATGGAATTTTATTAGATTATAACCAAGACATCCACTACTTTGTAGTCATTTTATTAGATTATAACCAAGACATCCTTTAATACCCTGGGGTGCAGGTCAGCATGTCTAAGTGTAAATACACTCTTCTAAGCTTCCCCCCAGTCTAGTTCAGTCAATAAAACACTGATTTAAGTACTGGAACAACTAAACTTTATTTTTGGATAGAACAACAAATTCCCCTGTGCAATACCTAAACAACTGCGGGGTCAATCCTTGTATCTACCTGGCCAAGTCCTTCAGCCTCGTGCAAGCAGAAACACTCCAAGACATCACGCACTCCCAAGCGCTCTTTCAGAAGATCGACAAAGGACCTCATGGGGGCTGCCTTTTATAGGTCTTCGAACCTTGAGGGGCCGAACTACAGAGGGGTGATATATTTACAATCTAATCAAACACATTAATTACAACAATACATTATAGACAGTTTCACAGACCAATAACAGAATCTCCCTTACATTGTTGCAGAAGAAGCTTCCAGAAGAAGCTAGCTTAACTTGAATAATTCAACATTTACCCTGGAATCCAAACAAACTTAACACTTAAGGGCTTAACACTTTAACCAATCATCACACAACAGGGTAACTGTCTAGCAACATTATTTACAATATGTACACTTAGTTTTAACATTGATCCAATTAACTTCATGCATTTTACGTTTCCTTGGATGTCCTCTGCAGAATCCCATCCATCTGTTAATTGAATATGCAACACTGATCTGGGCCCTAAACTTACTGGCACCATTCAGAACCTTGGCTTATTTCTGCAGCGCACAACAGACATGACCAAAATGGCCTAACAATACAAGAGTCCTTACTAAATTTTGATTCTATGGCTGCTCTGTTTTAGCCAGGATTAACATTCCTCCCTTTTATCATATATATGATAACCATCATTTATGATAACCATTGGTGACTGGAAAATTATCAAACAAATTAACAACAAGGCGATGATGTTTCTTCTCAGAATCTCATCAGGTTTCCCGAGTTTTCTTGGACGTAGCTTCATGATTCCTGTCTGATGAGTCTTCACCTCCCAAGTTTTCGTGGGTGCAAATCCCCTCCATCTGTGTTGTCAATCCCTCTGTACTTGATCCATAGTTAAACCTATAATTCCTAAGAGAACTTTAAATGAAGTAAGTTACACTCCATACTTTCACTGATGCTTTCCTGTCATCCATTATTAACCAAAAACCTCTCTGTATACTATTACTATTCTGTGGTATAATCTTTCCCATACTACGATCAACATTAACATGTAGCAAAAGGATTCGAATACAAGAGCAGGGAGGTTCTACTGCAGTTGTACAGGGTCTTGGTGAGGCCACACCTGGAATTCCGTGCAGTTTCCGTCTCCTAATCTGAGGAAAGACATTCTTGCCATAGAGGGAGTACAGAGAAGGTTCACCGGACTGATTCCTGGGATGGCAAGTCTTGCATATGATGAAAGACTGGATAGACTCGGCTTGTACTCGCTGGAATTTAGAAGATTGAGGGGGGGATCTTATAGAGACTTACAAAATTCTTAAAGGGTTGGACAGGCTAGATGCAGGAAGATTGTTCCCGATGTAGGGGAAGTCCAGAACAAGGGGTCACAGTTTAAGGGTAAGAGGGAAGTCTTTTGGGACCGAGATGAGAAAATCATTTTTCACACAGAGAGTGGTGAATCTGTGGAATTCTCTGCCACAGAATGTAGTTGAGGCCAGCTCATTGGTTATATTTAAGAGGGAGTTAGATTTGGCCCTTGTGGCTAAAGGGATCAGTGGGTATGGAGAGAAGGCAGGTACAGGATACATAGTTGGATGATCAGCCATGATCATATTGAATGGCGGTGCAGGCTCGAAGGGCCGAATGGCCTACTCCTGCACCTATTTTCTATGTTTCTATGTTTCTATGTGGTCAGTTATCCCCGCAATCCCCGGTGGTTTCCAATGCACTTCTAATGAAGGTTCCTCATATAAGTTTCAGTTGGGTTCTTGGGCGTGACTCTTATTCAAAACAACCACGGAGAATGCTTCAATTCAGCCAAATTCAGTCTCAGCCTTTAATTTACTATTTTGAATTTCAGGGTCTGTCTTACCCTTTTCCAATCCACAGCTTGCGGTCGATAAAAACAATTCAATTCAATTGCTGTGAAATTCCCAGCTATTTAATTTAATCAATTAATTTTCATATGTTGTGGACCATTATTTCAAATCAAGCCAATTAAGAATACCAAATCTAGGGACAATTTTTTTTATGCCTTGATAATAGTAGCTGCTTTATCATCAAGGGTTGGATAAATTTAGATGTACCGGTCAAATACATCAACTCTGACAACAAGTACCCACTCCCCTGGTACATCTAATTCAGTCAACTCTTTCTTCTCCAGTCACTCTTCTCTAGGCGGTTAGCCCTGACTTCTTGAAGGGAAGCTTTGACCTTGCACTTCCTCATTCCCTATTCTTTATACGCCATCTCTTACATTCTCTGAAATTTCATTCATATTCTATAATACCGGACCTCTGTCAAGTTCTGTTCTTTCCTCCATGACTGTTACCAATCCTTCCCATCTCTGGCTGTCCGTCTAGGGGTGAGACAATAAAAATACCAGGTTAATCCTCGAATTTCAAATACTCCTAAGCCATATTCCATAACCCATTTCCAAATCTCAAATTTCAAAATCCTTCCAATACATCACCACACAACTTTAGAGATCTAATTCAGAATGTTGTCAATTTATTCCTATCAGCTAAATTTAGACGCAAATGTAGGTGTCCCTGAACCAAAGAGGAGAGTTCATTCCCAGGTTTCCTTCTATAATTCTTTTAAGTTGGAGCTTGCGTCAATGCTCTCTAGTGGGTGTCTATATTTCTTTACATTCTTGAGACTTGTTCTTTCTTTTCACTGGTGTCAATTATTATGTTATGTTGGTACAGTTGGGCACGAGGGTATGTGTGAGATCTTCTTTTAAATTTGTAGTAATAGGATTACCAGGGAGCAGCCTTCTTTGTCTATTGGCCTTTCCCAGATGGTAGACGTTAAAGGGACATGACAGTATCACTTCTTCCTTTCTGTTTGTCTCTGTCTCTGGGGAGCTGCCTGGATGGAAATGATGATTACACATCCTACCTGAGCTGTGCCTTCTGCCCGTTCTTGAGGCTCCACATACTCTTTTACCTCACTCCCCAGATAACGGCGTTTCATAGGTAATACTGTCCTAAAGGCACAACAACTCAACTAAAAGTTATTAAACAAATTTACAATTGCTCCTATTCCTCACTCCTATGCCTCCTGCGCAATAGATTATTTTCTTTCTTTTCCCTATTGCCAATCTAAGGTCCCTTGAATATGTCCTTTGTCACCTGACACTTTGTCTCTTTCTTGGTATCTTTATTAATTTAGCTCCTTTCTATCAATGGGCTGTTCTCGATCCCTATTTGACACAATTAAGGTAGTTCCTTAGAATTGCTACCTTCTCTTTTTTTTACTTCCTTCCAGGTATTTACAAAGGGTTTCTCTCGTTCTAATTCTGAATAGTAGTTGTTACTATTTGCCTTGGACCATCCCAGTGTTATGAGGAGAGTATTCTATCTCCTCAGATTTCATTTCTGTTTTCCTGAGGCAGGAGTCAGGTTACTCCGTCCACACCCTGGACTAGCTGGCAGATCAGGATTATAAAAATGGATTAGGCTGCGAGAAAGGTGATTGGTCTCCCGCCCCCTGATCCTCTGGCCAGCGTCCTCTCCTTTGATCTTCAGGGTCCCATGTATCCCTTTATCACCTAGGGATCCACTGGCCTGGGACCTCGTGGCCCTCTTCTTCGACCCCTTCCTCCTCTTTGATCTCTTATGGGGCAAGCTCTGCTCCAATGCCCCATCTCTCCGCAGACATAACACTGATCTGGCCCAACAGTTTTGTACCCTTTCCCATAGAATTGAGGAAAATCAGGTTCTCAAATAGGCATGTCCCTAAGGTAGTCTGGAGGGATCCAAGGCTTAGACTCTTCCTCTCCTTTAGATCTGATTTAAAGTTTCTGTATTAATTTCACTGGCCCCTGAAAGGATTTAATGAGAGCAGCAAAGCTGGTATCTTCCCTATCACTTTCTCTTGTTACCCCCTCCACTAAGGCTTCAGGAGTAGGGTATCCCAGAATTGTCAAAAATGTAATATATTCCTCTGAGGTAATCAGCCACTGTACTGCCTCCCATAAACCTCGAGAGTCAGGGTATTCCCCAAATGAGGTAGATAAATCTTTTCCATCTGGGTCTTCAGTCATAGTCATTGTTAACCTGGCTTTCACTGGAGTGGGGGCATCTGTAGCCCGGGTATAATCTGCACCTACTGCAATATCCAAATCTAAAGTGGGAGTAGGCACCTTCCTGGTAGGGAATTGCCTACAGGGAATTCATTCTACTTCCATGATATCAGGAATTTCTGCTTCCATGATATTAGTGATATCAGGATCAGTTATCCCATAGCCCGCTATTATATCACCCTCAGAAATACCGCTTCCTCCACTAAAGAAAGCTCTGTATTTTAGGAATGATTCCTTTACTTCCCTGACTCAATACACTGTTCTTTGCCAATGAAACAATTGGTGCCAGAGCATCCCTTCCCAATGTCTCAGTCTCAGGTTTAAATTTAGTGGGTGGAGTCGAAGATGCCGTTGACTCCACACGAGTGCTCTGTTCACAGGCTGCACAAGGTGCCTTAGGATTAGGAACGTGAGAGGACTGAGAGGAATGCTGCAATTCTATACCATAAAGGTCTGCCCATCCTTTTAAATATTGGGCTTCCTTCCTTTCAAGGTCCACACTAATCACTGTGCTCTTGCTAAATTTAATCAATTTAAATTTAATCAATTTAAACTCTTCCACTTTAAGAGTTACCGGAGTCAACTCCCCTTTTGTGAGTTTCTGCTCTTCGCTGCTCCTAACAATACATGAGTCCTTACTAAATTTTGGTGCTATGTCTGCTCTGTTTTAGGCACGATTAGCATAAGGATCCAGGAACCTGTTGGCCTTTAGATCTCGTCATTTGCCAAGTATTTTTTCTCAAGTGATAGAGATTGTTTTAAGCTCTTCCCATCCTGGAACACCATTTTTAACAGTTGTCATTAGGATATTTTTACTGTCTTCTGCCATTGAAACTAATCCAACATGATTATATAGGATGTCTGCGATTACTCTTTATCCCATTACCAATTCCTCAGCCTTATCCTTCATAGCCATAAAATAATACCAATGTATTTTATTTGTGCCATTTATTTATCTGCATCTTCTACGTACATGCAGATAAATAATTTTAATTTCATCATTTACTCTACTCCATTTGTAATCACAGTCTTACTTTCTATACTCTGGTCTGTCCTGGTACAAACTCTTTAAGGTTACCACAATTGTTACCATTCACTATTGCCATCTTTTATTTACTGCCTTCTATATTCCTTCTACATTATACTCCTTTAGCAGGTGTTTTATACACCCCCAAAAGGACTTCCATTTCCAGCTTAGTTCATACCTTCAACATTCACTTACAGGTTTCCTTTCCTCTACCATGTGAATTCAAACCCTTACGAACTGTGCTACAAATTCCCCTGCCCTGTTCCCATTGAGGTACAAACTGGTCTACCTTGCAGAGATACAATACAATACAATGAACTTTATTTTTCCATTAGGAACTTTGGTTTCTGCAGCCATAAAACAAAAAGAAACAATTCCACAAGACACACTCAATTCACACAGACATCCATCACAGTGAATCTTCTCCTCACTGTGATGGAAGGCAAAGTCTTGACTCCCATGCTCTCCATCCTCCCTGATGTCAAAGCCCTGTGGGCAATGCTAAGTCCCGTGGACGTTAAGGCCATGCCGGCGATGTTAGGCCCTGCTCCGGGTCTTAACGTTGGAGCCCCCAGTGGGCGATGGCAAGTCCCGCAGCCGTTAACGTGACACATCCCTGAGAAACAGTTACAATTTCCCAGGAATCTAAACCCTCCCTCTACTCTATCCCTCCAACCATGCATTCATCTGCTCCATCTTCCTTTTTTTCTAAACTCAATAGCCCATGGCATAGGTAATAATCCAATAGCTACCATTAAGGTGCTATTTAATTTTTTTTATCGTTCTCTCATCTCTGCCTGCCGGACGCCAATTCCTATTTTTGATACTCTTACTATGCTTTGGTAAATAGCCAATGTTTGAGGTCCATATCAATAACAATGATGTGTACCAAAGATAGACACAAAGTGCTGGAGTAACTCAGCGGGTCAAGCAGAATGTCTGGAGAAATGAATGAGTGATGTTTCGGGTTGGCACCTTTCTTCAGAAAAATGCTAGTCTGAAGAGGGGTTTTGACCCAACATTTCACCCAATCTTTTTCTCCAGGGATGCTGCCGAGATACTGCTGAGTTACTCCAGCACTTTGAGTCCATCTCTGCTTTCCCCTTACATCGGTGTTCAGGTGGTAGACAAAAATGCTGGAGAAACTCAGCGGGTGAGGCAGCATCTATGGAGCGAAGGAATAGGTCACGTTTGAGACCCTTCTTTTCATCTGAAGCGGTGTTAAGGTGAAACTGTTGATAAGCAGGAGCTGCATGCGGATTTGAAACATCTCCAATTATGTTAAGAAAAGGGAGGATTCTTTATTGCTGCCTGAGAATGCTTGACTACCAGGAAAGTATTTTTCATGCTGGGAAAGTCACATTCTTTACTGAAGGCATATTTTCCCATGGCAGAGTGAATTGGGTTTGGATCAAGGCTAGCCTCATTAATGGCAACATTGTTGGCACAGATATACAGGACAATCTTTGGCTATTCACCAACCTTGCATCTTTTCATTGACATCCTTGACCTTGGAAGTAGGAAAATAATATTGAGAGACATCTGCAACAGCCAAACATCCATCTGCTCCATTGATTATTGAATCTCCTGGATCACTACAGCTCTCCCTCTCCTCTTCCACCACCAACCATGCGGCTGAGCAATTCCCAGGGCTTGGCTTTGGTAGTATGTGCAAGTGAACATCTTACACCATGTTGGCCTGGAAAGGTGGCTTTGCTGCAACTCTCTTCTCATGCCAATTTTGAAAGCGTACAGTCATACAGCACATAAACAGGCCCTCCGGCCCAACATGTTCATGCCAACCAAAATGCCCCATCTCAGCTTATCCCATTTTTCCGCATTTGGTCCATATCACTCTAAACCTTTCCTATCCATGTACCTGTCCAAATGTCTTTACACCAAATAGGATGGCAACAGGTCTGGAAGGTGGCCCATCATCTCATTATGCAAGTTATTGACCTCACTGATAAATATAGGGCATTGGATTTTTATAATGCCATTGGGATCTTATTTATTTTTATTGGGTGGGACAATAATACTAGAGGCCATAACTAGAGGCATAACATTGCCTCTTTCCTTCGCTCCATAGATGCTGCCTCACCTGCTGAATTTCTCCAGCATTTTTGTCTACCTTTGATTTTCCAGCATCTGCAGTTCCTTCTTAAACATTTTGTCTACGCCATAGCTTTAAGGTGAGAAGGGCAAATTGTAAATGAGATGTGTGGGGCAACCTTTTCATACAGAGGGTGGTGAGTGCCCGGAACATGCCACCAGAGTTGGTGGTAGAGGCAGATACAATAGGGACATTTAAGACGCTTTTGGATAGGCATATGGATATGCAAGGAATGGCAGGATATGGGTTATAAGCAGTATGTTATAGATGGGCTTAGCATCATGTTTGGCAGACCGTAAGCCTGTTCTTGTGCTGTTCTATGTTCTATGAATGGAAAGTCACTGTAAGATGCCACCTCAGTAAAAATGACAACAAAGTGTTGAGTACCCAAATTGATAAATTGTTTGTATATGTTTTCTTTCCAGATGGAGTTCTCCACAAACAAGGTACATTGATAGGAACTACAGGCTCCCCACTAACAAGGTTTAAACTTCCTTTTCCACTAATGCTTCTTACTACAATTGCATTAGTCATATAGAACAGCCCAAAAGAATAATCCAACCATTCATTAATTGGTGGTCTCTTCCCACCAACTTCCCTCATACATTGTGTAGGGTACAAGATGGCACCGGGAACGTGGAATTCTTTGTGTACTGCCTCAGTGAAATCTATTATTCTTACGCTACAATTGTTGCACTCTTATACTTATGTATGATTACGCTTATGTATGGCATGATTTTACTGGAATTGTAGGCAAAACAAAGAATTTCAAAAACAATCAGGTGTGTAAACGCACACTACCGGATTCTCTATGGAGAAAAGGAGGAGGCGACGTTTCGGGTCGAGACGCATCTTCAGGCTGATGTGGGGCGGGGGTGGTGGGAAAAATAAAGGAAGAGGCGGAGACAGTAGGCTATGTGGGAGAGCTGGGGAGGGGAAGGAGGGAGAAAGCAAGGACTACCTGAAATTAGAGAAGTTGATGTTCATACCGCTGGAGTGTAAACTACCCAAGCAAAATATGAGGTGTTGTTGCTCCAATTTACGCTGGGCCTCACTCTGGCAATGGAGGAGGCCCAGGACAGAAAGGTCAGATTCAGAATGGGAGAGGGAGTTGAAGTGCTGGGCAACTGGGAGATCATGTTGGTTAGTACGGACTGAACGGAGGTGATGGGCGAAGCGGTCGCTGAGCTTACGCCTCACCTATAATAATGTATTGTCTTTCTGCTGACTGATTAGCATGCAACAAACGCTTTTCACTGTACCTCGGTACACGTGACAATGAACTAAACTAAACTAAACTAAAATTCACTGTACCTACGTACATGTGACAATTAAGTATGATAGAAAGTCACCTCATTATGTTTACCTCTTAATATTGGCTAAGTCTCATTTTTCAGTGGATAGATGTGGGAGATATTAATTTAACAGTGTGGATTCCCATGGGGGAGAAACATAGAAACATAGAAAATAGGTGCAGGAGGAGGCCATTCGGCCCTTCGAACCAGCACCGCCATTCATTGTGATCATGGCTGATCGTGCTAAAGTCAACCAGTTATTATGAAAATGGAGGCCCATGTTAACTAAGCCACTTAAAGGGGTAGCATCCTTTTCCTGTAGGACATTATTGAAGCATGTGAACTTCTGCTGAAATCCAACATTAATTCTCTTGGTACTAGTTCATGACTTATGAGTTATTGAATCCAATTTTTAGAATTTGACATGGTGGAATTCACACTAATAACCTTTCGGTCAATGGTCTGATTTTATAATTGTTGTCATTATGAGTGTTCTCTGTAATTATTTTTTTCACATGAAAATCATTTTGGAACAAGGTATATTGCAGGATGATCAGTTGATAATGCAGCTTTTTTTTCTTCATAGCAAACCAAGGTTTAGAAATAGTTACTTTATTGGTATTGATATAGATATTAGTGGTTTATTACGTGTACTAAAATACAGTGAAACTCTATGTAGGAAGGAACTGCAGATGCTAGTTTACACCGAAGAGGGAAGATGTAAAAGGCCGAAGAAGACACAAAAGGCTGGAGTAACTCTTCGGGTCAGGCTACATCTCTGGAGAAAAGGGAATAGGTTTCGAGTTGAGACCTTTCTTCAGACTGAGAGCCAGGCGAAAGGGGAATGAGAGATAAAGATGGAGAAATAGAGAGAAACAGAACAAGTAAATCAAAGATATGCTAAAAGCAACAATGATCAAGGAAAGGTGGAGCCCACAATGGTCCATTGTTGGCAGTTGGGCCGGATAATAATGAGTTATACAGACAGTGTAACTCAACAGGATGCCAGTGAAACTGGTAGAATGACTAGGGTGGGGAAGGGACAGAGAGAGGGGATGCAAGGGTTACTTGAAGTTATAGAAATCAATACTCATACCACTGGGTTGTAAGCTGCCCAAGCAAAATAAGATGTGCTGTTCCTCCAATTTGCATTTGGCAAGGTCACTCTGACAATGGAGGAGGCCCAGGACAGAAAGGTCAGTGTGGAAATGGGAAGGGGAGTTAAAGTGTTTGGCAACTGAGAGATGAAATGGGCAACCAGGAGTGAAAAGCTTTTGTTTACGTGCTGTTGAATTAATTCAGATAATAGTATACATGAATACAATCAAGCCATACAAACAATAAAACAGGTAGAGCTAAGAGCAAGAACAAGTACAGGACCCAGTATCACACCCAGCAAACAAGGAGAAGCGATAGGGCTTACACCATAGGTACATATTAAACAGCACCCTATAACACTATGGACCATTCACTAACGCAGCACAGAAGGAAGCCATTCACCATCATGTTTCTGCTAGTTCTAGTTATTTCACCATTCTTTGCTCTACCTTCCAGCAATGCAAACGTGCTTTTGAATGTCGTTATTGGATTTGTTTCCGCTGCCATTTTAGGGAGTACAGTGCAGACCTATACACTCATGAGGATTTACCACACTTTGTGGATGTGTAGGAGCAGCTTCCATATCTCCTGTTCCACATTTGGTCCAGGTACAAGGGAAAGGTACTGTTTCCTCCAGGTGCTCCAGTTTCCTCCCATGTCTCAAAGAAGTACGGGTTTGTAGGTTACTTGACCTCTGTAAATTGTCCCTAGTGTGTAGGGAGTGGATGCGAAAGTGGGAAAATATATAAATAATGTGATCGGGTGCCCGTTGGTGTGGACTTGGTGGGCTGAAGGGCCTGTATCCATGCTGTATCTCTAAACTAAATAAAACAAAGCTAAGCTAAACTGAACTAAACTAATTTAAATGAACTAAACTAAACTAAACTAAACTAATCTAATCTAAACTATATTAAATTGTTTTTTAAGGAAGAATGGAAACAAAAGTTGTTTGAAGTTCTTGGCAGCCCTATGGGTGGAGAAACGGGGTTGCCAATTTAATTCTGATGAAATGCCATTAATCTGAAACATTGCCAATAATTATCTTTCCCCTTATGCTGTCTGTCCTGCAGTTTTTTACTTCAGATTTCCAGTCTTCATGTTTGTTTTTGGATCATATTGCTGGAAGCTGTTCCAACATGATTGACAAGGATCGAGGCAACTGCTACTGGAACTATGACCAACTATCGGGCATCAGACTTAGCTATCTACAAAGATCTTGAATAACGTGTGGTGTGGCTTCATGGTGGCGCAGCGGTAGAGTTGCTGTCTTACAGCGCCAGGGACCCTGGATCGATCATGAATACGCATGCTGTCTGTATGGAGTTTGTACATTCTCCCCAGTACTGCATGAGTTTCCCATGGTGCTCCAGCTTCCTCTAAAGATGTGCAGGTTTATAGGTTAGTTGGATATGGTTAAACATTGTTAATAGTGTACAGGATAATGTTAGTGTACGAGGATCGCTGGTCGTTGCGGACTCGGTAGGCTGAAGGGCCTGTTTTCATGCTGTATCTCTAAATTAAACTAAACCAAGGATAACCATTACTCTGAAGAAGGGTCCTGACCCAAATAGCACCTGTCCATATTCTCCAGAGATGCTGCCTAACTTGCTGAGTAACTCCAGCACTTTGTCTTTTTTTGCACAAAACAATCTTCTGCAGTTCCTTGTATTTCCAAAATCTTGATGATGAAGGCACATTTATTTAGTGAGTTACAATGCACTGCAGTGTCCTCCATAAAAAGGCAGTAGAAATCAAAGATCATAGGTCTGCTCTATGATCTTTGGTAGAAATAAACTCAATAATGATTTTTAAAAGGAAACTGTGTAAGGAATGGCAATTTACAAGACTGAAAGTAAAGCAAAAGAATGTTGGAAGATCTGGAGTCGGAATAGGCATGATTGTGTTTGACTTTCTCCTGTGCTGTGTTCCTTCTTGATCCATATAGTTTTTCAGTGCTGTTTAATAGTAAGATTAAACGAGAACTTACCAAGTTCGAAGTTTGATCCTTATTTTATGAGGAGTTACATTGAGGGTTTACGTGAAGAAGTCCTGCCAGGCGCATGCGCGTCATACTTCAAAGCAGCGGCGTGGAAACACAGAAACACATATAGCCGAAGTAATATAGTAAGGCTTTAAGAAGACTATAACTACCAGATGATCTCTTAGATAATGAGGGTGGGAGAGGAGGGCACATAAACCCTCAACGTAACTCCTCATAAAATAAGGATCAAACTTTGAATTTGGTAAGTTCTCGTTTAATCGTACTATTTTACTTCGGAGTCACGTGAGTGATTCCGTGAAGATTTCAAAGCTCTGTGTTTACATGCCGTAGATGCACTCCATACGACAACTGCTTCGGTTTGACATAGTAGTAACAAATAATATATTGAACATTGCTTCAAATTATTCAATAACTATTTTTAATAACAATAATAACAAAACGCAGTAATGACCTCTCTATCCCAGGAGGAAATTACAAACAATTATATAAACAAAGCAAATTAATTAAACAGAACCCAAAACAGCTTGCCCAAACCGTGGCACTGTCTGTACAGGTTTATCATAAAACTGTGAGAAAGTTGCTTCTCTAGACCATCCTGCGGCCGCGAGGATTTGATCTAGCGGCACGTCCTGAGCCTTCGCCGCAGATGTGGAAGCCGCCCTGGTGGAGTGAGATTTAAACACATGAGTGTCGACTCCAGCACAATTGAGAACCTGTTTCAACCATCTAGAAATAGTTTGTACAGACACTCTTTTATATGGCTTTTCTGACTAATAAACAGTCCTGTCTCAGAACCCCTGAGACTCCCTGTTAACTCAAAATATTGTCTTAAATGTTGAACAACACATAACATTTGGTCAACAGGATATGCTTTAAACATCACCTTGGTTCCTGCCATACCTGGCCTGCTTTGTTTCATTAAATCATAGACATAAAAAGTAATGTCATCTACAGACGAATGCATACAATCTATTCCTAACAATTGTAATGTTTGTACACGTTGTGCTGAAACCAGCGCCATAAGCATAACCACTTTCAGAGTTAACCTCTGCATAGACAACGACATAATTGAAGCCCATTGCCGAAGCAGTGTGAGAACTACACTGTTATCCCAGATTTCTGTATACCTGGGTTTAGGAGGGTTTTTGTTAAAAATTCATCTTATGAATCGAGATACTAACGGGTGAGCCCCGATAGACTGTTGTCCTGTGGACTGCCCTAAATAAGAGGACAAAGCACTCCCAGCACTGTTAATAGCACTATAACTCAAATGCTCATCAAAATGCAACTTAGCAAGGAACTCCAACACATCACTTATGCTTGCAGTATGATAGGATAAATTTGACTGTGCACAAAACATCTCCCATTTCTTTATATGAACCATATATTGTTTTTTAGTACTATTCCTCCAGGCTGCAGTGATAAGCTCCATGGTCCTGTCCGATAATCCAAGGCCTTGGAATGGTCTGTTCAGAACCTGCAGACCAACAAATTGATACGGTCATGTAATGGGTGACTTTCTCCTGTAACCGGATGCGCCAACAAATTACTGCAGCTGGGAACCATCATGAATGGCTGAACCATCATTCTGAGTACCAATGGGAACCATGGTTGTGTTGGCCAATCTGGGACCACCAAAATGCTTATGGCGGAGTCGTGCTCTATTTTGGTTAAACATTTCGTAATCAGACAAAATGGAGGGAAAGCATAAAAGAATGATTGTCCCCAATGTAGTGAAAAAACATCCACAGCAACTGCTCCTGGATCTGGTTCCCATGAAACATATTTAGGCAACTGGTGATTCAGTCTGGATGCAAACAGATCAATATCTGGCAACCCAAATTGAGTGACAATAGTTTGAAAAACTTTAGAATTCAACATCCATTCAATATTATCATTGAATTTTCATGACCTTTGGTCTGCCACCACATTGTCTACCCCTGGCAGATAGATGGCCGAAACCCAAATGTTTCTTGAAATACACCAATGCCATATAGGATTAGCCATGCTATCACATGAAACTGATCTTGCTCCTCCCATATGATTGATATATGCCACTGCCGTAGTGTTATCAATCTGGAGTTGAATGTGTAAATTATTAATTGTAGAGCAATATGCCTTTAATCCATAAAATGCCCCCAGTAATTCCAAATAATTTATTCCTTGTGTGTGGAGAATCAAACTTTCTTGTTCATTCCATCTACCTCCACAACTGGACTCAATGTCCGTAGCTCCCCATCCGAGAGCACTCACATCAGTCTGTAAAATCATTGAAGGTTCCTGCACCAATATGTATTGGTAGCTTGACTGACATTAACAATCCACCACTGCAACTCTCCCAGAGCTGTGGCTGGTAATTGCACATCCTGATCAAAATGACCTGCATGCTCTTTTAGTGCTTGTTCTCTTGCTCTCTGCAAATGCTGATAATGCAAAGGTCCAAATTTTACTGCAGGGAAAAGCTGCTACCAATTTCCCAATGACCTTAGCAACTTCTCTGATGGAGGGATTAAGCTTCTGTGAGAGACATACACAGACCTCAACAATATCCACAGCCTTGACTGTAGGTAATGTTACTGTCATATGAACTGAATCAATCAGAAATCCTAAATACTGATTATTTTGGGTTGGCTGTAATTTGGACTTAGTTGGATGCACCAAAAGCCCCAATGATTCGAACACATTTTTGGTTACTGCAACTGATTCCTCAGCTGACTCTTTAGTGTTGCTGATAATTAAGACATCATCTAAGTAGGCCATGACAATGTGATTACGAGCCCTTAATAGCCCCAGCACAGGTTTTAGCAATTTAGTAAATAGCCTAGGTGCTGAGCTCAATCCATTAGGCAATGCTTTGTATTGCCACAGCTGTCCCATCCAATTAAATTTCAAGTACCTGCGATAATGAGCATGAATTGGTACTGAATAATACGCATCTTGCAAATCAATGGTTGCCATATAACAACCTTGTGAGACCAGCTGTCTTGCAGTAACGAAGGTGTCCATTTTGAAATGTCTATAGAGTACTGAACAATTTAAATGAGTAAGATCCAAAATTACTCTACAACCCCCATCTTTCTTAGGTCAGGGGAAAATATTAGACACAAATTGTTGTGAATGATTAATGGATTTACACAAATTCTTAATCTCTTCGTTAACCTGTTCAGTTTCTGGAGCAGAAAACACCAACATTTTATTTGGTTTGTGCTGCTGAGGTGGATCTATCCCAGAGATAAACTCAATGGTAGAACCTGACACGGTATTTAGTATAAACATATCACATGTAACCATTCATTGTAAAATAATTGTAATCTACCTCCAATAGGAGGTTGTGCACCAGAACCTTTAACAAAAGTTCCCTGTACCTCTGCAGTTGGCCTGAAAGCCTGCTGTCTGCTCACATTGGGGTAGAAGCCACTTTGTCTTGGTGGGTAACCTCGTTGCCCCACTGGCCTTCCCCTGCTCGGTCCAGCACCTGGATCGGATCTTCAAAACACAAACCCGGGTTTGCGAAGAGGTGGCCGTGTTGTATTTGGCTTCATCAACCCAATTGTTTTCCCTCATCATCTATATCTCGTATCTGTTTGACAAGATCCGTTCCAAAGAGGAACTCAGGCGTTTGAATATTCATCGCCTTACACAATGCAGCAATTTTTTGATTAAGAGTTGGTCTGATGACGATTTTCCTAATGCAATTAACTTCAAAGTATGCATTGCATAACAGAGCCAACATGTCTTTTTGTATTTGATTTATCATGGTCCCTTTGACCATAGTGCCAAATGCAGTAATTGCTGTAGCCACCAGTTGGAGGATGTGTTGATGACTAACCTCCTGTCCTCTCATAGCAGAATTCATGGGTGCCCAAATCGCTGGGTTCACCATAGGCACTTTCAATGCTGCACAATTGACAGGTGTTTTGTACTTATTGGTAGTCTCTTGCATTATAGCTTGCTGGAGCTGGTGAGACACTAAATAACTAACGTTGTTTGCAAAGTACTTGTCCATTGCCTCACCAGTCCTCTCCGGAATAGCAAAACTCATTGCAATATCCGGGACACCCGGAGCGTGGCTCTTGTGCTCTGGTGTTTGCACATAAGCAGGGACACCAGACATGGGGTCAGCTGCATCCTGCCCCGCTTCTCCCAAATCATATATTAGGGAGGCATCCTCCAGTCCTAAACAAGGTGCTGGAAGGAAATCCCCTTGCTGACATTCCACATCTTCCTTTTGATATGGGCCTTGTTGAACAGCTGCCTGGGGAATCACTGGGCCCTTAGCCCCTTGTTTTATTAGAGTTTGGAGCATCTTCTCCATATTCTGCATCCTTCCCCACATTCTCTTATTATCTGGAAGGGAGTCACATTCTTCTTCTTCAGACTCGTCTGATTACACGGGTCTATTAGATTTTCTTTTAGCCTTTCTACGGCTGTCGGTGGCCTCAGCCTCCTGAGTAACTGGAACTGCCGTGGAAAGTTCACTTTCTAATGCAACTGCTGTCGGTAAAACGGAACCCGGTATCTGAACCGGCGTTGCCTCACTCATCTCCCGACGAAATCGATTAAGTGAATCCGTGGACCCACACTTAGAACAAACTCTCCTACCTGATCGCTCCATATCACCAACTCCTACTGACTTCTCGAGCCAGCTTTATGGAGTTAAATACTCGCAGGCAAAGTCTCCAAAACCACTTACCTATGAGTTTTATACTTACCGCTGGTGGAGCTGTGCCCTCCAGCCCGTTCAGTGCGACATGCGCTGACGTAATGACGCGCATGCGCCTGGCGGAACTTCTTCACGGAATCACTCACGTGACTCCAAAGTAAAATATGCATATATGTTGTACACACCAAGGCTCGCAGTCTCCTTGATGCCCCTATTAACTATCTTCAGTCATTAATTTAATGGTAGGCTGTTGAAATGTTTCGCAATGATTAGGTTAACTTATTCTCTTTACAATTATTTACGTGGAACTTTAAAAAGTGATTGGCAGCCAATTAAGAATAATTAATACTAATGGTCAAAAAATCCTTCGTTTCATTCCGATAATTTCAATTACAAAGGAATTCATCTAACCAGCAAGTGCAATATCAGAGGAATGAGCATGAAGCAGATATTGATTTAGATCTGTTCTGAATGTGAGGGAGTTCATTTAATGTCAGTTGTGATTGCAATCTTTAGCATGATACAGACATTGTCATTTCAAGTCTTCCAGCAAACTCAACTTCCTTGCACTGTTGGACGTGGAGACTCCTCCTAGTTGCTGATGATATCTTCTTATTGCTCATTAAAAGATAAATTGACAGGGAGGAACCGTCTGCTTTACTCTAAGTGTCTCCTTCAATTTAATAGCGGCTGCAAAACAAGGCTCGCCTTGATCCTAACCTGATTTGCCCCACCATGGGAAAATATGCCTTCTGTAAAGAATGTGACTTTCCCAGCATGAAAAAATGCTTTCCTTATAGTCAAGCATTCTCAGGCAGCAACAAAGAATCCTCATTTTTCTTAACATAATTGGAGCTGTTTCAAATCCTGCGGAGTTCCTGCTCATTAACAGTTTCACCTGGACACCGATGTAAGGGGAAAGCAGAGATAGGCATAAAGTGCTGGAATAAAACCCCTGTTTCACGGTGCGAGTTGGCCCACGAGTGACCCCGAGTTTTCACTCGTGGTGATCACGTAGAGCCAATGTAGCGGGAACGTCGGAACTCGCGCGATCAACTTGTCCACTCGTGGCGCTAACGGCAGGTACCGTGGAAAAAGTCAACATGTTTGACTTTTTCCACGAGACAATTTTAGTGTTCAAGTTTAAAATTGAAACATTTAGACTCGTTGTAAGAACGTAGGGCCCGTGCGTTTACCTTTGTGATTCGTGCGTCTACCGTGATAAAGAATAATTCTTTAAATTATTTCAGTGCCATTCACCCTCGAGTCTTAATCACAAAATTTAATTCACCTTCGACTAAATATTCTTTGTTTTTTTTGGTAATTTTCGTCTTATTTTACCTTGTGTACAATTTTATATATAATGTATTTTTGTCACATGAGCAAAATACATGAATGAACTCATTTCGTAAGTGTTTATTTTATTCAGCTTCAACATCCTAAAAATATGTTAAAAAAACTAGGAGTGAAAAAAAAGTTTAATTACCACTGGAGTTGGAAAATCATTCTATTAGAATGATAAAAAAAAAATTACAACATATAAACACTGGGCTTCAGCCCTATCCTACCGTTTTGGGCTTTGATTACTGCAGTTATTTCTTGGAAAATTAGCTATAAAAACCATGGAGTGTGTGATTTAATATATTTTTCTCCTACTAATATCTTTCTATATCCCTCCCCGAAAGCTCACAAAACCACCAAATATCAACTTTGGTAGCTACATTTCTACACAAAATAAAATTACAGTTCAACAGTTGCATACGGCGATCCTCCAGTATTGCCATTGATAAATGTATGATCACACTAGCTCGTCTGGTCTTCCCTAAACGGTTATATTACAGTAAATTTGGGAAATATCCTGTTAGTTTAAAAATTAGAAAACCATAGGTATAGATAAAAAAATATATCAAAGTTCCAGCTCCACTGCCATTAAAACCAATGAGCTTACTAACCACTTTAATGGCAATGTCTTTTTTTTAAGTATAGAAAACAAAATCTGGATAAATTATGTCATTCACCCTTCACCCACCCCTCTAGTTTCATTCACTCCATAAAATAACTTCATTCGCGCTTGGGTGAACCATTCACCAGTTTAAGAAGCACATTTAGCACATTGCATCTGTAAAGTGAAATCAGACTTCAGGAAGGGTGTCCGAACTTCCGGACAGCAACGGGCCGTGTGTCGCTGCTTTCTGAGATTAATCAATGAACGTTGGATTTTCCTGATGCGTAGATTTACAACCAATAGCCATTACAAGATCACAAGTTTCCTGATTTACAGCCTGTAAACGATCACAACCATCGCTCGGTCACAGCCCACGTTGATCAGTCCGAACTAACATCATCAGCGTGAATAGAGTATTCACAAAGGGATTATTTTTCCTCTTCCAAGTACATTCTATAAATAGATTGCTGGGTTTTCTCCGCTCTATCTTTTGCTCAGGCACCTTTCCTCCCCTTCCATCAGTTTACGATTCACTTCTCTCCACTATCTTTCCTCTTAGATCATTCTCGCTCTTTTTTTACTCAGCGGGCAGGCAGCATCACTGGAGAGAAGGAATTGGTGACGGGATGACATTGTGCTGTTTGATCGCCCCCTGTCAGCTCCAGCTTTTTGTGTCTATCTTTGGTTTAAACCAGCATCTGCAGGCAGCTCCTGTCCTACACTTTATTCCTTTCTTGGCGTCTTCTGGGCAAATGTTGCCTTCTACACGAACAGTCTTGGATGATATTGTTTGTGTGTGTGTGTGAGAGAGAGAGAGAGAGAGAGAGAGAGAGAGAGAGAGAGAGAGAGAGAGAGAGAGAGAGAGAGAGAGAGAGAGAGAGAGAGAGAGAGAGAGAGAGAGAGAGAGAGAGAGAGAGAGAGAGAGAGAATTAATGTGTGTGTGAATAGGCATATTTTAGGAGATGCCGTGGTTTACATTGGCATTGCCCTCTTGAGATTCCTTTGTGGCGGAAAGCGCTGACCGGTAACCCTGGGTCTTGCTGTCCGGCCAAGAGGAGGTGATGTGTTCACGGTTCCAGTTAAAGTTCTAGAGGAAGATTGCTTCCGATCAATGTCTCTTATGCACTCCTCAGAAGAACTGGGTGTGCTCTTCACCATTATGGCTCCCAGCCTACAGGTTTCTGATCTGAGCAACTAACTTCTTCCCTATTTCTCCTCCACCCACTCCCCCACCCCCCATCTCCCTCTCCTCCTCGGCGCTCTTGTTCACTCACACCTTCCCTCCCTCCCTCCCTCTCACAGGGCTTGGTTCAAAGGGGGGCAACGAGCCAAGCTGGGTCTGAACCCTTTCTGAAAACGAGCACAAAGAGAAAAAAAAAAGTATTGTCAAGCACTCCAAACTTCGTTTAAAAGAAGTAAATGCGACCTTGGCTAATACTTAAAAAAGAAATCCTTATACAAAACCAACACCCTACAAACTCTCTGTCTCTCACGCTGCCTGTTGCCTTGTGGGGGGTGTGTGTCGGAGAGAGGGGGTGTCGGTGTGGAGGGGACCCGATGTGAATGTTACCACTATAGGATGGCAAGGTTGGGCTCTGAGCTGCAGTGAGAGAGAGCAGAGAGAGAGTGAGAGAGGGAGAGAGAGTGCGTGTGCGCGTCAGCAGCAAAGTCATATACAACGGGCTTGTATACAACGGGCTTGTACGCGGTGGCAAGAGAGGTCTCCTTTGTTCTCGTCCGAGGCTTCAGAGAGATGGGAGAGAATTAAGCTTCCCTCGCACACCACTCCTAACCCAAGAGCCTTGTCACCCCCGGCAGATTAATGACGTCCCCCCACCCCCCCCAACCTCCCTCCATCTCAACTCACGCCTGGGCACCAAAGCAGCTCAGGAGGCGAACCCTGAGCTCTGTCTCCCAACAATCTGATGTGAAAGAACAGTTATGAAAACATACCTTCATTCACGGTTGGCTCAAGAGTAACGGGAGAGGAACTTGCTAACTCGGGAGAGGAACTTGAAACATCGCATAAATTACATACCCGTGGGAACTCGGTTAAACACTTGATCATAAACGTGAAATCACGAGTCTGTTTTTTTTCTTTCACTTCGGGTCACTCATGGGCGGACTCGCACCGTGAGACAGGCCCTTAACTCAGCGGCACAGGGAGCATCTCTAGAGAAAAAGGATGGGCAATGTTTTGGGTCAGAACCCTTTTTCAGACTGAAAGGGGGGAGGGGAGGGCAGTGTGTGTGGGTTGGGGCGGGGGGGGGGGGGGGGGGGTGGAGAAGGGTGGAAAGGGGTGGGGGGAGAGAAGGGAGGGAACTGGTGGTAGGAAAAGGCCAGTATGAATCAAGACCGGCAACAGATGACGAAGGGAGATTGAAGTCCATAATGGCCCATTGCTGGCTGGGGAAGAGGTGATAATGAAGGGATCCAGGGGGCAAACAGTGGCACCCGTAGGACGACTAGGATGGAGGAGGGGGGACACAGAGGGAATACAGGAGTTACTTGAAATTGGAGAAATCAATATTCATCGGGCCTGCTGGGTTGGAAGTCCTGGGGAGGGAAAGTATGTCTGTGTGAAACAATGCTATCCTGATAACAGAAGCACCAACATTAATCACCGTCGACTACATTAACAAAATGGGATCCCACTCACAGAAACACCTCCACTTCATAATCACCTTTGTGAAAAGGTCCAGATTACCTGCCGCTCCTACCCCATGGAACCTGAGGGGTATTTGTTTGTGGGAATTCCTCAATGGAAAGGAATTTCTCCAACATTTACCTATTATCCATTATTAAGATGAGCAGCCACAAATGAAAGTCAACACAGGATTTTTAAAAATTAAATAGTGCACACCCATTATCTTCCTTGTTAGCGAGGTCCATTCTGTAAACAGAAGAACATAAGTCTCTCTAATCTCATCTGGCTGACAGAGACTCCAATAGTAATCCTGTAAATCTCCCTGTATCCGCAGTACATTATTGGTTTGTGACACGCGCCTGCCGCTGGAATGTGCAGGTTACATTGCCCTAAAAGGGAATATAAACATTTTTTTCAGCCCGCCAGCTGCCTGATACCACAAAGGAATGGTTGCAATATGAAAAGCAAAAGGCGTGAACAATACTATTACCGGTCTGTCATCGAGTTCAATGTGCGGGCTAGGTCCCATGTAAAGTTGGTTTAATGAAATGGGAACAATAGATGTTAAGCCTCAAGGAGCTAATTTTGCATGTGTTTATTTCACAGTTGAACTGCAACCAAAGTAAAGAGAAAAAAAAATTGTGACGTAATATTGAAGATATTTTAATGTTGCAAGGTGCCTGTTGTTATACTAGTTTCAATAAACATTCTAATTGAACCTGCGTTCAGAAGCTGCTGAGCCCTCAATGTATATCCTAGTGGAGAGGTTCTCTTCCTCGACTAGGGAGTGGCACCCAGCCAACACTTCTATCAGTTTTGTATCCCTCCAAGCAGCTGCTGCTCCCACACCGGGCATCTGTAACACAACAGTGCTCTGAGCGTTCAGCTATTGTGAGAAAGTGCTTCCTGGTTTCCCTCCTAAGTATCGTAGCTCCAATTTTAAAATTATATTTCCTCCTTTTTAATTCCCCCACCAGAGGAAGTGGTTTCTCGGCATCACATTAACAAATCTTTATAACATTTTAAATGCTTCAATGTAAGAAATAAGGCATGAATGGACAATGTATCAAACATTCTTCCGCACTATAGCACATTATTGATGCATTTATCTAACGCTAGCGATTTTAGTGCAAGATTTCTCTGGAGAAGGTTTGACTTAGGCAACGCTGTATTATAATGTCATAATTATTAAATTGTGCTGAGGCACTTACTTACAGAGCAATAACAATTATTTGCAGATCAAATTTTCTCCAGTATTTTGTTCACTGTGACAAATTGCTCAAATACCAATCTAAACTACAATGTTAAAAATGTAGTCAGTGAGGAGGAGTAGAATTTGGTACTATATAGTGGTTTCTACCTTAACGAATATTTGCAGTGAAGGACATTGAAGCAACTTGTGTCAATGAACTTAAGAGACAACTGGTGTCTATGTAGAGGGTGAATGGAAAGCGCACAGCAGCAAGAAGGTTGGGAAATTGGATTAAAATCATTCAAAATAACTTTTTCATGTTTCTAATCATTCTTTTGCCCCATGTTCTTGTCAACATTCATTGTCAACCTGAAACCAGCAGAACCTTTAAATAATATATTTGAGGCAAACTCCTACATAACTTGTGGAAGGCTGTATTATGCCTCTGCATGTTCAGTCATTGTATTTCAATTGTCTACATACTTTGCAACATTGCAACTTGTTTTCCCCTCGGAATATTCTAAAACAGTTCAGCATATGCTTACAGGATGAGCCACTATCGTTTGAAGAATGAGTAAAATGTAATGGCTTGTTATATGGTGGCAAAGCTATGCCCTTGTTCACAAAGTTACACATTTCTCCCATTGTACTGCAGAGGACAGCTGTCAGCTGCTTCTCATGGGTTTCCACTTAAAGCTGCTGTGAGAATGCTGTTTTTAGTCCTCAGTGAACAGAGAATCACTTAATGCCCTAGATTTTTTTCAAAATAATAGCAGCAAGAATGCCGCTGCTCGCTGTTACTATTCTGGGAAACTGTTGGCAACACTGGGATTTTCATACAAGTGCAGTCTAATGTGGAAATCATGAATTGTTTTCTGTGATTCAGGACTCTTCTGTAGCCTCTGCTGCATTCAAGCTTTTCCATCACTGGCAAGAGAGCTGGTGTGAACTTTAGCTCCTAACAAATTAGTCTCGCTGGTAAATACCACAAGTCTTTTGTTCAATGGAATGATTTTGAGGTGATTTTCCAAGTTACTGTAAGACAATATCACTGCTAAACAACGAATCAGACTCTAACAAAGTAATGAAATGTATTTGTCTTGTAATTTCCTACTGCAGATATTTTAACATATAAGTACATTTAAAAGGGCTGCACAGTGGCACAGTGGTAGAATTGATGCCTTCCAGCACCAGAGACCCAGGTTCGATCCTAACCTTGGGTGCTGTCTGTACAGAATTTGTACGTTCTCCCTCGTGACCGCGTGGGTTTTCTCCGGGGGTCTGATTTCCTCCCACACTCCAACGTACAGGTTTGTAGGTTAATAGTAAGATTAAATGAGAACTTACCAGTTTGAAGTTTGATCTATACTTTATGAGGAGTTACGATGAGGGATTACGTGAAGACCCCGCCAACCCGCATGTGCATCAACCTTCAAAGCAGCGGTGTGAAATCACAGATAACAGTTGTTGAACTGAATATAGGAAGATTCAAGAAACTAGAACTACCAGCTGACCTTTATGAGAGAGGGTTGGGTGCGGAGGGCACGTAATCCCTCTTCGCAACTCCTCATAAAATAAAGATCAACCTTCAATATGCTTCCGTGATACGGCATAATATATATGGCTCCATCTTCATCCTTCATACATCCGAATGGGAGGACTTATGCAACCTGAACCAGGAGCAGCCTCAGGCATGTGTGCATATATGTTAGCACCATCTCCATCACTACGTTCAACCGAGTGGGAGGAATTGCAACCGTAAACCAGGCGTTGCTTCAGGCATGTACATATCTCTTTAGCACCATCTTCACCACTCTGCTCATTTGAGGGGGAGAAATTTGCATCCCTGAACCAGGAGCTGCTGCCTGACATGCCTTAAGATGGAGCATTCTTTGTGTTGTAACTTGATTCATCAAATGTTCGTAACTCAGACAAGTACCAATCTTGTCTGACGTAGATGTCCCAAGACTTGGCAGTTTGCCCTGAGTTGGGGTTGTCAGGTTCTCCCTTCAGCAGCCGCCAGGACTAGTTGGGCAAATCAATGCTCTGTTGGTATCCTCATTTACCAAACAGGCTGCACGTGCTAGTGACTCCGGGTCCTGCTCCTTTCCGATGCCAATGCAGTATACAGGGAAGGACTGGAGCACCTCTGGCTCCCATACACCAGACAGAATGGGAGAAATGCTGGAAAAAACCTGCCAGGTATTTATCATGGGCAATGATGTTTACATGAATGAAAACCCTCATCCCAATTAAATCAGAGATTTGATCACTTTATTGATATGTATAAAGTTGGCGTCGTTGGGAAGAATCTTCCACAGTCCCCTTAAATGAGCAGAATTACCATGATGCCACCATGTGTAGCTCTTACAGGTGACTGATAGGCACAGCTCAACAAGGCTTCCCAAGCCAGGGGCTCTGGACTGCCATGGCAGGTCCGATTCCACTACACCTTTTTATTGGTGTAAGTGATATTAATTATTCCTTGTAATTTCTCTCTTCTAAAACATAAACTAAATTGGCATGATAATGCAGCTTGTAGAGCTGATTCCAGAGACCTGGGCTTACTGCACCAGACCTGGCTTCAATCCTGACCACAGATATATCTGTGTGGAGTTTGCATCTCATAAGATGTATTGGTTATAATAGTCACAAACGTGACCCTGTGGCAACTATTATAAATGCCCACTTTATTATAGCCATACCTTAAAAGAAACACTATAACTGGTCCACACAACTCATGTTTCGGAAAGAACCAGACCCACGTACCTGCATGGTTATCGGTGGTCTTGTGGTAAGCCCAAAGGCCCCTGATGTGGGTTCTATTCCCGTCCTTGATTTGGAGGGTAGGACTGCTGGGGTGCGTGGATTGCACATTTTCCCAGAGGGCTGGCTTGGGCCTAGGCCAATACGTCTAACGCATTTTCTGCACTTTTTCTCTAAAGTCTAAAGATAAAAACATCTGAATATCAGATATGTGAACTACATTAATAAGATGTGTAAATTCCAGACTTTTTAAACTGTATAGTGTTTCAAATTACAATTGTGCCTTGCTTCTTAGAATGTCGTCTGCCAGAATTATTTGCAACAATTGATTGCCTTGTCAATATATTAGGAACCACTCATCTCCTTTGAACTTATGTTTGACAATAAAGGGAAATTCTTACCAGAAATTGCTGCAGGTTAGTCTGAAGAAGTGCCTTGACCTGAAAAGTCAACCATTCCTTCTATCCAGCGATGCTGCCTGTCCCACTGAGTTACTCCAGCATTTTGTGTCTATAAATGGCTTGGACAGTTGTGTGACCACAGTCTACAAATTCTGGACCAGTAATCTAGGCACAGTAGCGTGGCACCAGAGACCCGTGTTAGATCCAGAACTGGGGTGCTGTCTCTGAGGAATTTACATGATAGGGCATATAATCAGTGTCTATCCCTTGGTAAGTAAGTAAGAACGTTTATTGGCCAAGTATTCACATACAAGGAATTTGCCTTGGTGCTCCGCCCACAAGTAACGACGTGACATACAGTGACAGTTGCGAATGACTCAGAAAACACTAAACATTAATGATAATAAAACATTAATGATAAAACACCATTGATCAAGCATGTGAACCAACAAAATACCAGATCAAAGGGATCTAAGGGTGTTGGTATGGACATTATAGGCCAATGGACCTGTCTCTGTGCTGAATGGCTTTATGACCTGCCCACCAATAAGACATCAAAGCTGAAATTTCCCTTTCAAATTCTACCAGTCCCAACAAATTAAAAAGAAGACAGCACTGGCGGCGCTGCCTTAATATGGCGGCGCTGGCTTAATATGGTGGCGCTGGCTTAACATGGTGGCACTGGCTTAACATGGCGGCGCTGGCTTGATATGGCGGTGCTGGCTTAATATGGTGGCGCTGGCTTAACATGGCGGCGCT
Organism: Raja brachyura; assembly: GCA_963514005.1. The sequence goes on from OY740788.1 coordinate 48,392,947, forward strand.
GGCTTAATATGGCGGTGCTGGCTTAATATGGCGGCGCTGGCTTAACATGGTGGCACTGGCTTAACATGGCGGCGCTGGCTTAATATGGCGGCGCTGGCTTAATATGGCGGCGCTGGCTTAATTTGGCGGCGCTGGCTTAATATGGCGGCCTGCAGTCCATCTGTTATTTTCTTTTTTTGTGTTCCTTTGTCCTGTTTTTAGTTAATTTTGTTTTATTAGATTGTGTGGGTGGGGGGGAGAAACATGTCTTTGGTCTCTTCCTTCAGGGGGGTGCGACTTTTTTCTGTCGCATTCCCCGTCTTCGTCTCCGTCTGCACCGAGGCCTAATGGCGGAGCTGGCGGCCTCGGGGCTGTGGCAGCGTTCCAGCTGCATTGGCAGCGGCGACCCGACTCGGTCTCGGAGCTGTAGCGGTGGCAGCGGCTGTGGCAGCGGCGCCTGACTAGACCCAGGAGCTGTGGCGGTGGCAGCGGTAGCGTCCCGACCTCGGAGGCTCGGCCGCGGGCCCGGTGGATTAAGTCGCGGGCCCAGTGGACGACATCGTCGGGAGCTCGCAGGTCACAGGTTGGTGACCTGTTTATCTGGAGCTCCCGCGGCAACAGCTTCATCCGCTGAACTGGAGGGCGGCAGCTTCGGCAGCTTCGACCACCCCAGACCGCGGAGTTTGAATCTGTGGAATTCTTTGCCCCAGAAGGCTGTGGAGGCTAAGTCAGTGGATATTTTTAGTCGAGTCAAGTCAAGTCAATTTTATTTCTATGACAGTTTAATTCTATAGCACATTTAAAAACAACTCTCGTTGACCAAAGTGCTTTACATCAGTGCCCATACAGTGCCACAAACAGTGGTACATAGATCTAACAATACATACATACAGCGCTCCCTCAGAGGACCTCAAGAAACGCTTGTGAGTAGAAATAAGTTTTAAGTCTAGACTTAAAAAGTTGATGGGATGGGGCAGTTCTGATGGGAAGAGGGATGCTGTTCCATAGTCTAGGTGCTGCAACCCCAAAAGTGTGGTTTCCCCTTAGCTTATGCCTGGACCACAGGATGGTCTGTAACCCCAAGTTGGCCGACCTGAGGGACCTGGAGGTAATATGGGGGTTAGAAGATTTTTGATGTAGGTGGAGGCAAGCCCGTTAAGGGCTTTGTATATATAAAGGAGGAGCTTGAAGTTGATTCTGAACCGTGCCAGTGGAGAGAGGCCAAAATCGTGGTGATGTGGTCCCTTTTTCTGGTGCCCGTCAGAAGTCTCGCTGCAGCATTTTGGACCAATTTCAGGCGGGGCAGGGATGATTGGCTGATGCCAGTGTAAAGGGAGTTGCAGTAATCAAGGCGGGAGGAGATAAATGCGTGGAATCCGTGGATGATCTTTTCAAGGTCGTCAAATTGGAGGAATGGTTTTATTTTACCTATCGTGCAAAGCTGGCAGAAGCTAGCTTTTACCTCAGCATTGACTTGTTTGTCAAACTTCAACGAGTAGTGAAATATCACGCCAAAGTTTTTGATGTGAGGTTTGAGTAAGGGGGTAAGACTTCCAAGGCTGTCTGGTATAGTTTTGATGGAGTCCGAGGGGCCGAGTAGGATGACCTTAGACTTGCTCGTGTTTAGTTGGAGGAAGATCTGAGCCATCCAACACTTTATATCCTCGAGGCAGTGCATAAGGCTGAGTAGATTTGATCGGTTGTTGGGTTTCAGGGGGAGATAGAGCTGTGTATCGTCTGCATAGCAGTGGAAGGAAATGCCTTGCCTTTGAATGACTTGGCCTAAGGGGAGCATATACAGGGAGAAGAGAATAATGCCTAGGATGGAGCCTTGTGGAACCCCGCAGCAAAGGCTAGCTGGGGAGGAGAAAGAGTTGCCTAAGTTTGTAGAGAAACTCCTATCTTTAAGGTAGGAGACAAACCATCTCAGGGCTGTGCCATCAATATCAACCCCATAACGGAGATGGTCAATTAGGATGGTGTGGTCCACTGTATCAAATGCTGCGCTAATGTCGCGAAGGAGCAGGATTGCACAGTCGCTGGAGTCAATGGTGTGAAGCAGGTCGTTATGTACCTTCAACCGGCAGAGATAGATAGATTCTTGATTAGTACAGGTGTCAGAGATTATGGGGAGAAGGCAGGAGAATGGGGTTAGGAGGGAGAAATAGATCTGCCATGATTGAATGGCGGAGTAGTCTTGATGGGCTGAATGGCCTAATTCTACTCCTATCACTTATGACCTTATGACTTTATGACCGTATGACCTAATGATCTTATGAAACTGCCAAAAGCCATCATCATGTTGGGGGAGGGGTCTCAGTCATGAGCTTCATGAAACATGGTCAAAGTACGTAGCCTGTTCCACCTTATGAGCAAGAAGGGTTAGGTCGCCTGGGCTTTTGTGCCAAGGTGTGGACAGGCACCATGGGCAATGCATTCGCCTTTGCAGGCAAGTACCCTTTATTTAATACCAGTACCACATCTGTGCTGTAATTTGGTAAATCACTTTATCAGTGCGGACATTTATCCAGTTCCACACCAGCCATTCTTTGACAGTGTCAAATCCCACTAGGAAATTGACTGAAGTGGAAAATATTTTTTTGTGAACGAGAAAGGAAAAAATGAACAAATTAGTTAATATTATAGCTAAGGATATAACAGCTGTGTAGGAAGGAACTGCAGATGCTGGTTTGAACTTAAGATAGACACAAAAAGCTGGAGTAACTCAGTGGGACATGCAGCATCTGTGGAGAGAAGGAATGGGTGACGTTTTGGGTCGAGTCTGAAGAAAAGGGGCTCGACCCGAAACGTCACCCATTCCTTCTCTCCAGCGATGCTGCCTGACCCGCTGAGTTACTCCAGCATTTTGTGTTTATCTTCAGGACATAATAGTTTCTACATTCAGAGTTTTTTATATACCGATTGACAATATTTTCTGTTCCCGACTATTGGGTTTACAGTGAACGATGAGTGGCTGTGATAGGAAATTCGAGCACCACAGTTAACATAAAGCACTTCCAGGTCCAAAGCAGCCTTCCTAAAACTCTGCAATGGCAATGTTCCATCCAACCTCAGCAAATCACCGTCTGCTCGACAAAATGTCCCAGTGGCGCGATCAGTTATTGTGTGGTGCTTACATGACAGCACAGAGTGAATCCCAGCTGAGGTGTGAGATTGCATCATTACACAATAGGCTCCTGAGGCTGTTGGGCCCATTTCTGCTCTTATTTAAAAGTTCCCAGGTAAATAAATATTTTTTGTTCTTTGTGGCGTCTCTGTATAATACTGCCCATATGGTGCTCGCAGTGAAAGTGGTTTTATGCTCTACAGGGACCATGGTTAGCATTGGCATCCGTTCCCTTCATTAAGGTCAGTTGGCAGGGAATCGACCAGTCCCACCCGTCCTGACTAGGTTTAAACCCCCAGAACAGAAATCCACATCCATGGTTGGAACTCCTGGGTCCCCTTGCATCTTTTAATTATTGTTTTAGTGAAATTGGAGTTATCGGTATAATCAGTTGTAACTTTGTTAAATTCACTGTGACAACAGTAGGGCTACAAGCCAAATAACAGTCCTACTATAGGCAGAAAGATTAAAATGCATGGATTCTGTCAAAAAAAACCCCATGATTGTCGGGCCCAATGGTATATCACAGTTTCTAAACATACCGTGAGGCAGAATTTCTTGTCACCGAGTTTGATGTATAGGTTTGCTCAGGTTCAGGCACTCTAAGAAAACCTTAATTGGAGAGAAAAAACAGTTACTTTGCACTCCAATCTTATTTTATATTCTGAAAATAAAACGGGTGAACTGTCACAGATTGTCCAATTTTGTTGTATGGGTGAACTGTCATGGATTGTCTGATTTGGCTCTAAATAAAATTGGTGAACTCTCAATCCTTGTCCGATTTTGCTCTGTATATTGAAGGTGACCATTTATGGAAAAAAAGGGGAAATCTGCTTTATTGCTACATTTGCTATACTTTGCTACACAGTCAATTGCTACACTTAAGCCACAGATTATTCGATGCTTGATGTGCTCATTTTATAACTAGTGCAAGTGTTATGTTCTAGTGACATAATCTCTACAGAATTGATGTTTCATCAAGCAGGCCCAAAATAACCCTGTTACCAGGAGACACAAGGAACTGCAGATGCTGGTTTACTAATAATCACACAAAGTGCAGGAGTAACTCAGCGTGTCAGGCAGCATTTCTGGATTGCATGGATAGGTGATGTTTCGGGTTGGGACTTTTCTTCGTCCTTTTTTTAATCCTGTTACTAGTTTGGTATCTTCCAGATGGTCACTATGATAGTTAATCCTCTCCTCTCATGGAGGTCTGCTATTGCCTCAGGGGTTTGCCAGGAGGCAGCCGAGCAGATTAGCACATAGGCAAACAAAACTGATGTGTGGTAGACTGAGCACAGTGAAGATTGTCATCGGATGATTAACATCTTCACATGCATTCACTCAGCTGATTTTGTTTCCCTTTCACCCTGCAAAAACAAACTCAAGTACTTACATGTTAGCTCCCGTAAAGGAGAATTCCCTTCTTTTATTTTCCAAGGGAATTGGAATATCTGCTTTTAATTGGAAAAGAATGTTAGCTTTCCAGAAGATGAGCTCTCCATTTGTGAGATTACCAGGAATGTCCCACTTTTGCAGTCTGTTGTTACATAGAACAGAACTTGGTTCCTTAATAATGATATAAGACTCTTTAGAAGTAAACTTAGAGCAGGAATTCTCTCCCTCACTCCCAGTTATTACTCTTTGGGGCAGCAACAGAAATCTTGCAAAAAAGAGGTGCAACATTTGTCCAGGTTTCTTTATTTATAAATGCTGCAATTCTTCAGTACAGAGGCCATTTTTAGTATACCAACCACAAGATAAAGCAAATCCAATTTATATCAATCACTTTTGAAAAACAATATAGCCTTCTACGAGACATTTGGTACCTAAATGAGCAGGGCATGGGGGTGGGGCCAATATAGAATTAATGCAAGCAAGTGGGATTAGCATAGATAGGTATAGTGGGCCAAAGGACCTGTTTCTCCACGACTCTCTATACATCATCTCCTGTTGCCCATGGTGCCGACATCCAGTAAGTTGATTTAATGTTGATGTAAGTAGATGATTGTTTGGTCGGTCAGTGGGGGCGCTGTGAGATGGCTGCCTGCCAGTAGCGTGTTCGTTATTTCTACTTTTTTGGGGGGTTTTTGGTGTGCTTTGTGTCGGTTTAGGTGTCTCTCGGTGTGCCTTGTGTGGGGGGTGGTGGGGAGGGGAAAGGGGGAAACCGTTTTTGGTTGCCTCATCCAAGGAGAGGCGACTTTTTTCCATATCACCTCCCTCGCGGCCTAACACCATGGGTTGGAGCGGCCTTTCCTGGAGTCGGGCCCAGAGCATCGGCAGCAGGTGCAGCGTGGACTTTCCATCGCGGAGTAGGCGAACCCTTGCTGGGAGTCGCCAGAGAGGAGTGCTACGAATGCTGGCCTGGTGACTTTAGCATCATGGGGCTGTGGTATGCGGAGCTTCTAGCCCTGGGCGTGGCGTGGACTTACCATCTGGAGCCTGGGATCCCTCACTGAGGCTCGACGTCCTGAAGCCGCGGTCTCCAGTAGGAAAGTGCCGAGTTCGGGACCTCCAAACCGCGGAGTGTATTCGACCGTCCCAACGTCGGAGTTTCAATCATCCTGATGAGAGGGCCTGAACATCCGGCCATCCGCCATGGCGACTACGGAGGGTTCGTTGCCCCAACCACGGATGAACAAGGAGGAGGACTAACTGAACTTTGTGCCTTCCACCACCGTGAAGAATGCTGTGGTGGATGTTTGTGTTAAATTTTATTGTGTATTGTGTGTTCTTTTTAATTGTATCACTGCTGGCAAATTCATTTCACTGCACCTTCGGGTGCATGTGACGAATAAAATTGACTTTGATTTTTTTTAAAAATATGCATAAAATGGGTATGTAATATATTGTCATCAGCAAAATGAATATCCAATTAGTTTCAAATAATGTAACTTTGGAACAAGCGTTCTGACTTCACTTTTTATATCTCTCTAATTCCTTTTTTTTGACAACTAAATCCAGATTCAACTCCTGCTGCTCCCTAGAATCTATGGCTTTAAAAATCACAAGCTACATAACCAGGAGTGAAAGGCTGAGTTCTTCACTAGAAGAATTGTACACCAACATTACCAAGCAACCTATCATGGGAGGTACAGCTGGCAGACCTGCTGCCTCACAGCGCCAGAGACCCAGATTCGATTCTGACATCAGGTGCTATCTGTGTGGAGTTTACATGTTCTCCCTTTGACCGCATGGGTTTTATCCAGGTGCTCCGGTTTCCTCCCACATCCGAAAGATGTGCAGATTTGATGGTCAATTGACCTCTATTAATTGTCCCTAGTATGTAGGGAGGGGATGCAAAAGTGGGATAACATAGAACTAGTGTGATCAGCTTGATGGGTCAAAACTGTATCGCTAAACTAAACTATAGTGATATGTGTGCAATACTAGCTCATCCCAGTTTACTTTCATCTCTATACATAACATTGGATCACTGAGAAAGTAGTCACAATAAGCTGGATTTTATTTATTACTTGACATCAGGGAAAAATAAAGGTAGTCAATACAATACAATACAATACAATGCAATACAATACCATTTATTGTCATTTGAACCTCATTGAGGTTCAAACGAAATTTTGTTTCTGCAGTCATACATACAAGAAGAAAAAAACCAAGACACAACACATTTTACACAAACATCCATCACAGTGAATATCCTCCTCACTGTGATGGAAGGCAAAGTCTTATCTCTCCCCTGCACTCCCCATTCTTCTCCCGGTCAGAGTCAAAGCCCCCGGTGGGTGATAGTATATGTCCCGCGGCCATTCATGCCGCGCTGGGCGATGCAAGGCCCCGCTCCGGGTCTTGATGTTGGAGCCCCCGGCGGGCGCCAGCAAGTCCCGTGGCCGTCAAAGCCGCGCCGGGTGATGTAAGGCCCCGCTCCAGGTCGTCTTCAACCCCGCAACTCGGGCGGGAGAAGTTGCCGCCGCGGGAGCTCCGAAAAGCGGTCTCCCACCAGAGACCCGCTAGCTCCCGGTGTTACCGTCCACCGGCCTGCAGCTGGAGCCTCCGAATCTCCGGGGTCGGGCAGCAGCAGCGCGCCACCACAGCTCCTCCCGTTCCCAACTCGGCCAGCTCCACGATGGTGAGTAGCCCGCAGCTCCGCGACTGGAGCCCCAGGTCCGGTTGGAGGCCGCTCCACGGTGCTAGGCCCCAACGACAGTGGAGACCCGACAGAGAAAAGGTCGGGTCCTCCGTACAGGGAAAATAATTAAAACGTTTCCCCACCCCGCCCCCCACCCCCCACACATATCCAGCTAAAAAAAACACTAAACTAACAACACTCAAACGCGACAAAAAATAAAAAAAAGACAGACGGACTGCAGAGGCCGCTTCGACGAGAGGCCCATTCTTGTGTCCTATTGATTTTTCTTGCCCTGCGCTGATGGGAAAGGTTGACAATAACTTTTCATCTACACATCTCCCTTGTTAATTAATTTGAAGAAATTTCCTCATTTTGCAACACCCAAAAAAAGCACAAAACTTGCAGCGAAGCCAACAAATTAAGTCAATTTGAAGGCTTTTGTTCAGCCCAATGTTATTTGACAGATCCACTTACTACATTGCATTCCCAAACAGTTTCCCAGTGCAATTATATTTCCCTTTTCCAAATATTTATCCAAATTATTTTAAGATGTGGATAATATATTAAAACAAATCAAGCAGTCCCTAGCTCTTTATAGATTTGGGCAGAATTTTAAAATTTGTTTCTGTCATGATTTTCGAGGTACTTTTTCTTCATGTCTTCCATTTCTGTTGTAAACTGCCCGATTGACATTTTACAATGTACACTCTTTAGTGGGTTTGTAAATCAAGAATCATTGAAAATGTAAGGCTGCCCTGTAAAATCCACCCCGCAGAAAGCTCAGTCAAAATGACTCAGGCGTATTTTGAGTTTGATAAGAAATTGCTTCCTAATTAGGTTTTCTTTGGAACACGTTTGCAGATAATGCTTAATTGAATCCTGGAGAATCCACAGGATCTGATACCAAGTCTGCAAAGCTTGCCAACGTGGTCCATATCCCAGCGATAAACAAGTTATGCAAACACAAACACTGCACAGTTTTCAGCTTAATGTGGGTGGTAAGATGCTTATCAGAAAGAACATTATTTTCTTTTCTCTTTAAGGAGGCTATGCTAGATCCTGCCCACCCAGTCATTGCTATAATATTGGAAAAACCGAGCCAAAAAAATGCTTGAAGCGAAAAGTATAAAAACTTTTTATTCATCAAATTGATTCTTGTCTGCATCACATATCTGCAGCCGGTTTATGTTCTAAACACAATAGAATTATTCCATGAGGATTATTGCTAACTTGTGGTGCTTAAGTTTAGTTTAATTTAGTTTAGTTTAGTTTATTATTGTCACATGTACCGAGGTGCAGTAAAAAGCTTTTTGGTGCATGCTATCAAGTCAGCAGAAAGAACTCACATGATTACAATCAAGCTGTCCACAGTGTACAGATACAGGATAAAGGGTACAACCTTCAGTGCAAGATAAAATCCAAAAAAGTCTGATTAAAGGTAGTTCGAGGATCTTCAGTGAGGTAGGTAGTAGCTCTGGACTGCTCTCCAGTTGTTGATATGATGGTTCAGTTGCCTGATAACAGCTGGGAAGAAACTGTCCCTGAACTGGAGATGTGCAATGAGGTGAATGGTAGGTCTGAACTGCACTCTAGTTGGTGTAAGGAACTGCTGGGAAGAAATTGCAGCTGAATCTGGAGGTATTCGTTTTCAAACTTCTGTACCTCTTGCCTGATGGGAGAGGGCATTAGACAATAAGAACAGTGCAAATGAAAGATTGAACAGTGCATTTTTATTTACACCTTGATGTGCACTTGGCAATAATCAGGGCTACTGTGTTTCCCTGTAGTATTTGATGCTTCAACATGTCAGATGCATGCCTGGACTGGTGCAATAGCACTCCAGCATCGAAGGGACTAATACTCATTGTGTGAGCTTTGCTTCACTTTGCTTCCCACACGTAATTACTAACTCAAAACTCCCAACCCAAGAATAATTAAACTGACCAGAGGCAGCTTTACATTGTTTGGGTGGCACAGACAGCTGGTCCCTAGTACCATGCGTACTGTAAATCAAAGTGACTCAACCTCCTGAGATGCGAGACCGTTGGATTTCACCATTTTGTAGTTCTCTAAAGCTGCCAACAAGGACGATAAAAATGAAGAATGCACAACATTTCTTGCCTGATGGCTATGGCAATCATCTGGCTAGCATTAATTTAGAGTGGTGATGGAAAGCAAGGTAACGCGGGATTATGGTGCTCGGAGGCTGCTATATTCCGCCGCAGTGTTTATATCCTGACAGGGAGAAGGCAGGAGAATGAGGTTAAGAGGGAAATATAGATCAGCCATGATTGAATGGCAGGGTAGACTCGATGGGCCAAATTACCTAATTCTGCTCCTATGGCTTATGAACTTATAAACCTTAGTTTAGTTTAGTTTATGGATACAGCACGAAAACAGATCCTTCAGCTCACTGAGTCCGCATCAACCAGTGATCATCCCCATACACTAGCACCATCCTAAGGACAATTTACAATTTTAGCAAAGTTAATTAACCTACAAATGTTTACGTCTTTGGAGTGTGGGAGGAAACCAGTGCACCCGGGGAAAACCTGTGCGGTCATGGAGAGAACGTACAAACTCTGTAAACAGCACCCGTAGTCAGGATCGAACCTGGGTCTCTGGCACTATAAGACAGCAACTCTACCGCTGTGTGCCCACAACTTTTTTGTGTAAAGTAGAATTCGGACAAGATTTTAGCCCATTAGATTGGTTTCCATTCTTCTGATGAAAAGGAACTGATTTTAAAAAGGTTCCACTTTCTCGTGGTTTTATTCCAGTACTTTATCCCACCTGTATACAGGTACAGGTATCGGAGGATTGGATGCTGGGTTATGGAGCAACAGAGAGAAAGTAAATTGTAGGGAAATAGGACAGGAAAATAATATGTTAGTGGCACTTGGCCATAACCTGCCCCCACATCTGCACTCCTTGTGACAGCTGCTTTTTGTCACTTTTGGTCATGTTTATATTGTGGAGAACGTTGTGTGGTTCAGAATGGAAAATCCGATGCCCAGGAATTATTTAGTGTTGACATCTCTACTCATTAGATAAATATAACATGAAGGACTCTGTGTGACACTTTAAAAATTGCTTCCTGTTCATGCTTTGTGCTGAGTGTCAAAGAATGGACATTAAGTCTCTGCAATAAACATCTGAATAATCAGAGTATTGTTGTCCTAAATTGAAAATAACCAATTCCAGATTCTGGGTTATTATTATTTGGGGACGGCAGCATACTAAATCCCCATAACATTATGCCACGCTGACTGATTTACTGCACAAAAGTAACACAACTTTGGGATACTTTACTACTTTAGTTTAGTTTAGTTTAGAGATACAGGGTGGAAAAAGCCCGCTGAGTCCGTGCCGGCCAGCGATCCCCGTACACTAGCACTATCCTACACACTAGGGATAATTATAATCATTATCAAAGCTAATTAACTTACAAACCTGTACATCTTTGGAATGTGGGAGGAAACCGGAGCACCCGGGGAAAACCCACGTGGTCACGGGGAGGACATACAAAACTCTGTACAAACAGCACCCGCAAACCTGAGTCTCTGGTGCTGAAAGGCAGCAACTCTACCGCTGTGCCACCGTGCCATCCTTACTCTTCTGATTTCACAGCTTTTGCTCCCATTCCTCATCCGGTTTTGGTGATCGTGCTGTAAGGTCATTGCAAAAGAGGGGGTGCAGATAAAGACTCCAGTTCTTGAAACATGATCCTTGCTTCTCATTTGGCAGAGTTACAATCACACTTCAGCGGACAGTCTTACAGCCCTACGCAGTTGCTCATGACTTCCTTACACTTGTATTCTGCTGCCTTGCTTAGGTCATTCAGCATTGTATTGGCCTGCATGGCTTGGTCACATTGAGCAGACTGTCTGATAAGTTTCTGAAGCATAAACAGAAATTCTTGGTGGGTTAGTCAGAATCTCCAGAGACAGAAACAGGCCAAGGACCTTTCAACGGAACAGAAACATATTGACGATAAAACAACTTAGAAATTCCTCATTGTTTGAAAAGCACATTGAATTGATGCAGAACAGGGAGACATGTACTTGCTTTGATCAAGGGTGATGTAGGGAGGTGCAGGGGCAATATACACATGGCAATTATATGCAATGGTGCGTTTTATCTGTGCTTTACATTCACAATTCCTGGATAGTTTTTAAAATGTATGGTAGGCCCAAAGTCATGTGGAGAGTGTAACAATCTTGTGTCTTACTGGGAGCTTTTTAAATAGTGATTCCCCATCTGCACCAGGAATGAGCACTTGGACTTGAACGATACATTATTTGTAAGTAAAATATGGATTTGTGTTGGATGTAGACTGTTATGGAGATGTCTGAAGATTAGAGATATCCTTATAAATATGTGCCCATGTAAATGAAAGCACTTTCTTAGGTATGATACATTTCAGTTGTGCATTAATAAATTGACTATTTTATCTGCAAACAACTGAGACAGTTTCAACGATAATTGTGCCAAAAGGCCGAATATGTTCCTGCGTTATATCCTTAGCTACAATATTAACTAGGGCAAGAGGGCATTGACACAGAATAAAATGACGTACCTTTGGAAAGGAGATGCAGAGGAATTTCTTTAGTCAGAGGATAGTGAATCTGTGAAATATATTGCCACAGACGGCTGTGGAGGCCGTCTGTGCATATTTTTAAGACGGAAATTAACAGATTCTTGATCAGTAGGGTGTCAGGGGTCATGGGGAGAAGGCAGGAGAATGGGATTGAGAGGGAAAGATAGTTCAGCCATGATTGAATAGCGGAATAGTCTCAATGGGCCTAATGGCCTAATTATGTTCCTATGAATTATGAACATGAATTATAACTGGAAAGGAGATAAAAGTGCTGGATTGAATTAGCAGGTCAGGCAGCATCTCTGGAGAACATGGATAGGTGACGTTTTGGGTGGGGACTCTTCTTCAGACTCTTCATCTTCTTACTCCAGTACTTTGTTTCCTTTTCTGTAAACCAGCATATGCAGTTCCTTAATTCCATTTCTGAATGTCTAGCTGGCCTCTTTGTAGGGCCTTTGGCTGAGGGAGTTAATTCTGTTAATTTAGATTTTAGATTTAATACTTTAGAGATACAGGTTGGAAACAGTCCTTTGACTCACCGAGTCAACCCGACAAGAATCACTCTGTACACTAGCACAGAGCACCCCGAGAAAACCCACAGGTCACAGGTAGAACATGCAAACTCCGTACTGATAGCACCTGCAGTCAGGATCGAACCCGGTTCTCTGGCACTGTAAGGCAGCAACTGTAACATTGCGCCATTGTATCGCCCTAATTTCTTTGAAAAGTGCCAGTGGTCGGTATCATTCACTTGAAACAACAATGCAAGCAAATAGGGTAAATGATTGGTAACCCAAAGCTTTCTCCGTGCTATCCTGAACGGGGCAATTCTTGAAGTGGAGGTTGAACTCTGAACCTTTATACAAAGGGATACAATCAGCTGGACTGTGCTTACTCAGCCAGCAGCAGAAGAGGACAAAGGTGGACACTGAATGTCTTACATTTTGGGAGATTCAAACCCAGCAGTTTCTTTAAAAAAAAAGTTCAATGAGATATATCGGTGATTAGCAAGATTAGTGAAATGAAGATGAGATAAAGTGACGACCCAGTAATCCGCCCGTGACTAATGTCATCAAAGAGCTTTGCGAGGTGATTAGCAATTTACAAGCAACAGACAATCCACAGATATGCCGCTGTTCAGAATGGCCAGCGCAGCAGAAGCAGTGATCTGTTCCAGTGCGCTGCAGCTGTCTGGTTTTCCGATATTCGGACAACGTCAGCATTTTTATTCGTTTCTCAGAAAGGAACAGTATTGAGATCAGTTGCATGCTTGCTCCATTATTTGTAATGTTTCATGGCAGCCTGCTGGTGAGAAGCAGCCAAAAGTTCCAACTAACCAATGCTGAAGAGGTGCTTCCAAGAATGGCAACAACTCTTAACACATTAATTTCCTCTCAAATGCTCGGTTTACGAATCCTGAGAGCCACGTCACAATGTAAGATTTGGCTGCAGTCAGGCAGATTGATAAGCATAACTAAGAATTTTACATTAAATGCATGCTTCTTTTGTTACTTAATACCAGTATGGACCCTGCCAACCTTGCTGGAGTGTGGGATATGGCACACGGCTATTGTACTTAACCTAATTCAAAACAGCAGTTGGAACTCAGTATAACACAAACTGTATTGAGTACTGTAATGAAACTTTCTACAATTCTTTTAAAACACCTAAAACCAATTTTTAACAGTGCGTGAATTAAAGGAGATACACCATTATGTTTATTTTTAACGTTGAGTTGAATTTTTGGGAATCTTGGTGCAACATAGTGGATTCTGAAATTTAGTCAATGGTTTTGTCCTGAATTAGTCCCGCAGATACAACCTGCCCGAAGATCCCAATTTCCACAGAAAATCCTCCAGCCACAGGTTTTAATTCTGTAGTTGACTCTGGTCACAAATGCAACTGCCATAATAGGAATGGATCTCATGAATAATTTAAACTGTGGACTGATCTTATCTGAACCTTCATTTAAAAAAACATATTACACAATATTTAATGTTGAAGCCACTAGGGTTTGGTGTTGGAGTGGAGTGGAGAACTTACAAGCCAAGGATAGACACAGAAAGCTGGAGTGTCTATCTTCATTTTTCCAGAGATCCTGCCTAACCTGTTGAGTTACTCCAGGCTTTTTATGTCTATCTTCGGTTTGAACCAGCATCTGCAGTTCCTTCCTACTTACAAGACGGGTCTTGGCAACAGCTTGTCTTTGTCCTGACCCCAAGCGCTCCCCATTTTCCTAACCCCATGAATCATCTAATGGATGCCACATATCCTTAATCTTTTTGGATAGGCAAACTGTTGAAGAGTGAAAAAAAATAGAAGGTCTGAAAACCATATAGTTTTTTTAGGACTTAATAAAAGTAACACGATATCACATTTTAGTTTAGTTTATTATTGTCACGTGTACCGAGATACAGTGAAAAGCTTTTATTTGCATGCTATCCAATCAAAGAAAAGACTATACGTAAATACAATCAAGCTGTCCACAGTGCACAGAAAAAGGATAAAGGGTGTTTAGTTTAGAGATGCCGCGCAGGAACAGGCTTTTCGGCCCACTGGGTCCGCACCGACCAGCAATCCCTGCACATTAACACTATCCTACACACACTAGGGACAATTTTTACATTTACCAAGCCAATTAACCTACAAACCTGTACGTCTTTGGAGTGTGGGAAGTAACTGATCTCTGAGAAAACCCAGGGTTACACAAAAAGCTGGAGAAACTCAGCGGGTGCAGCAGCATCTAAGGAGTGAAGGAGATAGGCGACGTTTCGGGTCGAGACCCTTCTTCAGACCCCATGCAGGTCACTGGGAGAATGTACAAACTTCGTACAGACAGCACCCGTAGTCAGGATGGAACCTGGGCCTCCGGCGCTACAAGCGGTGTATAGGGCCAGTCCCACTTTCACGACATAATTCACAACCTCTGCCGAGTTTGCCCTTGACCCATACTCGCAGCATGGTCGTCACGAGGTCGTAGGTAGGTCATGGGTAGGTCGTAGCAGGCCGTGAAGCTAGTCGTAGGTACTCGTGGCATCAAGTAGGTGAGGGCATTTTTCTAGCATGATGAAAAATGTCCACGAGTAAAAAAGGTTGTTAATTAGGTTGTGAAAGTGGGACAGGCCCTTAAGGCAGCAACTCTACTGCTGCGCCACCATGCAACATTTAGTTTGAAAATATAATATTGAAGTACAGTAAAGTCCAATTAAAGAAAGTTCAAAAGTTGCCTGAGGTAGATGAGTTGTCGCGACCACACTACTGTAGAAGTTGGGGAGGGTAGTTGGTAACATGCTGAACTTCCTAACCCTTCTAAGGAGGTAGAGGCATTGGTGTGCATTCTTGGTCTTGTTTCAATGTGGCTCGTCTAGCACAAATTGCTGGTAATATTTATTTCATTTCGGAGTCACGTGAGTGACTTCGTGAAGAGCCCGCCTGCACGCATGCGCGACATATCGTCGCATCGCATTGCTGCCGACGGCTGGTGGGGAGCGCGGCTCCCGACCAGCCCTTCAGAGGGCCGACTTAGGTAAGGCTAAGCCCCCTAGAGTTGGTGTTTCCTGTTGGGGGGGGGGGAGCAGTGTGTTCTCTCCCTACAGGAACGTGGATTGGAGTCGCCGGCCACTTATCCCGGAGCCCTCCTCAGCGGCTCACCTGCGAGTCGGGCCGGGAAATAGGCGTGGTAGTCGGGGAGCCCTGTTGGTACAGGGCCCGACCCGCCGATACACCGGAGCTCCAGTGTGAGTTGGTGTCTTGTTGTGGCGGGTGTATGTTATGTTCTCTCCCTACAGGTACGTGGCCGGGAAATAGGCGTGGATGTCGGGGAGCCCTGTTGTTACCGGGCCCGACCCGCCGCAATGCAGGAGCTCCGGTGCTGATTCAAGGAGCAGGAGCTCCAGTGCTGGATTAAGGAGCAGGAGCTCCAGTGCTGATTCGAGGAGCGGGAGCTCCAGTGCTGATTCGAGGAGCGGGAGCTCCAGTGCTGATTCGAGGAGCAGGAGCTCCAGTGCTGATTCGAGGAGCAGGAGCTCCAGTGCTGATTCGAGGAGCAGGAGCTCCAGTGCTGATTCGAGGAGCAGGAGCTCCAGTGCTGATTCCAGGAGCAGGAGCTCCAGTGCTGATTCAAGGAGCAGGAGCTCCAGTGCTGATTCGAGGAGCATGAGCTCCAGTGCTGATTCAAGGAGCAGGAGCTCCAGTGCTGATTCGAGGAGCAGGAGCTCCAGTGCTCCGAGAACGGGGTGCCTCTCGAAAGGGTGGACCCTGCCACAAGTTCGCCATTGGCGACCACGGGGAAGGGGTCGTGCTGCGGCCCGACCCCCCTCCGCTAGCCCTTCGTTGAAGGGCAGGGGAGGAGCCC
This sequence comes from Raja brachyura, assembly GCA_963514005.1. The sequence goes on from OY740788.1 coordinate 48,409,097, forward strand.
GTAAGCCTAAACCCGCTTCGGGCCAAGGCTCCACCAGCCGCCATGGTGCGGTCTGGTGCAACGGCGGGACCTGGGTCTGTGAGGTCTGCTACCCAACTCCCAAACCCCGCCGCCGGGACGGGGGGCTTGGGTATGGTCCCGCCTCGGTCGCCGAGTCCCCCGTGGATGGGGGGGACGAGACCGTGCGTCGGCAAGGTCCACGATGTGGACAGCCGGCAAGCCCGCGCGGGCGTCGCTCCATGCTTCTGCTGGAGTCGACCCCAAGCCATCAGGGCTCTTTGTGGCAACGGCTCCGCTCCCGTAAAACGGAGACGGTTGAACACCTTTCCCGCGCGGGAATTGCGCGGTTTCGCTGCGGCGGCCGATAGCGACAACTTCCGGCACCGAGATCACTTCTCAGAGGTGCGGGCCGATGAAAGGAGCCCCGGCAATCTTTCTGAGCCGGAGGTCTCCGACCACCCCAGTGTTCAGGGTGAAGGGCGTATGGCCGCATGACGCGGCTACTGGAGAGGAGCCATCCAGCTCCAGTAGGCACAGGGAGGTTAACCATCGTCAGCAGTAGCTAAGAACCGTCAGCAGACACTAAGGCCAGCGAACTGCTCCTCCCTTCAACGAGCCCATACGCCACGGTCGCCGAGTCCCCCATGGATGGGAGGACGAGACTATGCGTCGGCTAGGTCCATGATATGGGCAGCCGGCAAGCCCGCGCGGGCGTCGGATCTCCATGCTAAGTCAGGTGCCGACTTCCCATCGCATTTGCCCTCCGAGGCAGCGAGACCAAGCTCCGCCGGGGAGGCGTTTGAGGGTACCTCCCGCGCGGGAATCGCTCAGCTTCGCTGCAGCGGCTACCGGCGACAACTTCCGGCACCAGGTTCACCTCGATGAGGTGCGGGCCGATGGACGAAGCCCCAGCAGTTCAGCAGAACATGAGGACTCCGTCCGCCCGAGTTCTTAGCTCAAGGGGCGTATTGGCCAGGATGGAGCGGATGTTGGAGCCCCTCCTGCAACAGAATCAAAAAATTTCGGGGAAGACTTCTCCAAGAGGGTTGGTGGGACACATGTGGTCCCATCTCTCGACCAGGAAGGCACTGCCATGAGGCCAGCAAGGGCCTCCGCTCCAGCTCCGCCTCAAATTTCAGAATCCAGCACCTCCACATACGGCCATGCATCTCAAGGGCCGCCGATAACCATGACGGTAAGGTGGTCTGGATTTCGTGCTCCTGCATGTTGAGTTTCACATGTTGGTGGGGAACTACTGCTCTTTCCGGGGGCATGCGGTCCCATCATGTCTGATGAGTTTATCTTACAAAGTATTCAAGGCCATGCGATTGAATTTCATCAATGGTGACATCCCTCCATCCCAGCATATGCAGATCCGAAATGTATACTGTCCAGCAATAAGCGGCAGTAGGCTAGGCTGAATAATTTACAGTCACAAGGAGGGATGGAGGATGTCGACTTATTTTTTGCTTTGCGCCATTTGAATACTTTGTAGAATATACCCATTTTCAACCTGGAAACGTTCCAGACATCTAAGTTCTTGGGTTCTGGGGGGCTGCTTTGTGGCATGCATTGATTAAAGATGCGTGCTATTCAGTATCCATTCAGAAATGCCACAGGACGTTCTTGTCATTTATCTGGATGGATCGGTTCTGGTTCTACAGAGCTTTGCCAAATGGACTTACACACCCCTAGATTATTCTGAAATTGCTATAATTAATTCTGGTTACACTAGGTGACAAAATCACATAGTGTTCGCCTGTCTAAGTGTTGTCCTAATTATTGGGAATTAGCCGATCTGGCAGTGTCAGCTCGTGGACGGGTTTCACCAAATGGGGTTCTTTACCCATCCAGATAAATCAACGTCCTGCCCTTCACAGGTTAAGGGTATCTGGGGTTATGGTGGATTCCAATCACGTGAGGGCCACCCAACTATGCTAGGGTCTAGTCTGGGCTAGTATACCATCAATTCATCAAACTTCTACGGTGGTTGGCAAGATTGTAGCTTTTTTCCAGCTGATAGACCAATGCAGCTGCCTTCAAGGCACAGATTGCGTTACAATGGAGAATTGACAATATTTATGTCTCACTTAAATCCATCATTTTGGCCAATCCGATGGTATACTTCCAAACAGACGCAAGCTCCCATGTCCGGGGTGCTATGGACAACTGCTCCAGTTGTGAGGGCAGATGGGACACCCTTGAATTTACCTTCTTGTTGTCACAAGGGATAAACTATTTGGAGATGCTGGGAGCATTTCACGGACTTCGAGCTTCTTGTCCTAGCCTTACTGATGCTCATGTCCGTCTCCAAATGAATAATACCACTGCGGTGGCATATCTCACCCATATGGGCGGTACCAGGTCACTTTCATGTGATGGATTGACAGATATAATTTGGCTCTGGTGTGTTAAACGAACTATTTGGATTTCAGCTACCTGTTTCCCAGGTGAGCTCTATACACTGGCGGACATCAGGTCACGCATACTCTATGACCACATCAAGTGGATGATGAATCTCCATATATCCGCGAAAATTTACTGCCAAATTTGGTGAACCGGATATCGACCTCTTTGCGTCACGGTTGAACCATCAGGTACCAACATACGTTTGTGGGACCCGATCCTGGGGCAATGGCGATGGATGCGTCGCTGGACTGAGGGATATGGGTTTCTATGCCTTTCCTCCATTTTGCCTCGTCAGTCGGGTGTGGCGGGTATCCAGACCAATGCTGCTAAGGGCTTTCTTATCATACCCGACTGGCCTACGCAGCCATGGTATCTGGTGGTCCTTGATATGATCAGTCAAACTTGGGTCCTCTTCGAGGGTTGCCCATATTTGGTACAAACCCTGTCTCAGGGGGACCACATCCCTGCCACAGTCATCTAACCTTGCTGGCTTGAAGGTTCTGCACAGGCCATTACTGCGGTATGGCATATCATCTAGAACCTTGGATACCATCGGAGCGTCATGCTGGGAGTTCACCAGGCGGCAATATCTCTCTCACGTTCGTAAAGGGGAAACCTACTGCGGCCACTCCCATATTACCTACGACGCTGTAACCATAACCGTCGTGTTGGAATTCTGCCGGGGTTGCATCATAATGAGCACCTGAGTTACAGTGCCATCAACAGCGCCTCAAGTGCGCTGTCATTCTACCTCACTGTTAAGGTAGGATCCAACAGGCTGGTGTCCAGACTCATGCGGGAAATATTCAATTCGAATCCGCCCAGACCACGCTATAATATCACCTGGGATATCGGGGAAATACTCACCCTGCTCAGGACGTGGTTGCCCATGGAGGGCCTGGAACTGGACTAACTCACCCTGAAGCTGGTTATGTTACTGGCACTGACTTCAGCACAGAGGGTACAGACACTCCGCAAAGTCCAGATCGACAGGATGATCTCTACCCCTGCGGAAGTAGTCTTCGTCATGGACGAGCTACTCAAGCAGCATAGACCTGGGTACTCAGGGCTGCAGCTGAAGTTCCGGGCATACCCCGCTGATGCACGGCTATATTTAGCCGCCCATATCCATCACTTTGTGAAAGTGCCGAGAAAACTGGAGGAATGGTGAACCCTCACCATGGAGTGACGGTCCAGATGATATCCAGGTGGCTCAGGATCGTCTTGGGTAAGTCACGTGTTGACACTAATATCTTCACATCCCATTCCACCAGGGCATGCATCAACGTCGGAGGCAAGGGTCATGGAGGTGCCCATGGACCATATTCTTGCCACAGTAGGATGGCGTACGAAGCCACCTTCCAGCGGTTCTACAATACATGTGTTGCCGCTCCTCTACAGTTCGCCGAAGCCGTGCTGAATGCAGGTCAAGAACGTGGAGATGTCCCCGCATAAGGGGTTTTCTTTTGTTGTTAACCAATGTTGCTCTTGTCTTTCAGTACAAGCAGTCTGGAAAATTGATTACTCCTATCCATCCTCATAAGTGGTGTGTGACAGCATGGACGTGGTCCAGGGCGCGGAATCACAGAAGCTTTGAAGTCTTCACGAAGTCACTCACGTGACTCCGAAATGAAATAGTGAGATTGAACGAGAACTTACCAGTTCGAAGGTTGATCTTTATTTCATGAGGAGTTGCGGTGAGGGATTTCGTGCCCTCCACTCCCAACCCTCGATCATCCTCAACTGGTAATTAGAGTCTCTTTCAATCTTACTATGCCAAATCATTTCTGTTGTTGTTTCTGTGATTCCACACCGCTACTTTGAAGAATGTCGCGCATGCGTGCAGGCGGGCTCTTCACGAAATCCCTCACCGCAACTCCTCATGAAATAAAGATCAACCTTCGAACTGGTAAGTTCTCGTTCAATCTCACTATTCCTAGGAACTTGAAGCATTCGATCGTCTCTACTTCGGCACCATCAATGTAGACTGAGGTGTGTGTACTATTTTGTTTCTTGAAGTCAATCACTATCTCCTTAAGAAGAAGGGTTTCGACCCAAAATGTTACCTGTTCCTTTTCTCCAGAGATGCTGCCTGGTCTGTTGAATTACTCCAGCTGTTTGTGTAACTCCCTCCATTGTCTTGCTAACACTGAGGGATAGGTTGTTGTCTTGGGTCCATGCTAGAATAAGTAATTTAGCATTTTCTTTTTCATTTTCCATGAGAGCATGTTCTGACTACTAACCACGTAATTTAGATTTTAATCTTTAGAGATACAGTGTTTTAATGTTTAGAGATACAGTGAGTCCGACCGGCGATCACCCGTACACTAGCACTATCCAACACACTAGGAACAATTTACAATTTACAGAAGCCAATTAACCTACAAACCTGCACATCTATGGAGTGTGGGAGGAAACTGGAGGACCCGGAGATAATCCACTCGGTCACAGGGCGAACGTACAAACTGTTCAGGCAGCCCCGTAGTCAGGATCGAACTCGGATCTCTGGCTCTGTACAGCAGCAACTTTACTGCTGTGCCACTGTGCCACCCACATAGACATTGCTGCTCATAATTTCTCTCAGAAACTATTAAGATGGAAGAATCATATTTCTTGGCATTAGGACTTGAATTCAATTTACCCAAGTAAAATGCTTTGCTCTCACAACCTCTTGCTAGTTATTCTTCTCGTTCACATCTTGGACATTGATACCTGAGAATGGACCTATTATTTTTATTCAATCAAGTCCATGCATTTGACACCCAAAAGCAGAACAACCTCCAATTACGTGTAATGAATAATTTAAGAACCCAATCTTTCGCCAGAATGGTGAAAGCAACGGATGCAGTTTAACAGCTTACAAATTAAAAGTGCAGGAGAGAGGAGAGAGATGAAATGGAAAATGGAAAAACAAACGCATTCCCAAAAAGTATCCAATAGCATCATAATTACAGGAAATTGAACACTAATTTTGGTGCCTTCCGTTATAACATCTCCTTGGTTGCCTTTGAGGTGATGCGGTTATAATTCATGCTTGTAGACATGTTTTTGTAAACCTTTAGTATAAATGTCTTAACTGTTAAACACTGTTCTGGATCTCTGCCATTACTTGAAAGGACCATTTAGGTTGTTCTATAAACATTGGATGTGTTTATAATGTGAACGCAGATGCACATTAATTACCCCCCGTCTGTGACTGAGGAATATCAGCCCTTCAGGCACAACATGTCAGCACGTCATAATCTGCTTCTGAGCTCGGAAAACCTGACCAGTTCAGTATAAACAAGTCATCACCGAAATCACTCCTGTTTATACCACCAACTTCATGTTCCAAAATAGGATCTTACTGTGGCACCAAATCACTTGGCTGCTGTCTTCACAGCAATATCTTTATTTCCCCAATGTGCAACAGGGCAGTCTCAATATACCAAGAGCCTTTTTATATGGTGTAGATTGCTTATTGTGTTTTCTCCAGCTGATAACCCATAAACACTCTCATTATAAGTAGCATAACAGTATTTAAACACGCTTGCAGATTCTCAAGGACAGCTTTATAGTATGAATATTTACATTCAAATTTACATCTGCAGTAAATTTTCAGGCCCTTTATTACAGATAGTTAAATCTGACCTTTTTTACAGATAAAATGCGACGGAAAGAACTGCAGATACTGGTTTACACTGAAGATAGACACAAAATGCTGTATTCCCAATGAGTTACTGCAGCATTTCATATTTATCTTTATTACAGATAATTAACTCTGATGTGACAAATTTGGCTGTAGATGTGGCTACACGAGCTTTTAAATTTTTAATGTGAATTTCAACCTCTTATTTTCCAGCCCCATACTGTTCATTACAATTTGTTTAAAAACAAGTATTTGTAATGATGGAGAAGCTTAAAAACTGCTTCCACACGACAAATGTCTTAAAGAGAAGGTGTGGCACTGTAGCAGGATACCTGTGCACAGTTCTGATCTCCAGCACCGGTTTGTGTGGAGTTTGCACACAACAGTTCTTTTTGTGACTGTAGTTATTTTCGCACGGTTTCGTCGCACATTCTAAGAGGAGGAGGCTTATCTTTAGACATTAGAATTTGGAGATACAGTGTGGAAAGAGACCTTTTGGCCCCACGGTGTCCACGCCGACCAGTGATCACCTGTACACTAGCAATATCCTACATACATGGGAAAATTTCCAATTTACAGATGCCAATTAACTTACAAACCTGCAGGTTTAGTTTAGTTTAGTTTAGAGATAGAGCACGGAAGGACGCCCTTCAGCCCAACTGGTCTGTGCCAACCAGTGATCCCCGCACATTATCACTATCTTACATCCACTAGGGACAATTATTTTTACATTTACCGAGCCAATTAACCTACAAACCTGCGGTAAGTTAAAGTGTGGGAGGAAACCGAAGATCTCGGAGAAAACCCACGCAGGTCACGGGGAGAACATCCAAACTCTATACAGACAGCACCCGTCGTCGGGATTGAACCCGGGTCTCCGCCATTGCATTTGTTGTAAGGCAGCAACTACTGCTTTGAATTGCCCACAAAATGAAGATGGGATGTAGAATGCAGGGGATATTGATGGGAGACTTAAAACAGGATAAATAGAATAAAATGGAATAAAAGGGAAAGTATTTCTTGAAGCAGGGACTTGATGGTCCATGCAGACTTTGTGGACCAAGGGGCCCGTTTCCAAGCTATATGACTTAGAGTCCAATGGAAATCAAAATAGGACGTACATGGTAAATGGTAGGGAATTGAGGAATGCTGTGGAACAGAGGGATCTAGGAATAACTGTGCATAGTTCCCTGAAGGTGGAATCGCATGTAGATAGGGTGGTAAAGAAAGCTTTTGGTGTGCTGGCCTTTATAAATCAGAGCATTGAATATAGGAGTAGGGAAGTAATGCTAAAATTGTACAAGGCATTGGTAAGACCAATTCTGGAGTATGGTGTCCAATTTTGGTCACCTAATTATAGGAAGGATGTCAACAAAATAGAGAGAGCACAGAGGAGATTTACTAGAATGTTGCCTGGGTTCCAGCAACTAAGTTACAGAGAAAGGTTGAACAAGTTAGGTCTTTATTCTTTGGAGCTCAGAAGGTTAAGGGGGGACTTGATTGAGGTCTTTAAAATGATGAAAGGGATAGACAGAGTTGACGTAGATAAGCTTTTCCCATTGAGGGTAGGAAAGATTCAAACAAGAGGGCATGACATGAGAATTAAGGGACAGAAGTTTAGGGGTAACATGAGGGGGAATTTCTTTACTCAGAGAGTGGTGGCTGTGTGGAATGATCTTCCTGCAGAAGTGTTGGAGGCAGGATCGATTTTAACATTTCAAAGTAAAGTGGATAGGTATATGGACGGGAAGGGAATGGAGGGGTATGGTCTGAGTGCAGGTAGATGGGACTAGGGGAAAATAAATGGTCGGCATGGACTGGAAGGGCCGAGAAGGCCTGTTTCTGTGCTGTAATTGTTATATGGTTATATGGTTATATGGAACGATGGAGTTATTGTGTTGTGTTGTTCTGACTGTATTTGAGGAGTTTGCTCTGTGAGAGGTATCAATAGATCACAGGAGCAAATACTCATACTTTAGAATTGTTTGATGAGTGCAGTGTCTCTTTGGCTGTAACCTTGACTTTATTGACACTGCGGAGGAATTAAATCTGGTCCCGAAGTAACTCAGCTGGACAGACAGCATTTCTGGAGAGAAGGAATGGGTGATGTTTTGGGTCAAGGTCCTTCTTAGACTCGGACCAAAACGTCACCCATTCCTTCTATGCAGAAATGCTGCCTGTCACGCTGTTACTCCAGCATTTTTTGTCTATCTTTGGTGTAAACCAGTATCTGCTGTTTCTTCCTACACAGTTACATTTGGTGTATGTGTGGTGTGTGCATGGTTGAGTTACGTGACGCTGCTATGATTCAGGGAAGGGCTAGAAAACTCAACAATATGAAATGATGCTGCTGCTCTGTACCAATGACCCAGTCTGCAACTCTGTGCTGGTTGCTTTTGCTATCAGGTCCATTTTCCTTATTATTGTACTAACTGAGGGTAATCAGAAGATAACATCAGACATAAAATGAAGCTAGTGCAGTGGCACATATATTTGACCTGCTGCCTCACAGCTCCAGTGACCTGGTTCAATCCTGCCCTCCGATGCTATCCACGGGGAGTTTGCATGTTCTCCGTATCATGATGTGGGCTTCTACCAGATGCTTCAGTTTCCTCCCACATTCCAGACGGGCACATTAATTGGTCACTGTGAATTGCCCCTCAGGTTTTGTTTTAGTTTTAGACATACAGTGTCCACCAAGTCCATGCTGACTCATGATCACCCGTATGCTAGTTCTATCCTACATCCTAGGGACAATTTGCAGAAGCCAATTAATCTACAAACCTGCTCGTCTTTGGAGTGTGGAAGGAAAGCAGAGTACCCGGAGAAAAGCCACACGGTTACAGGGAGAACGTACAAATTTCATACAGACAGCACCTGTAATTGTAGCTCTACTGCTGTGCCACTGGGCTGCTCTTTAGTGAGCGGTAGCATTTGAAGGAATTTGCTGAAAATGTGGAAAATGTAAGAATAAAATGTAAGTCTGGCGTAAATAGGGGTTTGATAGTAGGTATGTGCCAAAGAGCCTGTTTCTATACAGAATTACTGTATGACATTCAGGGTTCTTTGGGGTGGAATAGTGCTGTAGCTGCCTTACAGCGCCAGAGACCTGGGTTCAATACTGACTATGGGTGCTGTACAGAATTTGCACGTTCTCCCTGTGACCGCGTGGGTTTTCTCTGGGTGCTCCGGTTTCCTCCCATACTCCAAAGACTTACAGGCTTGAAGGTTAATTGGCTTGTGTAAAATAGTAAATTGTCCCGTGTGTATAGGAGAGAACTCGTGATCGCTGGTCAGCACAGACCCAGTGGCCTGTTTCCACGTTATATCTTTAAAATAAAGTCTAAAGGCAAACAAATACAATAATCTCTTTATTACTTAAACAGAGTGAATTTGTATTACATTTTAGCACTGTTTGATTTTCAATATCTCTGTTAATTCTCTTTATTTTGGAGAAAACTGAGTACAAATTCATCTAATTTCATAACTGGGAACACAACTAGCACTAAGGCCATGGGGAGTTAGATTGCATGACTACATGGTCTTTGTTTTTGAGTAATGCACACTGAGCAAGTATGATTGCATTACAATTCAATCATGCCAGAAAAAGTAACTAAAGCTCTTGTCCATTTACGTACACATCTACATCAGAACAATTACCAAATCCGGTAATGGATATCTGGGGATAATGAACAGACCGTAATCAAGTTAAAGGATCCAAATAACATTATAGACCGTCAGTACAAAATGTTAAGCAATTCTTAACCATCATCTAAATACAAGATTAAATTCCAGCCTTGAAGCTGCTCCCTGGTTTGCATTAATTTTATGCAGGACTTCAATTGTACATTTAAACCAGCTCTTCTTGCAGTAGTGATGGACATCACAGTGAATAGAAATTATTGTTAATCCATGCCCTTAATCTGGCATAGTGTTCGCACAGGATAATCGAGCTAGTACTATCATTATTGAAAAAGTTGTTGAGAAATAGTTAAGTTTTCAGCCTGGAAATGTGATTAATTCAATGCATCACACGTACTTTTACAATAGTTTATTTCAAACCGTCATTCACATCGACTACAAAGGTCAGTAAGTCATGTTGCAGCTTTATAAAACTTTGGTTATAGCGCATTTGGAGTATTTGAGCATATAAATTGGGATGTTATTGAGTACAGAAGTTAGGTCTTGGCGACATTGGTGAGACCACATTTGGAGCATTCTGTTCAGTTTTGGTCACCCTGCTATAGGAAATATTGTTGTTAAGTTGGAAAGAGTGCATAGAAGGATGTTGACTGGACCTGAGAGCCTGTGCTATAGGGAGAGGCTAGGCAGGTTAGGACTTTATTCCTCAATGTGCAGGTAGATGAGGGGTGATCCTATATATGGTGTATAAGTTCATGACGTAAATAGATAAGGCCAATGCACAGTGTCTTTTACCCAGAGTAGTAGAATCAAGAATCAGAGAACATAGGTTTAAGGTGAGTGGGGAAATGTTTAATAGGGTTAATGAGGGATAACTTTTTCACACAGTGGGTGGTGGGTATATGGAACGAGTTGCCAGAGGAGGTAGTTTAGGCAAGTAGTATAACAACATTTAAAAGCTTTTGACAAGTAAATGCATAGGAATGGTTTACAGGGATATGTGTCAAACACAGGCAGGTGGGCATAGTATAGATGGGGCATCTTGCTTGCATGGACAAGTTGGGCCAAAGGCGCTGTTTTGGTGCTATATGACTCCATGACTATTGCGTGTAGTTTTGGTTCCCCATTACAGGAAGGATGTGGAGGCATTGGAGAGGTTTACCAGGATGCCATGTGGATTAGAGGGAATTATCTACAAGGTTGGACAAGGTTTAGCCATAAGTTGGACAAATTTGAATGGTTGTCTCTGGAGTCAGAGGTTGAAGAGTGTCCTGAACTGCCGCTGAAAGTGTGGTGGTAGAAGCAGATATAATGGTGGCATTTAAGAGGCTTTTACATGGACACATGGATATGCTGGGAATGGAGGGATATGGATCATGTGCAGGCAGAAGGGAATCGTTTAATTTGGCAACATGTTCAGCATAGTCACTGCGGGTTAATGAGCCTGTTCCTCTACTGTACTTCTTCTTCGAGTCCGTTGCAGGCTCAGATGTTGTTCTGCCAGTATCTGGCGCAGGTCACAGCTGGTCGGGTCGGTTCAGCAAGGTCCTAGGGGCTGCACTGGGGGGCGTCGTCACACTCCAGTAGGTGGGACATTGTTTGTACTGCTCCACAGCTGCATGTGTCTTCTGCCTGGTAGTTCCATGCTTTCATAAGTGCTTTGCACCTCCCCTGCTCCACTCGTAATCTGTTGAGGGTCTTCCAGGTTGGCCATGGGAGGTCGTGCCCGCTGGCGAGGCATTCATTCGGAGTGATTCCCCTCTCCATCCAGTCGTGGGCTCGTGTGTTGAGCTGGTTCCATTCATCTTTCCAGATGTTGGTCCTTGCTGTTTCTTTTGTTGTCTGGAGAGGTGGGACTGTCTGCAAGAAACTGGCTCTGGATTTCAGTCGGGGTGGAGGTGCTGTGCGTCCGTGCAGGGGGTGCCTGGTATCGATCTCCTGTGCTCTCCGCTCGTCTTGGGCGATGATGGATCATCTAATATGGGGGGGGGGCAATACCAGCTAGGGCATAGAGGCACCGGACTGGCGTTGTCTTTATGCATCCTGTGATAATGCGGCAGGTGTCGTTGAGGGCTGTGTCAACCAGTTTGGTGTGGTGGGAGCGGCTCCAGCTTGAGCACGCGTATTCAGCTGTGGAGAAGCACAGGGCTAGGGCAGTTACACGGATGGTTGGTGGATCAGCGCCCCACTTTGAGTTTACCAGTTTGCGCAGGATGTTGTTGCGAGTGTTGACCTTGGCTTTGGTGTTCTGAAGGTGGGTTTTGAAAGAGAGTGTCCTGTCAAGTGTGACTCCGAGGTACACGGGGTGGAAGTGGTTGGAGAGTTTGTGGCCATCCCATGAGACGCTCAGTTGTTTTCCTGCAGCTCGATTTTTAAGATGGAAGCTGCATAGTTGGGTTTTTGATGGGTTGGGTTTCAGGTGGTTGTTATTGTAGTAGGTTGTCATCTCTTGGAGGGAGCTTTCCAGGACAGACTCGATCTTCTGGAAGTTCTCCTGTTGGGTGGTGATGCAGAGGTCATCAGCATAGATGAAGCGGTGGCATTGTGGGGGAAGTGGTTGGTCGTTGGTGTAGATCTATACTGTTTTATGTTCTATGAAGAAAGATGAACAGGTATTTGGTGGCTGAGATCAGGCATGATTGAATGGTGGAGTAGACTCGATGGGCCGAACAGCCTAATTCTACTCCTACAACTTGTGAACTTGTGGTGCTGAGATAATAAAAATAAATCAGCCAGGACCTGATAGAAGATGATCATTAGTAGACGTGGACTGGATTTTCCTAATTTTGGAATGTACGCAAAAAGTGAGCAATATTCAAGCAGGAACATATTGAAAAGAGCTGAATGAATGGACAAAGAATTTTATTGGTCCATTTACACAATGACTTTGCAGAATTCTCCATTACACTATGCCATTACCTCCATTCAAACAGGAAAATCATAGTGTGATGTCCCTCCCCATTGCAGTGACAGACACCTCTGTAATACCAAACAGTCTAATCTATTATTTAAATAGATTGATCTGTCTGATGTATGGTTATATTATTTAATGCTGCCTGAACCCATGAGTTACTCAAGCCCTTTGTGTTTTGGAGAAGAGAGAATAACTGGGGTGAGTGTGGTTCTTAATTATGTTGGTTGTTTTCCCAAGGCAGCATGAAGTATACACTAAATGAAGTCTATGGAGGCTGGTTTGCAAGATAACTGGGCTGCGTTCACAACTCTATGGAATTTCTTGTGGTGCTGGGCAGAGCAGTTGCCATACCGAGCTGCGGTGCATCCTGATAAAAATATGTCTTCCATAGTGCAACTGTAGAAATTGGTAAATCATTGGTGACATGATGGAAAGATATTATTTTCACTGAGTGCAGTAATTTTTTTGGAATTTCTAACTCCAGAAGGCTATTGAGGCTCAGTTGCTGAGATTTTTTAAGGCAGAGATCAATTGAATTCTAGACATTAAGGGAATCAAAAGACATGTGACATGTGACACACTTGGTACATCAGACAATAATAAAACCAACACCAATACCAACTAATCCAATCCCATTGCAACAGGTGGAACATATGAATTGATTAAATTAATTCTGGATAAAAATCATTATTCTCCAAATAAACAGGCAGGTGAGACTAGTGTAGATAGGGGACCTTGGTGGGCATGGGCAAGTTGGGCCAAAGGGCCTGTTTCCATGCTGTATGACTCTCCATAACATGAGTGGTGACTTAGTCAGAGGGTAGTTAATCTGTGGAACTCATTGCCACAGAGGACTGTGGAGGCCGTTAGTGGATACTTTTAAGGCAGTGACAGACAGATTTTTGTTTAGAACGGGTGTCAAGGATTATGGTGAAAAGGCAGGAAAATGGTATTTGGTGGCTGAGATCAGGCATGATTGAATGGTGGAGTAGACTCGATGGGCCAAACAGCCTAATTCTACTCCTATAACTTGTGAACTTGTGGTGCTGAGATAATAAAAATAAATCAGCCAGGACCTGATAGAAGAGTGGAGCAGGTATGATGGGCCGAATGGCCTACTCCCGAACAAATTTCTTATGTACATGGGGAGAGAATGAAAGTATGGGGGCCAGCTCAATTGCTCTGAAAGAGAATAAATAGGAACATGGGAGGCCATATGGCCATCTTCCATTCTATATTTCTGTGATTCAAGAGATTCGAATTAGGGGGGCAGATATTTTATTTCTAGAAATACAGCATGGATTCAGGCCCTTCGACCCACTGAGTCCATGCTGACCATTGATCACCTGTTCTCACTTGTTCTATGTTAACCCACTTTCTCATCCACTTCCTACACACTAGCTGCAAATTTACACAGGCAAATTCATCTGCAAACCCGTAAGTCTTGGGGATGTGGGAGGAAACCAAAGCCGGTACACCTGGATGAAACCCACGTGGTCACTAGGAGAACATGCAAACTTCACACAGACAGCATCCTAGGTCAGAATTAAACCCCGGTCTCTGGCACTGTGAGGCTGCAGCTCTACCAGCACCGCCACCATGCCATCCTTATGTAAGCGAAATACTGACCAGCGATATAGAGTAGGGAAAGGACTAAGGACCAGTTTGGATTTTAAAATAAGAAGTTATGAAATATAAAGGCCTTTCAGATGTATTTGGAAAGGAAACATTGAGAGGACAGTAAGCTAGAGTTGGAGGACTAATGGACCTTCAGTAAAACTATAGTAATCTGGAGTTTATATATTATCATTTCCTGTAATAAAATCTGAAAATTAAGACTCCTGGCACAGAGAAACAGTCATTACTTTTTTAGCAATGTTAATTTGAAAAAGCTAAAGCAAAACTTTCCTTTTTCATCCATCTACACCTCTTTCAAGAATCAGTACAAAGCTAATTGAGCTACCAATTCAGAGATAAAAACTAATGACCAGCAGGGCCTGTTTACATGCTGTATCTCTCAACTAAACTAAACTAAACTAAAGTAAACTAAAGTAAACTGCATTGAAATCTGATAACAACACAAGGAGAATTACTATTCCAGTAAGTATAGAAACCAGGAAAAAAGATCCATATCATTGATGATGAAATTACCAGAAAGGAGATAAAAACTATCCTGATTCACTTGTGCCTTATAGGGAAGAAAATTGATTTTCTTGTCCTGTCTGGTCTGTGCATGACTGCAAATTCACTGTGAAAGTTGAGCTGAACATTCAAATTCCTTCTAAATAATCTGTGAAGACATGGGGATCAAGGCAATTGATCAAGTTAAGCCAACCATTTATAGACTTTACTTTAGACTTTAGAGATACAGTGTGGAAACAGGCCCCATCCAGTTTGTGCTGACCAGCAATTGCCCTGTCAACTAACACTATTCTACAAATTAGGTACAATTTTACTGAAGCCAATTACTGTAACCTACAAATCTCTATGTCTTTGAAATGGGAGGAAATTAGAGCACTTGGAGAAAACCCACATGGTCACAAAGAGAACGTGCGCACTCTGTACAGACAGCACCCATAGTCAGTATCGAACCCAGGCCTCTGGCGCTGTAAAGCAGCAGCTCTACTGCTACGCCACTTTGCCACATTTATATTTATAGGTGTGCAGTAGTTTCGTTCTGAAGTGATATTTGATGAGACCTAGGTAAAAATCGCTCTGTACTTTGTATGATTTACACAACTCATGCAGAAACTATAAATTCTGAAGTCTGAGGAAGGATCCCAACACAAAACACAAATTCATTTCACTTGCACTATTTCAGAATGGTTGGCACAAGAAGTGAATGCAACACCATAATGGTTCTGATGCCATTCACATCATCCACAGCCATCTTGACCATCCATGTATAACAAATACTGAAGGCATTTGGGTATATTCTTAGGGGATCTGCTCATAAATCAGAGAAGATTTATGAAAGTGGCCTGTGTATGAGCTTGAAAAAATAGAAATATTAAATGAGAACTTACCATTTGAAGTTTGATCTTTATTTTATGAGAAGTTGAAGTGAGGGATTATGTGAAGAGCCCGCCAGCCCGCATGCGCGTCAATCTTCAAAGTAGCTGTGTGAAACCACAGAATAGTTGCTGACCTAAGGTATAGGAAGATTAAAGGATTATAACTACTGAATGATCTTTATGAGAATAGGATTGGGAGTGGAGGGCATGTAATCCCTCACTTCAACTTCTCATAAAATAAAGATCAAACTTCAAACAGTAAGTTCTCATTTAATCTTTCTATTTTATTTCAAAGTCACGTGAGTGACTACCTGAAGATTTCGAAGATCTGTGGTTTCATGCAGTGACCCAATCTGTGTATGAAACACTTAAACAGATAAACCATAATGGTAGGAAAAAAACATGAGTTATTAATATCATGATGTTAACCTGTATACATGGCCATTGTTCTTATCTGGACCATAGTCCCATAGGCTGTTGAGTTAGACAATAACTCATGTAACACTGTGCATAATACGATCTGCAAATATCCAGACATATTCCACCAAATTTTATAATTTATTAACCTGCACTATGTAAACCTCATGCTGTATGATGAAATCCATTCTATTGCCTGCTAATGAGCCATCAGCAATATCTTGGGACTATTGAATAACAAAATAACTATCTTCCATTTCATAAGTACTAGCAGCTGAGTGCACTGGTATACCTAATGGCATCGCTGATCCCTGCTCTGGTGGGTATGCTGTCAATCTCAAATGTATGCAATCCTGCTCATTTGTTTATGAGATTATTTCTATAGCAAGCTACGTCAGTATGATGTAGAGACTAAGCCAGAGATTGAGTAAAAGCTGTGTTCTTTATGCTGAGATCAGTTGCTGAAATCATAATCATCTTAAGATACTGGTCCCATTAGGAACATTTGAGAAATATTTGCATAACAATTTACTGATATATATCACACATTACAATGAGTGTAGGCTATTAGAGTAGTCAAATAAAAGATACCCTGCATAACATTAGTGAATAGTTGGTGAAGAACCAATCATTTATGTCCCACTTATAGTACTTCAGAAATGTTAAAGCAGCACAAGCAATGTCAATTATGCTATCACATAAAAGCTTCTTTTGGCTCAAACTAGGAGCCATACAAACCTCTGTTACTTCAGTTTAAAATTGAGTCACATATGTTGTTCACAAGCTTCTCCTACAATCGTGCAGAGCTAGCAGCCTGAGAAGACAGGCTGTCTCAGCCGTCACTCATGGCTGCTTCAGTCGCCTACCATGGCGTGATAGAATAGCCAAATAGGTACTGCTAAATTTCATGTTGCCTCATATGTAATATCGCAAAAGATATCTACCGACAACCCATAGGTTTTATCAGCTGCAATTTTTGCATATTACCTAAAACTCGATGACATAATGCCCTCTAATCTGAGAAGGGGCAGCATAGGCTTTCACCACTAACTTTGTTATCAAAACAGCAGAACCTGTGCCTTATGTGTATAGATAAGACAGAGTATGCAACTATAAGATTGATGGATCCAGCATGGGATCAAGGCACATAGTCATGTTCGGGTCATGTTTGGAGTCAGTCCATACTGATCTCTGACACTATCTTAGAGTGATAGAAATATTGCACCCTGAACCAGGAATTGCCATGCGTGTGCCTCGGACTGCCTGTGCATGCTTCCATAACATAGAGCATATTTTGTGACACCATCTTTGATAGGTTTTTGGGTGGGAGGAAAACACCAACCCTAAAGCCAAGGGCAGCTACAGGCATATGACTTGAACTGCCTGTTCATGCTTCCGTAATACGGAGCATTATATATATAATGTGGCACCATCTCCATCATTTCATATATCTGAGTGGGAGGACTTATGCAACCCTGAACCAGGAGCTGCCTCCGGCATGTGTGCATATAAAGTTTAGCACCATCTCCATCACTCCGTATATCCGAGTGGGAGGAATATTACAACCCTGAACCAGGAGCCGCTTCAGGCATATGTGTACATATTTTGGCACCATTCCCACTACTCCTTAGATCCGAGTGGGAGAAAAAATACAACCCTGAACCAGGAGCTGCTGCCTGACATGACTTCGTAACACAGAACATTCCTTGTAGTTATAATTTGATTCATCAGATGTTCTAATTGGGACAAACACCAAAACACATCTGCCATAGATGTCCGAAGACTTGGCTATGATTTTGCCCCAACTTGGGGTTGTGAGGCTGTTTTATTTAGCAGTCGAACCGAGACTAGCTGCAGATCGGTGCTCTGTTGGTATCAACATTTAACCATATAACCATATAACAATTACAGCACGGAAACAGGCCATCTCGGCCCTTCAAGTCCATGCCGAACAACTTTTTTCCCTTAGTCCCACCTGCCTGCACTCATACCATAACCCTCCATACCCTTCTCATCCATATGCTTATCCAATTTATTTTTAAATGATACCAACGAACCTGCCGCCACCACTTCCACTGGAAGCTCATTCCACACCGCTACCACTCTCTGAGTAAAGAAGTTCCCCCTCATGTTACCCCTAAACCTCTGTCCCTTAATTCTAAAGTCATGTCCTCTTGTTTGAATCTTCCCTATTCTCATAGGGAAAAGCTTGTCCACATCAACTCTGTCTATCCCTCTCATCATTTTAAAGACCTCTATCAAGTCCCCCCTTAACCTTCTAAGCTCCAGAGAATAAAGACCTAACTTATTCAACCTACCTCTGTAACTTAGCTGTTGAAACCCAGGCAACATTCTAGTAAATCTCCTCTGTACCGTCTCTATTTTGTTGACATCCTTTATATAATTGGGCGACCAAAATTGTACACCATACTCCAGATTTGGTCTCACCAATGCCTTGTACAATTTTAACATTACATCCCAGCTTCTATACTCAATGCTCTGATTTATAAAGGCTAGCATACCAAAAGCTTTCTTTACCACCCTATCTATATGAGATTCCACCTTCAAGGAACTATGCACGGTTATTCCCAGATCCCTCTGTTCAACTGTATTCTTCAATTCCCTACTGTTTACCATGTACGTCCTATTTTGATTTGGCCTGCCAAGGTGTAGCACCTCACATTTATCAGCATTAAACTCCATCTGCCATCTTTCAGCCCATTTTTCCAACTGGCCTAAATCACTCTGTAGACTTTGAAAATCCTCTTCATTATCCACAACACCCCCTATCTTGGTATCATCTGCATACTTACTAATCCAATTTACCACCCCTTCATCCAGATCATTAATGTACATGACAAACAACAAAGGACCCAACACAGATCCCTGAGGCACCCCACTAGTCACCTGCCTCCAACCCGACAAACAGCCATCCACCATTACCCTCTGGCTTCTCCCATTCAGCCACTGTTGAATCCATCTTGCTATTCCTGCATTTATACCCAACAGTTGAACCTTCTTAACCAACCTTCCATGAGGAACCTTGTCAAAGGCCTTACTGAAGTCCATATGGACAACATCCACTGCTTTACCTTCGTCAATTTCCCTAGTAACCTCTTCAAATATTCAAGAAGATTAGTCAAACATGACCTTCCAGGCATAAATCCACGTTGACTGTTCCTAATTAGACCCTCTTTATCCAGATACCTATATATATTATCTCTAAGTATCTTTTCCATTAATTTGCCCACCACTGAAGTCAAACTAACCGGTCTATAATTGCTAGGTTTACTTTTAGAACCCTTTTTAAACAATGGAACAACATGCACAGTACGCCAATCCTCGGGGACTATTCCCGTTTCTAATGACATTTGAAATATTTCTGTCATAGCCCCGGCTATTTCTACACTAACTTCCCTCAATGTCCTAGGGAATATCCTGTCAGGACCTGGAGACTTATCCACTTTTATATTTTTCAAAAGTGTCAGTACTTCTTTTACTTTGAAACTCATAGTATCCATAGCTACTCTACTGGTTTCCCTTACCTCACATAATTCAATATCCTTCTCCTTGGTGAATACCGAAGAAAAGAAATTGTTCAATATCTCCCCCATCTCTTTTGGCTCTGCAGATAGCTGTCCACTTGGTCTCTCCAATGGACCAATTTTATCCCTTGTTATCCTTTTGATATTAATATAGCTGTAGAAACCCTTTGGATTTACTTTCACCTTACTTGCCAAAGCAACCTCATATCTTCTTTTAGCTTTTCTAATTTCTTTCTTAAGGTTCTTTTTACATTCCTTATACTCCTCAAGCACCTCATTTACTTCATGCTGCCTATAATTATTGTAGATCTCCCTCTTTTTCCGAACAAGATATCCAATTTCCCTTGAAAACCAGGGCTCTTTCCAATTTTTACTGGTTCCTTTCAACCGAACAGGAACATAAAGATTCTGTACTCTTAAAATTTCCCCTTTAAATGTCCTCCTTTTCTCCTCTACATCTTTCCCATAAAACAAAATGTCCCAGTTCACTCCTTTTAAATCATCTCGCATCTCGTTATAGTTAGCCTTTCTCCAATCAAAAATCTCAACCCTAGGCCCAGTTCTGTCCTTCTCCATAATTATATTGAAACTAATGGTATTGTGATCACTGGACCCGAAGTGCTCCCCAACGCATACCTCTGCCACCTGTCCCGTCTCATTTCCTAACAGGAGGTCCAGCACTGGCCCTCCTCTAGTAGGCACCTCTATGTATTGCTGCAGAAAACTATCCTGCACACATTTTACAAACTCCAAACCATCCAGCCCATTTACAGAATGTGTTTCCCAGTCTATGTGTGGAAAGTTGAAATCTCCCACAATCACTACCTTGTGCTTACTACTAATATCTGCTATCTCTTTACATATTTGCTCTTCCAATTCTCGTTCCCCGTTTGGCAGTCTATAATATACCCCTATAAGTGTTGCTACACCTTTCCCACTTCTCAGTTCTTTCCCACTTCTCAGTTCAAACAGATTGCCAATTTACCAAACAGATTGCACCAGCTAGTGACTCCGAGTCCTTGCTCCCTTCTGGAGCCAACGGAGTATTACAGGGAAGGACTGGAGTGCCTCTGGCCTTTATACGCCTGACTTCGAAATAAAACTATAATTTTGCATGGACAACAAATTATAGTTAGAACCTTTAATAAAGAACTTTTGTCAGTCGGGTGGGTGCATGGTTAGGAATGGTTTAGAGCAATATGGGCCAAACATGGGCAGACGGGACTAGTGTAGATGGGGCATCTTGGACGGCATGGGCAAGTTGGGCCTAAGGGCCTGTTTCAATGCTTTATGACGCTGTGACTCTTTAACTGCTATTTAAAAAGTCTTCATCTCCATTAAAATCATTATCTGCTTCATTTTGTGATTCTAGGCAGTGCTTGGGGCATTATTTTGTTTGTTTTGCCAAGTTTATGAGTATTGCAGGACTTTTTTATCCACAGCAATTTACCATACTGAAGACCTTAACCATATGCTCCAGAAACCAGGCAAAAAAAACAGCAACGAGTCAAGTATCAAAGACCTACAGCAGGCGCAAGAGGTGAACAGAGAAGTCCAGTGCATAGAAGGCATTACATTGTGCAAGTATCCAGAGAACCATCATTAAGAGGATACATAGAAACAAGGAACTGCAAATGCAGGTTAATACATAAAAGGACATAAAGTGCTGGAGTAACTCAATGGGTCAGGCAGCATTTCTGGAGAACATGGACAGGTCGATGGTTCAAGTTGAGACTCCTGTCATAGAGTTGCTGAGCAGCAGTAACCATAGAGGGGGAACAGTATGGGCGGGTCTCACAGAACGCCTGTCGGAGAAAGGAGAACTTCTTCAAAGTAGACATACTTTAGACGCTAGACTTTAGAGATCCAGCATTAAAACAGGTCATTTGGCCCACTAAGTCCATGCCTATCTGCGATCACCCCATACACTAACATTATCCTACACACTAAGGACAATTCAAAATTTTACTGAAGCCAATTAATCTCAAAACCTATACATCTTCACAGAGTACGAGGAAACCGGAGATCCTAGGAAAACCCCACGTGTTCACAGGGAGAGATACAAACTGCGCACAGACAGCACTCGTAGTCAGGATCGAACCTGCAGCCACTCCATCTTGAGGAGATTTCTCAGTGGAGCTGTCATAATGTAGTAACACGGTACTGCCGATGCTGGTTAATACACAAAAGGGCACAAAGTGCTGGAATAACTCAGCGGGTCAGGCAGCATCTCCGGAGAGATCATCAATGACGGAAAGATTAGCCATTATAATGATCCGTGTGTTGTACTGCATCATTGTCTAAGGCAGTCACAGTCACTGACCAATGGCACCTGTTGCTGCAACACCTGAACCACCTACCTTGGGCATCCAAGATAGACACAGAATGCTGGAGTAACTCAGCGGGACAAGCAGTCTTTGGAGGGAGGGAATGGGTGATGTTTTGGGTCGAGACCATTCTTCAGACTGAGTCAGGTGATGTCTTAGACATCACCACCTTCTCTGATCCATCTACATCAATGGCCTCATGGTATACAACTTCATGGTGTTTCTTGCAGCAGTGGTAATATTATGCAGTTTGACAAGTATACCAAAACAAAACAATTTACTTCAGAACCAAATTTCAAAATATGGATTGGAGCCAGGGCATCTGCTCAATGTACCACAGACTGTTTACTCAACAAATTACACAGCACTTGCCAGACTTCGTTTTAGGTACAAATTAATTTCAATAAGTGAAAACATTAAAGACGTGCAATTTATGAATGATGAGAAAATACATGTTTATTGCAGTGCGGGATTTTTCAGTGAAGCTTGGAGAATGCTTTCATTGTCGAGACACAAAAGACCACAGATGCTGGAATCTTGAGGAAAAAAACAAAGTGCTGGAGGAAGTCAGCCTGTCAGGCAGCATCTGTGGGTGGAGGAGGAGGAATCACACAGGTTTCAGACTGGGATCCTTCTTCAGATTGATGGGGCAACAGGAAGAAAGCTGGATAAGAGAGGTGGAGGGTGGGGCAAAGCCTGGCAAGTGATGTGCATATAGGTGAGGGAGGTTGATTGGGTGGAGTAAGTGATAAAGGCTCGAGATAAAAATATGACAAAAGGAGGTCAGGTAAAGAAAGAAGAGTGAAATGTACTGGAGGAAGGGATATGGGTGGATGGGGATATGGGGGAGGGGAAAGAGGGGGGGATAAATGGGAAATATGGTGACTATGTGTAGGAAAGAACTGCAGATGCTAGTTTGCACCGAAGATAGACACAAAATGCTGGAGTAATTCAACGGGACAGGCAGCATCTCTGGATAGAAGGAATGGATGATGGTTCGGGTTAAGACCCTTCTTCAGACTGATGTTTCAGGTCAGAACTCTGCTTTAGACTGGGCTGGTGGGTGATGGTGAGGGAAATGTGTGCATACTGGGGTGAGACAGGTGTGCAGGGGAAAGATGGGGGCAGAGGGGACAGGGACGGGGCCGGGGGGGTGGGGGGAGGGTGAGGTTGTAGGCTACCCAAGTGGAATATGAGGTGCTGTTCTTCCAATTTGCATGTGGGTTCACTCTGGCAATGGAGGAGGGCAAGGGCTGAAAGATCGATATGGGAATGAGAAAGTAAGTCAAAATGGTTAGTAACCAGGAGCTCCAACAAGCTTTGGTAGACAGTTGACAATTATTGATGTGATCCATTGCGCATTTCTTGATGAATGGAAAAATTTGCCACAAATGTATTCTCAAAAAACATAGAAAAGTAAGGTAATTGGTGGGAGTTGCTGGCAGTAAGTGAGGAAGATCAGACTTCCTTCTCATGAGTGCATGTGCAGATCTTCTGGACATTAAAATAAAGTGAGATGGAATGTGTAGGAAGGAACTGCATAATTTAATCAAAGATAGACTCAAAAAGCTGGAGTAACTCAGTGGGACAAGCAGCATCTCTGGAAACGTTAACTATTACTTTTCTCCAGTGATGTTGTCTGTCCCGCTGAGTTACTCCAACTTTTTGTGACTATCTAAAGTGAGATGGATTTTGGACAAATTGAATTGAGCAATTCATAAACTAGATTATAGTAGGTTCCATACCGGGGAAATACTGCAGTTAAATAAAGTAAAAATTGGTAAGTGCCAATTTATTCTGACGGGGTTCTTTCTAACCTGGTAAGCCAACTACTCGGTTCTTGACTGGCAGAGAGTGGCAAACACAGCCTAGTCCATCACAAGCGCATCCCTCTCTTCTATCCAGTCTATTTTACTGTGCGTTGCACCAGGAAGGCTGGCGGTATTGTCAAGGATGTTTGCCATCCCTTTTTCTTTCTTCTACCTTCTGGGAGAAGGTGCAGGATTTTGCAAGCCAGGATGTCCAGAGTTAGAACAGCTTCATGACCACTGCTCTCTTCCTCAGGAACTAATCACCTTCTCAGCCCCTTCCTAGAGGAGCTTTCAAAAGCTCTTACTATTAACTCTACCTCATTCAATTATTCCTTTATTGCACTATAGTAGTTTTTGCACTACTTCCAATTGCACTACAATCATTCTGTGGTTTTACATTTTTGGCTGTAGTTATTGTTGTATTTATCATTACTGTGTACGCTGATTACTCGACGAGCTTGATGTGAACAAGGAATCTTAATGCATCCTGATGTACGCGACAATACACTTTTCTCAACATGAATCTTGAGTCGGTCAGCCTGGGTAGTACGAGGGGAATGAGCTAAGGGTCTGAAGCCCCCATCCTGGCTTTTCCGAGCATCAAGTTGGTCCATGAGTCGGAATAGTCCCTGGCCTGAACAATAATGGGATCAGGCTTTATAAAGAAACTGTCTGTGCAGCACAGGTCTGTACAGAAATCAAACTGCAGTGTGACAAATGGATTGAAACATTGACCTTCTTTGCTTTTTACATGAGGAAATATTTTTAAACCTGGGAATTCTTTAAATTTTGACCAAATGCAAAAAAAGTCTGAGTGGATTGAAACTGAGCAGACTGAAGACACGGGGTAGAGGAGAATTTCAGGTTTCCTTCTCCATTTTCTCACCAGTAATGCAACCCAAAAGTAAGTTGTACCATTTAACACAAGTGATTAGCTTTTTGTAAGTTTTACTGCTGATCATAAATCTAGGGTTATATAAAACATGCCTTCACACACAGCTGGTCAACAGTAGCAGCTATAACACTTTCAGGTCAGAGCTCACGTGACCACTCATTTCCTAAAGGCTCCAATATGAGTGCCCCTAACAATGCCTGCACTACATATGTGGGCTAGGAATTTAGAGTTAACTGAGGGGAATGCTTCAGTTGGCAATCAGACCAATTTGAGCAGCACATGAGCACCATTGTTTCTTATTCTTCCCAGGGATCCTCCAATGGAAAACTAGGCATCTCCATATTAGAAATCTGAAATTGGTAAAATAAAGGGGTTCACTAAACGTGAGGAAATAGTTCTTCTTCTTCTTGCGTATGGCGTGCACAGCCTAAAGTTGTAGGGCAACTTGTTCTATTTGATCTTATTTGATTATGAGGAAATAGTTACGGACATTGGAAAGAACAGTTTGGTGAAATAATTAGTTTGAATGTGCCTAAGTATAAAACAGGGATTTTCATTTACCCACACCATATATATTTTTCAAATATAATATATGGAAATGAATAGCAAGAGAGATGAATAATAGCCAAATGAATCTGCTATTCATATAACACTTAAAGGCAAAAATACCACATTGAGTAAAACTGAATGCATTTTTAAAAATCTAGGTGAAAGGTCACACATACTGCTGGATTTCGGCAAATTTTCTCTGGAAAGCCAGAGGTTGAGGGGAGACTTGATAGCAGTACAAAGAATTATGAGAGGCATAGATAAGCAGAACATAAGTAGAGGCATAACAGTCAACACATGTTTTGCGGGGTTGAAATGCCAAAGACTAGAGGGCAGGACTTCAAGGTAAAAGGAGCAAAGTTTAAAGCGGATGTGCAACAAATGTTTTTTACATAGTGGGTGATAGGTGGTTGGACCCCGCTGCCAGGGGTGGTAGTGGTGGTGGTGGAGGCAGATCTGATTGTGGTATTTAAGAGCTTTTAGATAGAAATGTAGATATGCAGGGTATAGGATATGTCATCTAGCAATGGCAGAAATGGATATAAAGATGAGATTGTTGCAGCAGAGGAGGAAAAAATGAATGAGCTATAGTAGGAGTTGAAACATTGATGCTTCATGGCATATTTTTCTGATCAGTTAAATCTTAAATTAAAAAAAGGTATTACAGTATTTTGAGCTGCAACTGGATTACAATTTCCTGCTGCTTCCAACATAATATATGGCGAAGTAATAACTTGCCAAGTGTTGCATTTCCCCTTTAGGACAAATGGGAAAGGAAATCTCATCAGAACACACATTAATTAAGGTGCAATCAATAAAACAAAATAGAGATTTTGGTGTATAAGAGGAAGGAACCAATTATAATGCTGGAAGGGAATGAGAATGAAAAACAAAGATTTTATTTATTTTGCTGCTATCTGCCCCATTGTCTCTAATGCAGTCTCAGTCTCCACAATGAGCCCCCCTCTTCAAATAACACAGGAGACTAAATGTCAAATGTTACTTGTTGGTTAAAATGCATGTTACATTAGTTGTTCAAATTCATAATGGCCACCATAAAAAACACAAAGAAAAGCTTACAGTTGGGTGAACGGTTAAAGGTTTCAGAAAGATATCCACACATTTCTCTGCCTCATTTGTAATGCTTTCATTTCCATGTATCTGTGAAGGAATGTGTTCAGGGCACAGGCAAGTGAAAAAATAGAAACAATTGACAAGTGAAATATCACTTTATGCTCAGAACGACACCATGTGTTTCTTATTTCAAACATGTTTCAAACAATGCTGAGTGCTCACAAGACAAATATAATATAATTCCAGTCAAAAGATGGTACACTTTCACATGAGAAAACATTGAAAAAATATTATACCCAACTTGTGAGTTATGAGGTTCTAACTTTGTCCTTCATGCCATAGATAATTTGTTCACATTTTACCAGATTTGTTTATCTCTTGCTTTGATAGAGGTGAAATAAGGCAAGTTATTTTTTTGTTTGAAACATCATCAATGCAAAAACTTAGTGAATTTTATTTACTAAATAAATGTGGAAGAGGAAGTATTTGCTTTTTAATAGGTACTGATTTCACTTGTTTTAAGTGTGGAAACAATTAATACTAACACTAATTAGATAAAGTAAGCTTTTGTTCATTAAATGTAAAAAATGGCATATAGATATTTCCAAATTCAACAATCGAGGGGTAATCATTATGCCCGTGTCTAATTAAAACCCCCTTCACCTGTATCCAACTATGTTGCCAGGTTTTGTCCCACCCCCACCTCTCTTTTACAGCTTTTCCCCATCTACTACAATCAGCTTGAAGAAGGGTCACGACCCAAAATGTCGATAGTCCATTCCCACCCCAGATGCTTTCTGACCAGATGTGTTCCTCCAGAACTTTGTGCTTTGTGTAAGGATCAATACCCCAAGAGTCACAGCGGTAAAGTTGCTGCCTTACAGTGTCAGAGACACTGGGTTCAAACCTGACAACAGGATGCTGTCTGTTGGCGTTTGTATGCTCTCCCTGTGACCGCGTAGGTTTTTTCTGGATGCTCCAGTTTCTTCCCACACTCCAAAGACGTACTGGTTTGTAGGATAATTGGCATCTGTGAATTGTAAATTGTCCCTAGCGTGTAGATAGTGCTAGTGTAAGGGGTAATTACTGGCCGGCACAGACTTGGTGGGCTGAAGGGCCTCTTTCCACGCTGTATCTCTAAAGTCTACAAGTCTAAAGTAAAGTCTATAGTCAAGTCGAGTCAAGACTGAAAAGTCAGCACCTGTAGGCAGCATCGATCCCAGGTCTCTGGTCCTGTAAGGCAGCAAGTTTACTGCTGTGCCACTGTCACGCCCAAATAACACATCAAGAAAACGTTTTTTGTTTCTTCATAGACAGGAATGTAGAAGTGCTTCCTATTTATACTTACATTCGACAAAGGATATCTGAGCTACTCATTTCCCCAGATTTGACCATATGACTCGCTAGATTGCTGCAGCATTGCTTCCCATAGGAATAGGGACCACTCTTGAATCGCCTATGGTTGCTCCCTATCATGTGTGTTGAGGCAAGATGTGCATGGCATTAAACTATACCTTGGTGTGATTAGTGCTTTCAGAAGGAGGGAGGAAATGAAAGAAAACTAATCAAGTTGTCAGACTCACCTCTGGTTAAGGTGACAATCTGCAGAGAAGGAAACTCAAATCATTTTGATGATGATGCATTATGATTGCAATAGCAAGTTTACAAGGCTGCCACTCTTCCACAATTCGATCATTAAATCAAAGATACGACTGTTTCTTGCCAGCAATGAAACTTTCTCATGAAGTTTCTTCCTGGTCTGCTGGCAGGCTGACACATTAAATTGCATACAAAACAAAATGAGTTTTCCTATTGCGACCGCTCCAATAATCATTGATGATTGGTGAGTGATATCTATTAGGAAGATGTAAAGTTCCAGAAAGCTGTTCAGTCAGATGCAAAAAAAAAGCAATAAAAGGCCTCATGAAAATTAATACCGAGACAGGTGGGGTAATCTTCCAGCTCTGGGGTCACATCCAAGATATGTTGCTCCCAGGCAACCAATGGAACATCGATTTAATTTTATTTCCACTCATTTTCATCACAACAGTTTCTGAGAACTGGTAGCAGAAGTATCCAACAGCTCGGGGTTACATTAAATATCATCTGGTAGTGGGGGTTTACAATGTGCCAATTCCTGCTCCTTTTTGTGTGTAAATAGCCAGAAGCAAATGAAAGTCATATGAAAAGATGAGCTCAGCGTACGGGGTATTTTAAGCCAAGTACACTTCGGTCAACCAATCATCTTTTTTTTTCATTTATTTTTCTGTTTCCTTCATGAAACAAAAACACAGAAATATAAAAATAGAAGTAAATCATCGTTCTATCATTCACTAAGGCCACAGCTAATCTTTGATTAAATACTTTGCCCTTTGCCCTCTAATCCTTTGATTAACAAATACCCATCAATCAACAATTTCAAATCTCCTACTTACCTTGCACTAAATGCCATTTACAAAAGACAGTTCGAAACTCCTATCATCCTTATAAACTATCACCGTTAATATACCCAGAACCAAAGATAAAATTGGTTATCGCCACATTATCACTGCAATGAAGCTTGGGCAATGTGCTGAACCGTAGTTAAGATTTACACTACATGGTTTCAAACTGGATGAACTTAAAACTAGACTCACCTACCTTGGAAAAATGGTACAGTTGTGTGCTCTGTTTTAGAGACATGTCTCACCCCTGCCTCACTGACTGTGCCATATTATCTCACTACACCAGGCGGACTCTACAGAGTCCCTGGGCAAGGATAGGGGCGGAGGGGTCTACTTACTTATGAACATTGCACGGTGCTCAGACATGGTGGTCCTGGTGAGAGCCTGCTCCCTGGACCTGCAATGTCTTATGGTGAAATGTCGTTGTAGTGCCTGCAATGCGAATTCACACCGTTCAATTCAAGTCCATCCATAAGTTTGCAGGTAATATCACTGTGGTGGGCCGGAGTGTGAGAGGTAACCAAAGCACCTGGAGAACACTCACGTGGTCACAGGGACTATGTACAAACTCCACACAGACAGCACCCGTAGAATTCATCTTGATTACAAAGATGACTGCTCCACTCTATCACTGTCCATGTCTCTCCCATATATCTTATAAAAGGGAGCATTTAACTTGCAGTCCTAATCATCATGTAGCTAGGTCTTGGTCTGGAAAACATTTTCTGCAAAGGTCCAGCTGACTGGTACATTGTGTGGCAACAGTGACCACAAGTCCATCAGGGAGAGGTCAACAGGGAACATCCTGCAGGCACTGCAGGACAAGAACTAGATGGATCCTGTGATGTGGCTCCCTGAGCAGACTGCCCAGTTTGTCTGGTGAAATGCCTCCTCACCAAAACTCGCCAACAAACACCAAGATCTTGCCTCCCAGTCACATCCCTCCTTTGTCACTGGAATCTTACTAGCAATGCAGGCTGCCCTCAGCACGGCTGCTAAGGAGAGGAGACGGTTGCCCACCTCTTCACAGAGTGTCAATTTGCAAAGAGGGTCTGGAGAATGATGGAAGGGTTCTTGTCATGGTTCATCCCCAACACGGCTCATCCTGAGGACTCTCTGTTTTATGGATTATTCCCAGGGACACACTCAGAGCAGGGCATCAAGTGCTGCTGGAAGTTCATCAACTCAATGAAAAACACTCTTTGGTCTACTCAAAACTTGTTGGTCTCTCTGCAGAGCGAGATGTTCGTCAGGGAATGTTGCCAACTGCAGGAGTACGTGCTGTGGGATGCACAGAAGTATGTTACAGACAACGGCAAGGCTCTGTGGGAGAGGACACAGTCGAGGGTCCTTCCGCTGCTGAACATTGACGGGCTGAGTCTGGTGGGGAACACCCCTCAAATAAGGGATAGCACCCCAGGAGGACACATATGTGGCAATGGTGTTTTGTTCAAAGGCAGTGAGAACACTATTGAGTATGACACTATTGAATGTATAGATGCTGAGAATGTGTGAAGAGTTTTGCACAGCATTTTGTTTTGTATATTTTTAAAAATTCTAAATAAAGTTTATATTTGGAAAAAAATGCCCAGGTCGCAGCATTGGCTACCATATTATCACCCCCCCCCCCCCCCCCCCCCCCCCCAAATTGATTTAGTGACACATTTTATTTGATTTGTTCCTATTATGGTGTGTATTTTTATAGCAAGGCTTATTTTGGCCACCATAGCTAATCCGTCCTTCTGTTCCAATATGTTTCTTATTTCCCTCGCCTGGTTTTAATTAGTTTACAACATTTAGTTTTCCCTGTACTCGTCGTGCCCTAATGCACAGATATTAACTATAACTTAATTGTCTTCATTTTTGTTTATTATCAAGATTTTCCTCTTGAGCCCCATGAGTCCTGCCCTTGGCTTGATGTCCACGTGGTTTCCTATTTATCCTTTCCGTTAGCACCTTGTTCCCAGCCTCCCTCGAGCCAAAGGTAGTTGTTCCCTCTCCCGACACCCGTGAAGATTCCCCATGGGAGGGGACCACTCCATTCCCCGTCATTCCTTCGGCCACACGTTCACTGTAATCTCCACTTTGCACATGGCTCAAGGAATAAAGATTCTATCCCTGCTACCCGTTAGCAGCATTCCTCTCACTAATTGGTTTCTTGTGGAAGCTCATCTCAGCTGAATTGTTAGAGGCCACAGAATAATTGACAAAGGATGTCAGCCAGATAAGCCACACAAACCAAAGAGGTTAGTGTATCTCATTTTGGCTTTGATTAATGCTTTGTTTATTTGTACACCAAGATACATTAATCTAAAAAGAACTGCCATTGGAACATAACACAACATGGTGCAGCATGGTGGAGTAGTGGTAGAGTTGCTGTCTTACAGTGCCAGAGAACTAGCTTCAATCCTGACCATGGTGCTGTCTTTACGGCGTTTGCACATTCTACCCATGATCTGGGTGGGTTTTGTTCGAGAGCTCCTCCTGCACTCCAAAGACCAACAAGTTTGTAGGCTAATTGGCTTGGTAAAATTGTAAATTGTTCCTAGAGTGCGTGATAGTGTTAAGGGCCTGTCCCACTAGCGCGCGATTACACATGGCAAGCGCGACCTACCGTGGTCGCTTTAGCCGCCCGGCCTCGCGTGACCCTGTCCCACTTCGATCGCCGGAGTCTCGTGGAGTTGCGCGGAGTTGTGTGGAGCTGGTCTCGACATCGCGTGGAGCTTTCAAAAACCGACACTGTCCAAAAATTCCGCGCGGCAAAATCCTGTCGGCCAGAATCGCATCGAGAACGTGAGTAACGTCTTGACGTTTTGACGTCGTGCGTCTTCAGCGTGGCATTGTGTGATGACGTCACTGCCCGACGTCGTGCGACGCGCATGACCGCGACAGATAAATGCCAGCTGAAGCTGTTTCTGTGTGTGTTCCATGGTGATCACAGACAAGCAGCCTGCAGCCCATGTTTATATGATGAAAAATGACGTCACGCGCAACTTTCCCGCGGGCTTCGCACGAACTTCACGTTAACTCGCACCGGGATCGCCCGACCCCCACGCGACCCCACGCGACCCCCGCATCCGAATTTGTCGCGCTTGCCGTGTGTAATCGCGCGCTAGTGGGACAGGCCCTTTAGTGTGCGGTGATTACTGGTCGGCATGGATTCGGTGGGCTGAAGGGCCTGTTTCCACACAGTATCTCTAAACTAAACTAAACTAAATTAATTTGCAAATGACGGTTCCAGTTTTAATTCCCGGTCTTATTCTCTGAAAAAATAAAACATCTTAGACTGACTTTCACTGTTCAAGTTGACGAAAAATAATTTTGTCAACTAGATTGCCTCTTTCCTAAAACCGGTAGCCTCTAAGATTACTCCTTTTTGAATAATGCCGAGACCTGCAGCAATTATTGTTGTCTTCCCTCCACATTAAGTGAAACACTGCAAGAAGACAGAACTGGTTGATATTGAAGTGAGAATATTAGTAAATGTGTCAAATAGGATAGTTATTTCTCTATTTTACACACTGACATTCTTTGGTAATTGCTTCCCTCCAGCCCTCAATCAGTTTTTTGGCATTTTAAGTCTTTGGATTTCTGTTACTTGTTTTCTAATATATATATATTTAAAAAATATTTTTATTAGAAGCAATGCGTATTGTCCACAGTATACCAGTTCGTCAAATACAAATTTAACTTGTTTCAAAAATTACAAATACAAGTATTACGAAATGACTTATGTATGCTTCTGTTTTTTTTTGGAAAGTAAAGAAGTAAAAGAATAACTCTATAATCAATAGAGATAGTGATTAAATAATAATGATTATGATTATATAAGAAAAAATAAATAAATAAATAAAAATAAAAGAATTATAAAAATAAACACAAAAAAACAATTATTATATAATAAAAAAATGAAGTATACATCTTAACAATGAATGGAGCAATTTCACATAACAATATCTATAGAGACGTGTATACAAATCCCAGAATACATCTTTTCATCTAATCCTACACCAGGGTACTTATTGAGTTACAATGCTGAGCTCAGCTACCCCTTTAAATAATCGATGAATGGAGACCATATTTGTTCACAAAGTTCGTATTTGTCCATTAGGACAAACCCAATTCTCTCCAAATGCAACGTCTCTGACATTTCCACTGTCCACATTTAATTGTGGGGGATAATGTTCCCTTCCAGAATTTTAATATTAATTTTTTTTCCAATTATCAATTATAATACTTATGTTTTAACTTTCACTTACCTGAGATTTTATATTTTAATTTATTAGTTAGTTTGTTATTCCATGAAACGAACAAAAATCTTGCAATTTATAATTGGTTGCACTTGGAAAAGTATTACTGGGAAGTGATGCTGAGTTTTTCCACTGTTGACTGTGCTTTATTGTGGAAGAAGCTCAGGACCATAATTGGAACAACATTGATGAAAAAGAAAACAATATTCTGGCAAAGGAAATGTATAAACATTCAGGGCAAAAAAACCCCAGCAGATCCCAGAATGTGTTTACATGTACTCTGTCCCATACCAAATTACATATTCCATATGGAAATCTGAAGAAAAATGCAGATGCCATACATACAAAATAATAATAATAATAATAATAATAATAATAATAATAATAATAATAATAATAATAATAATAATAATAATAATCCACTTTATTGTCATTGGACATAGGTGCAATGAGATTTGGTATGCAACAAACAGCAACCGCTGGAAATACTCAGTAGGTTATGCTGCATCAATGAGAAGAGAGACAGAACTAATGTTTCAGGCCAAAGAAAACTTTTTCAGTGCTGGGAAGGAGAGAATAGAGCTCATTAAGGTGTAGGGCGAGTGAGGAAGGGGGTATGCCAGTGTCAGGTGAAAACCAGCGTGACCATAGGAATAAGCTTTGGACTTTTATTTCATTGTAAACTGCGCCAAAATATGGCGAGTGTGCATTTGTCAGCTGTGCAAAAGAATTTCACTGTGCTGTGCATACGTGACAATAAAGATCCATTGAAGCTGTCGACAAAGCTATCCAGTAAGGACAGTGGGAAAATGAGAACATAGGGGAAAGAATGAAGGAGTGGAGGATGTAAAGCAGGAAGACATGCCTGGCAGGTCCTCCACTTTCAGAGAAAAAAAGGGAAAAAACAGGAAAACAAAACAAACAAGCTGAGCCAACATTATAGCTTTTCAACAGATGTGGACAGAGGAATTAATTTTCCTGAAGTTCCCAATGTGGTCTCCTGTATACTTGAGACACCAAATATAGATTGGTCAATGGTTCTTTATTATCACATGTACGGGCATGTTCCTTAGTATCACATGTTCTGTATTATCACATGTACGGTTTTTTATGCATACAGTTCAGTGAAGTATTGCCATACCTAAGCACAATTCCTGATTAGTACAAAATGCATAGAAATAGTCCACTGAAACTGGATTAAAGAACCCCCAGGTTTAGGTTCTATTTTCAGTCCAGTCTGTGTGCTTGGCCCTCTGGAGCAATGCACGATCAGGGCGAGGCCGCTGCAGGGCCTCCTGCCGTTACTTCAATCTGGATGGTCCAGCAAACAGTCATCCCTCTCCTTCCCTGACCACCTTTGTGCCTTTGGGGCACCTCCTGCAACCGACCTTGAGGCGTGGAAGGTAAAGCTCCAGTTCACTCAATTACCGGCAGTTTCTCTCGTATCCACTGTCGCCGGCTCCCTCCATCCTCCCCTCTGGTTGTGTAAGAAGGAATTGCAGATGCAGTTTAAACCGAAGATAGACATAAAAGCTGGAGTAACTCAACGGGACAGGCAGCATCTCTGGAGAGAAGGAATGGGTGACGTTTCAGATCGAGAGTCTAAAGAAGTATCTCGATCCAAATCGTCACCCATTCCTTCTCTCCAGAGATGCTGCCTGTCCCGCTGAGTTACTCCAGCTTTTTGTGGGTTTCCCCCCACTGGTTCTCCGGTCCTCAAGGGACAAGCTTGTCACCAAGAAGCTTGGTGACTTCCTTCTACAGATCGTGGCCCTCGTCATGTAATCTCTGAGCTTCTTTGTTGAATACAGTAATTCTCCATCCCACTCCTACTAAGGCCTCCTACACTGATACAATGAGGCCTAACACAAGATGGACGAACAGAACCTCAACCTCTGTATGGGCACGTTGCAGCTTCTGAACTCAAGAGTGAGTTTTACAACTTTAGTTAACTTCATTTCTCGCAATGTATCAGTCGTCCATCAGTGATATTAGTTCAGAGGCCAAGGGACTGAAGATACTGGAATTTTGAGTTAAACATAAACTACTAGAGTAACTCTATGGGGTCAGGCAGGTCTGCAGAGGTCTATAGGCGATGTTCAGGTCTGAAGAAGGGTCCCAACCCGAAATACCGCCTAACTGTGTCCTCCACAGATGCCGTCTGACCCGCTCAGTTACTCCAGCACTTTGTGTGATATAAGCCCAGCTTGTTTGTTTTTTTCATCAAATACTTACAGCTTTGCAGTTGGCTTATTCCTCCTGGCTGGCAGTACAAGCAGTTGTTATTCTTCAAAGTTGAGTCAATTTGCACAACAAAACTGCAGGATGTTCCAAGTGCTGAAGATGATTTTTACAATTTACTGCCAGCTTTGCAAACGTTAGCAAGCATTCTCCTTGGCACACACCATGAGTGGAAGAATGAAGAGCAGAACATGTCTCCTCAGAAAGGCACAAAGGACCCAGCCCACCCCAGGCACTCAGGGGACATCAAAAGGGGGCAGTGGTTCAGACCTCTGGGTTGCACCTACCCATGAGAGCATGGGTTTTCTCCAGGTGCTCCGATTTCCTCCCACACTCCAAAGACATACAGGTTTGTAGGTTAATTGGCTTTGGTAAAATAGTAATTTGTCCCTAGTGTGTTGGATAGTGCTAGTGTACGGGGTTATTGCTGGTCAGCATGGGCTCGGCGGGCCGAGGGCCCTATTTTTGAGCTGTATCTCTATAGACTAAAGTCTAAAGAAAAATAATGTTTGGATGATTAACCTAAATGTAAAATTGTAGTTATTGTTCAATTTGCAATGAAAATAAAAGGAAATACACTGACGTGCTGGATGTTGTGATACCACATTTCTTTGTTCATAATTGGAATAAGCAACCGACCACATGAATATACACACATAAGGCTGGAGTAACTCCGTGGGACAGGCAGCTTCTCTGGAGAGAAGGAATTGTCATTGAGATCATTCTTCAGACTGACACACACAGATGGAGAAACAAGGCATATGCTGGTTTGCAAAAAAATGACACGAAGTGCTGGAGTAACGCAACAGGTCAGGTAGCATCACTTGAGAACATGGATAGGTCGAGACCTTTCTTCACATACGAAAAACTATTATGATTCTACTATGATTGGCCAAACCGCAGCAAATACAGGACAGTAACTCACCTCTAAAGGGAGTTGTGTAAAAGGAAGGTTGAACTGGATGCTTACGATAGTACAGAAGAAACAACCTTTGATAAAAAAGAGCTGATAATAATTTTATCAGATTAAGGATTGGATGTTGTTTTTTTTAAGATTGTCAGGGTATATTTTTTTATAACCCCAATAGCATCATTCATCCTTCTCCTGTATTATTGAGGAAGGGTGCTGCCTGCCACTCCCTATACACCAGCCTCAGCTACTCCCAGCAGAGTGAGGAAAAAAAAAAATCCCCATTTCCAACCCCATTCTTCTGAAAGTGAAGTCACAATTAATCCATGAACAAGCTGGTCCTGACAGGAGGTGTCAAGCGACTGCAGCTTCAAAGCCTCGCACATTTTTCAAGTGCTAATAGGGCCATTCAGTTGTAACTGCTTAATTCATGATTATTAAAGAAAGTAAAAATAATGATTTACTGGCCTCAATGAGTTCTGTGGTTTGAACAAACAGTGAGTCGTCAATTGAGATCTGTGGTCTGTTATCCTCCAGTCTTGAAATAGCATGATGATGACTAAACTTGCAACAAGATCAGTCTTGTTTGTTAAAGTTTGCTTAGGTTTGTTTTAATTTGTGAGTGTGGTTGAATTAGTTCTGGTTTAGCATTCAGAGATAGACAAACCATCAACGCTGTTTCTACAGGTTGCATAATGATCTCTGCTTCAACTAAAAGTTTTTTAATGTGGGCACTTCAATCGCACCAGTGATGTGTCTATGTTGAGATTGTCTACAGTTTAACTTTCAGAAAAATTCATAATACACGAGAGACTCTGAGAGGAACACGTAATTTTTAAAACAATTATCTTGGTGTGAATGGAAAATAGTTGAGAACATGGGCGCGATAGTCACAAGGCTTTACTTTATTTGGCCTGTCCAGACAGAAAAATGGTTTCCACTGCATGTTAGAGTTGAGAAATGTTGATATCAGATGCTTTTACCAACAATTCCCTTTGGATATATTGCTGATGATATACCTATAAATCTCCAACTCTTTCTAGTCAAACTGATCATCTGTTCTAACATCAAACTATCTATGTACTCAAATAAAATTGAAGAAGGGTTGTCTTGATCTGTTGATTTTTTTTTTGCTTGTGTATGTTTGTGAGAGGTCAAGTACAAATTCTGGTAACTCCAGGACAAGCCTGAAGATTTGGAACGCCCATCTCTGTGATGCCCAAGAACAATTGCAGGAAAGTCTGCTTCTCCGTGTCTCCAATGGCCCCAGGAATGGATGATGGGAGATCTCAAAATAATTTTGGTTAGTTCCTTTGAACGCGAGTCTGATCCAATTTGGCAGGTCATGATTCTGCTAATTAAAGGATCTCAGCATCATCAGATTGATCCTATGCAGTGCGGATCAAACTTTTACCTGGCACACTGAGGTTTCTCTGCTGATGAAGAATTAATGGTTCAAGGCAGTTTTATTACCGGGAAGAAAAATCCCCATAGAACAATGAACATTAATCAGGCTTATATCTGTCCCAATTATAACCCCAGACAGGCAATTGGAAAATGATACATGGACCCTGCACCGGTTTACAGTGAGAACACACCAAAAGGGTTATGGTTTGCCACCAAACTTTACTAATTAATGAATATGACCACAAGTGTGTGGCCTTTGTCAATCCCTGTCTGATTTGGAAATATTCCACATTGTAAAGTTGGAGATTTATATTTCAGGCCCCTACATGTGCAATTTTGCCTTTGTCTCATGGTTTGAGCTTGTTTTCTTCCATTGAAAAGAACAACAATTGCTCTTTTCTAGGAAGCTAGCTATCCCCACTACCAGTGTTCTTTTGGAGTCTTTATTCATTCCCATGGATTGGACTATATCTTAATACGAAGTACTTTGACTTTTGAATTTTAAGATTGATTCAGTTCTTTGCTAATGTAACATTCTATTTGATTTTCTATGGTCATTTTTCTAGATTTAACAGGGTTAAATAAGACCTCAGATGCAGCCTGTGTGAAGTTTGCAAGTTTTCCTTGAGACAGTGTAGGTTTCCTCCAGGTGCTCCAGTTTCTTCCCATATCTTAAGGACGTGCGGGTTTGTAGGTTAAATGCCCCTGTAACTATTGCCTCGAGTGTGTTGGGAGTGGATCAGAAAACTGGTGTGAATGTGTGACCATTGGTGGGTATGGACTCGGTGGGCAGAAGGGCCTGTTTTCATGTTGTATTTCTAAACTAAACCTGTGCCAACATAAGCATTCATTAGTAACAGTAGTTTTTCTAAAAATTGTATCATGCACAGCCAGCAGTTTCTGATTCCTTGGTTTTAATGGATGAAAAACTGTATCCAAGACTCTCTATCCTGTGGGAATATAGGTCCTCCAAGTTTTTTTAAATAGTTCTGTTTAGATTTCAAGTTTCTATATGTTCATATTATGAGATATAATCTATATTTTCTGGGTAAAAATTCCAGCTGTTTCAAGTCAGATTCTAAACAAAGTATCTCCTCTTTATGCTTGTTCCCCTCTGTACATTGGCTTGCTTCCCATTTTATGACTTACTGTCTCGTTAGACTGCTTTGTTTCTCTGATTGCCTGTTTGTCTTATCTTAAAGGCAGCTTTAAAGATGCCAGATCTTATGGATGAATTTAAGATAATGAAAATGCTTCACATTTCAACTTCCAGCTGAACAAGATGTGCAGTCCTGTGTTCCACTTGGTTACCGGCCAATGTTTCACATCAGATTCGGGACACGTTTGAATATGCTTCCATAAAAGAAAAAAATATTTCTGTGATTCTGTCAGTCCTCACATGTTATGGCTCCAAGCCTGAGGTGAAATCACCACCATTTCTAAACAATGTTCTTCATATTTTCTTCGTACTGTTTATCACACGATTGTACAGTGATAATGTACCCACATAAATACCACAGCGGGACATTGATAGTTTGGCTTATTTTCACTTCTGTGGCATACCCTTATGACTTACATGATTTAAAATAGTCATTGCAATATTATATCATGTATAAAATATATTAGTGCATGTATTCTTTAAACAAATCATCCACCGATTAGTGCATGCATTCTTTAAACAAATCTTGCCCCGGATATCTGTGGAAGCCGTCAATGGATATTTTCAAGGCAAAGATTGATAGATTATTGATTAGTAAGAGTGTTAGGTGTTATGGGGAGAAGGCAGGGGAATGGGGTTGAGATGGAAAGATAGATCAGCCACGATTGAATGTGGGAGTAAACTTGACGGGCCGAACAGCCTAATTCTGCTCCTGTAACTTCTGAACATATGAACTAGTTGCTTTCCCAGTGACTGATTAACTGATAAATTAATCCGTTTTTTTTATTGACACCAAGCTTGACAGGCCAGTAAACTCCCATGCTCAATCCTCTCTTGATGCTGTGTTATCTGGTCTGATCGAGTCTGGTGGTGATTGAACTCCGGCTAATAAGTGAGAATATTTGTGCTGCTAACCTCTATCGAATGGCTCTGAGGTATGTTGAGAACCGTGCATATGTATAAATTTGCCAATAATGGGGAGATGGATTGATTGAAAGACACAGCAGAGAAATAGGCTCTACCAAGGCCATACCGACCATCAACCATCCCATTCATACTAGTTCTATATTATTCCCAGGTTCTCAACCACTCCCTACAGTGGCAATTTACAGAGGCCAATGAACTCTACAATCCTGAGTGTCTTTGGGATGTGGGAGGAAACAGCGAAAGCCTACGTGGTCTCAGGGATAACATGTAAACTCCACACAGACAGTACCCGAGGTCAGGATAGAACCCATATCTCTGGCGCTCTGAGGCAGCAGATCTACCAGCTGTGCCACTGTTCCGCCCAAGAGAGTAGAAGAGTGGTAGGAAAGTTGCTACTGAGAAAGAATAGGAAGTGGGAAGTGATTCTTCAAAAGAGCCATAGGCTCTCGGTAAAGATGTGTGCTGCTAGGAGAACAGTGTCCCTGCGGCTGCTCCATATAGTAAACCATTAGCTCTGGGGTTAATGCAGGTGTTCCATTAACCAGAGCTATGGGGCTAGTCTTCCCCATGTGTAGTGCCAAGTTACAGAAATTCATTGATAAGAGGTCTTGTGTAGCTACATTTTAACAATGTCTACATGTGTAGAGCTATCAATTACTTTTACAATCTGCTTCAATGTGGTTGTCATCTGTTGTAAGGGAATTTTCCCTCCAAATGTATATTTTCCTGGATATTCTTTAATAGTAAGATTAAATGGGAACTTACCAGTTTAAAGTTTGATCTTTATTTTATGAGGAGTTACGTTGAGGGATTACGTGAAGACCCCGCCAGCATGCATGCGCGACATTCTTCAAAGCAGCAGTGTGAAATCACAGATAACAGAAGTTGACTAAATATAGTAAGATAAGAGAACTAAAATACCAGTTGACCTTCATAATAGAGAGTTAGGAGCGGAGGGCATGTAATCCCTCAACGTAACTCCTCATAAAGTAAAGATCAAACTTCAAACTGGTAAGTTCTCATTTAATCTTACTATTTTACTTCGGAGTCACGTGAGTGACTATGTTAAGATTTCAAAGCTATGCTGTGGCGACGAGTCCATGCATCACACACTGCATCAGTGAAGAGTGAATATTAATAATGCATTCAGACATGACATAGATATAGACATGTTGATGCTATTAATGGAGAAATAATGATAATAGTAAGGATACACAAAAGGCTGGAGAAACTCAGCAGGTGCAGCAGCATCTAAGGAGCGAAGGAGATAGGCAACGTTTCGGGTCGAGACCCTTCTTCGAGTCTGAAGAAGGGTCTCGACCCGAAACGTCGCCTATCTCCTTCGCTCCTTAGATGCTGCTGCACCCGCTGAGTTTTTCCAGCCTTTTGTGTACCAATGATAATAGTGACCTCCCTCAAGGAGGAAACTATAAACAGATCTAAAATAGAGTTGGCAAATACCCCCGGTCTGGCAAAGGGTTTTTTCTAAAATGTTTGGAAGATCGTCCATTGACCATCCTGCAACCGCTAGGATGTGGTCCCGCTAAACGTCCATCCCCCGCTGCTGATATTGTTGCAGCCTCGGTGGAGTGAGACTTGAATGTCAGTGTTTACTCCTGTATCCCAGAACCCATTTTAACCACCTGGAGATGGTCTGTAGTGATATTCTCTTATGAGGCTTTATGTGACCAACAATCATTGCTAGTTCAGGTCTCTAAGGCTCAAATGACCTTAACATACTGGTGTAGATGTGTGGCCACACCCAACCGAAGGTCCTTGAGATATGCCAACAATTCTAGTTTGAGACCAGGTGTTTGAGTCCCTGGTGTATTCTGCTGATTAATTCATAAACATAGATGTTATTTTGCCTGTAGAAATAATCGTCCTGTCCAGTCATGGCTATGCAAAGATCCATTGCGCTGAACTCAGCGCCATGAGCATAACGACTTGGTGAGTGAGTTTGACCAAGGACAGGGATGTTCCAATGTTAACATCCCATATCTCTGCGTACCTGGCCTGGGAGGTTTCGAATTGAAGATACCCTTCATAATCTAGATATCAGAAGGTGAGACCCGACAGAGTGGATTCTGCTCCCCGCAGCCAATATGATGAGAAGGCACGTTGGGCACAGTAAATGGCATTTTATTAATGATTGTCAAACCCCATATAGAACTGACCTTCAAGACGTCAGTCATCCATGCTGAATTATATGTATTAATAGTATAAAATAAAATACCCATCTCCTTATGAGGAAAGTACTGCTATTTGGGGTTATCCCTGCAATTGCAGTGAGCACGTCCATGGTTTAGTTTAACAATCCGAGCCGCAGGAACGGTCTTCCCAGTCTGCAAGTCAATGAATTGATTATGTTATGCAGAGGATGGTTTCCCGAGTCACGGCTAACCAGCAATTGTGTGCCTGGAATAACCATATAAGGTTCTATCATCATTCCCAACAACAGCGGGAACCATGGCTGTATAGGCCAGTCAGGCACTACGAAAAAGTCTGAAGCGGGAAATTGCTGAATTTGCAAGGCCCGTCTGAAGAGGGAAAATGGAGGAAGACAAAAGAACATTCCTCCCCAGTGTAGCGAGAATGCATCCATCGCCACTGATGTGCTACGTATTTGCAACTGGTGATTGAGCCTGGATGCAAACATCTCGATCTTTTGGTGTTCCATCGAGCCCACAATGTCCTTAAATACTTGCGATCCAACATCCATTCCGTGTTGTCATTGAATTTACATGATGATACATCAATGCCAAATGAAGTTAGGTAAACTATCACCGGATACTTTGACTTGATTGCACCCATGTGATTAACATATAACAGCACCAGAGTGTATCAAGTTAGACTTGAGCATGCAGATTATGCATATTCGTACAACCTTTAATCCACAGAATGAACCTAGTGTGCATAGGTAGTTGAAACCATATAACTGAACAATTGGTAAGTCATGCAAAACCATCTGCCTCCGTAACTAAAGATGGTATTAGTAATTATCCATCTTTGAGAAATGGCATCAGTTAGTAATTAACTGAAGAGTAAAGGGCCTGTCCTACAAGCATGCAACTCTATGCGATGAACGCGATCAAACTAGAAGCGGGGGCCGCGCGGAGGTCGGGTGATCCCCTGTACAGGGCCGTTCCCACCAGCATGCACCTGCATGCGGCAAGCGTAACCAAACCAGCAGTAGGGGCCGCGCGGAGGTCGGGTGAGTGGCGCAACGCGGCGCAAAGTGAGGCGAACTTGGAGCAAAGTCTAAGGTAAGTTCGCCAGGACAGAGAGGGGCACACAGAGAGGGGCACAGAGGCACACACACACACAAGGCCACGGAGCCACACACATAGAGGGTCACGGAGGCACCTACAGATAGGTTCACGGAGGCACGATGTCGGGGCGGTGTGTAATGCATCGAGGCGACTGCGAACCGACAAGCCATTGCCGCGCGGAATTTTTGGACATAGTCAGTTTTTCGGAGCCCCGCGCGGTGTCGGGACGAACTCGGGACGAACTCCGCACAATTCCGCACGGCTCCAGCGATCGGAGTGGGACCGGCCCCGCGACGCCGGACGGCTCAAGCGACCACGTTAGTTTGCGCTAATCGCATGGAGTTGCATGCTTGTAGGACAGGCCCTACAAGTGATGTACTGATGAAGGTTAGTGGAGCAATGCTAAATACTGTTTGTCCACCATGGTGACTTTGATAGTTTCAGCTGGGAATAGCATGGGTCTGGTAGCAATTACCTACACGGTACTTGTGAGCTTGCTCCTTTGCTTGCTGTATAGCTTTGATGATGCAAAGGCGCAAAGGCGCAGCTGAAAGCCGATATATTGCCAACCCCAGGCAATTTAATAGAGTTAGGTGAATCCTAATACTCAATAATTTTAGTTGGTATCAACTTAAATTTAACTGGATGGATGAGAACCCAATTTCTGAAATATAGTTTGTCGCTGATACCGCTAATTTGGCAAAATACAGCGTTTTTAGAACATCATCCAGATAGGCCATAACAATAGCTTTTTTAGCTGCGAGCAGCTGAAGCACTGGTTTTAGTAATTTGGTAAATAACCTGGGAGCTGAAGTTAGTCCATTTTTCAATGCTTTTGACTGTATCATTGCCCCATCCAGCTAAATGTCAAATACCTCCGGTGAGCCCTGTGAGTGGAACTGTTCCTCTGTTGTTAGACAATAATGAAGTTTCCTATTCAGAAATGTCTATACTGCACATGCAAGTTGAACCGGTATCTTCCATTGTGACAATGAGCGGGTCGCAACTGCGGCATGTCTTGAAAGGCAACTCTGTCTCGCTTGCATAAAACAAGTGTAAATTTACCAACTTGTAAATGGTCCACATACCTCATATTCCGGAAAGAACCAGACCCACCTACCTTCATGGTTATTGGTGATCTTGTGGTAAGCCCAAAGGCCCCTGGTGCGGGTTCTATTTCCGTCCCAGATTTGGAGGGTAGGATTCTGGCGTGCGTGGACCCAATTCTCTGAGGACCGGTTTGGGCCTTGGCCTAAAAGACCTGTGCCAAGTTTTGAAGCTGCCACCAGCTTCAGTGAAGCGCTTGCTGTCGATAGAGGAGTGGGGTGTGTTGTTGCCGTGGTACCTTGATAAGCCGGACAGCTTTAATTCTTCACCCGGGTCTTACCTGTTTGGGCAGGTTTCCTGAAGAGAGGATTCGGCGGCTGGACATTGCTGGCCTTACTTGAGCCTGCAGATTTGGAATTTAAGGCAGGTCCGATGGCGTTCTTCTGGAAGCAGTTCATTTTGAAGTGTGCATTGTACTCCCACATAGCGCTGTTCACTGCTGGTTCTTTCAGGAACAATTTTACAGGTGCATGGTATCCCACAGCCGGCACATGTTCCTGTAATGATGTGATGTGAGGTGGCTGCTGCTTCACGAGGGAACTCTGGCCTCAACGTATCTTCGTTAGTGAAGGTAGCGAAGGCATGGCTTGATGCCATGCCAGAAATTTCTGGAACGTCACAGGCGGTGAATCTTCCTGCTGAGTCTCCGGGCTTATCCGACGGCGGTATATTCCCAGCCCGGACCCTGCCGCTTATCTGCCAGCGGTATACCTCTGCTGATATGCCATTCCATGGACCATATCAGGATGGAGCATTAGTGGGATGAGCGCTCTACTGACGCTATCCATGCTCCACATGGGTAAAAAACGTCCGAGGATGTGTCCATGTTAGAGGGGAACCCTCCTGGCCTGCTCAGGCCTTTCAGACCCCATTGAACATCTCTGGGCTGCCGGAGTCTGAAAAAATGCCGCCGGCTATCCTCACTTCTCCGGTCCGCAGCCGTGTCTCCCACACGGTCCCCGCGGCCAGGTTTCCCTGAGCCGGGTTCACCTCGCGGCTTGACTCTT
This sequence comes from Raja brachyura, assembly GCA_963514005.1. The sequence continues at coordinate 48,454,046 of OY740788.1, forward strand.
CTTGCTGTCCCGGGTTCCCCGTGGATTCCAATCTCCGTGGTTTCCACAGCCGGGGTTCCCTCGTGGTCCCTGAAGACGGGATTCCCCGCAAAGTCTGTGGTGAGGTTCCCCCCCCCCCCCATCCCCCTGAGCAATTTCTGCAGCCGGGATTTCCCCACGGTGTAGGGGATTCCATGATGTCTCCAGCAGGAACTCTGTAAGAGCTTCCTGCAAGGAGAAACAGACCTGGAATTAAGTTGAAAAACTTACCTTTAGGTTTGAAACTTACCGCTGGTGGAGTAGCGCTTCCCCAGCCTGTTGTTGCGCAATGCAGTAGATGATATGTCGCGCATGCGTGCTGGCGGGGTCTTCACATAGTCACTCACGTGACTCCGAAGTAAAATCTCCAGCATGTGTCAGTGCACAAGTATTGCGGGGCATAGTCCCATTGGCACTTCTGGTTGTTGTGAAGATATGGACAGATTATTTTTCAAAATGCTTCCTCCCTCTTTTTCTGCCCTGTCAGTGTGTTTAAACCTGAAGTAGAAGAACTGTGAGTGTCAAATGTAGACAGCCATTGAAAGGTTGCAGTATGGAGATGCATTTGGTCCTGCAACAACGATGCATTTTTCATGTGTGCTAGATTTTGTTAGATATTTAGTTTGAAAATATTTCACACACTCACACAAATAACATTCATATCCTTGTTTTACCACATCTGAAGGTCACCTGATATGTACTGATAGAGTAGTTACACTCATATCCTTCAGTAATTGCAAGGAATAGTAAGATTGAACGAGAACTTACCAGTTCGAAGGTTGATCTTTATTTTATGAGGAGTCGAAGTGAGGGATTTCGTGAAGAGCCCGCCGGCGCGCATGCTCGACATACTTCAAAGTAGCGGCGTGGAATCACAGAAACCAACAAAAGAAATGACTTCGCATAGTATGATTGAATTGTCTAAGATTACCAGATGAAGGTGATTGAGGGTTGGGCGAGGAGGGCACGAAATCCCTCACTTCGACTCCCCATAAAATAAAGATCAACCTTCGAACTGGTAAGTTCTCGTTCAATCTTACTATTTCATTTCGGAGTCACGTGAGTGACTTCGTGAAGACTTCAAAGCTTCTGTGATTACACGCCCTGGACCACGTCCATGCTGACACACCACTACCAGGGATGGATGGGAGGAACAAACTTGCTCAATAGTTCATACTGCAAAACAAGAGCATATTTATTAATAACAAATCAAAACCCCTCATGCGGGGACATCTCCACGTTCTTGACCTGCATTCAGCACGGCTTCTGCGAACTGTAGAGGAGCAGCAACAGGCTTGTTATAAAAACGCTGGAACACAGCTTCATTCGCCCATCCTGCTGTGGCGAGAATTTGGTCCATGGGCACCTCCATGACCCTCGCCGCTGACGTCGATGCAGCCCTGGTGGAATGAGACTTGAACACATTAATGTCGATACCTGACTTACCCAAGACGACTCGAAGCCACCTGGATATCGTCTGGACTGTCACTCGATGATGAGGTCTCTTATGAGTAACAAGCAGGTATCTCTCCATTCCTCTGATGCGTGCCGTCACTTTGACATAGTGGCGGATATGTGAGACTAAACATAGCCTAGCATCTGCGGGGTATGCCGGGAACTTCAGCTGCAGCCCTGTGCACCCAGGTCTATGCTGCTTTAGTAGCTCGTCAACGAAAAAGACTACTTCTGTAGGGGTAGCTGTCATTCTGTCGACACGCAGTTTGTGTAGTGTCTGTACCCTCTGAGCTGAAGTCAGCACTAGTAACATCACCAGCTTCATGGTGAATTGGTCCAGTTGGAGCCCTTCCATGGGAGACCACGTCCTGAGCAGGGTTAATACGTCCCTGACATCCCAGGTGATATTATAGCGTGGTGTAGGCGGATTCATATTGAATATACCCCGCATGAGTCTGGACACTAGCCTGTTGGATCCTACCCCAATCTTGAGGTAGAATGATAGCGCACTTCTGGCGCTGTTGATGGCACTGTAACTTAAGTGTTCATCATGGTGCAACCCCGCGAGGAATTCCAGGACGTCGGTTATTGTCACGTCATCGTACGTGATGCGAGAGCGGCTGCAGTAGGCTTCCCACTTCTTAATATGCGAGCGGTATCTTCGCCTTGTGGACTCTCGACACGACGCCCCGATGGTATCCATGGTCCGAGCCGAGAGGCCGTATTGGACTAACGGCCTGTTCAGAACCTGCAAGCCAACAAATTTAAATAGCCATGGCAGGGATGTGGCTCCCCTGAGACACGGTGAGTAACCAATTGTGGGCAACCCTTCAAAAGGACCCAAGGTTCGTTGAGCATGTCAAAGACCACCGGATACCAAGGCTGTGTGGGCCAGTCGGGTATAATAAGGATGCCCTTGGCAGCATCTGCCTGAATCTTTCGCAATACCCGACTGATGAGGCAAAACGGAGGGAAGGCATAGAAAAACCAATTCCCCCAGTCCAGCGAGAATGCATCTAGCGCTATTGCCCCAGGATCTGGTTCCCATGAAACATAGGCTGGTACCTGATGGTTCAACCGTGACGCAAAAAGGTCAATGTCCGGTTTACCAAATTTGGCTGTGACTTTAGAAAAAATCTCAGGATGCAACATCCATTCAATGTTGTCATTAAATTTGCGTGACCTGGTGTCCGCCACAGTATTAAGCTCACCTGGCAAATAGGTAGCTGAAATCCAAATGTCTCTTTGAATACACCAGAGCCAAATTGAGTTAGCCAATTTGTCACACGAAACTGACCGGGTACCACCCATATGGTTTAAATATGCCACAGCTGTGGTGTTGTCTATTTGGAGACGGACGTGTGCTCCAACAAGCTTGGAACAATATGCACGAAGTCCGTGGAATGCTGCCAGCTGCTCCAAATAGTTAATCCCTTGAGTCAACAACATCGATGCCTCAAGGGTGTCCCATCTACCCCCACAACTAGAGCAATTATCAGTAGCTCCCCAGCCATTGGAGCTTGCATCAGTCTGTAAATATACCACCGGATTAGCCTCCCTGACAGGCTTAAATGAGTTGCTAATGTGACACACCCACCATTGCAACTCAGTTATCGCTTCGGACAGCAGCTGCATAGATCGATCGTAATGACCAGCGTTCCGTTTTAACGCAGTAATTTTAGCTCTTTGCAAATTCTGATAATGCAAAGGTCCATATCGTGCTGCCGGAAACAAAGCCACTAACTTGCCAATTACTGTGGCTGTATGCCGAATCGATGGTATATTGGTGCCAATTAAATCTCTGCACACCTTAGTGACTTCCTCAATTTTGTTAATTGGTATAGTTATCCTCATGCTCATTGAGTTCACCGTGAACCCTAGGTAATTAATTACCTGGGCAGGGCAGAACTTCGATTTCTCTGGATGGACAATGAATCCTAATTGTTGAAATATATTGACAGCAGCTGCAACACCCTGTTCAGCCAATTGCAGGGTGTGGCCCACAATAAAGACATCATCTAAATAGGCCATAACTATATGATGTCGTTGTCTCAAATAAGCCATGATTGGCTTCACCAATTTAGTGAACAATCTAGGGGCTGTAGTAAGCCCATTAGGCAAAGCCTTATACTGCCAAAGTTGCCCCATCCAGATAAATTTCAAAAACCTTCTATCATCTTTCTGGATGGATACTGAATAATATGCATCCCTCAAATCAATGCATGCCATAAAGCAGCCATGAGAAATCAATGATTTGGCTGTTTCAAACGTATCCATTTTAAAATGAGTATATGTTACAAACGTATTCAAACGGGTTAGATCAATAATGACACGACAGCCTCCATCCTTCTTAGGTCTAGTAAATATGTTCGAAACAAATTCAATTGGCTCATGCACTGTTTTCTCAATCACACCCTTCTGTTCCAAACTTAAAATTTCCTTGTAACCTGCTGCCTGTTCTGCAGCAGACAATTTGAACGTACGACCAGGCATGTGCTGGGATGGAGGAATGTCGCCATTAATAAACTCAATTTTATGCCCCCGAATATTCCGCAACACATACTCATCACCAGTAAAATTACCCCATGCATCCAAAAACAACCGTAAACGACCACCAACATGGGAAGTTAAACAGAGAGAAAAAAGAGAACCAGACCCCCTCACCTCCGTGGTTACCGGCGGTCCTTGACACGTGTGGGTGGCCGTGGAGGTGCTGGGTTGGCTTGAGGGCGCGGTGTCTTCGATTTCCACAAAGGTCTCTGCCGACCCTGTCCTAAAAAAGACCCTTGGTGCTGGTTCTGGTGCTGTTGTCGTTGTGGAGCTAGAGGGCGAGTCCTCGTCGAGGCACCGGCCGACCCTCGTGAGCGAATGTATGGAGCTTTTGAGCCTGACGGTGTGGGGGCACTCTGAGAGCGCATGATCCCCACCGTTTTGGCTTGTTCGTCAAGCTCTTTGACTCTCTTCGAGAGGTCCTCACCAAAGAGCTGATGGGGCGGCGGCGGCGGCGGTGGTTTGCACAATCCTGCAAACTTCGGGTTGAGTGCTGGGCGGATGCTGTTTTTGCGAAACCCGTTGATTTCGTGCTGGGTCGCGCACAATAAGGCCAGAGCATCTTCTTGGTCCAAATTCAGTTCGTCCCCGTCCACCGACCGCACAAAGGCGGTAATACCGGCCGTGAGGAGTTTCAGGATCCGCTGCAATTTTAGCTCCTGTTGACGGATAGCCGCACTGATGTTGCCCCATATTGGCGTATTGACCACAGGCACGTTGAGGGAGTTGCAGTTTGATGGAGCCTTGTGCCGGCTCATAGCCTGGATGAGGACGTCTTCCTGCAGCACCTGATTATTAAGAAAGTCCACTGTGGCTGCCAGCTTTGTATTTAGAGGAAGACCAGCCGTATGTGGGGCCGCGAATTTGGTCGCCACATCCAAGAGTTCTTCCGCTGGCACCTCCAACGGAGTTGGTACGGGATCCACCAGAACCTCCTCCTCCTGCTGCTCCAGGCTGATAGTAGATGTTGGTGAAGACGCCCTGTGCCTGTTGCTGCCCTGCTGTTGTTGACGTTGAAGCAGGAGCTCCAGCAGCCGCTCCATACGGTCAATACGCCCTTCACCCTGAACACTCAGGTGGTCGGAGTCCTCCGGCTCTGAAAAGAAAACCGGGCTCCTGTCATCGGCCCGCACCTCGTCGAGGCCCTGCCGATGCCGGTAGTTGTCGCTAACAGCCGCCGAGGCGAAACTGCGCGATTCCTGCGCGGGCGTGTTCAATCGCCTCCGTTTAGCGAGAGCTGAAGCCGCTGCCACTAAGGGCACTTGCGGCGAGGTGTCGGCACCAGCCGAAGCATGGCTGCCTGGGGCCCGCGCAGTCTTGCCGGCTGCCCACATCGTGGACGTTGCCGACGCATGGTCTCGCCCACCCATCCATGGGGGGCTCGGCGACCGTGACGAGACCCGACTCGACCGACCCGTCCCGGCGTCGAGAGTCGGGGTGTGCCGGCTGGACCTCACAGCCGCCCCGGGTCTCGCCCTGGAACCTGACCGCTCCTCCGCGATAGGCAATGCCTTAGCCCTAACAGGGTTAGGCTTCTGGGCTCCTGCCCTCCCCCTTCTCGGAGGGCTGAGTGGAACAGACCGTGCAACGGCACGTGCCCTGCTCGAGGTCGCCAGCGCCGCTGACGACCTGACTGCCATGGCAGGGTCCCCCTGCTCTGGCGGCACACCACACTCCTCCTGGTCGAACTCCTTCGAGCTGTGGTGTGCTGGCGGACCTGGACCTGTAATCACAGGGCTTACCCACATCTCCGCCTGAGTCCCGGCCTGCGCTGCAGGTATTGCCGATGGTAAAGGCCCCGGAACTGTTGACCGGCGAACTCGTCCTGACGTCCTCCGGCCCTTCGAACTCCCATCCATGTCCTTGCTGCAAGACATAATCAGACAACAAGGACCACCAACTAAAGGTAGAATACTCACCTCCGTGGCCCCTTATGAAGGGCTGGCGAGGAGCGCGCTCCACCGCCAGCCGTCGCAGCAACGCGTTACGACGATATGTCGAGCATGCGCGCCGGCTGGCTCTTCACGAAGTCACTCACGTGACTCCGAAATGAAATTATAAATGCTGTTTTATACCAAAGAAAGACAGAAAATACCGGAGTAACTTAGTGGTTCAGGCAGCATCTCCGGAGAACATGGTTAGGCAACGTTTTGGGTTAGAACCATTCTCCCCAGTCCTGCTTACACAAAAGTCCACCAAATGCTGGAATAAGAAGGGCCCCAACCCAAAAGGTTACTTATCCATGTCATCCATGAAGAGTTACTGCTGCATCTTGTGTCTTTCTTCATATATTTCTGTTTTTGGTAAAAATGCCTTGTCACTGGACTCAAAGTGTTACAATAAAATTTGCCTGAGATGATGTATGGTCATAGTATTATTCATTATTTCCTCCTTATTTATTGACTGTTTAAAGGTCTGGTAACGTTCCCTGTGAATTGTTTAAGAACTTGCGGCCAACTCTATGCCCTGTAACTTTCCAGGCCACGCCACAATAAATTGAATGGTGTTGCACTCTATGTCAAATAGCCTTCTACTTCTCTCTTCTGTAAACTTCCAAGATTAATGAGCTTGGCCTGTGACTGCTTTGCCTCCCTAATTTGATTTATAAAGAACAGCATTTCAGGGTAGAGATTTGTCACGTTACTATCAGCTCTAAGGCGACTGCTTCAGTATGCATGATAAAAGCAACAGCTGAGTGAAATACTTACAAAGAACTGGTTGTGGATTCTGTACCATTTATAAATGACGGGAAAGTAGCAATTTTCAATTAAACTAGTACATCTTAATCCATTAAAATAACCCAAAGCTGCTGGAAATTTAGACGAGATTGCGTTTTAAGATCAAAATCACACCAGAGGCACATTCCATCACATTCAGTAGTGTGGCCAAAACAGTGGTTCGTTTCCTTGCATTTTCATATTTGTGCAGAGTAACATATTCTCCACACTGCAGGCAAGGGAAGGGGCCACTCAGGCAGGTGATATCACCTGTGTGGGAAGGAACTGCAGACTCTGGTTTTTTTCAAAGATATGGGATGCACGGTTTGGGAACAGCTCCATCCAAGGCCATCACACAAATTAACCTCCCATTTAGTCTTCACGCTGCCTCAGCAAGACCACCAGCATAATCAAGGATAGTCTCACCCTCTTCTCCCTTCTCCCATCAGGCAAGAGGTGTAGAAGTGTGAAACAACACACCTCCAAATTCAGGGACAGTCCTGAGAGCAATCCTGAGCTACTATCTACCTCACTGGAGACCCTTGGACTATCTTTAATCAGACTTTACTGTACTTTATCTTGCACTAAACTTTATTCCCTTTATCATGCATCTGTACACTGTGGCTGTCTCAATTGTAATCATGTATAGTCCTTCCACTGACTGGATAGCACAAAAACAAAAAGCTTTTCACTGTGACTCGGTACACGTGAGAATAAACTAAACTAAACTAAACTAAACTATTGTTCTGTAGAAGGCAAACAAAAATGCTGGAGAAACTCAGCGGGTGAGGCAGCATCTATGGAGCGATGGAATGGCTGACATTTCGGGTCGAGACCCTTCTGTGTTACTCCAGTACTTTGTGCTTTGCTCAAGATACAGTATATTTATTTGAAACATTTTTCATATATTTTTAAAAGGGGGACATGGTGGCACAGCTAGATGGACCTGCTACTTCACAGCACCAGGTAAAGCAGCATCAGGGTTCGATCCTGACCTCGGGCGCTGTCTGTGTGGAATTTGTACATTCTCCCTGTGACCTCGAGGATTTCTTCCGGGTCCTGTTTCCTCCAATGTCCCAAAGATGTGCGGGTTTGCAGGTTAATTGGCCTCTGTAAATTGCCCACAGTGGATGTGAAAGTGGGATAACATAGAACTAGTGTGAACTGGTGATGGATGGTCAACGTGGGCTCGAGGGGCTGAAGAGCTGTTTCCATGCTGTATCTCTAAACTAGATCCAAGTTGCTATTCTAACAATACATTCAACACCATTCCACACCAGTTGTTACTCTTGAAACAATATATGTACAGCTGACAGATTAGACAGGCAGTGTGTTGAATAGTCTTATTTTAGAGTGGAGTAGGATAAACACCTATTTGAGATACAATTAATGGGTCTAGGCATTAAGTGCAGATACAGATGATCAAATAATCTGGTAGTTCAGAAACAGAATATCCTTTGAAAGCTGCAGGCTAGTAGTTGTCATGTAGGGACAGATGTGAGCAAGAAACTTTATTGCACCCTGGTGAGCATGAGAATAAAGTATTCTCGTTGTGATAGTCAAGAGAGGCAAGAGTGTTTTATGGTCATAGGTCCTGAAACGGAACCATGAAATTCTTACTAGCAGCAGCACAACAGGTATGTGAAAATAGTACTCAGTAGGCACCATAATAAACACCAAAAAAGAGTTCCATAATAAAAAAACAAAAATAAAACTATGCCAGAATTACTTTCAACCTCCTCATTGTTTCTGCCACTGTGCTTGCGTATTTGGAGTACTATAGGGGGGGGGATTCATAAGGCATGGCTGTATGTTTTCTGTACATCAGATAGAAGAAGTAAAGTGTGTGTGCGTTTATGAGGGTGTGAGAGAGAGAGTGTGTGTGTGTGAGAGAGAGAGAGAGAGAGAGAGAGAGAGAGAGAGAGAGAGAGAGAGAGAGAGAGAGAGAGAGAGAGAGAGAGAGAGAGAGAGAGAGAGAGAGAGTCCAGGCAGCGGGCGGTCGACGGTCAGGCGAGAGTCGGCTGCCTGCCCCTCTTTCGGGCCTACGTCCGTGCACGTGTGTCCCTGGAGAGGGAACACGCGGTGTTCACGGGGACTCTGGGGGCCTTCCGTCAGCGCTGGTCGCCGCGTGGGGTTGAGGCGATTATAAATGAATGTACTGTTGTACTACAATGATCTGTTCATTATAGTGTGATTTTTGATTGTGTTTTGATGTGTTGTATTTTATGATTTGTGTCGAATAAAGTTTTTGAAATGAAAAAAAAAAAAAGAGAGAGAGAGAGAGAGAGAGAGAGAGAGAGAACTGGCTATCATTAGCACCTCATAGCATTTCTCAGACTTGCTCAGAAATACGTCAAAACAAATAAATATAATTTAAAATGCATTTACTCTGCACAGATACATCCAGTATCTGAACACACATAATGTAATCCCACAAGCGGTAATGAAGGAACTTGTCAATTACATTTCTTTGAAAATTCCAGTTAATGATTTGAGGAGGTAACATGGCGCGGCAAACATGGTGACTCTTGTGTACTGCCTCAGTGTAATCTACTCTTCTCACACTCGTGTGCTCAAGCATTATTGTGCTGACACATAGTAAGGTTTTTATTGAATTGTATTCAAAATAATTTCACTGCTCCTAGGTATTGATGACAATAAAGTACTATTAATTAAGTAGAATATAAGGTTTGCCAATTCACCTGCAAAAACACTTGTTCTCAAATCCTATCCTATTAAAAAGATAATGCAATTTTTGCATTCTTACACCAATGTATTGGCTAAGAATACATGCTCAGATTGTGGATTAAATGTTGAGTTCACAATAATAAGAGACAAAGCGCTTGGAAATGAGCTTGGGGTGATTGGAGATTTTTATCTGGTGATCTGAGCAACATGATGTCCCGGTCCTGTCAAATATTTTGCTCAGATATGATTATTTCTGGATCTATCAATTATTTGACTGAATCTCCTCACTCCCTTGATTTATCTTGGACATAACCTTGGCAGCACTGAGAAGTGTGGTATTGCTGGTGGCTCTCGCCTCTTAACAGTGTATCCCTGTAGCGTCAGCTCAGAGTGTAGTTTATGACCAACTTTCCTAAATAATTGGAAACATTCAATTGGATTTAGATATCAACTAATAGGAATAATTGCACATTTACATCAGCAAGAAAAGGGGACTATCTTAGATGGGCATCCTGGTCTGCATGGATGAGTTGGGCTGAACAGCCTGTCCCTGCGCTGTATGCGTTTATGAGCCTCAGGAAAAATGGTAAACAAGGAGTGTGATGATGATGCTGTATTTTGCATTTGAAGTCAAAGATTCTATGTCAGAACTGTTTTGTACTTTGGTACGATTACACATAAATATAGTAAGACTTTACTGAATTGTATGAAAAACATAGAATTTCACTGTATTTACTGTATAGCAAAGAGTGACAATAATGTATCATTGACTTTTAAAAGACATCTGGGCAGGTATATGAAGAGGAAAGGTTTAGAGGACTGTTGGCCAAATGCAGGCAAATAGGACTAGCTCAGTATCTCACCTTGGTTGGCACGGACAAGGTGGGCCAAAGGGCCTGTTTACATGCTAGCACTCTCTGAGTTGATGATACATACTGAACATAGTCACTACCATGCTGGGAAACTTTATTGGAGACCTATTTTTGTTGTGGGTCTGGCAAATCGTAATTGGTTCTGTATTTAAAAGGTATGGGTATGGGATCTGATGCGCAGTTTCACCATCTTCTTCAATCATAAGTCTTACCCTAAACCTAAACCTAAAGAAGCAGGGCAGAAGCTAGGGCAATGTACAGGCATTAGCTGACTGAAGATGAATCCGTAATCTGCCGACAGCAGATCTCCCTGGTAACAAAAAAAATCTGACATTTGGGTAATGGAGTACATCAGAAACACTTTCACATGACTGAAGACAATGAACAGTGCATGGTAGGGGTAATTTTACAGTTAAAACCAAACGCATTTTAAATGTACCGAGGGTCTGCTTGAAGCCTTCAGATCTGAGCGTAAAGACAATCACAGTTCAATCCTTAAGTGGTTGAGGACGGATGAGTTTGAAAGAAACCACGCAGGAACCTCTACACCCCTCCGTGAACTCTGTTCACAGCCTTTCTTCTACACGCTGACTGAAACCATCTTTTCCTTTTAACCCCGAGAAGCTTTTTGATATGAAGCATCAATAGCTGGACATGTGATCCAGATGCCTTACAGTTTGAAATCCCTACAGTAATCCCACAGGACAATTGAACCTACTTGACCCAGTCAGGGTCCCTTATTGTGAAGCCTGAATTGCAAATGAGGCTAACTGGTGAAACATTATATAAAAAAAGTTTGTTGAATAGCCTGGAAGGGGGTTTTTGTCTTGGCTGGATGAGTAGGGGTCCAGTGATAAAAGCAAAGGCATTTCACAGTAATTACTGCCAACTTTCTCACTTTTATGTGTGAAGCTAGACAGAATGGTTAATAAGACTAATTAGGGTTTATCAGATGCAAGATAATAAGCTTCAGCCAATAAAACCTTTTGCTCTGTCCATTTTTCCAGGGGCTTTCTATTGACATTTGCTAAAAAGACCAGCAGGAGGAAAGTCATTAGAATGGCCAGAAACCATTGCACTGTTGGTTGCTGCTAATGCAATGTAATTAAGTGAGCAAGTGACCTTTGCTGACCCTATCGGAAAATAATTAAATATTCTTACAGTCTGAATTCCAGGCTCAGAGTGCTTGAAGTGGTTACTTCTGGATGCAAGACTCTGAAGCTTCCCTCTGAAGCATATTGCGTATGTGAGGTGGCAGAGAGGCACAGCAGGTAGTGCTGCTTTCTCACAGCTCCAGCATAGGCTGGGTTTGATGCCGATCTCTGGTGTAGTTTGTGCGGAGTTTCAACATTGTTTCGGTGGTGGTTACCCAGGGTGACAGAGAGCAGAGTACTCTGGCTTCCTGGCACATCCTAACAGCGTGCTTAGAGAAATCAATGTTCATACCGCTGGAGATAGACACAAAATGCTGGAGTAACTCAGCGGGACAGGCAGAATCACTGGAGAGAAAGGATGAGTGATAAGTGCAACCAATCTTTTTTCTCCAGAGATGCTGCCTGAGTTACTCCAGCACTTTGTGTCCATCTTCGGTATCAAACAGCACCTGCAGTTCCTTCCTACACTAACAGTGTGCTTGCTGGTAAGTTAATTGTCTGCTGTAAGCTGGCTCTGGGGCAGGTGGGTGGTAGGAGAACAGAGGTTAGTTAATACGAATGGGGTGGAGGAGGTCACAGTGAAATAAGTGGAGTAATGGGATTGACGTGACTGCTCTGAAAGGGCCTCCTTTGAGGCAGTATGGGAAATGTGTACTTACTACCTACAGAGTGCTGGAGTAACTGAGTGGGTCAGGCAGCTTCCCTGTGGAACGTGAATCGGTGACGTTGCGAGTTGCAACACTTTGCGAAATGTCACCTATCCATGTTCTCCAATTATGCTGCCTGACTCACTGTGTTAGACACAACTCTTTGAATCTGAAGCTGAATCTGAATTCTGTACAATTGAGGTAAATAACTTTCTGGTCATCCTAATTACTTCCCTTAATAAAGTACTATTTAAAAGAAAAAGGCAAAATTACCCAGTGAGTTGTGAGAAGAAAATAGATGATTTTAAGGAGCAAGTTATAATCTGTAATTCAATTCCTTAAAGGTAAAATATTGGTAAATAATGTCTGATGAACATGTCCGGTGTTGTAATGACTAACAATTTTACTTCGGAGTCACGTGAGTGATTTCACGAAGAACCCCGCCAGTTGGCATGCGCGTCATAGAAACATAGAAATTAGGTGCAGGAGTAGGCCATTCGGCCCTTCGAGCCTACACCGCCATTCAATATGATCATGGCTGATCATCCAACTCAGTATCCCGTACCTGCCTTCTCTCCATACCCTCTGATCCCCTTAGCCACAAGGGCCACATCTAACTCCCCCTTAAATATAGCCAATGAACTGGCCTCAACTACCCTCTGTGGCAGAGAGTTCCAGAGACCCACCGCTCTCTGTGTGAAAAAAGTCCTTCTCATCTCGGTCCTAAAGGATTTCCCCCTTATCCTTAAGCTGTGACCCCTTGTCCTGGACCTCCCCAACATCGGGAACAATCTTCCTGCATCTAGCCTATCCAACCCCTTAAGAATTTTGTAAGTTTCTATAAGATCCCCTCTCAATCTCCTAAATTCTAGAGAGTATAAACCGAGTCTATGCAGTCTTTGTTCATAAGACAGTTCTGACATCCCAGGAATCAGCCTGGTGAACCTTCTCTGCACTCCCTCTACGGCAATAATGTCCTTCCTCAGATTTGGAGACCAGAACTGTACGCAATACTCCAGGTGTGGTCTCACGAAGACCTTATACAACTGAAGTAGAACCTCCGTGCTCCTATACTCATATCCTTTTCCTATGAAAGCTAACATACCATTCGCTTTCTTCACTGCCTGCTGCACCAGCATGCCTACTTTCAATGACTGGTGTACCATGACACCCAGGTCGCGCTGCATCTCCCTTTTCCTAATCGGCCACCATTCAGATAATAATCTGCTTTCCTATTTTTGCCACCAAAGTGGATAACCTCACATTTATCCACATTATACTGCATCTGCCAAACATTTGCCCACTCACCCAGCCTATCCAAGTCACCTTGCAGTCTCCTAGTATCCTCCTCACAGCTAACACTGCCCCCCAGCTTAGTGTCATCCTCAAACTTGGAGATATTGCCCAATTCCCTCATCCAGATCATTAATGTATATTGTAAATAGCTGGGGTCCCAGCACTGAGCCTTGCGGCACCCCACTAGTCACTGCCTGCCATTGTGAAAACGACCCGTTTACTCCTACTCTTTGCTTCCTGTTTGCCAGCCAGTTCTCTATCCACATCAATACTGAACCCCCAATGCCGTATGCTTTAAGTTTATATACTAATCTCTTGTGTGGGACCTTGTCGAAAGCCTTCTGGAAGTCCAGATACACCACATCCACTGGGTCTCCCCTATCCATGCTACTAGTTACATCCTCAAAAAATTCCACAAGATTCGTCAGACATGATTTACCTTTTGTAAATCCATGCTGACTTTGTTCAATGATTTCACCACTTTCCAAATGTGCCGCTATCCCATCTTTAATAACTGACTCTAGCAGTTTCCCCACTACCGATGTTAGACTAACTGGTCTGTAATTCCCCGTTTTCTCTCTCCCTCCCTTCTTAAAAAGAGGGGTTACGTTTGCTACCCGCCAATCCTCAGGAACTACTCCAGAATCTAAAGAGTTTTGAAAAATTATCACTAATGCATCCACTATTTCCGGAGTTACTTCCTTAAGTACTCTGGGATGCAGCCTATCTGGCCCTGAGGATTTATCGGCCTTTAATCCATTCAATTTCCCCAACACCACTTCCCGACTAACCTAGATTTCACTCAAGTCCTCCTTTGACCCGCGGTCCCCTGCTATTTCCGGCAGATTATTTATGTCTTCCTTAGTGAAAACGGAACCAAACTAGTTATTCAATTGGTCCGCCATATCCTTGTTCCCCATGATCAACTCACCTGTTTCTGACTGCAAGGGACCTACATTTGCTTTAACTAATCTCTTTCTCTTCACATATCTATAAAAACTTTTGCAGTCAGTTTTTATGTTCCCTGCCAGTTTTCTTTCATAATCTATTTTTCCTTTCCTAATCAAGCCCTTTGTCCTCCTCTGCTGGTCTCTGAATTTCTCCCAGTCCTCTGGTATGCTGCTTTTTCTGGCTACTTTGTACGCATCATCCTTTGCGTCATTATGTCTGATGCATGGCTCAACGACCGATCCTCAGGTAAGTGTCAAACTTGTTGGAGATATCTGCGCTTGTTAATTCTTGTTACAGGAGGGCAAGTTCAAGCATGAAGAAGTCGTTAGCAGCAAGGCGAGCTGTAGCAAAAGTGTCTAATGCCCGCAGGAGTGTGGGTAGCGGGCGGCCGCCTAGCTCATCTACGGAGTCTCTGGTATTGAGACCAGTGACTACAGACTTGGTGTCCGAGAGCACCATGGCTACGCCGGAGGGGCGTAAGGCCACTCGAAAGTCTGTCCGACCGATAGACTTTGACGAGTCCGGTCGGGAGGGTTCTCCCTCAAGAATGGATACCGTAGAACGGGTATCCAGGATGGATCTCCTATTGGAGAGGATGCTCCATCAAGAGCGCCGGCCTCTCCAAGAGCCCGTGCCAGCAGCACCTACTGGGCTGCCTAGTATCTCCCTCTTGGAGGAGGAGAGCATACCGGATCATTATGATTCTGACGCCGACTCTTGAGGGCTTAACGTTGGAGGCTGCCCCACGGGATGAAGGGCACCAGCCAGAGGTTCCATTCCTGGCAGCCAGGTTTGACATCCCAATAGACTCTGGAGAGCCACTGGGGGAAGAGCTGGCTGCCAGCATAAATTACTTGGCTTCGCACCAGCTTTAGGAACTGGCCGTGGACACAATGGCCAAAAAATATGACCCCCCAGAAAATTGTTTTCTACTCAAAGTGTCAGCCGTCAACCATGCCATTTGGGACCATATGGGACTAGGCATCCGAGCGCAGGAGCTGAAACTGCAACGGGTGCTGAAACTGCTCGCAGCTGGCATTACGGCTTTTGGTAGGTCGGTGGATGGTGCGTTCCTGACTGAAGTTCAGCAGGATGCCCTGGCTCTCATGTGCAATGTGCACTTTGAAATTAACTGTCTTAGAAAGAGCGCCATCCACCCTACTATTAACCCAAGGTTCGCTGCCCTGTGCAAGCCTAGCAACATCCAGGGCCCGAACTTATTGTTTGGGGAAGACCTTGCAAAGAGGGTAAAGGAGCTTGACGAAGAGGCAAAAACCGTCGGGCTCATCATGGCACCAGTGACCAGCAGAACCCTTCAGCGACAGTACCCTTACCAGCGGTTTGCTGAAACCGGGTCCAGCCAAGGACCAAGCCGGCCATTCAATATGTGCAGCTGGCGCACTCCAGCCAGGAGTACGGGCAAACATGCCTTTTACATCCAGAGCCAGGGGACACAGAAGTCCACCAGTAACCATGGAGGTAGGTGGGTCTGATTCTGGTTGAAACATATTGAGTGAGAATTACCTACCAGTTGGGGAGAGGTTACACAGGTTTCTCAAAGAATGGTGTAAAATAACATCAAACGTGTTTATACTGCAGAGTGCACAAGGGTTTCAAATTGAATTTATTCCCAACCTATGTCCACCCACCCATCATAAGCCAGAGTGGGCACTCATTTTCTCACAACTGGAGAATTTGGAGATTCAAGCTGAAATAGCAAAATTATGTTTTAAAGGTTTTAAAGGTACAGTTTACCAAACCCATCAATTCGTGTCTAATGTGTTTCCTAGACCAAAGAAAGATGGTGGGCGTCGGATTATTTTGGACCTGACAGGACTTAATCCGTTTGAGCAGTATAATCATTTTAAGATGGAAACATTCATTACTGCCAAGCATCGTTTTCCAGAGCGTGTTATATGGCATGTATAGATCTTCAAGATGCATATTATTCAGTGTTCATAAAGAGTATCGGAGATATTTGAAATTTAGCTGGATGGGGCAAATATGACAGTTTAGAGCACTGCCTGATGGGTTAACCTCAGCCCCTCGCTTATTTACCAAATTGCTAAAACCAGTACTAGGGTTATTACGGTCACAGAGCCATATTGTAATGGCCTATTTGGATGATATCTTAATAATTGGAAACACCTTAGTGGCAGCCGAGTTATCAGTTTCAGCTGTTAAACTCATGGTTGAGAGGTTGGGGTTCATTAGTCACCCAGCTAAATCCAAATTGATGGCGATTAACACAATTGACTATTTGGGATTCACAATAGATTTAATTAACATGTGTGTGACTCTGCCCCAGGGCAAGAGATTAGATTTAATGGAAGGCTGTGTCAAGCTCTTGGGGGAGCAATCACCTTCAATTAAACAGATCGCCAGCTTAATTGGTAAATTGGTAGCTGCCTTTCCAGCTGTGCAATATGGACCTTTGCATTGCCAACATTTACAGAGGGCAAAGGTACAGGCACTGAGAATACATCCAGGTCATTTCAATCAGCCCATGTACTTACCATCTGCAGCCATTACTGAAGTACAGTGGTGGATTAGAAACATTTCAAATTGTTCTAGCAAAATTTTGATCGAAGCACCTTCAGTTGTTTTGCAGACTGATGTTAGTGCCCTAGGTTCGGGTGACACCAGGTCTAGCTGTGGAGGCAGATGGAATATGTATGAGGCGTTGATTCTCCAATCACATGGAATTAATTATTAAGAGCTTTTAGGATCATTTTATGGGCTCAAAGCTTACTGTACCACTAAGCATCACTTACATGTTCAGCTTCAGATTCACAACACCACGGCAGTGGCTTATGTCAATCACATGGGTGGAATCAAATCGAAATCTTGTAACGGCTTGGCTAACCTTATTTGGTATTGGTGCATTAAAAAGAATATTTGGATTTCAGCTGTCTACTTGCAGGCAGATTCAATATGGTGGCAGACACCAGGTCACGCAAATTCAACAACAACACTGAGTGGATGTTGAATTAAGGAAATTGTTCTCCGGTATGGGGTGCCAGATATTGATTTGTTTGCATCCAGACTTAATCGCCAGGTACCGAAATATGTTTCATGGGAACCAGACCCAGGGGCAGTTGCAGTGAATGCATTCTCGCTGCATTGGGGCAGAATGTTCTTATATGCATGTCCCCCCTTCTGCCTCATCAGTCGGTGCTTGACTAAGATCAAACAGGACTCCACTTCAGGTGTTTTGGTGGTACCCGGCTGGCCTACACAGCCGTGGTTTCCTCAGATTCCGGTTATTAGTACACAGCCTCTTATGGTGGTTCCAAAATGTCATAATCTGTTAGTGCATCCTGTGACTGGAGGTCAACACCCATTGTATGATCATCTAAATTTATTGATTTGCAGATTTTAAGAAGGCCAAATCTGGGTCTGGGACTATCCAATCGGACCGTGGATGTTATCACAGCGTCCTGGAGGGATAATACAAAAAGGCAGTACATCTCTCATGTCAGGAAATGGGTGGAAGTTTGTTTACAGGGGAACATTACATACCACACAGCCTCCATCCCAGATGTACTTGAATTTCTGTCCAACTTACATTTCGATGAAGGGTTGAGCTATAGGGCCATCAACAGCGCCAGGAGCGGTTTGTCATCGTACCTATGCTGGGTGTCAGACTCTAGGATCTCATCCGTTAATTTCCAGATTTATGAAGGGTGTTTTTAATTCTAATCCTCCCAGGCCTAGGTATTCTGAAATCTGGGATGTAAGCATGGTACTGATGCTGCTTCGTCAATGGGGTACAGCCACATCTTTGCCCTTAACAAAGATTACCCTTAAGTTGGTTATGCTCATAGCGCTTGTATCAGCTCAAAGGGTTCAGACCTTGCATAAACTGTGCCTGGACAGGATGGAGTCCTCACAGAATGATGTTAAATTTTCCATCTATGACATAATAAAACAAAGCAGGCCAGGGGTGTCCGGGTTCAGGCTTGTACTGTCAGCTTACCCCACGGAGTTACGGCTGTGTGTGGTGGCGCACTTGCGGCGTTATATTGAAGTCACGAAGAGCCTTAGAGGCTCTGAGCAAGCATTGTTTATTAGCCATAAAAAGCCACATATGAAAGTGTCGTCTCAGACCATTTCACGATGGCTAAAGCAAGTGTTGGGGAGTGCAGGAGTTAATACTGACAATTTTAAATCTCACTCCA
Source organism: Raja brachyura (assembly GCA_963514005.1). Next base: position 48,472,575 of record OY740788.1, read on the forward strand.
CCAGGGTGGCATCAACGTCAGCGGCGAGGGCAATAGACGTCCCTCTAGACCATATCCTCGCGGCCGCAGGATGTTGAAATGAATTGACTTTTCAAAGGTTTTATAACAAGCCGCTTGTTGAAGCCAAGGTGTTCGCCCATTCTTTTAAGTTCTGTTTCATAGCTTCTCCCTGGGAGAGAGGAGTCGCTATTGTATATTTGTTTATTTGTGAATTAAAGGTTTAACATGTTAATCAGTATCATGTTTCGATGAGCGATTACGTGCCCACTGCTCCCAACCCTCATATCACAAAGCTCATCTGGTAGTATAGGTTTATAATCTTACTATAATAGTTCAATTGTTGTTCTTCTGCGATTTCACACCGCTGTTTTGAAGATTGCCGCGCATGCCGACTGGTGGGGTTCTGCACGTAATCTCTCATCGTAACTCCTCATAAAATAAAGATCAATCTTCAAACTGGTAAGTTCTCATTTAATCTTACTATTTTTTTATGTGACTCATTTTGAAAATTGACCTTTTCTTCTGTCATTGCCAGACATGGATGTGTTTCATTCAGCTTCATATTTTAATGCCATTTTTTTCATTTAAATACTTCAGAAAATATTTTCTGACTTGCAATCCAAGGGCATCTGCAATTGTACTGAATTGTGATGAAAAATGCAGCAGTTTACATCATCCATCTCTTCAAATTAAATCAGTGATAACTATTTTGTTTTCCCATCAAAGCTTTCTCTTGTAGTCGGTACACAGATGGTGGCCGAGGGTATATTATCTTTTTATTCCACTCTTGCTAATGCATTTGCCACTTGGCAAAAATTCCATTTGAGCTGAGGTACAAACAACTAACTTATTCCACTAAAGTTCATGAAGTCTGCCTGGTTTTGTCATAACAAGTCTGCTCTCTGTAGCTTCAACTGCCAAAGATCTTTTTTCATTCTGACTGCTGGAATAAACATCTCCACATTCTCACAAGACACAAAATGCATCAGCTTCTGGAGGTTAAAAAGTCTTGACTGGATGTGACTCCTCCAGTGTGGCTCTGCGTTGAATCAGTGTTACAAACAATGTCCAAATATTTATTCTATGTAGAGAAAAAATGGCTGTAATTGATTTCTGCCTCAAGGAGTGGTACACCAAAGTACAGGCAAACAAGTAGCCATTGTAGTATGTTGACTAATCATCAGGATCCTTTCAGCTAACAGAGCGATACAAAGACTCTGCAAATAAGAATGGGACCTCTTCCACCTGATCTCGCAGAATTTGTGAAAAATCACACAAAGCACCATTTTACCAGGGGTTACACAAAAAGCTGGAGAAACTCAGCGGGTGCAGCAGCATCTAAGGAGCGAAGGAGATTCTCCAGCATCTGCAGTTCCTTCTTTAACACCATTTTACCAGGAGTGTTTTTGCTGCTGCAGTATAAACTAGCACTGTTTAAGCAACATAGCAAATACATTTCTAAATACTGGTATTATGTACCCTTTCTGTAGCTGTCATTGCACTTCTTTGGCTCAGCACTGGTGGCAACACCTTTACAGGCCTTACTCTGAAGATTCCTCACCAACTTCCTCGGGCAATTTAAAAACCTTGTAAAAACAATTTATGAAACAATTTGAAAGCGCGGACCACCAGAATCAGGAACAGCTTCTTAAGATAAACACAAAGTGCTGGGGTAACTCAGCGGGTCAGACAGCATCTCTAGAGATAAAGGATATTTCAAGTTGGAACCCTTCTGCAGACCCTCTGAGGGAAGAGGTTTTCCTCTCTGTTATTAGATAAGTTATAAGTTCCATATACTGGTTTTCTCTGTAATGCTCCTTTTGATATTTTGTAAGCTATATAAAGGCAAATTGTTGTTATAGTGTTTTTTTAAGAGGATGTTCAATGGTTCTTTATTATCATATGTAGAGATGTACAGTGAAATGAATATACTTCATACCGTTCAGTAAAGTATTGCCAATGATATTGCACAATCCTCGATTTGTACTAAGTTCATAGAAATAGTCCACTGAGACCGCATGCAAGTCACCAGGTTTTGGGACCATTTTCAAAGTCCTTTCCGATCCATGCGCTTGGTCTTCTGGAGCGGTGCCAAATTCCAGGTGAGCCCCAGGCTTCTGCAGGGCCTCCAGCCGCTGCCTCCATTCAGGTTGTCCAGCGAACTATCGTCCCTCTCCTCGCCCGGCCATCTTCAGCCGTTGTGGTCCAGGGGTAACCTTGAGGGCGTTGAAGGTAAGACCCCAGTTCTCTTTCTTACCGGCCTTTGGTCTTGTGTCTGCTGGCTCCGTCCATTATCCTCTCGGGTCCTCGGAGGAACGAGCAGGGTGCGACTCGGCGGAGGCCCCTTGACAGGCCATACCCATCGATCCTTCCTCCTGGCCGCCAGATGTAAACATGATGCAATTGCTGGCATTTATTGCCCTGAACTAAGGAAGTGATTAAATGCCAATCACAATCTAGACCCAAGTTGGTGCATCTGGATTCAGCAAAAGGGCAGCCTCGGTAGGAATAGCAGGTGTCCTTCAATGTACGATGATTATGAACTAGGTGGGTTTTGATGACAATTCAGTGCTTACCTTGACCAAAATTACTATATTTTAAAAAAAGTTCAAAATTCCTTAATTCCTTGGATTTAATCCTCCCTGCTGTCATAATGAGATTTAAACTCGTGTCTACAAATGTCTATTCAACAGAGAGTTAGATAGCTATATCTTAGGACAAACAGAATCAGGAGATATGGGGAGAAAGCAGGAACGGGTTTCTGATTTTGGATGCTCTGCCATGATCGTATTGAATGGCAGTGCTGGCTTGAAGGGCCGAATGGCCTACTCCTGCACCTATTTTCTATGTTTCTAAGAATGGTCCTCAGCTCTAGTTGCTAATTTATTCATTTAACCACACACTCATCAAATGATGGATTTTTGTCTTAAATTTTTTAATGTTTGGCTGCATCCACTCGAGGTGTTTCGATGCAGAATGTTTGAGTTGCAGTCTCAGACAGGCACACAACATCCTTTTGTGCATGTGTGTCTCAGTTCAGTTTAGTTTAGTTTAGAGATTCAGTGTGGAAACAGGCCCTACGGCCCACCAAGTCTGTGCCAACCTGCTATCATCCAAACAATTGCAGCAAATAGAGCATCTTTGAGCCATTGACCACGCACAAGGGACATTTTACAGAAGCCAATTAACCTACAAACCTGCACCTCTTTGGAGTATGGGAGGACACCAGAGCACCCGGACAAAACCACACAGTCACAGGGAGAAAGTACAAATTCCGTACAAACAGCACCCATAGTCAGGATCGAACCCAGTTCTCCGGTGCTTTAAGGTAGCGGCACTACTGCTGCACCACTGTGCCACCCACTATATTTTCAAACTTTACCTCTGAACCTAGTGTGTAAAATAATAAGAAAAATATTTGGCTGCAATTTAATTCAATGTTTGGATAATTGGGTCCAGCAGGAACCTATGGAACCACGTTGTCTGTTTTGCACCCTGTGTGAAGTTACTTTCCATTCCTGGATTTGAAATGGCAGTAAAGATTGAATTATGAAAAAGAACTAGAACAAATGGAGCACTTTAGCATTGAAAGGAGACACTTGAAAGGCCACCTTGTAGAAAGATAAGGGATAAAAGGGTGGTAAGGTTAATCCTAAAGACTACCTCAAGGTATACTAGGAAACTACAATAGAGTTATAGATTCAAGTTGCTGAAAGGGAAAAACAATGAGAACCAAGGTCAAGAAAATATTCCTTACTCGGAAAAAAATAACGTGAAAGGTAGTGATTTTTAAAGTACAACATTAGAAACATTCGAAAAAATCAAAGGTTGATTTGTGTGCAATTCGAAGTGTAGCTGAGAGAAAGACTTTAACAAAGAAAAATTGGACCCAGTTATATATTCTAATAGATTTTCAGAACTGCTAAGTTATATTTGGATATTGGCTTTTAGTTTAGTTTTTAGTTTAGTTGAGTGAAACAGTGCCCTTTGATGCATCAACTCCGTGTCGAACAGCAATATTAATACACTAGCAATTTACAATTTATACGGAAGCCAATTAACCTTCAAACCTGCACGCCTTTGGAGTGTGGGAGGAAACCAGTGCACCCAGGGAAAACCCATGCAGATCATGGGGAGAATGTACAAACTCCGTACAGACAGCTCCCCTAGTCAGGATCAAACCCAGATCTCTGGCGCTGCATTGCAGCAACTCTATCGTTGCGCCACCATGCTGGCCTAATGATATATATTAGGCTTTTAATGATTTATGACCCACAAAATATATATTGTACTCGGGACAACCCTGCATGGTGAAAATATGCTTAAACTAACACAGAGCGATTGAAGCAGTTTGAAGCAGTTATATTACTTATGTATTTCTCAGATCAAAATACAGAAACAGGAACATTAAAGAGATGGCTAACTTATAGAAGAACAATTTAAGGAGCTACACCACTATTTTACTTCGGCGTCACGTGAGTGATTACGTGAAGAAGCCCCGCCAGGCGCATGCTCGGCATTACGTCGACGCATGTGGCACCGACAGGGTGGTGAGTGCAGCTCCCACAAGCAGTAAGTTTAAGCCGCTGGTAAGTCACTGTTGAACTTTCTTGCTAGTGTTTTTAAACTCTGTAAGTCTGCAGAGCCAGCTAGAGTGCTGATGTATTTTGAAAAAATTAAAAAAAAAATCTGTAACTCTGGCTCGAAATACGGAGCCAGCTAGAGTAAAAGTATTTTAAACTGCGGTAATTGAATAGAACGTGCTGGAACCGCAGTTTCCGATTTAGATTGGATCGTGGAGACTCGGGAGTACCAGGGCAGGATGAAACTGACCCTGAAGCTGGTGTCCCTACTTACCAGAGCACAATAGAAATGCTCCGGGTGTTTCCGATGTAGCACCAAGTTTTACTATATCGGTATGGACTGGTGAGGCTATGGATGAACCTGGTGGCCAACATTATTTGGTTTCTCACCTACTCCAAGAAACTGTTATGACTGAAACAGTAAAAAATATATAAAACACCCGTCTATTGTGCATCGCTCAGGGTGCCAACAGTAACTCAGTATTGGGCACCCATGAGTGTAACGAGGCGAGGACAGGAAATGTGTTCCAGAATGTCCTCTAGCTGATATTCAGTTGGCATCACTACATTTGGGGAAGACATACATGGGTCGATAATGTCCAATACTTTTAAGACATGCTTGCGTTACTCTGCAATGCATATTTGAAACCAATTGTATAATGAAAATTGCCATTTGGCTAACATTATATCCAAAAAATGCAGGATTATGTGGGCAAACTATAACCAGATTTATGATTGATGAAAAACTGCCCAAACAATTAAGGATATTTGCCTTCTAAAACTTCTCATCCCTGCTTTGAGAAAACAAACAGGTTGAATACGAACCCCTATATTAAGAGAAGGGATCTTCTGGTTCATTTACGGAAGTACAGAAACGTCATTCCATCACACATGGAATTTCTGGGAAACAACCTCTGGTTGGTTGTAAGATTACAATTGTTTTGTAATTCTGCATTAAATCTTATCGGCTTGGTGTTTGAATGTACCAGGAACTCGTCAGGTAGAGATAATATATCCCAGACACAAGTATGGGGGTTGCAGAGTCATTCTGGGACTCACAAACTTAAATTTATAGTTCAGCATAGGCATTTAAAAAAAGTACACTTCAACACTGTAATGAAGTTGGTATCACAAGGCTGCTACATGGCTATTATTAGACCTAAAAAAAGATGCCTTATTATTCAGGTACTTAAATTAATTGGATGGGAAGGAATTACCTAATGGGTTAAATTCAGCCCTCAGATTGCTCACACAATTATTGAAACCAGTGTTAATGAGGGCTCAGAATCACATTGTAATGACTTACCTAGAGGATATGTTAATTGCAACTGGGAGACAGCTGAAGAACTGGGTTCAGCAACCACAAGCCTATTGAAAGGCTAAGGTTCTGTACATCCAAACAACATGCCAGTTACAGGCATCCCAAACAATTGATTATTTGGGGTTTGTCATTAATACAGTTGATATGTCAGTAACTTTACCAACAATTAAGGTTGGGGATGTTACAAATGCCTGTACTTGTCTTGGCAAAAAACATTATCCCACCATCCAAGAAGTAGCTACGGTTACAGGTAAAGTGATAGCAGCATTCCTGCTGTCGAATTGGGACCTCTGCACGATCAAAGTCTGCAAAGACCAGAAAATAAGTGTAAAAGTGTGCAGATCATTGATTAGGTCCATGCAGTTACCAACTAAAAAGGTTGAGCTGAATTGCAATGTTGCACAAGGTACTAGAAGTAAAAATGTGGTTGTTCAGCAGTCTTCAGTGGTATTACAGACTGATGGGAGTGCTCTCGGATGGGGAGCCAAGGACAGTGACAACAGTTGTGGTGGTTGATGGACTGTCCAAGACGATTTATTCTGCAAACACATGGTATAAATTATTTTGAGTTATTGGGGGTGTTTTATGCATCGATAGCTGTTTGTTCTACAATAAAGAACTTACATGTTCAATTACGAGTAGACAATACCACAGTTGTGGGAGAAGACCATATTGTGGCAAGACAACAGATCACGAAAGTTCAATGACAATACAGAATGAATGTTAAAATTCAAAAAGTTTCAAAAAGATTGTCAGACAGTATGAGTACCAAATGTTGATCTGTTGTGTCTGGATTAAATCTCCAGTGGTCTAAATATGTCTGATGGGAGCCAGACCCAGGAGCATTATCATGGGTCTGGAGCATTACCCAGGGTCTGGATGCATTCTCGCTACATTGGGGAAGTATAGTCTTTTATGTTTTCCCCATTTTGCCTGATTAGGCAATGTGTCACCAAAATAGAGCAAGTCTCCGCCGAAGGCGTTTGGTGGTTCCAAACTGGTATTACTTCTCGTCCTTTTGGCTAAGATCATGTGTAGTATCTGTTCTTATCAGTTAATATCTGATACGTCCCTTATCTAGGGACCATTACTACACAGCCATTGTTCCCATTGGTGCTCAGAATGATGATTCAGACATTCATGACAAATCCCAGGTGCAGTAATTGTTGGTACATCCAGTAACAGCAGATGTCATCCATTACATGACCGTATTAATTGATAATCTGCAGGTTCTGATGAAATGTCAGATAGGACCATGGATGTCATAACTGCAGCTTGGAGAGATAGCACTAAGAAACAATATATGTTTCATATAAGAAATGGGAAATCTTTTGTATACAGTCAGATATATTTTATCATACTGCAAATATATCGGATGTATTGGAGTTCCTTACTATGTTGCACCTGAGTTATAGTACCATTAATGGAGCTCGGAGTGCTTTGTCCTCCTATTTAGGACAATTTTCAGAACAACAATTTATCGGGTCTCATCTGTTAATATCCCGATTTATGAGAGGAATTTTAATAAAATCCTACCAAACCCAGATATACAGAAATCTGGGATGTCAGTATAGTTCTCACATTGCTTTGGCAATGGACTCCAATTACGTCACTGTCTTTTCAGAAGTTAATATTTAAAGTGGTTATGCTCATGGCATGAGTATCAGCACAATGTGTACAAACATTACAAATGTTGCGGTTAGATTGTATGCAGTTGTCTGTAGATAAAATAATGTTTATGTCAATGATCTAAGCAAGCAAAGCAAGCAATGAAAGGCTGGAACCAATGTAATCTTTAAGACATACTCTGTCATCTAAACATTGTGTGTGGGTAAGCATCTGACTTAATATATATGGAATTAAGAGCCTCCGAGATTGTGAGACACCAATGTTCATTACCCACAAGAAACATATAAAAAAGTGACAGTACAAACTATTTCTAGATGGATAAACAGGTTCTGGATTAACTGGAGTAGACACTGATGTGTTTAAATCTCACTCCACAAGGGCGGTATGAATGTCCATGGTGAAGGTGCAGGACATGCTGCTCAACCAAATCCTGGAGACCGCAGGATGGTCTAAAGAAGAAACTTTTCTAGATTTTATGATAAACCTGTTGTTACAGTGCCAGGGTTGCACATGCTCTGTTGGGTTCTGTTCAAATTTTTTCTTTGTTGCATATCATTTGTTGTTATTTCCCCTGGGATAGAGGGGTTATTACTTTTCTTTTTATCATTATTAAAATATTAAAATATTTATTGCATAATTTCAAGCAATATATATTATTTACTCACTACTGTGTAAACTGAAGCAGTGTGTTGTATGGAATGATATACGGTATGAAAATCACAGAGCTTTGAAATCTTCATGTAGTCACTCACGTGACTCCGAAGTAAAATAGTAAGATTAAACGAGAACTTACCTGTTCGAAGTTTGATCTTTATTTTATGAGGAGTTACGATAAGGGATTACGTGCCCTCCGCTTCCGACGCTTATAATCTAAATGATCATCTGATAGTTCTAGTCTTTGTGAGCCTTCCTGTCTTACTCCGGCTATTGGTTCTGTGTTTTTCACGCTGCTGTTTTGAAGGATGCCGAGCATGCGCCTGGCGGGGCTTCTTCACGTAATCCCTCATCGTAATTCCTCATAAAATAAAGATCAAACTTCAAACTGGTAAGTTCTCGTTTAATCTTGCTGTTTTCCTTGCTTGACAGAAGCTACATTTGCAGGAAAGCCACTCTGTGTGAACACTGGTTAACAGAAGAGTTGTCCACATGTTTGGGAATTGCCCCAGTCAAATAAAAGCTGCTGCAGTGAAAGGGTCAGTTCCCATTTTAAGCTGCAAGTTATGTATTTTAATGGAAGATTCCAAATCCCATACATCACCAGGTCATCTGTAAACAATTAGGCCATTTCTATATTGTAGGAAGGAACTGCAGATGTTGGTTTAAACCTAAGATAGACACAAAATGCTGGAGTAACTCAGACCCGAAATGTCACCTATTCCTTCTATCCAAAGATGCTGCCTGTCCCGCTGAGTTACTCCATCATTTTGTGTGTATCTAGACCATTTCTATGATGCCTTCATTAGAATAAAACATGTTGAAAAATGGGAAATGTCCCTCGGTTCTTCCTACTAATAAATCCTCACCTAAAGCAGCTCCTATCCATGACTACTTTCTGCTGCGGTTGGTTGAGGCAAGATGACCCACTCCTAGCTGTCCATGCTTCTGAATTCTCTCTCACAGTCAGAGAAGCAATAGTAAACACCTCAGTCTGTTGATTTTCTGTTGATGCCCATTTTATTACTCAAGTAATTTCAGCTCACAAATTGGCTGATTTCTGCTATAGGTTTTTTTCAGGAATTCGGAGACTGGACGCAGCCTGCAATGGCACAGAACGGTGGAGGACACCAACAGCCACGCTTGGCCAGGGCGACCCTGCAACTCCGACAGGAGAACAGACCTTCATGGTCAGGTTCATAACTCTACACCTATGACACCTGGTACATGAAAAGGTGCCATATCTGGCAACTCTGTATACTCTGAATGTACTACTACAATACACTTGCACCCTCTGTAATGCTTTGTAAGTGCTTACTAAACTAAGTGCAGACCCAGTTGGGTCAGCTCCCCCAATGCAATATTCTACCTCTCACCCGTTCTCTGAACGCAACCCGTTCCCCCAATGCAATGTTCCACCACTCACGCATAGCCCCCAACTGCAGAGGTGCAGCTTATTTCCCCTCATCCCCCAGCACTCCCTCTTCCTCCTCTTCACCCTCCCTCTTCTTTCCCCTCTCCTCCTTCCCTCCTTCACCTCTCCCTCCTTTTCCTTTCCCCTACTCTCACTCACTCTCTCCCTCCCTCCATAACTCCTCTCCCCTCCCTACCCCCTCCTATCCCTCTATCCCCCACTCCTCACTCCCCCCCACTATCCCTCCTGACCTCCCCCACTCCCCCCTCTCTCCCTCTATTCCCCCTCCTCCCCACTATCCCTCTTCACCTCTCCCACTCTCCCACCTCTCCCTCCCTACCCCCTCCTCTCCCTCAATTGCCCCACTCTCCCTCCTTGCCTCACCATGATCTTTCCCATCTCCTCCTCCCCTCCCCAATCCCTCCCTCACCTCTCCTTCCCTCTCCTTTCCCCTACCCTCAGTCACTCCCTCCCTCTCTCCATAAAAAGCAGCATCTGCAGTTCCTTCCTCCACAGGTCATTCATTGGTAGCTGTTGTTTAGATCCCGTTAACTTGACGATTGGACCAGTTTGCATCGTGATGTGTGTGTGTGTGTGTGTGAGTTACTCAAACTCTGCGTAAACTGCTCAGCCACCCTGCAACCTGACGCTCCCACATCCCACTGCCCACTCTGGCTCAGCCGCTGCTCGACCGCCCATTGCTGGCGCTCGGCCCATCATCGCCCTGCCCACCCATCTACCTGCCTGCCTGCTCGCTGCCACTGCCGGGCTGGACCGGGCCACGGGGGGAAGGGGGGATGAAGTCAGTGTTCATTACGGTGGGCACCATGAGTTTCGATGAGCTGGTTGAGAAGATCTCCTCCGAGAGGGCCGTAAGGGTGAGTTACCGCAGCGGCGGTGGAGGAGACAGACAGTCGCAGCCTTTCACCCGGGGGGATGGGTAGACGGAACTGCAATTGCCACAGAGGGCGAGCATGGGAGAGGGGTGAGTGTGGGAGAAAGAGATGGGACCAGGGCCTCCACTGACTCCCCCCCCCCCCCCCCCCCCCGCAACGCGCCCGTTGGTGGGGAGACGGTAGACAAGTTACTTTGAGGAGGGGAGAGAGGAGTTTGTGAGTGAGGCATGGAAGCCGTGGTGCAGGAAGGTGCGTTGCCATCCCAGCTGTGTCATTGACCGACAGGAGAGGAGACCAATCTGCATGGCACTGACTGACAGGAAAAGAGACCAATCTTCGCATGCGCGAATTTTGAGATTTTTAAACCTTAATAACTTTTAAATTATACCATTGATCAGAACAAAACTTATTGCACTTGCAGCACATGAGAATGGTGAGTAAGGTGGCAACAAATCGTAGTGCTATCGTGTACTGTTTTTGCGCAAAAAGAAAAACTACGCAAACCGGCAGAGCACAAGATCAGAGTTTTAGTTATGTGTGGATAGATAGATAGAAGATAGAAGATAGATAGATGTATAGTGACACTGGTACTGAACTGAATACACAAATGAATTTCACTGTACATCAGCACATGTGACAAATAAAGCACCGTTAAGTACCATTACCATCATGCAGTAGAAAATGCCCTAATTGTACCTTCAAAGATGTGACTAATCCAGTACAGAACAGCCACATGCCAATTAATTTATATTAAAATTTGTGATCTAAACATTTAATTATCATTTAATGTTATGCTCCTGATCAAAGTAGAAACCTTCACTAAAATTTATATATTTGGTGCTCAGTGTGTAATATAACAGATCCAGTATATTAGTTCAAGGACAGTATTTTGGGGAGGAAACCTTCAACTCTTTGAAGTTAAACTGAGGCAGCGTGACTAAATGAACTGTAAAAATAATACACATTATCATTGTTTTTATAAGCACATAATTAAAATTCCTGAATGATATTTAAACTATCTTAGCAAAGTGATGATGCAATTATGGGGATGTATTTGCAATAGCAAATGACCGCAGAAGCAAGGTGGAGGAGAATATCCTCACATGATGACTGAAGACTTTTAACTACTTCTATAAAAGTATAAGGAGCATTGGGAATAAACTGACAGGATTAAAGAGAGAGTTAGAGTTAGCTCTTAGGGCTAATGGAATCAAGGGATATGGGGTAAAAGCCGGAACGGGGTATTGATTTTGGATGATCAGCCACGATCATGTTGAATAGCGGTGCTGGCTCGAAGGGCCGAATGGTCTACTCCTGCACCTATTTTCTATGTTTCTACGTTTCTAAAGCTGATGTCACAACTGTACATCGGGGACATTTTATTAAGAAAGGAATGACAGCAGAAAAGGGAATTTTACAATTGTAGAACTGCTTCGAAATTACAACAGAGAAACAAGCCATTTAAGCTAAAATTCTACATAGATGGTCCCTAAGATCATAACTGAATTGATTTACTGGAGCTGTGAGTCAGCGCCCTAGTAGTTATGCCACTGTGCCAGTAGAGAGTTCCAAAGGATGATGAAATGACTGTGATCGATATCTCTTTAAGTAGGGTGCATCAATGAGAGCTGAGAGCATTGTCCTTTGAGGACGGTGCTGTCAATGAAGTCTGTATCACACACTGATATGGCAGTAAGCTGGCTTCTTTACTTCCAATATTTATTCACTTTAAAAAATCCTGATTATATTATTTTCCTACTTCTACTTCCCTCTTTTGCAGATCTTAGTTCTTATCAGGATAATGGGTCCATCTGCATTATTTGCATAACAAACCAATTTCCCCATCTGTCAGCATTCAACGGCTGAGGCTAATTTTGTGCTCATTGAACATATCCACGCCTAACAGGATTCATCAGCTGGAGAGGGGGGAAGCAACGATGTAGCCACAGGAGAGGGCGTTATTTGGAGTGAGTTAATTCCATGTCACATTGATCACATTTTATACTAGACGAACAAATGTTTCCATAACCCATCACCCTTGTGCCTACTGAACTGTGCTAACACACAGTCTGGCAATCTCTCAAATTGAAAATGTATTTTTCTTTTCAAATCATTGCCCTGCTATATGTCTGTCACCACCCAGAGCCCTCAGGTCTTGCACAATCACTGCACTTCCCAAATGCACATAATCAACTTTAATAGATCTATCATTGTGCCCGTGTTTCCTCTACAATGTTTGTCAGTTCTGGAAGTTCCTCTCTCTGTATTTATTTGCCATATTATTATAGAACAACATAGAACAGTGCAGTACAGGAATGGGCCCTTCGGCCCACAATGTTTGGGTGGAATATAATGCTAAGTTAAACTGATCTCACCTGCCTGTACATGATCCTTATCCCTCCATCGGGGAAAATCTGCTGCTGTTTGCCTTGCACCACTGTAGATGCAAGGAATTGCAGATGCTGGTTTACAAAAAAAGACACAAAGTGCTGGAGCGAATCCCAGTGGCAGAGTGGTGCAGCAGTGGAGTTGCTGCCTCACAACACCAGAGACCCGGGTTTGAACATGACCTGCTGTCTGTATGGAGCTTGCATGTTCCCCCTGTGACACCATGGGTTTTCTCTGGGTGCACCGGTTTCCTCCCACATTCCAAATATGTGCAAGTTTGTAGGTAATTGGCTTCTGTAAATTGCTCCTAGTGTGTAGGATGTGAAACTGGGATAACAAGAACTAGTGTAAAGATGATCGTTGGTTGCCGTGGGCTGAAGAGCCTGTTTCCACATTGTACCTCTGAACAAAACTAAAATAATGGAACAGGTCATGCAGCATCTCTTACCTTTTTGATCAAACTTTTGGTCATTTGCATAATATCTGCTTGCTTGTCTCTGAGTAAGATTATGTTTTAATAGTTGTTTAAATAATTAATCTTGGGAGGTTTTTACCACAATCTGAATCCAAAACAAATCCAAAGATGAGAACATAAGATATGGTGAAGTTCAGCAGAGTTAAATTCAACATCAACAGAGGACAGTAAATAGCAGTAGCAGATATGCTGCTCAGTATGAAGTTTATTTAACCTTAACATTAATGTCTGACACCGCATCTTGCCATAATGTGCAATAAACTTTATGTAGTTTAAGGAATTAGAAGCTGATGATTGGTACAATCAATGTGATATTCTTTGCTATTGCTTATTGAAAATGATATGCATTTTGAAAGTATAACAACATTTCCTGGTAAACTGAACCTCCTTCCAGACTAAACATGCCTGGTTGAAGATAAGTAGGTTATGTATTTAATTAATCTTGTCAGTATTGATACAGCTCCACTTATTGCAAGCAGTCTGTTAAATAAGATTAAAGTTCCCTATGAGTTTTCTGGTGTTCTGCACAAAATTGATAAAATGATAAATTCCATTTGGGATCTTCTGTCTAACCAAAAGGAAGATGACACCATCCCTTTTCCTTATTCCTCTCTTTGATGTGTGATAGTCTCCATTTTATCTACATTCAGGGTACCAGCTGCAATAAGTTCAGTTGTGAACTGTTGCAAGCACAATGCATAATGGAATGGAAGAGCTCAGCACTCCTTACCCTTGTATGTTGTTGGGCCTGTGATGAAATTTGTTCACTCAACATTAGGACATTAAAACCATGGCACACAACCAGTGAAGAACCATGCCTCTCACATTACTCTTTACTTTGGACTTTAGACTTTAGACTTTAGAGATACAGTGCGGAAACAGGGCCTTCGGCCCACCTAGTGCACACAGACCAATGATCATCCTGTACACTAGTACTATCTTACACAATAGGGGCAATTAACAATTTCATTACCGAAGCCAATTAACCTACAAACCCCTACGTCTTTGGAATGAGGGAGGAAACCGGAGCACCAGGAGAAAACCCATGCGGCCACAGAAGAACGTATAAACTCCATGCAGATAGCACCCATTGTCAGCTCTAACGCTGGACTCACTCCTCAAAGACTTATGATAACACTTTTCAATCAGTGTTAGGATTAATGACAGTTGTATCTCAATTAAAAGTTTCCATTGTGAACATGTCCTCCATGTGTACTAAAGCTTGGAATCATATATGTGCGTGCAAGATATTTAGGATGAAATTGCAAGTAGATCAAATTTCGCCATGTCAAGCCTGGTTTCACAAAGTGGACAGTATCAGCTAAATGAGGCAGTTTTCATGAAAGGCTAATCTACTTATTGGATTTACTTACAAATCCAATTCAGTATGAAAGCACATGGTGCAACTGAACTATTAAGTAGCAGAGTGCAGTACAAAAGATCTGAAGACTTTGGACGATCTGGCAAAGATAGCTAAAAATAAAGTACTGGAAGGGATGAAGAAAAAGATTACATAACTTTAATGAGACCTTTGAAACTAGTTCAGCAAAGCATCAGCAGTATTGAGAGAGATCAATGAAGAAATGCAGCACATACAAGATAGATGAAAATGACATGATACATATTTGACTATTTATCATATTAAAAGTAATATAGACAGATCGCAACTTTATCCCATATACATCAACATTTACTGAAACTAATCTAGGATATGCCTTTCCCACAATGTCAATGGATCTGAAGAAAACAATAAATTTTGGATGGCACAGAGGTGCAGTAGTAGAGCTGCTGCCTTACAGTGCCAGAAACCCAAGTTCAATCCTGACTACGGGTGCTGCCTGTACAGAGTTTATACATTCTCTCTGTGACCATGTGGGTTTTCTTCAGCTGCTCCGGTTTCCTCCTACAGGAGGATATGAAAGTGGGATAACATCAAATTAGTATCGGGGTGATCGATGATCGGCATGGACTCGGTAGGCCGAAGGGCCAATTTCCACACTGTATCTCTAAACTAAACTTTAACATCTGAACAGAGTTCTTAAACATCCCTTAAATAGGAGACCATTTAAAGTGAATACATTTCAACTTATTTGAAAACAATCAACCCTTAATTAACCGGTAGCTGTTTTGGAGCAAGGTTTAAAAAGTCAACATTCCGAGAATGCAGTAAGAGTGCATCAAAACGTCATTAAGCCTTTCAAGTTTATTTACCCAGCAACAGTGCATCCTGGAGAGTCATGCTATACTGTCAACATGTCTGCAAGTACCTGTAAATGGACATGTGCTCTTTAATGACCATTGAAAAGAAAGTTACATTTGAGAATGTTGAAAGAGATTGAAAGTCATACCAATAGCTCTGTAATCCAATCAATGGACCTTGTTAAAAGAAACTAATGGTTTGGCAACACAAAAACATTTTTGAAAGATAACCAATTGGGAATCTTTTTGGAAAAAAGCTGACGGTTTATAATGCAATTTATGAAGAGCCAAAACAGAAAACAGGTGAAATCAATCGCACTGAACAGATGGTGGAACAAACATTTTCTATGGATAAATGGCAATAACAACAAAAGTTCATTCAGCAGCAGAAAAATACACAAAGTGCTGGAGTAACTGAGTATCTCTGGAGAACATTGACAGGTGACATTTTAGGTCGGGACCTTCTTCACCTGATCCAAAATGTCACCAACCCATGTTCTACAGAGATGCTGCCTGACCCGCTTTGTGCAAACCTACTTCGGCAGTTCATTTTTTCTAATGTTTCAGCAGCATGCCCTGGCAGAAATGGTGCAAAAATAATGATGGAGGTGCAGATCTAAATTGATTGAATTGAATTGATTGATTGAAAGATACAGCATGGAAACAGGCCCCTGTGATTACTGACCCATCGATCACCGTTCACACTAGATCTATGTTATCCCAATTTAGCATCCACTCCCAACATGAACGGGTCAGGCAGCATCTCTGTAGAACATGGATAGGTGACAGGTGAAGAAGGGTCCTGACTTAAAATGTCACCTGAACATGTTCTCCAGAGATATATACAGAGGGTAGGGTGAAATTTACAGAGGTCAATTAACCTACAGTTCCCCACATCTTTAGGATGTGGGAAGAAACCCACACAGTCACAGGGGAGAACGTGCAAACTCCATGCAGAGCAGCAGGTCAGGATTGAACCCGGATTTCTGGTGCCGTGAGGCAGCAGCTCTACCAGCTGTGCCAAGTTGCCACTCTAGTTACAGACACTAACAGTGGCTGGACATTGGTAGGCATGAACATGGATATGAGTTGCTTCCACAGGGTGAAATAGGGTAAGCAGTAAACTGCATTGAGCAAATATAAAGGAGTAGTGGGAGACATGACTCAGTAGCATTATGTTACCCATGGTGCAGCTCTGTTTGGACCACTCCGATTACACTGAGCTGCATTGTGAGGAGTGACACAGTGGCACAGTGGTAGTGTTGCTGCCTTCCAGTGCCAGAGACCCGGGTTCAATCCTGACTCTGGGTGCTGTCTGTACAAACTCAAACAGAGTTTGTATGTTCTCCCTGTGATTGTGTGGGTTTTCTCCCGGTGCTCCGGTTTCCTCCCACATTCCAAAGATGTGCAGGTTTGTTGGTTAATTGGCTTCTGTGGATTGTCCCTAGTGTTTAGCATAGAACTCGTGTAGGGTCGATTGTTGTTCGGTGAGCCGAAAGGCATATTTCCACGTTGCATCTCTAGACTAAACTACACTAAATTAAACTAATTTAAGACAATTTGACAAGTAAAAGGAGAGGAAAGGTTTAGAGGGATAAGGGCAAAATGCTGACAAATAGGACTACTTTGGATGGGGCATCTAGGTTGGTATGGACGAGTTGGACAGAGGGTTTGTTTCTGTGCTGTATGACTATGATTATTTTAAGGAATAATGTAGAATAGAGTACACTGCCTGTTTGGTTAGTTAATGTGTTTTGCATTATCCTTATTTTTGCAGTATCCATGCTGTCTTTCATCACCCTGGATTATCGAGCATTGATTGCATCTACATTTAATTCAGTCTCTGAACTGTGCAACAACTGGGTAAGGAGAGAGAAAAAAATGATGTAAAAGTAATCTAAAAGATCTTTGCTGCAAGGGCTGAATCCAGACAAAAGACTAATCGTTTTAATAGCCTATCTGAAGCTGCAATCCACCTTGAAGATAAAACGTGGTTTAAAGCATTAATTAAATGCCTTGCCACCTCTGAATGCACCCAGCACACAATGTTTTGAATTGCTGACAATAATCTATCTGATTAGAGCAAAGCCAACAGATTTTTGACATGCTAACACCTCTCAATTATACCTCAAGATGAAGCAGCCCAAATGA
Source organism: Raja brachyura (assembly GCA_963514005.1). The sequence goes on from OY740788.1 coordinate 48,490,285, forward strand.
AAGCAGTTAATGACAGAAGATATATGTTTCATTGCCTTTATTATTTTCCCAGGAAGGTAAAGCATTTCACTGACTATGCCTAAGCTTGTCTATCAGTCTCAACAACCAACACCTGTTTCCTGATCAAAGTGAGAAATCCTTTGCACTGTTCTCCACCCAGTAACTCCTTAGTTGCTTTTTCATTTACTCGTTCAACAAAACCCAACCAGGTTAGATATTCCACCATGTCCAAAAGAGGCAGGCAATAGATGGGGGCCCACGAGTCAAGAAATTTCAGACAGACCCTCCACATTTTTCCAGCCACATGCAGTCTAAAATAAATCCTGTCCCTTGCAGGTCTGCGTCACATTGCCACAGGTAGTGCTGCTGACTCAAAGCTCCAGCAACCCAGGTTCGATTCAACCTGCACTGTCTATGTGGAATATACACTATCTCTCACCCCTATTTTTGTACTCTAGCCTTCTTTGCCAGCATTGCATTCACCTTCCTTGATGCCAATTCCTTACTACCACTCTGTGACTTTCCCCAATGACACCTGTTAGCTTGGTGTAACTGAGGTGGCCCAGAGCAATATACCAGCCATACTTCACCTTTGGGCATGAGGTTGGATTTTGAAATCCTATTTTCTTCTACAAGCTCCCTGACAATGTTTTTTTTCTTGGATGATAAAGTTAGGCAAGAGGTCATCCTAGAAACCTTTGCCATACCACATTGCCCGTCACACAAGGATTCACAATTGTTTCTTTAATATTCCAACAGCCCGTTCCAATATTTTGTTTGTATTGGCTTGGATAATGATAATAATAATAATAATATTAGATTAGATTCCCTTACTGTCATTCAGACCTTTCAGTCTGAATGAAACTGTCACCATACAGTCATACATACAATAAAAAAAATAAAAAACACACAACAAACACATATCCAACATCCACCACAATGAGTTCACCAGGCAACTCCTCACTGTGGTGGAAGGCAAAAGTCTTAAGTCATTGTCTTCATCCCTCCTAGTTCTCCCTCTGCGCTGAGGCGATCCAGGCCTCCGACGCCGCTGGAGCACCGCAGCTCTAAGCTGAACCGCCGCTGCCGCTGGAGCACCACAGCTCTGAAGCTGGACCACCGCCGCTGCTGGAGCACCGCAGCTCTGAAGCTGGACCGCCGATGCCACTGGAGCACTGCAGCTCTAGGCTGGGCCGATGCCGCCACTGGAGCACTGCAGCTCCAAATCAGGCCGCCGCCGCCGCTGGAGCACTGCAGCTCTAGGCTGGGCCGCCGCCGCCGCTGGAGCACCACAGCTCCAAACTAGGCCGCCGCTGGAGCACCGCATCTCTAAGCTGGGCCGCCGCCACAGCTCCGCCATTAGGCCTCAGCACAGATGGTGACAGGGGACACACATCCCCCCAGAAGGGTGAGACTAAGACTCTGTTTCTCCCACCCCCCCACACCCCACACCCCACATACACAACCTAATATAACAAAATTCCACTAAAACAAACACTAGACAACAAAAAAAACAAAAAAACAGACAGACTGCAGGTGAACTGCAGCTGCCAGCCAGCGGGGCCACTTCCGGATAATAGTTATTGTGGCAAAGATAATAGATAATAATAGTTATTATTATTTGTCATTCGAACGTATGTATACATTTGAACAAAATGTTGTTCCTCACGGGGCTCCGCAAGGTACATGTGCAGCTCGTGTGTGTGTTTTAGGTGAGGTGTGCATGTATGTTGGGGGCAGCAGGGTGTTCATCATTCTAACAGCCAGGGAGAAGAGCTGTCACACATCCTGGTGGTGCTGGCCTTGATGCTCCGATACCTCATGCCGGACGGCAGAGTGGCAAAGAGACCATGGGAGGGGTGGGAGGAGTCCTTTATACATTTGGAGGCTTTTCAGATGCATCTTTTGTTGAAAATGTCCAGAATGGATTGGAGAGGCTCACCGATGATGTTCTCTGCTGTCCTGACTAATCACTGCAGGATCTTCCTGCCTGACGCCATGCAGTTCCCATACCAGACGGTGATGCAACTGGTCATGATGCTCTCTGTGGTACTTGTGTAGAATATAGAGAGGATGGGTGGGGGAAATCTCACTCGTTCCAACCTCCTGAGGAAGTCCAGCCTCTGCTGAGCCCTCCCGGCCGGGTGTGTAGTGTTGAGAGACCAGGAGAGGTCGTCAGCGAGGTGCACCTCGAGAAATTTGATGTTGTTCACCCTCCCCACGATGGAGCCATTGATGTGCAGGGGGGAGTGGGCAGCCTGCATTCTCCTGAAGTCTACAATCATCTCTTTGGTCTTGGTAACTTCAGAGACAGACTGTTGCCTTCGCACCAGTTCACAAGCTGCGCCACTTCCTCTCTGTAGGCAGTCTCAATGTTGTCTCTGATGAGGCCCACCATGGTCGGTTGTGTCATCTGCAAATTTGATTATTTTATTGGTGTTGAATTTGGCGGCACAGTCATGGGTAAGTAGTGTGAATAGTAGTGGACTAAGCACACAGTCTTGGGGGGGCTCCGGTATTCAGGATGATGCTGTTTGAGGTGTTGCCAAAACGGACTCACTGTGGTCGATGTGTTAAGAAGTCTAGGATCCAGTTGCAGAGTGGTATTGAGGTCGAGCATGGAGGGCTTCCCCACCAGCTTCTGAGGGATGATCATGTTGAACGCTGAACTGAAGTCAATAAATAGCATTCTAGCGTAAGTGATTTTTTGTTGTCTATGTGAGAGAGGACTGCATGGAGGGTGGAGGAGATGACGTCTTCTGTGGAGTGGTTAGGGCAGTATGCAAACTTGTGGGGGTCTGATGAGGTGGGGAGGCTATTCTTGATGTGTCCCATGACTAACCGTTTGAAGCACTTCATCATGATGGGGGTCAATGCCACGGGACAGTAGTCATTGAGGCAGGAGACAGATGACTGTTTTGGCACGGGATGATGGTGGTGGCTTTGAAGCAGATGGGGACGATAGCCTGGCTCAGGGAGATGTTGAAAATGTCTATACATTTTCCCTGTGACCTTCGTGGATTTTCTCTGAGGTCTTCGGTTTCCTCCCACAGTCCAAAGGCATACAGTTTTGCAGGTTAATTGTGTGGCTATAAATGTAAATTATCCCTAGTGTGTGTAGGATAGTGTTAGTGTGTGGGGATCACTGGTCGGTGCAGTCTCTGAGGGCCGGTTTCTGCGCTGTATCTCTAAACAAAACAAAAAAGAGATCTACTGGAGGAAATCAGGGATCAGCCAGCATCTGCAAAGTGAAATAGACAGACCATGCTTCTGGTTGAGACCCTTCACCGTGGTCTCTGACGCTGTCAGGCAACATCTCTACCGCTACGCCACCTTGCTACCCCAATGGATAAATGAATCATGTATAAGATACGTCTGGGGCACACGTGGAGATAAGAACATAGGAAATAGGAACAGGAACAGACCAGTTGGAAATTTGAGGCTGCTTGAACTCTTCATTAAGACCGCAGCTGACCTTCAATGTCAATGCCACATTTCTGCACTGTCTGCATGGTAGGTATGTTACAAAACTTACCTTGAGCAGCACTGCAGTTCTGCCGCTCCCCGTGTGCGCGACTTTGGCGCCTTTCAGAGGGGGGCGGGCTTCAACTGCCGTTTTTCCACAGACTGGGCAAATCGATCCATGTTGGGCGATTTCTTTGCAGAAGAAAAATCGCTCCGACATTTCATTCATGAAGTTATTTTTAAATTACGCTAGATTATTTATTATCTAGAGTAATTTAAAAATCACCTTCAAAAGTCGTGAGAGCCGACAACGGGAAGGATTTTGCGTAGGGGAGAAGAAAAGGTACACAATTTATTTTTATATTAAAAGTTGGTTTTTATGGAGGCTTTAATAATATTTTCATGTTGCGAAATGGGGTCCAAAAAGAATGTATAAACCGGCTGTATTTTTTATTCACAGCAAGCCACAACGTTTCAAGCCACTAAAACCCACTCACTAGTTGATTTAAATGGCCATTAATTTACAGGCATTAAACACTAAACTCATTCAATTTGGCCCAGAAATTCATGAAAATTAGATTTAAAAATTATGTTATATTGTGGATTATTGTGTGAATGTTATTTGGACACTTAGGCAATTTATAAAAAGTTTATCTTTTCTTAAGAAATGGATAGATGTTTAGATCTACTCATTGAATTTTGTAATTAGCTACAATTAGATAATTAACTAATTATGTGCTTTAATTTCAGGTCATCCAAGTAAGATGGTTTCATATTTGTTTCAGAATGCTTCAATCTATAATAACTGAAAATTTCATTGAGTTCTCTTAATTTTTAAGAAAGTTATGGGCTTTTAACGGTTCTGGATCACAGCTTTTGAGTTAAGTCAATTGAAAGGCAATGGGGAACAAGATGCTAATTTCCGAGTATGAAAATGGTCATAACTTTCTTAATACTGAAGATATGAAAGTGAATTAAACTTCTTTTTATGCTTTATTTGATGGGATAAATTGCAGACTTGATTTTTTAAAACTCAAAATGTTGTAACATTGCTATGCATGGTCCTTCATTCCCTTTAATTTCCAGAGGCCGATTGATCTGTACTTTGAATGAACCTTCATGGGCCTCTGGGATGGAGAATTCCAAAGATTCATCACCTCCGTGTGAAGATTTCTTCTCATCTCAGTCCTAAAAGGCTCATCCTTTATTCTGCCTCTTGACTCATCAGCTGGATAAACATCGTCCCTGCATTGACCCTGTTAAGTCTTAAAAAATCTTTAATATCTTTCATCTTTTGCACAGAAAACAGCATCACGGCATGTATCTTCTGCATCCTCGTGCTTCAAATATCACACTATTAGATTTAATTTACATAATAATTTCATTGAAAGAACATTATGATGTCTGCTGGGCTTGTTTATATCATTTACTATCACTGGTAACTGATATTCTTCAATTTATCACATTAATTTGCTAGCTGTAATAAGTAATTAAAATGAATTACCAGCACTAATTATTAAGAAATAGTATAATAACATAGATACCAAGAAAAAATGGAAGGAGACCAATTCTATGGAAACACAAAGAGATGCAGATGCTGGTTTACAAAAAAAAAGACAAATTGTGGGAGCTACGCTCATATCTGTGATGCTGCCTGATGCGCTGAGTTACTCCTGCACTTTGAGACCAATTCTATGGTAGATGTGGATGTATACCTTATCAATGCCTACATGGTGGGTCTATCATACAAATATATTATAGCTTCAATACCAGACAAATAGTGCTATTGGGCAATTTATTTAATTGCTGGTGCCAGACACCATGTTGTAATTCAAACAAAACCTCTTTCATGCCATAACATGGCAACAAAGGGATCTTTCTCCAAATCATTTCAACAATTCATTTCTGAGGCACAAAAGTTCCAATGACCTGTGTGCATCAGGCCACTGACGTTGAAAGGTGAGTAAACTCCAGGTCTGGAGAGACTGAACAGTCTGGGTGGGCAACAATGAAAATTCTTACAAGATAAGAATAATTGCCCTGCGAGTTTACCATTAGCGCACCGTGCAGGGGTAGGATTTCCAACTTCCATTGACAGTGAAGAAATGGAAGGCAGTCACCCAAGTTAAAGTGCAGAGCAAGGAGCAACATAAACAAGGGATGTTTTGAAATATCAGTTTAGTGTCAAGACCTGTATGGGTTTACCTGAAATTATCCAGGTTGTAGCGTCTGGGGTTAAAAGAAAGACAATCAAATTCCATCAAAGGGAGGAAATTGCAGTAAATCATTCACTTGGTGAGGTCAATGTGCATTGGATAGAGGCTGGACGAAATCAGAGTCAATATTGGTACTTTGTTATCTTAACTTAAACTTTATTTTTTTGTCTGTGTTAAAGACCAGACTCGGTGCACTTTGTACTGTATATTTGCACGACTGACTACCCGTTTTCCCCGGTGAACTGATCCAAATAAACGCACAGGATTTCATCACTTAGGAAACAAAATATCTTGAGCACTACCCAAAGCCATTTAAACAAAAGCCAATGCTCATATGCTCGTCTATCCAGTAAAAGTAGGGTGCAGAATATCAAGTGTCAAGACATTTGCTTTCTTTACCCATTTTCCAACATGAAAACTATTTAGTCAGTGACTAGACTGTCGTACACTTCATCACTGGGGCAAGGCATCATGTTTAAAAGAAATAATCCACTGCAGTTGGCATTGTTGGTGTTCATTTGTGTGGCTGCATTGGTTCTGCATGAATCAATGTTTTCATAAGCATTTCATTACACAGTCATGTCTGGTAGCTTAGCTCTTGGGATGTAAAATAAGACTAAAGCAACTATTGGGAAACCTTCCTGAATATCCAGTACCACTTGGATCTAAACCCCAGATAATGAACAGAACCTTTGATTCCATGTGTAAGTAAATCAAAAGCAATGCTGATGACAAATTATGTAAAATACTTCAGATTATATATTGGTTCCAAGTCAATGCAATACAGACAAGCACCTGGGAAATTGAAACATAATATATTATACACAATGCTGTAATTCTGTGGATATGTTTGTGAGTCTTTCAATGATGAAAAGTCTGCACGCTATTCCAATGAATAACACTGATCAAAACATATCCTGATTATGAGTAAGTGCAACCTTATGCATTTCACTGGAATTTTGCTACACAATCCAAATGATGATGGAACATTCAGTGCATTTGATCAAGTGTTTTAATGCCTTTGAGGGGCAAGGTGAGAGCATACATCTTCATGCTTGTGCAATTGTAATGAAAACATTATCAGATGCACCCTCGATTCAAGATGTGCTCATAAGGTCAAGTCCATAAGTTCCCAGAGCAGAATTAGGCCATTCGGCCCATCAAATCTACTCCACCATTCAATCATGGCTGGTCTATCTTTCTCTCTCAACCCCATTCTCTTGCCTTCTTCCCTTAACCCCGACACCTTTACTAATCAAGAATCCATCAAACACTTGCCTTAAAAATATCCATTGGCCACCACAGCCTTCTGTGGCAATGAATTCCACAGATTTGCCACCCTCTGACTAATTAAATTCCTTCTCATCTCCTTTCTAATTGTAACTGACAGACATTAGAACTGAAAAAAAAATGATTGGGCATCAGCTTCTGCTGGGTTGAGCTTCTATTCTATTCCCAGAACAGCAACATCAATACAGGTGCTGCTTTTTGACTTGCTCTCATCCGTTACCAAATTAATATTGCATTAAATCCACATAAATGGATCAACACATTCCTGAATTTAAGTGTTTACGATAGATGTTGAAAATGTCTTTGATAAGTCTTTTGGTAATAACATCTGAAGACTTTTTCATGTGTAATTAAAGTCTCGGGGTTTGGCTGATCAGTTCTACAGGAGCTGATGGAATGATGAACATGCATTCTCAATTAACAGATCTTCCTGAACAAGTATGTACAATTTAATTGATTAATGCAGGAGCAAAATGTTTTAATATGTGACAATTTGTAAGAGACAGATATTTCAAACCAATGGTGTTGATGTTAGCAGCAATTATCATTCAAGTTCTTTATGATGGTTAGTAATTGATATTATTTCAAATAGATCACAATGATCGGTCTTAGTAATAGTGCTGGAGACCAACAAATTAGTTAAGGATAACTGCAGCATTGTACCAAAAGGAACAAAAACAGTCAGGAAATGGTTAAATGAGATCAGGTTACTGTGGACTTTAGCCTCAGGTTTAGCCATCAGAGATCTTGGATCTGATGCCATGATCCTTGACCACTGGATTTATGAATGTACAAAATCGGAGGGATATTCAAACCCTCGTATTTGCTCCACTACTCACTAAGGTCACAACTCATAATTTGCCCCATTCACCCTCTTGTTCTTACCCTATTAGCCATGGTTCCTTTAACATCCAAAAAGCTATCTATCTCCCCGTTGAATAGTCAACAACTAAACTGCCACAGCTCTCCCGGCAGAGAGTCTAAAAGATTCATTACATTCTGCGTGAAGAAATTTCTTCTCATCCCTGTCCTCGGTAGCTGATACTCAGCCAGGGAAAACTTCTACTCTGTTAAACATCACCAGAATCTTATATGTTTCAATGAGATCTCCTCTTATTTTTTCTATATTCCAGAGTGTGTATGCTTAACGTCTTCCTTTGGGACGATCCCTCTTTCCCAGAAATCAATCTGGTGATCATTCATTTCAATCCCTCTGTTGCTAGTTATTATTAATTCTGGCAGAACAAACTCTTTGATAAGTCATTTGGTAATAAAATCTCAAGACTTTTTTGTGTGCAATTGAAGTCTCAGGGTTTGGTTGATCAGCCACAACTCCGCTGTTCTCATCAGCGCCCTTTACAATTGCAGGGAGATATCTTTACTAATGCACTTCAACCATTTCCTCTGGATTAAAAACCAGGTTAGATCTGTGGCCAATTTAATGCACCCTAAACAACGTCTACTTTAGTTCCTCTCATTTTCTCTGTTAAAGGTGTAGCTGTGGGCCCAGCTATACCTACCTTTTAGTCGGTTATGTCAAACAGTCCGTGTTCCAAATGTACACTGGCACCAACCCCCAACACTGTCTCCGCTACATCATCAAATACATCGCAGCTTTCTCCGCACCAGTGCAGAACTCATTGATTTCATTAACTTTAATATTAACTCAAATTCACTTGGTTATCTCCGATACCTCTCTCTCCTTTCTTGCTATCTCTCAGTCTCCATCACGGGTGACACACTATTGACTGACGTCTACTACAAACCTACCAACTCCCACAGTTATCTGGACTACACGTCTTCTAACCCTGCCTCTTTTCCAAAAATGCTATCCTCTATGCTCAATGTTTCCGTCTCTGCTGCATCTGCTCCGAAGATGAGGTTTTCCACCCTTGGACATCTGAGTTGTTCATTCTTTAGTCTCCCATCTGCTGTCATAGATGGACCGGTGTCTCCTCTGTGTCCCGTCATTATGCGCTCGCTCCCCTTCCTCCAAAGGTAACAAGAATAGACTTCCCCTGGTTCTCTCCTTTCATCCCACCAGCCGCTGCATCGTACACATCTCCTCTGATATTTCTGTCACCTCCAACCTGATCCCACCACCAATCACATCTTCCCATCCCCACCCCTTTTCTGCCTTCAGCAGAGACCACTCCCTCTGCAACAGCTTGGTTCACTCAATCCCCTTCCCATTACCACCCCCTCCCTTATCGAAGCTAATTAACCTACAAACCTGTATTGTCTTTCGAGTGCGGGAAGAAACCGGAGCACATGGAGAAAAAACATGATGTCACAGGAAGAACATCCAAACTCCTCTCAGATAGCATCTGCAGTCAGGATTGAACCTACATCACTCGCGCCGTAAGGCAGCAGTTTTACCGTTACACCACTGTGGCACCCTGTCGATAGTCTCGATCACCATACTTTATTAAATTCATATTCATCCCACTCATTAATCTAAAATATCCATGTCCAGTACCACTTAGTGGCCACAGATGTTTTTATTCTTGAGATAGTGAGACTGTTGTTCCTAAAGTGAATATTAACCCATAAAACGTTACCTTAGGAATTATTGTACCTCACCCTGTAAAATAGAAATTGGAAAGTGGAAAACTATTTCTCTACCACTCAGTCTATCCATTAATTTCATTTGATTTCTTCTCAAATGTTGGCCTGTCCTGGGACTTGGTGAGATTCAGCCACTTGAACGTGACTTGCAAGTTATTAGATCGTTCCAACTTGTTTCCATAAATCTGCCAAAATCAGCAGTTTATTTTCATTCATTGAAAGCGGTCTTCGTCTTTGGCAGAGTGAAGGGAACATTCACTGTAATGGGAAAAGATTTGTGTACACATACACCCAGTGTTCACTGTTGCTGTACCTGCTTTGGAAGTGTAAGCTTTACACCATATTCAATACCTGACCCCAATCAGTTGTGCTAAATATATTAGCAATGGCTGTCCGATCGACTCTACCTCTGAAATTCAGCTCAATTGCAGTCAATGGAGCCGGGGGTCAGATAAAGCACAGAATGACAAGCTGCTCCATTCAATAGCACTTGGTGCTACTGAACAGAATAGACTACTTGGGAGAGCATACTTCCCTATTATTCCTACCAAAACGTAAAAGGTTGACTGCAATAGCAGTAGTAAAACTCATATCTTTGGAGGGAATTGCTTGTCTTCATCTGTCCAACAGTTAGCACAAAGGAATGATCCACAGACTTGAGTTCTATGGTGCCTAATTGTCACATGTGCTCCCTCCTCTCGGTTCTCCAATCTTCGGGGGACAAGCAGGGACCGGATGCAACCAGGTTAGTAGTTGGATGTAAACCACAGCAAGAGTCAATGCAGCATTCTTCCCATTTTATCCCCACACTGAGCCTGACATGTAATCACAGCTGAACAGCTCTTAATTCTTGACATTGCCAATGTTTTCATACCATGGTTTCCTTTTGTAAATGATGAAATTTGATCAGTTCAGACACACTGAGGGTGACTTGTGTCATCTGCCAAGAATTGAATTAATACTCCATTATAGAATTCCATTCCATTTGGGCAGACTAATTGTAGTTCCTTGTGGTTACAGGTTCATAACAGGACTCCAATCAGTTAACACAAATAACATTAAATCATCATATCCTGTCAGAGTTACCACAGCCATAGCTGTTAGAGATGAAAATAACTTCTGTTTAAATTAAATTGTTTGTTGGATTTCCTTCCAAATTCTGTTAATCTCGATGCAGATGAGATACCAGAAATGGAAACTGTTAAGTTGTCATTATTAACAAAATTATTATTGATGTTATTATTAACTAAATATTATTAAAGTGTAAATGGTTGATCAATAGTGGGCTGAAGAGCCAGTTTCTACTCTGTATCACTAAACTAAATTAAACTAAACTAAACTAAACTAATCTAAACTAAACTAAATTAAACTAAAATGTAAATCCTTTCCTGCACTACGGAGAAACAACAGAATTAATAGATTTCATCTTCATGACCGCAAGGTAAATCATGGAACATAACAATAGACATTGTGTATTTTCCCTTGACATTATTATTTTACTTCGGAGTCACGTGAGTGACTACGTGAAGAACCCCATCCAGCCGCACGTGCATCATTACGTCAGACGCATTGGTGCAGGGCGACCGGTTGGAGCAGCGGAGCTCCTCCAACGGTAAGTTTAAACCAGGTAAGTTGTATTTCTTACCTGTTTTAGGTCTCCTGCAGGAACCTCGGTTTTCAGAGGTTTTTGCCGGATGCTTTGCGACGGCCGACGAGGGAACCAGCTAAGGGTTGTGGGGAAACTCTGGTCCGACCGCGGAAGCGGGGAGGTGGCAAATGTCGGGTTTCGTGATCGGAGTCACTGATAATACGGTCAATGACTCGAGACGTTGGGTTCCCGGGGAGGGGAAATCCAATAATATGCAGTTTCCAGACCGCGGTAGTCCCCAGGATATGGGGTTAAACTGACCTGAACAGTCAGCCCGAGTTCCCAGGGAGGGGAAATCCAATAATATGCGGTTCCCAGACCACAGTAATCCCCAGGATATGGGGTTAAACTGAACGGTCAGCCCGGGTGCCTGGAGGATTACCGCGGGTAGGTATATGGATTCCCGGGGAAGGGAAATCCAGCAGCTATGTGGTTCCCAAACCGCAGTCATCCCCAGGATATGGGGACAACTGACAATAATGGTCAGCCCGGATGTTGGGAGGGTTCCCCTCTGGGAATGTGAATAGCAAGATTGAACGAGAACTTACCAGTTCGAAGGTTGATCTTTATTTCATGAGGAGTTGCGGTGAGGGATTTCGTGAAGAGCCCACCGGCACGCATGCGCGACATTCTTCAAAGTAGCGGTGTGGAATCACAGAAACAACAACAGAAATGATTTGGCATAGTAAGATTAAAGAGACTCTAATTACCAGTTGAGTATGATCGAGGGTTGGGAGCGGAGGGCACGAAATCCCTCACCGCAACTCCTCATGAAATAAAGATCAACCTTCGAACTGGTAAGTTCTCGTTCAATCTTACTATTTCATTTCGGAGTCACGTGAGTGACTTCGTGAAGACTTCAAAGCTTCTGTGATTACACGCCCTGGACCACGTCCATGCTGACACACCACTAGCAAGGATGGATGGGAGTAAACAAGTTGATGAAACCAGGTTATACTGAAACACAAAGAATATTTATTAATAACACAGCAAAATCCCCTTATTCGGGGACATCCCCACGTTCTTGCCCGGCGTTCAGCACGGCCTCCGCGAACTGTAGGGGAGCAGCAACAGGCTTATTATAGAACCGCTGGAACACAGCTTCGTTCGCCCATCCTGCTGTGGCGAGAATATGGTCCATGGGCACCTCCATGACCCTCGCCGCCGACGTCGATGCAGCCCTGGTGGAGTGAGACTTGAACACATTAGTGTCAATACCTGACTTACCCAAGACGAACCGGAGCCACCTGGATATCGTCTGGACTGTCACTCGATGGTGAGGTCTTTTATGAGTGACAAGCAGGTATTGCTCCATTCCTCTGATGCTCCTCGTCACCTTGACGTAGTAACGGATATGAGTGGCTAAACATAGCCGAGCATCTGCGGGGTATGCCGGGAACTTCAGCTGCAGCCCTGTGCACCCAGGTCTATGCTGCTTTAGTAGCTCATCAATGAAAAAGACTACTTCTCCAGGGGTAGACGTCATCCTATCAATACGGAGTTTGTGGAGCGTCTGAACCCGCTGTGCTGAAGTCAGCGCTAGTAACATCACCAGTTTCATGGTGAGTTTGTCCAGCTGTAACCCTTCCATGGGTGACCACGTCCTGAGCAGGGTAAGTACATCCCTGACATCCCAGGTGATGTGATAGCGTGGTGTAGGCGGATTCAAATTGAATATTCCCCGCATTAGTCTGGACACTAGCCTGTTTGATCCTACCTCGATGTTGAGGTAGAATGACAGCGCACTCCTGGCGCTGTTGATGGCACTGTAACTTAAGTGTTCATCGTGGTGCAACCCCGCGAGAAATTCCAGGACGTCGGCTATGGAGACATCATCATAGGCGATGCGAGAGTGGCTGCAGTAGGCTTCCCACTTGGCGATGTGGGAGAGGTATCTTCGCCTGGTTGACTCTCGACATGATGCCCCAATGGTGTTCATGGTTCGGGTGGAGAGGCCATACTGCAATCATGGCCTGGTCAGAACCTGCAAGCCAGTAATTTTAAATAGGCATGGCAGGGGTGTGACTCCCCTGAGACAGTTTGAGAAACCAATTGCGGGCAACCCTCTAAAGGGACCCAGGGTTGACTAATCATGTCAAAGACCACCGGATACCAAGGCTGTGTGGGCCAGTCGGGTATGATAAGAATGCCCCGAGCGGCATCCATCTTGATTTTTTGTAATACCCGACTGATGAGGCAAAACGGGGGGAATGCGTAGAAAAACCAACTCCCCCAGTCTAGCGAGAATGCATCCATCGCTAATGCCCCAGGATCTGGTTCCCATGAAACGTATGTTGGTACCTGATGGTTCAACCGTGACGCAAAGAGGTCAATATCCGGTTGACCAAATTTGGCTGTAATTTTGGCAAATATTTGAGGATGCAACATCCACTCAATATTATTGTTAAATTTGCGTGACCTGGTGTCTGCCACAGTATTAAGCCTACCTGGCAAATAGGTGGCTGAAATCCAAATATCCCGAGTAATACACCAGAGCCAAATGGTATTAGCCAATTTGTCACATGAGACTGACCTGGTACCGCCCATATGGTTTAAATATGCCACCGCCGTGGTGTTGTCTATTTGGATACGGACATGAGCTCCACCGAGATTGGAACAATAAGCCCGAAATCCGTGAAATGCTGCAAGCAGCTCCAAATAGTTTATCCCTTGCGATAGCAACATGCTAGCTTCAAGGGTGTCCCACCTACCCCCACAACTAGAACAGCTGTCCGTAGCTCCCCAGCCTTGGGAGCTTGCGTCAGTTTGCAAATATACCACCGGATTGGGCACAATAATGGGTTTGAAGGACCTGCCAATATTGGACACCCACCATTGTAGCTCAATCTCAGCATTAGGAGGCAGCCGCATTGGTCTGTCGAAATGACCAGCGTTCTTTTTTAACGCGGCAATCTTGGCTCGTTGCAAATTTTGATAATGCAAAGGCCCGAATTGGGCTGCCGGAAACAACGCTACGATTTTGCCAATCACCTTAGCTGTTTGCCGGATAGATGGTATACTGGCGAATGCAAGATCCTGACATGCTTGGGTGACATCCTCAACCTTGTTAGTTGGTATGGTGGCCCTCATCCGATTGGAATCCACCGTGAAGCCCAGATAATCCATAACCTGGGACGGGTAGAACTTGGACTTGTCTGGATGGACAATAAACCCCAGCCGCTGAAATATCGTGACAGTGGCCGAAACTGCCCTCTCAGCTGCCTCCAGGGTTTTGCCAATAATCAGGATATCATCCAAATAGGCCATTACAATATGTTGTTGTTTTCTTAATTGGGCCATAATAGGCTTGAGCAATTTAGTAAACAGCCTAGGGGCGGTTGTAAGCCCATTTGGCAAAGCCCTGTATTGCCAGAGCTGATCCATCCAAACAAATTTCAGAAACTTCCGGTGATGTTTCCGAATGGATACTGAATAGTATGCATCTTTTAAATCAATACATGCCATAAAGCAACCATGCGAAATCAGCGATTTGGCTGTCTCAAAAGTGTCCATTTTAAAATGGGTGTATGTTACAAAAGTATTCAGCTGGGTCAAGTCAATAATCACTCGACAACCTCCATCCTTTTTTGGTCTAGTAAAGATATTGGAGACAAATTCAATAGGTTCGTGCATAGTTTTCTCTATCACGCCTTTTTGTTCCAAACGAAAAAATTCAGCTGTGCCTGCTGCCTGTTCAACGGCAGACAGCGTAAACTTCCGTTTAGGCATATGCTGGGATGGAGGAATGTCCCCGTGAATAAATTCAATAGTATGACCCCGAATATTCTGCAAAATAAACTCATCTGAAGTAACAGTCTCCCATGCCTCAGAAAAGAACCGGAGTCGCCCTCCAACATGTGATGTTAAAGGAACAGGAAAAAGAAAACCAGACCGCCTTACCTCCATGGTCACCGGCGGTCCTTGACATGTTTGGTTGGCCGCGGAGGTGCTGGGTTGGGTTGATGATGGGGTGGCTTCATTTTCCACTTGGGTCGTTGTGGACCTGACCCCAAAAAAGACCGCTGCTACTGGCC
Source organism: Raja brachyura (assembly GCA_963514005.1). Next base: position 48,505,506 of record OY740788.1, read on the forward strand.
CTGTTGATATCGGTGTGGTGTCGCAGCATATGGTCTGGCTGCTGAAGCGGCCGAGCCTCGCGGTCGAGCAGGTGGAGCTTTTGGCACCGACGGTCTGGGGGCGATCTGAGACCGCATGAGTCCCACCGTCTTGGCTATCTCGTCAAGCTCTTTGACTCTCTTCGGAAGGTCCTCTCCGAAGAGTTGTCGGGGCGGCGGTGGCGGTGGTGGTTTACACAACCCAGCGAACTTAGGGTTGATGGATGGACGGATGCTGTTTTTTCGGAAGGCATTGATTTCGTGTTGAGTGGCACACAAAAGTGCCAAAGCATCCTCCTGGTCCAATGAGAGATCACCACCATCGACCGACCGCGCAAAGGCGGTAATACCGGCCGTGAGGAGTTTTAAAATCCGCTGGAGCTTCAGCTCCTGATGGCGGATTGCCACGACGATGTTGCCCCATTTGGGCGTATTGACCACAGGCACATTAAGGGCATTGCAGTTGGAGGGAGGTTTGTGGCGATGAATAGCCTGCGAGAGGACTTCCTCCTGGAGCTGGTGGTTCGTAAGGAAGTCCACCGTGGCCGCCAGCTTGGGGTGAAGCGGAAGCCCAGTTGTGACCGGGGCAGCGAATTTTGCCGCTACATCCAGTAGATCTTCTGTCGGTGGCTCCGATAGAGCTGGTGTAGGGTCAACAAATCCTTCTTCCTCCGGTAGTTCGCTGACGATGGAGGCTGGTGAGACGGCCCTGTGCCTGTCGATGTTGGTGGACGCCTGCTGCTGTTGATTATGCAGCAGAAGCTCCAGCAGCCGCTCCATACGGTCAATACGCCCACCACCCTGAACACTCGAGTGGTCGGAGTCCTCCGGCTCAGAAAAATTGCCAGGGCTCCTGTCATCGGCCAGCACCTCGTCGAGGTGATCTCGGTGCCGGTAGTTGTCGCTGCCGGCCGCCGAAGCGAAACCGCACGATTCCCGCGCGGGAGAGGTGTTCAACCGCCTCCGTTTGGCGGGAGCGGAAGCCGTTGCCACAAAGGGCCCTGATGGCTGGGGGTCGGCTCCAGCAGAAGCATGGAGACCCGACGCCCGCGCGGGCTTGCCGGCTGTCCACATCGTGGACGATGCCGACGCATCGTCTCGTCCTCCCATCCATGGGGGACTCGGCGACCGAGGCGGGACCGTACCCAAGCCCCCCGTCCCGGCGGCGGGGTTTGGGAGTTGGGTAGCAGACCTCACAGACCCAGGTCCTGCCGTTGCACCAGACCGGTAGGTGGCAGGTGAAGCCTTAGCCCGTACCGGGTTAGGCTTACGGGCTCCTCCCCTGCCCTTCTTCGAAGGGCTAGCGGAGGGGGGCCGTGCAGCCGCACGAGACCCCTTCCCCGTGGTCGCCGCTGGCGACCTGAATGTGGCAGGGTCCACCTGTTCGGGTGGCGCCCCGTTGTCGTCCTCCACGAACTCCTCCTCGGAGCTGTGGCGAGTCAGCGGGTCCCGACCTGCGGAAGCAGGAGGCATCGGTCTCCCCGCCTTTCTCCCGGCCCCAGGTGTAAACGATGATGAGGGCGCCGGGCCGGTCGGTCGACGACTTCGACCAGACATACTGACGAAACTCCAATCCACGCCCTTACTGAAAGACAAACAGACAGCAAGGGCCAACCAACTTAAGGTTAGTTTCACTTACCTAAGCGGTCCCTTATGAAGGGCTGGCGGGGAGCGCACCCCACCGCCAGCTGTCGGCAGCAATGCGTTGCGACGATATGTCGCGCATGCGTGCCGGCGGGCTCTTCACGAAGTCACTCACGTGACTCCGAAATGAAATCTAAATACACTCCTACAGCAGGAGTTGGGCCAGTGCGGGTCAATGTGAGAGCCCGTGCCAGCAGCACCTTTTTACAGGGCTGCTTCATAGGGATGCCAAGTTTATGGCAGTGCCAGCCTATTGGAGAGGCTGTGCCAGCAGCACCTTTGCTCAGGGCTGTTTCATGGGGATGCCAAGTCTACGGCAATACTGGCCTATGGGAAAGGCCGCGCCAGCAGCACCTTTACTCAGGGCTGCTTCATGGACGCCAGTAATACCTTTGCTCAGGACTGCTTCACGAGGATGCCAAGTTTATGGCAGAGCCAGCCTATTGGAGAGGCTGTGCCAGCATCACCTTTGCTCAGGGCTGCTTCATGGGGATGCCAAATCTATGGCAAATACTGGTCTATGGGAAAGGGCGGGTCAGCAGCACCTTTGCTCAGGGCTGTTTCATGGGCGCCAGCAGTATCGTTGTTCAGGGCTGCTTCATGGGAATGCCGAGTCTATGGCAGTGTGGCAAATGATGGCAGGCGTGGCCTGTTCATTATGAAAGGTGGCAGATTAACAATTGATTTTATAGTGTATTCCCATTTACAGTGATCATGGGGGATATTTGAGGAGGCATGGCTAGGATAAGGCAATATAACAGAATGATGACAAGAAAGCATTCAAAGAGGACTACTCAGAGTTCAAAAACACTGGTTATATATTGTCTCTGTGATATTTTATAGCTGTATTTTGCTAAAATCCACTGTTTAAATCTCAAATTATATTTGAGAAATTGGGCTCCTCCATCCAGTTAAGATTAAGTTGTTATCAAATAGACTTGTAGGACATTGGGATTTACCTTTAGCTATTCAATTGGCCGTTGACACCGGCTTGGTCAACAGATTGCAGTCAATAGACACCTGTAATGGCCTTGTTGTTATAAAGCAGCCTTCTATTCATTAAGACTAATTGGCAATATTATAGATGGGATTCAGCTGTGCAAGTAGGAGAACTGCCATCCACGTTAAATGGTAAAATGTAAAGTCCCATGTAGGAAGTTATTAAGGCAACTTTTACCAGCTAAAGCTACTAAAGTCACAATGATGGACAAACAGTATTCATTACTGCTCCAGTAGTTGTTAGGTAAATATTTAATTATATGGCAAAATTATGCTAATGGCCCTAAAATGGGAAATTGCACCAGCAGCACCTTGTAGCAGGCCTGCTTAATGTCTCCCTCATGAAAGAGGAGAGCATGTCGCGTCAGTATTAGCCTGACACTGGGTCCATGGCAAAGTTGGCGTATTGCTGAAGCAATACAACTATGTGCCCTCCGCTCCCAACCATCATAAATGTCATCTGCTAGTTCTAGTCTTCTGTTATCTTACTATTATACTTCTGTCGCTATTACCTATGATTTCACACCGCTGCTTTGAAGATTGACGCACGTGCGGCTGGACGGGGTTCTTCACGTAGTCCCTCATTGTAACTCCTCATAAAATAAAGATCAAATTTCAAACTGGTAAGTTCTCGTTTAATCTTACTATTTTATCCACTTATCTCGGTCAAAAAATTCCAGTTCATTTAGGTACCTTTGCATCTCATGAACATGTTCAGATCAGCACAGGGACTGACCCTTTGGCCTATAATGTCCATGCTGAACATGATGCCAGGTTAAACTAATCTCCTCTGCCTGCACATGATCCATGTAGCTCCATTCCACCACTATTATATCTGCCTCCACCACCGCCCCTGGCAATGTGTTCCACTATTTTCACTGTATTATATATCTGCTCCCCATATTTCCTTAATCTTGCTCCTTGCACCTTTGACCAATAAGTGCTCAGGGGAATATAAATAAGAAATATCAGGAGAATTCATTAAAATTAAGTCCTTTTGTGTTAATGTAAATATTTGAAACCTATTCAGGGGTGGGAGCCTGTAAACTAGCCAGGTTCAGGAGCGGTTTCTTCCCTACACCCATCAGACTATTAAACACAACCAAATCTCCTCAGTGTTCTTAGGGAATAGAGGCATTGATGAGCTTTCTTTATGATTGCATCACGGCACTTCGTCCAGGACAGATCAGAGATATGCATGCCCAGGAATTTGAAGATTTTGACTCTCTCCCCACTACTGTCCAGTCGATGAAGACAAGTGTGTGGATCCTCGTCCTTCTTCCTCCTATAACTCCAACTAATCATCATCTGTAGTTTCTCCTACCCTCCCCCCCATCCAGACCTGAAAAATCACCTATCCATGCTCTCCAGAGATGCCGCCCGACCCATTGAGTTACTCCAAAACTTCATGTCTTCTTTTTTCAATGAATGAATAACCTCCAGTATTTATTTAACGCAACCTGAGACAGTTCATAGTTTAATCAGTGTTTTGTCATGTTCAAGCACCTGGTGGTTGTTGAGAAGATGCTAATATTGAACTTGGAGATCACAGCTTTCAGACTCTCCTACTTTCTTCCCGATGGCAGGAGTGAAATGGGACGAGTTATAATGTGGAGCAACGGAGACATTCTGAATTGTCAAGGACAGGAAGATAAATTAATTTTTGGAATGCATAGATCTCTGATTGCGAGGAGGACGGACATACTTTGTGCAGAAAGAAAGAACAGAATGTTAAACATGGAGTGATCTGAGTTATCCAGAAGGGATAACAACAGGGAAGAAGCTAGGGAAATACCCAAAGCGCTGATATTTTGCAGCCGTTTAATCATTCATTTTTTTATAACTCTGGAAACAGCAACACAGTTTCTTTCAGCTACATATGCTGCTCTCATGTGAGGTTGTAATGGTCTCTCAACAATCATATCTGTTGGTTAAAGGTAACTACTAAAACAATTTACGGATAGATTCCTGGACAATTTATTAAAAATGTATCTAATGCCCAGAGAAAGTCAGCGTATAAAGCTATGGAGAGCTGGGACTCACCACCGAGTAATTAGAGAAACATAGAAACATAGAGAAATAGGTGCAGGAGTAGGCCATTTGGCCCTTCGAGCCTGCACCGCCATTCAATGTGACCATGGCTGATCATCCAACTCAGTATCCCGTACCTGCCACCTCTCCATACCCCCTGATCCCTTTAGCCACAAGTGCCACATCTAACGCCCTCTTAAATATAGCCAATGAACTGGCCTCAACTACCTTCTGTGGCAGAGACTTCCAGAGACTCACCACTCTCTGTGTAAAGAATGTTTTCCTCATCTCGGTCCTAAAGGAATTCCCCCTTATCCTTAGACTGTGACCCCTTGTTCTGGACTCCCCCAACATCGGGAACAATCTTCCAGCATCTAGCTTGTCCAACCCCTTAAGAATTTTGTAAGTTTCTATAAGATCCCCCCTCAATTAGATGTTGAAGACCCCTGCAACTGTGACCCAGTGACGCCACCAGGACAATGGGTCTTTAAGGCCAAGTTAAAATTCCACATTTTAATGAATTTTCAAACTTGACGGATGTAAAGTGGCACCGGGAAAGCGGCGACACTGCTTCAGTGTAAAATGTTAAAAGATGAAATAGTCTAATGTAAAAGGTTGAGACACATAACATCCAATAATAGTTTCTCACTCAGGAGTACATCTGGCTAATCCTTCAGGACACTGAAAGTTTAGTTTATTGTCACATGTACTGAGATAAAGTGAAAGGCTGTTTTGTTGCGGGCTATCCAGTCAGTGGAAAGACGATACATGATTACAGTCAAGCCGTCCACGGTGTACAGATACAGGATGAAGGGAATAACATTTAGTGCAAGATAAAGTCCTGTAAAGTCTGACTAAAGAGATAGATGGCAGGTCAGGATCGCTCTCTAGTTGGTAATTACATGGTTAAGTTGCTGGGACAGCTGAGAATAGCCTCAAAATAGCCTAAAAATCTGAAATACATGGCAGCAACCTCCTGCCAGCTTCTACGTTGAACATTAGTTCTAGACCAAAAAAAAAATCCAAGCCTTTAAGGGCTCTTTAATTTAGGCTCCCTGCAGAAAGGTATAGAGAAAACCAGTGTGACCGCATCCTCAGTAGATGGAAAGTCACCCTGTTTCATATAATTACTTGAGAAGATCATGAAGCACTATTTCGTAACCATCCCACACTATTTAACACATTTCACAGTCTGTTTTTGCCTCTGCTGCTATTAATCAATGTGCATAATGGGAGTAAAAGAGCGCGGGAGTATGGGAAGAGATAAGTTACAGTAGGGGCTGGCATGAGTCCAAAGAAAAATCAGTCCATAATGCTTATTTCTGGTGCACATCTGAATAGGCCAAATGTGAGATCATTTTGACATCCACACTATTTCCTCTTGTGATCACTCTAGTACTCTCCTTGATAACTTCGCTCAGATATATTGCACTTCAAGGCCTGCTAAACCAATCACATAAATGGAAAGAATCTTGAATGGACAAGCAACAATTCACATGTTTGATTCTTTCAAGTTCACAAAGTGCAGCAGGAAGTTTTGGCAACAATTACTTGTGCTCTGCTGTTTACCATCGCAATCTCTGTATGCAGCCTGCAAGTTGAAACAATTTCCAGAGGGAGTTTCCCAAGATGAACAGCCATCATTTTTCCAGAAGATCAGCAGATGTTCCAAGCAATGTATCAATGGATTTTTTTGATGGTCTCAGCTTCAGTGGCCAATATACCTCCAGATTTGGGTGCAGGAAGGAACTGCAGATGCTGGTTTAAACTGCAGATAGACACAAAATGCTGGAGTAACTCACAAGGACAGGCAGCATCTCTGGAGCGAAGGGTTGGATGATGTTTTTTGTTGAGACCCTTGTTCAGAAGTGACAATCAATCTCTTTTGGGGGAAATGGACTTTAGTTATACTGTCATCATAGAGTCATAAAGCTGTACAGCACGGAAACAGGCCCTTCAGCCCAACTCATCTGTGCCGACCAAATAGCATTCTGAGCTGGTCCTATTTGCCTTCATTTGGCCCATATATTCCTATCCATATATTTATTGAGATTTTTTTTAAGGGAGTTGAAAAAGGAGCTGAAAAGAAAGGCAACGGTGCCACATGTATATGTTGGCAGCAATGGAGACCATGTCCTCCACATATTCATTGGTTGGGACCTGCCTTATCTGGGAAACAGAATACTACATTTTACAATTGAGTACAAAGGCAACTTCAGGTAGTGCATAGCTCGGCTCCCATCTTATGCAAGAAATATCAATCCCAGCTAGAAACAGTGTCATAGAGTCATACAGACATACGGTCACACAGAGTGGAAACGGGCCCTTCGGCCCAACTTGCTCCGACCGGCCAACATGTCCCAGGTACACTAGTCCCACCTGCTCGCATTAGGTCCATATCCCTCCAAACCTGTCCTATCCATGTACCTGTCTAACTGTTTCTTAAATGGCGGTATGGTCCCTGCTTCAACTACCTCCTCTGACAGCTCCAAAATTTTGTGCGGAAGTCATCCCTTAGATTCCTATTAAATCTTTTCCCCTTCACGTTAAACCTATGTCCTCTTGTCCTTGATTCACCTACTCTGGGAAAGAGACTGCATCTACCTGCATCTACCTGATCTATTCCTCTCATGATTTTGTACCCTCATCCTCTCCCTCATTCTCCTGCGCTCCAAGAGTCCCAGCCTACTCAACATCTCCCTACAGCTCAGACCCTCTAGTCCTGGCAACATCCTTGTAAATCTTCTTTGTACCCTTTCCAGCTTGACAACATCTTTCCTATAACATGGTGCCCAGAACTGAACACGGCTGAACAATGGGACTGAATGGCCGGTTCCATGCAGTTCTGATGTTGCACAATGGATAGGTTAATATTTGTACTTTGGGTGACATCTAACTATGAGATGTGGAGAAGTGTGAATGCATACTTACAATTTAGTGGTTTGGAAAATATGAGTGTTGCATAGATTAAATTTCAATTAAAGTTTGCATATATTATTAAATATATTATTAATGATTTGATGTGAATGTAGGTGTCTTGATTGGTAAGTTTGCAGATTACACCAAACTTGGTGGTATGGTAGACAGTGATGAAGTTCATTCCCTCTTTCTCCCCTACCCTCCCCCACCCTAGTCATCCTACTAATTCTTGACCTCGACTCAAAACGTCACCCATTCCTTCTATCCAGAGATGCTGCCTGCCCCGCTGAGTTACTCCAGCATTTTGTGTCTATCTCCTATTTTCACTGTTGTCCTGCTTAGTTTCACTGTGCCTGGATTGGAAGGTTTGACATGCAAAGATCAGATAAGTTAGTTTTGTTTTATTTGGAGCGAAGGAGGCTGAGAGGTGAAATGATAAAGATATAAAAACGTAGAAACATAAAAAATAGGTACAGGAGTAGGCCATTCCGCCCCTCAAGCCAGCACCACCATTGAATATGATCATGGCTGATCATCCAAAATCAGTACCCCGTTCCTGCTTTCTCCCCATATCCCTTGATTCCGTTAGCCCTAAGAACTATATCTAACTCTCTCTTTAATATATCCAGTGAATTGGCTTCCACTGCCTCTGTGGCAGAGAATTCCACAGATTCACAGCTCTCTGGGTGAAAACGTTTTTCCGCATCTCTGTCCTAAATGGCCTACCTCTTATTCTTAAACTGTGACCCCTGGTTCTGGACGGATTCTGGACTAAATTATATGAAATTATAAGGCACACAATTTATGAGGTATGGCTAGGATATATAGTCAGTGTCTGTTTCCCATGGTAGGTGTGTATAAAACTAGAGGTCGTGGTCTTAAGGTGAGACAATGGAGGTGTAAAGGTGATAGGAGGGCTAAATCAGAGCAGATGATAAGGGGCAGGATTAGCAACAGCATTTAAGAGGCATCTAGACAGATACACAAATGAACAAGACAAGGATGATATGGAATTAATGCAGGCAAGTTGAATTAGTATCAAGAGGCATTATGGATGGCATAGACGTTGTGGGCCACTGGTCTGTTCCAATGCTGTACACCTATATGACTTAAATGAATAGATATTTTGATATAAGAATCAAATCAATTGGGAAATGGAATGTGCAATATGATCTTGAGATGGTTTATTCAGGTGCCATAACTCATAAAGTACGTGAAGTGAGCAGTTCATAATTAAATGCAGTTATTGATACCTCCTTATCTTTGTAATGTGAATGCTGCGGAGAAAGTTGTGGCTAAAATTGTTCTTATTGTTCTGTGACATTAATTAGTCATCAGGATATATTTGAAAGGAGGGCTACATTATCGACGCAAGTCGTCTTTGAAATAAAGCTGTTATATGTGTGTGTAAGCTGAATAAATATTGTGAAATCAGCATTATATTTTTATGACAAGTCAAGGACAAAGAGGAGCCTTGAAGTTGCTTTTATAGTGGGAATGTTTATTGTGTGATATTAGGTACCATTTCCACAAAACAACCATCAGTGCTCCATGTGAGTAATGTTTCCAATAATCGTTTAAACCATTTTCTGTGAACAAGATACACAGCTCTGTCCTAGACAAACTGGGACCAAAGCGTGATAAGGATCAGTTCAGAGGTACATTTTCTGTCATTGCTTCATTCTGTCAAGGACAGAATTGCTTTTTTCCCAGTCACAGGACATAATTCACCATATTTTACCAACATTTCTGTCCTGTTTTCTCCCTGAGATATCACAACTGTTTGCTTTTGGTCTTTGATCATGCAAGTGTCCACAATTGCAATCAGTGATATGTCAAGTTACTTGTATCTAAAATAAACAAAGAGAATCATAAATATCCTGGTCTCTTAAAACTAGAGCTTCCATATCATTAAGCATTGAGGTTGTTATCCAATTGATAAAGTGTCACTAGAATATAGCAACATTAACTACAAAATAATAAACATGTAGAGGTCTAACTTTGTCTTGTATATTCTACAGTTAGAATGCTACAAATCAACAGGATAATTTTCAATTATCGGGTGGGAATACCACAGGGTGAGTCTCCTCAGCACTTAATCAATGACCCTGTTCTCTCAGTGCCCAAACTTAGATACAACAAGAAATACATTTTGTATTTGTTGCCCCTAACATCTATGCATTAACAGGCTCTAAGTCCAGTGACCTAGTTTCTATCGTGACTCCATATCCCTCGTATGTTGCCAAACATACCTGGATAATAAAATATTATTGTGTGATTGTGATTGGTGACTGTGATTGTGATGGTTTGTAGGTTTTCCCAGTGACCGTGTGGGTTTTCTCTAGCTGTTCCGGTTTCTCTAGCTGCTCCTAAAGACTTCCAGGTTTGCAGGTTAACTGGCTTTGGTAAAAATATGTAAATTGCCCCTAGTGTGCAGGATAGTGCTAGTGTACGGGATCACTGGTCAACGTGGATGTTTTTTCAGGCTTGTGCACAGATGAGAAGGAGCTTTGTGAAAGATAATATGAAGGCCTTTAAGATAATACAGAATAAAAAACTCCAATATAAATGGTTATTAAGCCAAGCTTCTTGACTGCCTGCGTAATTTAACACTTAATTTCTTAAGATATCACAAATTATGTAATTGTTTTGAGTAGAAGATCAGTTGTACATGCTCCCGAACTCCTTGTGTTTCCCAATGTGTCAGTATTGTTTTGGTTGTTTTCCTGACCATACTCTTCCAGCCTGCAAAAGGTATTGACCACAAACTAGATACAATTATGGTCGGACCCTGAGGAAGCCTATCCTGGAAGAACACCAAAATCAGTCGAGGTATCTGAAATGTTATTCCAAGATTCTATGAGATATTGGTAATCATTTTGGTTGCAGTAGGGGCTTGTTTTTGATGGGTGCAAGACAGTTACTGCTTATGAAATAAGAAGCAGCAGAGTCATAACCTCGATTGTTGTAGAATTCTGCCATTGAACTGTGCAAGCACTGAGCACAAAGCTTAACCATATGGTTAATGGATCTGGCCTTATTTTCTCAAGACATTTGGCATTTTACCATATTATATAAAAAATAAACTGCTGTTGATTCAAAAAGTGTAAAACAAATAAGATCCTTCAAACACAAAACCAGTGAGGCAGGAGTGATAGTAACAAGTCTCCCCATCTAATCTTCCTCAGTTCCTGTGTGATGGACATCAAGAAAGTCAGTTGGTATTGAGAATCAGTTGGAGATTTAAACTTTTTAGATTTTGGAGATACAACACGGAAACTGGCTCTTTAGCCCACCGAGTCTACGCCGACTAGTGATCACCCCGTACACTAGCACCATGCTCCACACTAGGATCAATTTATAATTTACAGAAGCCAATTAATCTACATACCTGTTTGTCTTTGGAGTGTGGGAGGAAACTGGAGCACCCGGGGAAAACGCACAGTGAGAACGTACAAACTCCGTACAGACAGCACCCATAGTCAGGATTGAACCCTGGCGTTGTAAGGCAGTAACACTATCGCTGCGCCACCGTGCCATCCACATTTGTGTCAACAGGATAACAGAATGTTGACCAGTCAACTTTGTAGAATTTTCAGTCAAAGCTTGATATCAGAACTGTGATTTTCATCAAGAGGATTGACAATGATAAATTAGGTATGTTACAAAACTTACCTTGAGCAGCGTTGCAGTTCTGCCGCTCCCCGTGTGCGTGACTTTGGCGCCTTTCAGAGGGGGGGCGGGCTTAAAGTGCCGTTTTTCTGCAGACTGGGAAAATCGATCCATGTCGGGAGATTTCGTTGTGGAAGAAAAATCGCTCCGACATTTCATTTAAAAATGAATGAATTTAAAGGCTTTTGAAGGTGAAACATCATCAAATGTAACCTCAAATTGTTCAATCAATGGATTTTTGGCTGTCTGAGCACCAAGAGAGTGCAGGAAGGTTGTTCAGATGATTGCATCCCGAAGATAGACACAAAATGCTGGAATAACTCAACGGGTCAGACAGCATCTCTGGGAAAAAAGGAAGAGGTGACATTCTTCAGACAGAAAGATAGAGGTGGGGGTGGGGTGGGGGGGGGGGCGAATAAACTGGAGCGAAGTAAAGGCCAGAACACATCAGAGCCAGCAACAGATGATCTCAGGAAGGGTGGAGTCCATAATGGCCCAATGTTAGCTGGGGAAGATGCTAACAAGAGGGATACAAGGATGCGGAGAGTGGAACTGGCAGGATGACTGGGGTGGGGGGGGGGGGGGGGGAGAAGGAGGGAGGGAATGCAGCAGTTACTTGATATTAGAGAAATCAACGTTCATACCACCCAGAGAGAATTCAATACTGAAAAACAAATCAACAGCATATTGTTTTAAAGGTCTTTAATATACATTTCAGCAGCTGCAAAATGAGAACGTTAAAAAGTCGTTTCCCAAATTTTGGAATGTCTTGTTTAAATGTTGATCATTAACATTTCCTTTCCAACCTTGTGTTTATAGGTGAACATAAATCCTGGCATTTATATACCTCTTAAACGTATACAAGCACACAGAATATTATCTATTAGTGTGCAGTGGGGCTGATAAATCCTTTTGTGAACAAACAGACAGCCTTGCCTGATATCTCTATCACATTGCCATGGTTTATTGTTAAACAGCCTATTGTGTGCCGAATGGGGCCGACAAGTAATAGTTCCCAGATTGATAAAATTAGAATTTATAACAAAACTTGAGTTAAACTAATTGTAAATAAACCCATTCCTATGCTTGCAAGGCCCCTCACAGTTTCTTTTGTCAAGTCCATTATTACAAGACACGCACGATTGTGCTCCAAAATAGTATAGAGCCTAAAATAGAAAAGCTGGGATCAAAGGTCCAGTAACTTTAAGATATCAGGGATTTGTATATGCTTGCTGAGTGTGATCTTCAATAGTGTTACATGATTTGTGTAGCAAACATTGAACATTATTTGTACTCCTCCCTGAAAATGGAGAATATTGCTTGGCTAATTACTTGTTTCAATGTTCAATGCAGATTCTTGTAACCAGTATCATTTTACTTTTGTGCAGCGTGAGGAACAGTTGCCAATTCAACTGAAACGGCTTTAGAAAAGCAATTATAAATCAGGATTCGCTGAGGAAAATAATTTTGGACATTTGATTTTTTTCAACACATTTTGCTGTTAACGCCAAATGTCTAGAATTCATAATCAGTGATTTTTGTTTCTAATACAAGTAAAACATTTGTACTTGAGTTTGGTTCGAAATTACAACATGGAAACAGGGCATTCGGCCCACGGAATCCACGTCGACCATCGATCACCTGTTCACATTAGTTCCCTATACATTAGAGGTAATTTTAAAGAGGCCAATTAATCCTACTAACCAGCATATCTTTGTGATGTCGGAGGAAACCGGAGTACCCAGAAAGATGGAAGGGGAAAGATTTGATTAGAACCCAATGGGCAACATTTTCACACAGAGGAAAGGTTTAGAGGGATATGGGCCAAATGCAGGCTGGTGAGACTAATGTTGATGAGGCACTTTGTTCAGCATGGGAAAGTTGGGCCAAAGGGCCTGATTCCAGGCTGCATTACCATGACATCCAGAGGAAACCCACATGGCTACAGGGAGAACATGCAAACTCAACAGAGTTCTGAGTACAGTAAACCTGGCTTTTACGGAACTCTATATAACGGACCTACCGACCTTCACTGCCAGGCTGGGCTGCTGATGCCACCCCCGGCCTGCACCGCCTCCCTGGCACTTCCAGGCTGGGCTGTCGATGCCACCCCCGGCCTGCACTGCCTCCCTGGCATTTCCAGGCTGGGCTGTCGATGCCACCCATTGCCCGCACCATCGTCCCGGCTGGTTCCAGTTGGGAACTACTACTGCTGCCGCCGCCGGTTCACACGGCTTCCGCGACCTGCTACTGTCCCTGGCATCACCACCGCTGACCATTACCTGCACTCTGGCTGTCTGAGGGCTGCAACTAAAGATTCCGCCAATCCTCGCCTCTCCCCCAACCACCAGTAAGCTGGGGACGCCAACTCACCTGGATTCCAGGCCTAGTTCCAGACTGAGACTCCGATGAAGGGTCTTGGCCCTTATCCACGTTCTCCAGAAATGCTGTTTGACCTGCTGAATTACTCCAGCATTTGGTGTCCAGTAGTACTTTGTTTCCACTACTTATTCAATAATACTCTATTATTCAGTAATTACTTACTTGGTTTAATGGACAATTGGCAATAACAAACACTTTCCCTCCTTATGGTCAGTTATAATGAGGGTTTACTGTACATGGTTAACCATTAAAACTGTGGTTATGCAAGAATTGACCTAAGTGTAAAATGCTTTGCAAACTCCTAAAATCAGTAAAAACACCACATAACACAGGTTCTTCATTCATACTACTGATTGTAAAGCCCAATTTATCTCAATTGAGCAGTGTGTGTGTGTGTTTGCGTGTGCGCACGCGTGTGTGTGTGTATGCGTGCGCGTGAGTATGTGTGCGCTTGGTTGGGTGTGCATGTGATGGCGTGTGTGTGTGCATGTGTGTGTGTGTGTGTGTGTGCATCTGTGTGTGTCAAGTGTGTGTGTGCGTGGCATGTGTGTTGCTGATTCAAATATCAGAGTACTTGCCTTGACATTTATATTAAGGTCATGGAATTTTTAGTGTGAATAGTTTCCAGGTGCAGCCGGGTGAATTCCTCATTGTTGACCTGGATATCCTGCTGGCACCTTAGGCATGCAAAGGATTTGGGGAGAACACATCTGCAATGCTGTATGTAGTTTGGATCTCCCTACAAAAGGAAGGATGTGGGTGAATTGAAGGCAGCGTGATGTAGCTTCATTGAAGACATTCCTGGGAAAATGGGGTTTGTCCTTTGAGAATAGGAAGTGGCCTGCACTCAGAGACATTTTAAAGAATGAGAGATGACATGTGGCTTTCTTGAATGTTTATAAATCTGAGAAAAAAAACAATAAGTTGGTCGTTGAGGGACAGTTACTTCCAGATGGAGTATAGAATTTGGGAATGTAGACGTGAAATAAGGAATAAGCTATTTTTGACCAAGATGGAGAAAGATTTCTTCACAAAATGTTCTGAATTTTTGGAATTCCCTTCTCCAGAGATTAATGGATGCTCTGTCATCGAGTATAGTCAGGAATGAGTTTTATAGTCGCTTTGGTGAATCAGGACATATGGGGGGGCGTGGGAGACCTTCGCATGGTCCACCCTGTTTGGACAAATGCAATCAACCTGGGGTGCACAAACAGAAGATCAAACAGAACAAGTTGTCTTACTACTTTACACTGTGCACGCCATACGCAAGAAGAAGGACATATGGGGAACAGTGAATTTTGGGGAATATTGATTAAGTTGGGAAATGTAGGCAGTAGGCTTGTGGGGACACATGGCTGATTCCACTAGTTCCAAAGATTTGAGAGAAATAGAGTGATTAAACCCCCACTGTTGTGAAGGTCTGGACAAGGAGTCTGACATCATTATGAATGAGGTAACCAGCATCGTCCTTGAGCACCATTGATAGCAGGGTATAGTGGCAGGCAAAGATGGGGATACGGCCATAAATCACCAGATACTAGTTTTTCAATTAAAATACAAGAAACTAGGCCAGGTCAATTGCAACTGAGCATGCTTAATGAAATAAATGAATATTACTTACACACCCCTGGTCGAGAAACTGCTCATTACCATGAACATGCTATGTATGATGTGGGAGGTACTGGGGGATGTACCTATAGACTGTGCACCTCAGTGCTCTGATTGGGAAGAGCCAGAAGGGGAGATTAAGCCAGCAGAATTGTGTGTATAAAGGAGCTTTACTTTCCTGACTTTGGTGTGTCTCAACTTGGAGAGGCACCCAATTCTGCAGACTCGCAAATAAAGCATTTCTTATTTCCACAATTTTGTTTCTGAATAGTGATTGTGAGGACAAACTATATCTCACAAGCTGGGGGCTCATCCGGGATCGCCACTTCGGCCGCTCGGCGGAGGCATGGAAGGAAGGGAAGGTGCACCCTGCTGATTTCAGCAGTCTCTGATCTCCTTGCTTGCCATCAGCGGTTTGAGCGAGTGATATCCGGGCAAGAGACTCGGGAAACAAGAGGGAGTGTCGGGAAAAATTGGACGGTCGAGCGATTCTTGTACACAGGACTCGGGTAAGAAAACTGACTATGAAGTATTGCCCGGGCGACCGAGGGTCTGTCGGACGGGAATAGTCCGATAAGACAATGGATAACCAGAACGGGAAAAGTAAGAGTCCGGGGGGGAAACGAAAAAAGCTCAATGGTGAAGAGCCGCACATTCTGTCTGATAGTCTGTTGGGGCAAATATGGCAATCTTGGGGAGAAGGAAGCCCCGGGGGTAAAGATAAGGAAACTATGATTAAGTTCTGTTATTTTGATTAACCAAAGGAACCAATAAGGGGGAGTTCAGTCTGGTAGCCACAGCTGGGCCCCGATGAGGATTGGGCACTTTGGATGCTGTGCAGAATATTCAGAGTATCATTCAAACATTGCAACAATCTAAGGAAAATCACAGTGCCAAATGTTTTGAGTACGAAAAGTTTAAAAAAAAAAGGAAGGAGCAACACAATAAGAAATAGAAGAGGCAACTGTCAAATCTTTTTTTTTAAAAAAGCTACAGAAACCTATAAATTATATGTGGAAAAACAGATTTTGAACAAAAATGGACAGAAACCTCAAAGAAATCTCAGGAAATAGAAGAAACTTATATACAGATTGGTCAGGTAGAGGAGTTGCTGCAAAATATTATAGAATAGCAGAATGTAGAGTAGCAATAAGAATTATATAAATGTTAATTTGGAAACTTTAATCTGTGCAGGAAATTGCATAATTTCATTGAAGTAAGAATGGAACGAATATGATTTGTGTGTAAAAACGGGTTTTGAATGAATGAGGAAGTTCATATATGTGATGTTGTAGGCCACATGCTTCAACATGTGTTTGTTGTAGGCCACATGCTGTAAGGGTAGGTGTGTGTGTTCCTTTAAGAAATTCTAAGCAATGGGGGTGGTTACGAACAGCTGTAAGGTAACGAACAACTCTTTGTATCATCGCAACTTAAAAGGGGAAAGTTGGAAAATGTAGGTTGCTTGGTTTTTCTGATGTTTCTATAGATTTATTTTCAGTAAAGTTAATTTGGAAAATTGTTACTAGTACTAAATAGTGGTGAGAATGGATTGAAATAATTGGAAATAAGTTAATTGCTGAAACATGACCAGCCTTTTGTGGTTTGTCTAGATAAACATTCTGGTTGGAGAAGGGTAATGATTGTTTGCTGAGATTTTCAGAAACAGTTGTGAGGAAGTGGCCCAAGGAAGGCACTTTCAAGATAAATATGTGACAAGATGGAAGTGCTAATTATGAATTATATGTCACAGATAAGGTAGGAAAAGGGGAGAGCAAAGGAATTAGATGTACTTAGGCAGTTTAGAGAGAAAGGAGAGAGAGGCAGTGAGGAGGTAACAGAAGTAGGAAACGACAGGTGTGAAAGTAATAAATCAGGAGGAGTCAGTGGAAGATTTTAAAAGAAAGGTGAATACACTTGCAAAGTAGGATAAACTATCTGAGAAGTAAGAAATTGAGGTTGGAATGAGAAAGAAGGCATGTCAGAAAGGATTAAAGTTGGAAGCAGAGGGATAAATTGATGAGACTGCTTTAAAAAAAGTAAGAGCAGGCCAGACACAGATTATCCTTTGGGGCACTCATAAACTGAGAGGGCTAAAAAATACCTTGCCCAATATTCCTGATGGGGCAGGAAATGGATTATGGCTTTGGAGGAGGAGAACGTGGGACGATTATTGGCTATGGGAGATTTGAAGGCACTATTGGTGAAAGTGATAGGAACCACTAAACTGACAGAACTCCTGAAGATGGCTGGTATAAAAATGCTGTGAACAATGCAATAAACAATGGCATGCTGTTTGACACAGTCAGGCAGAGGGTATGGCAGGCCCTCAGACAATAATCCAGCAGTCTATCTGTAGAACAAGCTGAAAAGGTGGTGACTGGAAACTGAACAAGAAATAGAAGGCAACCAGTTAATGAACACTATATTCTGAACCACTGTGGTAGATGCCATTCCTCCTAAAGTCAAGTCTAGATTGGAGGAGGTGGTGGGATTGTCGTCTATTTCCCACCCCTGATTCAGTGATCATTTGGTCAATGAGGTTGAGAAATATCGCAAAGATAGGAAAAAGACTTTCAGACCAGCAGGAAGCGGTGCAGAGAAAAATGATGCAAATGTAACTTGAAGAGCTCAAAAAGAAAGAGCGTGAAAAAGGATAGACATTGTTGTCAGTAACAACAGACCTGGTTGAAAAATCTGAAATAAGTGATGCTCCGACATACAGTGAGTCCTATGACAGAGCCAAACAGGGGCCAGAGAATTCCATGCCAATAATAAATGTATTTAGGAGAGTGTTTCCTCAAATGCCCTATCAGGAGTGAAATAAATCTGGATATAAGCCCAGACAGGACTGGGGTCCCCAAGGGAGGGAGGGATCTCAAGGAGGAGGTCAAGAAAGGCTAGTAAGGAGACAGGTAATGGATAAGATGTGTTGGGGATGTGGACAGGTATGGTAATCAGGAAATAATAATAATTAAGATAATGGTGAACATAGCTATGGCAAGAACATAAAGAAGAGATATTAAATACACCTAGGCTAGGATGCGGCAGGGTTTTAAATACTAGCCCCATGTTGTTAATCAGATGTTAAAGGCAGATTTGGAAGGTGTAGATATAGTATGTGGATGATTTGTTGATTTGTTCCACAAGTGAGAAGCAATGTTGGAGACATTGTAATTATCTTGGAAAAGATGGCACAGGAGGTCATAAAGTATCAAGGAAGAACTTGTTGTTTTGTCAGCAGCAGGTAGAATATTTTGGACGAGTAATATCTAAAGAAGTAAAAGCTATAGAGCGGGATCAAATTGAAGTGATAATTGAAGTTCCCAAACCTCAGACACTAGGACAGATGATGATCTTGGGAAAGGCATGATATAGTTCAGACTAGATTGGAAAGTATGTTGAAATTGTGATGCCATTAAAGAAAATAATGAAGGAAGAAGGCCACACAAGTCTGAGAAATGTTTTACAGTCAGAGCCTTTGAATGAAGGGGACAAAAAGGTTTTGCTTGTGGATGTTTCTTGTTAAAGGGATCATAATAGCAAGTATGCAGGGTTTGAAGTGGTGCATCAGGATGAATTAGACTTTAAGGTAATCAAATTGGAAGTTTGCCTGCAATCTTGCTTAGCTCAGTTGGCAGAAATTAAGGCTTTAAGAGCAGCATATGTACATGGAGTCTGGCACATGTTTGGAACAGTAGGGAAACATAAAGGCTTTGAGAAAAGCAACGGAGACCCCATGCAAAGTTAACAGTATCCCCCTGTGAAATGTTGTTTGGGTTACCTTATTTGGGAAAGATAGAAGGAATACCCACCATAGAGGGCAGCGATGCATTCTTAAGGAACTATTTACTGGCAGTATCTCGTTCTCTTACAGAATTAAAAGCTAAAGGATTATTGGCTCAAAGCCCACCACTCGACTTTCCAATACATGCTGTTAAGGCCGGCGACTGGGTACTGGTCAAGAATTGGAAGGAGGAGAAACTCCAGCCCCGGTGGACCAGCCCATACCTAGTATTACTGACAACCGAGACAGCAGTACGAACAAAAGAAAAAGGGTGGACCCACGCGACCCGAGTTAAAGGGCCCATTGACCCACCTGCCCCTGATAAAGAGGAACAGTGGATGGTGAAGCCGGGGAGTAAGCCCCTAGCGTTAACTTTCAGTAAGAAATAAGTGTATGACTAACAGTATGAACGGAGCAGTCGTGGTATTGCTTACTCTGCATGTAATCGTTGTAAAAAATGTTAATAACTGTGATAAATGCTACCATCCTATCTGATATGGAGGGCACACAACCAGATCATTTGCCTATCATTCCCATGTGACCAATGCTTGCTATAACCTAAGGACTAGAACTGTTTGTAAGAACGGGGGAAAAGAGTATTATGTGATAGAGAATAAGGGATATGTAGGGAGGTTTAGATACGTTACCTGCCCAAAAGGGGGAAAAATGAGTCTGCATGACCAGGACAGGACAGTTAGTTCTCCCTTCCCACGCCTTAAGAGAAACATTAGATAAAATTAAGGAAGAAGTAATAAAGAGGTTAATCACCAAGCCTCCCCCTCCCCCACCCACTCAGCCCCAACTGCACCAAACAATGTATGAAGAAATAGAGGCAGATTGAGATCCCCGAAGTAGGAAAAAACCTGTTTGTGGACTTGGCCCTCAAGATAGCTGGAACCCTGAATGTGACTAACTGTTGGGTCTGCGGAGGACCACTGATGAGCTCATGTTGGCCATGAGAGGATCCATAGTTGAGGTATGGAACCTGATGAAGTGGAAACTGACAGGAGGAGAAGACCGATGTCCCCACGAATGGGTCCTGACAGACACTCCGGTTGGGACTGAGTGTATCTCTAGGCCCTGGGTAAAGGATGCCGTCCTAGTAGGCAGCAGCCCCTGCCAGTGCATCATCACCCAGTGGCCAAATCAGTCCAGAGTGTGGTGGCCAAAGGAGCCTAAATGGTATCCCAATAAGAAAGAGGGAAGAAACTGCACTATCTGGATGAAGACTGATGGAATGGAATCAACTGGACTATGGAACTGCACCGGGAACAACCCTTATCAAGGAATCCCGGTGTTGCGAGACATATGAAACAATGTTACCTCTAGTGGACCGGCCCCTGAAGGACTGTTATGGATATGCGGACACAAGGCATATTCGGTGTTGCCAGACAATTGGAGCGGAACTCGCCTCATTGGACTGGTACAACTGGGATTTTTCCTGCTAAACACCGAAGAGGGGCGGTCTCTAGGAACACCCGTATTTGATGACCTATATCGGAAGAAGAGGAAAATGGACATTGGCGAATGGAAAGATGATGAATGGCCACCCGCAAGTATCATCTCATACTATGGACCAGCCACTTGGGCACAGGATGGATCCTGGGGCTACCGAACCCCAGTATACATGTTTTACCGGATCATAAGACTCCAGGCAGTACTGGAAGTAATTACCAACCAAACTGCGGTGGCACTAGAGATGCTGGTGAAGCAGCAGACACAGATGAGAGCAGCAATATACCAGAAACGGTTGGCCCTAGATTACCTTCTGGCCGAAGAAGGAGGGGTATGCGGAAAATTCAACCTCTCTAATTGCTGCCTTAGTATCAATGACAATGGACAGGCAATAATAGACATATCAGAAGGAATCCGGAAATTGGCACATGTTCCAGAACAAAAGTGGAATTCAATTATGGGCACCCGATGGTGGGATTCCATCCTCGGAGGAACATGGTGGAGAATGGTGGGACTCGTGTTTCTATTGGCTGGGCTGATCTTTATTGCCTGTTGTATCCCTTGTTTTAGGGAACTTATTACGAGGAGTGTAAGTCAGATGCAGGCTGTAGTAGCATCTATGGGAGAAAAAGGGGTAGCACAGAAAATAATGATAATGTGACCAGGGAAGGTCCAGGATCCACAGGAAGAGGAGATTAGGAGAATGTTATTTCAATTGGAACCAAGGGAGCTTGAAATTGGGGTTTAATCAATAAATGCGTAGCAAAAGAAAAAGGGAGGATTGTGAGAAATATAGCAATTTAAACCCCCACTGTTGTGAAGGTCCTGACAAGGAGTCTGACATTGTTATGAATGAGGTAACCAGCATCGTCCTTGAGCACCATTGATAGCAGGGTATAGTGGCAGGCAAAGATGGGGATGCAGCCATAAATCACCAGATACTAGCTTTTCACTTAAAATACAAGAAACTAGGCCAGGTCAATTACAACTGAGCATGCTTAATGAAATAAATGAATATTACTTACACACCCCTGGTCGAGAAACTGCTCATTACCATGAACATGCTATGTATGATGTGGGAGGTACTGGGGGACGTACCTATAGACTGTGCACCTCAGTGCTCTGATTGGGAAGAGCCAGAAGGGGAGGTTAAGCCAGCAGAATTGTGTGTATAAAGGGGCTTTACTTTCCTGACTTTGGTGTGTCTCAACTTGGAGAGGCACCCGATTCTGCAGACTCGCAAATAAAGCATCTTTTGTTTCCACGATTTAGTCTCTGAGTAGTGATTGTGAGCACAAACTATATCTCACAGATTCTTCCTCGGCAGTTATGGACAGTCATTTTTGAATAGAAAGAGAGTAGAGGTTTAGAACATCGAACAAAGAACAGTTCAGTACAGAAAAGACGCCCTTCATCCCACAATGTCTGTATTGAACATCTAGCCAATGCCAACTCTTGTCTTCCTGCATATAATCCATATCTCTCCATTCCCTGATCAATTATGTCCCTATCCAGAGATCTCTTCAATGCTACTATCGTATCTGCCTCCTCCACTACCCCCAGCGGAGAGCTCCAGCCACTCACCATGAAAAACCTGCTACACACATCTCTTTCAAACTTTGCCCCTCTCACCTTAAATCCATGCACTCTTTATATTTGATGTTTAATATTAGGATTTTATGAAGGTAACCATTTTGTGGTGGTATTTTAAGTGTTTCATTGTCACTTGTACCAAAACAGTACAATGTTATTCTTACTTGCATTACTGTAACATATCAGATAAGTGCAGTTCACAAACACCCAGTGAAAAAGCTGCTCTGGGAGGCCATGCTGCAATGCAAATGTGAGCTTAGATATGAATCCATTGCTATCTTGCAGGCGAATGTTTCCCTTGTACTCTTGTAACAGAAATGTAGCATGTACAAGGAAACTGAGGATGAACATAGTGTGGAGCAGATAAGGCAGCCTCTGTTATCAGTGCATTCTTTAAATCCAGTTGACAGTGATGTAGTGCAGGCCCTGCTTCCAGGCTAAGACCATCATTAGTAGTGATCTCACCTCGCTGAGTCTTAATGACCACTGCAAAATGCCTTCAAATCCTGGAGCAATAAGCCATGTGTCAGAAAGGAATAATTTGTTGTATGTTGTCTCTGGGGTCAGTTCACTGGAGTCTGGAGTTGAAATTATAAACATAACATTATCACTGTTTGTAAATGTGCTTTGTCAGTAGCCCCTGATTATCTGTCATTAAACATTGCTGTGAGGCTTCTTTCATTGTTGGTCAGTGACCTAACGGTAATTTCAATGTTTAAAATTACAATTGGTGTAATTGGAAATAACAACTTATTGGAGTTCACCCAAGATTGGTGGGGGGTCACTTATTATCTCTCCTATTTTTTAACCTTTGCTGTTTATAGAACAAGGCAGCTTTGATTATTGCTACATAATTACCTGGTATTTGTATACAGAAGGAGGTCGAGGGCACAATTTTGAGGAAACTAATTATTTACACCAATGTTCACAGTGGACGCTGCAAACTGCTGTAACCTTAAATTTGTTTGTCCTGGAGTGAATTCTGCAATCAGAGAAGACTAGTGAAATGCTCCAGGCAAAAACTGTCAGAACATTCTTATTAACCTGTGGCTGGTAGATTAGCCATTTCATTTCTCCTCTCTATGCCCACACGGCATGTCTGTCCTCAGCTCCTCTGCAGTCAGGGTGAGTCCAAATGCAAACTAAAGGAACAGCACTTTATATTCTGCCTGGGTGGTCTACAACCTTGTAGGTTAATTTTTAAATTGTCCCTAGTGTGTAGGATAGTGCTAATGTATGGGGTGATCGCTGGCCGGCTCGGACTCAGTGGGCCAAAGGGCCTGTTTCCACTCTGTATCCCTAAAACTAAAATCTAAAGTCTTAACATGATAAAATGAACACCAAATTCTCTAATTTCAGATAATTACCTCCCCCCCCCCCCCCAGTCCTTCTATCCACCTAGATCCTCCCACATATAACCTCCTTTCCCACAACACACCACCGCACCTTTCCTAACCCAAACTTCTTCCCTACCCACTCTGCTGTCTCTCATATATGCCTCTCATTGGTACCACTCCTTCCACTGTCCTCACCTCCCCACCCCTCCCCACCGAAACGCACCACACCCACCAAAGCCCACCACATGACACCCCACTCCACCCCGCCCCACCACATCACACTCCACCCCACCCATCCCACCCCACCGAAACTCACCCCACCACACCACCCCACCGAATCCCACCCCACTCCGCCCCACCGAAAACCACCACACCATACCCCACTCAACCTCACTTCACCTCACCCCACCCCGCCATGAAACACCACGGCCCCCCACACCTGTTTATATTTACTGTTAATAAACAAAGATTTAATTTGTTTATTTTAGTTTTGAGATAGTGGCGAAACAGGCCCTTTGGCCCACCGAGTCCATGCTGTTCAGCAATCCCCGCACATTAACACTATCCTACACACACTAGAGACAATTTACAAATATACTAAGTCAACTGACCGACAAACCTGTGCATCTAATTCTGTACAAACTCCATACGGATAAGCACCCATAGTCAGGATTGAACCCGGGCCTCTGGTGCTGCAAGGCAGCAACTCTACCACTGTGTCACTGTTCCGCCAAATTAATTGTTTTAATTAACTAGGACCCAAAATGTTGAAGTAACTCAACGGGTGAGGCGGCATCCATGAAGAACATAGATAGGTGACGTTTCAGGACTGAAGAGGGATTCTGACCCGAAATGTTACCTAGGCGTGTTCTCCAAAGATGTTACTTGACCCACTGAGTTACTTAAGCATTTTGTGTCTATCTCTGGTAAAAATTAGCAACTGGAGTTCCTTGTTACTATATATTTTGTCAAGAGAAATGGCCTGAATTAGCAATAACTATTAGCCGAAACGTCGTCTATTTCCTTCGCTCCATAGATGCTGCATCACCCGCTGAGTTTCTCCAGCATTTTTGTCTACCTTCTTTTTAAGATCGTCAGTTCAGGGGAAATGAGGGGAAATGGTCAGGGTCAGAGATCCATCAATGATGTGGTTATAGCAGTAATCATCACCTCAAATCTAGGCTGAGGTTCAATGAAATTCTGAAGTGCTGCATTGTTGCTGGGTCAGTATTGAGGAAGCGCTGCACTCTTGATGGATCATTACTGATGGATTGTTGCATTGCTCAAGGGGCAATATTGGGGGAATGCAGCAGAACAGGGAGGAATTGCTGCATTGCTGTTTAGGGCATCACTGAAGAAATGCAATCTTTCGGATGAAACATTACACTGGAAGTATGTCTGCTCTCTCTGTGGGTACAAAATACACCATAGCAAAATTTTGAAGCTTTTTGCGTACAAGTTGGTGCCTTATTCCCTACATTACAATGGTGAATACACTTTAAAAATAGTTCACTGGTTGTAAAACATTTTGGGGTATCCTAAAAGGGACATAATGGTTTGCACAAATGTAAGTCACTCTTTTCTTATACCTTTAATCCCCATCACCCCACCTCTCTGGTAACCTTGATAATGAATGAAGTTGTACAACAGTGGCACAATATAAAAATACTTCAGAGAGCTTTCAGGTGTTACAGTACCTATCAGGGTCTGGAGGAATTAACTATTTCAGTGGCATAGAGTCCTAGAGTGATACAGTGTGGAAACAAGCCCAACTTACCCATACCGGCAACATGTCCCAGCTCCATTAGTCCCACCTTCTTGTGTTTGGTCCATATCCCTCCAAACCTGTCCTGTCCATGTACTGTACCTGTCCAAATGTTTCTTAAATGTTGCAATAGTACCTGCCTCAACTACCTCCTCATTCCATACACCCACCAACCTTTGTGTAAAAAAAAAGTTACCCCTCAGATTTCTATTAAATCGTTTTCCCTTCACTTTAAACCTATGTCCTCTGGTCCTTGATTTCCCCCACTCTGGGCAAGAGACTCTGTATCTACCCGATCTATTCCTCTCATGAGATCAGATTATCTTTTCATCAGCAGGCCTTCACGTCCAAGCCAGCAGATGGCAGAACTGCAGTTCACCTTCATCTCTGTTCATAACAGCGGATGTGACACGATACAGCCCTTCTGATATTTCCTCTTGGAGGTGCTCAGGATTTTAGTCCATCCTTGACAGCCATCAATATTGGTAAATCAGCTTGTTCCTTCTGTAACATTTCACCTTATGTGATGGCACAGTGTGTAATGGTGGAGTTGCGGCTGCCGTACAGCGCCAGAGACCCAAGTTCTACCCTGACTGGGTGCTGTCCGTACGGAGTTTGTACGTTCTCCCTGTGAGTGCTTGGGTTTTCTCCATATGCTCCGGTTTCCTCCCACACCCTAAAGTCGTAAAGATTTGCAGGTTAATTGGCTTTGGTAAAATTGTATATTGTCCCTAGTGTGTAGGATAGTGCAAGTGCATGGGGAGGTCGCTGGTCTGCGTGGACTTGATGGGCTGAAGGGCCTGTTTCCTTGCTTTATCTCTAACGTCTGGTCAGAAGCAGAGGGCAGACAATCCTAAAGGGAAACCCTGTAATGGGATAGCTGCCAGTGGGTTCCAACATCCTCCTCACATGCACATGCAGGGGAACAGCAGATTCCCGATGGATTTTCAGCGGCATCCGATTAAAATGCTTGGACCATGGTTTGCTCAGGCTACAGGAATGTTAAACGCTCAGCATAAACATTTGTATGCCTCGTCCTTATTCAAGACCCTCATTCAAGGCATGCATGTATCTCCAACAGGAGTGACAGCAGTAGCACTATCACGTACTTGTCAACATCACCTTGTTATCTTCTGTCCGTGAGGGAACAGTGTCAAAACCTTGTCAATGGGTAAGTCCATACTCTGACATTGATGCACAACCAGTCGCCTCTTCATATTGGAAAATGTTACAGATGTTCTCACAATGAGATGACTGATGCTTAATGGCCTAATGGTTTACTATGAAAGTGTGCTGGAAATGTATCAGAAGTGCGGTCGGGAGGTTCCAGCACTGCAGTGCTTATTGAAGTATGTCGTGGGGTTTTTATCAGTGGCATGTCATTCCTTTGACATGTAAACCTGAAACCTGAGTTTTTAAGTGGATTAACTTTTTAAAACACCAAATATCTCCACTATATCAAAGTGTGACAGTAAGCACACTTTGAAGGTAGTTATGGTGCCATCAGTGTCTGATTTACATGTCTGGCATTTTGATGTGGCATGTCACTTAAGTGCAGCAGTTGATTCCAAGTTATGACCTGCATTATCTGTGCTTGTTGGGAAAAGAATAGAGGATAAGTGGAAGGTTTGTGCAACACAGCACTTGAGACCAGGCTAGACGCCATAAGCCAGCAGACCATTATTTACTTTGTCCTGTTTCTCTCTTCTTTTCTTGCAGCCACCTGCTTTCGATGAAGTAATGACCTGAAACCCTACGGCCAGCCTGATGCACGGAACATTTCAGCATTTATTCTCAGTTTCTACCCTCTGTGCCACTTTCTGTCAATAGTGAAAAGCAACGGTCTTCTTCTTGTGTAAGGCTCATTTTGTAGTCTTTGACAAATTGACAGTAATGTAATGGATACCATTTTTCATATGGAATAGAGTCTAGCGTGGATACAGGCTCTTCGGCCAAACTTGCCCACGCCGACCAACATGCCCCATCTATATTAGTCCCACCTGTCCGCATTCTGCCCATATCCCTCCAAACCTACCATATTCATGTACCTATCTAAATGCGTCTTAAACATTGTGATAGTACCTGCCTCAACTACCTCTTCCAGCAGCTCATTCCATACAGTCGCCACCCTTTGCGTAAAAAAATTACCCCTCAGGTTCCTATTAAATCCTTCCCCCCTCACCTGAAACCCATGTCCTACATGGAATATTGAACCATTAAGTCACACATCGATTCCATGTCTCTGCTGATGTCAATGGAGACTGAAAGAAAGAAAAGATAGTGGAATTTCTTCAGAGTAGCATTTATATCACTTTCTTGATGAACTGAAATCTCTTTCTGCCAATGAGGTACTTTTGAAATATAGTCATGACTCTAAAGTAGGAAACACAGCATTGAATCAGCACACGGTCGGCAATAGGGCAATGACCATATAATTTGTTTTAGTAAAGTTAATTGAGGTATCAGAATTGATCATTGCATCAACCCACCCCCCCATGATGGGCTGAGAGTACTTATCGCAACAGTTTAATATTTCATCTGAAAAACCTCTGACCATGCCACACACGGTCAATGCTGTCTGATATTCTGCGTTCAGCCTCTGCAGTGGAACTCAAACCCACAATCTTCTGATTGAGGGGGAAGAGCACAACCTGCAGTGCCACACTTAATGCATGTCAGGAAGTGCACTACAACTTGCATTTAGCAAAGAGTGTAGTTACGGCAATGAAATAGATATGAAAGGAAGTAAGTGCGGAAAGCAAACAATATCAAAAGATACTGGTGCAGCTTTACCTGAGGAAGAGGCACTAGGCTGCTTTGGCAAGCAGTCTTGGGTACTGCTGGCAATTAGAGAGGTGCCAGCATAAACCCTGACCAAACATTATGCACTCTTTACACCCAGAAACTGTGCCAGAGGATGGAGGGGTAATTCCAATATAATACCTTTATTCAAAAAGGGGCGGCATGATGGCATAGCAGTAGAGTTGCTGCCTTACAACGCCAGAAACCCGGGTTTGATCCTGACTACGGGTGCTGTCTGTACTGAGTTTTTACGTTTTCCCCATGACCATGTGGGTTTTCCCTGGGTTTGTAGGTTTGCCCTCTGTAAATTGCCCCTATTGTGTAGGGAATGGATGCAAAAATGATATTCAATGTATTGGCTGTTGAATGCAAACATATCATACGCCTTCTTTATCACTTTATCTACCTGTGATGTCTCTTTCAGAGAACCATGTACTTGCATCCCAAGATAGACACAAAATGATGGAGTAAATTCAGTGGGTCAGGCAGCATCTCTGGAGAAAGGGAAAAGGTGACATTTTGGGTCAGAACCCTACTTTGGATGCGTCTGTGCTGACCAGCAATCCCTGCTGGAAATTAAAATGGTGAAACCACTAGCCACTAGCACTATCCTGCACACTAGGGACAATTTACAGTCGTTACCATAGCCAATTAACCTTCAAATCTGTATGTCTTTGGAATGTGGGAGGAAACCGGAGCATCTAGGGAAAACCCACATGGTCATGGGGAGAATGTACAAACTCCATACAGGCAGCACCCGTAGTCAGGATCGAACCTGGATCTATGGAACTGTAAGGCATCAACGCTACTGCTGCACCACTGTGCTATCCATAACTGTAAAGCTTCATTATTCTGTCATTATTCATGATCCTGCATTAAAATTATAACTCTTCAAGTAAAACAAATCTTCTTCTTACGTATGGCATGAACAGCCTAAAGTTGTCGATCAAGTGGCATGAAAAACGACATCTATTTCTTTGTGCACATCGGGTTGATTGCAACCCGATGTGCACTCCCGCATTTGATCTCCCGCAAAAGGTCGGGAGATCAAAATGATATGAACAGACACAAACTGCTGGAGTAACTCAGCAAGTCAGGCGGCATCTGTAATAGTTAGTTTAGCTTAGTTTAGTTTAGTTAAGTTTAGTTTAGTTTAAACGAGGTACAGTGAAAAGCTTTTGTTACGTGCTAATAAGTCAGCAGGAAGGCAATACATGATTACAATTGAGCCATTCATAGTGTACAGATACGTGATAACAGGAAAAACGTAAATAACGTTTATCGACATTTCGGGTCTGATTGTAGAGCGGAGGGAGCTGGAAGGAGGGCTGATATTACTGAATGCTCAATTGCTAATGCAAGTAACAATTTTATTTCAATATTTGTGAATCTCAAATAATTTTGATTGATGAAAAGGTTTGTGAAATGAGAAAATGTAATTAATTGCCATGTAATTGATTGCACTTACAAGTAAATGCACCACTTTTCAGCTATGGCAACAAACAAGACATGAAGGTGTCTGAGCAGATGCCCATGTCCAGCTCTATATTCAGATGCTCTAACATCTGACAATATTCTATTTAGTATGAATAGCTGGAACCGCATAGTGTTTGCGGATGTAGCTGGTAGCCAGGATTCCTGCCTGCCTGTTGACTAAACTTTGTATACATTCCAGTGTTCCACACTGGGGTTATAGTTACTGAACCTATTCTAACAGGAGGCTCTTTTAAAGCAAACTTATCATTCCATTCCTATTGCGACTACTAGGCCTCCAAAAAGCAGCCTAGAATTTAATTTATCTTCCCAGATCCTGACCCTGATGTCTTAACCCATGGGTATTTGGCAGTTATCCTATTTGCTTTTGAGTACCTCACTAAACATCAAGCAATGATAAATTATTTTGTCTTGCGAAAAACCAGAGACAATACTGAATTGATTAGCTTTTGTAGTTTGGATTTTGTGTTTAGTTGCAGCACCTGGTCATGCACTTCCAGTAATAGAAGTGTGAAAAATGCATACCATCACGTTCAGGTATAGGAAGGAATGGCAGATACTGGTTTAAACCGAAGATAGACACAAAAAGCTGGAGTAACTCAGCGGGTCAGCATCATCTCCGGAGAAAAGGAATAGGTGACGTTTAGGATTGAGACCTTTCTTCAGACTGAGAGTCAAGGGACAGGGAAACGAGAGATACAGATGGTAATATAGAGCGATATAGAACAAATTAATGAAAGATATGCAATAAGGAACGATGAGCAATTGATCGTGGAGCCCACAATGGTCCATTTTTGGCTGTGAGCTAGGTGATAACGAGTTATACTGAAAGTGCAACTCAAAGGACAACAGTGAAACTGGTATGCTGACTAGGGTGGGGGGAGATGGAAAAACAGGGAATGCAAGGGTTACTTAACGTTGGAGAAATCAATACTCATACCATTGGGTTGTAAGCTGCCCAAGCAAAATATGAGGTGCTGTTCCTCCAATTTGCATTTGGCTTCACTCTGACATTGGAGGAGGCCCAGGACAGGAAGGTCAGCGAAGGAATGGGAAAGGCAGTTAAAATGTTTGACAACTGGGGGATCACGTAGGCCAAAGGGGACTGAGCAAAGTTGATCAGTGAAACGATCACCCAGTCTACGTTTGGTCTCGCCAATGTATAAGAATCCACACCTGGAACAACAGATACAGTAAATGGAATTGGAGGAGGTGCGAGTGAACCTCTGTCTAACCTGATAGGACTGGCGGGGTCCTTAGACAGAGTTGAGAGAGGACGTATAGGGACAGGTGTTGCATCTCCTGCGCTTGCTGGGGAAGGTACCTGGGGAGGGGATGGTTTTGGTGGGAAGGGATGAGTTAACCAGGTGGTTGCAGAGGGAATGGTCTCTACAGAAATGGCTGGAGATGGAAAGATGTGACTAGTGATGGGATTCCATTGGAGTTGGCGAAAATGTCAGAAGATTATGCTTTGTATGTGACCGCTGATGGGGTGAAAGGTGAAGACTAGGGGGACTCGTGGATTACCTCCTGGATCTTCTTGGCATCAACTGTAACCCTTTAGTTAAATATAATTTTGTTTCTCTTCAGTTACACATTTAATTTAGGTTCTTGGCTTTCCTTCGAAGAGTTTGTATTTCCCACTTTGGCTTGTGAGGGAAGTTCAGCTTTAAATGTTCCCAATGCCAGTGAGTGGGAAAATATGTTAGCAGGCAGAGGATGAAAACCTTGAAAGTACATCAACCTTGACCATCATCCAGCTTCTGAGAGGGAATGGCACTTCCTGAAACCATGCCAATGGATGGATGGATGAAGTGGCGCAATGCAATTACAAGCAAGACAAGCATTTGGACGTGTGGCTTCATAGTGTCGAGAGGCTGCAGGAAACTGTTCCCATTGTCCGCATGTACGTGAAAGATTAAACCTGCTAACCAATGCAAACAGCAAAACATTTTTTTCCATGAGTGCAGATTTTCAATGTACTCTTTCCTTTGGTCCTCAGTTATGTTCCTAAGTTTGAAAAATTACGGAAACAATGAAATCCTTGTGCTAAAGCAGTGAAGAAATGTTATTCATTTCGCCCAGGAGACTGGATAAAGAATTGGGTTTAGAATGTTATGCTTTCACCCGGGAAAGCAGCCCAAACCATTAGAGTTGAAATACTCTTTCATTTTGGCTGGAAGAGTCTTGCATGAGGTTTGGCCAACGTCAACAGTTCATAATGGAATGCTCCAAAATACCAGAATTCCTCATAATTCCCCAAGACATTTATAGCCTCATCAGAAAAACTAAAGGAGCTCATAGGAAGCAAAGACTCCCACTGATGCAAAGGACATATCTTCTTATTGTTGAGGTCATAAAGCACTGTTAGACCACAGTACAAGCTTTTCCCTTTACCACGGCTGATGCTGTTCCTGATATGATTGAGGTGCCCAATGCTTACATTGGATGACAAAATGGAAAGATGTTCCTTGCACAGAACCTTCATTGATAAATGCAACATTTCACCACAAAGTATGATTTATGTGAGAAAACGCAATAAAGTTGTGGAGGAATTCACATTGGCAGCTTGATTAGAAATGTAAGAATTCATGCTTACATATGGATACGATGAGCAAACGTGTGATGTGGATGAAGAGTGTGCGACATATATTAACAGGCGAAGGTAGACAAAAATGCTGGTGGAACTTGACGGTTGAGGCAGCATCTATGGAGAGGAATAGGCAAAGTTTCGGGTTGAGACCCTTCTTCAGTCTGAAGAAGGGTCTTGACCCAAAACGTCGTCCATTCCTTCTCTCCATAGATGCTGCCTCACCCGCTGAGTT
Organism: Raja brachyura; assembly: GCA_963514005.1. The sequence goes on from OY740788.1 coordinate 48,537,837, forward strand.
CCTCCAGCATTTTTGTCTACCTTCGATTTTTCCAGCATCTGCAGTTCTTTCTAAAACTTATATAGGCTGCAGCGAATCGTCCAATCAGCAGAGAAGATTATTGGCTGCAACCTTCCCTCCATTGATGAACTGTACACTGCAAGGGCCAGGAAGCGAGCGGGCAAGATCATCTCTGACCCCTTTCACAAACTCTTTGAATCACTTCCATCTGGAAGGCGACTCCGGATTGTCAAAGTTGCCACAGCCAGACATAAAAACAGTTTTTATCCACGAGTAGTTACTCCACTCAACAGCCAAAAATCTGTAGCCTCCCTTTGATCTGGTATTTTGTTGGTTCACATGCTTGATCAATGGTGTTTTATCATTAATGTTTTATTATTATTAATGTTTAGTTTTTCTGAGTAATTCATAACTGTCACTGTATGTCATGTTGTTACTTGCGGGCAGAGCACCAAGGCAAATTCCTTGTATGTGAATGCTTGGCCAATAAACTTACTTACTTATATTAACAGTAATGGCAGTTAATGTGAAACCCTTCTTATACTTGCATTTTTATTTAATTAAACTCTGATATCAAGATCAGGATGGGAAAAGTCAAAGCTGCTAAGTTATAATTGAAGCTTTAAGTCAGAGGAGAGATCTGAAAGAGAGAAAAGGTGTCATAATATGGGTCACAAGTAGTTGCTCTTCCACACTTGAAGCATCAACCCCATCCAACAGTTTTATCAAATAACTTCCATAGGTGGAACTTCATCCCATTAACATCTTTACTTTGACTTTAAACTTTAGACTTTAGTGACACAACGTGGAAACAGGCCATTCAGCGTACCGAATCCGTGCTGACCAGCAATCACCAATGCACTAGTTCTATTCTACACACGCGGGACATGTTACAACTAAGAGAAGTCAGTTATGTTTCTGGAATGTAGAAGGAAATGGGAGCACATGGAGAAAACCCTCGCGGTCCTAGGGAGAACATGCAAACTCTGCGCAGACAGAACCTGCAGTCAGGATCTTGTTCTTCCATGTGGCCTGCACAGCCTAAAGTTGTTGGACAACTTGTTCTATTTGATCTTCCATTTGTGCACGTCGAGTTGATTGCATTAGTCGAAACAGGACGGACCACGTGAAGGTTGCAATCTTCCGCCCCGCAGTCAGGATCGAACTTGGGGATCTGACGCAGTAAGGCAGCAACTCTACTAATGCGCCACGGTGCTGCCCTTTATTTAATGATTGTCTTGATTCCTGTGTTTTTCTGAAGAAGGGTCCTGACCCAAAATGTCACCCAAAATGTCCTCCAGGGATGCTGCCTGACCCCCTGAGTTACTCCAGCACTTGGTGTATTTTTTTGTGTAAACCAGCATCTGCAGTTCCTTGTTTCCTCAAATGCCCCTAAGTTGAATTTAAACTTTAGACTTTAGAGATTCAGTGTGGAAACAGGCCCTTCGGCCCACCGAGTTCGTGCCGACGAGAGATCACCTCAATACACTAGCACTATCCTATACATTAGAGACAATTCACAGAAGCCAATTAATCTACTAACTTTGGAGTGTGGGAAGAAACCGGCGCACCCAGAGAGAATCTATGTGGTCACAGGGAGAATATGCAAATTCCGTACAGACAGCACCCATAGTCAGGATCGAACCGGGATCTCCGGCGCTGTAAGGCAGCAACTCTGCCACTGTGTCCCTTGATACCCAAACAACAAGCTTCATATTCACCCCCTGAATGTCACTTTACTTGGCAATGGTCAAGAGAGAAAAGATGACATCTGTTTTACACTATAGCAGTAAAATAAAACTACTCTACCGTGGGCAACCCCATGTGAAGTGTTGGTCTATGATTAAAGTACATTGAGGTGTGAGCCCCAGTTAACAGGCAATAAACTGACTCAGGAGGTCTTGGATTCAGCTTATTTCAATCTAAGATATTATTTTGGGATTTATATAATGGTACTTAGTCTGAGGCATATTTCAGTTAAATGCCTATAAATTTATGTTGAGTATCTCTTTGTAAACATTGTCCTTTAATATTTTTTTCCCAGTGTGTAACAATATGTGTAATCGAGACAATAGGATGATGTACCACAGTGAATGTGGCTTTATGAGAAGGAAATAATGTTTGCCTAATTTACTGGAATTCTTTGAGGATGCAGCTAGTAGAGTAGTTGAGGAGGAACTAATAGATGTGGTGAGTCTAGATTTTCGGAAGGGTTTTAATGACAGAGTCATACAGCGTGGGAATAGGTCCTTCAGTCCAACTTGCCTACACCAGGCAGCATGTCCCATCTATACTAGTTGTGTGCCACCTGCCTGCATGTGGCTAATATCTCGCTAAACCTGTCCTATCCATGTACCTATCTTTTGATAAGGTCTCATGTAAAAGTTAGATTTTAGTTTAGTTTATTATTGTCAGTTGTATTGAGGTACGGTGAAAAGCTTTTGCTGCATATTATCTGGTCAGCGAAAAGACTGTACATGATTACAATCAAGCTAACCAAGGTGTACGGATATAGGATAAAGGGTATAATGTTTAGTGCAGGTTAAAATCCAATAATATCCAATTTAAGACAGTTCAAAGATCTCCAATAAGATAGTTGGGAAGTCAGGACCGTTCTCTAGCTGGTGAGAGGAAGGTTTGATTTCCTGATGACAACTGGGAAGAAATCTGAAGGTAATTTGCTGGCTTGGATTGGGAGTTGGTTAACAAAGAGAAAGGAATGGGTGGGCCCTTCTTGTGTTGGGGAGACTGAACTAAAGTAACACGAAGATTAATGGTTAGGCTCCACCGTATGGTCAAATGTAATGTTTCCATGTTTGCTGATGACAAGAGACTAAGGAGAAATGTCCTCGTTCTTCAGAGAACGGGGTTTCCCCTCCCCCACTATAGATGAAGCTCGCACCAGGGTCTCCTCCATACCCCGCAACACTGCCCTCTCTCCCCATTCCCCCACTCACAACAAGGGCCGAGTCCCCCTGGTCCTCACCTTTCACCCCACCAGCCAGCGCATACAACAGATAGTCCTCCACCAGTTTCGCCACCTCCAGCGTGACCGCTCCACTCGGCACATCTTCCCATCTCCCCCCCTGTCTGCCTTCCGCAAAGACCGCTCCCTCCGCAACTACCTTGTCAATTCTTCCCTTCCCTCCCGCTCCACCCCTTCCCTGGGCACTTTCCCTTGCAACTGCAAGAGATGCTACACTTGTCCCTTCTCCTCCCCCATCCACTCCTTTCAGGGACCCAAGCAGTCCTTCCAAGTCCGACAGAGGTTCACCTGCACCTCCTCCAACCTCATCTACTGCATCCGTTGCTCCAGATGCCAGCTTGTCTACATCGGTGAGACCAAGCGGAGGCTGGGCGATTGTTTTGCCGAACACCTCCGCTCGGTCCACAATAACCAACCCGACCTCCCGGTGGCTCAGCACTTCAACTCCCCCTCCCATTCCGTATCCGACCTCTCGGTCCTGGGCCTCCTCCACGGCCAGAGTGAGCATGACCGCAAGTTGGAGGAACAGCACCTCATGTTCCGCTTGGGGAGTCTGCATCCTCTGGGCTTAAACATTGAATTTTCTCAATTCTGTTAACCCACACTGCCTCCTCCCCCTCCCCACCTCTCCCTCAGCCCTCGGGCCCTGACATTCCTTCTCCATCTCCCCCCCCCCCCACCCAAGTCGCACTAGCTTCTCATTTTCACACTACAAACAGCTTACAATGGCCTGTTTCCTTTATCATCAATACTTTTTTGCATATCTTTCATTCATTGTTCTATATCTCTCCACATCACTGTCTATATCTCTCGTTTCCCTGATCCCTGACCAGTCTGAAGAAGGGTCTCGACCCGAAACGGCGCCTCCTTCGCTCCTTAGATGCTGCTGCACCCGCTGTGTTTCTCCATCTTTTTGTGTAACCCTCGATTCTCTAGCATCTGCAGTTCCTTCTTTAACAAGGAGAAATGTGAGTTGTAATGAGGATCCCTAAGATTCAAGGGGATCTCAACAAATCAATAAATGGTTAACAACATGGCGGATGGAGTACAAGGTGAAAAAATGTCTTCTTCTCCACAGAAATACCGCATTTTTTAATTCTACAGTGAGAGATTTGAGAAATACCGATATTCAAAGGAAGAAGGGTGATCGTGCAGATTTCACAGAAAGCCAACATAAAAGTACGGCAAGTGTTTTGGAGGGTAAAATGTATGCTGGCCATGTGTAAAGGTGTCTTACAACAGCTATATAGGACCTCGGTGAGACCACTCCTGGAGCACGAAGTACAATTTTGTTCTTCTTAGCCAAAAAGGAATACACATGTGACAGAGGGAGTTCAACAAAGGTTTACTGGTCACATGGGTTTATCATAGGAAGAGAGATTGAGTTAACTGGACCCCTGTTCCCTAAGTGAGGGGTGATGTCATTCAACTGTACAACATCCTTAGAGGCTCAGCAAGGTAGAGGAGGGGGCTGGGGAGGGGGGAGTTTCCCATAACTGAGGAATCTAGAACTTAAAAGTCACGGTTTTAAAATAAAACTGAGGCCGCTTATGCCTGAGGTGAGTAGAAATACATGAATAGAAATGTTTCAGAGGGATATGGGGTTGGAGGATTGCAACCTTCACGTGGTTCGCCCTGTTTCGACTAATGCAATCAACTCGACGCACACTAATAGCACAAGTTGTCCTACAACTTTAGGCTGTGCATGCCACATGAAAGAAGAAGAAGAAGGGGGATATGGACCAAACACAAACAGAATGGATTAGCTTAAACAGATATCTTGGTCAGCATGGATGGGTTGGGCTGAAAGGCCTTCTTTTGTGTTATCTAATCTATGGGTCCACTTGTCCATCACCAGAAAAGAGTGTTTGATTAATGTACAATATTTTGCAGATTTATACTGTTAAATGTCAACATGTAAACAATGCCAGCAGTTGAGTTAAGTTCAGCACTCATTTAAGTTCAGCAATCAAGGCTTCCATTTCTAATGTACCTATCAAGGCCTATAATAGAGAACATTTATGCAGAAGCCATCCCCCCCCCCCCTCCCCCCCCCACTTCCCACCCAAAATGAAGCAGTTTAAAGAAATACATTCAGAATTCTGCTGATCATTCCATTGGAAAATAAACCTTCCGTGGTGGAAATGAGCCAAGGAAAATGGGAATTTGCCAGGCATCTCCTGAGTTAGCTAATCACATTTGGAGCAGAGGTGAAGATGTAAAGAACAGCTAAGATTCCCATTCAATTGCCTTTACAGATCAGGGTATTGAGTAGTGGAGTTGGAATGTCATGATACAGCTGTACATGATGTTTGTAAGGCCACATTTGGAATATTGTGTACAGTTCTGGTCCCTCATATAGGAAGGATGTTATTAAACAGGAAAGGGTGCAAAAAAAACTGAAGATGTTACCAGGTCTGGTATGGTTAAGCTAAAGAAAAGGATTGATTAAGTCATACAGCACTGATTGAGGCCCTTCAGCCCAACTTGTTCATGCCCATTCTAAACGAGTTGCCTTTACCTGCATTTAGCCCATATCCCACAAAAGCATTCTTATCCATGTACCAGTCCAAATACCTTTTAAGTGTTGTATGATGCCTGCCTGAACTACCTCCTCTGGCAGTTCATTCCATACACCCACCACCCTCTGAGTGAAAAAGGTGCCATCAGATTTCTATTAAATCTTTCCCCTTTCATCTTAAACTTATGTCCTCAGGTTCTACCCTTCCCGGAGATGTGATCAATTTTCGGTTCACATTCTCAGGGCTCTGCTGCCTACCATCGATGGAGCTGGAAGCCTCCTCGGACTGTTGTGAGCCCCACCGCGGGGCATGGACTTAACATTGGAGCTGAGCCCTTGCCTGGGCTTGCTCCCACCTCGACCACTGCGGAATAAACATCAAGGGCTCGCAGTCTCGGGTGAGGCAGAGTCAGGAGCTCCAACGTTGCAGAAGGTTCACCAGCCCCGAAGCGAGGTTCGATTGTCCAGCGCGGGGGAGCTGACAACCCCCCGATGCAGGAGCACATCGCCTCGATGTGGAGGGTCTGAACATTGCCGGCTACGGGAGTTAAGATCATCCCGTCAACGAGGGGCTCGAGGCCCACGACTGAGGAAAAACTAAGGGAAGGACTTGAACTTTATTTCGCCTTCCACCACAGTGAGGAATGTGTAGGAGACACTGTGGTGGATGTTCATGTTAAAATGTGTTTTTGAAGTGATCTGTTACTTTTAATTGTATGACTGACCTGGCCAATGAATTTCCTCGTATGTTGCAAAACATACTTGTCGAATAAAGTGTGATTCTGATTCTGATTCTTGACTCTGGTTCTTGATTTCCTTACCCTGGGTAAAATAATCCGCATCCACCCTATCAATTTCCCTCAGGTTTTGCACTCCTCTTTAAGATCTACTAGACTAAGTGGGACCCATTGGGTGGGGGTGGGGTGGCAGGGGAAGTGTGTATGTGGGCAGGAGGGGGGGAGGAGGAGAGATGTGGGGGGGGAGGGTGTGATGTAGAGATGAGGGTGTGTGTGGGTGGGGTGTGGTGGGGAGGGAGGATGTGGGAGAGGGGAAGGAATGGTTTGGGGGAGGGGTGTGTGTAGGCGAGGGGGGGTGCAGGAGGGGTGTGGAGGAGAGGGGTGTGTGTGTGGACGGGGAGGGGTGTGAGATGTGTGTGGAATGGAGCGTTGCATGGGTGGGAGGGAGGGGTGTGTGGGATGGAGGAGTGTGTGGGGCAGCTGTGGGGGGGAGGGGTGTGGTGGGGGGGTGTAGAGGGGGAAGGGGGAGGGCAGAAGGGTGTGGGAGCAGGGGGAGAGTGCAGGGGAGAGAGAGCTTGGAGAAAAGACAGTGGAAGAGCCATGGGGGAGAGTGCTGTATCACTGGGGAGGGGTGCAGGAGCAAACGAGGGGGACCAGAGGGAAAGGGGTTGGAGGAGGACTCACAGCGGGCGTTGGTCGCTGGTCGCTGGTCATTTCGCTGGTCGCTGGTCGTTCTCCGCCACCAGGATCAGAGTCTCCACTTTCCATTTGGCGACATCGGCGCCATGTCTAACTCCATGCTGGCTGGGCTGGGCTGGGCTGGGTCGAGCTGGGTCGGGCTGGGTCAGGCCGGGTCGGGCAGGGTCGGGCCGAAAGATGCAATGACACAGGAAGGGGCAGACCGTCCCACGGAGTGACAGTAGAAGGGACCAATCCGCGTGGCGCTGAATGGCAGGAGAGTCAATGGATCTACGCAGCGTGGTTTTTAAGATTTTTAAACCTCAATAACTCTTACCAGCTTCAACAGATCGGAACGAAATTTGGTGCAATCGCAGCATAGGAGAACAACGAGTAAGCTGGGGGGAAATGGTAGTGTTATCGCGTTGCGCTGTTGTGCAAATAGAATGACCGCCAAACCGGCAGATAACAAAATCAGAGATTTAGTTATGTATAGATAGATAAGGATAGGCTGGTTCTTTTATCCTTGGAGTGTAGATATGGGGAGACCTTACATCTATATTACTAAAAGTCTGATCTTGACCACTTCCTGTTGTTCTGTATATTGATTTTAGAAAAAATTATGACGGGTGTTGATAAGGTGAACAGCCTTTTTTACCTGATAAAGGAGTCTAAAATTATAGGGCATAGGTTTAAGGTGAGATAGGAAAGATATAAAAGGGATCTGAGAGTCAAATATTTTCACTCAGAGGATGGTGCATATATGGAACCAACTGCCAGAGGAAGTGGAGGAGGCAGGTACAATTATGACATTTAAAAGGCATTTAGACAAGTACATGAATAGGAAAGGACTGCAGGGATGCAGGGATATGGACCAGGGAAGTCGGACTAGCTTTGTTAGGCAACTTGGATGAGTTGGGTCAAAGGGGCTGTTCATGTGCTGTAAAGCCCTATAACCATATGATTCTAAAATAAGTATTTCATAGAAAATGGACGTCTAGTGAAGACAGCCTTAGGTTCCTTTGGAATGTAGCCCCTGATGCATCCACAATATTTCATGGAAAATCCGTTATGATTTTCACCAGTAATTTTCTCAGAACCCCTTTCACTCCTCTGGAGTACATCACAGAAGGACATCATCACATGTCTGATAATATAGCTGCCAACTTGTAAGGCGTCTTAGATAGACACAAAGTGCTGGAGTAACTCAACAGGTCAGGCAGCTTCTCTGGAGAAAAAGGATGGGTGATGTTTCGGGTCTGAACACTTCTTCAGACTGAAGGAAGCATCTAAAACCAGAATCTGCAGTTCCTTGTTTCTATATTTTGTTGGGTGCCTTGGTACGTTGCACTATGGAAAGGGTGCTACATACAGTAAATACCGTACATAGGTTTCTTGCCTGACTTCTGTTGGAATTGGAGCAATGGAAATGAAACAAGCCAAAGGCAATTCCCAGATTATGACTCACTCACCCATAAAAATGTCGAATTAGTAAAGCACCAGAGGAGATTGCACCCCCAGAATGTCAGCAACTTCGCAGCGGAAAAGAGAGACTCATAGGATGGAACAAAAAGCAGATCCAAAGAATATAATTCAGTTTTAAGTGCACACTGCTGTTAAAGCCACTATCAGCATCTCCACAAGTCCTGTCAAAAATACAGAAAATACACTTTTGCCAAGAGTGTGGCTGCTTCATTTGGTAATGAAATCCATATTACCAAGCTGTGGGACATTTGGCATCCCACTAAAAACAATGTGCATCTCTTTGTATCCTTTTAAATATGCTTTTAAGTATTACATTTGAGACTTTCAATTTGTGACAGGGGTGCGTACAGCTTGATATACACGTCCAATATTACAGTTTTTGAAGAAAAAGTATCAAAAGTTTATGTTGCAAAATTCTGTACACCAATCACTTCTTTCTTCCTTTGTGCTTTCAAGGAAGCAAATTTAATGGATAACAGTTGTTACTTTTGCCTATACAACTAAATACTTTAATAGGTGCCAACAAAGTATATCCTTAGAGCATAACAATTTTGTATAATGATTATAAAAACACATTGGTGCAAAGATATAATGGATTATCTCCTAATCCTATGCACATGATGATCGCTGGAAGGTGACGGAGTTGGAAAGCAATGAAAGTCTTAGTAGTCCACCAACTGTGGCCTGAAATGCCAAAACCTATATCCCGAGGAGGAGATGGACATCTTTTATTTCATTTTGAGATAAAGCAGCTTTGCAGTCAGCGACTTTGGAAAGCAATATTGGAGTCAAGAGTAAAAGTTTTGTTTTGATTTATTCCACAGCCGTTTCCAGTAGTTTCTGGTGGGCCTCAGCTTTTAACTACTAAACCAACCCCATGAGGCAAAAGGGAGTTGCAGACAACTTCGGTTCAGCCCTGCTCGTGCTTTGCTGTGCTGACTCCATGCATTTTTGCAGAGTGCCGACACATATCAGCAGAAACATTTTTGGAAGACATAATCAGGTCAGGGAAGCACTCAAGGATAATGACATTGCTGTCATTATCCAGAACTAATCTTTGCACATGAAAGTTGCTGTCCAAATGTCCTTTATCTGTCAGGACTACTGCATCCAGGTTGTCTTTAAAACCAGCAACTGAGCTATTCCAATGTGACGACTAAACCCGCCTTTCCTCAACGTTTATAAGGACTGCTTTTTGCTCAACTTTCCAGCATCTATGGCCTCTTGCATCTCCAGATCAAAGCTTTAAGCTGATCTCTAAAATATCATATTCACGTCTATGAACTTAGACACACATTCTCTCCCAACTCATCAATAATTAATTGAATTTGAATTTGCTAAATGCCAAGTTTCATTAGGCATCTGAGACGATGCTCTGGAAGATGGCTTGAATGCCATCACCTCCTCCAAGGCGAAATCAGGAGGCAACTCAATTGTCAGCGAAGTGTCACTCCCTGACGAGCTCAATGCATTTTACGCACGTTTTGATAGGGAGAACACTGATCTGCCTTCCCGAGCCCCCATTCGCCATGATGGTATTTCAGTCACAGTCACAGAGGCCGACATCAGAAGATCCTTCAGGGGGGTGAACCCTCGTAAAGCACCTGGACTTGATGGCATACTCGGTCGTGTTCTAAAAACCTGTGCGGACCCACTTGCTGGAGTTTTTACGGACATTTTCAACCTCTCACTTCTGAGGCCTGAGGTTCCCACCTGCTTTAAAAGGGCATCAATAATACCGGTGCCCAAGAAGAGCAAGGTGACATGCCTCAATTACTATCAACCAGTGGCACTAACATCTGTGATGATGAAGTGCTTTGAGAGGTTGATTATGGCGCATATCAACTCCTACCTCAACAAGAACCTTGACCCACTGCAGTTCGCTTACCGCCATAACAGATCAAAGGTGGATGCGATCTCACTGGATCTCCACTCTGCTCTGGACCACTTGGACTACAAAAACTAAATTGTCAGGCTGTTATTCATTGACTACAGCTCGGCATTTAATTTAATCCAATCATTCCCTCCAAGCTGGTTACCAAGCTTTCAGCCCTGGCCCTGTGCATCCCTCTGCAGTTGGATCCTTGACTTCCTCATCCACAGACCACAGTCTGTCCGTATTGGTGGAAATGTGTCATCCTCAATAACAATCAGCACAGGAGCACCTCAAGGCTGCGTGCAGAGCCCCTGCTGTACTCACTCTATACTCAAGACTGCATAGCCGGACATTGTGCAAACTTCATCATCAAGTTTGCCGACGACACCGCTGTTGTGGGACGTATCATTGATGGGGACGAGTCAGAGTATGGAAGTGAGATCAACCGACTGACCAAATGGTGGCAGCACAATAACCTGGCTCTTAACACCAGCAAAACCAAGGAACTGATTGGGGACTTTGGAAGGGGTAGGATAGGGACCCACAATACCATTTATATCAACGGAATGATGGTGGAAAGGGTCAAGAAGTTCAAATGCCCGGGTGTGCACATTTCCAAAGATCTTTCCTGGACCTAGCACACTGATGCAATTATAAAGAAAGCACATCAGTGCCTCTACTTCCTGAGAAGATTATGGAGAGTTGGTCAAAGAGGACTCTCTCGAAGAGGACTCTCTCGAACTTCTACAGGTGCACAGTAGAGAGCATGCTGACAAGTTGCATCGTGGCTTGGTTCAGCAACTTGAGCATCCAGGAGCGGAAAATAATGCAGAAAGTTGTGACCACTGTCCCGTCCATCATTGGCTCTGACCATCCCACCATTGAAGGGATCTATCGCAGTCGCTGCCTCAAAAAGGCTGCCAACATCATCAAGGACACACACCATCCTGGCCATGCACTCATCTCTCTGCTACCATCGGGTAGAAGGTACAGGAGTCTGAAATCTAGTACATTCTGGTTCAGGAACAGCTTCTTCCCCACAGCCATCAGGCTATTAAACTAATCTACAAACAGACTCTGAACTGTAACAGCCTATTGCACTTTATCTGTTTTTACTTATGGTGTACATGTGTGGTCTATGCTATATAGACACGTTGAACTGTTCAGTATTTATGTTTACAATACTCTGTTGTGCTGCAGCAAGCAAGAATCTCGTTGTCCTATTTGGGACACACGACAATAAACTCTCTTGACTTGACTTGACCTGACTTGACCGCTTGAACCTGCAGAGAGTGGTGAATGCTATCTGTCATCCTGGCACTCGCCTTCTCTCCTATATCTTCTGGGAGAAGATACAGGAGCTTTAAAGGTTGTATGTCCAGTTTCAAAAACAGCTTCTTCCCTACTGCTATATGACTGCTGAACCAATCTCCTCTTTCCCATCCTATTCCAAAGGTGCCGCTGTTGTACTTTAACTTACCTACTCTTGAGTCTTCTTATTTGGTTATTCTGTTATTTGTCTTTAGTTTTGTTTTCACTACTCCAGATCGCAGTACAAACTTTGCACAATTTTACTGTTTTGCATTTGTCATATTTATTGTTGGAGCGATCTAATTATCATGTAAACGGTGTACTCTATGAGCTTCATGTGAACAAGGCGCATCTTCATGAACTAGTATATATGACAATAAACTAATCTGAATTTGGATATAAGCTTAGAAATTTAGTATAGCCTCTCATGGTTGGACATGCGTGTTGTTTTACTGCAAAATGGGAGTAACATTTGTCTTTCTCCTCACACCACATCCAGAGTTACTTGAGTTTAGTGTTCATGCAGACCTGTTTCATCACATTAGCTTTCTTCTCAATGGTAATTGTTTAAGAACTAGCAATTTATGCCATGGCATAGAAAGCACACCATGCCTCCACTTCCTCAGAAAACTAAGGACATAGAAACATAGAAAATAGGTGCAGGAGTAGGCCATTCGGCCCTTCGAGCCTGCACCGCCATTCAATGTGATCATGGCTGATCATCCAACTCAGTATCCCGTACCTGCCTTCTCTCCATACCCCCTGATCCCTTTAGCCACAAGTGCCACATCTAACGCCCTCTTAAATATAGCCAATGAACTGGCCTCAACTACCTTCTGTGGCAGAGAATTCCAGAGACTCACCACTCTCTGTGTAAAGAATGTTTTCCTCATTTCGGTCCTAAAGGAATTCCCCCTTATCCTTAGACTGTGACCCCTTGTTCTGGACTCCCCCAACATCGGGAACAATCTTCCAGCATCTAGCTTGTCCAACCCCTTAAGAATTTTGTAGGTTTCTATAAGATCCCCCCTCAATCTTCTAAATTCCATCGAGTACAAACCGAGTCTATCCAATCTTTCCTCATATGAAAGTCCTGACATCCCAGGAATCATTTGGCATGCCTCCAATGACTCTCACTAATTTCTGCTGAGGCACGTTACAAAGCATCCAATCGGGATGCATCACAGTTCTACCTAAGTGCAAGAAATTGCAAGGAGTTGTGTGTGTCTGTGTATGCATGTGTGCATGCATGCATGTGTGTGTATGATCATGTGATGGGAGTAGAATTAGCCCATTCGACCCATCACGTCTACTCCACCATTCAATCATGGCTGATCTATCTCTCCCTCCTAATCCGATTCTCCTACCTTCTCCCCATAAACTCTGGTACATGTGTATGTGTGTCAGGAGAGGGAGAGAGTGACACACACAAACAGGAAAGGCTGGTTACCTGAATTTGTTGAATTCAGTGTTGGGTCTTTGTGATATTAATTTAAAGATTTAATAGGAACCTGAGGGGTAACCTTTTCACAAAAAGGGTGGTGAGTATGTGGATTGAGCTGCTGAAGGCGGTAGTTGAGCCAGGTGCTATTGTAACATTCAAGAAACATTTAGACAGGTGCATGGATAGGGCATGTTTAGAGGGATGTGGGCCAAACCAGGCAGGTGAGACTAGTTGTACATATATAGGACATGTTGGTCGGTGTGGGCAAGTTGGGCCGAAGGGCCTGTTTCCATGCTGTATGCCTCTCTGACTATGATATTGCAGAAAACTACTAATTTGAATGCAAAGAACCAAGACAGAGAGCCTTTTCAGGCCAATGCCAATGCTAATTATATGAAAAATAAAAGCAAAGTTGAGCCTTTTGGCCCTTCATTCTTGCTGAGCCATTCAGTAACATCACGATTAAACCCCAGTGCCATTTTTCAATCAGTAGCATTACCTTTTAACCATTCCCCAAACTCTAAGACAATCCTCCATTCATTGCTCCCTGCAAAGTTGTGCTTTGGAAATCCAGGCAAAGTTCGCTGATGTCTTTCCTAAGCCATTCCTTTGTCAGATTTACAACTGTGAAATATCTCACTTCAATTAAAGAGAGGAAGAACTTTGGCCATTAACAAAGGTTCTCCTGCACTCTTTTCACAGAGGTAATAACCCACTTCAAATACTGAATTAACATTTGCTTTAAAACACACAAGGATTGTTGTATAAATACATTAAGAGCTGATATGTGAACTTCACTGATTGAATAACATTTAAGAGTTTACTTAGGCTTTTAAACGAAAGCTCATTATCACCCAATTACTACTTTCTGATTTAACTGACCAGCGGGGCACTTTAAACGAATATCTCAGTTCTTAAAAAAACAGTTGCTTTGCAAATTTTTAAAGCAATGATTGAAAGCTCAAAATGTTTAGGAATAAGGGTCTCGACCCGACACGGCATCTATTCTTTTTCTCAGTTGCCTGACCCGCTGAGTGGCTCCAGATTTTTGCATCTATCATTGATTGAAAGAGCAATGTGTACAGCAAGGAACTGCAGATGCTGGTTTACCCCAAAGATAGACACAAAATGCTGGAGTAACTCAGCGGGTCAGGCAGCATCTCTGGAGAAAAGGAATAGCGAATGTTTTGCGTCGAGACCCTTCATCAACACAGCAATATCGGTTGAGTTGGCGTTACATTGCATTAGGTCCATCTAACACCACCAGTGTCACAGGCAGCTCAAGGCATCTGAGTTGTGCCTCTGGTAGTCACAGAGAGTACTGTACATGCAAAAGACATTAAAGGGAACAAACTCTGCTGTGGGAGGAGTGCTCCCCCCTCCCCTCCCCGATGGGACTCTGTGGAGACATTCTAAGCAGTGAAGAACTTGCCAATTGCAGAGACATAGAGCCTACTTTGACTCGAGTTACAAACCTGTAGTTGTGGTGCCTCCTATTGGCAAGATTGTGCCAGCAATTTATCTTTTGTCATTTACAGTATACTTGCTGTGCTACACTCCTGATTTTAACATGTTGGGAGAAAAGAGATACTTTATAAAATGAAATATCCAAACTTAGGTTGTGCAATCACCTGTTGTTAACAAGTGCAAGAGAGGCCAAATGCACTCCACCAAAACTCCATCCTGACAGCCCACCTTATACATATTCAGATATCCAATAAACTGGAGTTGTTCCAAACCTTAATGTCACCTATTCATATGTGTAGGAAGGAACTGCAAATGCTGGTTTCAACCGAAGATAGGCACTAAAAGTGGCAGTAACTCAGCAGCACAGGCAGCATCTCTGGAGAAAAGGAATAGGTGACGTTCTTAACAAGGGTCTCGACCCGAAACATCATCTATTCCTTTTCGCCAGAGACGCTGCCTGACCCACTGAGTTACCCCAGCGCTTTGTGACTATCTTTGAAAATTTTTCATTCTTGCTTTTGTTTGTGCCAACTAACAGATGTAACCGAAGATAGGAATGTAATTTTATTTCAGTCTCTTCCAAGATGACCATTTCCAATAGCCACATTTATTCTACTCCCTCTTATCCAGCTGTTTGTTTTTTTATGCGTTTGATTTCATGGTAGCCTATAAAAGGGAATAAAATCAGGTCACAATCATTTCAACAATAACCTACTTGTCACATTCTTGTGGAGGATGTGAGCCACTCGGGCAGTGTCTCATGGTTCACAGTTCCGTCTAAACTATGGCTTTCAGGTTATGAACTCAGTTTCGAAAGTCTGATTATAGGGATTCCTGAGGCCATCTTTGGACGTAATCCGAACATGATCCCCCTCCATGTAAGAGGACTTAAACTAAATAGGAAATAAAAGGCATCATTGAATCGGCATGAAGCGTTGAAATCCTTCATCATACCAAAGTATAGAAATATGTCTTGGTCACTTGAATCTCTCACTGCAACCGACAAACAGCCAAAATGCCCAAAAACCCTAGAATGGTGTTTTTGTATAAAAAAATGTCTTGTTCTCCTGCCAGAATTTTACACATTTTTAAGAACTAATTAAAAAAAAAAATCTGTTTTTGTTCTACATTTTAAAAATCAGTTTTAATTCTACATTATGGACATGGAGGATAAGCAATGTGATGTGCATTCGGCATAGGATCAATTACACCGAACCGTTATATTCTGCCAAAACAATGCTGTAGACAATGGCAAGATGCTGACAAAAAAGATGTTAATTTTCATAAGTTCATAAATTATAGGACAGAACTAGGCCATTTGGCCCATCAAGTCTACTCTGCCATTCAAGCATGGAAGATAGACGCAAAATGTTGGAGTAACTCAGTGGGTCCGGCAGCATCTCTGGAGAACAGGAATAGGTGACGTTTCGGGTGGAGACACTTCTTCAGACTCAGGGGAGAGGGAAACTAAAGGTATGAAAAGGTTGAGAACAAATAACAGCCGGCACCGATGATTCAAGAAAGGTAGAGCCCACAATGGTCCATTGTTGGCTGTGGGTGATCTATCTTTCGCTCTCAACCCCATTCTCCTGCCTTCTCCCCATTACCTCCGATATCTGTACTAATCAAGAAATATGAATATTGTATACTATTAATTATTGAATATTAATTCAATTCTGTCAATTTGTGATTTAAAAAAAAATCAGGTTTATGATCACTGGATTGTCAGCAAGTAAGTTATCCCTATTCTCTTCCTGTTTTTAATGAGACCCTTCAGACTGACGAAGGGTCTCGACCCGAAACATCACCCATTCCTTCGCTCCATAGATGCTGCCTCACCCGCTGCGTTTCTCCAGCTTTATGTCTACATTGGATTTAAGAACTCAAGTATCTAAATCCTTCCCCCACTTGTATTTTCCCAGATGCACCTCTGTGCTGTTGAAGCTTGGGTTGATGAGACCTGGTAAAAGGCACGCTAACTTGACGATCAGAATGAGCTCATTTTCGAACTAACTCCTGTCTATTCTGAATTAGTTTAGTTTTGTTTTAGTTCAGAGATCAACATGGAAACAGGCCCTTCTGCCCACCGAGTCCACACTGACCAGTGATTGCTGCAGATTAACACTATCCTACACACACTAGGGACAATTTACATTTATACCAAGCCAATTAACCTACAACGTTTTGGAGTGTGGGAGGAAATCGGAGATCTCGGGGAAAAACCGCGTGGTCATGGGGAGAACGTACAGATAGTACATTCCGTACAGACAGCACCCATAGTTGGAATCGAACCCGGGTCTCTGGTGCCGTAAGTGCTGTAAGACAGCAACTCTACTGCTGTGCCACCATGCCGCCCTGTTCTTTGGAGAACAGAACTTTGTCCACAAACCAAAATTACTATTCAACTACAAGCTTGTTTGTTAACTTGCTATTCACCCAAAACAGAGTTGGACTCAGTATTTCATTACTGTTCCTCAAATAAAAGTATGTATAAAGGGAAATTTGTGTCAATCGAGGAGAAGCATATATACTCGAGACAGGCCAATATTGCAAATATGAAGTAGATTCGCTGGGCAAATATTCCTGTTCAAAGATTGAATTACAGGTCCCAATCTGCCATCTAGTGGTCTAAAGACAAAGTGCAGATGATTGCAATTTAAGATGTTAAAGAAGGAACTGCAGATGCTGGAGAATCGAGGGTTATACAAAAAGCTGGAGAAACTCAGCGGGTGCAGCATGTTAATTTATGAAATTAATCTTAGATAAATATATTGTCACTAGTTGCAAAACATTTTAAACTAATAGAAAAGATTTGTTACCCACACAACTGCAATTTCTGGAATTTAAAATAATGAAAACCCCAGTAAATGGTGGAAACTCAATTTCCTTTGAACCTCAATGGGGTCAAATGACAATAAATGGTATTGTATTGTATTGTATTGTAAACACTCAGTAGGATCAGTGGAGTGTGACAAGTGCAGACAAGTTAGTTTCTGTTTTATTACTTTAAAGTTCTATAATGTCTAGAAAATAATTCTTTAATATGGTTCCAATTCTGCAGAATATTTCTTGTGGAACTGCAATCATAACCAAGGCAAAACTTATTTGGCAATCCCCAGGACAAAGCAAATAATTATTTGGTTTAGTATACAGATACAGCATGGAAACAGGCCCTTCAGCCACAGAGTCCATATTGACCATCAATCACCCGTTCACACTATCCCGCTATCACATCCACCCCCAACACACCCGGGGCAATTTACAGAAGCTAATTAACCTACAAACTCGCACGTCTTTGTGATGTGGGAGGAAACAGGCGCACCCGGACGGAGGAATCCCACGCAGTCACAGGGAGAATATGCAAACTCCACATAGACAACACCTGAAATAAGGATTGAATCTAGCCTCTGGCACCTCTGGCGCTGTGAGGCAGCAGCTCTACCAGATGCCGCCCATTGATGCATTAAAGTGAATACAACAAAAAAGGTGAATGTTACCTGGGGTTCTTTTGCCTTTGAGTGGAAGAAGAAAGAGGCTGATCTTCTACCCACCACTTCCAATGTCAGATTATCAGCTACACTCCCAGCTAAGTCAACGCCAGAGACATTTGGATCTTCAGAACCGGTTCTTGGGCTGTCATTTTATCCCGACACAATGTTTTGCTCTGTGCAGCTGTTTTGACACGGCCCGGATTGCAGTAAACCAGTAGAACATCCACACTTTAAACACCCACTTCAAGCTGGATTTGCACCTTGCTAAATCCTAAAAATGCAGGGCTGACTATCCTGCAATTTCCTTCTCTTTTCTTCCATGTACACACAAAATATACAGTAGATGCACAGATAACATGGCTTTAAAAGTCATGGAGTCATAGAGCCACACAGTGTGGAGACAGACCCTTCAGACCAACTTTCCCAGACCAACCAACATGCCACATCTGCACTTGTCCCACCTGCCTGCGTTTGGCCCATACCACTCTAAACCTATTTTATCTATGTGCCTGTCGAAATGTTTTTTAAATGTTGTGATAGTACCTGCCTCGAATACATCCTCTGGCAGCTCATTCTATATACCTAATACTTTTTGTGTAAAAAAGTTGACCCTTCAGTTTCCTATTAAATCTTTCCCCTTTCACCTACTGCAAGCATAAAAATAAGACACATAACATCAGACCTGGCTGGAATAAGTATGTAGCTGAATATCATACTGAAGCCCGTGAAGCCACCAAAGCATAGGCTATGGCAGGTAGACCCAGACAGGGGCCTGTGTTTGAGCACAAGAAGCTCACTAATGCAAGGTATAAGTATGCTGTTCGCTTCATCTGTAAAAATGAGCAAGCTATGAGGGCTGATTCCATGGCTAAGAAGCTGCTAAGTAACAATGCTACAGATTTTTGGAAGGAAGTGAAAGCTCTTAGCAGTTGCAAAACATCTCTACCATGTACTGTAGATGGAATCTCCGGAACAGCTAATATCGCGGAGCTATGGCAACAACATTATAGCACTTTATTCAACTGTGTCCAAGGTGACTTGTATAGGGTGGACAATATTGAGAGTAATGTCTCGATGGTGATTATGTCACATGAGGTGTATCATGCCATGAACAAGCTGTCCAAAAACAAAGCAAGTGGCTTGGATCATATCTCTGCTGAACATCTTAAGTATGCTAGTATGAGGATAGCTCCTCTCCTAGCTATTTGTTTTACTGGCTTTATGATTCATGGCTTGTTACCAGACTCAATGTTGTCTGTCCTGTTAGTGCCGATTATTAAGGACAAAGCTGGTAAAGTAGGCAGTCTAAATAATTACAGGCCCATAGCTTTAGCCAGCATATTGTCAAAAGTCTTAGAAAGAGTTCTGCTGGATAGAATAAATGAGTTTGTTAACTCCACAGATAACCAATTTGGCTTTAAAGCTAAACATGGCTCTGACTTATGCATATATGCCCTAAAGGAGATTGTAAACAAATATAGAGGCAAAAACTCTTCAATCCTTTTGTGCTTTATTGATGCTTCCAAAGCCTTTGACCGTGTTAATCACAGAAAGCTGTTTGGTAAAATGAATCAAAGAGGGGTGCCTAAATACATTGTTAGAATTCTGGCCTACTGGTATGCCCACCAGACTATGCAAATAAAATGGGGCAATAGGGTCTCAGCCCCATTTGGGGTTAGCAATGGTGTTAGATAAGGGGGAATTTTGTCCCCTGTCCTTTTTAATCTATATATTGATGATCTGTCGAAACAATTGAAAGCCTGCAAAACTGGGTGCGTGATTGGTAATATTTTAGTGAACCATATTATGTATGCAGATAATCTTGTGGGCTTTAGTCCATCTAGCGCTGGTCTCCAGCAGCTCCTTACTACATGTTCCGTGTATGGTGTGGAAGATGACATTAAATATAATGCTAATAAGAGTGCTGTTATGGTCTGTAGAACCAAAGAGGATAAAAGCCTATAATATCCTGATTTAAAATTGTTGGACAACAATCTAAGTGTCTGTAATAAGATAAAATATCTAGGGTATATTATTACAGAACAAATGGCAGATGATGAAGATATTTATAGGCAACGACGCATGCTGTATATACAGGCGAATATCCTCTTGCGTAAATTTGGTGCGTGTGCAGATGTGGTGAAGATGTCGCTATTTAGAGCTTACAGCACACCCCTCCACACTGTGCACCTGTGGTCGAACTATTTAAAGACAAGTATGCAGAGACTAAAGGTGGCATATAACGATGCCATGAGAACGCTGCTAAGGCAACCAAGATAGTGTAGTGCCAGTAATATGTTTGTGGCTATAGGAGTCAGTACTTTAGAAGCTATCCTAAGACACCACATGTATAAATTCATTTGCAGGATAAATGAATCTAAAAATGTGCTTATTGTGGCCTTGACAAACATAAGGGTTAGCACTACACGCTACGAATCTCAGCTGTGGAGACACTGGTATCGTTGTCTCGTTGTACGACATTGATCATCTTTTACTCAGGATTTTTAACTTAAGTATTGTGGGTTTTTTAAATATATAAATTATGATGTTTTTATGTGATTTACCTTGATTATATTTATATTTATGATATTTGATATGCAATGCATTTTTAATGTAATGTTGTCCCTTGTCTGGACCTTGAGTCCGTAATAAAGTTGTTATTATTATTATTATTATTATTATTATTATTATTATTATTATTATTATTATTATTATTATTATTATTATTATTATTATTATATTAAACCTATGTCCTCTAGTTGTTGATTCCCCCACTCTGGGTAAACGATTCTGTGCATTTATCCTATCTATTCCTCTTGTGATTTTGTACGCCTCTATAAGATCAGCCCTGCAATGGAATAAGAGTCTTGGGTGAAAGGCATAGGGTGCACCTTGCCGAATTGGAAACCAAACTTTATAAGCTGCCTGGCTTCAGAGTGAGCAATAAGTTTTAAAAGTCCATAATTTGGAGTTAAAACTCCAGTGAAGGAGAATGTTCTCATTCAAAACACCATCCCAGATATTCATCTGAAATTGTAAGATTAAATGAAAACTTACCAGCTTGAAGTTTGATCGTTATTTTATGAGGAGATACGATGAGGGATTACGTGAAGAAGGCCGTCCCCATGCATGCGTATCAATCTTCAAAGCAGCAGTGTGAAGTCACAGAAAAACATTATTGAACTAACATAATAAGATTATAGATGATAGAACAACCAGATGATCGTTATGTTACGAGGGTAGGGAGCGGAGGGCACGTAATCCCTCATTGTAACTCCTCATAAAATAACGATCAAACTTCAAACTGGTAAGTTCTCGTTTAATCATACTATTTTACTTCAGAGTCACATGAGTGAATACGTGAAGACTTTGAAGGTCTGTGATTTCATGCCGAGGAACGAGTCCACGCGTCACAGCTGCATCAATTGACCAGGACGAGTGAGAAAATAATGCATTCAAAACATGACATGTTTAACAATACTAATGCTTTAATGACAAGAAAGAAAATAACAGTGACCCCTCCCATCCAGGGGGAAACTGTGAAACAGAACTTAAAACAGAATCAGCAAAAATCCCGGATCCGGCAATAGGTTTATTATAAAACCTCTGGTACGTCCTCTCATTCGGCCATCCCGCAGCCGCCAGAATTTGGTCAAGAGGTACGTCCATATCCCTTGCTGCTGATGTCAATGCAACCCTGGTGGAATGAGATTTAAAAATATCAGTGTCCACTCCTGCATACGCCAGAACTTGTTTAATCCATCTAGAGATGGTCTGCACCGTAACCCGTTTGTGAGGTTTGGTGTAGCTGACAAAGAAGGAGATTTCCGAACCTCTCAAGCTCTTGGTGACCTTAATGTAATGGCTTATGGATGACACACACTCGTGGATCTGAGGGGTATGCCATAAAACTCAATTTGAGCCCCTGTAACTCTGGCCTGCTCTGCTTGATGAGATCCTGACCGAAAAAGGTGATATTATTGCAGGAAGAACCCACACTGTCCAGCCTGAGTTTATGTAGCGTCTGGACCCATTGTGCTGAGGCCAGGGCCATGAGCATGACTACTTTCAATGTCAGGTGGTGTAGGGTCAGAGATGAAACTGGTGCTCACTGACGGAGCAGTGTGAGGACCATGTGACATCCCATATGGGTGTGTACCTAGGTCTAGGTGGAGTGGAGTTAAAGATGCCCTTCATAAATTTGGTTATTAACGGGTGGGTCCCTATCGTGTGGTCTGCTGACCCCAGCCATAAATAATTGGACAAAGCACTCTGGGCACTGTTAATAGCACTGTAACTAAGTTTGGCATCGTGAAAAAGTGACGATAGAAACTCCAAAACATCCGTAATTTAAGCTGTATGATATGAAATGTGAGAGCGGGAACAGTACATCTCCCATTTTCTTATGTGATAGATGTACTGTTTCTGTGTGATCTTCCTCCAGGCCGCAGTGATGACATCAGTGGTACGCTCTGAAAGCCCGAGACCCAGGAATGGTCTCCTCAGAATCTGCAAACCAACAAATTTATACGGATTTATTCATGAAGAGGGTGGCTTTTTCCTGTCACTGGGCATACCAGCAGATTTATGTTCTTGGGCACTGCCATAAAAGGCTGTGTAATTAAGGCTAGAACCAGAGGGAACCAACACTGAGTAGGCCAGTCTGACACTACCAAAATGCCAGTGGCAGAACCTTGCTGAATTATTGCCACACATCGAGTAATGAGGCAGAATGGGGGAAGACTTCCGGTGGCGCTATGGAGTAATTGGAACTCGCGCCAACCAGCTCCACAAAAATTGATTATAAAACAGGGAAAAACGGGATGATTTAAAGTCACTCACCGGAGGAGAATGGGTGAGAACGCCACCGGCAGTTTTACAAAGGTGCGTGACGTCATCAGGTGCGCGACTTTACCGACGGTGTGTCGATTCAACGTACCCCCCCCCCCCCCGCCACAGAGAGAGAAAAAATCTGTACCGAAAAAAGAAGTAGGCCTGACTGGAGCCTCGGCCTCGGTTTGACTGCCTCCCAGGAAGACATCTCAAGGAGGAAATCCGAGATGGAAGACCTTAAAACTATTATTATGTGTGAGCTGAAAAAAATGAACAAGGAGTATAAAGAAGATTTAAAGATATATAGAGCAGATATCCAACTGTTTAAAGAACAAGTAAAAGATGAATTGAAAAAAGAAGTTATGATCACAGTAAAGACTATGATTGATGACTGGAAAACAAGGGCAGATGCTGCTCTGCAAAAACAGATGGATGACGTAAATCTTAAAGTCGGTGGGATGGAGTCGGTGGTTGATTTCAAGCTGGAATCTATTTTAAGGTCACTTAATCAACAATACAAGGCAATAAAGGAACTGACTAGTATTGCCGAATCAAGTGCTAAGGCGAATGAGAAACTTCTCTCCGAGAACAAACGTTTATCAGAATTATTAAACAAAATAACTGAGAAATGTATTGACTTGGAGGGACGTCAAAGGCGCCAGAACTTGCGGATTGTTGAAGTGCATGAAGGCAGAGAGGGAGATCAAGATCCTCGAGAATTTGCTGCAAAACTTCTAAAAAATGTTTTGAATTTGGATCAAGAACCCCTGCTTGGCCGAGCGCACAGGGCACTGAGACGACTCCCAAAGACGGGCTCACCCCCCAAGACAATTGATTGTGAAAGTGGTTTATGATCACGTCTTGGAAGATATGATGAAGATAATAATTCATAAGAAAAATCTTAACTACGATGGAGATAAGATCAGCATATTCAGAGATTACCCTGTGGAGGTGGCCAAGAGAAGAGCTTTATTTACTGATACAAGAAGCATCCTTAAGAATATAAGGGGTCTGAGATATGGCCTGATGTATCCTGCTACACTAAGCGTAAGCTACGATAACAAAGAGCATCACTTCATCAAGCATACAGAAGCACTTGAATTTGCTCGTAATATCGAGAAGAAGCTGGAGGAGGAAGAAGCAGTGGAAGAAGAAGAAGAAGATGCGGATGAAGAATAGTGAACTCGAACTATACTTAACTTTTACCTGATGGTGCTGTTTATCCAGAGAGAATGAGGAAGAATAACGGACTTTTAAAATCACTGGTTAAGGATGGTTTATGGATTACTAATAAAAAACTAACATATAATAGAAATAGCTTTGTATTAATTATCACTTAAAATTGCATGTCACTCCTCTTAAAATAGTTAAAATCGAGAGTAGTAGTCAAAATTATCAAGCATTAATAAGCATTTAAATTTAACGCCCCACCCCTATATATATAGCCCTTAAGGCATTTTTGGAGCTGGAACCATAAACAGCTATTTTTTTAAATAACGGAAGTAAGTAGATTAATAGCAACGCTAGTGTGGCTTACACTTACTACACTAAATTTAGTTGTAGTCACCATTTTTTTTCTGCACATCACCAACACCACTAATATTTTTTATTTTTATTTTTATTTTGTTTTTTATATTTTATATAATGTACTATATTATTTTAGTTATGATTGGTATTATACAGTTGGTTTGAAGAGATATGTATGTAAGATAAAGTTACTAGTATTAAAACTCATCGATCAGAAACATGGGTATGAGATTGGGATGGATATGCTGAGACATCTACTCCATTATAATCCACCTGAATAATAAAATGCAAGACATTAATACGAAAACTGGGGGTGATGGAATCACCTTCTGCATTTGGAACGTAAAGGGAATTAACGAACCAATTAAAAGAGGTAAGGTTTTAGCCCAGTTAAATATAATTAAATCAGACATAATATTTCTTCAAGAGATACACCTTAAAAAGGATGCGCAATATAGACTAACAGCAAAATGGATTTCTAAAGTGTTTCATTCTTCATTTAAACATAAGTCTAGAGGGGTTGCAATACTTATTCGTAAAGGCATTCCATTTAAACATAGCTCAACAATAGAAGATACTGAGGGTAGATACATAATAGTTACGGGTGAATTATATTCAAAGAAAGTCATTCTTATGAACATATATGGACCCAACTTTGATAATCCGTTGTTTTTTAAGAAAATATTTAATACTATTCCTATACACAACATAATCTAATAATTGGGGGTGATTTAAACTGTACTTTAGATAATTATCTAGATAGATCATCAACTAAAAGGAAAGCTACATCTAAATCAAGCAAACTCATAAATTATTTTATTAGTACCGCAAATGTCAAGGATGTTTGGAGAACTGATAATCCCTCTGGTCAGGAATACTCATTTTACGCTCTGGTATTCGGAACCTATTCAAGGATAGATTATTTTTTAATAGATTCAAAGTTAATTCCATTCACGTGTGACTCAAAATATCATAATATTATTATTTCGGATCATGCCCCATTAACATTTAAGATTAACTTAAAGGGTGTAACTAATAAATATTCTCAATGGAGACTCAACCCAAAAATATGAAATGATAAGGCTTGTTATGATTATCTGGTTAAACAAATTAAACTGTTCTTTGAGACTAATGATAAACCTATAATTTCTTCGTCACTTCTCTGGGACACATTTAAAGCCTTTATCTGTGGTGCTATAATATCCGCGCAAGCACACCTTAATAAGGAAAACTGTAAGATTCAACAAAAGTTGGAAAATGAAATAAAGCAATTAGATATTGAAAATGCAATAACCCCATCTAGGGTGATATATAATAAAATTGCAACATTAAAATATAAGCTAAATGAGATATACTAAATTATGTTATTAAACTTTTCCAACAGACTAAACAAGTATACTTTGAATTCGGGGATAAACCACAAAAACTTTTGTCATGCCAACTTAGAAAATTAGATGAAGAAAAAATGATACATAAAATCAGATCTGAACAAGGAGAAATACTAACTTTACCAAAAGATATTAATGACAGATTCCTGCATTACTATCAAAAACTTTATTCAACCAAAATGATGGGTCAATCTGATGGAATGGAAACATTCCTACATGAATGTTATATTAAAGGTTTGGATCAGGAAGGAAGAGACTTGCTAGACGCTGAAATACCAGTAAAATATATTAAGGAATCAATCAGATCATTGAAAAATGGAAAAGCTGCTGACCCCGATGGTTTAGGTGTTGAATTTTATAAGAAGTTTCACAATTTGATTTCCCCACGTTTACAAACAATATATAAATACGCCTACGAACAAGGAAAGTTACCAGAAACTTTAAATGAGTCCACAATTACACTCATTCCTAAAGCAGATAAGGATCTGGAAGATCCAGGATCATATAGAGCAATTGCTCTTCTAAATACTGATCAAAAAATATTAACTAACATTTTATCTCAAAGGTTAAGTTTAGTGACTAATAAAATAAGACATCATGATCAAACAGGCTTTATTCCAAAACGTTACTCTACTTATAACTTGAGACGTCTATTCAATATCATATATTCAAAAAGAATTAATGATATTGAATTAGCTGTCATATCCCTTGATGCGGAAAAGCATTCGATCAGGTTGAATGGCCTTATTTATTTAAGATAATGCAGAAATTTCAATTGGGGGACAGATTTTGTAAAGAAACAGCAAGAATATTAACAAATCAAATGTTATCAGCCAAATTTAATCTCTTTAGGGGTTGTAGACAAGGATGTCCGTTATCACCTTTATTATCTTGCAATAGAACTATTAGCCGAAAGGATTAGATCAGAACCAGATATAAATGGATATAATACCAATACCACAACGAATAAAATATCTTTATATGCAGATGACGTCTTAATATATATTACAAAACCAGAGATTAGTATTCCTAATTTACTTAATGTTATAACTGAATTTACTACATTCTCAGAATATAGAATTAATTGGAATAAAAGTGAAATTATGCCTATAACTGGAATAAAATCAAATATACTTCAAAAAATTCCTTTTAAAATAGTTACGGACAAAATTAAATATCTAGGAATTAATGTATCTAAATCTTACAATTCTCTATTCAAATCAAATTATCCCCAATTATTGAATAAACTAAAAATTCTATAATATTCTATACTGGATAACACTACGGCAGAATAAATGCCATAAAAATGATTTTTTGACCACAACTATTATATTTATTTCAAGCTATCCCTCTATACCTTCCTAAAACTTTTTTTTTAAATTGATTCTATTGTTAATAGCTTTATTTGGGATTATAAAAGTCACAGAATAAGTAAAAAACATTTATGTAAATCTAAGATAAATGGAGGATTAGCACTACCTAATTTTTTATATTACTTCTGGGCAGTTCAGATTAAGAATATTAATTTTTGGTTGGTAAATATGGATCAGGAACCAGCTTGGCTAAAACTGACCCTGAAAGTGGTGATTGCGGTCAGGAGTACCCACCACAATACAAAAATGTTGATCCAGGTGTGCCTGATGTGGCACAAAGTTTTGCTATACCTGGAGGAGGCGGTGAGGCCATGGAAGAAAACCTGGCGGCCAATATTAATTATATGGTCTCTCACCCGCTTCAAGAAGCTGTTATGGTTGAGACAGCAGATTTGTATAAAACACCTATTAATTGTACCTCACTGAAGGTACCTACGATGAATCTGGCTATTTGGGCGCCAATGTCATCAATGATGCGGGCGCAGGAAATACGATTTCAGAGAATCCTCAAGCTGATTTCGGCTGGCATCACTGCCTTTGGAAGGCAAGTGGAAGGTTGTGGAATGACCAAAGTTCAGAAGCATATGTTGGCATTATTCTGCAACTCATTTTTTGAAATAAATTGTATGAGGAAGATTGCCATTCGGCCTCTTTTACATCCAAGATTTGCAGGGTTCTGCAGATCAAGCAATGTTCAAGCTCCTGGTTATTTGTT
Source organism: Raja brachyura (assembly GCA_963514005.1). The sequence continues at coordinate 48,565,669 of OY740788.1, forward strand.
CGGAGAAAATCTGTCTAAACAAATTAAAGAAATTAATGAAGAGGCAAAAACTATTGGCCTTATGAAACCCTTCAGTTTTGGCCAGAGAAGGGCTGGTCAAATGAGAAGGGGATTTGATTTTGGAGCTGGAACAAGCTGAGGCGGGAGTATGGTAAGGAAGAATTACCAACCAGCACAGCCGAATGTACACCCATTTGTTCCGATCACTACGTCCGGTTGGAGAGATACAAAAACTTTATCCTATTAAAGAAGAATTTTTGGATGAACCTCAGATTGGTGGTAGACTCCGAATGTTTTATAATGAATGGGACAGTATAACATCTGATCGTGTTATATTAGATACTGTTTTAGGATCTACCATTGTTTTTGTAGAAGGTATGGATCCACTGGGACAGAATAAGCCTAATCATACTTTGATGTTTTCTGTTCTTGAAAAAATTCAAATTGATAAAGAGGTTAAGAATTTGTGTAGAAAATTAGTTATCGAGAAAACAGGAGAGAATCCACAACAATTTGTGTCAAATATTTTCCCCAGACCAAAGAAAGATGGGGGTTGTAGAATCATTTTAGATCTCACACAATTGAATACATTTGTCCAGTATAAACATTTTAAAATGGACACATTCAAAACTGCAATGCAGCTGGTATCAACAGGTTGTTATATCGCTACAATAGATTTGAAGGATGCATATTATTCAGTTCCAATTCATCATCAATTTCGAAAGGTATTTAAAGTTTAAGTGGATGGGACAGCTGTGGCAATACAAAGCAATACCTAATGGATTAAGCTCAGCACCTAGACTGTTCACTAAATTGTTGAAGCCAGCACTTGCACTGCTAAGGGCACAAAAACACATTGTTATGGCTTATCTATATGACATTTTAATTGTCAATGCTAATCAGGAGTCAGTTGAAAAATCAGTCTCAGCAACTACAAGTCTGTTTGAAAGGCTGGGGTTCCTGATTCATCCAACAAAATCTAAGTTACAGCCATCCCAAACCATTGAATATCTGGGGTTTGTGATTAATTCAGTTACCATGTTGGTAACTTTACCAATGGACAAGGTTATTGATTTGACAAATGTGTGTCAGAGCCTGATTAACAAACCTTATCCCTCCATCCGAGAAGTTGCTAAGGTTATTGGGAAGTTAGTAGCAGCATTCCCTGCAGTAGAATTTGGTCCACTGCATTACCAAAATCTTCAAAGGGCAAAAACTCAAGCGCTGATACAGCGAGCAGGCCATTTTGATAGGCCTATGCAATTGCCAAAGGAAGCTTTATCAGAATTGCATTGGTGGATTGAGAATGTTCCACAAGCTGTTAAGAACATTTTAGTTCAGCAGCCAGTAGTGTTTTTGCAAACTGATGCAAGTTCTCTTGGATGGGGGGCTACGGAAAATGAGACTAGCTGTGGGGGCAGATGGACTGTCCAAGAGGATTTATTGCTCCAAACATATGGTATAAATTATTTGGAGTTACTGGGAGCATTTTATGGATTAAAAGCTTATTGTTCTACTATGAAGGATTTGCACGTCCAAATACAAATAGACAATACCACAGCTGTGGCATATATCAATCACATGGGTGGTGTAAGATCAATATCATGTGATCATTTGGTAAAAATATTTGGCTTTCAGCTATTTATCTCCCAGGGAGAGACAATGTTGTGGCAGACAAAAGATCATGAATATTTAAAGACAGTACAGAATGGATGTTAAATCCACAAATTTTCAAAAATATAGTCAGTCGGTATGGAGTGCCAGACATTGATCTGTTTGCATCTAGATTAAATCACCAATTGCCCAAATACGTGTCTTGGGAACACAATCCAGGGGCAGTAGCGGTGGATGCTTTCTTGCTACACTGGGGGAATACGTTCTTTTATGCTTTTCTCCCATTCTGTCTGATTGGGCAATGTCTCAAGAAAATAGCGCAAGATGCTGCTAAAGGCATTTTGGTGGTGCCAAATTGGCCTACGCAGTCCTGGTTCCCATTGATGCTAAAAATGATTATTGAACCATGTATGACGATTCCTAGTTGTGAAAATTTGTTGACACAACCAGTAAGAAAAGAAGTTCATCCATTGCATGATTATATGAATTTGTTAATCTGCAGGTTCTGACCAGACGACCATTGCAAGAGTTTGAACTATCGGACAGGACCATGGATGTTATAAAATAGATGCAGCTTGGAGGAATAGCACTAAAAAACAATATATGTCGCATATAAGGAAATTGGAAGCCTTTTGTAGACAGTCAAAGATATCTTATCATACTGCAAACATTTCAAATGTATTGGAGTTCCTTGCTGGGTTACATTTTGATGAGCATCTGAGTTATAGTGCCATTAATTGTGCTCGTAGTGCTTTGTCGTCCTACATTGGACAAATTTCTGATCGAGATTCAGTTGGGTCTCACCCATTAGTATCCCGATTCATGAAAGGAATTTTTAATAAAAATCCTCCCAAGCCCAGATATACAGAAATTTGGGATGTTAGCATTGTTCTCACTTTGCTTAAGCAATGGACTCCAATGACTTCAATGTCTTTGCAGAAGTTAACATTCAAGGTAGTAATGTTAATGGCATTAGTATCAGCTCAAAGAGTACAAACTTTGCAATTGTTACGGTTAGATTGCATGCATGTGGCTGCAGATAACATTGTGTTTTATGTTTATGACCTAATCAAACAAAGCAGACCGGGGAGAACTGGAGCTAAGGTAATGTTTAAAGCATATCCTATCGATGAAACATTGTGTGTAGTTAAGCATTTAACTCAATACATTGAAGTAACCAAACATCTCAGAGGTTCTGAGAAAGCGTTATTTATAACGCACAAAAAACAACATACAAAAGTTTCAGTTCAAACCATTTCTAGATGGTTAAAACAGGTTTTGGATCTAGCAGGAATAGACACAGATGTGTTTAAATCTCACTCGACTAGAGCTGCAGCTACGTCCACGGCGAAGGTACAGGACGTACCACTCGATCAAATTTTAGAGGCCGCAGGGTGGTGTGGAGAAGAAACTTTTTCAAAGTTCTACGATAAACCTGTTGTCACGGTGCCAGGATTTGGACACGCAGTACTGGGTTCTCTTTAAATGCTTGCTTTGTTTTATATTATTGATTTATATTATCGATTTATGTTATCATTGATATCATTATCATTTTTTTCTTTTGTAAAATGTTTCCCCTACGATAGAGGGGTTATTATTGAAAAATTGTTCTTTTTATGATTAAAAGACTTATTACATAAATTGTAGCAATGTTTTAAAATACTATTTACTCACTACTGTATTGACTAAACAGAGTGTCGTATGGAATGAATATACGACATAAAAAACACAGAGCTTTAAAATCTTCACGTAGTCACTCACGTGACTCCGAAGTAAATTAGTAAGATTAAACGAGAACTTACCTGTTCAAAGTTTGATCTTTATTTTATGAGGAGTTACGATGAGGGATTACGTGCCCTCCGCTCCCAACCCTCATAATATAAACGATCATCTGGTAGTTCTAGTCTATATTGAGCCTTACTTTCTTACTCCGGCTATTGGTTCTATGTTTTTCATGCCGCTGCTTTGAAGTATGCCAATCAAGCACCAGGCGGGGCTTCTTCACGTAGTCCCTCATCGTAACTCCTCATAAAATAAAGATCAAACTTCGAACAGGTAAGTTCTCGTTTAATCTTACTATTTACCTTTCGATACAAGTTTGATTCTCCTTGTTCCAAAGGAGGTACAAAAAAAATTTATAGGGAAAATCCTATAATCTATAGCAATAGACGTATTTGGAAAGAAATAGTTAAGACTCTACATTTGGATAATATGTCGCTTTGCTTACCAATTATGAATAATCCTTTATTTAAACCCTCTATATTGGATAAGGGGTTTAGACAATGGAAACATTTAGGAATTATAAGGATAGAACACCTTTACAGGAAAGGGAAATTTCTCTCATCTCAAGAGTTAAAAGATATTTATGGATTGCACCCAAATAACTTGTTTAGGTATTTACAAATTAGAGATTATATTAAATCAAATATGCAAAATTATAAAAATAGAGAACTAGGATTATTGGATGAAGTGCTCAACAAGCACCCAAATACAGAAAAGCTAATAGCATACATATACAATACTCTTTTGGATAGGGAAATTCCAACAACAGAATCATACCGACAAATATGGGAAAATGAAACGGGTTTATCTATATTAAAAGACACATGGGAAGAAAGTCTACAACGTATACACCATTGTTCGTTAAATGCCAGACATACCTTGATACAATTCAAAGTATTACATAGATTACATTATTCAAAAACGAAACTAAATAGAATTTTTCCTAACATCTCCCCTATTTGTGATAAATGTCAGAACTCAAAAGCTAATTTAACGCATAGTTTTGTAACATGTACAAAACTTAATAGTTATTGGACTGAAATTTTTAAAATCATTTCTATAGTTCTTAAGATTAAATTGGATCCTGACCCAAAGCTTATTATATTAGGAGTTTCAGATTCAAATCTAATATTTACAGTAAATCAAAGAAATTTTCTTGATTACTGTTTGATAATTGGAAAAAAATTAATATTAAAATTCTGGAAGGGAACATTATCCCCCACAATTAAAATGTGGACAGTGGAAGTGTTGGAGATGCTGCATTTGGAGAGAATCAGGTTTGTGCTAATGGACAAATATGAACTTTTTGACCAAATATGGTCTCCATTCACTGACTATATGAAAGGGTAGCTGAGCTCAGCATTGTAACTCAATAAATACCCGGTGGTAGGATTAGATGAAAAGATCTATTCTGAGATTTGTGTACATGTCTCTATAGATATTGTTATGTGAAATTGTTCCATTCATTGTTGAGATGTATACTTCAATTTTATTTAATATAATAATTGGTTGCTTGTATTATTTTTTATTTTTATTATTTTTATTGTTTTGTTTTTTTATAATTTTTATTTATTTATTTTTAATTTTTTTATATAATCATAATCAATATTATTTAATCACAATCTTCATTGATTATACACCTATTCTTTCACCTTTTTACTTTCTATACTTTCTAAAAATAAAAAAATAGAAGCTAATATAAATCATTCCATAATATTTGTATAACTTTTGAAACAAGTTAAATGTGTATTTGAAAAACTGTTATATCATTGGCAATATGCATTGCTTCTAATAAAAATATAACAAAAAAAAAAATGGGGGGAAAACATACACAAATTTACTACCCCAGTGTAGCGAGAATGCATCCACCACTACTGCCCCTGGGTCTGGCTCCCATGACACGTAAATTGGTAATTGATGATTAAGCCTGGAAGCAAACAGATCAATGTCCGGTACACCATAACGAAGGACAATATATTGAACACTTCGTGATTTGACATCCATTCTTTGTTATCATTGAACTCTCATGATCTAGTGTCTGCCACCGTGTTATACCTCTCTGGTAAATAGATAGCTGAAACCCAGATGTTTCTCATAATACACCAGTGCCAGAGGAGATTGGACAACCTATCTCACAGGATACAGACTTACTGCCACCCATGTGATTAATGTACGCTACTGTAGTAGTGTTGTCAATCTGAAGTCGGACATGCACATAATGCCTGCTGGTACAAAAATACTTTAACCCATAGAGTGCTCACAACAACTCTAAATAGTTAATACCATGTGATTGAAGCATGGATGCTTCCTGCAGATCCCATCTGCCACCGCAGCTCGAGACGGTATCGATAGCACCCCATCCTAGTGCACTGGCATCAGTCTGCAGGATAACTGATGGAGTATTGACTAAAATGGTACTAGAGCAGCACTGAATATAGGCAATCCACTATTCAGTCAGAGCCTCAGCTGGTAGCTGGGTGGGTCTATCGAAACGACCGCTCTGAAGCTTAAGTGCCTGTTCCTTTGCACGCTGTAAGTTTCGGTAGTGCATAGGCCCAAACTGAGCAGCTGGGAATGCTGCCACTAATTTTCCAATTACCCGAGCCACATGTCTACTAGACGGGTGATTATCAACAAAGAGTTTCCTGCAGGCTTCAATTAATTCTAATTTCTTGCCCCGAGGCAGAGTCACTGACATGTGTACTGAGTTAATGATGAATCCCAAAAAGTCAATTATTTGAGATGACACCAATTCAGACTTAACTGGATGGATTATGAAACCTATCTTTTCGAAAATGACACAGATAATTCAGCTAATTTGAAAGTCCTCCCTATGACTAAAATGTCGTCCAAATATGCCATGACAATATGATTCTGTGCTCTGAGTAACCCCAGGACTGGTTTTAGAAATTTTGTGAATAGTCTGGGAGCTGAAGTTAATCCATTAGGCAATGCTTTAAACTGCCACAACTGATCCATCCAGTTAAACTTCAAAAATCTCATGTGCCTTCCATGAATGGCCACTGAATAGTAACCATATTTGAGGCAATGCTTGCCATATAACATCCATTGGAAAGCAGTTGTTTAGCAGTACAAAAGTTTCCATTTTGAAATGTTATACTGCACAAAGGTGTTAAGCTCTGTCAAATCTAGGATAATTCTACATCCTCCACCCTTATTTTGCCTAGTAAGGATGTTTGACACAAACTGATAAGACTCACGCCTCGCCCTCTCAATTGCTCTTTTATTGAACAAAGAGTCAAGTTCTCTTTGTGCACTAATACACTCCTGTTGTGAAAACACAAAAGTACAGCCAGGTGTATGCTGAGTGGGTGGAGGCAAGTCAGAAATGAACTCAATTTGGAATCCTTGAATAATGTGCAGTATAAATGGATTAAATGTTATCCACTGCCATCCATGTAAAAAATTGCAATCTCCCCTCAACTTGTAATGTATCCATTGCAGTCTCACCAACCTTAGAGTTTACCGGCGGTAAGGTCACTGTTTCTGTCCCCAAGGCCTGGGGAGTAGGGCTGCTGGAGGGTGCCGCATCTTGAACATGGCCCGGCTTGGGCTCTACCCTAAAAAAGACCTGTGCATTTGTTGCTCAGCACCACGTCCGCCATAGCCAGCAATCCATTTGGTATGCAGAGGAGGGTAGGAGTACAGCCTCTGAAAAAACAATACCTTCGGAGGCACCTTCATGAGGCCAACAGCCTTTGACTCCTCATCGAGTTCTTTAAGCTGTTTAGTCAGGTTTTTTCCGAACAGGAGGTTTGGGGGTTGTGTATTCCCCAGCTTACATAGTCCAGCAAATTTAGGATTTATAGCAGGACAGATGGCATTCTTTCTAATGCAATTGATTTCAAAATGTGCATTGCACATTAATGTCATCGTGTCCTGCTGTGTATCTGAAAGAGGTGCCCCCTCCACTGACCTAGCAAAGGCTGTGATGCCCGAGGCGAGTAGCCGGAGTAATTTTTCGAGTATAACCTCTTGGGCTCGGACGCCCCCTCTAATGTGCCCCCAAATGGCCTGATTAACAATGGGGACACTCAGTGAGGCACAGTTTAGTGGAGTGTTGTACCTGGCAGTGGTCTCCTCCATCTTTTGTTCTTGCAGTGGATGGGAAGCCATGTAATTAATGTTCACAGTGAGCTCATCATCCAATTGCTCACCTGTGAGGGCTGGGACCACAAATTTGGATGTAATAGACAGTCCTGATGGTCCCTCTAGCCCAACTGTGCCTCCGTACTCTGGGTCAGCATTGTACTGACCTCGTACACTCCCGTCATCCGACAGGGAGATATTATGCAGCCCTGACACAGGCGTTGCTGACTTGGGTTCCATATACTCCCCGGGCTTCGATAGCTCCGTCCTTTGGAGCATATCGTGCTGGAGTAACCTCTCCTCAAGGCTCTCCAGATGGGCCAGCCTGCCGGTTGCACTGCCCTTACAAGGGTAGTCTTCCACCTCCTGCCCTGATTCCTCTGAATCCAGGGCCCTCACAGACCTTTTTGTGGCTTTTCTCCCGCCAATGTGCTTTCTGGCAGCACCACGTCTGTAGCCATTGGCTGCTCTGCCAGCGGCCCGGGAAGTTTTTTAAAAACACTTACCTGAGTCTTTTAAACTTATCCGCTGGAAGGAGCGACACGCCCGCCAGCCAGTCATTGCGCAATGTGTCAGACGTAATGACGCGCATGCATGAGGATGGCCTTCTTCACGTAGTCACTCACGTGACTCCGAAGTAAAATAGACACAAAGTGCTGGAGTAACTCAGCGGGTCAGGCAGCATCTCTGGTGAAAAAGGATGGGTGATGTTTTGGGTCGGGACCCTTCTTCAGACATTTCGCTTTCCACTATCTAGGAACCCAAATGGTGCTCCCAGTGATTCCGTTCACCGCTAATCTGCATGAGGTTCTCTTTATGTAATTTCCTCTAGTTGAGAGCACCTCAGTTCAGTTCTGAGCTTCTAATTGCCTGTCAGCTTAATGCACCAATACACTCCCACCATGATTTCTGTTCCCACTACAAAGCTTGAAGAAGGTGCTGAACCAAAATGTCACCCATGCTTTTACTCCAGAGATGCTGCCTGACCCACTGAGTCCTTGCGAACTTACCATGGACTTTGATCCAACTTCGCTTCACTCACCCGACCTCCGCGCGGCCCCCGCTTCCAGTTTGGTCATGCTCACCGCATGCAGGTGCATGCTGGTGGAACCGGCCCTGTACGGGGATCACTCGACCTCCGCACGACACCCGCTTCTGGGTTGGTCGCGCTTGCATGCAGATCGCATGCTCGTGGGGCAGGCCCTTTACTCCAGCACTTTATGACTATCTTTTGTACAAACCAGCATCTGCAGTTCTTTGTTTCAACCTCTTCTTCTGGGCTTGCTCCAGCCTCTGGAATTCTTCTACAATTAGACAATTGCAAATGTCTGCTTTATTAATTGTATCAGAACAGTTCTTTCAGGTCTTGCATCACTAATATTGGCTCAGTTTTTTCCACTGCATTTGCACTGCCTGACCTGCATTTCCTATTGCTCTGCACTGTGCAGTATTTACAGTACATTCCTTTGTCACGTTCTCTCTATCAGCTTCCGTAACTATCCACTGGATGACTTCATCAACAGCTGATCCCCACAGATTCCCGCCCTCACCCTGTTCGAGTTTTCCTTCATCCTACTCGACGATCCCCACTCCCTCTGTGGTTTTAAAGTAACCAGCTTCCTCTCATTCCTAATTCTGACAAAGGGTCTCGGATCTGAAAAGTTAACTCTGCTTCTCTATCCATCAATGCTGCCTGACCTGCTGTGTATTTCTGGCCTTTTCTGATTCTGTTACCTGTTACCAATATGACAGCGGTGATCATGTGAAGTTAGTTCCACCTAACTAAAAGAAATCAAACTCGTGGTGATCACGTAGAATTAACATAGCAGGAAAGTTGGAACTCGTAATGCTAACTGCAGGTACTTGGGAAACTTGTTAACTCATGAAAATCTTTCAACAAGATGAAAGTTTTTTTCATGAGTAAAAATTTACTCTTGAAGTGAAAATGATATAATTATAAACTCGCTGTAAGAACGTAGTAGCCCGTGAGTTTACCGTAGTGACTCGTGAGTCTACCGTGGGCTCTCTTTCACTCAGCGGGACAGGCAGCATCTCGGGAGCGAAGGAATGGGTGACGGGATGACGTTTCCAAAATTCAGCTATGTCTTTGTGTTGCTCCAGCACTGTGTGTTCACTTTTTGTCAACCAGCATCTGTCCTTTTTTGTGTATGACATTATTTGTATCAGTGGCAGTTGATTGTTGCTCCTTTCATGGAAACATAGAAACATAGAAAAATAGGTGCAGGAGTAGGCCATTCGGCCCTTCGAGCCTGCACCGCCATTCAATGTGATCATGGCTGATCATCCAACTCAGTATCCCGTACCTGCCTTCTCTCCATACCCCCGATCCCTTTAGCCACAAGTGCCACATCTAATGCCCTCTTAAATATAGCCAATGAACGGGCCTCAACTACCTTCCGTGGCAGAGAATTCCAGAGACTCACCACTCTCTGTGTAAAGAATGTTTTCCTCATCTCGGTCCTAAAGGAATTCCCCCTTATCCTTACACTGTGACCCCTTGTTTTGGACTCCCCCAACATCGGGAACAATCTTCCAGCATCTAGCTTGTCCAACCCCTTAAGAATTTTGTAAGTTTCTATAAGATCCCCCCTCAATCTTCTAAATTCCAGCGAGTACAAGCCGAGTCTATCCAGTCTTTCCTCATATGAAAGTTCTGACATCCCAGGAATCAGTCTGATGAATCTTCTCTGTAACACCTCTATGGCAAGAATGTCTTTCCTCAGATTTGGAGACCAAAACTGTATGCAATACTCCAGGTATGGCCTCACCAAAACCCTGTACAACTACAGTAGAACCTCCCTGCTCCTATACTCAAATCCTTTCGCTATGAATGCTAACATACCATTTGCTTTCTTCACTGCCTGCTGCACCTGCATGCCTACTTTCACTGACTGGTGTACCATGACACCCAGGTCTCGTTGCATCTCCCCTTTTCCTAATCTGCCACCATTCAGATAATAGTCTACCCTCATGTTTTTGCCACCAGTGGATAACCTCACATTTATCCACATTATACTGCATCTGCCATGCATCTGCCCATTCATTCAGACTATCCAAATCACCCTGCAGCCTCCAAGCTTCCTCCTCACACCGAACTATACCCCCAGCTTGGTGTCATCTGCAAATTTGGAGATGTTGCATTGAATTCCCTCGTCCAAATCATTAATATATATTGTAAATAGCTGGGGTCCCAGCACTGAGCCTTGCGGTACCCCACTAGTCACTGCCTGCCATTCTGAAAAGGATTTGTTTACTCCTACCCTTTGCTTCCTGTCCGCTAGCCAGTTCTCTATCCACATCAACCCCCAATACCGTGTGCTTTAAGTTTGTATGCTAATCTCTTTTGCGGGACCTTGTCGAAAGCCTTCTGAAAGTCTAGATTTAACACATCCACTGGTTCTCCCTTATCCACTCTACTAGTTACATCCTCGAAAAATTCTATCAGATTTGTCAGACATGATTTACCTTTCGTAAATCCATGCTGACTTTGTCCAATGATTTCACCACTTTCCAAATGCGCTGCTATCCCATCTTTAATAACTGACTCTAGCAGTTTCCCCACTACCGATGTTAGACTAACTGGTCTGTAATTCCCCGCTTTCTCTCTCCCTCCTTTTTTAAAAAGTGGGATTACATTAGCTACCCTCCAATCCTCAGGAACTACTCCAGAATCTAAGGAATTTTGAAAAATTATCACTAATGCATCCACTATTTCTGTGGCTACCTCCTTGAGTACTCTGGGATGCAGAATATCTGGCCCTGGGGATTTATCGGCCTTCAATACGTTCAATTTACCAAACACCACCTCCTGGCTAACCTGGAATTCACTCAGTTCCTCCATCTTATTTGACCCCCGTTCCACAGCTATTTCCGGCAGATTATTTATGTCTTCCTTAGTGAAGACAGAACCAAAGTAGTTATTCAATTGGTCTGCCATGTCCTTTTTCCCCATGATTAATTCACCTGTTTCTGACTGCAAGGGACCAACATTTGTTTTAACTAGTCTCTTTCTCTTCACATATCTATATAAACTTTTGCAGTCTTTTATGTTCCCTGCCAGTTTCCTTTCATAATCTATTTTCCCTTTCCTAATTAAGCCCTTTGTCCTCCTCTTCTGGATTCTGAATTTCTCCCAGTCCTCCGGTACGCTGTTTTTTCTGGCCAATTTGTATGCCTCATCTTTTGTTTTTATACTATCCCTGATTTCCCTCATTATCCATGGATGCACCACCTTCCCTGATTTATTCTTTTGCCAAACTGGTATGAACAATTTTTGTACTTCATCCATGCAGTCTTTAAATACCTTCCATTGCACATCCACTGTCAACCCTTTAAGAATCACCTGCCAGTCTATCTTGACCAATTCACATCTCATACCTTCAAAGTTATCTTTGTTCAAGTTCAGAACCCTTGTATCTGACTTAATTTTGTCACTCTCCATCCTAATGAAGAACTCAACCATATTATGGTCACTCTTGCCCAAGGGGCCACACACAACACGACTGCTAACTAACCCTTCCTCATTACTCAATACCTAGTCTAGAATAGCCTGCTCTCTCGTTGGTTCCTCCACATGTTGGTTGAGAAAACTATCCCACATACATTCCAAGAAATCCTCTTCCTCAGCACCCTGCCCATTTGATTCACCCAATCTACATTCAGATTGAAGTCACCCATTATAACCGTGTTACCCTTGTTGCACGCATTTCTAATTTCCTGTTTGATGCCATCCCCAACTCCAATACTACTGTTAGGTGGCCTGTACACAACTCCCACTAGCGTTTTCTGCCACTTAGAGTTTTGCAGCTCTACCCATGTCGATTCCACATCCTCCACGCTAATATCCTTCCTTTCTATTGCATTAATCTCCTCTCTCACCAGCAACGCTACCCCACCTCCTTTTTCTTTTCGTCTATCCCTCCTGAATATTGAATATCCTTGGATGTTCAGCTCCCAGCCTTGGTCACCCTGGAGCCATGTCTCCGTGATCCCAACTATAGTATAGTCATTAATCGCTATCTGCACCTTCAACTCATCCACCTTATTACGAATGCTCCTCGCATTGAGACACAAAGCCTTCAGGCTTGTTTTTACAACATTCTTATACTGCGGGGGAGATGCTGCCTGCATCTCATTTACCCAACGAGTTACGCTCTCTTTAAGGATTAGTTTCTAAATAATCCGCCAATTTCTCTTATATCCGAGAACTGCTCCAGATGAGCTCTTGAATTTGATATTTTTCCTCCCAGGGGTAAAAGAAAAAACAAATACACTTAAAGCACCGGGCGTGGGGTAGAGGCATACGACCAACGAACGGGGTGATATTATCCAGAATTAGTAAAATAAAACAAAAATTGGAGTACTGAATAATGGCACAGATATGAGAGGTGCAGAAAGGAACTGCATATGCTGGTTTAAACCGAAGATAGGCTCAAAAAGCTGGGGTAACTGAGCGGGACAGGCAGCATCTCTGGAGAAAAGGAATGGGCGAGATTTCGGGTCAAGACCATTCTTCAGACTGCAGTCTGCAGTCGCCTATTCCATTTCTCCAGAGATGCTGTCTGACCCGCTGAGTTACTCCAGCTTTTCATGCCTCTCTATGGATCTAAGAGAGTGAGATTCACTGCCAGACATTGTCGGCATATTAAATGTACAAGAGTCGTTTCACATTACCGTAGCCAAGGAAATAGCAGCGTACCAATAGTCCGATTATTGTAGCGGTATAGCAAAAACATCTTTACAATGCAAAGAAACATTGTAGATATACCACCAAAACAAAATTTCTTTGACATCATTGTACATTTTCTCTGAAATTAGTTGTTGTGTTGTAAATAAAATGAATTCTGATCAGTGTTTCAAACACAAGGAAAATTCCAGCTATGGTATCCATATTTGTGTTGCTCTTCACTGGTACAACAGTGTAAAAGAAGTCTAACTGCAGGCTACACAGAGCACTTTAAGATAAACACACTAAACTGCACTACATACCCGTAAACTAGGAACATTTCATGCAAACAATTCACTATCTCAGTTAAAGATAAATGTCACATCTCTACAGCAACTGGCTACTGATAACTTTCTATAAACCAATCCTCCAAGTGAATTTCATAATTGACATTTCACAGCCTGTACAAAAATGGTAACATTAACTATGTATAGATGCATTATATTATAGATTTCATAAACAGCAATTGTAAAACTAAAATTAATGCAGGCTAACACTCATTGACTAGTACAGCATTTAATAAAATAGTTTTTAATATATAATTAAATATCAATATTAAATATAAAATGATATGATATCAATCATATAATTTTATACTTTGTTTCTTTGTTTCACAACCTTGTGTGCCTGTTTTCACTTTGTCTAACATCCTTACTTCAAATAGACAGTGATACTTTCCTCTCTCCTGCTATTGAAGTGAGTCAGTCAACACATCTGGTCTTGAATGTCTCCAATATTTGCAACTCAGCTATAGTTATTTTCAGTTTCCATTTTGTCCAGACTTGAAGCGAGGTTTATTGAGGTATGCAAGATCATGAGGGTATGCACAAAGTAAAGTAAATACTCCCAGACTAGAATATGTCACTAGTCCATTACCTTCCCTGACCCACTGAGCTCCTCCGACACTTTGTATTTTGTTCCATTGTCTCACTTTGTCCAGGTCTCCTCTAACATCATTCATGGAATAATTGGAACTTTTCATTCTACTGCATTCCTCTTTTGAAGCATCCAGCTTGCGTAACAAAAAATATTAATTCTATAAGCAACAAAATCCCAGAAATATCAAAGTCTTTCCTAGGACTTGCAGTTCTATCAGTCACAACAATATCATCTGCCTGGATTGAAATTAGCTTGTTTCTGCCAACCTTGTCACCTTCTACTAAGGTCTCTGGATCTTTGCAAAGGCATAGTTGCAGTCTCATACTGTGAAGGTCTTGTGGTCGACACAAATATGGACTCCTCCACTCTGCACACTACCAAAGATTGTGAACATTCTCCTTATTCTGGATATGTGAAATTGCTGTCCAGGTAATGACGTGTACATAGACTGTTCCAAAATCAGGCTCACTAGCCTGTAGTTTTCTGGCTTGCCCTTTCTGCCCATCTTAAATAAAGGTACAACATTAGCCACCCTCTTCCAGACTATGGTTAAAGTTGATGTAAATATCTCTGCATGGACCTCCACTATTTATTTCCTAGCTTCCCACAAGGTCCGAGGATCTACATGGTCAGGCCCTGGGGATTTATCTACCTTAATGTGTTTTAAAACCACCAATGCCCCTTTGGTCACTTGAATCTGATCCAAGACATCACAACCCCTGTGCTTAAATTCCTTAGCTGTCATGATCTTCTCCTCAGTAAAAAATGGATGACAAATATTCATTTAATATCTCCTTTATCTCTCATAGCTCTGCACAAAGACAACCATGCTGATCTTTAAGGAGACCCCTTCTTTCCCTAACACCCTTTTATACTGGTAGAATCTCTGAGGATGTAAAACAAAATGTATTGTAGTAACTCAGCGGGTCAGGCATCACTGGTGGACCTGGATAGGTCATATTTCGGGTGGGGACTCATGTTCATTCTCTTAGGATTATCTTTTCGCTTTCCTGCCAGCTCCATTTCATGACCCTGGTGTCTTTGCAATATTTGTAATACTAACTCAATTTATTACTACAATAGTGAATAAATTTCACAAATCATTGGCTTCAATTTGGTTTGGGATGTCCTGAGGAAATGATAGGAATAGAAAAATTTCGTTTCCACTAATAAGAATTTTAAGACACATGTAAAAGAGATTTTCATCAGAATCCCAATGAAATAATTATGTTGGAACAAGAACATCACCGGAGACATTTGTGGTAAATGAGCAGAGTCTGAACTCTTCGGGCTTCTTTCACAATTGTAATTGTTAGAAGAGATTCTCTGGGGCCAGTGTCAAGAATTCAATTCCTCATACAGAGCTAATCTAGCTCCTTTATCTGCAGCAGAATAATAGTCCAATGAATAATAATTCAGGAGTCCAAACCAAACAAACAGCGACATGATGGCAACAGATGCCATGCAGGGTATACTGAGTGAGTCCTGCTGTGATCTATAGTACTTCAGTCTATTCCACCACTGCTTTCTAATCCACTGACTGTGTTGTTTTAGCCACACTAGCCTGGATTGTAAACCGTCCTGTGCTTTCTTAGCTGGTTTTCACAATGCTTGCAGTCAGTTCTGCATGTAGAAATGGCAGTTTTTCATATCAATATATCATTCAAAACAGACTTTGCCATCTACATGTCTATATAGAAAACTCCACTCGTGTTCTATGGCATGAAATGGTTGATTTGATGATCCCTCACCTAGATTTAAAAAATAATACAGCTAAAAAAAGTTCACACACTGCTGAAGCAAAAACATTAACATTGTCATTCTGCCAGAGCTAAGTGGGTGTCTCCTGCTTGGATAGTCCCTGGAATGCAAGATCCCTGGTATTCATCTGTTGTCCAGCACTCACTGAACTGCATTAGCAGGTAAAACAAAGATTAGCTCTAAAGCCAGATGTTCAGAGGGTGAGGCAGTGTCTGTGGAGCATGAAATAGATTTAGCATTTCAGTATTGAAGAATTTAATCAGAACTGCCCTTTGACATACAATGTTAGTGTTTTGATCTACACAGCTTTGCATGACCTGAATGTTCCAGAGATTTTGGTTTGTATGTCAGACTTTCAGCATTTGCAGTGTTTTGCTTTTGGAGATGAGATTTTATTGAACTTAATATCGTAGATGAAATGTCTATTGATGGTTTTGTTAAGACATTAGGTTTAGTTTTTCATTGGGACATAGAAAAAATAGGTGCAGGAGGAGGCCATTCGGCCCTTCAAGACATATACCAAGATACAATGAGAAACATTGTTTTGCGTGCTATTCAGGCAAATCATACCGTACGTGAGTACACCAGGTAATGGAAAAGAGAAAATAAATAGCGTTCAATATTTACTGTTACAGGTACAGAGAAAGTGCAGATTAAAAAAGTGCAAGGGCCACTACAAGGTAGATTGGAAAATCGGGAATTCATTCTTAGCATTAGATTGATTGATTGATACTTTATTGTCATGTGCACTTGGTACAGTGAAGTTATTTGTTTTGCATACGATACATCAGTATGCAGAGTTGCCATGTAAAGGGTGCAGACGAAGTTACAAAAGTATTCAATATAATCCCGATCCCTCTTCCTTCTATCCCCTTCTGTACAGTGTTTATACGTTCTCCCCGTGACCGCATGGGTTTTCCCTGAGTTCTTCGGTTTCCTCACACACTCCAAAGATGTACAGGTTTGTAGGTTATTTGGCTTGGTATAAGCTGGCTGCTGCTGCTTTTCATATCAGCTGCAACAGTTTTAGTTTAGGTTAGAGGTACTGAACTCTAAACATGGAAACAGTCCTTTCAGCCCACCATGTCCACGCCAACCATCAATCATAAGTTCACACAAGTTCTATGTTATCCCACTTTCTCATCACCCCACAGACTAGCCGCAATTTACAGAGACCAAGTTACCTAGTTTAGAGATACAGCATGGGAACAGGCCATTCCGCCCATCGAGTCCATGCTGACCAGTGATCACCCATTCACACTAGTTCTATGTTATCCCACTATCTCATTCACTCCCTACACGATTGGGGCAATTAGCATTAGATTACCTATTAAACTTTATGTCTTTGTGATGAGGGAGGAAACCCACACGGTCACAGGGAGAAGGTGCAAACGCTAAACAGACAACACCTGAGGTCAGGATTGAACCCAGGTCTCTGGTGCTCTGAATTTATCATGGAATTAAAAATCAAGTTAATGGGCGATGTCCTCGATGGGTTGATGAAAATTTCTACCATCCAACTCCTCACCGACCAGGATGATAAAATCATTAATGGGCTGGATGCTCAAAATAACACCTTGTTAAATGTTTTTGCTTATTTTTTTGCAGTGAAAACGGTAAAGGTAAGTATCCGTGTGAACACACAAACATTTCCTTCATTCATGTACTGATTGCGAAAAGACGTTGTTGATTTTCTCCAGCTCCGCTTGGCATGAACGTGAGGTATAATAACACAGGGGAAAGAGAGAAATAATGTAGGAAATGGAAGCTATTGCTGAGGAAAATCATGAGAAGCAGAGGAGAAATTATGCAATTGGGAAGACAAACAGGGAATCCCAGGAGGAAACAGGAAAGCTGGTGAATTAAGTGAGAACTGTAACCTGGGACCTGCAGTTCCACATATAAATCCTTTACAATTGCTTTGGTGCTTTGTAAGGTTAATGTTGGTGGATTAACATTAAAATCGTGGCTCTTGACAACCAATTAGTGTTTTTGGGTTTGTGAAATCAGGAATGTTAAAGCTCTGAAGCTGAATTGTGAAGAAATACATATTGAATATCAAGCTGAGGAATTTGCAGCATCTCTGGTATGTTTCCTGAATGAAATCATTCAATGTAGGTCATGCAGCAATGAGAGAAATATGTTTTTCATAACAATTTCTATTGAAGAGAAAACAGCCGCTTTTGGGAAGAGCATGACCCAAGGGGATAAAAACAGGCCCTTTGCAAACAGGAGTAAATGTACAAAGATTAAATAGCTCAGATGAAGGAATTAAAACAAGTGATAACAGTACGCATTAAGAAAATATTGTGATATTATGATACTTTTCTTGTGTATTTTTATTTATTAAAGATATTTGGACAGGATATCCTGGTTCAATAATATAAGCTTATAACAAGGTTTTGTCAAAATAAGCAGGTATGATACGTTCTGTTCAATGGAATAAGTAAAAGAATTATGCTTAATTCAATACCCTGGGGCTCCTACAAAACCGGAAAAAAAACATATAGTAGACTAATCAAAACTTTACTCTAGGCTGGAGATTTACCATCCCCTATTTACCAAATTTTGTAACAGTACAACCCTAGCTCTATATTATAAAAGAAAGTCAGTTTTATAATTACTATATGACTATACTCATCAATTCAGGTTGTACGAACACTGAAGGCTATACCTATTCCATTGCTGATGATTCCTTAGTCAGGATGTGTTTTTTGTAATGTTCATAAGTTATAGAAGCCGGTTAGGCCATTTGGCCCATCAAGTCTACTTCACAATTCAATCATGGCTGATCTAACTTTCCCTCTCAACCCTATTTTCCTGCCTTCTCCCCATGACCTCTGACACCCGTTAATCAATAATCTGTCTCAGAAGAATAGCAGCAATAATTACATATCCTGGACAGATAATTCTTCTGTTTATGGTTGTGTGATGTGAGTGGGTCCAGGTGAGGAATTGCAACCAGCATTTAACTGCATGGATGGACTGGGTGCGTTGTCAGATGCATTCAAAGAGCCAAAGGATCTCAGCATGCCAGGCAGCATCTGGAGAGAGAATGGACTGGCGACATTTTATCAGGACCCATTTAAAAATATGAAGAAATGTGACTCGTTTAGAATTCACTACTTGAATAGATTTTGATATAGTTGACTTCCAGTCAACACAGAATATTTTTTATTTGTAGCCCAATCTTTATGAAATGTATAGGAAGAAACAGCAGGACAGAGAGCATCTCTGGAGAGAAGGAATGGGTAACGTTACGGGTCGAGACCATTCTTCAGACTAGTCAGGGGATAGGGAAACGTTAGATATAGATGATGATGTAGAGTTATATAGAACAATGAATGTGAAGTTATGCAAAAAAGTTACAATAATAAAGAAACAGGCCATTGTTCGCTGTTTGTTGGGTGATAACAAGGAGCTGGTGCAACTTGGGTGGGGGAGGAATGGAGAGAGGAAATACTGGGGTTGATTTCCCTAACTTCAGGTAACCCCTGCATTCCCTCTCCCTCCATCCCTCCCCCACCCAAGTTACAACAACTTGTTCCGAGCCTCGGCTGCAAGGGGTAAATCCGACCCACCAATCGGCCGCAGAAGTCTGAATGAGGTTGAGATCGGCTGCCTCACCCGGCTTACAAAGACATCTGTGATTATATTAATCATGTGGTGAACTGCTCATTCAGCTCCTATTTCATAGTTTAGTGCATGGAAATGGTTCTTTCTCTGAACCCATTAAGATCTTTCCAAAAGACAGCTTCCGGAGAGCAAAATTGCAGCATTTGGGACAGCTCAGTGGTGCGGTGTGGTAGAGTTGTTGCCTTACGGCACCAGAGACCCTGGGTTCGGTCCTGACTACGGGAGCTGTGCCTGTGACCATGTGACTGTTCTCCCTGTGACTGTGTGGGATTTCTCTGGGTACTCCGCTTTCCTCCCATGCTCCAGACGTACAGGTTTGTGGGTTAATTAGCTTCTGTAAATTGTTCCTTAGTGTGTAGGATAGAACTAGTGCACGGAAGATGTTGGTCGGCGTGGAGTCGGTGGGCCGAAAGATCTGTTTCCACGCTGTAACTCTAAACTAAGCTAAACAAAATTTTGCTAACCAATCATTTATCACCACCGGGTGGCGCCATAAGTGGCAGCCTCACCACATCCTGTCTCATCCCTATCTTCTTTTGTTGTTTTTAGTCTGTTTTACTTGTATGTTTTAGTGTTCTATTATGTGGATGGTGGGGCGTTGGGGGGAACTTTTTTTAACCTCTTCCCTCGATGGGGATGCGACTTTTGCCATATCATATCTCCGTCCACACTGCGGCCTATCATCGTGGAGCTGGCAGTCCCTTTGTTAGGGATCGACTGCCGGAGCTGCAACCGTAGGAGCTTTGACCGCCCCTATTGTGGGAGCCTCAATCGCCCTGATGCGGGGGCTTTGATCGCTGACTGCGGGAGATTTGATCGCCCCAACTGCAGATGTTTCGCTTGCCCCGACTGCGGGAGAAAAGGAGGAAAGAAGGTATAAAGTTATTTGCCTTCCATCACAGTGACGAATGTGAGGTCACCAAAAAAACAAGATGGACGTGCTGTCTGCGCTGGTGGGAACTCGGAGGGATTGCCATGAGTGCAATGATCTTGGTGTTTGCAGGGACATCACGCCATGAAGACATCCTGTAGTCTTATATGAGTGTGGACGGTTTTCTGACTGTTTGGGCGGACAGGGACTGCAGAGAGAATGACAGCAGTTGGTACAACTCTGGTCACATCACGGTGAAGGAGCTTGTGTGTGGCCTGGACATTGAACTGATGGCTGTGGGTCTCCGCTATGCTGTGTGCCCTAGGGATTCTTACACACGGCTGTGGTGGCTGTTTATGTTTAATCTTTATGTAGTTTTGTATCTTGTTGCTGTTTTGGTATGACTGTATGGTAAATCAAATGTCACTGTACCTCGGTACACGTAACAATAAAGGACCATTGAACCATTGAACCATTTCCATTTTTCCTCCTCAGGAAATGCTTCCTGCTTTCAACACACTAGAGGGCATAGCTTTAAGATGAGAGGGACAAAGTGCGGGGTAAGGTTTTTACACAGAGTGTTGGGTGCCTGGAACACGCAGCCGCAGGTGGTGGTGGAGGCAGATACAATATTACACATACATTGTGGACAAAAGGGCTTCTTCCTGTGGTGTTCTATGTTCTATATAATGCCTGGGTCACACGGTAACATGCTACCTCATGGTCAATGGTAAATGCTATAATACCTGTCCGCATCTACCAGGGATTCAACCTTCGAAAGAACAAACGGCCATGCATCTCCAGAGACGTCTATACAGGATAGGGTCTTTCTGAACACCCTCTGGGGTTAGCATTTTCTTTGATGTGTGTGTATATATCTTCTGGCTCATGTTCCGTGACACACCCGATCATTGCAAAGCATCACCATATTGACTTCTTCATTAATGGTCATATCCCATGGGGTTGGTTGCTGAGTTCACCGCTGCTGAGATTTCTGAGCTTTGAATCTGGGAAATTGTCACTCACTTTAAATATCAGCAGATTCTTTAGGTGTTATTCCAGTTGACCACCCAGTGAGATGTCCCAATGTTAACAGTGTCCCTTTAAATCACCAATGACCTTGAACAGTACACGGTGTTCCCTAGTTGAACATCACAAGTCATGGTTGTTCCCAAGAAGTTCAATCCACACTGGCATAGCTGGAAGGGGATACCTTGTGTTTGATGGTATCAACAGCTGAGTGAATGTTACTAGGAAGTATTTTGCATGCTCTTCCAAATAATAGGCAAGATTGCCCGGGTTAATTTCATAATGGGCACTATTTCCAGTGGAAATGGGTACTAACCCTGGGAGTTTAGGGCTCAAAGGCTTTAATGAATTATTGACTTTTTCGTCAGCATATCAAATTGTTATTTAAATTATTTGCCTTGTTATAACACAGGGTCTGGGGCTCTGTTCTCTGCGGTAAACTCGTATTTGAATCCAAGAGTTCAAATTGTATGAAAGAAGCAACACAAGAAGTTCCTCATAATAAGGGCAATCACAATGTTCCTCATAATGAGATGATGTGTCCTGCAACAGAGCCAAGGACATGAAGTCCTCTTTTAATTGTCAGCATTAAGCCAACAGCTTCACTGTTAATGTTTTTTTTTAATTATTATCGTAGCTTGTTTCCCTCCCAGAACAACATCGTGAATTTTGATATCACTTTGGACTTTGGCACTGTGAGGAAATGAGGACTTATGACACATAACATTCCATAGAACTGTCTGACACAATAAAAACAGTAAATGTCAGAACTACTGCCTAACAGGCAGCCTCAGTGGAAAAGGGAACAAACTTAAAATTTAAATTCAAACACACCAATCATTTTACACCATTGATTTGTCAAACAATTGACTTTGTGAACAATGTATCATGTACTACCCTGGCCCTACCCTGTCAACGATAGTTCCTTTGTCCAACCCAGCTGCCCAACACTCTCCCTGTATCTCAAAACAAACTTATTTTCTTACTTTTTCCAGTTGCGATGAAGGGTCTTTGGCTAGAACATAATAAGTGTTTCCAACATTCTCTGTATCCACAGTTTAATAGTAAGATTAAATGAGAACTTACTTGTTCGAAGTTTGATCTTTATTTTATGAGGAGTTACGATGAGGGATTACGTGAAGCCCCGCCAGGGTCATACTTCAAAGCGTCATACTTCAAAGCAGTCGTGTGAAAAACACAGAACCGATAGCCGAAGTAAGATAGTAAAGCTTACAGAAGACTAGAACTACCAGATGATCCTTTAGATTATGAGGGCCGGGAGCGGAGGGCACGTAATCCCTCATCGTAACTCCTCATAAAATAGAGATCAAACTTCAAACAGGTAAGTTCTCGTTTAATCTTACTATTTTACTTCGGAGTCACGTGAGTGACCACGTGAAGATTTTGAAGCTCTGTGATTTTCATGCCGTAGATTTATTCCGTACGACACACTCCCTCAGTTGACACAGTAGTGAATAAATAATATATATTGAATATTGCTTGAAATTATGCAATAAGTATTTTAATAATAATAATAAAAAGAAAAGAAAAGTAATAACCCCTCTATCCCAGGGGGAAATTACACCAAAGGATATGAAAGCAATGACATAACAGAAAGCAAAGAATCAAACAGAACCCAACACAGCGTGTCCAAACCCTGGCACCGTGACAACAGGTTTATCCTAAAACTTGGAAAAAATGTCTTCTTTAAACCATCCTGCGGCCTCTAAAATTTGGTCGACCGGCATGTCCTGTGCCTTCGCCGTGGATGTGGTTGCCGTCCTGGTGCAGTTAGATTTAAACACATGAGTGTCTACTCCAGCTAAATCCAGAACCTGTTTTAACCATCTTGAAATAGTTAGTACTGTCACTTTTTTATATGGTTTCTTGTGGGTAATAAGCATTGCTGTCTCACAACCTCGGAGACTCTTGGTTACTTCAATATATTGAGTCAGATGCTTAACCACACACAATGTTTGGCCGACAGGGTATGCTTTAAAGATTACCTTGGTTCCAGCCTTCCCTGGTCTTCTTTGTTTGATTAGATCATAAACATAAAAAGTAATGTTATCTGCAGACAAATGCATACAATCTAAACGTAACATTTGCAATCTTTGTACTCTTTGTGCTGACACTAATGCCATGATCATTGCAACTTTAAATGTTAACTTCTGAAAAGACAGTGACGTAATTGGAGCCCACTGCCGAAGCAATGTAAGAACTACACTGACATCCCAAATTTCTGTATATCTGGGTTTTGGGAGGATTTTTATTAAAAATTCCTCTCATAAATCGGGACATCAATGCATGAGACCCGATAGATTGACATTCTGAAAATTGTCCTAAATAGGCGGACAAAGCACTACGACCACTATTAAAGGCACTATAACTAAGGTGCTGCTCAAATGCAACATAGCAAGGAACGCCAATACATCCGATATGTTTGCAGTATGTTTATAAGATATGTCTGACTGTATACAAAAAGCTTCCCATTTCTTTATATGAGACATATATTGTTTTTTAGTGCTATCTCTCCAAGCTACAGTTATCCTATCCGACAGTCCAAGCCCTTGTAATAGTCTGGTCAGAACCTGCAGATTAACAAATTAATATGATCATGCAATGGATGATCATGCAATCTTCTGTTACTGGTTGTACCAACAATTACTGCAGCTGGGAATCATCATAAATGGTTGAGTTATCATTCTGAGCATTAATGGGAACCATGGCTGTGTAGGCCAGTTTGGAACCACCAAAATGCCCGTGGCAGAGTTTTGCTCTAATTTGGTGAGACATTGCCTAATCAGGCAGAATGGGGGAAAAGCATAGAAGAACATATTTCCCCAATGTAGCGAGAATGCATCCACTGCTACTGCTCCTGGGTCAGGCTCCCATGAGACATTTTTAGGCACCTGGTGATTTAATCTGGACGCAAACAGATCAATGTCTGGTAACCCATACTGACTGACAATCTTTTTGAAACTTGTTGGATTTAACATCCATTCTGTATTGTCTTTGAACATTCGTGATCTGTTGGCTGCAACAATATTGTCTCTCCCTGGTAGATAGATAGCTGAAAGCCATATATTCTGAGATATACACCAGTGCCACATCAGGTTGACCAGATAATCACATGATACTGATCTTACTCCTCCCATGTGATTATTATATGCCACAGCTGTGGTATTGTCTACTTGTAATTGAACATGCAAGTCCTTCATTGTCGAACAATAAGCTTTCAATCCATAAAATGCCCCCAATAACTCCAAATAATTGATACCATATGTTTGGAGAGTTAAATCCTCTTAGACAGTCCATCTACCACCACAGCTGGTGTCATTGTCCGTAGCCCCCCATCCGAGAGCACTCACATCAGTTTGCAATACCACTGTAGGTTGCTGAACAAAAATGTTTTTAGTAGCTTGTGCAATATTCCCAATCCACCACTGTAATTCAGCGAAAGTTCCGTTGGTAACTGCATGGAACTATCAAAATGACCTGCACGTTCTTTTAGTGCTTGTGCTCTTGCCCGTTGAAGACTTTGATAATGCAGAGGACCAAACTCAACAGCAGGGAATGCTGCTACTATTTTACCAATAACCCTAGCTACTTCTCGGATGGAGGGATAAGGTTTGTCAGCAAGGCAACTACAGGCATTTGTAATATCCCCAACTTTATCTGTTGGCAAAGTTACTAACATAGCAACTGAATTAATGACAAACCCCAAATAACCAATTATTTGAGATGGCTGTAGCTTAGATTTTGTTGGATGGATCAGAAACCCTAGCCTTTCAAACAGGCTTATAGTTGCTGAAACGGATTCTTCAGCTGATTCCTGAGTGGCATTTACAATTAAAATATCATCAAGATAAGCCATGACAATGTGATTTTGAGCTCTTAATAATGCCAGTGCTGGTTTCAATCATTTTGTGAACAGCCTGGGAGCTGAAGTTAACCCATTAGGTAATGCTTTAAATTGCCACAGCTGACCCATCCAATTAAACTTCAAGTACCTACGATAATGGTGATGAATTCAATTTTTTGAGGTCCAGAATGACTCTACAACCCCCATCTTTCTTTGGCCTAGGGAATATATTGGACACAAATTGTTGCGGATGATACGCCGTACTTTCAATTACTCCTTTATCAAATAAATTTCTAACTTCTTCTTTTATCCGAGAAGTTTCAGGTGCAGAAAACACCAAAATCCAATTAGGTTTATTCTGTACAGGTGGATCAACTCCTTCCATAAATTCTATTGTAGAACCTGACACAGTATCTAATATAAATCGATCAGATGTTATACAGCACCATTCATCATAAAACAATTGTAATCTACCACCAACCGGAGGTTGTTCCCCAAAAGTTTTCTCTGTGATGGAATGAAGTTTTTGTACCTCAGCAAATGCCCGTGACATTCTCCTTCTTGCAACAAATGGGTTGACATTGGACTGTGATGGGTAATAATACGTTCTCACCACTCCCCTGCCTCTGCTTGCTCCTGCTCCGGAATCAAACCCCCTTCTCATCCAGCCAGTTCTTTGGCCATACATGAAAGGTTTCATGAGGCTGATAGTCTATGCCTCCTCATCAATTTCTTTAATTTGCTTAGGCAGGTTCTCTCCGAAAAAATAAGCGTGAGCTTGAACATTACTTGATTTGCACAGACCTGCAAATCTAGGGTGCAGTATGGGCCGAATGGTGATTTTCCTCATACAATTTATCTCAAAAGAAGAATTACAAAACAACGGCAACATGTCTTTTTGTAGTTTAGACATTGCACACCCTTCTATCTGCTTCCCAAAAGCAGTGATGCCAGCCCCAATAAGCTTGACGTGCATGCGCCTGGCGGGGTTCACGTAGTCACTCACGTGAGTCCAAAGTAAAATTGATTTTCATTAACTGTTTCACATATCAGTAGCAGAGAGGTACAAGAACAACCTCACATTGATTACATTCGGGTTTAGTCTTTGTGAACCACTTTCCTTCTTCCACGAATATTCACAGCATTACTGGTCCTTTTTAAAGTTGGTGAGTGGACAGAGCAATGGTTGTCCCTATTCTAAATATTCTTGCAAGCTGCTCATGCATTTCCAATATTGATGAATACCTTGTTCTTTGTGAGGGTTTCGTGATGCATTTTTATGGTTCACTTGATTCTCCTAACGCAAACGCAGCTTTTTGGTTATGGTTCTCCAGACACATAGCAAACCTTTAAGGCATTGAAAGTTGAACTTTAGTTTTAGTTTTAGAGATACAGTGTGGAAACAGACCTTTCGGCCCACCGAGTCCATGCCAACCAACAATCACCAGACGCTAGTTCTATTCTACACACTAGGGACAATTCACAGAAGCCAATTAACCTGCAAACCTGCACAAATTTGGAGTGTTGGAGGAAATCAGAGCACCCGGAGAAAACCCATACGGTCACATGGAGAGAACATACAAACATCCGTACAGACAACACCCGTGGGCAGGATTGAAACCAGGTCTCTGCTGCTGTAATATCTAAAAGTTCTTATTTATAACTCTCTTAAATGCCACTATTGTATCTGCCTACACCACCACTCCTGGCAGCATGCTGCAGGCTCACACCATTCTCTATGTAAAGTAATTGCCTGCACATCTCCTTTAAACTTTGCCCCTTAATCTAAGCCTCACGTAATTCCAGAAAGTTCTATCAGAATACCAGGAAGCAATTCTACAATCTGACCCTGACAATGAATGTGCTCCATGAAACATTTTCATGGTTTTGTTTAATTTAGAGATACAGCGTGGACCCTTCAGCCAACCGAGTCTGCACTGACCAGCAATCATACAACATTATCCCACACACTAGGGACAACATACAATTTTACCGAAGCTGCAAACCTGTACGTCTTTGGAGTATGGGAGGAAACTGGAGTGCCTAGAGAAAACTCATGTGATCATGGGAAGAATGTACAAACTCTGTACAGACAGCACCCACAGTCAGGATCAAACCCGGGTCTCTGGTGCTATAAGGCAGCAACTCTACCGCTGCACCACTGTGTCACCCCAGGATGATGCCAAGCAACATGGCACTACAGTGCAGTGGTAGAACATCTCCTCTGCCTATGCATGTAATCTTCCAATGAAGGTGTATCATTGAACCATTCCCACCCCACCCCTGTCTGTTGACTCGCCGAATCAGCACCTGTTGCATCCTCAGAACTTACATAAACACCGTTCTGGCTTTCACTTGCTAACAACTGTAACTCATTTCTGCTAAGTGGTTTCAGACCTCTCGCGGATGTACGTTCTTTCCCTTAATCACCCCCCTCTCCTGCTGAAAACTTGCTGCTTCCGCTTTCTGCATGCACATGATGTGAAGCTGCCTTAACACCACCTGCACAAGCCTTTCAAAAAGACCACACACTGAATCTTTTTTATTCTTCTGGCAGCACAGTTGGAAAGGCATGAAGCAGAGTCAGTATAGAAAGAGGGAAGAGATCTTGAGACTGTGGGAAGAGGGGTGGAGATATGTGGGAAGATCAACTACCCCCTCCATGCAAGCCCTCATTTCAATGGCTTCCTAGACCATTCAGACAGAAAGTCTTTGCACACCATTGGATCTCCATACACTAACACTATCCTACACACTAGGGGCAATTTACAAATCTTACCAAAGCCAATTGATCAACAAATCTGTACGTCTTTGGAATGTGGGGAAAAATCGGAGCTCCCAGAGTAAACCCATGCAGTCACAGGGAAAACATACAATCTCCATACTGACAGCACCCACAGTCAGGATCAAACACGGGTCTCTGGTACTGTAAGGCAGCAACTCTACTGTTGTGCCACCATGCCATACTTAGAAAACCATCTTTCTTCCAACCTGCACAAGCTGCATTCTACCCTGGCATTACATTATTCCGGCATTTATCTGCTACTGTTTGGTCTTCTAATCACATGCTGACTCTTAAGGAGTCTCCCACTCTCCTATATCGGCCTGATGTCTTGAGTCCTGCAGCAATGGGGTTGCAGGAAGAAATCACTTTCGTGAAGATGTCCCTTCAACTTTGAAGCGCAAAAGCGTAAAACTTTCGTGTTCTCTTGGTACAGATAGTGAGGGGGGAGAACATTAATGCTGAGTGATTCACTGAGCATGACTAAACATGAAGTGAACTGGACGTTCCTGAAACCAGTCCACCCGGTGGGGGGGGGGGGGGGGGGGGGGGAATTAGCAATCGTGCTCTGCTGAGGAGAATGGATGTGCAGACTTTAAAAAGCAAAGTATTACAGATTGCCATTTATAAAATAATTATGATTCTTACATCATAAAACGCCATTAGCATGGCTCATTTGGTGTAATTAAGGCTTTAACTGTGGGGTTTCCTGTCATTATTGGCAGTAGTCCAAGAAGTTATGTATGGGGCTACATTCATTCACATTCTGTAGCTGGGAAGGGACTGAAGCAATCAGGGGAGATCTATCCCTGCTAAATGCTTGGCTTGCAAAGTAACTTACTATCAATGCTATCCTTAATGTATTGAATTGAATTGAATTGTATTACCTTTATTGTCATGATCTGTAAGCCACTGAAATTTCTTTCAGCAATTTAATGGGAAGGTCCATCAACATCATCATGTTGCCCTTCCTCGCTGTCTTTTCTGATTGTACCCAGTTTTGTGAGGAAGCAAGATCAATTGGTTGAATTGTCCACCAAACCTGTAGGTTTTCTGCCATTGCACACCACTTGGAATTATATCACCATTTTGTAATCATCATTGGGTCTAAATCCTGCAACTCCCAACCAATACCATTGTAAATGTACCTTCCTCAGAAGGAATGTGGCAATCAAAGAAGGTGGCTCACCACCATTAGCTGAAAGCCAAATAGAGGTGGTTAATAAATGCTAGCTTTGCCACCGTGGCCCAGATCCAGAAAACTGTTGTGCAGTATTTCTCTGTAAAATGGAGGGTCAAAGCTTGAAGTTTTTAACCCCCTTGGATGTCTCAAAGCAACTTTCCCCTAATGTGGATTCTATGAAGCTGCAACTGTGACTTCCTAAGATTTTGCAGCCATTTGACGATGTTTATCTCCAACAACTTCCAGCCAGAACTAAGCAGATAAGATGATCTCTACCATACTGAGTGCTATCATTGCTAGATTTGGTGATGGGGCCTCCTCCCTACTTCCAGTGGGAGCTCTGGCAGTCAACAGGGAAACTGGGGAAATCCGTTTGGCAATTTTGGTCTCCCCATTAAACTCCTGGTGAAATACACAGCAAAGGAAAGATCAAAATCTGCATGATTCTGCCAAGCATGGTGATAATATTCCAATGCTGGAATGTTACTTAGATAAGAAAACCCTCTGTTGAGACTGATACTGTGAATTTATAGCCCTTCTTCTAGCTTTATGTTTATATTTATTTATTTGCACCATGTTATAAAAGAAGACAAACAATCAATTTATAATACCATACAGTGCTGGGAGGGAAGGGAAGCCCAGAGGGCTTATACAAAGTCCGCTCCCATCTGAAAATGAACGTTAATGGCAAATGAGGGGGTAGGAGAAATAAAAAAGACAATAATAAACAATAATACAGTTTAAGAATGAAAATTTAAAATATGAAATTAAAAATATGAAAATAAATATAATAATAAGGTATAGTATGAGATAAGAGTCAACAGAAGTCGTTTGAGCTCATAAATAGAATTACAAAAAGCTGGAGGTCAGGACATGATGAGAAACTTTTTAAGCTCAATCTTAAAGGTGGCTAAGGAGGTGTGAGACTTTAATGACAGAGGCAGGGTATTCCAAAATTTAGGACCTTTAAAAGTAATGCAATTTTGGTGTTTGGATGTTCGACAAAACGGAAGATGAAGATCATTTCTTCTTCTGGTTGGGTAATGGTGAATATTAGAAGAAAGATCATGAAGCGAACCAGGCAAATCATGTTTACATTTAGGATATTTGAAAATAAAAATACATATTTGGAATGCATTCAGTTTATCTACAGACAAAATTGAGTACTTCTTGAAGAGAGGGGCAGGAGGTTCTTGTGAATTTGAGTGAGAAATTAATCTCATAAATTTCTTATGTATGATGAGTAGCTTAGAAAGATAGGAAGGATAGGTAGAACCCCAAACAATATTACAATAATTGAAATAAGGAAAAATCAAACTGTAATATATTGTTAGATGGGAAGACAGGTGAATAAATGCATAAACCTTTCTCAGAAAACCAAGTATTTTCATTGATCTTCTACAGACAATATTGATATGTTCTTTCCAAGTTAAATTTTGATCAATGGTTGCTCCTAAAAAATTTGTATATGTTACTTCAGGAATTTCATGTCCATTGATAAAAATTCTTTGGGAAAAAATTTGTTTTTATTGCAGAAGATCATGTAATTGCATTTTTTGATATTGAGAGAGAGCCTGTTCACTTCAAACCACTTAGAGACATGAGACATTTCTTCATTAACTTTAGATCACTATGTGAAGCTATAAGATTGGTGTTATCGGCAAACAGGATAGGAAGAAATACTCTACAGGTATAGGATAAGTCATTTATATAGATTAATAATAGTAAAGGACCAAGTATGGAGCCTTGTGGTATCCCACAGTGAATTCTCAATATTTTGGATGAGCTTCCATTTAGATAGACAAATTGCACTCTATTTGCTAAATAGTTGGTTAACCATAGAAGCGCTACATCCTTTACCCCATATCTATTGAGTTTAGAGATTAAGATTGAATGGTTGACTGTATCATATGCCTTGGATAGATCTAGAAAGACACCAAGAGCAAAGTTATTTTCATCTAGAGCAGTAGAAATGTTATTAATAAGTTGTAATAATGCATGCTCCGTAGAGTACTTCTTCCTAAAGCCATATTGATGGTTATACAAAATATTATACACAGTTAGATGGTTTAGGATTCTTGTGTACACTAGTCTTTCTATGATTTTTGAGAGGCAGGAGAAAATAGATATTGGGCGGTAATTACCAAATTCTTTAGGGTCACCTGATTTATAGATAGGTATGACTTTGGCAATCTTTAAATCTTGAGGAATGACACCAGATTGGAGAGATAAAGAAAAAATATGTGCTAGTGGCTCAGTAATATGATCAATAACTTTTTTTAAGAGAGTGGTTCTAACTCCATCATGGCCTTCTGCAGAGTTCTTTAGACTCACAATTATGTTGTAGACTTCTTTGGGACAAGGGGGATGGAAGGTGGACAAAGTAGAGAATTGACCGTTAATCAATTTACAAGGGTCTTCATTAGAGTCCTTAATGGTTGAAGCCAAGGAGGACCCAACATTGACAAAAAAATTATTAAAACCATCAACTATCTCCTTTTAGTCATAAATAGTACCATCTCTTCCTAACATCTCTGTGAGCACAGCAGGTGGGGTTTTTTTGCGATTTAGCACTTGGTTGATGAGGTTCCAAGTTGATTTGATGTCAATTGATGCTTGCATGAATTTATCAGTAAAGTATTTCTTTTTTACTCGCCTTAAATAGTGAGTAAGATTATTTTTGTAAGCTTTATATGATTCCACATTGAATGGTGTGGGATACAAAATAGATTTCTTGTATAGTTTATTTTTAATCAAAATGCATTTCATCAATTCTTTAGTGAACCAGGGTTTGTCAAATGAGGCAGCTTTCTTAATCTTGGTAGAAATTAAGGGAAAGCATTTCTCCAACAAGGTATTAATAAGGGAAAGGAATGCCTGATAAGCTTCATTGACATCTTGCAGCCTAAGAACCTCATCCCATGATAGTCCACCAATTACACATTTCAAAGCTTCCATATTTCTATTGGTATATTTGCGATATTCTGTTCCCATATGATCACAGTTATTGCTTTTACTTATTCTGTTTGAGTTGATATGTACAATTTGGAATATAGGGAGATAATCAGACATATCAGCTAACAATATACCAGAAGACATTTTGTAATCCAGACAGTTAGCCAAGATGTTATCAATGAGTGAAGCTGAGGTGCTGGTTATTCTCGTCGGTTTATGTATCAATGGATAAAAGTGTGTTGAAAAGAGAACATTAAGGAAATCTGTCGAGAGAGGTGAAACGCTTTTAAGGAGGTTGATGTTTAAGTCTCCAAGTAGAAAACACATTTTACGTTCTTTGGTTATCATTTCTAGCGTCAGACAGAGGGCATCAATAAATGTGACAGAATCAGAATCTGGAGGTCTATAGATACAACCAATGATGATGTTTTTCCCACTAGATGTTAACTCTCATGCACACACACATGCATATATGCCCGCATGGCTGCATGCACGCATGCATCTTTGCGCACGGACACAGGCAGATGATCTACTCCATGCCATTCCCCTCAACTGGAAAGGGAGCAGTGAAGATTTACGGGGATGTTGCCAGGAGGTGAGGGCCTGAGCTATATGGAGAGGTTGGGTAGGCTAGGATATTATTCCTAGGAGTGCAGGAGAATGAGGAGTGATCTTATACAAAGGTTTCCAAGGTCTTTTATTGTCGCATGCACCAATTAAGGTACAGTGATATGCGAATTACCATACAGCCATACTAAAAAAGCAACAAGACACACAACTACATAAAGGTTAACATGATCATCCACCACAGCAGATGCCCCACATTCCTCAATGTTGGAAGGCAATAAAGTCTAATCTTCTTCCCGCGTTTTTCTCTCGCGGTCGGGGCAGTCGAACCATCTGTTGGGGTAATCGTAGCTCCCGCAGCTGGTGGTCGAAGCCCCCGTGTCGGGGCGATCGAAGCTCTCGCGTTGGGATGGTTGAAACTCCTGCGGCTTGGAGGTCCTGAAGTAGGTTTCTGACCAGAGACCGCAAACTTTGTGATGTTGAAGTTCGCAGGCACCCGCCGTGGAGCCAGACGTCGATCCCTTGAAAAGGGATTGCGGGCTTCACGATGTTCAAGTCCCATAGGCTCCCAAAATCGGTCTCCAGCAAAGGCTGCCAACTCCTCGATGTTAGGCCGCAGTGCAGACGGAGATACGATATAGAAAAAAGATTGCATCTACGTCAAAATACGAGATTATAATTTTTTTTTCCCCAACCCCGTATCCCACCCCCCACATAAAACAAGCTAAAGAACACTAAAAACAAACACTTAACCCATACAAAAAAACATACAAAGAAGAAAGGGACAGACAGACTGTTGGCGAGGCAGCCATTGCTGGCGCCACCCGGTGGTATATAAGATCATGAGGGGAATAGATAGCTTAGATGCACAGAGTAATTGACCCAGAGAAAGCAGAGGACATAGGTTTAAGGTAATAAGGGAAAGATTTAATCCAAACATGGTTCTGAGATGGAGGGATAGGGGGAAGTGCAGAGACGAGAAAATGATGGGAATTCACAGATGAGAAAAAAGCACGGAACAGTTGTACATATCTTTCCCTTCTCATGAAACCTTCCTCCACCTTTCTCCTTCCTACTACCTGAAGCAATCCAGCCCCTTCCTACTGTATATACTTTCTTAAAGCCTGAAACATCTCTGCTATTTTCCATTGACCTGGACAATTGCATCTCTCTCTACATGTACTATCTAGTCTGTATTTTTCTGTTTCCATTTTATTTGCTTTGATCCATCTACGCAGTTGAAAATTGCTCAACCCAATTTACATTACTCTTCTGGCAGCTGCTAGTGAGTAAGACGAGACGAGACGAGATGTTCACACTATTAGCATGGCGTGTGAGCTGAAAAGGCAATTCCATTACTCTCTGAGAAACTCGTAGTCTCCATTACTGCGGCTCATTAAAGCAAACTGTGAAAGAAAGGTCCACAATGATTCTCAGAGCATATCGTTGACATGT
This sequence comes from Raja brachyura, assembly GCA_963514005.1. The sequence continues at coordinate 48,599,904 of OY740788.1, forward strand.
TTAGACTTTAGACTTTAGAGATACAGCGTGGAAACAGGCCCCTCAGCTCACCGAGTCCGCACTGACCAGCGATCACCCCGTACACTAGAATTTTCCTACACACTAAAGGATCAATCACGTATACTAGGGGTGATTGAAAATTAACAATTTTACCAAAGCCAACTAACCTACAAACCTGAACGTCTTCGGAATGTGGGAGGAAACCGAAGCACCTGGAGAAAACCCACAGGGTGACAGGGAGAGCGTACAAACTCTGTACAGAGAGAACCCGTAGTCAGGATTGAACCCCCATCTCTAGTGCTGTAAGGCAGCAAATCTACCACTGCACAACTGTGCCCACTATCATACAAATTATAACCCAGTAACACAAACAACTAGTGAATTTTCATTTTAGCTTTGTATGGGAGTTCCGGAGTGCCAGGATTCGGTCCCCTGTGCCGATACTGTAAAACATAATTATAAGACGCTGTGCCAAGTTCACAGGAATTTTATTTTCTCTCCAAATAATTGTGACGGGGATGAAAACTGAAGGTAAAATGGATGGGTTGTGGGAGTGAGGAATGAGGAGGGTGGGGGAGAAGGCAGCAATATTGTCAAAAGGAGTCTTGGTGCTAGAGTGGAGGTGAAATGTTTGGAATGTAGTTAGAAGTGTCAGGGGTCACTGCAGTCACAGGAGTAATTGCATTTTATGGAGCTGAGTCATATGTGGAGAACAGAACTGAAGATGATTAATGAACATCTCCATGAAAAGGCTCCTGTGAAAGAATGCTCAGAGATCTTAAGCTCATAACATCGCAGTAGGTATATTTTATCCTTCAATGAGAAAATTAAATGTCTTTCAATCCTGTTCTATGCCGCGGTAAACTTCAATCGCATCTGCAGTTGCTCCTGTCAACAAGGGACTTCATTGAGTTGCCACTAAGAATCAGGGAATAGAGTCTATGAGGGCTTTTTGCAGTGCAATCCAGCCAGTCTATTAACCCCCTGTCCCTTAAATTGAACAAGGCCATTGACATCAGAGCACCATAGTCCCAGAGCACCATGGCCTACAGGAGGTAGCTGGCAAACTGGTTCCCACCGGCTGAACACAAAACCCCGTCCACCCTGTACAGGAGGAAACCACCGAGCCGACATCTGCTCAGAGAGCCCGGTGGACCACTGCCTGGGAGGGGGAGCCCACCGAGCCCCAACCCCTGCTCCTCCCCCAAAGACCAGAACCGGTGGTGAAGACGCACATGACCGGCGAGGAGCGATGCCGTTAGGAGATGAGAGGGAACCGGGGTCTGGCCTTGTGTGCCCTCGAGGTCGGCTGCAGGAGGCTCCCCTGGGGCACAAAGGTGGATGGGCGAGAAGAAGGATAATTTTATAGAAGTTTAATATTTAGGATAAAAATGGCAAATGATTATCCAGGCATGCTTTGTCTATCCAATATCTATATACTATTACTAAAACTCTCATCTTGACCACTTCTTGTCTGTGTTGTAATTAAAATTTGCACAAAAACGATCTCCCATAGCGCTACAAATTTTCGCCACCTTACTCACCATTTTCCTCTGCTGCAAGTCAAATAAGTTTTGTTCCGATCGGTGAAATAGTACAAAAGTTATGAAAGTTTTGAAGGTTCCCCCTCTCGAACACCTTTCCCTCCACCCCAGGATAGTGCTAATCTATGGAGTCACTGGTTGGACGCAGACCTGGTGGGCCGAAGGGCTTGTTTCTATGATGTATCTCAAAAACAAAACAAAAATATACAGGAACGTGTTATTCCCCTGACATTTCCAAAAGATTAATGACACATGAAATTTGCACTTTGCTTGCCACTTTTTTTTTTGACAAGACAAATCTGCTGCTGTCAATCTTCTGTAGTTTCCTGGATCTGGCACAATGCATTGCCAAGTAATTCAACACATACCGTACTGCTCACAGCTTTCACACAGTCCGTGCTGGAGAGGTCTGGCTATATCGATATGAACAGTTTACTTAATTCTGTGCTGTTAAGTTGTTTTTTAGCAGAATTTTTAATTATTTCAATCTTTATGATTTACTACATTTAATTGACCAAAGTTACTGTTAAAATTAGTGATCATAGGTTGTATCACAAGCCATCTTCCTTTAGCTTAGTAACTGGAGTTGGACACAAAGCTTAAGAATGCAAGGCAGCTAAAATATTCACTTTCAAACACATTGCTGGCAACCAGATTTCGGTGTGACAAATTACCATATGGAAAAGGTCTGAGAAATTGCATGTTTATGTTAGAATATTGCCCATGTACGGGAGATAAGGCCATTTATGGTAGATTCCTTTTCCGGCAGCTAGTTTTAAGAAGTTCAGTGAAAAGGAGTCTGCTCAATTCTATTTTCTATTTGTACAAATTGAGTACATTTTAAAATTCAGCTTTGCATTTTAAATGCTTTACTACATCAAAGAAAATGTTTATGTAATACATTTTAATTAATTTCCAGATGGCACTATAATCAATTGAACAATAATGCTTTAAACCTCAGATTTTCTATTCCTTTTAAATTCCTGCTAATATTATTATTTTTTTCTTCTCCAGCATGTCTCAAGATGTGCAAAATCTCAAACTGGATGTTGGAACGAAAGAGAGGGATGAGACCTCAGGACAAAGCTAACACCTCTCCTGCACCAAAATGTATCATTAATCAGATAGACGCAGAATGCCAGAGTATTAATCACTAGAAAATAAAATTAGAGATTCACCAGGGCATTAAAAGGAATGGATATTTGATTTTACTTTGGAGTCACGTGAGTGATTCCGTGAAGAAGGCCCGCCAGGCCGCATGTGCAGCATTACGTCAGCCGCATTGGCACAAGCAAGAGTCTGGCAGGACAGAGCTCCTGCCGGTGGTAAGTGAAACTTAAAAGGTAAGTTTGTTTTTTTACTTACCAGGGGTTTTTAGGCAGGAGCCTCTTTTTACAGAGGTTTTTCCTGCCAGTTTTGCAGCCTGACAAGTTGCCGGTTATGGACTGTGGGGAAATTCCAGTCTGACCGCAAATGCGGATAAACCGGCAAAATTGATCGGGTTGCGAGATAAGGAGCCGCTAACAGTGCAGTTAGCGGCTCCCAACCTGCAGGGATGCCGTAAAAATGACAGGAAATTTATCTTTTATAATTTCTCCAGAGATGCTGCCTGAACCGCAGAAGAAAGCAACACATGTAATGGAATTTATATTCTAACCTCTTCATCATAGGTTCACTAGCATATCAGGAGTTGGATATTACTATTACATTAAGAGAATCGCGATAAAATACTATTTTAGATCAGAATTACAGAAAATTTCCACAAGCTTTCCAAGCCAATGGAAATATTTCTAACTGGCTTCTCTCCATGATATTTATTTAAACTTAAAACATATGAAATCATCCAGCACTTTGTGTTTAGCTCAAGATTTCAGCGTCTGCGATTCCTTATGTCTGCAGTAAACACTATATTCTGCAACAACTACCATGACAAGTAATTAATAAGATAAATGGGCAATGATGTGCCTCACGAATGGAGAGGCATATCTTGCCTCTCTCTCTCTCTCTCTCTCTCACACATTCCCTATGAATGTTTCCCCTGGCTTTGAGTTGTTGCGCTACTCATGGGCCAGTTACCGGTCACAGTCACTCCTAAATCAAGTTGGCACATTTTTAGAAACAAAGAACTGCGGATGCTTGTTAACATAGAAAAGGACACAAAGTGCTGGAGTAACTCAGCAGGTCAGGCAGCATCCCTGGAGAACATGGATAGGTAACATTTCAGGTCAAGATCCTTATTCAGTAGCTGACATTTTGGGACAATATCCTTCTTTAGTCCTGAAGAAGGGTCTTGACCCAAAACCTCACGTTTTACCTCGGCATTTAATGCAATCATCCCCTCCAAGCTGGTTAACAAACTCTCAGAATTGGGTCTTTGTGCATCCCTCTGCAATTGGAACCTCGACTTCCTCATTCACAGACCACAGTCTGTCCGGATTGGTGGAAATGTGTCAGCCTTGATAACAATCAGCACAGGAGCACCTCAAGGCTCTGTGCTCAGCCCCCTGCTGTCCTCATTCTATACTCATGACTGTGTAGCTGGTCATAGTGTGAACTCCATCATCAAGTTCGCTGACAACACCACTGTTGTGGGACATATCACTGATGAACATGAGTCAGAGTATAGAAGTGAGATCAACCGTTTGACGAAATGTTGCCAGCACAATAACCTGGCTCTCAACACCAGAAAAACCAATGAACTGATTGTGGACGTTGGAAGGGGTAGGATGGGGACCCATAGCCCCATTTATATCAATGGGTCGATGGTGGAGAGGGTTAAGAGCTTCAAATTCCTGGGCGTGCATATCTGTGAAGATCTCTCATGGTCCGAGAACACTGATGCAATTATTAAGAAAGCACATCAGCATCTCTACTTTCTGAGACGATTACGGAGAGTCGGTATGACAAGGAGGACTCTCTAGAACTTCTACAGGTGCACAGTAGTGAGCTTGCTGACCGGTTGCATCATCGCTTGGTTCAGCATCTTGAGCGCCTAGGAGCGGAAAAGACTGTAAAAAGTTGTAAACATTGCCCAGTCCATCATCGACTCTGACCTGCCTACCATCGAGGGGATCTATCGTAGTCGCTGCCTCAAAAAGGCTGCCAGCATCATCAAGGATCCACACCATCCTGGCCACTCACTCATCTCCCCATTGCCTTCAGGTAGAAGGTACAGGAGCCTGAAATCTGCAACATCCAGGTTCAGGAATAGCTACTTCCCCACAGCCATCAGGCTATTAAACTCAATTGAAAAAAAACTCTGAACATTAATAGCCCATTGCACTTTATCTTTATCTGCTTATTTATCTCTCTATATATATATATATATATATATATATATATATATATATATATATATATATATATATATTCATTCAATAGTATATGGTCACACTGATCTGTTCTGTATTTATTTATGCCTATTATATTCTGTTGTGCTGGGACACATGAGAATAAACTCTCTTGAATCTTGAATCTTGAATCCATGTTCTTCAGAGATGCTGCCTGACCTGCTGAATTTCTCCAGCACTTTTAGCACACTTTTAGTTCTGAGTAATTTACTGAAATGGCCTGAAAATGCATTTGTTTTTCTCCATGCTTAGATTTTACTTCAATTTATTCTACCCTGAATGGGCTCCTCCAACTGAATGTGAATCTAAATCGATTTATACAAATAAATCAAACAAAGGCTCAATAATTCAAAATGCAGTGACTGGTTCATGAGAATACTTTGTTTTGAAAAGACGTGGATGTCAGATGAAAGAGAAAATGGAGGAATCTGGAGAGCTTCACACAGTAAGTTGCTATGGATCAGTGCAGCAGGGGTAAGAGGCATTGTTACAATTCTGACAGGGAAATGCAGGCAAAATGTAACATTTCGACCAGGAGATATCAGGAGGAATAAAAGCTGGCGGCTGCCATTGTCATAACAATTGCAGTTCAAGATCTCCCTAGATGCTTTCCTTACGCATAACACATGCTTACATATTACATTCACAAATGCATACTTGCAAAGATGTAGAATTATCCAGGACTTTTTACCTTTGTTTCTCTGCAGAACCTCTGTTTCTCTGCAGGCCGTGGCTGGGAGCCAGGAATCAAGGGGTTAACAGCTTCTGTACCCGATTGGCCCAGCAACATCAGATGACTCATCGGGAGCTTTAAAAGGCAGAAGCTCCCAGAATTCTCTCTCTCTTCAAGATAGATCTCTGGAGGAAGAGGTGCCGGGCTGAGCTGCATGAGGCCTGGCCGCATGGCTCTGCACTTTGTATATTTGTGACATACTTTTGTAAATTAATGTTCTATTGGGACAGAAGGGATGACCTGAGAGTTTTCGGGTATTTTTGGTTGTAGAGTTAGGGCTATATAGGCAGTTTAGAGTCTTCAGTCCGACGGTCCATCAAGGGCCGGCTGGAGCACCATTATATATTATTTTATAGCCAATTCTGGTCCCTGACCGTGTTCTTTAAAATCAGGTTCGGGTTTTATTTAGTGTTACAATTAAAGACTGTTTTTTTAAAATATAAACTTGACCCTGGTTTTGATTTGTTACGCGACTCTGAGGAACCAGCCTTTGGGAGTCGTAACAAAATGGGGGCTCGTCCCAAGCTTTGAGGACACTAGTCTGTGGTGTGAGGGTTTTATTTTTCCCTTCCATTTGTGGTGACATTTGTGCCCTGGGTTTGGCTGTTTTTTTTTGGTCCTGACATTTGATACGGAGTTTAAAGTGGATGACTTTATCGAGGCTCCTAGTCAGGAGTTGGTTGACAAATGTACGAAGGAACAGTTGTTATTGCTGGCAGACAGCTATCAGGTGTCTGTTGATAAGCATTCGAGGAAACAGGCTATACAGTCAGTGTTATGGTCTGAGTTGAAAAGGAGTGGGGTATTGCCTGCTGAGGAAGAAAGTCCTCTAGCTTCTACACAGCCTGGTCAGAAAATGGGGGACCTCATTCGATTGAAGGAGTTAGAGCTTGCAATGAAAAAGGAGGAGAGGGACTTCAGAGAGAAAGAGCTTGAAATGCAAAAGGAGGAGAGGGACTTAAGAGAGAGTGAGCTCATGCTCCAAGGAGAGCTTGAAATGAAACGTCTTGAACTGCGGGAAAAGGAATTGAATGCCTCCGAGTTTCTTCTGGGGAAAGGGACTTTGATATGAGCAAGAACATCCGTCCGGTTCCCCCGTTTAATGAGAAGGATGTAGACAAGTATTTTGCAGTGCAGTGTTTGAACGGGTAGCTTTGTCCTTGAAGTGGCCTAAGGACATGTGGGCCTTGCTATTGCAGTGTGTCCTTGTGGGTAAAGCACGGGATGTGTACTCATCTTTATCTCTTGAAAACAGTCTGGACTATGAGTGTGTGAAGTCTATGGTATTAAGGGCTTATGAATTGGTTCCAGAGGCGTACCGGCAGAAGTTCCGGCGCTTTAGGAAGTTTGATAGTCAGACTTATGTGGCGTTTGCTTGGGAGAAGGAGGCATTTTTTTGACAGGTGGTACGCTGCTCAAGGAGTGAACAATTTTAAACTGCTGCGGGCCTTGATGATTATGGAAGACTTTAAGAACTGTCTCCCTGAGAGGGTTGCTACTTACCTTAATGAGCAGAAGGCGACAGAGGTGTCTAAGGCTGCGGTGTTAGCGGATGACTATGTATTGACTCATAAAACAGAGTTTGTTGGGCGGTCCAGTAGTTTTGGTGCACGGCCGGTTAATCGTGGTGGTGTCGCCGGTGGCAGTGTCAAAGCTGTCTCTGTGCCTGCAAGTGGCAGCACAGTGATACAGGGGGAGGTCCGAGCTGATAAGGTTGATGGAGGTCTCAGGACTAAGGAAGGTCCTGTTTGCTACTATTGTAAAGAGAGCGGGCACATCGTAAGGTTGTGTCCCATCCTGCTCAAGAAAAATGCAAAGCCTGTGGTTTTGGTTGGTTCACAAAAAGCACCTGTGGTTCCTGGAATGTCTGCGTCAGATGAATGTAGTAATTATGCTTCATTCATCACAAAAGGTTTTGTTTCTCTAGAAAATGGGGGTCATAGAGTTCCAGTATCGATCTTGCGTGATACTGGTGCTACTCAGTCCTTTATATTGGATAGTGTACTGCCGTTTTCTGGGGAGTCATCGGTTGGGTCCAGTGTCTCTGTGGTAGGATTCGGGTTGGAAGACATGGTAGTGCCTTTGCATACCATGAATCTCGAGTCCGAGTTGGTTTCAGGCCGGGTAACTGTTGGGTTACGGCCGTGTTTTCCCGTTGCGGGAGTTTCTGTGATTTTGGGGAATGACTTGGCAGGAGGTAGAGTTTTCATTACTCCTGATGTGACGGCTGTTCCGGTGGTGCAGAGGCCTGATAGATTGGCTATGCAGCATCCGAAGGTCTTCACAGCTTGTGCTGTCATGAGGGCTATGGCTAAGAGCCAGGAAAGGTTTGAAGATGTAGTGGATCTGAGTGAGAGCATTTTTGGGGATCATGATGATGGATCCTGTGTTGTGAACGGTGTTTCTACGTCTCATGATGGGGTCTTGTCTGAAAATGTGCCAGTGTCGCTGTCACGTGACCGGCTGGTTGAGGAGCAAAAGAGTGATCCAGGTTTATCGGATCTGTTCGACTGCGCTGTGCCTGAGGGGGATATGGATTCCACAGCAAAGGGGTGTTTTCTGAGGAATGGCTTACTGATGCGAAAGTGATCTCCCTCGGATATGTCAGGGCATGATGATTGGAGCGTGGTTGATCAAATTGTGATACCTCGTCGGTATAGGGATGAGATACTCAGTTTGGCTCATGATGGACCTCTGGGTGGACATTTGGGGGTCGATAAGACGTATGACCATATCTTACAGAATTTATTTTGGCCAGGGTTGAAAAAGAACGTGAAGCAGCACTGCAGGTGTTGTCACATTTGCCAGGTGGCAGGAAAGCCGAACCAATCAATTGTTCCTGCGCCTTTATATCCAATCCCTGTGGTCGGGGAGCCATTTGAACGGATTCTAGTTGATTGTGTGTGTCCTCTACCTCGGACAAGAGGAGGCAACAAGTTTTTATTAACAATTATGTGTGCATCTACCCGCTTTCCGGAGGTGGTCCCTTTGCGTAACATAACTGCCCCTGCCATTGTGAAGTCTCTCACTAAGTTTTTTTCGCTGTTCGGTTTGCCCAAGGTGGTGCAGAGTGACCAAGGTTCCAACTTCATGTCAAAAGTTTTTGGTCAGGTAATTAAGTTGTTGGATATTTAGCATTGTTACTCCAGTGCGTATCATCCTGAGAGCCAGGGAGCTCTCAAGCGCTTTCACCAGACTTTGAAATCTATGTTGAGGACTTACTGCCTGGAGTTTGAAAAAGACTGGGATGAGGGGGTTCATCTAGTTATGTTTGCGGTGCGTGAGGTCGTGCAGGAGTCTTTAGGGTTCAGTCCTGCTGACCTGGTGTTCGCGCATACAGTTCGTGGTCCGTTGAGGGTCCTGAAGGAGAAATGGTTGCAGGAGAATTCAAAACATTCTATTTTAGACCACGTCTGTACGTTTAGGTCTAGACTGCGGAGGGCATGCGAACTGGCAATGAGTAATCTTGCCACTGCTCAGTCTAGGATGAAGGGCTGGTTTGACAAGAAGGCTTCTAGTAGGAATTTTTCTTCAGGTGACAAGGTCCTGGTGTTGGTGCCTATTCCTGGTTCCAGTCTGCAGGCTCAGTATAGTGGTCCCTATCAGGTGGTTAAGAAGGTTGGTGCAAGGGATTACGTAATTGGTACCCATGATTGGAGGCGTAAGACTCAGCTTTGTCATGTCAACATGCTGAAGCAGTACCATGAGCAGGAGCATGTACGGGTTGATGGGGAGGAGCTGTGTCCTTCGGTTTTGTCTAAGCCAGTTTTGGCTGTAGCAGTGCTGCCCCCTGACACGGGTGGTGATGTGGGTGAGACACGGTTGTCTGTGGCAGTGACGCAGGGAAAGCTGTGCAAGTCTGAAGCTTTGGAGTCGCTTCCCTTGTGGTTGTCTCATTTGTCTGAAAGTCAGCGGGATGATCTGCTTGCTTTGGTGGGGTCAAATGGGTCACTGTTCTCGGATGTGCCTTCTCAGACGTCTTTGCTGCAGCATGACATTGACGTGGCCGGTGCTGCGCAAATTAAACAGCATCCGTATCGGGTCAATCCTGACAAGCGTCAGCACCTAAGAGGTCAGGTTGACTGAGCCTAGTTGTAGTCCGTGGAGTTCTCCGTGTCTACTGGCTACGAAGGCTAATGGGGACGACAGATTTTGCACGGACTTTCGGAAGGTGAATGCTGTAACTTAGCCGGATTGCTATCCTCTTCCACGGATGGAGGTTTGCGTGGATCATGTGGGAAGTGCATCTTTTGTGTCTAAGTTGGACATGCTAAAAGGGTATTGGCAAGTTCCTTTGTTACTGAATAGTCTTCAGAAGCTTATTTAGTATCTTTGGGTGGGGGTGTTAGGTACTCCCCCCCCCCCCCCCCCCCCCCCATTGAATACTGTACTTACCTGTCTGTTTCTCTGCAGGCCGTGGCTGGGAGCCAGGAATCAAGGGGTTAACAGCTTCTGTACCCAATTGGCCCAGCAACATCAGATGACTCATTGGGAGCTTTAAAAGGCAGAAGCTCCCAGAATTCTCTCTCTCTTCAAGATAGATCTCTGGAGGAAGAGGTGCCGGGCTGAGCTGCATGAGGCCTGGCCGCATGGCTCTGCACTTTGTATATTTGTGACATACTTTTGTAAATTGATGTTCTTTTGGGACGGAAGGGATGACCTGAGAGTTTACGGGTATTTTTGGTTGTAGAGTTAGGGCTATATAGGCAGTTTAGAGTCTTCAGTCCGACGGTCCATCAAGGGCTGGCTGGAGCACCATTATATATTATTTTATAGCCAATTCTGGTCCCTGACCGTGTTCTTTAAAATCAGGTTCGGGTTTTGTTCAGTGTTACAATTAAAGACTGTTTTTTTAAATATAAACTTGACCCTGGTTTTGATTTGTTTACGCGACTGAGGAACCAGCCTTTGGGAGTCGTAACAACCTTAGGCAAATGTTAGACCTACTTTCTGTTGTTTTGCCATAGAACATCCACTGTAATTGAGAGGGTGATGAATATTATTTATACTGGACATTAAATCAGACTGAGTTCCTGGTAAAATGTATTTGTGAAAAGATTTTACTGAACAGTTATAATAAAATGAAACATGTTATTTGGTCTTTTAAAATAACGCTGCAATTTTGAAGTTTGTGAAATAATCCAACAAACAAGAATAAAATTAACTGAGTTCCTTTGAGTAGAGTTTTCTTTTACATTTTCCAGATAACAAATATTCAGCAGTACCTTTGCCACTTCTGGTCTCGTCAAATAATTAACTCATACTTACATATTACATTCACGATATGTCTGAAGCAGGGTCCTGACCCAAAACATACCCATTCTTTTTCTCCCGAGATGCTGCCTGACTCGCCGAGTTACTCCAGCACTTTGTGTCCATCTTTGGTATAAACCAGCACCCGCAGTTCCTTTGCTCCTAAATAAATGCAAGGTCTTGCCCAGTGAAATCCAGATACATTAATTCAGATGTAACTGGACTGTTCATGGTGAACCATGGTGTCAGCAAAGGCCACCTACAGTAAGGTTATTGTAAATAGATCTTGCTGTAGATTAACGGTCCCAAGTTGTATGTTAAATCATTGTGGGATTTCAAATCATCCTCCATTTTCTTTATAATTGTATGCGATAGGAGCAGACTTAGCTCATTCGGCACACCAAGTCTACACCATTCAATCATGGCTGATCTATCTCTCCCTCTCAATGCCATTCTACTGCCTTCTCCCCATAACCCCTGACACTTGTACTAATCAAGAATCTATCAATCTCTGCCTTAAACTTGGTACACGTGACAATAAACTGACCTTTGAACCTGACATATATCCATTGATTTGGCCTCCACAGCCTTCTGTGGTAATGAATTCCACAGATTAACCACTAAAATTCCTCCTCATCTCCTTCCTAAAGGTATACCCTTTTATTCTATGGCCTCTGGCCCTAGACACTCCCACTAGTGGAAACACCTTTTCCACATCCACTCTACCAAGGCTTTTCATTTTCTTGCTCACAGTTTATATCTGCTCTAATAGCAGATTACAGGATATTATGATCATCCATTCCATAATCTTCCATCCATTCAAAGATAAGTGATAGATTAGGATTCCATGCTCTCCTGAGATGAATTCAATACAATCTGAAATCCCACAGGGTTTAGCACATTTTGCGAGCATTATCATTGGTTGTACTATGAGATGTCTGGGGTAATCATATCTCTCCACCTCCAAGAATTGCGACGATGGTGGAAAAGCTTAAAATGAAAAAAAAAAAACGTGATGCTTCACCTCAACTAAACACAGATATGTTTACATCTGGTTTGTGCTGGCTTGCAATGTAACAGCCAACCAGAACTGGAGTTTCCCTGCCTCCCATCTGAAACATCCATTTTAAATCACAGCTGTATTTTGAGGTTCCCGGCATTCAGGAAGCTGGCGGCTGAAAAGAGACAGAAACTGCTGGACTCAGCAAATAAGTACTTTTCCTCCATAGGCCGACAGTGCTTCAGAGTTCTGGATTCCTAAATAAATAAGGATCAATCTTTTATTCTCCTCAAAATGTCCCTACTTTTTCATGATTTCTAAGCTATCAACATTTTGTGGGCATCTAACCAAAGCTACTGTTCAGGCCTTTGCATGTGGAAGTGCTTAATATTTGATAGCATTTTTATCTGATGTGCATCAGGCTGGAGGAAACATTATCAGAAGCTGGACACACAAAGTGCTGGTGTAACTCAGCAGGTCAGACAGTGTTTCTTGAAGAAGGGCCCAACCCGAAACTTCACACATCCTTTGTATCCGGAGAATCTGCCTGACCCGCGGAGTTACTCCAAAATTTTGTGTCTATCATTGGTATAAACCAGCATCTGCAGTTTCTTATTTCTACTTGTTATCAGAAACGATTTGTTTAACTCTGAAAGGAAAAGTCTCAACTTCTAATGTGTATATGCAATATATCATACCTAATGACAGATTGAAAGATTGAAGTTTTTTGACACATCAAATTTCGACATACAGTAATCCTATTAGTCCCACCCCCCCCCTCCCCCCACCCCCCAACTCCCCTCCAACTCTCCTCCCCCCCTCCCTCTCCCATTTCCATGTTCCCTGTAACTTATTCCTTCACACACACATGCCTATCTTGAGCTGCAGGTTAACATGTATATTGGTAAATGAAATTATTCTTCTTGTACATCTTTGGGAAATGGAATTAACTAGACTAAAATCCACAAGGTCATGAAGTGCTGGAGTAACTTAGCAGGTCAGCGTCTCTGACGAATATGGGTAAGAGACGTTTCAGGACCCTTCTTCAAACCCATGCTGTCATGTGGAAACATGCAAACTCTGACATGTGACCCAAGATCATGATCAAACCCATGTCAATGGAACCATGGGGTAGTACCACTAACTGCTGCACCATATGTAACTCATGCTTAATACATATGCATAACATGCACATAATAAGTTTATTGAGTTGACAATTACAATCTAATGCACAAGCATACTTCCAGGCATTACTGAATAATATGCCAGATGACAACACACTAGTGAATTCTATGAAAATTCCCATTTGCCTTGCTTTAAGGAATGGAACTACAGATTTTATGTAACTTGATTAGGAATCCTGAAGTCTTATCCAATGATTCAGATCCATGAGTTCAAATCCTAACGGACAGTTGGGGAAAGCAGTTAATTTCATAAACTGGAATTAAAAGTTGATTTCAATGTTGGTGCCCATGAAACTGCCAAATGGTTATCAAAACAAATCTGAAACCCAACGAAAGGGTGTCTGACAGTCACCCAGTTTTGTCTAAGTGAAACAGCAAACCCGCAGCAATGTGATCTGCTCACAAACTGTCCTCTACCATAGTCTTCTTCCCAGCAACCATCTGGCTCTTAAGTCACAACACTTACCTCAACCTCACCTCAACAACAAACTGCTATGGCCTTCTTATAGGTTGCACTATATATTTTGAATTGCACAATGTTTGCCTGATTGCATAAAACTGTATAACTGATCATTTGGAGTTTATTGTTTAGTTATTTATTGTGTTGTTGCATTAAAGCGCCTATAAAGCTGTTGCAAGTAAGTTTTTTATTGTTCCAGTCCCTTGACATCCTGACTTGATACTTTATTGGTAAGGGTGTGAAGGGTTATGGTGAGAAGGCAAGAGAATGGGGTTGAGACGGAAATATAGATCAACCATGATTGAATGGCGGAATAGACTTGATGGACCGAAAGGACTAATTCGGCTCCTATGACTTATGAACTTATGACTCTTGACAATTATATTTATGCAAGAACATATTTTTGTTCTTTGAAATAAATATGTTATAAGCATCTGACAAAAATACACATTGATTCCATAGTCTGGGTGCTAGGTAAGGGCTATACTCCCTCAGTAAATTATCATTAAACACCACAATTTACACAGCGGCTCAATGGCGCAGCGATAGAGTTGCTATTTTACAGAACCAGAGACCTGGGTTTGATTCTGACAACAGGTGCTGTCCGTATGGAGTTTGTGCTTTCCCCTGTGACCATGTGGGTTTTTTCCGGGTGCTCTGGCTTCCTCAAAGACGTGCAGGTTTGTAGGTTAATTGGCTTCTGTAAATTCTCCCTGGTGTGTAGGATAGAACTAGTGGCCGGCTGATCGATGGTTCGAGTGGGTTTGGTGGGCCGAAGGCACTGTTTTGGGGCTGCCAGCATTGGGTGAGTGTTGGGAGTGAGAAATTGTGAGAGACCAAGCCCGAGGGAGCATAGCGACTGGAGGGGGGGGGGGGGGGGGGGGGGGGGGGGGGGAGTGTGAGGAGGGTGTCCACCAGTATGCACCATATTGCACAGCTTGAAATTGTGCAATATGGTGCATACTGTAGCGAGTATTTTAACTTGCACTTGAATGCAATATATATGCTTTAAATTGGATTTGCTATGAATAAGGTTAGAGTAAATTACATTCCTCATTACATTCCACAGTAGAGCCCAGGCTCTGATCAACAGGTGCAGCACATGAATGATCTTAGTGTATTCATGTATGGAAATCAAGGATAAGAATGGAGAAAGAGGATTGTTCCCCTTATAATATAGGAGCAATCCTTCTTTCCCCGATGAAACTGAACAATATAAATATATAAGAAGAATCCAATTATTCACAGTACAATACGAATTTGGAATCAAATTAAAATTATCTTTAAAATTAAGAAAATTATCGCTTCTTTCTCCAATAACTGATAATCCCTCATTTAAACCATTCATTATTGATAAAACGTTTATCCATTGGGAAAGATTAGGAATTAAAACAATGGGAGATATGTATGATATGGGAAAACTTTTATCGTTCCAACAATTACAACTAAAATATAATTTGAAAAATAATCAATATTTCAAATATCTTCAAATTCAAGATTATTTGAAGAAATATATACAATGACATCAAACCTTAACCCCAGATTTATTGGAGGAAGGAATGAATAGAAAGGCAGAATCAAGCAATTTAATATCTTACTTATATAATATAATTTTAAATATAGAAACGCCAATGACAGAGACAATTAGAAGGGACTGGGAACAAGAGTTATTGATAAAAATTCCTAATGACAGATGAGAAAAAAATCTATTATATGTAAATAAATGTTCAATTAATGTAAGACATAACCTAATTCAATTTAAAATTTTACATAGATTATATTATTCTAAAACTAGACTGAATATAATATTCCCAAATGTTTCCCCCATCTGTGACAAATGTCTTACTCAAAATGCCACTATAGCACATTCCTTTGTCTCGTGTATAAAACTGTATAAATTTTAGAATGAAATTTTTGGAATTTTTACAAAACTATTTAACACAAAATTGAACCCCAATATAGAACTGATTATCTTTGGATCAATGGAAGAGGGAAGTAAACTAACTATATTCCAAGAAACTTTTCTTAATTATGGTCTAATAACAGCAAAAAAACTTATACTCAAATTTTGGAAAAACGCAACTACACCAACATTCAAAATGTGGATTTCAAATATGTCTGAAACGCTTCATCTTGAAGAAATGAGATTTCTCCTAATAGGCAAAGTAGACCAATTCTCAAAGACTTGGTCTCCCTTTATCAACTTTTTGCAAACATATGGTGCAACATAACATAACCTCAGAAATTAAATGGTTTAGAACAGGGTGACGGATGGGCAAAAATACGAAATAGGTAGATCTCTCCTAATCTCTCTTTTCTTTACTTTCTCCTTCTATTTCAATCTTTTCAGCTTCTCTTATATGCCATTTATTTCATTTGCTATCTGTTTCTACTCGCTTTTCTATCTATTCTGACACTCTTTATTTATTTTTTCTTCCACTGTTCTTTTATTATTAAATCAAAAGTATGAAGTTGTACAAGAATGGAAATATGTATTATGCATTAGGTACTTAGGTACCACACTATTGTACTTACTTCTAACAAAAATAAACAAAAAAAAAACAAAAAAACAAAAAAATGTATGGAAATCAGATTATAATGGTAAGATTGAACTAGAACTTACCAGTTTGAAATTTGATCTTCATTTTATGAGGAGTGACGATGAGGGACTGCGTGATGAACCCCGTCCAGCCACACATGCGTCAATCTTCAAAGCAGCATGTGAAATCACAGGTAATAGTGACTGAAGTAAGATAACAGAAGACTAGAACTACCAGATGACATTTATGAGGGTTGGGAGCGGAGGGCATGTAATCCCTCATCGTAACTCCTCATAAAATAAAGATCAAACTTCAAACTGGTAAGTTCTCGTTTAATATTACTATTTTATTTTGGAGTCACATGAGTGACTATGTGAAGATTTCAAAGCTCTGTGATTTCATGCTGTGAGAAACGAGTCTACACAACCACAACCACTTCATTGACAAATGAGGGGAAAACATTCATAATGCATACAGTCATGACATAGATTTAAAACATGCTGATGCTGTTTAAATGAAGTAATAATAATATTCACATCTCTCACCTGGATGGAACCTATAACTAGAACATAAAATAAAGTTGACAAATACCCCTGGTCTAGCAATGGGTTAATATAAAATGTTTGGAGATTTGTTCGTTGGACCATGCTGCAGCAGTAAGGATGTGGTCCAGCGGGACGTAAATACCCTTGCTGCTGATGTTGTAGCAGCCCTGGTGGAATGAGATCTGGAATCAGTATCTACTCCTGCATAAACCAAATTCCGTTTTATCATCTGGAGTGGCCTGAACAGATATGTTCTTCTAAGTTTTTGTGACTAACAAACATTGCTAGTTCAGAGCCTCGAAGGCTCTTGGTGACCTTGACGTATTGTTGTATATTTGTGTGTTCACATTACCAAAGGCCCCCTGGCATGCCTTTAACTATTTTGAGACATGACACCCCTTCTGCTCTGCTTAAGTAATTATAAACATAAAATATTATATTTTATTATTTACAGATGTAATCATCCTGTACCATGGCAACTGAACCTGCTGCGCTAAACCAGTGCCAGAAGGATAACTACCTTATGAGCTCCGGCCAAAGTTAAGGATGTAGCTGGAGCCCCCTGGTGAAATAGTGTTCACAAAATGTCAACATCCCATACAGCATTGTACTGGTCCTGGAAGACCTTGTGTTAAAGATATCCTTACAAATGTGATATCGGGGGTGAACCCGACAGAGCGGGTCTCGTTTGCTGCAGCCAATTCAATGAGAAGGCACATTGGCACAGTTAATGGCTGTACGACTCAATTATTGACAAAAGATCATTTAACATGAACAAACGTCAGTAATCTATACCGTTTTCAATGTAACATGAGCATTAAACAAACACTTTTCTGAACACATAGAAGGATGGATGTAACAACCCAAGCCGTAGGGCAGTCTATTGAATCTGCAGAACATAATTTGTTTTTATCATGCAACGGCTGATTTCCCAAGCCTCAGGCTGAACCAACAAAGTTACGTTTAAAATAGCCATATAAGGTTGTATTATTATTCCTGACAAATCGGGAATCAAATTTGCATAAGCCAATCACACAATAGGAACCTAAAGCATACTCTTAATTACTTTATTTGAAGCGGTATTGATGTAACAAAATGGAGGAATGCATAAAAGACCTTCATACTCCTTGTAGCGAGAATGTATCTTTCACCACTGTTATGCCACATAATTTGCAACCTGTGAGTAAGCATGAAAACAAACATATCTATATTTGGTGTTCCATTGAACCAGAGTTTCATAAATACAGTGTGATTCAACACCCATTCTGTGATGTCATTGACCTATACTTGATGATTCTCCTGTGGCAAACGAGATTATGTAACCATTACAGGAGTCTTTAATTGATTGCACCCACGTGACTAATGTATGCCACCATCATAATGTAGATATGCATATTTGCTCAATCACTCTTTAACCCATACAATGCCCGTAGGGTCTATAGATAGTTGATACCAATAAGTGAAGAATTGGTAAGTCATGCAAACCTGCTCCACTTCCATACTAGAGATGATATTCACAATTTCCCATCTTAGGGCCATTAGCATCATTTTGCAATATAATGAAATATTTACCGAACAAACTACTGGCACAATACTGAATACTGTTTGTCCATCATTGTGACTTTGTTAGCTTCAGCTGGTAATAACCAGGTTGTGTTAACAATGACCTACATGGCACTTTACAGGTTACCATTTAGCAGGATGACAGTTCTCCCACTTGCACAACTGAATCACATCTAATATATTGCCAATTAGTCTTAATGAATAGAAGGCTGTTTTATAACAACAAGGCTGTTAAGGGAGTCTATTGACTGCAATCTGTTGCCCAGGCCAGCGTCAACGGTCAATGGAATAGCTAAAGGTAAATCCCAATGTCCAACAAGTCTATTTCATAACAACTTAATCTTAACTGGATATACAAGCCCAATTTCTCAAATATAGTTTGAGATGTAAACAGTGGGTTTTAGCTTAATACAGCATTAAAATGTCATCGACACAATACATAACCAGTGTTTTTGAACTCTGAGTTGTCCTCTTTGAATGCTTTCTTGTCATCATTCTGTTATATTGCCTTATCATAGCAATGCCTCCACCAAATATCCCCCATGATCACTGTAAATGGGATACACTATAAAATCAGTTGTTAATCAGCCATCTTTCATAATGAACAGGCCACGCCTGCCATCATTTTGTGCCTGCCGTGAACGGCAACTCTGGCCCAATTTCCGAGCCAGTCTTTCAAGATAATCCTGGCCATTATACTGAGCCTGCTCAATTCCAACCTGCTTGGAATGCTAGTATTGTCCAGTTTTACATGGTTAGACCCCTTGAAGTAGATGATAATGTCTCGTCATTTGTAATGTACAACAAAGTGTACATCTTACCAATTTGTAAGTGGTCCCTTAGTTGTAGAGTAGCACAGGTAGGGTGTGTGGAACCTCTGGCCAGCTTTCATGCTGCCACCAGCTTCAGCGAACCGCTTACTGCTGATGAAGACGTGGGGTGCATTGTCGCCATTCTATGAAACCATACTCATTGTTGGCCTTACTTGGTCCAATAGCTTGAGCTCCATACTGGCCAACCTCCAAAATTTTTCACATTCCCTGAGTGGAACCCTCCCGGCTGACCATTTTTGTTGGCTGTCCCCATATCCTGGGGCTACTGCGGTTTGGGAACCGTATTGTTGCTGGAGTTCCCCTGCCTGGGAACCCCAGCGTCCATATACATACCCATGGTAACCCACCCAGCACCCGGGCTGACCGTTCAGATCAGTTTAACCCCATATCCTGGGGACCACTGCGGTCTGGGAACCGCATACTATTGGATTTCCCCTTCCCGGGAACCCAACGTTTAGAGTCACTGACCATCTTATCAGTGACTCCGATCACAAAATCACCAGCATTCACATTCACCAGCTCCCCGCTTCCTTGGTCGAACCAGGGTTTCCTCACAGTCCTTAGCTGGTTCCCTCGTCGGCCGTCGCAAAGCATCCGGCAAAAACCTCTGAAAACTGAGGTTCCTGCAGGAGACCTAAGGTAAGAAATACAACTTACCTGAAGTTTAAACTTACTGCTGGAGGAGCTCTGCTACTCCAACCGGTCGCCTGCACCAATGCGTCTGACGTAATGACACACGTGCGGCTGGATGGGGTTCTTCACGTAGTCACTCACATGACTCCAAAGTAAAATCAAGCACTTGGCCCATGTTGACCAACCTGGGTCTCACTGCACACCTGGTACTAGTCTTGGCCCTGATTCCAGTTGCATACCTTCTCTCATTCCTGTCCCCGAGTCCAGCCTTACACCTGGTCCCCTATTCTACCCTGATCATAGCTGCTTACCTGCTTAGGTTCCCAGTGCTGAACACTTCCTTGGTCCCAGCTTTGATTGTACACCTAGTACTATTCCAGACCTTAACTCTGGATGCAAACTTGGCCTTGCTCCTAGCCCCTTTGCACTGACAATATATCTGGCCCACACATAAAGCCCCATACCTGACCCCCTGGATTTAACCTATTACTTTCAAGTCCACAGGTGCTTATCTAATGCAGTAATCCTTTATGGGGCACTTCACAGACCAAATTATGGATAACAAAATGTGTTACATTCATTGGCTTCCTTGTTATCTAACATGTTAGTTACTTTGTCAAAGAAGTCATCAATTGGTTGAACACAATTCCCATCCATAAAATTAAACTCACTGTACAAGTATTCTGACGCAATTTCTTTCATTTCGTAACAAACTGTCCTGAAGCCATTTTCACCCCCAATATTTTCAGTATTTTGCAGTCTTCCTCTCAGTTGGGACTTTTCCGAAATGCAAAGTTCAATAACTATATATTTATGCAATATTATTCTATTAACTGTGATCTTGAGAGTACATAATATTTTCTGTGGCATTCATAACACAAAAATGATTTTAAAAAATCTTTATTTTGATTGCACCTACCAACATGCATACATTATTACATTACAGTTAATATGCACCAAGGGCAAATTTTTGTTCCAATGCTCCCCA
This sequence comes from Raja brachyura, assembly GCA_963514005.1. Next base: position 48,620,530 of record OY740788.1, read on the forward strand.
TTCTCAATTACTTTTACATTGAAGTGATTGAAATCCAATTGAAATTTAAATGGCATCATAAAAGTAAAACCTCCAGAATGGATGATATTCATTACGTGCTTGGTTGAGGTCAGTATCAGCACAATTAGTATATTAAACTTTGAATCTTCAGATGTCCTCGTTTAAACTAAAACTAAAGACAAATAATAATCTCCTCACACATTCCCCTGTAATTATCCCTGTCACTCCTTTAACATATGCTCTTTCTTTGAACAAGCTCTTAAATATCACATCTGATTACACTGCTTGAGGATGTTCATCTACGTGTTCAATTAATAAAACAATGAGATTGGGGACATTTCTATTCAACCTGTCAAAGGAATTTGGGGGGGGGGGGGTGGGGTAGAAATAGTCAGTGAGGTAAACAAACATAATAATTGAGTGGCAAATGACAATAGTACCACCTTCCCAATATTTAACTGAAGGAAATAATGGGTTATCAGGGCTGTATGTTGTGGCAGACAGCCTGACACCTTGCATGTCATTTAATATTACACTTATCCCATCCCCCTGGATATTCCAGATTAATAAATTAAGGTTTTGTCAAGTAATTACAAATCAGGCTAATTACAAATCAATAACATTAGCCAACTTTGAAACATGAAGCACTGGGCATTGGGATCGAGACATCATGGATAACTGGCCTCAGTTCCCCACTCACATCTGGCAGTGCTCTCCAGCTGAACCAGGGGCTGTGTAGCATTTTCGAAAGTGGGGAGGCTGAGCGATCACAGATCACTGGCCTTAGGGGTACCCTGTGAGGGAGTGGAGCAACTGAGTGGGGAGAGGGTGTGGAAGAAGGGTGTCCCCCCTCCTAGGGTAGGATCATTTTGTAATTTGATGTATTAAAATCGTGTTTTAGTGCATTGTAGAAGTATGATTTCAATGTTTTTTGTATTAAGTATTTTTAAGAGGTAACTTTTTAAGGGGTAGCTTTATCCACCCAAAGGGCAGTGGGTGTATGGAACAAGTTGCCAGAGGAGGTCATTGAGGCAGGGACCATCCCAACATATAAGAAACAGTTAGACTGATACATGGATAGGAGAGGTTTGGAGGTATGGACCAAAAGCAGGTAGTGTAGCTGGGACATGTTGGCGGGTGTGGGTAAGTTGCGCCGAAGTGCCTGTTTTCACACTGTATCACTCTATGACTACATTATACCTCCACCATGCATGAATGCTTCAAAATCAAGTGGTCGAGTTTTATTGCCATATACTCAAGCATAGAAACATAGAAACATAGGTGCAGGAATCGGCCCTTCGAGGCAGTACTGCCATGCTATATGATCAAGGCTATTCATTTAAAATCAGTACCTCTTTCCTGTTTTTCCCCATATCCCTTGATTTCATTAGCCCCAAGAGCTAAATGTAACTCTCTCTTGAAAACATCCAGTGAATTGGTCTGCACTGCCTTCTGCGGCAGAGAATTCCACAGATTCACAACTCTCTCCATGAAGAAAGTTTGTCCTCATCTCAGTCCTAACTGCCCCCCCCTTTATTCTTAAACTGTGACCCCTGGTTCTGAACTCCCCCAACATCGGGAACATTTTCCTGCAGTTTAGTAAGTAAACATCGAGCAGGCAAGCAGGATGCTTTCTCCAACCACCCCCATTTGAAATCCACTATCTACCACCGTTTCCACACAGTGCTTGGTACTTACTTCCAGCAGCCACTGGTTGTCCTCCAGGAAGCACCGAGCCTTAGCCTGATCCATGCCGGTCACCTGGGCGAATTTGGCACAGAGACTCTTACGGCAGTGGCGCAATGCTTCCAACGCCTCCGACGGCTCGGGACTCTTGCACTAAGGCTGCTCCATGGCCAGAGTTGCAGTGAGCAACTCGCCAGCCCAGCAAACACTCGCCAGCCCCGCTCCCCGTCCGCATCTGTCCCCGTTGCTGCTTCTGCTTCCAACACCCATGGCCCATGCAGTTGATATGAGTTTTGAAATTTTCATTGATCACAGAATTTCTCATGACAGAGCGTGAGAAATTTGTGATCAGCGTGGGAATTTGCCAAAATGTTTGATTCTCAAGCTCAATGTGTGGGATGTTGGCAGCCCTGCCTCTCTCTCCCCTCTCTCTCCCCTCTCTCAGTCTCTCTCTCCCCCCTTTCTCTCCCTCTCCCCTCTCTCCCCCTCTCCCCCTCTCTGTCCCCCTCTCTCTGTCCTCCTCTCTCTGTCCCCTCTCTCCACCTCTTTCTCTCCCCTCTTTCTCTCCCTTCCATCTCACTCTCCTCCCTCTCTCTCTCTCTCTCCTCTCCACCCCTCTCTCCTCTCACCCACCCCTCTTTCTCTCCCTCTCCCCTCTCTCCCCCTCTCCGTCCCCCTCTCTCTCTCTGTCCCCCTCTCTCCCTCCCTTGTCTCTCCACCTCTCTTTCTCTCCCCTCTCTCTCTCTCCCTTCCATCTCACTCTCCTCCCTCCCTCTCTCCTCTCTCCACCCCTCTCTCCTCTCACCCACCCCTCTTTCCCCTCTACCTCTCCCCTCCCCCTCTGTCTCTCCCTCTCTCTCCTCTCACCCCCCCCCTCTTTCCCTCCCATTTCCCTTCTCTTCCCCCTCTCTCCTCTCTTCCCCTCTCTCACGTCTCTCTCCCCTTCTCTCTCCCCCACCTTATTCTCCCCCTCTCGTCCCCTCTCTCCTCTCTCCCTCCTCTCCCTCTCTCCCCCTCCTCTCCCTCTCCCCCCCTCCTCTCCCTCCTAACTCCCCCCTTGCTTCCCCCTCTCTCTCCCCCTCTCTCTCCCCTCTCTCTCCCCCTCTCTCTTTTACCACCCCTTTCCCCCCCCCTCTCATTCTCTCCTACCCTCTCCTCCTTCTCTTCCCCCTCTCTCTCTTCCCTCTTTCATCCCTCTCTCTCTTTCCCCCCTCTTGCACCTCCCTCTCCCTCCTCTCTCTCCTTACTTCTCCCCTCTCCCTCTTCTCGCTCCCCATTCTCTCCATCTCTGTCTCCCCCCTCTCTCTCCTCTCAACCCCTCTCTCTCTCCCCACTGTCACACTGTCTCCTTCCCCTCTCTCTCTCTGCCTTCCTTTGAGAGTCTCTGTCCCTTCAGCACAGAGACTCTCATGGCAGCGGTGCAATGCTTCCGACGCCTCCAACGGTCCAACTTGCACTAGGGCTGCTCTATGGCCGGAGCTACAGCGAGCGGCTCGCCAGCCCCGCAAACACTCATCAGCCCCGTTCCCGGCCTCTCTCCCCAGCAAATACTCGCCAGCCCCGTCAAACAATCGCCAGCCCCGCAAAGACTCACCAGCCCGGCAAACACTCGCCAGCCCCGGATCCCCATCCGCATCTGTCTCCACTGCTGCTTGCGCTTCCATCCCTCCCTCAGCCCCAGCTCTCTAACACCCGCGGACCATGCAGTTTATCTAAGTTTTGAAATTTTCTTTGATCACAGTATTTCTCACCACAGAGCGTGATAAATTTCTGATCAGCGTGAGAATTTGTCAAAATGCGTGATTCTCACGCTCAAAGTGTGAGAGTTGGCAGCCCTGTTGTTTCCATGCTGTACCTCTAAACTATGAACAAAGATAAACAGGGAAACACTTTCTTTAAAAAAAAATTCCATTCCTCAAATTAAGTCTTTTTAAAAATGTTCTTCTAACGCAAGCTATTTTTGCTTTCAGACCTCCACAGTCATAGAGCATTTGCCAGGCATAGAACAGACACAGGCTTTGTATGTGATCCAGTGAGATGCAAAAGGGTTCACTGAGGCAATTCAGTCACAAATCAGCTTATTTCAATCCAGCTTCCATGCCTGGTGCTGTTATAAATGTTTTACAACATCCTTGCTGCCTCCCATAGGCAGGTGGCAGCTTCATATTTAAAAGCTAAAGCCTGACAATGTCAATTGGATCTTAATATAGAAAAATACTTGGCGATGATCCAGTTCGGGAGCTGCCAGTGAACCCCATTCTCCTCTCTCTGGGGGCCAGAGGGGGCGCTGTCCTATACAGTTGCCAGACCTGCAGCTGTCCCTTTTATTTCACTTCTTTTCTTTATTTTTAGTATGTTAAAAGTGTTAGTTAAGGGTCTAATCTTTTTGTGTGTGGGGGGTGGTGGGGGGGAAGGGGGAAACTGCTTTCTCAAGTCCCTACCTGGTTGGAGAGGCGGCTTTCCTCGAGCAGCAACTTCGACCCGTCCTCGCGGCCTACCAGCAGGGTCTGGAGGGGACCTGGCCAGAACCTCGGCTTCGGAGGCGACGCAGCGCTGGAGCGCTATCGCGGAGCGGGCAATGCCTTGCCAGGGTCGCCGCGCTGGAACTCTGGTATGCTGCGACCGCAGATAAAAACATCGCGGAGCCGCGGGTCTGTGGAGCGGCCAGCAGCGGGCGGCGGCACTGAACTTTACATTTGTGGAGCCTGGGATCTCTCGCCGAGATCGCCAGTGTGTGGAGCTCCGTACAGCACGGCCTGTTGGCTTGGAAGCCGCGGTGTCCGGTAAGGAGGCGACTGTTCCTGGCACCCCAAGCTGCTGAGAGGGTCCACTGACGCCGGAGTACCATCACCCGGTGAGAACAGCCGGGAACATCGGGCCTCCGTAGTGGCGACTGCGGAGGCCTCAATAGGCCCGACCACTTAGGGTGGACATGGCGATGGGGACTTGACTTTGTGCCTTCCCCCACAGTGGGGGAATGTTTTATGTTAAATTCTTTACTGTTGTGTTTTATCTTTATTGGTGTGCTGCAGATGGGTCTCGAGGCGAGAGTGAACGCTGGCACGATTGGCTGCCGCTGCTCTCTCTCCGAATTTATTGTTTTAGTGACTTTGTTTTACTATTCATGCATTTGTCGTATTGCTTGTTTTGTAACTTTTGATTATTGGTTATTTTGTTGTCCTGTGTTGTTTGGTTGTTCTGCTGTCTTTTTACTATGTTATTCTTTTGTTTTTTTTTCCCTGTAAAGCACTATGAATTGCTGCTAGTACGAATAGTGCTATATAAATAAATTTGCCTTGCCTTGCCTCTCCTCCCTGTAACATTTGTCATTCTTAATAATTAAGAACCTACCAATCTTCACTTTAAAAATACCCATTATCTTGGCCTCCACTGCTGTCTGTGGCAATGACTTCCATTGATTCACCACCCTCTATCTAATTAAATTCCTCTGCATCTCTATTAACATAGAAACATAGAAAATAGGTGCTGGAGGAGGCTACTCAGCCCTTCGACCCTTCGAGCGAGCACCGCCATTCATTGTGATCTTGGCTGATCGTCCCAATCAATAACCCTTGCCTGCCTTCTCCCCACATCCCTTGATTCCACTAGTCCCTAGAGCTCTATCTAACTCTCTCGTAAATCCATCCATTGATTTGGCCTCCACTGCCCTCCAGAAATTCACAACTCTCTGGATGAAATATTTTTTTCACACCTCAGTCTTAAATGGCCTCCCCTTTATTTTAAGACTGTGGCCCCTGGTTCTGGACTCGCCTAACATTGGGAACATTTTTCCTGCATCTAGCTTGTCCAGTCCTTTTATAATTTTATATGTTTCTATAAGAACCCCCTCATCCTTCTAAACTCCAGTGAATACAAGCCTAGTCTTTTCAATCTTTCCTCATATGACAGTCCAGCCATACCAGGGATCAATCTCATGAACCTACGCTGCACTGGCTCAATCAAAAGGATGTCCTTCCTCAAATTAGGAGACCAAAACTGTACACAATACTCCAGATGTGGTCTTACCAGAGCCCTATACAACTGCAGAAGAACCTCTTTACTCCTATACTGAAATCCTCTTGTTATGAAGGCCAACATTCCATTAGCTTTCTTCACTGCCTGCTGTACCTGCATGCCAACTTTCAGTGACTGGTGTATAAGGACACCCAGTTCTTGCTGCACCTCCCCCTATTGAGATAATAATCTGCCCCCTTGTTTTTGCCGCCAAAGTGGATAACCTCACATTTATCTATATTGTACTGCAGTTGCCACGCATCAGCCCACTCACTCAACCTGTTCAGGTCACCCTGCAACCTCCTAACATCCTCTTCACAATTCACACTGCCACCCAGCTTTGTGTCATCCGCACACTTGCTAGTGTTGCTCCTAATTCCCTCTTCCAAATCATTCATATATATGGTAAACAGTTGCAGCCCCAACACTGAGCCTTGCGGCACTCCACTCGCCACTGCCTACCATTCTGAAAAGAACCCGTTCACTCCTACTCTTTGCTTCCAGTCTGCCAACCTATTTTCTATCCACGTCAACACCCTACCCCCAATACCATGTGCTCTAATTTTAGTCACTAGTCTCCCGTGCGGGACCTTATCAAAGGCTTTCTGAAAGTCTAGATACACTACATCCACTGGCTCCCCTTCATCCATTTTACTTGTCACAACCTCAAAAAATTCCAGAAGATTAGTCAAGCATGATTTCCCTTTCATAAATCCATGTTGACTTGGACTAATCCTTTTACTGTTGTCCACATGCCCCATTATTACCTCTTTTAATAATTGACTCCAGCATCTTTCCCACCACCCAAGTCAGGCTAACTGGTCTGTAATTCCCTGTTTTCTCTCTCGCTCCTTTCTTGAAAAGTGGGATAACATTAGCTATCCTCCAATCCACAGTTCTGAATCTATTGATGGTATATCCTTTTATCCTGTGTCCACTGGTCCGAGACTCTCCCACTAATGGAAACATCCACTTCACTTCCACTCTATTTCAGCCTTCCTGTCCCCTGTCCCAGCTAATCTTTCCTTCCAAACTCCCAAAACGCTGTGTCAGTTTCCGGCATTCTGGCTAAGTGGAGGTAGTGTGCGTCTTGATAATGACAGTGTTTATTGAGAAATGCCGAGCAAATTTGTCAGGTCTCAAACAAGGTGTTGTTCACAGTGTTAAATGCTGGAGATGGGTATTTTGGAGTGCACTTTCCCAGATCTTCCCAAACTGAATGTTTCCATATCTGATTCTAGCATACAGGAATTGAAATTCGTACATATTGTTATATGCAACTACAAAATTGAACAAATGCACTGAGAAGGGATGGCAGCATATCAAGAGGATGACTCGAGTGAAAATCACCACCATTGACGTAATCTGTTTTGCTCATGACTTGGGCAGTACAGTTGCGTAGCAGATAGAGTTGCTGCCTCACAACCTCAGAAACCCAGGTTCGATCCTGCCCTCGGGTGCGGTCTGTGTGGAGTTTGCACGTTCTCCCTGTGATAACATGGATTTCCTCCTGATGTTCCAATTATTCTCCCACATCCCAAAGAAGTACAGGTTTGTAAGTGAATGTGGCCTCTGTAAATTGCCCCTAGTGAGAAGGGAGTGGATGAGAAAGTGGATACCATGGAACGAGTGTGAATGGGCAATCAATGGTTGGCGTGGACCATTGGGACTAAGACCATTGTTCCATGCTGTACCTCTAAACTAAACTACATTAAAAATGTAAATGCTAAATACTAGTGATAAAGTCTGATAACAAAAAACCACTGTCGGACAATTTATCCTCTACTGGAAACCAAGGTAATTAATGGGGGTCCCTATCTGTTTAATTAGGAGGCGATTCTGCTTTGAACAGCTGTCTCAGTTGGGTCATAAAACTAAAACTCAAAAGTTGCAAAGGCCTGATCCTCACATAGGGGGAACGTGGTGCTGGTCAATGATGAGCTGTGGCACTGGGTTTTGCAGCTAAACAAGCAACTTGTGTCCCAAGTTAAAATCTGACTTTAATTTTCTTTCATTCCTCCAGATGTCAAGAATGATCCTACTTTGAATAACGCTAAAAAACTCAAATTGTATGGAATTTGCAGACATATGCACACAATACTTTGCACTACAACAGTTTGCACTGCAACGAGGCAGTGTGGTATTAATTAGTGTTGTTCATTAACAGCTTGTTTCAGATCAATGCCTTCAGTAATGCAGTTACATGCATACATTTATAGCTACACCATGTGCACAGGCCAAAACATAATCCAACACTGCCATGGTTACCAGTCGATTCACACCTCTCAAAATGTAAATCAAAGTACACTGTAGATGCAGGAAATCAGAAACAAAAAAAGAAAACAGGAAGCATCTGTGGAAAGAGACATACCCATGATTAACAATGTTAATCAATGTTAACCTTAATTCTCTCCAAGTTGATGCTGCCTGACTTGCTGTGCGTTTCTAAAATTTTCTATTTTTTATTTTACTCCACCCAAATTCATGCTATGAATCAGTCATGTCATTAATCATTCATACAAACATAATATATGAATCTGTCTGATTGATTAATTGATTGATTGATGGTTGAAAGATAGAGCACAGAAACAGGGCACTCAGCCCACTGATAGACACACAATGCTGGAATAACTCAGCGGGACAGGCAGCATCTCTGGAGAAGCAGGACTTTTCTCCAGAGATGCTGCCTGTCCCGCTGAGTTACTCCAGCGCTGTGTGTCTATCTTTGGTTTAAACCAGCATCGGCAGTTCCTTCATGCACTCTCAGCCCACTGAGTCCACGCTGACACAATCAAATCTATCAATCTCCTGCTCACATTGGTTCGATGTTATCCCACTTTCACATCCACCCCCTACACACTAGAGACAATTTACATATATAGAAGCTATAGAAGTCCCATAATATTCCACCTCTCCACCAATTCCAATATTGGTGGCCAGTGGTGGGGGGGGGGGGGGGGGGGGGGGGGACTGGTATGGGTGTTGTTGGCTGCAGGGACTACTGGTCTCCAGAGGGCGAGTATGGACATTGTGGGCCAAATGGATTCTTGGGGTGGCAGCTCAGTCCCTCAAGGCTGATATGCTGGCAGCTCACTCGCGGCTGGTGGGCTGGCAGTTGACTCATGGCTATTCCTTGAAATTCAATTTCAAGCAGACTGCAAGGCCACCAAATTCAAATCCATTTTCCTCCCATTTCAAGTAGGGTGCAAGGCCACCAAATTCAAGTGCAGTTTCTTACCTCTTCGAGCAGGGTGCAAGGCCACCAAATTCAAGTGCAGTTTCCAACCACTTCAAGCAGGGTGCAAGGCCACCAAATTCAAGTGCAGTTTCATACCATTTCATGCAGGGTGCAAGGCCACCACATTCAAATGCAGCTTCATACTATTTCAAGCAGGGTGAAACCACCATAAAACCAGACAAAACACCACACTCGCAGTTCAGTATTCATTGAGTGTGTTCAGTTTATTCACAGCTCAGTCAGAGTCGTGATCTCTCCATCCCCCATCATGCAGAGACTGAGACACACCCACACTTCTGGGTTTTATAGTCCCTCCCCCCTCCCACCAGCAGGAGCAGCAGAGAGAATGGCAATTAAAAATAAAGCATTAATATCTCTCTGATTTTTCATCGATGGGAAAATCCTCAGGTCCAGTCCGGCGGAGGGGGGCACATCAAATGAAGCACCAAACACCATTAAAGACTGTCCATACACAAACTGTGGCCATCATTGCACATCAGGATTCTGATTTGAACATATACACAGCAACAGCAAAGGTTTCCAGCAACCTCAGCAGTTGGTGGACTACCAAAAGTGTAATTGTCCACGTTGCCACACAACTTGTTTCTTCCGTGTTCATTGAAAAATGTTAAATAGTGTCTTTACTGCTCTCCACACCTTGAACATTCTGGCGGTGAAGTGCCGTCCCTTCTACCTACCAAGGGAATTCACCTCCATTATCCTGACCGTGGTCTACATCCCACCCCAGGCAGACGTCCGTCTGGCACTGGAGGAGCTGCACGCCATGGTCAACAAACACCAGACGTCTTACCCCGAGGCATTTACAACCATTGCTGGGGACTTCAATAAAGCAAACCTAAAGAAATCACTCCCCAACTTCCACCAACATGTCTCCTGCTGCACCAGAGGACCAAACACCTTCGACCACTGCTACACCACCATCAAGAATGCCTACTGCTCTATCCCTCGCCCTCACATTGGTAAATCCGACCATACCGTGGTGCTGCTTCTTCCTGCCTACAGGCAGCAATTAAAGAGCGCACCCCCAGAGGTGAGGACAGTACAGAGCTGGTCGGGGGGGGGGGGGGGGGGGGGGGGATGGGTCGATGGTGGAGAGGGTCAAGAGCTTCAAATTCCTGGGCGTGCATATCTGTGAAGATCTCTCATGGTCCGAGAACACTGATGCAATTATTAAGAAAGCACATCAGCATCTCTACTTTCTGAGACGATTACGGAGAGTCGGTATGACAAGGTGGACTCTCTAGAACTTCTACAGGTGCACAGTAGTGAGCTTGCTGACCGGTTGCATCGTTGCTTGGTTCGGCATCTTGAGCGCCTAGGAGCGGAAAAGACTGCAAAAAGTAGTAAACACTGCCCAGTCCATCATCGGCTCTGACCTTCCTTCCATCGAGGGGATTTATCGCATTCGCTGCCTCAAAAAGGCTGGCAGCATCATCAAGGACCCACACCACTCCTGGCCACACACTCATCTCCCTGCTACCTTTGGGTAGAAGGTACAGGAGCCTGAAGACTGCAACAACCCGGTTTAGGAATAGCTACTTCCACACAGCCATCAGGCTATTAAACTTGGCTCGGAACTCTGAACATTAATATCCCTCCATCTGTTATTTGCCCTTTATTAATTTATTCATTCATGTGTGTATTTACGTATATAATTGTAGTCAATGCCTACTATATTCTGTTGCGCTATGCAAAGAAAGATTTTCATTGTCCTGTCAGGGACTCTTTTGACTTGACTTTGACTTTATTTTGTTCATTAGGTTTTCCTGCTGCCATCACCCACCACTCGGGGAATATGAAATGGTTTAGAATGTAGTTTTTACATATTCCTCTTGGAACAAACAACAGAGCAAGTCCTCTGGCCTGTCCTTCAGAATTGACCAAACCTTGTTCAGTTTTCCTGGATCAGGATCGACTAGTTAGATAATAGAGACCCAACTGAAAAAGAGATGTACCCACAGTACAGATGCATGAAGGGCTGCCATATAGTGTAAGGCTAATGTAGGGAAAGGTTGGGTGAGTGGACACCATCTCTTGGATGTTTGGGTACTTCTAATTTTGATAATTTGGCCTGACTCAGTCCTGTGTTACAAACGGGCACACACCTTTCAGAGGTGTGGGGTGATCAAGGGCGCTGTGATCACAAAATGCAGCTCAAATATGAATTGCACAAGCAGGGAGGGAACAGTGATGAGACGATCGTGGACAAGGTTTCCATGACCTTGGGCATTGGAAGCAGAGGCTGGCATCATCAGCTTGCATGCCCAGAGTAATGCCAGCTAACCATAAGGTTCGGAGTTCATACATTCATAAGTTATAGCAGCAGAATTAGGCCATTTGGCCCATAAAGTCTACACCACCATTCAATCATGGTTGATCTATCTCTCCCTATCAACCTCATTCTCCTGCCTTCTCCCCAAAACCCTGACACTACAGGGTGGGATTGCATAGGAAATCTCCCCCTCACTCCCACACCGCTTGATCTCTTTAGAGCTATTATTCAGGCCATTCTGCCATATTTCTCCATGAGTGACAGATTCTGTTCCCCACAGAAAGAAGCACATTTAAATTTCTAACATAGTCTCACAAAATTCAACTGGAAGGAGTGTGCTAGTCACTATGACCATCAAAGTCTGAGTTTCAGGCTTAGCACCTTTCAATCCAAAGCAGTGAAGATTAAATCAAAGTGATGAGACAGCAGTATGTTAAAAGATTCATTTTCCAAAGCATCCATCACAACATCAAATATCTGGAATTGGCTCAATACCAGCCTTCAGCTCTGTGCAGTTCTGCTGATTGGCATTTGCTAAATGGGAAATTAACCTTGTCAGATCATGTCTTACGGTAACTCTCAGCTGTCTTATTTGGGGTGAAAAGTGATCTGACAGAATGAATGTTGAATGTTAATATCGTGACAGGAAAACAGAGAAAGTGCAAATGCAGAGTTTACAGATCCAGAGGAGTACGGCACAAAACATTTTCTTTTCACTTTAAAATACATATCCCCCTCCAAAGCATTTCAAAATCTTGAATCGCTCTCAGATTACTTCAGTTTTGTTTTGCTTGCATTGTCAAAGACAAATCACTGTAACTAAACCATACCTTAAGTTGTCATGGTTCTGATAATCTTGTCTGATGGAAAGAATTTGTGCTATGCCTCAGAAGACAGTCAACATGCTCCCAAAGGACTACACAATGCATTCTTAACTAGCCTGTTACCCAGTGTCATAGTCATAGTCATACAGTATGGAAACAGGCCCTTCGACCCAGTTTCCCCATGCCAACCATGCTGCCCCATCGACAGAAGGGCTCGAACCGAAACATCACACATTCCTTCGCTCCAGAGATGCTGTCTGCCCCGCTGAGTTACTCCAGCTTTATGTGTCCATCTACGCTAATCCCACCTGCCCGAGTTTGGCACACATCCCTCGGAATCTTTCCTATCCAAGAACCTGTCCAAGTGTGTTCATCAAATCCTTTGCCATCTGAACTCCCAAGTGAAAGGTATCGGAGAATTGCTGAAAACTTGTTATCTTCGTTCTGATTAGAAGGGTGGCACAGAGGTGCAGCGGTAGAGTTGCTGCGTTCTGCACCAGACAACTGTTTTTAATCCTGACTATGGATGCTGTCCATACGGAGTTTTCATGTCCTTCCTGTGACTGTGGGTTTTCTCCGGGTGCTCTGGTTTCCTCCCATATTTCAAAGATATGCAGGCTTGTAGGTTAATTGGCTTCTGTACATTTTCCTTATTCTGTACATCAAACTAGTGTTGATGAACTTAGTAGCATTTCTCATTTTCAAACAATGACTGTTTAAGTTAATGGGTGCTACTAAATGCACTGCAATATTTTTATAATTCCAGAAATTGGAAAAAGTTATAGTCCTACAACACAGAATTATGCCCTTTAGCCCAACTTGCCCATGTCAACCAAGATGCCCCCACAACCCTAGTCCCACCTGCCCACGTTAGTCCTCTAAATGTTTCCTATCCATGTACCTGTCTAAATTGTCTTTTAAATGTTATTCTGGTACCTGCCTCAACTACTTCCTCTATCAGCTATTTCCTTATACCTATCACCACCGTGTGGAAAATTTGCACCTCAGGTTGGTATTAAATGTTTCCTCCCTCACCTTAAACGTATGTCTGCTGGCTCTTGATTCCCCTAAGCTGTGCATTCACCCTATCTATTCCCTTCACGATTTTCTACACAACCGTAGATGGGCACTACCTACTATGATTCCATTGAATGTGTATCGACAATGAGAATGTAAGACATTTATTTGCTTGTTTGTTTTGTATATCTATATTTCATTCTGAATAAGGTTTAGGTTTGAAATAAAAGAATGCCTTTGACCCCACCCCCAAATGATGCTACTTGTCCAGTAGATTGTTTCTCTCTTCACATTCATTTGTGAAAGTGGCTGAGGCTCAATTCATTTGGAAAGTTCAAATAAAATAAATCTGACTGGGGAAGAACGTAAATCACAACTGCGAATCTATGCTTCAGCTCCCTAAAAGTGATTCAACAGAACAATACCTCAGATAGCCACTTAATGATCCACTTATTGACAATTTAATCCAACTCTTACTTTAAACAGTGGCTTGAGACCTTGCCAGGAAACTAAATGTTTCCCTAATGAGAGGCCTGAAGCAATTGAAAACATACTGGTATACATTTTCAACTCGCTACTTGGATGTGAAACTAAGAGGGTGGACCAGTTACCCATTACAGAGCCTGCGGATTCTCATTCCCATTTGAACATTCAATTCAGACCAGATCCATGGATAATGTGGAAAGAGTGATCAGCATGAACAGCAGCCAACTGAGGAGAATCAACTCAATTTTAGGGGGATTTTTTTTTTTTGACAAAACCTGATAATGTAGGGGAAACAAGAACGAGAGAGTATAGGTTTCAGGCATGAGGGGGAATATTTAATAGGAATCGGAGGGTATTTTCACTCAGAGGGTATATGGAATGAGCTGCCAGAAGTAGTTGATGCAGATACTATCACAACATTTTAAAGACAAATGGACAGGTACATGGATGGGAAAGGTTTAGATCGATATGGACCAAATGCCGGCAAATGGGGCTAGCTCAGATGGGCATCTTGGTCGGCATGATCTTTCCTCTAGCAGGGAGACCAAAACTGAACACAATACTCTAAATGTGGCCTCACCAATGTCTGGTCCTTTTACGGTAGTTCACACCATTGTGATAAAGATAAAGGATGCTTCCAGGCCAGACCTATTTTGTCACTTGGAATTCCAAACTTGGTCAGAGGCAGAAGGCAGAAACAAGAAACTCAAGATGCTGATTTACAAAGAAACTGCATACATTTCTGGAGTAACTAAACAGGTCAGGAGGCATTTCTGGAGAATATGGATTGCTGATGCATCAGATGGATCCTGACCCAAATATGTTTTACTTATAGGCATATTAAGTGGGGTATTTGTGTACTCAAGAAAGTCAGCCCTCACAACATTAATTTTGGTTATCCTTGTATCCCTATCCTTTAGTCTGAAGAAGAGTACCAACCTGAAGCGTCACCTATTCTTTTTCTCCTGAGCTGCTGCCTGACCTGCTGCGTTACTCAAACATTTTGTGTCTATAAACCAAAGATCCTATAGCGGAGCAAAATAGGCCACTCCTGCGAAATGCAATGAGCTGACTTGTAGTATGCAACAGAGCAGAACATAGGCATTTTTCTTTGTCCATTTCAGTAACCGGAACCTACCCGACCCAACTCACAGTGTAATCAATGTTGCGGGGGTGGGGGGTGGGGGGGGGGGGACAGTTTGTGTGTGTGCTATAGGGCCAGATTCATAATTCTGTTAATTCTTGTTAAAGAATAAAATGTGACTCTGGTAATTTTCTTTTTTATATAATTTCTTTTAAATGACTCATAAGCTGTGTTTGAGTTGATTTTTTAGTAACCAGAACCTTCCCGACCTGACGTGAATCGCAGTGTAATCAACGTTACGGGGGAACAGTTTGTGTGTGTGATATAGGGTTCAATTCATAATTCTGTTAATTCTTGTTAAAGAATAAAATGTTTATAAATTTTGATTCTGGTAACTTTCTTTTTCAATGGTTTTACAATCATTTCTTTTTAAATGGCTCATATGCTGTGTTTGTGCTGATTTTGTTGAGTTGACACTTGCACTCTGTAATTCATTCATCTAATCACACTGTTCACAACTGCAGTATTTGGGAAAATAATGGCAATATGAAGATTCCAGTTGCTCTAGCCCTGGAATGTTACTTAATGTTTTTGTGTCTATGGAGTTGTTTCTCAACAATAAAATGTGTCTGGTCTTCCCAAAAGCCAGAGAGTGGAATGAGATCTGTCTGTAACGGTGGAGTTATTTAAATTAAGTATTTCACAAAATTAAATGTGTTTAAGCAAGATTTACAAATGATGTATAACTTAAGGATGGTTTTTATTCAGCGAGCATACAACTGCTTAGATTGTGCTGGAAAGAACACACATATATGAATGTGATATAGAGGTATATAATAATATAACACATACATTGCATTTCTTCCGATTTTTATATCCAATGATGAACTTTATTTTAGACTAGACAACATTAAATTAAAAAACATTGTAAACCACCCCGCAACTTCACTTTGGTGTCTCGGCCGTGCTGATCCAGGCCAGACTCCCCGCACGTTGTGGAAGGACCATCTTTTCGCTTTTATTATGATTTATTTCACTTTTTAACACTGAATACCTGATAACAACACATCAGCAGCATACGGCACCAATATTGCCGATTCAAACTCCGTGGCCCGGGACGGTCGAAGCTGCCAAAGCTGCCGCCCTCTAGTGCAGCGGATGAAGCTGTTGCCGTGGGAGCTCCGGAAAAACAGGTCACCAACATGTGACCTGCGAACTCCCGACGATGTCGTCTACTGGCTCACGGCCGAACCGCTGAAGTTGGGCCGCCGTCGCCGCCGGGACGCAGCCTCAGCCCCTAGTCGGGCCGCTCCGCCGGGACACAGCCTCAACCCCGAGTCGGGCCGCTCCGCCAGGACACAGTCTCAGCCCTGAGTCGGCTGTCACCACCGGGACACAGCCTCAGCCCCGAGTGGGGCCACTGCCGCCAGGACACGGCCTCAGCCCCGAGTCGGGCCTCCGCCTCAACCCCGAAGACGGAGGCGGAAGCAAAGATAATATCTTTGGGCAGAAGCAAGATGGCGGAAGCAAGGTGGCGCAGCTGGTTGATGAAATTGGTCCTATAATTACCCATCAATCTGCCCATGACTGTACTACGTGTTTTTCGTGGGAGTAGGCCATCTTGCTCCGCTATAGAATCTTTGGTATAAACTAACATCTGCAGTTATTTCCAACACTACTAATTTTGGTTGTCTGGGTTCCCTGTCCTCACAAGTTTTTAGACCATTCAAGATAATTATTTTGTCCCACTAATGACATTAGAATATTCAAAGATAGACACAAACAGCTGGAGTGATTCAGCAGGATAGGCAGCATCTCTGGAGAGAATGAATGGGTGATGTTTCACGTCAAAACTCTTCTTCAGACTCATGAAGTCCATCTGAAGAAAGGTCTCGACCCGAAACGTCACCTGTTCCTTCTCCCAAAGATGCTGCCAGTCCCGCTGAGTTACCCCAACTTTTTGTGTCTATCTTCAGTTACACACTTAGAATATTTACACACTGCTTACTCACTTAGAATATTCAAAGGTGTCTTATCAACTTCATTGTAATTTGAGTCATTCAATGGAACCTTTATTCAGACTCAAAATATCAAAGAAAATAATATCATTATAGCTATTCAATTTACATTGAATTACTGATCCTTTTGATCTTATCAAAACAATGTACAGAGCTTGGGAGATTCTACCGAGAAGATGTCACAGAGAATATTTGTTTTTCATGATGAATAAAGACTTTTATATCAACCAGCTTCAGTCTCTGAGTGTCTGTCCAGGTGAGTCAGAGGTTCATGTGCACCTCCTCTAACCTCATCGACTGCATCAGGTTTTCCTAATGTGGCTTCTTGTACTTCAGTGAGACCTAGCATAGACTCGGGGACCATTTCGCTGAACAATTGAGCTCGGCTCGCCAAGGCTACTGGATCTCCGTTGATAATCATTTTAAATCCCCTTCCCATTCTGACATATCTAGCCCAAGTCTCCTTCACTGCCAATGAGGCCACATGCAAACTGGAGGAACACCAGTTCCACTTGGGTAGCTTAGAACCCAATGATAGGAACATTGAATTCTCCATTTTTGGGAATTGCAAATGCAACTCTCTCTCCCTTCTTCATCCACCCGCTTTTACTTCACTCCCCTCTCTCCCCTGTGTCCAACCTGAACTTGCACCTATTGATCCTCTCCCTTTCCCCTTCCATCGACATTCCTTCTTCGAGCTTCATAATTCACAATTCTTCAATCCTTTTGTCTCACACTTTCCATCTTTTCATCTCTGCCTATCAAAATCCCTCTCACTTACATCCACCTATTACTTGCCAGGCTTGGACCTGCCCCTCCTCTCTTTTAGCTTTCTTTCCCACACCCCCCCTCAACACAATCTGTCCTGACCCGAAACATCATTTTTCCATGTTCGCCAGAGATGCTGCCTGACCCACTGAGTTACTCCAGCACTTTGTATCTTTTTTTGTAAACCAGCAAATGCAGTTCCTTGCTTCAGCACTGTGATCGAACATCTATATAACTAAAAGTCTCACCTTGACCACTTCCTGTCTCTGCTGTATATTTATTTCAGAAAAAACGCTACCCTATATCGCTATGATTTTTGGCCATCTTACTCACAGTCCTCCTCCGCTGAGGCAGCCCTGAGGATTTTTCCGATCAATGAAAACTAAAAAAGTTATGCGTGTTTAAATAATCTTGAGATCAGCTGATTGGTCCTCTCGCCTGTCAATCACCATGATGAAGGTAACGCCCTTTCCGGGGTGAGGGGGGGGGGCAGCACTATAAAATCCCAGATGCCTGGACATGAGTCAGTCACTCTGGAAGATCGCAAGGGAAAGACCACAACTGTGATTCTAAGCTGTGAATCAACTGAACTGTGAGTCTGCAATGTACTTGGAATAAATGATTTGTTAGCCCTTAATGAAAATGAAATTAGTTGTTTCACCTATCCTGTGCTTGAAACTGCAATGCAAATGGAAGTTAAATGAAAATGCAATGAGTTGCTTGGCCTGCACTGTGCTTGAAACTGCAATGGAAATGGTAATTAATTGAAAATGCACTGAGCTGTTTGGCCTGCCCTGTGCTTGAAACGGCAATGGAAATGGAAGTGAAATGAAAATGCAATCTGTTTGGGCAGCCCTGTGCTTGAAATTGCAATGGAAATTGAAATGAAATGAAAATGAAATGAGTTGTTTGGCCTGCCCTGTGCTTGAAATTGAAATGGAAATGGAAATGGAAATGAAATGAGTTGTTTGGCCTGCCCTGTGCTTGAAATTGAAATGGAAATGAAATGAAATGAGTTGCTTGGCCTGCCTGAAACCATTAATTTTGGCCCACAAGGCCCCTATTAGCCGAGTAACCTGTCCCCTTTGCCCCAAATGCCCATATTAGCCCTGGAGGAGTATTTTGGCCCAAAAGGCCCATGCCAGGCTAGGAAAAGTGCCATTCACTGAGATTTCACAGACTATCTTTTTTAAAGAGCCCCTTCGGCCCATCAGTAAGTATTCCCCCTGCAAGTATTAAACTTCACCCCAGTATTTTTCTCCCTCCCTTCATTGGCTCCCTGTAAGATCCAGGCCAGGATAGACTTTCCTCCTTCATTGCTGTGATCTGCAGAAAAAGATGAAAAATGTCTAACATTTATTCTCCACCCTCCCCCCCTTCTCTCTGACAGAGTCTCTCACCTGCTTTGGGTAGAATTTCTGGTAATTTCTGAGCTGCCAGCCCACCAGCCCTAAGTGACTGAGCTGCCAGCTCACTAGGCCTGAGTGACTGAGCTGCCAGCCCACCAGGGATGAGTGACTGAGCTGCCAGCCCACCAGGCCTGAGTGGCTGAGCTGCCAGCCCACCAGGCCTGAGTGACTGAGCTGCCAGCCCACCATCTCTGAGTGACAGCTACCAGCCCACCAGGCCTGAGTGACTGAGCTGCCAGCCCACCAGGCCTGAGTGACTGAGCTGCCAGCCCACCAGGCCTGAGTGACTGAGCTGCCAGCGCACCAGGCCTGAGTGACTGAGCTGCCAGCCAACCAGGCCTGAGTGACTGAGCAGCCAGCGCACCAGGCCTGAGTGACTGAGCTGCCAGCCCACCAGGCCTGAGTGACTGAGCTGCCAGCCCACCAGGCCTGAGTGACTGAGGTGCGAGTCCAAAAATCTGTTTGGCCCACAATGTCCGTACTGGCCCTCTGGAAACCAGTCCCCTCGGCCCACAACACCCATACTAGTGCTCCAGAAAGCCCCCCCCCCGGCCACCAACTTTGGAATTGGTGGACAGGTGGAATATTGCGCTGGGGGACCAGTCCTCCTGTGTGAACATGGACCCAACAGGTCCCACTGAGTATAGTCTTTACTAAACATGGGATAGTGCTTTACTCCCTCTAAAACTACATTAGCTTAGGCCAAGAAAATGTGGCACAGTGGTGGAGCTGGTAGAGCTGCTGCCTCTCAGTGCCAGAGATCTGGGTTCTATTCTGCACCTTTTACTTGTGACCATATTGGTTTCTGGGTTTCTGGTTTTCTCCACATCGCACAGATGTGTGGGTATATATGTTGATTGGATTCTGTAAATTATTCTTTACGTGTAGGCAGAGGATACGAAAGTACAATAACATAAAACTAATGTGAACGGGTGATTGGCATGGACTCGGTGAGACCGAGGGGTCTGTTTCCATGCTGTATCCTTCTATTACGTTCTCAAGACTCTGGAGGCATCATGTACGCACAAACATGACTCGGGCAAAAAAAAGTGTCCACCCCATTGCAGATGATTCTGATTAAAAAGTAATTTCAGTTCATAGCAGGATTAAAAACAGAAGAATTTGGAAGCTTATAAGATTTCAATTAATTTGCAATTTATTGGCTTGAATTCCAGTCAGTATGAACAAATATCTTTGGCACACATTACTCTTGCAGCTGCCCTGAGACTTTTCTTGAGCGTTTGTGTTACGAGAGAGAGTTTTTCCAGTGTTCGTTTGTGCTGAGAGAGACGTAGCTACATGCCTCAATGTACAAAGGATGGGAAATCTTTGTAAACACAACTTGCCACAGCCTGCCTCCTCAGTCAAATGAAAGTATTTTTACTGAGACAAGCAGAGTCTAAAGCAGAAATTGCAATAAAAATATTTAATCCAATCTAAATTTCTGTATTGGAAATGAAATAAAGTGATGTAAAAGGGAAAGATCAAAAAGTTTAACTTCCCTATGTTTTGTTATTTTAATATTTTCTTCAATAATTAAAATAATAAATCTCCTCACTTGAAAAAGTTAGCTTGCAGTGCTGCAAAGGTAATTTGGTGATAATATAGTTATACCACAGTTATAAATTTAATCACAGCCAAATGAAGCAGGCTTTGCATTTTTTACTGAATGCAGTAGATCCACACTGGAGAAGTTGAGCAACTTTATCCAGTAAACTTGAGCAACAGTACCACCAGATTCAGGGACAGTTTCTTCCCAGCTGTTATCATGCAACTGGACCATCCTCTCACCAACTAGAGATCCGTCCTGACCTCTCATCCACCTACTTGGAGACCTTCGAACTCTTAAGTCGGACTTTACCTTGCATTAAACGTTACACCCTTTATCCTGTATCTGTACACAGCAACCAGCTTGATTGTAATCTAGTAACAGAGTTCGGCCCTTCGGCTCATCAGGTCTATTCTGCCATTCAGTGATGGCTGATCTATCTTTCTCCCTGAACCCCATTCTTCTGCCATCTCCCCATAACCTCTAACACCCATCCTGACCATACATGTGTAGGTCTTGCAGAGGTTGGAGAATAGACTGAAGTAAAATCAATAGATTCAGGGCGATTGAAGTAAAATCAATTTCAAAGGCAAATCAGATAGGAATGCCAGAGAGATTAATTTTTATGGCTATTGTGAAAATAGCAGTGCAACAAGTTTGGACGGCTTCACTTCCTATACACAAAATTAGATTGGATTAAATATTTTAATTACAATTCCTGCTTTGGATTCTGCTCATCACTGGAATATCTGGATAACAAAAACACCTCTATCAGACTCTTCTTCAGAAGGGTCTCGACCCGAAACGTTGCCTATCTCCTTCGCTCCTTAGATGCCTCTGCACCCGCTGAGTTTCTCCAGCTTTTTGTGTAACCCTCGATTCTCCAGCATCTGCAGTACCTTCTTTAACACTCTTATTTGTTGATCATAGCTCTGCATTTAACATCATAATTTCAACCAAACTCAACCCCAAATTCCTGAGGCCAAGGACTCAGCACCCCCATCTGCAACGGGATCCCTGACGCATAGATTGTACTCAGTAAATTTAGGCGATTAAACATTCATCGCAATAAAGATCTCTTCAGACACTCCCAAAGTGCAACACCTCACACTTGCTCGGATTAAATGCCATCTGCCATTTCTCCGCCCCTTTCTGCAGCTACGCATACCTATATCCTCACTGTCTGCAATATTCATGCTGCTGGCAAATCTACTCACCAACCCATCTATATTTACATCCAGGTCATTGACACAAATCACAGACAGCAGGGGTCCCAGCACAGATCCCAAGGGAACGGTATTGCTCACAGACCTCCAGGCAGAATAGTTACCTTCCACCACAGCTCACTGACTTCTATGAATAAACCAGTTCTGAATCCATACGAGCAAGTTATCATTAATTCTGTACA
Source organism: Raja brachyura (assembly GCA_963514005.1). The sequence continues at coordinate 48,642,324 of OY740788.1, forward strand.
AGTTACCCATAAGGAACCTTATCTTTACCAAAAGGAACCTTATCAAATGCCTTAATAAAATCCATGTACATAATATCATCTGTCCTACCTTCATCAATCTCCTTCCACACTTCCTCAAATATCTCCATCAAGTTAGTATGACACAATCTGGTGCGTACAATGCCGTGCTGACTATCCTTTATCTGCCCATTCTCTTCGAATGGAAGTAAATCCTATCTCAAAGAATTCTCTCCAATAGTTTCCCTGCTGTTGTCATGAGGCTCACTGGCCTATAGTTCCCTGGATTCTCTCTACTGAAGAGGTTCACGTGTTGTATATACACTCAGTTTAATACTTAAACAGCTCACCAATTAGTACAAAAAGGCAGAGTGTGTTAACGTGTTGACTGTGAAGTGAGGACTAGCTCCGTCGTCTGCTGCACTCCGTCAGCTGACCATGGAAGTCAGCGTTGATTGGTCGGCCCAGATCACAACAGGTCCACGCAAGAGTTTGAGATCGACGATCCGAGACCAAAGTCGCTTGGCCACATGATGGCGCCACATGACCCCCTCCAGAACCAGAGTATTGGAGGTGATTAGGCTGTCGAATGAGGTGGCCTGATCTTGTGTACGTGTTTCCTGTGTTCAGGGTTGCAGCTGGTTTAGTTGAGAGCGGGTTTGGTCGTGATGGTGGACACCCTCTGCGGCAGGGTTGTGCTACCTGCACTGGTTGATCAATGTCCAAGTGTGCTGGCTTAAGAGGGTCCACGGAAACAGTCTCATGTCTGCCGCCCGTGTCAATGATGAAAGCCATGCCGTTGTTTTACAGTACTCTGAAGGGTCCCTCATAATGCTTTGCAGTGGTGTACGGTGGGAATCTCGGCAAAGGAAGATGTACTGGCAGTCCTGGAGGTCGGGTGGGACATACGTGGTTGTGAGACCATGTCGGGACGTTGGGACTGGAGAAAGCGGCCCACCTTCTCACGGAGGTGTGTCACCACTAAAGAGGTTCATGTGTTGTATAAGCACTCAGTTTAATACAAATGATACAGCACAACAATTAGTACAAAAGGGCAAGGTGTGTTAACATGTTGACTGTGAAGTGAAGACTAGCTCCATCATTTGCTGCACCCCATCAGCTGACCATGGAGATCAACATTGATTGGTCGGCCCAGATCACGCCATGTGAGAGTTTGAGGTCGAAGAACAACGCTTCGAGACCAACGTGGCTCGGCCACATGATGGCGCTACACTACTTCCCTTGTTAAACAAAGGAACAACATTGGTCACTCTCCAGTCATCCGGGACTTCACCTGTGGCTAGAGAAGAAATACAAATCTGAGTCAAGGCCTCGACGTCTGCAGTGATAAGCAGATAAACGATATTCCAGTGATGAGCAGAGTCCAAAGCAGGAATTGTAATTAAAATATTTAATCCAATCTAAATTTGAGTATAGGAAGTGAAGCGATAGATCCCATCAGGCTCTGGGGAGTTATGCACCTTAATACTTTTAAAGAGTCTCAGCACCACCTTCTTCTCGATCTCAATCTGCCTTCGCATATTTGTATTTTCCACACTGTTTTCACTGTCTTTTACTTTAGACTTTAGAGATACAGCAGGGAAACATGCCCTTCGGCCGACCATAATCGCCCGTTCACTAGCACCATCCTACACACGAGGGACAGTTTACTATGTCTACTGAAGCCAATCAATTTTCAAACCTGTATGTCTTTGGGATGATGGAGGAAACAAAAAACACCCGGGGAACACCCACGGGGTCACAGGGAGAACGTGCAAACTCCGTACAGATAGCACCGGTAGTCAGGATCGAACTTAGGTCTCTGGTGCAGTAAGGCAGCAACTCTACCACTCTGACACCCTCCAAAACCTTCACCGCAGTGAATACAGATGTAAAGTACTCATTTAGTACCTCACCCACATCCTCCGACTCCAGGCAAAATTTTAGTTATTCAATAGTAATTTGTTTTGTGCTCATTCTCAAGATTTAAAAAAAAAGTTAAGCTGAGCACTGTCCCTGTGAATCATGAATCACAAGCAGCATGGTTCCTGGTTAGGTACTGTAAGTGTGCGGTCTCCACTGGAACTTGCACTCCAGGCAGCCTTCCTAACAACAACATCACTGAATGAGCAAAACCTTTGAAAGTGTAGTGGGTCCACATTGGAAAGATAATCTGCCAAACCACTCAGCCTCTTTGGTGTTTAATTAACTGCAGCTGACTAATCGCTTTCAACTTCCTAATTCGTTTTCTTCTTCCCCATGGGAGGGCGTGCAAAAACTAAGCAAGCAACAATAGGTTTATGTTTTTTAAACTGTTGTGTTTTCTCTTTTTAGACAGGGTGACAGAGAGCAGCAGGGCAAAGGGGAGAGAAACTGACAGTTTAGGTAATGTTGCCATTGAAGAGTAGAAAACTCCAGGGCCAAGAGAATGAAATTACTCCAAATATTTCAGAGATCATTGGAAGATACTCAAAAAGCTCAGTAGTTGCATCCAGACTCATAGATTCTTACACCAAAGAATGTCAGTCAAATCATCAGGTTAATCTTGGCTCTCAGAACAATCTCATGAAACCAGTCCCCTGTTTATTTCCCAGTAACCCATTACTTCTCCCCATAAATTCATGTTCTAGCATAATTAGTCCATTTAACTCATCATGTCTACACCGCCATTCAATCATGATTGATCTATCTTTCCCTTTCAACCCTATTCTCCTGCCTTCTCCCCATAACTACTGACACCCATACTAATCAAGAATCTGTGCCTTAAAATTACCCAATTGGTTGGCCTCTACAGCTGTCTCTGGCAATGAATTCTACAGATTCATCACCAATAACCCATCAACTTCTCCCATTTCTCCTGCCCCCACCTCCGCAACGGATAATTTACAGAGATCATTTAACCTGCCAGTATGTCTTTGTGATGTAGGAGGATTTGGAACACCCAAAGAAAACCCCATGTACTCGCAAGGAGAACATGTAATCTCCAGACAGAGTATTCTTTAGGTCAGGATCAAGCCCATGTTGAGGTCAATACGCATGATGGACCAGCCAATGTCCACCACTCTCTGTGGCCTCCTTCATTCTCGTCCATTCAAATGATCAATCCAGGTTGTGATGCAACTAATCAGGATGATTAACTGCTATGTTGCTGTTTAACATAGTTGATTAAAGTAATTACATTTCTCATCATTGGAAATAGAAACAGTACATGATGAAGATTCATAAATTTTTCATTTACTTCAACTTACCTATTTAACTTTTTTGTCTCAGGCAAAGATGAACTTTGCTCTGTTTTTTTCATCAAAATCCTTTTATTCTATTTGATATCCATTCTTTGCTCTCCTCCACTTGAGATATGTCAACAGTGTTTAATTGGCATAAGCACTGGGAGTGGAATGATTAAATTCTTACTTGCTGTAGTTTTAAATGCATAGTAAACAAAACAACAAATGAATATGTTTGTTTCTATTTAATAGTTATTAGTTATTCTAGTTAAACCAGACCATGAGAGTGCAAGTCAAAGTCCATAGTAAAAAAAAACACAAAGTGCTGAAGTATTTCATAGGGTCAGGCAGCATGTCTGGAGTACATGGAAAGGTGACGTTTTGGGTCACGGCCCTTCTGCAGTAGTCTGTAGTAGTTGGTACTAAGGTAGAGAAGTGGTTAGTGTTGTGCAGGGTATTTCAAGAGCCTGATGGTTGATGGGAAGAAGCTGTTCTTCAACCTGGAGATCTTGGTCCTCAATCTTGTGTACCTTTTTCCTGATGGCAGCAGTGAGATTAGAGTGTGGCCAAAGCGGTGTAGGTCTTTGATGATATTAGTTGTCTTCTTGAGGCTGCGCTTCCTGTAGATCCCTTCAATGCCAAATCTTCTCAAACCTATGAGGATGTAGCAGTGTTGTTGAGCTTTCTTTGTAATTACATCAATCTGCTGGGGCCCAGGACAGATCATCAGAGATGTATGTGCCCAGGAACTTGAAGCTGTTGACTCTCAGTCATAGAGTGATACAGTGTGGAAACAGGCCCAACTTTCCCACACCGGCCAACTCCGCTGCCACTCTGCCAATGAAGACAGGTCTGTGGACCTTTGGCTTACCTTTCCTGGAGTCAATATTCAGCTTCTTGGTCTTGCTAACACTGAGAGCAAGATTATTGCTCCGGCTCTACTTAACCACATTATTGATCTCTCTCCTGTCCTCTAACTTGTCGTTATCCATTATTTGTTCATTGACGGTAGTATAATTGGCCAATTTAAAGATGGCGTTGGAAAAAGTGCTTGGCCACACACTCATGGGTATAGAAATAACAGAGCAAGGGACTCAGCTTGCTGCTGAGAGATGCTCCTGTAATGAAGATCAATGAGGAGGAGTTGTATTTGTCAATTTGACTGATTAAGGTTTACCAATCAGGAAGTCAAGGATCCAGTTGCAGAGGGAGCGGCAGAGACCAAGTTCTCTGGGTTTAGAAGGGACGATGATGTGAAAAGCTGGGCTATAGTCAATGAACAACAGCTATAGTCAATTTATGTGTTTCTGTGGTCCAAGTATATGTCATGTTAGTTTAAAACCTGGAAACAGGCCCTTCAGCCCTCGGCCCTTCGAGTCTACGGCGGCCAGCGATGCCCGTACATCAGCCCTATCCTACACACTAGGGAAAATGTCGTTTTTTTTACTGAGACAATTAACCTACAAACCTATACATCTTTGGAGTGTGGGACGAAATCGGAGCAACCAGGGAAAACCCACGTGGTCATGGGGAGAACATACAAACCTTCTACAGACAGCACCCGTAAACAGGATTGAAATCTGGTCTCTGGCGCTGTAAGGCAGCAACTCTATCTGCTGCGCCACCCTGCCGTCCCACAAGTGATCCAGCACAGTGGAGAGTCAGCGAGATTGCATCACTGTGGATCTATTGTGGGGGTAGGCGAATTGAAATGAATAAATATGATTTACTGAGGCAGGATTGATTTACGTCGTAATCAACCTCACAAAACACTTCATCACAATGGATGTGAGTGCTGCTGGTTGGTTGTCATTAAGGCACATAACCTTACTCTAATTGGACATCAGTATTATGGGTGTCCTTTTAAAGCAGGTAAGGACCTCAGACTGTGGATATCTTTTTAGTTTTTAGAGATACAGCATAGGTACAGGCCCTTCAGCTCACAGAGTCCATACCCGTGATCGATCAGCTGTTAACAATAGTTAGTCACAGTGTGATAAAGTGTGGACACAGGTCCTTTGGCCCAACGTGCCCACACTAGCTACACTAGTCCTACCTGCCTGCGCTTGGTCCATGTTCCTCCAAACTTGTCCTATCCATGTATCTGTCTGTTTCATTAACATTGGGATGGTCCCAGCCTCAACTATCTCCTCTGGCAGCTTGTTCCATACAACTACTGCCCTTTGTGTGAAAAGGTTACCCCTCAGATTCATAATAAATCTTTTCAACTTCATCTTGAACCTATGTGCTCTGGTCCTCAATTCCCCTGCTCTGGGCAAGAGATTCTGTGCATCTACCCAATCTATTCCTATCATAATTTTATATACGTCTGTAAGATCACCCCTCATCCTCCTGCATTTGGGAACTGGAGTGCCCGGAGGAAACCCAGATGGTAACAGGGAGTACATGTAAAGTCTACATGGGCAGCTCCCGAGGTGAGGATCGAACCCAGGAATCTGGTGCTGTGAGACAACAGCTCTACTAGCTGCACCACTGTAGAAGTGAAAGTGTTGAGATATCTGTGCAAATTCCAGCCATTTGGTCCTTGTAGCCTTTGTGGAGGGGGCCTGGTACAGTTTGCAATCTGGCCTTCATGAACAGTGAGCTTCAATGTTGTTTCTGTTCCTCTCTCCACAGGTGCTTCCTGAGCTGCTGAGTGTTTCCAGTTCTTTCCGTTTGTACCTTTGCCAACATATCTGTGGTGATACTAAATTACAGGAGCTTGAGATTAACTCAGAAATGGAACATTTTCTAAGATTTTTATTTTCCCCACATGCCAGGTTACTTATGTCAGAAAATCGGCAGTCAGCAATCACTCATGGTAGCCTCTTCAACGATCATTGCTGGTTAGTGGGACTCAATCGCCTTTCCTTAATTTTCCTAGAATACTTTATGAGCCGAAGAACCCATCTGTAGATTTTTTGCCCATCACAATGTAATTCATGACTGATGGTTCTAAGTTGATGAGGTGAATTTTGCTGAGAAATCACATTTGCTGAGTATTCAGTGTTAGGCTGCAGTTCAGCCAACCATTCACCCGTGATTATATTGATCATGTGGTCAACTCCTCATCTCTATACTTCACAGAGTTTAGTGCATGGAGATGCATAACTCTCTGAACCATTAAAGATCTTTCTAAAACAGCTTTAGGAGATAAAAATTTCAGCATTTGGGGCAGGACAGTGGTGCAGTGGTAGTGTTGAAGCCTCACAGGGCCAGAGACCAGATTTGATCATGACTATGGATGCTGTCTGTTTGGAGTTTGTACGTTCTCCCTGTGACCGTGTTGGTTTTCTCCGGGTGCTCCAATATCCACCCACATTCCAAAGCCGAGCAGGTTTGTAGATTAATTGGCTTCCATAAATTGTCTTGTCCACATCCCACTGCCTGCATGTGTTTGGGATGTAGGGGGAAACCGGAGCACCCAGAGGAAACCCGCGCAGTCACAGGGAGAAAGTGCAAACTCCACACAGACAACAAATGAGGTCAGGAACAAGGAGGGTCTCTGGCACTGTGAACAGCGGCTGAACCAGCGGCACCACCGGGTCGTAAACATCTCTGGAGGAGAAGGACTGGCGACGCTTTGAATTGGGACCCTTCTTCGGACATCTGATATGTTGACAATTTTAAAATCCTCTCTTTAGTTACGGTTCATCAAATAAATCCATCAACTTCACTGTCACAGGTGGCACAGTGGTGCAGCTGATGGAACTGCTACCTCACAGCACCAGAGACCCAGTAAGATCCAGACCTCAGCTGCTGTGTCTGTCTGGAGTTTGCATGTTCTCCTTGTGACCATGTGGGTTTCCTCCAGGTGCTCTGGTTTCCTCCTATTGCACAAAGACACGCAGGCCTGTAAGTTAATTGGCCTTTGTAAATTGTCCCTAATGCATAGGGAGTGAATGTGAAAATGGAGCAACATAGAACTAGTGTGAAAGGATGGATGGTGGTAGCCCAACGGACCTTTCCATGGGTTTCTTTCAATCGCTCTCTCTCTCTCTCTCTCTGTCTCTCTCTCTTTCTCAGTGGCTGTTAAGTGGCTGTTCAGTGCACAAAATATACTTTCTTCATTTTAATTCACTTTCATCCTTAGTCGACAATGCACCGTTTTACTGCACTTTTTGAGATCAGTTAGTCAGCAACGAACAAATATACACAGTAAATCAGTGGACAAACTTAATGAAAACCTGCAGTTATAATTTCATCAGTGAGTGGGGGTTGAGGGAGGCTGCATGGGGAAGGGGATGCAGGACAGAATGTGGGGTATGGGGATTGATGGATGGAGATAGAAGTGTGGGATGGAGGTAGGGGTCTCCCGATATCCTGTCAGAATGGTAGTTGTTAAAAGTAAAACACACTGCACATCCTGATTAAAAAAAAATCATATATATCCAGCCATCCATATATCTAAGAAATCTCCTAGTGAAGATTTCTGCTCAAAAATCCAAGCCAAATGCATGTACCTCCATTTTTTAGACTTACATCTGTTTCTGATAACAATTGGAATATCTGTGGTGTCTCAGAGACTCAGGGGTGAATAACCTTTTGCTCGGGATGATCATTAAAGTTACAACAAAACTTGACAATAATCCCACAGAAATACTTACTTAGGCATGACAAATCTTCATGTTCCAGTAATTTAAAGGCTTCGTAATGAGTTTACTGAAACTGCGGGGTATGGTGAATTGATAGTGGCCAGTTAATCACAGAATAAACATTCTCAGAGTTATGAGCAAGCTATTCTCCAATCAACTTGACTAAAAAGGCAATGCGACTTTGCATTATCATGCCATTAATTTTTCAACACATCTTCCTATCAAACACCGCCTTAAATCTTTGACTTGAAAACTAATTTGTAAGCTTTCCAAATTGGTTTTTAACCTTTTCATTTGTCAGTGATGATTTATGACTCCATGCATGGCTGGTAGCATTTTTAACTGAGTATTTCAACAATATACTAATGTATTGTTGTTGCTTATATAAACACGGACAATTATTCAGTTTGTTATAGAATCATGTCAGAGAAGCACGTCATTTGGCCCAGCATGACCATGCTAACCATCAAGAACCCAGCAATCACCCGTACACTAGCAGTATTCTACACACTAGGCACAATTTACAATTTTACTGAAACCAATTAACTTAATAACCTTTACGTCTTTGGAGTGTGGGAGGAAATCGGAACACCCGGAGAAAACCCACGTGGCAACAGGGAGACTGTATAAGCTCCATACAGTCAGCATGCATAGTTAGCATCGAACCCGGGTCTCTGGTGTTGAAAGGCAACAATTCTATTGCTGCACCACCATGCCGCCCCTAATATCTATCCTCCATCATTGTAAATTCTATTACGACTCCTCTCACTCTTTTACTTTCTAAGAAAATGAACCCAGCCTCTTAAGACTCTCCTCATATCTGCCTCTATTCCAGGCAGCACTCTGGAGAATTGAAAAACTGTACACACCTTTCCAGCGGTGGTATAATGATGCACCACAACATCTCTACTCATAACTCTCATATTATTTCCCAGCCTTTGTACAAGAAGACTTCCACTACGTAATTTGATCCACATGCATTGTGCTGGATCTCTCTTTGAACAAATAAATTGGTGTAGATGCCCTGTAATTTTACTTCGGAGTCATGTGAGTGACTACGTGAAGAAGGCCGTCCCCACGCATGCGCGTCATTACGTCTAACACGTTGCTCACCAACTGACTGGCAGGCGCGCGGCTCCTGCCAGCGATAAGTTTTAAACCTGGAAGATAAGTTTAAACTTCTAGGGATGTTTTTTTTGTTTTGCAGGAAGCTCCTCACTGCTAGATTCGGGGCGAAGTTAGACGGGCCGCGGGAAACCGGTTATGAACCGTGGGTAAATCCCGATCCGGACCGCGGAAGCGCGGGTAGCCAGCGGCCGTCAGGTTCGCTCCCAAGTCGCTGACAAGAAGGACAGCAATACCCGGGGGGGAATGCGAGTGGGGGTTTTCTCCCAGTATGGGCTCCCAGACCGCAATGGTCCCCCCAGAGAAAGGGGTTAGACTGGCAGTTAGCCGGTCTTGAAACCCCAGTCACTCATTATGGGGTCTGCAGCTCCCGAAATTTTATGGTCCCCCAGAAATAGGGGTCAGACTGGCAGTAAGTCGGTCTCACTATCACAGTCGCGGACAATGGGGTCAGCAACCCCCAGGCCACTTAGGTCTTCCTAGATAAAGCGGTCAGACTGACAGTAAGCTGATCTCGCTACTCCAGTCATGGACGATGGAGTCAGCTGCCCCAGACCGCTTAGGTCTTCCCAGGAAAAGCGATTAGACTGGCAGTAAGCCGATCTCGCTACCCCAGTCTCTGTCAATGGGGTCAGCAGCTCCCAGACCACTTAGGGCTTCCCAGGTAGGGGTTAGACGGGCAGTAAACTGGTATCGCGACCCCAGTTGCTGACAATGGGATCAGCAGCTCCCAGACCGCTAAGGTCTCCCCAAATAAGAGGAAAACTGGCAGTAAGCTGGTCTCGAGACCCAGTCACTAACTATGGGGTCAGCAACTCACAGACCGCTATGGTTCCCCCAGCAAAGGGGTTAAACCACGAGGAAGCCGGTCAGGCCTTGGGACTCGGTCGAGTCAGGTCAGGAGGATCCCCCCTCCTTTTATGGGTAGCGTCTGTGAATGCCTAAAACCCACCTGGAACACCTGATGGAGGTTGCTCCAGAGAGATATGCTCCAGAAGAGAGCTATCTGAGCCTGGGTATTATGAAAAACCCGCTGGCAGCAGCACCTGTGTCAGGGCTGCACAATGTCTCCCTCTCTGAGGAGGGGAGCATCAGGGGTCAGTTTTCACGCTGGCCCAGATTCATATCCTGATATAGATCCGAGGGACCCTGTGAGCGCAGGTATCCACAGGGGCCTGCGGCAGCACCTGCCTCAGGGCTGTCTACGAGTCTCCCTCTCGGTGGAGGGGAGTGTGAGGATATACTTGCAAGGGAAGAGGCAGAAAACCCGGAAGAGGCCAGATTTCCCTCACGCTACAAGTGCCGGCAGTGAACAGAGCTATCAAATGAAACCATCGTATCGGCGATGACATCCCCACGCCTCAACGGCAGTTAGCAGTTCACTGAAGTTGATGGGCACTTGAAAGCTGGGCCAAGCCGGTCTCAGGAATATGGGGGCATACCATAAGACCACTGGTAACCATGGAGGTAGGTGGGTCTGGTTCTTTCAAAACATGGGGTAAGTGGACCATTTACAAATTGCTAATATTTACACTTGTTTTGTACAAATGAAAATGATAACATGTGATGGGTAATTATTACACAGTATACAAGGGTATCAAGCATGGCTTGGAATTGGGGCGAGAGTTGTCTTTCGGATTACAGCCAGGATTGCCTTCCGCGACAAGCTCAGTAATATGGCCAGAGTTGTCTTTCGAGGCAGGCTCAGAATTACGGCAGGAGCAGTTTTAAGATAGGCCAGTAGTATGGCCAGAGTTGCATTCAAGGCAGGCACGGAATTATGGCAGGCGTGGCCTGTTCATTGTGAAAGATGGAGGATGTTGCTTCATATTTCATTTAACTCCCATATAGCTTTTCAGTATATGGAATTTCTCTACTGTCTAACTACTGATTTCCTTAGGATCTTTATGACATGCATGATCTCAAAGATGCATACTACTTAGGTCCCATTCACAGGAGATCACCGGTGACATTTGAAATTGGTCTTGAGGATATTTCTAACGCTGTGTTTTTGCTTAAATCAACTGTTTTCAGCCAACCAGTCAAATTTAAGTTAATACCAACTGGAAGTTATTGTTTAACAAATTTATCTTTAATTATTAATTTACATGTGACTGCCCTGGGGCAACAGATTGAAATCAATTGAAGCCTGTAACAACCATGTTATCAAATATTTATCAAGTGTAATTGGCAATATAGCAGCTGCGTTTCAGCTGTGTAATTGGGCCTTGCATTATCAGAACTTTCAACGTGCAAGTAGTAACCTCGCTAGTGCCATAAAGGTAATTGTTAACAAACCTATGCTAATATCAGCTGAAGCTACCAAAGTCACAATGGTGGTCGAACTATATTCAGCATTGCTCCAGTAGTTTTGGTCAAATAATCTTCAGTTATATTACATACAGATGCTAGAGCTCAAAGATGAAAAATCACGAATGCCATCTCTAGTAACGAAGGTGGATGGGATTTGCATGAATCACCAATTCATCAGTTATTGGTATCAACTACCTATAGACACTAGGTGCATACTATGGGTTAAAGGGTTAAGGGCCTGTCCCACCAGCATGCAACTCTAGGCGATTAGCGCGACCTAACGTGGTCGCTTGAGCCGTCCGGCGTCGCGGGGCCGGTCCCACTTCGATCGCCGGAGCCATGCAGAATTGTGCGAAGTTCGTCCCGAGTTCGTCCCGCCACCACGCGGGGCTCCGAAAAACTCTGTCCAAAAATTCCGCACGGCAACGGCTTGTCGGCTCACAGTCGCCTCGATGCATGACACACCGTCCCGACATCGTGCCTCCGTGAACCTATCTGTAGGTGCCCCCGTGACCCTCTATGTGTGTGGCTCCATGGCCCTCTGTGTGTGTGTGTGCCTCTGTGACCCTCTCTGTGTGCCCCTCTCTGTCCTGGCGAACTTACCTTAGACTTCGCTCCAAGTTCGCCTCACTTTGCGCCGCTTTGCGCTACTCACCCGACCTCCGCGCGGCCCCTACTGCCGGTTTGGTTGCGCTTGCCGCATGCAGGTGCATGCTGGTGGGAACGGCCCTGTACAGGGGATCACCCGACCTCCGCGCGGCCCCCGCTTCTAGTTTGATCGCGTTCATCGCATAGAGTTGCATGCTTGTAGGACAGGCCCTTTATTGTGCAAATATGCAAAACCTGCATGCTCAGTTCCAAGTTGATACACTATGGTGGTGGCATACAGTGGCATGCAAAAGTTTTCGTGCCCCTTGAACTTTTCCACATTTTGTCACGTTGCAACCACAAACGTGTAAATGTATTTGATTGGGATTTTATGTGATAGACCAACACAAAGTCGTGCATAATTGTGACATTTTTTTACAAATAAAAAACTGAAAAGTGTGGCGTACAAAAGTATTCAGCCCCCTTTACTCTGATACCCCTAAATAAAATCCAGTGCAACCAATTGCCTTCAGAAGTCACCTAATTAGTAAATAGAGTCCACTCGTGTATAATCTAATCTCAGTATAAATACAGCTGTTCTGTGAAGGCCTCAGAGGTTTGTTAGAGAACATTAGTGAACAAACAACATCATGAAGCTCAAATAACACACCAGAAAGGTCCGGGATAAAGTTGTGGAGAAGTTTAAAGCAGGGTTAGGTTATAAAAATATATCCCAAGTTTTGAACATCTCACGGAGCATCATCCGAAAATGGAAAGAGTGTGGCACAACTGCAAACCTCCCAAGACATGGCCGTCCACCTAAACTGACAGGCCGGGCAAGGAGAGCATTGATCAGAGAAGCAGCCAAGAGGCCCATGGTAACTCTGGAGGAGCTGCAGAGATCCACAGCTCAGGTGGGAGAATCTGTCCACAGGACAACTATTAGTTGTGCACTCCACAAATTGGGCCTTTATGGAAGAGTGGCAAGAAGAAAGCCATTGTTAAAACAAAGCCATAAGAAGACCCATTTGCATTTTGCCACAAGCCATGTGGGGGACCCAGCAAACATGTGGAGGAAGGTGCTCTGTTCTGATGAGACCAAAATTGAAGTTTTTGGCTTAAATGCAAAACACTAGTTGTGGCAGAAAACTAACACTGCACATCACCCTGAACACACCATCCCCACTGTGAAACTTGGTGGTGGCAGCATCATGCTGTGGGGATACTTTTCTTCAGCAGGGACAGGGAAGCTGGTCAGATTTGATGGGAAGATGGATGGAGCCAAATACAGGGCAATCTTGGAATAAAACCTGTTAGAGTCTGCAAAAGACTTGAGACTGGGGCGGAGGTTTACCTTCCTGCAGGACAACGACCCTGAATACAATACAATACAATACAATACAATACAATACAATACTGTTTATTGAGGTTCAAATGAAAATTTAGTTTCTGCAGTCATACAAACAAGAAAAGAACCAAGGCACAACACAATTTACACAAACATCCATCACAGTGAAGCTCCTCCTCACTGCGATGGAAGGCAAAATTTTATCTATCCCCTGCACTGCCCATTCTCCTCCCGATGTCAGAGTCACAGCCCCTGGCGGGCGATGGTAAGTAAGTCCCGCGGCAGTTATGGCCACGCCGGGCGATGTAAGGCCCCACTCCGGGTCTTGATGTCGGAGCCCCCAGCGGGCCCTAGCAAGTCCCACGGCCATTAAAGCCGCGCCAGGCGATGTAAGGCCCCGCTCCAGGTCATTTTCAACCCCGCATCTCGGGCGGGAGAAGTTGCCGTTGCGGGAGCTCCGAAAAGCAGTCTCTCACCAGGGACCTGCAAGCTCCCGGTGTTACCGTCCACCGGCCTGCTGCTGGAGCCTCCGAATCTCCGGTGTCGGGCAGCAGCAGTGTGCCACCACAGCTCCTCCCATTCCGAACTCAGCCAGCTCCACATTGGTAAGTGGTCCGTAGCTCCGCGACTGGAGCCCCAGGTCCGGTTGGAGGCCGCTCCACGGTGCTAGGCCCCAACAACAACGGAGACCCGACAGAGAAAAGGTCGGGTCCTCCTTACAGGGAAAAGATTTGAAAGGTTTCCCCCACCCCGCCCCCCACACCCCACACATACCCAGCTAAAATAAAACACTATAACTACACTCAAAACGAGACAAAAAATAAAAAAGACAAACGGACTGCAGAGGCCACTGCGACAAGAGTCGCGCCGCCCACTGGAACATCAAACATACAGCCAGACCTACAATGGAATGGTTTAGATCAAAGCATATTCATGTGTTAGAATGGCCCAGTCAAAGTCCAGACCTAAATCCAATTGAGAATCTCTGGCAAGACTTGAAAATTGCTGTTCACAGACGCTCTCCATCCAATCTGACTGAGCTTGAGCGATTTTGCAAAGAAGAATGGGCAAACATTTCAGACTCTAGAAGTGCAAAGCTGGTAGAGACATACCCCAAAAGACTTGCAGCTGTAATTGCAGCATAAGGCAGTTCTACAAAGTATTGACTCAAGGGGGCAGAATACGTTTGCACGCCACACTTTTCAGTTTTTTATTTGTAATAAAATTTGGAAACCATGTATCATTTTCCTTACACTTCACAATTATGCGCCACTTTGTGTTCGTCACATAAAATCCCAATAAAATACATTTATGTTTGTGGTTGTAACATGACAAAATGTGGAAACGTTCAAGGGGTATGAAAATTTTTACAAGTCACTGTATGTTAGTCACATGGATGCCATAAAGTCAAAGTATTCTGTCATAATTTACCCAACCTTTTGTGGCGCTGGTGTATCATCATGAAAAATCAATGACAACACAGTATGGATGTTGGATCACAAAGCATTTTAGGATCTATGGCTTGATGGCACCCAATATCGATATGTTTGCATGCAGGCTCATTCTCGCTACATGGGGGAGGAATGTTCCTTTATGTGGTTTCTCCATTTTGCCTCATCAGTCGGGGCTTGCAATAATTCAGCAAGATCCTGCATTCAGGGTTCTCGTACTGTCTGACTGGCCTACGCAGCCATGGTTTCCCGCAAATGTTGGGAATAATAATAGAACCCTATATGGCGTTCTAAACATAAAACTTTGCTGGTTCACCCTGGGATTCGGGGGACCAGCCTCTACATGATTAATCAATTCATTGCTTTACAGAATCTGAGAAGACTGCTCCTGCGGCTCAGGCTGTCAGACTGATCCATGTATGTCTCACTGCAGAGTGCAGGGATAGCACCAAAAAAGCAGTACTTTGCTTCTTAAGGAGATGGGAAGTGTTTTATGTTTAAATGTTATGTTACATATAATATGGCATGGACACTGAGTTCATTTTCTATGAGTGTTTGACAATAACTTAAATTATAGTTCCATTAACTGTACCCAACGTGCTTCTCATAATAGTTGCTGCAGCAAGTGGGACCGGCTCTCTTGGGTTTCACCCTCTGGTGTCCAGTATTTAGGATCTCATTAACACAAGTTCTTCCAGACACAAGTACACGGAAGTATGGGATATTGACATTGTGCTAACATTTATTCACCATGGGGCTCCAGCTTTAGCTCTATCTTCGGTTTGGCTCTCATAGGTAGGTTATTCCCTGGCGCTACCCTCAGCGCTCTGGTCCAGTCATTACAAAAATTGCGAATGGACAGGATTGTTACATCTGCGATATCATAATTCATGTTTACATACCCCATGCACCTACCTCAAGGTCATCTAGAGCCTTTGAGGCTCTAATACTAGTTCAGACCATCTCCAGGTGGTTATGCAAGGTGTTTGGCTTATGCAGGCGTAGATACTGATTTCTAATCTCACTCCACCAGGGCTGCTACAACACCAGCAGCAAGGGTTATGTGCGGTCCTGTGGACCACATCCTGTTAACTGCAGGATGGTCTAACGAACGAGGTATCCAACATTTTATTTTAACCCATTGCCAGACCAGGGGTATTTGCCAACTCTATTTTAGATTCTATTTTATAGTTTCCACTCGGATGAGAGGGGTTACTGTTATTATTGTTTGTTCATTTATCAGCATCAGCATGTTTTAAAATCTATGTCGTCATGTATGTATGCATTATGAATGTTTCCCTTATCTGTGGTCAACTGATGCAGCCGTGCTTGTGTGGACTCGTTTTTTCCACGGCATGAAATCACAGAGCTTCAAAATCTTCACGTAGTCACTCACGTGACTCTGAAGTAAAATAGTAAGATTAAACGAGAACTTACCAGTTTGAAGTTTGATCGTTATTTTATGAGGAGTTACGATGAGCGATTACGTGCCCTCCGCTCCCGACCCTCGTAACATAACAATTTTTCTGTAAGTTCTAGTTAACTCAAATCTTACTATTTTAGTTCAACAATTCTTTTCTGTGATTTCACACCGCTGTTTTGAAGATTGACGTGCATGCATGGGGACGGCCTTCTTCACGTAATCGCTCATCGTAGCTCCTCATAAAATAACGATCAAACTTCAAACTGTTAAGTCTATGTATAAACAAGCAACTGCAAATGCTGGTTTACAAAAAAATATACAAGGTGTTGGAATATCCCAGAGCAGCATCTCTGCAGAACAGGGATAGATGACATTTCAGGTCAAGATCCATCTTCAGAAAAATCTTCATTTATCTATAAAAATATATAAATATAACTAAAAATAAAGTTTGTTGAGCAACTTAAAGGTGGAAAAGGAATTATTGTATGCATTTAATCTTCTCTGAACCATCTGAACTGAACCATCCTACGAACAACTAGAGAGCTGTCCTGAGCTACCATCTACTTCATTGGAGATCCTCAGGCTATCTTTGATCCAACTTTACTTGACTTTATCTTGCACTAAATGTTATTCACATTATTCCCTTTATCAGGTATCTGTACACTGTGGATGACTCGATTGTAATCATGTATTTGTCTTTTCACTGATGGGTTAGCATGCAACAAAAGCTTATCACTGTACCTCGGTACAAGTGACAATAATCTAATCTAATCTAACTATCTTTATCAATCAAGGACCTCCTCATAATTGAGGTTGTGTACTGGAGTTGAGTCTAGAGATGGGTCTGACCCGAAACGGCACTTATCCATGCTCTTCAAAGATGTTGTCTGACCCACTGAGTGACTCAAGCACTTTGTGTCCATGGGTTTTCCAATCTGCTTCATTTCACTGTAAAATCTGGATAGATACCAGGTGAGTTTTACATCCATACATTCTATGCCATGGATAGCTACTGAGGAATCCCTAGTCTTTGACTGTTGTATAAAGTCTTCTGAATTCCACTGAGTCCAATGGAAAAGCCACACACTTCAAGCAGAATAAATAACATGGGACTGATGTTGGTGTTAATGAGTGGTAATTTGACCCAAAGTTTATTGCATGCAACTTGCTGACTCCACTCTCTGAATTCTCCATCTATGTCTACATCCAAAGACTTCCTGGGCTGCCTGATCAAAAGTGGTGGTGGGGGGAGGGGGATGATGACTGTTTTATTAAAGGTGTGTTTGAAGAGCATCTGAAAGGAAGAAAATGAGTGATTGTGCACATCCTATCTCTTCTAACAACCAAGGATCGCCTCATAATTGAGATCAGGTACTTTCCACCAGAGGGCGCTCTTGTCATGCCACATTGATTAATTTTAACCATTGAAAGTAAAAATTAATTTAATACAATGCAAGTATTTATATTTTACAAATTTCAGCAACATTTCCAGATTTATGACCTTAATCATCTATTTCGAACATTGTATGATTTATTATCTTTCAATCATAAAGTTGTTTATCATCATAAATGGCCATTTTGTTCACTTAACTTGCTGAAAATTAATAGGAAAGAATGATTAATTATTAAGTAGAATTTCACGAAGGTAATCATTGTGGACAGATCTATAAATCACAGAAATATAAGTATGAACACTGAATTAACCCAGATTATAACCTAGACATGAACAACTTTGAAAAAATGAAAGTAAACTACACAAATTGTGAAGGGCACAAAGTGCCTAAGTAACTCAGCTGGTCAAGCAGCAATTCTGGAGAACATTAATAGTTGACGATTCGGGTCAGGACCTCCTTCTTCAGATTGGTTGCAGAGAGGTGGGGGGGAAGAATGCCCACTCTCCCCTCCCTCCCCACGATCAATCTAAGGATGGGTCTTGACCCAAAACTTCACCTATCCATGTTCTCCAGAGATGCTGCCTGATCAGCTGAGTAACTTTGGCACTTCATGTCTTTTTGTGTAAACCAGCATCTGCAGTTCCTTGTTTATACACATATTGTGACTCCAGAGAAACCATGTGTGTATACCCACTATCTAGCAGTAAGAAAATTGAGTTGTCCAATTGTAAGTAATATCCTTAGCCCTATTGCACCAACTCTACGCCTTTGTCACTTGCACCAACGTTCTGCCAATCAAACCCCCTCACCTGTAGCCACTTGTCACTTGCCAAGCTGTGTTCTGCCCCCAACAGCATTCACCCACCCCCCCCGCACACACAATTCTATCAGTCTGAAGAAGAGTCCCAACACAAAACATGGACTATCCAGTCCCTCCAAAGATGCTGCCTGAAGGGCCTGTCCCACTTGGGCATCATTTGCTCGTCATTTAAGCGACATAATTTACGCATCACGATGCACGACGTGATGGCGTGCATTACGCACGCATGGTGCGTCACCTGCGTGACGCGCAAATTACACCCAAGTGGCAGGCCCTTGTCTCGGTGATTCCAGTCTCTTGTGTCCACATTATATTGGCAGTCTATCTGTCCTCAGATGGGGCGAAAAGAAACATAAAGGGAATTTCAAAAAAAAAATCATCTGGAACTAATATGAAAATTGCAAATCACACAGAAAGAGAAAAGCAGGTATCTACATGTTCTAGCCTACCTTTCTACACCAGTCAGAGTGCTTTCCACCACTTTCCCTACCTCCAGCTTCCACTGTTCTATTTTCTGTTTCAATCGGCCATACCATGTTGCTTCACTTGTTTCCATTCTCTCTTCTGGATCTTCTGCATCAAGACCATTATAGTCCCATCCAAATATCTTCCAACTGCAATGGGTCGATGAAAGGACCTGTGCATTAAATATTACAGTTTGATATTTTATCTTTGGAACAACTATTTATTAAATAGCAGCTCTACAGCTGGTAGAGCTGCTGCTTCACAGTGTTAGAGACTCTGGTTCGATCCTGACCTTGGGTGTTGTCTGTATGGATTTTGCATGTTCTCCTTGCGACCATGAGGGCTTCCTTTGGGTGCTCCAGTTTCCACCCACATCCCAAAGAGGTGCAGGTTTACAAGCTAATAGACCTCTGTAAAGTTATGCCTGGTCTGTAGGAAGTGGATGTGAAAGTGGGATAACATGGAACTAGAATAAATGGGTGATTGAAGGCCAGTATGAGCTCAGATGGTCGAAGGGTCTGTTTCCATGCTGTATCTCTAAACTAAACAAAACTAAATTAAATTTAACTAAGCTAAACCTAACTTAACTTAACTAAACTAAATTAAACTAAACTAAACTAAATGTAGATAGACACAAAATGCTGGAGTAACTCAGCAGGTCAGGCAGCATCTCTGGAGAAAAGGAATAGGTGACGATTCGGGTAAAGCTTGTAAAGCCCTTATTGTTATTGTCATAGCTACTGCAGTCTATCCATCGGTCAGCTCAAAGTTTGATAGTAGTCTCAATCAGAAAAGGCAGCCATAGGTAAAAGAAGCATTACATTAATGTCCCATTATTGAGATGGTAAAGGCAGTACCTAGGCTAAGGTTTCAGAAATGAAGTAATAAATCCTGTGTCAGTCAGTTTTTAGTAGGCAATTATGTTGTCCAGAATAACCCTAATTGTATTTCAGTTGCATCCTGCACTGTTCATAAATTTTCAGAATTTGTATTGAATGCACCACTTAACTGACAATATTCCGCTAATATGACGGGGTTTGATTGGCAACATGAATCATTCTGTGTTGATGTGCCTGGGAGTTTACTGTGCTAGCTATTTACATTTGGGTGTTTAAGCATGGTTGGTATGGATGAGTCGGGCCGAAGGGCCTGTTCCTGTTCTATAACTTTATGACGATGACTCGATAATAGCCTTGCCACTCAAGAAAAAATTGTAAAGAATGAAATTAACAAATAGTGATTTTAAGCAAAACATAATGCATAGGATGACTCACCCTCTGACCCAATTACTTCACCTGAACCCAATTGTTTGTGTTGCAGGCTTTTCTGAACTCCATTTGCTTTTAAAAGGTAATATTTCAGAATAATTTTGCGAAAAAGTATAAAATTGAATCCAACTCAGGACAAACATAATGTTAAAATGAGACCTAAATATGCTCTTCCTGTTACATTTCGAGACCTTAGTGTTCGTTAAAAGGGGAGGGATGATCTTGATGAGATATGAGTTATCAAGAAAACCTTTAGAGATGGAAAGAAATAACATTTTTCGCCAAATGATGCTGGTGCTGCTGTAAGGTATTACAGTGCCAAACAGTGCAATGTTGTCCATAAATATTAGGGTTGCTGCTTACCACACACTTCTGATGCTGACAACATTGCCTTAAATTGCATTAAATACTAAATTATGTTTTAGCACCAGTAAGTTTGTTCAATTATCCCTGGTGCAGTAGCCCGAAGACTTGTAGTAACCCATCTCGCAGCAATAAAGACGTATCGGAGTGTGCATTTAGTCCAATTGGCACCACTTGTGAAGTGTTTTCACTTGTTTCACCTAATTTTGGTTGTAATTTTCCTTGGGTGCCCCAACTTAAAGAAGCAGCATATGTTGGTTTGGCAGCCCTGGTCTCAGCAGAGAGAGTTCCATATGAGTAGAACACAGCTAGTCAAAATGTCAGACAGTACATTTGAAGCCTTTTCAGTTCCTTCACAGACAATCTTTTATAATGAGCACCACTGATGGTTAATAATCATAGAGGCGGTGAAGTGCATAGCAGTACAGCTGCTGCCTTACAGCTCGAGAGACCCAAGTTTGATCCTAACTAAGGGTGCTCGCTCTACTGAGTTTGTATGTTCTCCCTGTGTCCATGTGACTTTTCTCCAGGTGCTCCAATTTCTCCCACACTCCAAAGACGATAGGTTTATCTGAAGAATGGTCTCGACCCGAAACGTCACCCATTCCTTCTCACCAGAGATGCCTGAGTTACTCCAGCATTTTGTGCCAATCTCAAACCCCTGTCCCATGGTTCGAGTTCATTCCAAGAGTTCTCCCAAGTTTGCTCTGATTCGAACTCGGAGATTTACGGTAATGGCCACTCGGGGCTCTCTTCGACATTTTTCATCATGTTGAAAAATCTTCACAAGTCTTCCTGTGCTTACCTGCCATTAGCGAGCCTTCCCGAGTACCTGCCATTAGCGCTAAGAGACGTCCCCGAGCTCCGACGTACCCGCTACGTTCATTCTCCGTGCTTACCACGAGTTTGATTTTTTTTAAACTCGGGAGAGCTCTTGGAATGAATTTGCACCATGGGACAGGGCTATTAGTTTCAAACAAACATCTGCAGTTCCTTCATACAGGTTTGTTGGTTAATTGGCTTTGGTAAAATTGTAAATTGTCCTTAATGTGTAGGGTAGTATTAGTGTACGGGATGATTGCTGGTCGGCGCAAACTCAGTATGCCAAATAGCCTGTTTCCATGCTGTATCTCCAAAATAAAGTTAGGTAAAGGTGCACCAAATAAACATAGGCATTGAGGGAGTTGTGCAATACGCTTCAAGAAGAATCTCTGTGCAACTTGTATGCTCACTGCCAGCGGTTATCGAAGTTTGTGTAACACTAGATTTTAAGCATTGGTTCCTGCACAGCTAGCACTGGGGTATGGTGTCAGATGCTTTACTACCACAGATGTTTTACCAATGTCACAAGTGTTTTATTCAGTGCCTCAAACACACAGCTGTCCATCCACGCCAGTATGTTAAATACACCCGAGGAATACTTCAAATCAGTCACAAACCACCCATTTATAACAGGGGAATCATATAGGCAAGAAAATCCACTGCTTGCATTAAATCGTTAACAGCTCAAACCCACTTTTTATTTCTATACTCATACAAGGTTTCATGTACCAGCAGGACAGACCAAAGTGTAGTGGCCTAAAAACCTGTAGGAAAGAACTGCAGATGCTGGTTTAAAAAACTCACTGTAGTTTGGCACAAAATGCTGGAGTAACTCAGCGGGACAGCCAGCATCTTCAGCTTCAGGTTCAGCTGAAGAAGAATCTTGACCCGAAGTGTCATCTATTCCTTCTCTCCACAGATGCTGTCTGTCCCGCAGAGTTACTCCAACATTTTGTGCTTCGGCCTTGACATCTATTGCATTGCGTGATGGAATTTATTTGGAAAGCCAATCTAGTGTTTAATGTGAAGTAAACACTAGATTGGCTTTCCAAAGAAATTCCATCACGCAATGCAATAGATGTCAAGGCTGAAGCACAAGATGCTGGAGTAATGTGATGTCAACAGTAACCTGGCTCTGAATATGAATTTCAGCAGGTTTCAGGTTATATCTTTATCAGGTGGTCAGTGGGTATTTCCTGTTTGCTCCCCAAAATCCATGATTTTCCTCCTTGGGTAACATCTTACACATGAATGAATCATGGCTCTTTGACACAAAAGGACATAATATGCTGGAGTAACTCAGGGGCTCAGGCCGCATCTCTGGAGAACATGGATAGGTGAAGTTTCAGGTCAAGACCCTTCTTCAGACACAATTCTTTCCCAATGGCTTGAAACACATGGTTGGATACCACTTCTATAACTTTCATTACAAAATGTAGTCTGTGAAGACGTGGGCCGCACTTAATTGTTTAAAAAGTTTTAAATGTTTTTGCGAATTCTATTATTTTCCTTAATTTTTTTATTTGAGAATTTAAAAAAATTGTTAAACTTATTTTCTTTTTAAACAAAGTGTTGGAGTAACTCAGCGGATCAGGTAAGGCCTGGAGGGTATGAACAGGCAATGTTTCAAGTCAAGACCCTTCTTCAGATTGATTGTAGTGTGGGGGGAATGCTGGAAGAGAGGTGGAGGTACGACAAAGCTTGACAAGTGATGGGTGGATACAGGGGAGGGGGTTTTGATTGGTAGATGTTTGGACAAAGCCCAGAGATGAAACGGAGGTAATGAAGTAAGGTTAGAAGAGGTGTGAAATATGAAGCTAGAGGAAGGGTACGGGGGGGGGGGGGGGGGGGAATAAAGAAATGTCTGTGCCTCACAGGGAAGAGAAGGGGGAAACGAGGTAGAGAGAAAGGGGAGAGATAGTTGACAAAGGCCAGAGATGAACCAGCATTATGTAAGCAGTCATTTGTTCCATGTCTCTCCACATTACCATCTATATCTCTCGTTTCCCCTTCCCCTCACTCAGTCTGACGAAGGGTTTCGACCAGAAACGTCACCTATTCCTTTTCTCCAGAGATGCTGTCTGACCTGTTGAGTTACTCCAGCTCTTTGCGCCTATCTTCAGTTTAAACCACCATCTGCAGTTCCTTGTGTCTACTTTTTAAGTTTTTGGTATGTGTCTGAATATCAGACCCTTTCCAAAAATAAGAAGTATTGTTGCAGCTTTGACAGCCAGCAGAAATGTGGAGTGGCTTAGCCAGCTGCCAAAGTTTTTTGCAGCGGATTTAAGGGTGCAGCTTTTTCTGACACATCCTCTTCCACACAACAACATTTATATTTACAGATGACTCTGCCACCAGGCAAGGTCTTGGTGCTGAGACTGGAACCAGTTATATCCTAAAAGCCTTCAACTGTGGATACGAAATAAAAGGAAAGACGCCCAGTAATCAGCAGTAAGCAAGAGTTGTTCCCCGCTGAACACACAATTAGGCCCATTGCTTTGCGCTGTAGTTTTACATTCCCTGTGAATTCCTCCTTCAGCCTCTCATGTTAGTCTCCCCAACATATGCAGTGAAATGTTGCAAACCTAAGGTTTAACTCATGGGAAAACATGCTTTAACATCAGGCCTGTTCATATCTTCAGTTACATTTTGTCTTTGAGGAGCTGCATCAACATTTTTTGAAGCAGTTTGCCGGCTTCATTTAGAGTCATGCTCGTGTTAGGGCCAAAGTGAATAAATTTCATGCAGAAATGTTAATTTCTTGCAGCAGGGAGCTTCTTTCATTGGGGTGGATTCTGTGCTGGGCTACATCTGCCAGGTCTCGTGTTATTATGAGGCAGTCAGATAACGCGGCACTGGCTGCCAGATGAACGCAAGCAATTTTGATACTTGCCCACATGAATAAAACTGCAGCAAGGATACTTCAACGGGGAGCAGGGAACAGGTTTTGGAAGAGGCATGGATTTAATTTGCCAACTCTACATGTGTTTTAAATTACTCGCAGCGTGTTTATATGTATAAGGGTCGTGGAAACTAGTCTGTAATATAAACGCTCACTAGTAGTATTAGAGTTGTTCAGAAATGAGCCCCTTTGGCCCACTGTGTCCATGCCGACATTTTTCCCATCTGCACTAATCCCATTTGTCCATATTAGGTCTGTATCATTCTCTGTGCCTGTCTAAATGTCTCTTTTAGACAGAGTGATTGTATCTAACTCCACCACCTCCTCTGGCAGCAAGTTCCAGATAGCAACCATTCTTAATATAAAATCTTCCCTGTTATAACCCTACTAAAACTCCTTCTTCCCTTAAACCTATTGTATCATCTATCCATGTCCACTGGAGATGCTACCTGAACCACTGAACCACACCAGCATCTGCAGTTCCTTGTGTCTACCTATTATTTGTAATATCTCTAGCAGAGGAAAATGTTATCCTTGTATCAACTCAGCACCCCCCCCACCCGCCGCCGTCTCTCATAATTTTACATCCTTCAATCAGGTCTCCCCTCAGTTTCCCATGCTCCAGAGAAAACAATCCAAGTTTGTCCAACCTCTCCTTGCAGCTAATAATAGCTGCAAATTCTTTGACTGCATATTCCATCTAACCTTAGAACTCATTTAACGCAACCTCAAATAAATTAAGAGAATAGATATTTTAGTGCCGAAGTAACATGGCAGGTCAGGCATCATTCTGGAGAACATGGTCGAGACTCTTCTTCAGACCCTGTCACTCTCAGTCTGAGGATGGGCCTCGACACAAAACACACCTGTCCATGTTCTCCAGAGATGCCACCTGACCCACTGAGTTACTCCAGCATTCTGTGTCCTTTTGTATCTGCAGTACTTTATTTCTGCAGAATAGATATTTTCCCTTCCTTACAATGCTGTCAAGAAGGATAAAGAAGGATGTTCCAAAATTGCTGGTGGTTTACACATGTAAACCTCATGGAAATTAGCTTCAGAAAATTCAGATGTTTTCCTGAGTTTATCTCTGCTCCACCAGAAATAACAATGCCTGGCTTGAGAAGGAGGAAAGATGAACGGAGCATGTGCAATTTAAATGTAATACTACGTGCCTGGCACCGATGCAACAATGCCTATGCTGAAATAGAATTGTTATCAATGGTGGGCAGGCTGTGTTGGCATGCTGCCCCTACATGGAGTCTGGTTTCAGCAGAGTGATACTGCATCAAATTGATCCATGTGTGAAAGAAGTGCACTCTCTGACTGCAACGTTTGACTGGCAGCCTGCTATGACCCTGATCACCCCTTAGTCCCACTGGGCTATCAATGGCAAGTGGCATAATAGCAAAACATTTATATCCACTGGCGGCAGATTAATATTCGCTGCCTTTAGCCTACTCTTCTAAGCCGATACACGACATAGTCTTGAGATTAGGGATGCAGGGTCGGAGATAGAGAGGGATTGGTAAACATTGTTACCAAGCACTGATTCCTAGAGAGTTTAGTAACATGGTATTGAGACAACCATGCTAGTTATTGAGTTCAGGTAATTGGTGGTGTATACATACCAGTCAGCATCAATGGTGCTGAGGTGGAGAAAGTTGAGAGCTTTAAGTTTCTAGACTTAAATATTATAAACAATCTGTTCCGGTCCAACCAAAAAATTTGGCATGTCCCAATGACTCTTACCAATTTCTACAGATGGACTGTAGTAGGCATTCTATCTGTAGGCATCTCAACTTGTTTTGGCAACTGGTCTGCTCAAAACCATAATAAATCAATCAAAGCCTAGTCCAGCACACAAAACATCCTCTCCCCCTCCCATCCCCCCATTGACTCCATCTGCACTTCACGGTGCCTCGGGAAAGCAACTAATGAAGGACCACTCACACCCCAGTCATTTCCTCTTCTCCCCTCTCCCATTGGACAGAAGATTGAAAGCACTTACCTCTTGATTCAGCAAAACAGCCTGGGTCGGAAGGAAGGGCAGATGCTGGTTTATACCGAAGATAGACACAAAATGCTGGATTAACTCAGTGGGACAGGCAGCATCTCTGGAGAAAGGAATGGGAGACTTTTCAGGTCGAGACCTTTATTCAGACTCTTGTCTGACCAACTCTTGGCAGTAACAAAAATGCTGGAGAAACTCAGCGGGTGCAGCACCATCTATGGAGCGAAGGAAATAGGCAATGTTTCAGGTCGAAACCCTTCTTCAGACTGATGTGAGGGTGGGTGGGGGGGGGGGTGAAGAAGAAATGAAGAGGGGGAGTGTTGACTGTTACCAAACCACTAAACTAAGTTATGGGTATGGTCCTAACCTCCCAACCCTACCTCTTGCAGCTTTCGCATTTTTATTTTTCACTGCATCTCATTACACCTGACAATAAGAAACCAATACAAATGGCAATCTCTTTGAATCTTTGAGTGGATCTTGCAACAGCAGAATCTATTTAATCTGACCAAACACAAAATATTGCAGATGATTGAAGGCTGAAAAAAACTAAAACTGCTGGGAGTATCAGCAGGCCAAGCGGCATCAAAAGAGAGAAACAGCTCATTCTGATGAAAGGTCACTGTCCTAAAATGTAAACTATTTTTCTTTCCAGTCATTTCCTGACCTGCTCAGCAATTCAAACATTGCCTGGGATCTCGGATGACCAATTCTGCGACAATTTTTTCAGATAATCTCATTTTCCCTTTCTGCAGATTTTAAGCAGTTAGTTTGATAGC
The DNA here is from genome assembly GCA_963514005.1 of Raja brachyura. The sequence goes on from OY740788.1 coordinate 48,669,215, forward strand.
ACAGTTGTCAAAAATAATAGTTATTTCTATCTGTAGCAGATTCCTGATTAGCAAGGGTGTCAAAGTGGGGGGTGGTGGAGGGGAATAGGGGAAAACCGTTTTCAGGCACCTACCATGACGGGGAGACGACTTTCTTCCATGTCGCTTCTTCGCCCCCCTCCTCGCGGCCTTACAGCAGGTTTGGTGCGGCCTTTCCCAGAATCGGGCCCAGAGCTTCAGCGGCGGCGCAACGGTGATTTTAACATCGCAGCCCCCTTGCCGGGTGTCGCTGAAGAAGCACTCCGACCGATCGCCTGTGGCCTACATCCTGGAGCCTCGGTCTGTGAAGCTTCTGGCGGCAGGCGTGGTGCGGATCTTCCATCACGGAGCAGGCGATCCCTCGTCGGTGGGTCGCTGGAGAAGAGCGCCGACCGCCAGCCTGTGGCCTACAACATCTGAAAGCCAAGGTCTCCGGTAAGGAGGTGGCCGATTTGGAAGCTCCAGCCCATGGGGTGTGCTCAACTTGTCCCGACGTCGGCGTTCCGTCCATCCCGACCAGAGGGTCTGAACATCGGGCCGTCCGTAGCAGTGACTACTGAGGGTCAGGGCCCCGACCATGGGTAAACAAGGGAGGAGCAGGAGGAGGAGGAGGACTGTCTGAACTGTATAGTCTTCCACCACAATGATGAATGCTGTAGTGGTGGTCTGTGTTGAATTATGTTGTATATTATGCCCTTTTTTAATTATAATGCTGCATGGTAAATTCATTTACTGCACCTTATGGTGCATGCGACAAATAAATTTGAACTTGAACTTGAATCATCTCACTGATCCCTAAATTAGCCTTCAGTTTAAGTTGTACATTGGCTGAAAGAACTTAGTAGCATGAAAAGAAGATTTGAAGAAAATGTTCTTTGTGAATTAATCAAATTTATGTTCATGGAGTTCTTATGTATGCATTTTAGCTTTTGGAAAATGTATTACTCTGTGGGGGTGGGGTTGGCAGAGGGAGGTGATGGTGGGGGATAGTCAAAGTCTTTGATAAGGGCTTTGTAGAAGAACAGTAAAATATGAAGTGTACTATTTGTTGAATCATTCTTTATATACTGGAATCAATTGTCTGCCCGTGCCATTGCTGGTCCTCTTTGTTAGTGAATGTTTTATTGGATGCATCTGTCTAACTGTTGTGGATAAACCACTGAGTCATGGGACTGTATGGGGGAATTGTTTTATTCTCAAAGCATTATGAAAGCTTCTTGGGTATCTGCCAAAGACATGGTAAAGTGATTGACATCATACACTAACTGCACTTTAGCAGAATGAATGCTTTTCCTATTCATAAGATTAAGGGGGATTTTCATTTGGGACTTTAAATGCCATGTCCATTCTGTCAACTGCTCTTTACATCTGTAAAGGGCCTGAAGCAATAACTCACTCTCTTTGTTTGGTGAGATTGATTTGTTCAGTCCTCCTTGTTAGGGCTACTTGTCCTACTAGGTTTGTCTGCAGCCTTTGACGTGGTTGATTGTGCCACGCTCCTCCAGCACCTTTCCACCTCTCCACACCTCTCCCACCTTCTGGACTCAGCTCAGCTCTACTCCCATTCAACTACCGGCAACTCAATGCATTACATTTAGTAATGTTGCCAACATGCCTCTTTCCTCATGTATGTTCCAGATTTTCAATGGTGCCCTCATATATGAAAATAGTAAATCTGCCCACAGAAGGCACGGCACAGCAGCAGAGTTGGTTTCTTACAGCACTAGAGCCCTGGTTTCCATCCTGACTACGGGTGCTGTAGTTTGTACGTTCTCCCTGTGACTGCATGGGTGGTCCCCGGGTGCTCCAGTTTCCTGCCATACTGCAAATACTAATGGTGTGGAGGTTAATTGGCTTCTGTAAATTGTAAATTGTTCCTAGTGTGTAGGATAGTGCTAGTGTATGAGCTAATCGCTGGTCGACATGCTTTGTGGGCCGAAACACCTGTTTCCATGCTGTATCACTAAAGTCTAAAGTCCTTTGAATCTTTTCGGCCTTGTTTATCTCCCCCCTTCCCCCTCCCCCATCCTCTCCTTTTAGCGCTGTTGTGCTATTGTGCCAGGGTTAGTTCAGTTTAGTTTATTGTCACGTGAAAAGCTTTTTGTTGCTTGTTAACCATGATTACAATCAGACCACTTACAGTGTATAGATACAGGATAAGGGAATAACGTTTAGTGCAAGGTAAAGCCATCAAAGTCCGGTCAAGGATAGTCCGAGGGACATCAAAGAGGTAGATAGTAGTTCAGCACTGCTCTCTGGTTGTGGAAGGATGATGCAGTTGCCTGAAAACATCTGTTTCCCCACTGTTTTTATGCACTGTTTATCTGGTCATTTAATATTCTGCTGTTTGTGTAGCCAGGATGCCACCCTTCAATACTGCAACAAAAGAGGCATATTTTGAGTGTCTGAGTTCCGGGGTCAGAAGCTTCTTTGACCATCAGTAGGAATTAACTTGTCGCAGCAAAGGTGTTTTACTGCCAGCTAATATGTAGTTCTGTAAAGTCAATTGTCTACACATTTTATAAATGTTTAAACTAAGTAGTCACTGAAACTGTACTTAATCATTCATTGTTGTTTTTGTGTATCAAGGATGTAAAAATTTGATGTACTTTGCGTTTGGGAAATCCTACCGAGAGGGTTTCCAAGAGAATATTTGTTTCTCTTCATAAATTAAGATTTTTATATCAGGCTTCAGCCTCTGAGTGGCTTAGTTCAAAAGTCACGACAAATGACATTCTTCCTGTAGCAGAATGACCAGAACTGAACACAGTACTCCAAATTTGGTCTTACCGAAGTATTGACTGAATGTAATGTGACATCCCAATTCCTGTACTCAGCCGCCTGAACAATTAATGCAAGTGTGCCAAATGCCTTCTTCATTGCATTTTCAAAGAATGATGCACCTTTGCCCCTGCACCTCTGGGTCTCCCTTGCCCCCAGCACAGCCTTTGACGGACTGAGGAAAAGATCGAGTGCTCAAATTCAGCACCAGTTTCATGGTGCACGGAGCAGCAGTGTTTCAGCATCTCCTTTATTCAGCAGAATCACAAACAACCTATCGTGCAAAGCCCTGGAAAAATACTTCCAATCCTGATTCTCAAAGATTATCTAATTACATTGACAAGATAGGTTTAGGTTTATTATTATCACATGTGCCGAGGTACACTGAAAAGTTCTGTTTTGCATGCTATCCAATCGTTAGATAATACCAGACTGTCGGACCTGTTGGGTCCCATGTTCACACGGGAGGGCTGGTCTCCAAACGCAATATTCCACCTCTCCACCCATTCCAATATTGGTGGGCAGTGGGGGGGGCTTTCTGGAGTGCTAGTATGGGTGTTGTGGGCTGAAGGGACTGGTTTCCACAGAGCTAGTATGGACATTGTGGGCCAAATGGATTCTTGAGGTGGCAGATCAGTCAATCAAGTCTGATGTGCTGGCAGCTCACTCACAGCTGGTGGGCTGGCAGTTGACTCACGGCTATTCCTTGAAATTCCACTTCAAGCAGGGTGCAAGGCCACCAAATTCAAGTGCAGTTTCATACCATTTCATGCAGGGTGCAAGGCCACCAAATTCAAATGCAGTTTCATACCATTTCATGCAGGATGCAAGGGCCCCACATTCAAATGCAGTTTCATACCATTTCAAGCAGGGTGAAACGACCATAAAGCCACCATAAAACCACACAAAACACCACAAAACACCACATAAACACACACTCACAGTTCAGTAGACATTCAGTGTGTTCAGTTGATTCACAGCTCAGAGTCATAACCGCTCCCTCCCCCATCTTGCAGAGACTGAGCCACACCCACACTTCTGGGTTTTATAATCCCTCTCCCTCCCATCGGAAGGGGCGTGGCCTTCATGGCGTGATTGTCAGGAGAGAGATTCTCAACATTTTTAAAACACGAATAATACCTTTATTTTTCATTGATGGGAAGAATCCTCTGCACCTGGTGAGCGGAGGGGGACTGAGTAAGATGGCCAAAAATCACAGCCATAAGTGGTAGCATTTTATCCAACCGCCACCCAACCATTTGCTGCACTTTATTTCAAACCAACCACATTTTCATTTTCAAACCACATTAAGTGCACTCAAGGTCAGTAAAACCACACTCACAGTTTAGTAGACATGTGTTCAGTGTTCTTCACAGCTCAGACTGAGACGTGACCCTCTCACTCCCCCATCTTGCAGAGACTGACTGAGGCACTCAACACTTCCTGGTTTTATAGTCCCTCCAGAAGGGGTGTGGCCTCCAGGAGAGATAATCTCAACATTTTTTAAACACTAATAACTCTGCGCAGCGGAGGGGGACTCTGAGTAAGATGGCCAAAAATCACAGCCATAAGTGGCAGCTTTTTTTCTAAAATCAATATACAGAACAACAGGAAGTGGTCAAGATCAGACTTTTAGTAATATAGACTATACATAAACACAATCAAGCCAAACTCAAGGTCAATAGGTAGAGTGAAGAGAAAGATACAAAGTGCAGTATACAGTTCTCAGCATATAGCACAACAGTACCAGAGGCAGGGCCCAACATCCATAAGGAGGTACAGGAGAACTGAACTGTACCCAAGCTTATGGATAAGGGAACAAATGTTGATGCCCTCTCCCTGACAAACAGTCCCAGCATCCACACTCAACAGGCTCTGGTTTGTGGGCTACCTCATCTGCACGTGTGGCACCAGACTCATGAAACGAGCATCCCACCCAAAGCTCCACCATGGAAAAAGATTTTCAGGAGGACAAAGAAATGGGTTCAAGTGTGTTCTCAGAATTTCCTTCAATAAAAATACCATCATCAACCATTCAGGAAGGAACTGGTCATTATGGCTCTCTGTGACTGATGCACATGGAGGCCACCAGCAATAAGTGGAAAGAACATACAACACTCCAAACAAGCCACCCATCAGGCCCCACCTGGCCAGCCAGTCAGTGGATCCCATATGAGACATCTTAAACCCCTGTCTCATGGTGCGAGTTGGCCCACGAGTGACCCCGAGTTTTCACTCGTGGTGATCACGTACAGCCAACGTAGCGGGAACGTCGGAACTCGCACGATCAACTTGTCCACTCGTGGCGCTAACGGCAGGTACCCGCGAAACTTGTGAACTCGTGAAAAAAGTCAAACATGTTTGACTTTTTCCACGAGTCAAATTTCGTGGTCAAGTTTAAAATTGAAACATTTAAACTCAGAGTTATATCGTAGTGGCCCGTGCGTTAAGTTTAGTGATTCGTGCGTCTACCGTGGGAACTCTTTAATAGACACAAAATGCTGGAGAAACTCAGCAGACCAGGCAGCATCTCTGGAGAGAAGGAATAGAGTCGAGACCCTTCTTCAGACTTACCCAAAACGCCACCAATTCCTTCTCTCCAGAGATGCGGCCTGTCCCGCCGAGTTACTCCAGCATTTTGTGTCATCTATACTTTAGTTTCAGATATGATCAAGTGTAAGAAACGCAAACCAGACTACCTTCACATCAGAGAATCCCAATGTTCCTAATTTGGCCGAGGCACTTCACTGTCCGTGTGTAGGAAGGAACTGCAGATGCTGGTTTACACCGACGATAGACACAAACATGCTGGAGTAACTCAGCGGGACAGGCATCGCATCTGGAGAGAAGGAATGGGTGATGTTTCGGGTCGGGACCCTTCTTCAGACTCCCCGCTCATTCTTCCCTCGTCCATGTGAACTTGTGGGGGTGCGAGGAATCGGGCGTCGCTGGGTAAGGGGAAGAGAGGTTTTACTGCTGAATTATGCGCAACAGAAGCATGAAGTGGTGGTAAGGTCCGTTTAAACTATCTTGTCGTCGTCGTCCCCCCCCCCCCCCCCCCCCAATGTTGGGAGAGAGAGGGGAGAGAGTTGTGCAAACAAACCACGGGAGACTGCATCTTTGGAGGGAAATCATAAAATGTATAGGGATGTTTCGGGCCGGGACCCTAAAGGTTGACTACCCGTTTCGCAGATGCCGTTCCTAGCCCCCCTCTCACTCCTCCCCACCCATAGTCTTTGCCTTCTCCCAATTCCACCATCCCTCGCCCCCCCGCCCCAAACCTGTCCTCGTCTGAACTGCTGAAGATAACTGAGTGCTTTAAATGCGAATCCCGGACTCCGGCAACAACACACGCCCGGAGCGGGAGAGGAACTTGGTAACTCAAGAGCAAACGGGAGGGGAACTTGGTAACTCTGGAGACGATCTCGGAACATCGCAGATTACCATACCCGTGGGAACTCGCCTCAAACACTTGCACATCAACTTGGAATATCGTACACAACCACGAGTCTGTCACTCTGGGTCACTCGTGTGTCAACTCGCACCGTGAGACAGGGCCTTTACTCACCTCAGAATGCACATAAGAAAGTTACCTTTATATAAACACACATCAACTATAAATGACAGTGACGGTAGATATATTATTGTAATAGGAGAATTAAATGAACAAAAAATGATTTTTGTCAATGTTTATGGACCAGACTTTGATAGCCCATTGTTCTTTAAGAAAATATTTAATACTATCCCGGAATTAGCACAACACAACCTAATAATTGGAGGAGATTTAAATTGTACCTTGGATTCTTATCTAGACAGATCATCAAAACAACGGAAAATCAAATCGCATTCCAGTGACTTACAAAAATCATACATAGATACTAATAATATTAAAGACGTTTGTTGAATAGAAAACCCAACTGGACAAGGATACTCATTTTATTCACCTGTACATAAAACGTATTCAAGAATAGATTATTTTTTGGTAGACTCTAAACTTATTTCACTCACTTACAATTCAAAATACCATAATATTACAATCTCAGATCATGCACCTTTAACACTTATGATCAAAAGAAATGGTAAAATGGAAAAACAGAGACAGTGGAGACTTAACCCACAAATTTTAAAGGACAAAGTAACTCAGAAATATATTACAGAACAGATTATGATTTTCTTTGAAATAAATGATAAGCCGGAAATATCTTCTTCTCTATTATGGGAAAATTTTAAAGCATATACCCGTGGAATTATGATTTCCTCTCAAGCATTTTATAATAAAGAGAATCAGAGGGAACAACAAGCATTGGAAAAGGAGATTAAACAATTAGACACAGAGAACGCTGCTAATCCAACCATGATAAAACATAAAATTGCTGCATTGAAATACAAATTAAATAAAATATATTCTGATCAAGTTGTAAAACTCTATCAATATACCAAACAATTACAATTTGAATTCGGAGATAAACCCCAAAAATTATTGGAAATTGGAGGGAGAAAAAATAATCCATAGGATTAAATCATGCAATGGCGAACCACTAATACATCCTAGAGATATTAATGAGAGATTTTTGCAATATTATAAAAACATATTCAGTCAAAACGACAGAAAACCGGATAGGAATAGAAGCATTTAAAAAAAAATGTAATTTAAAAGGGTTGGATTTAGAAAATAGAGAATCATTAAACGCTGAAATAACAGTAAAAGAAATCAAAGAATCTATTAAATCATTAAAAAATGGTAAAACTCCGGGACCAGATGGTATTGGTTCGGAATTTTATAAAACATTTTATGATCTGATTGCACCACGTTTGAAGACACTTTATGAATATATTTATACCCAACAGAAACTACCAGAAACGTTAAACGAATCTATTATAACACTTATACCTAAAATAGATAAGGGTCTGGATGATCCAGGATCATATAGAGCTATAGCTCTTTTAAACACCGATCAAAAAATATTAACTAAAATACTAGCACAAAGATTAAGCACAGTGATCAACAAATTAATCCACCCGGATCAAACAGGATTTATACCAAAACGATAATTTGAGACAATTATTCAATATTATATCTTCGAAAAGAGGTATTAATAAAGATTTAGTAATTATTTCGTTAGATGCGGAGAAAGCCTTTGACCAGGTGGAATGGTCTTATCTGTTTTCGGTCATGGAAACTTTTAAGTTGGGAGAGAAGTTTATATCATGGGTTAAATTATTATACGCTAATCCAACAGCTGGACTACTAACAAACCAAATGTTATCAAATAAATTTAATTTATTCCGAGGTTGCAGACAAGGTTGTCCCTTATCCCCACTATTGTTCGCACTCGCAATTGAGCCATTAGCTCAAAGCGTGAGATTGCATCCTGAAATATATGGGTACGAAACCAGAGAAACTGAAAATAAAATCTCCTTATATGCTGATGATGTATTACTTTATATTACAAAACCGGAATTTAGTATTTCAAATTTATTAAATTTAATAACTGAATTTGGCTCGTTTTCAGGATATAGCATTAATTGGAACAAAAGTGAACTTATGCCAAAAATGGTAAATAACCTACATATATTACAACAATATCCTTTTAAGATAGCAAAAGAAAAAATCAAATATCTTGGAATTCACGTAACAAAAAGATATGATTCTTTATTTAAATCTAATGTCCCACAGTTATTGAATAAATTACATAAGAATATTTTATATTGGAAAACATTACCTATTTCACTGTTAGGTAGAATTAATGCAATAAAAATGATTTTTCTTCCGCAAATACTATATCTTTTAAAATTGATACCTATATATCTTCCAAAATTTTTTTTTTATATAGTTAACTCCATAGTCACCAATTTTATCTGGGATTATAAGAGCCACGAAATAAATAAAAAAACATTTATGTTAATTAAAAATAAATGGTGGTCTAGCACTGCCAAATTTTATGTTTTATTACTGGGCAGTTAGTATTAAAAATATGAAATTTTGGCTGGATGAATTAGATAAACAACCAAATTGGTTAAAAATGGAAAAAGAAGATTGTTCACCTTTTGACATTAGCTCCATTTTATTTGCCAATATTAAACTAAGTAAGAAAACCTATAAAGAAAGCCCTATAATAGAAAGTGGGATACGTATTTGGAAACAACTAAAGAAAACATTAAAATTGGAATGTATACCACTAGCTCTCCCCATTGTAAACAATGTTACATTTAAACCCTCAATGATGGACAAAGGTTTTTTACAATGGAAAAATTATGGAATTAATAAGATGGGCGATCTCTACAGGGAAAACTCCTTTCTTTCATTTCAAGAATTACAACAAATTTATGGATTACATCCAAAAGATTATTTCAGATATTTACAAATTAGAGACTATGTAAAATCAAACACACAGGAATTTAGAAATAGAAAGGCAGAAATTTTAGATGAATGTCTCAATAAACATCCAAATCCAGAAAAACTGGATTTTATTGGAAAACGACGTCCCAATGACAGAAACATATAGGCAATCATGGGAAAATGAATTAGATCAAATAATTAGACCAGAAATATGGAATGAAAGTTTACAACATATAAACCACTGTTCGTTAAATGCTAGATACTCTTTGATACAATTTAAAGTATTACATAGATTACATTATTCCAAATCCAAATTATATAGAATTTTTTCAAATATATCTACCATATGCGATAAATGTCAACACTCAGAAGCTAACTTAACGCACTCATTCACAAACTGTATAAAAATTACTAACTTTTGGACAGAAATTTTTAAGATAATATTGAATGTTGTTAATACGAATTTGGTTCCTGACTCAAAATTAATAATATTAGGAATATTAGAAACAGATCAATTAATAACAATGAATCAAAGAATTTTTATCGATTACAGTTTAATAATTGGGAAAAAACTAATATTGAAATTTTGGAAAGGTCCTACATCCCCCACAATCAAAATGTGGATCACTGGAATGTCAGAGACACTTCATCTGGAAAGATTAAGACTTGTCCTTCTGGGCAAGTTGGATCAATTCAGAGGGTTATGGTCTCCATTTATTGAATAGTTAAAGGGTCAAAGTGGTTCGGTGCGAGATCTTGACTGAAGCCTGAACGAAGGAATAGATGAAGATTTACACATAATAACCCATGGATATATCTCCAATGATGTATAAACCGCTTAATACTTCATTCATCTTTTTGAATTTCTATTTTTACTTTATTTTTCTCTTTTTTTTCTTCCTACCTATATTCAAAATGAAAAATGTATAGAAGTACAAATTAGAAATAATTGTTAATATTAATAATATTAAGAATGTGTGTGATATGTATATTCTTCTTTTGACATGTACTTACTTCTAATAAAAATATTTAACCAAAAAAAAAGAAAGTTACCTTCAAGTCCAAGGTTTAGTTGAGAGATTACAGTATGGAAACTGTTGTGAGGTAAATGAAACTTTCACTGCTCGTAACTTACTTAACTTTATTTAAGCTTTAAGCAACTTATTTCTTTAATACATTACTCAGAAACGTCTGGCAAACATGGCTGATTCCGCAAGCCTTTCGCGCCCGAAATCCTTTGCACATGCGCACACTCCGGGAATGTCCTGCGCATGCGCACACTCTAGAAGAGTCCCGCACATGCGCACTTGCGCCCACTTCATTCTCCCCTCCTATTTATAAGTTGAGACGGTCAGGAGGTTTAATACATCTTGATGACCGTCGCAGAACTGGAGCTTCAGGAGGTAATGGCGTTTCAATAGCTGGTGGTAGACATATTGCTTGGTCATCAACTTTACTCATATCGTCATTTTACAATTACTCATTCACAATTTTAGGATTTCTTATAGAAGTTTCCATAGGGGATGCTGGAAATGTTGGAGGAAGTTCTCGATTAGTGTTATCAAGAAGTGACGGAGCTGACGGAGAAGACGAACATGGTGCAAGGTCACAAAGTGAGACAGTTGACTGACGTCCATCCTGATACTTGATAGTGGCATAAGAAGGGTTGACATCAGTCAGTTCAACTTCATCAACAAAAGGCTCGTTCTTATTCAATCGGACATAACGACGAAGAAACACGGTCCCAGGGCTAGTCAACCATGATGGCAGAGAGGTACCACTAGAAGAATGCCGTTTGAAGTTAAAGAACCACTCATGTGGAGTAGTATTGGTAGCAGTTGATAGTAGAGATCTGATGGAGTGTAATGCATCTGGTAGCACACTTTCCCAATGCTGATCTGGTATGTCATTTGACTTTAAAGCCAGTTTCACTGCTTTCCAAATGATTCCATTATGCCTCTCAACCTGACCATTTCCAATAGGATGATACGGTGTTGTTTTACTTGTTGCAACTCCTCTCTTAGAAAGGTAGTCCTTTAAATCTTTCGACATGAATGAGGCGCCCCTATCAGAATGTATGTAACTTGGAAATCCACAGAACGAAAACAGTTGGTCTAAACATTTGATAACCTTTGATAGCAGCTGACATATTTGGACAAGGAAAAGCAAATGGGAACCTCGAATATTCATCAACTATGGTAAGTATATAAACATTTCGAGAGGAGGACAGTAAAGGCCCTTTGAAATCAATACTCAAACGTTCCATAGGTTGAGTAGCTTTGATCAATTTACCTTCTTCAGGACGGAAGAGCCTTGGTTTTAATTCGGCACAGATTTTACATGAAGCACATGTCATCTTCACATCTTCTGTAGAGAAGGGTAAGTTTTTGGAATGAACATAGTGTAGCAAACGAGTGACTCCAGGATGACACAGTCCATTGTGAAGATCAGTGAGTGCAGAGGAATGAACAGAGGCACAAAAAGCTCGAGTTAATGTATCCAGAGCAACATTATCCTTACCAGGGCGGTACTCAATTGAATAGCTATATGCAAATAATTCAATCCTCCATTCATGAATTTTACTGTTCTTAATCTTCGTTCGTTTCCGATTATCCAGCATAAAAGCTACTGAACGCTGATCTGTTATCAAAGTGAAGTGCCGGCGAGCAAGGAAATGACTCAATTTTCTCACTGCTTCAATAATTGCTGTAGCTTCCTTTTCGACAGGTGGGTAGTGCAATTCACTACCTTGGAGAGTACGGGACATGAAAGCCACCGGTCGTCCTCCTTGATTTAATGTTGCTGATACTGCTAAATCAGATGCATCACATTCAACAACAAAGGGGAGATCCTCGTCGATGGCGTGTAATGTCGCAGATTCCAGTTGTTTCTTTAAATAAGTAAAGGCACCAATTGCTGTAGAGTCAAGGGGGAAAGATTTTGCTCTATTCAAAGGCTGAATTTTGTCAGAAAAATTTGGTATCCATTTTGCATAATATGCAAACATCCCAAGGACTCTTCATAGAGAGTTTAATGTAACTGGAACAGGTAGCTCTTGGAGTGGGCGGAGTCTTTCTGGATCAGGCCTCATTATATCATTTCCAACCCAATAACCAAGAATATTAATTGATGATACTGATGTTATTGACTTAGCCTCATTTAATGTTAAGTTTTTAAAATGTACAACATCTAAAAAACGGTGTATATTTTCATCATGTTCAGCTTGTTCTTTTCCCGCAATAGTTATATTATCAAGGTAAGGAAAAGTATCTTTAAGGTTTTCCTGTTCAACAAGTTTGTCCATCTCTCTCTGAAAAACAGCCACGCCATTAGTTACACCAAAAGGAACTCTGCAGTAGTGATATAATTTCCCATTTGCTTCAAACGCAGTGCATTTCTTCTCTGATTCCTTCAGAGGAATTTGGTAGTAAGCGCTTTTTAAGTCAAAAGTAGAGAATATCTTATACTTAGCTAATGTATTGATAATCTCTTCTATTCGAGGTAGTGGATATGCATCAAGGTCCGTGAACTGGTTTATAGTTTGAGAGTAATCAATGCAGAGTCTTTTCCTATGTCTCTCCAAGGGGTCCTTAACCACGTCAACTTGTGCCCTCCAAGGGGAAGAGCTGGGCTCTACGATACCTTCTTGTAAAAGATTAGTTATTTCAGTGTTGATAAAGTTCCTATCATCTTTACTAAAGTGTCTTGATTTGGTAGCAATTGGCTTGCACTTGAAGGATAAATTTGTGAATAATGAAGGGCATTCGACAGATGCAGCAGAAACACCACACAATACTGGTGGCTTTGACAATACAAGGTCAGGCATAGATCCTTCATACATTATTTGAAGTGATCCGTGTAGTTTCTGGAAATCCTGACCGAGAATTATATCACTACACAAATTTTTCAAAATACCTAGACATACAGATTTATAGCTAGTTTGTTCAGAATAACGTCTACAATACAAGATCCTATAATTTGCGTGTTGAGAGTTGTCAGAGCCATCGAGATTTCCTTATTTGATGGAATTATGGTTAGATTTAGTCGAGACACAACTTGTTCACTTATAAAACTTTCTGAACTGCCAGAATCAAGTAATACATTAAGTGTATGGCCATTGATGGATACCATTGTAGCTGCATGAGACAAGCTCTGAGGAAATGCAGCTGTGATTGCACATAAAGAAGGCATACACATGGCAGCAGTCACCATTCTTGTAGTTGCTTTGGACTTGCATACTCTAGAATAATGTCCCTTCTTGCCACAACTATTACAAGTTGCCTCTCGAGCAGGGCATGTGTCTCTCCTATGAATATTACCCCCGCAAAAGTAACAGCTCCTTTTTGGATAATTATAAGCTGCAGCAAGGACACCGTTATCACTAGGAATTGTTTCAGTTTTCTCCATATTTGTACTTGGGTGAAATTCGTTTGTAGTAGTTGCAGCAGAATACACATTAGATGAGCCATAAGCATCTGAATTTTTCTGAGCCAAGTCTAAAGAGTAAGCTTGATCGTAAGTTGACTGTAAATCTAAGGTTTTGTGTTCTAATAGTCTCTGTCGTATTAAAGGCGATGCCAAACCATTGATAAAAGAGTCTCAAATAACTTCCTGTCGATATTGATCAGCCGTAACTGCTTTGAAGGCACAGTCTTTACTAAGTCTTTGAAGTTCTTGTAAAAATTCATCAAGTGACTCACCAGGTTTTTGTTTCTGAGTAGCAAGGAGGCGTCGAGCGAATATCACGTTGGGTGTCTTAATGAAGAGTCTGCTTAGTACATCAATAGCAGAATCATACGTTGTACATTCCTCTATGTACTCGTATACATCAGAAGAGACAAAACTTATTAATGTCTTAAGCCTGTCTGGTGCATCGTTGCCACACTCCTCAAATAAGTTATTTAGGATACGAAGCCAGTGCTTCCAATTCTTTGCAGCAGCAGATGCGTTGGGATCCAGATCCAAGCGTTGTGGTTTCAATAGTTTCTCCATCCCAAGTCGGACTGTTTGACTTGCAAGATAAGTTGCTTAAATTTTTGTGAGGTAAATGAAACTTTCACTGCTCATAATTTACTTAACTTTATTTAAGCTTTAAGCAACTTATTTCTTTAATACATTACTCAGAAACGTCTGGCAAACATGGCTGATTCCGCAAGCCTTTTGCGCCTGATATCCTTTACACATGCGCACACTCCGGGAATGTCCTGCGCATGCGCACACTCTAGAAGAGTCCCGCACATGCGCCCACTTCAGAAACCAACTCACCGAGTCTATGCATTAAAAAGACCAAAAGGGACTTCTGCTCTAAGCTGGAGGATGAGACGGATGTTCGACAACTGTGGCAGAGCTTGAATGCAATCGCCTCCTACAAGGCAAAATCAGGAGGCGGCTCAAACGACAGCAAAGCATCACTCCCTGTCGAGCTCAATGCGTTCTATGCACGGTTTGATAGGGAGAACACTGATGTGCCTTCCTGAGCCCCTATTCACCCTGACAGTGTTACAGTCATAGTCACAGAGGCCGATGTCAGAAGATCCTTCAGGGGGGTGACCCCTCGGAAAGCGCGTGGAACTGATGGTATACCCGACCTTTTTCTAAAAACCCGTGGGGGCCAACTGACTGGCGTTTTTACTGACATTTTCTACCTCTCACTTCTGAGGTCTGAGGTTCCCACCTCCTTTAAGAGGGCATCAATAATACTGGTGCCCAAGAATAGTAAGGTGATGTGCCTCAATGACTATCGACCAGTGGCGCTAACATATGTGGTGCTTTGAGATGTTGGTTATGGTGCACATCAATTCCTACCTCGACAAGAACCTCGACCAACTACAGTTCACATACCGCCACAACAGGTCAACGGTAGATGCAAATTCACTGGCTCTCGAATCCGCACTGGACCTCTTCGACAATAAAAACACTTACATAAGGCTGTTGTTTATAGACTACAGCTCGGCATTTAATACCATAATCCCTTCCAAGCTGGTTACCAAGCTCACGGACTGGGACTCTGCGCATCCCTCTGCAATTGGATCCTTGACTTCTTCATCCATAGATCACAGTCTGTTTGAATTGGAGGAACCACTTCATCCTCAGTAACAATTAATATGGGAGCACCTCAAGGCTGCCTGCTCAGCCCCCTGCTTTACTCACTCTATACCCATGACTACATAGCCAGTCATAGTGCGAACTCCATCATCAAGTTCACTGATGGCACCACTGTGGTTGGATGAATCACAGATGGGAACGAGTCAGAGTATAGAAGTGAGATCGACCGACTGAGCAAATGGTGCCAGCACAACAACCAGGCCCTCAACATCAGTAAAACCAAGGAACTGATTGTGGAATTTAGTAGGGGAAGGATGAGGACCCACAATCTTGTTTATATCAACGATGGTGGAGAAGGTCAATAACTTCAAATTCCTGGGCATGCATATATCAGAAGATCATTCCTGGACCCAGCACACCGATGCAATTGTAAAGCTGGCACATCAACGACTCTACTTCCTGAGAAGATTAATGAGATTTGGTATGTCGAAGAGGATTCTCCCAAACTTCTACAGGTGCACGGTAGAGAGCATTCTGACTGGTTGCATCGTGGTCTAGTTCGGCAACTTGAACATCCAGGAGTGAAAAAGACTACAAAAAGTTGTGACCACTGCCCAGTCCATCACCGGCTTTGACCTCCCCACCGTCGAAGGGATCTATCATTGTTGCTGCCTCTACCAGCTGTGCCACTGCCAAGATACCGTGTCGAAGGCGGCAGGAACAAGAACATCACTCAGTTCTATTCCCCTGTTTCATATAATCTGCTGCTGAAAACTTTGTTACCTCTAGGCTTGACAAAGGCATTACCTCGCCATCTCCATCATTCTGTCTTCCATAAACTGAAACAAGTCTAAAACCTGGTGTATACATCTTAACTAGCTCCAATTCCCACTCACCCAATACCTGTTTTCTTGCTTTGGTTCTTGATAAAGTAATAACAACTCTCAGCCTTAATTTAAAATTCTTCCAGCAACCTGCCATACCCTCTCTCTGTAATTTCCCTCCAGCCTTACACCCTTTTAGATTATTTGCTGTTTTATATTTGAACCCCTCGTCATCCTTGTGTTTAATGCCAAATGTGCGCTCAGATACCAGAGTTCCTAACTTCTCCAACTTTCTACCACTCTGTCCACAGATCAGGTGCTGTGTAAAGCCAACCTGATTGATGAAGCTATTGGCCATCTCCCCTCATATCTCCTTCTGTGCCCTATATTTGACCTTTGTTTGATAAGGAAAGACACAAAATGTTGGAGTAACGCAGTGGGTCAGGCAGCATCCCTAGAGAACAAGGATAGGTGACGTTTCGGGTTGGGACCATTCTTCAGACTCCTTGTCAGAACATGGTCATAGAAGCAGAGAGAAGCAGGTATCACAAAGCGGGGACAATAAGAGAGGGTCTCTCAGAACTCTTGTTGGAATGAGGAGGAAAACTTCTTCAAAGTAGGAATACCTTGAGGAGATTTCATAGTGGAGCAGTCAAACTGTAAAAATGAGGAACTGCAAATGCTTGTTTACCAAAGAAAGACACAGACATTTCAGGTCTGAAGAATGTCCCAACTCAAAACGTCACCTATCCATGTTCTCCAGGGATGTTGTCTGCCACTGAATTACTCCAGCACTTTGTGTCTTTCCTTGGTAAAACAGCATTTGCAGTTCCTTGTTTCTACATTTGTTTGATGAGATTCCCTTAAGGCCTACTGGAATATTTGACTTTATTAAAGGCCCTACTTAACATCCAGAAAATAAAGACACCAGATTACATGTTATATGCAACCGACAAAATTAGAGGATAATATTCTCACCAGTGTAGGGACAGATTTTACCTTCTCGTTTTCAGAAACACAGTAAATAATTCATCATCCTTTTTCTTCTTCAGAAACTATCACCCCTGCATTCAGAATTTCAGAGCACATAGTACTGAATTAGTTAATTATGGGATTTAATGAATGTTCAGATCATTTTTCAAATATTGGTGGCAGTTAATCACTTCCCCAATTAAAGTTTTCAGTGTGTTGGAAATTGAATGGGGCTGGTCCCCCCATTTTTGAATCTTTGTAGCACTACTAACATTTGATCAAAGTTCAATGTCAGCAATCTGAAGGCAATGTGACAAACTTGCATTCTTAGCACTCAATTATCAGAACTGGCTCGTCCACTGCTCAGCAATTTGCTGCTGACACCAGCTTCATTAACTTCAGAAATTGGGAAAATGCCAATAAGCCATAAAATATTTCATTTCGTACTTTCAAAAACTCTCTTGCATGTCTGATCATGGAGTCTCCATTGGATCCAGTGAATTCTGTGAATATTTTTGTGACAAATGTTTTCTTCTTATATAACAATTACATATTTACGAATTGCCTTTCTTTGCTGTATTAAAATCTTACACTTTTTCAGGACCTGATCAATAAAAAAGTTCAAGGTTTACACCTCTCATACAATTCTAAGGAAGTACAAGACGCACACAACCGGTTTCATTTGAATGAAACATTATACCAAAACTGGATCTGTCCTCTGAGTGTGCCATGTAAAGTCCCATGACTTATTTCAAAGAAGGGCAGTGGAAATATCCCAGTGGTCTGGCCAATATTTCTCCCTCATTCAACATTACTGCAACACATGATCAGATCATTGTTACATTGTTGTTTGTGAAAGCCTGCTCTATTTCCTACAACACAACAGTAATTATCTTTAAATAGACCCTATTGCACTTTGGGCCATCCTGAAACGGATGTCAAAGGCACGTTATAAACACATGCCATTCTTTTCTTTCATTTGATAGTTAAATATTACACCTCGAGACAGTTTAATATCTATATATATATAGTTTTAAAAAATAGCAATTTTCTAAAAGGTAATTGAAGTTCAGTATATATATACAGTGGCTTGCAAAAGTATTCATACCCCTTGAACTTTTCCACATTTTGTCACGTTACAACCACAAACGTAAATGTATTTTATTGGGATTTTATGTGAAAGACCCTCACAAATTGGTGCATAATTGTGAAGTAGAAGGAATATGATACACGGTTTTCAAATTTTTTTACAAATAAAAAACTGAAAAGTGTGGTGTGCAAAAGTATTCAGCCCCCTTTATTCTGATACCCCTAAATAAAATCCAGTGCAACCAATTAATTAGTAAATTAGGTGACTTCTGTGTGTAATCTAATCTCAGTATAAATACAGCTGTTCTGTGAAGGCCCCAGAGGTTTGTTAGAGAACATTAGTGATCAAACAGCATCATGAAGCCCAAGGAACACACCAGACAGGTCAAGGATAAAGTTGTGGAGAAGTTTAAAGCAGGGTTAGGTTATAAAAAATATCCCAAGCTTTGAACATCTCACGGAGCACTGTTCGATCCATCATCCAAAAATGGAAAGAGTGTGGCACAACTGCACACCTACCAAGACATGGCCGTCCACCTAAACTGACAGGCCGGGCAAGGAGAGCATTGATCAGAGAAGCAGCCAAGAGGCCCATGATAACTCTGGAGGAGCTGCAGAGATCCACAGCTCAGAAGGGAGAATCTGTCTACAGGACAACTATTAGTCGTGCACTCCACAAATGGGGCCTTTATGGAAGAGTGGCAAGAAGAAAGTCATTGTTGAAACAAAGCCATAAGAAGTCCTGTTTGCAGTTTGCCACAAGCCATGTAGGGGACACAGCAAACATGTGGAGGAAAGTGCTCTGGTTTGATGAGACCAAAATTGAAGTTTTTTACCTAAATGGAAAACGCTATGTGTGGCGGAAAACTAACACTGCACATCACCCTGAACACACCATCCCCACTGTAAAACATGGTGGTGGCAGCATCATGCTATGGGGATGCTTTTCTTCAGCAGGGACAGGGAAGCTGGTCAGAGTTGATGGGAAGATGGATGGAGCCAAACACAGGGCAATTTTGGAAGAAAACCTGTTAGAGTCTGCAAAAGACTTGAGACTGGGGCAGAGGTTCACCTTCCAGCAGGACAACAACCCTAAACATACAGCCAGAGCTACAATGGAATGGTTTAGATCAAAGCATATTCATGTGTTAGAATGGCCCAGTCAGGCCAGACCTAAATCCAATTTTGAACCTCTGGCAAGACTTGAAAATTGCTTGTCACAGACGCTCTCCATTCAATCTGACTGAGCTTGAGCTATTTTGCAAAGAAGAATGGGCAGAAATTTCAGTCTCTAGATGTGCAAAGCTGGTAGAGACATACCCCAAAAGACGTGCAGCTGTAATTGCAGCGAAAGGTGATTCTACAAAGTATTGACTCAGGAGGGGGCTGAATACTTTTGCACGCCACACTTTTCAATTTTTTATTTGTAATAAAATTTGGAAACCATGTATCATTTTCCTTCCACTTCACAATTATGCACCACTTTGTGTTGGTCTATCACATAAAATCCCAATAAAATACATTTACGTTTGTGGTTGTAACGTGACAAAATGTGGAAAAGTTCAAGGGGTATGAATATACCACTGTATATATATACTGAACTTCTTTTCATTTATTAGACTGTTTACGGAATACTAAGTTTATATTTTCAGTTGTGCTGCTCCAAGTAAGAATTTCATTGTTCTGTTTGTGACATATGATGATAAAACACTCTTGATTCTTGAATTGTCAATAAAGCAAATATGACATTCATTAATACATTGGCATTACATGACATTGTAATGTACTTTACGTGATAAACATTGGGGCAGGATTAACTGTAGCCGGCAAATAAATGTCATCTATCACACATTACCTTTACCTTGCCGAGTTAATTGCCATGATCTTTGGTACTTGATTTTGCTGAACGATAGAGAACAAAATTGCATGACATCCACTACAGGAAAAAAAACAAGCCTTGCGTAGCCTGGGTGAGACTGTCTTCCCTCGAGCAGTCAAATTAAAGTATTAATTGCTAGTATAATCACAACTGAGACTTCTTCGGTAGAATAGTGAATTAAATATTAAATCGGGGACATAAAGTGAATTAAAAAATATGAAACAGGACAAGAATAAAACAGGTATAAATAGACTGAAGAAGGAAGTCAAATGCATAATTACTTTTTTTGATCTCCAACTGTAATTAAAATTTGACGGAATGCAACTACACCCTTCTAATAGTTAATTTTCAATGCCAGATAGTAAGCAGGATTTATCATGTCGGCTTTAAGTCAAGGACTGTGTGACTAATCTAAATGAGTGTGCCATTGCCCTAAAACGTCCTCAGTAAGTGTGCAGAGGAATGCATGTCAAAGAAGACAATACAAGTTTTGCCCATTTTCGAATAGGGAGATTAATATTTCCAGGTGTAGTCCAAGTCTGCAGCATTCAAGTCAAACGATGCTGAGCAGCAGAAAAAATCTACTTATGTCCTTTGCAAAGGTATCAAGGATGCCAAGAGCGAAATCCGGATTCCAGGCTCCTGAGGTGACCACATGGACACCCAGCAAATGTGGCAAGGTTTACACTCTATAATGGGCCACAAAGAGATGTCGGGCAGTATCGTTGGCAACAAGGTGTATCTTCTGACGAGCTCAATGCATCCCCCATGCTCGCTTTGAACAGAAAGTCAGTGAAATGACATCATCCTCCCCAACAGCCTCCCCATAGTCACTGTCATATATATAAAATCAGCCTTCCTAAGCGGGAATCTACAGGAAGCAATTCTCCTAGATGGAGCCTATGGCTGCATCCTCAGGACCCGAGTGGACCAGCTGGCAGGAATATTCAACCATTATTAACCTTTCTCAATCCTTTTAGAAGTCACCAGCTTCAAGAGGCTGGTCATGGTGTATATTAACTCCCAGCCTCCCAGGCAGCTTTGACCTACTAAAAAATATCTACTGTCACAACAGGTCCATGGAAGACACCATATTCCTTGAAAAACCCTGCACTTACAACAGGGACTTGAAAATGGTGCCAAACTGGTGACTCTATATACTGTCTCAGTATACTACAGCTATACACATGTACTGCATCTGAGATAGATACAAAAGCTGGAGTAACTCAGCGGGACAGGTAGCATCTCTGGAGAGAAGGAATGGGTGATGTTTTGGGTCGAGACCCTTCTTCAAACTAGTCAGGGGAAAGCAAAATGAGAGATATAGACGATGATGTAGAGAGATATAGAAGAATGAATGAAAGATATGCAAAAAGGTAACAATGATAAAGGAAACAGGCCATTGTTATCTGTTTGTAGGGTGAAAACGAGAAGCTGGTGCAACTTGGGTGGTGGAGGGATGGAGAGAGAGGAAATGCAGGAGTTACTTGAAGTTAGAGAAATCAATACTCATACCACTGGGCTGTAAGCTGCCCAAGCAAAATATGAGATGCTGTTCCTCCAATTTGCATTTAGCCTTAGTCTGACAATTGGAAGAGGCATAGGACAGAAAGGTCCATGTGGGAATGGGAACGAGAATTAAAGTGTTTAGCAACTGGGATAAGTCCAGGCGGGCTGAGCGACGGTGTTCAGTGAAACAATCACCCAGTCTACATTTGGTCATACTGATGTATAAGAGTCCATATACTGCATCTGAGATGCTTACCTAAGATGAATCTCAATGCTTCTGTACAGTAATACGTGTACTGAACTATATGCAAAAATGAATTCCACTATACCTCAGTATGTGTGACAAATAAAGTGCATTGAATTAGACCATTGAATCATCTCTGGAACACATAGATAACAAGGATTTAGTTAACGACCTGGACCCCTATTTAATGACACAAAGACAGAACATTCTTGAGTAACTCAGCGGGTCAGGCAGAATATCTGCAGAACGTGGATTGGTGACACTTTGGGTTGGGACCCTTCTTCAGACTCATTGTGGTGGGGGGGGGGGGGGGGGGAGGGTGAAGAAAGCTGAAGAGAGGAGGAGCAAGGCACAGCCTGGCAAGTGAAAGGAGGATATGGGTGAGGAGGGATTTGGATTGGCAGATGTTTGGACAAAGGCCAGAGATGAAAAGACTAAAGATGTGAGATAAGGATAGTAGAGTTGCAAATTGTGAATCCAGAAGAAGGATTGCAGGTGAAAGGGGAGGGGGTAGAGAGAAAAGGGTGCAAGTCCAGGTGGGACAGGGAAGAGAGGACGATAACAAGGAGGGAAAAGAGGCGTAAGAGGGGTTCGTAAAATTGGAGAATTCAATGTTCACACCATCAGCTTGTAGGCTACCCAAACAAAATATGAGGTGCTGTTCTTCTTGTTTGCATGTGGCCTCACTCTGGCAATGGAGGAGGTTCAGGATAGAAAGGTCAGTATGACATTGGGAAGTGGAGTTAAAATGGTTACCACCGGGAGATCCAATCGACCTCGGCTCGGCGAAATGGTCACTGAGTCTACGCTTAATGTCGCTGATGTAAAGGAGGCCACATCAGGAACACTGGATGCAGTAGATAGGGTTAGAGAAGTTCGTTTGGGTCAAGAGTGACAACTCAGCTGCAAAATGGTGCAATGTGTAGGTCTACCGACAGTCTGCCCGAGGACCCTCTGACATTCATGCCATCAACAGTGGTGCAACAGTGATGCAGCAGTAGAGTTTCTGCCTTGCAGCACCAGAGACCTGGATTCGATCCTGACTACAGGTGCTGTCTGTATAGAGTTTGTACATTTTCCCTGTAAACAAGTGGGGTTTCTCTGGGTGCTCCTGTATCCTCCCACAGTCCAAAAACGTACAGGTTTGTAGTTTAATTGGCTTTGGTACAATTGTAAATTGTGTGTAGGATAGTGCTAGTGTATGGGGTGATCGCTGGTCGGCGCGGACTTTGCGGGCCAAAGGGCCTGTTTCCACATTGTATCTCATGTCTAATGTCTCTGTTTCCATGTATCTCTGATGATCAACATCATTCTTAAAGCATTAGGAAAATTACAATGAATATAAAAACGTTATTTGTAGACATGAAGCTGCAGCTAATTAATTGAAACCATAAATATAATTTCATACAAATAAAATTAAATGCAAATGTTATCTTTTTAAATGGATGCCAATGACCTTTTGAATTAATGTGACCATTGTAATTGTATCAGCCGCTGCTGGCATTAAACTGGCAAAATGCTCAGGTGCAAGTCTTGAAGTTGGGCAAGACGTCAGACATGTACAATATGTACCAGACCACCAGTGTATTCCTGACTTCTGCGTTGCGGTGTGCAATACAACTAGCCAGTGTTTCTCTACAAACCCCCAAAGTGAAATCACAGTTAATTTTCATTCATTTTTTCATAAATGGGTTTTATGACAGACTTGGGAGGGTAAGTGTTGTAATGTGACTGTGGAGTCACCTGCCATAAGATGTCAGTAAAGCAGAACAATCAGCAAACAGCAAAGAGTAGGCGTTCAAAAGAGGGTGTTTGTTGGGTGAAGAATAATTATAGTGCTTATGAGTAGTAAATTATAATGATTCATAATTGGATTGTCTGACAGCTGTTAACCCTGAGCACTAATTCAGTTTGTCAATGTAATTAATCATAATTAGTAGTGCACTTTCAAATGCTGTATTTATAGTGAAAACATGATAACACTGGACATCCAAATGGACAACCATGATCATTATCTGTTTTCTAACTTGTCTGTGAAAATAGAAGAAATTAATCCAAATGTCCATCTTTTGGAATTATAGCAGAACAAACTATAGCAAATATTTAACTCATGGGTGCCGAGTATAAGTCGAACAAATCAGTATTATGACATTCCCAATAAAACTGCTCCCTATCATGTTAAGTCATCCTCAAATCTGAATGCTCTTTTGAAGCAGAAACTTTATAGTCTGCTCAGGATTAGGTTACTCCTAAATAATCTGATCGTTTTGAGGAAATATCACTGAACAGCACTGCATTTGCTGGGATTGTTCCCCTAAATAGATGAATCAAAATAATGCTAAAAGCTACATTAAGCTTTTTACCTACTCCATTATCCTTCGGCAAATAATTCCCTTTTTGATTTTGCTACATGTTTCAAAAGAGAAATCCAATATTATCACTGTTTCCATAAGAAGGAATGCGATTGTGAGAACAAGGTCAGTGCAAGGTGGTTGCTGCGGATTCTTGGTATGTAAGTGCTACATGTCTGCTCTTGAGCTACGTAGTGCAATGATCAGAAGAACAGACAAGCATCGTGGGAGTGTGTCTTTGTTCAGGTCAACCGCAAATCATTTCTGAGTTGTCTTCAGCCAATAATTTTATTGCACAATATCTGCCGTTTTCTTATACATTTTAGTGTTATGTTTCTTTCATGTTAACCCCCTGAAGTCCAAACCAGTCTATTCTCTCAGTCTCTCCAAGGGAAAACACTGCTAGTACCTGATGGCATGACCCAGCACTCGGTACATCATGATGATTATACAAGAGGATATATAACTGTGTGAATGGGGCAATCTTGTCATTTGAAGCCATATGCATGCAATGGCTGCGAATAAGTAGAATCACAATCTCATTATTCTCCATTCCTGAACATCAAATGATTGTTCCATCGAAGGGAACATCAGAGATAACATGTGTTGGAAGGAACTGCAGATGCTGGTTTACACTGAAGATAGATTCAAAATGGTGGAGTAACACTGTCTGAAGAAGGGCCTTGACCCAAAACATCACCCACCCACTCCTTCTCTTTAGAGATGCTGCCTGTCCAGCTGAGGTACTCCAGCATTTTGTGTCTATCGTCAGAGATAACATGATCCTTTTTGCCCATTGTCTCTTTATATTAATTTTCCAATGAGCGTCATTGGATAGTACATAGAAATAGAAAATATAGATATATGTTACATGCTATCTCTAATCCGGGAACAATGGGGGTTATTGTAAGTTTAGTTAATGTTGTCAAATGCATAATAGTGCATTGGTCTCTTGTTATGATTAAATGAGTGATTTTCTTTTGCCTTTCATAGATGAAAAAAAGGGCAGCATGCATAGTTAATGGCAAACCAGTATCATCCATTTAATTTAATTAATGACTTAAGTGGGGCTTCTCAAATTCTGGTGTCAGGGGTTCTGGTGTCAGGGGTTATGGGGAGAAGGCAGGAGAATGGTGTTGAGTGGGAAAGATAGATCAGCCATGATTGTATAGCGGAGTAGACTTGATGGGCCAAATAGCCTAGTTCTGCTCCTATAACTTATGTCCATATAAAATTCATTGTCAAATGAAAAAGTTGTGTTAATATTTAAAAATACGAAAACAATATAATAATTTGTTAAAAATGTAATGAAAAATAAAAACAAATTCTTAATAACTGAAATGCCACAAATGGAAACTAAAATTCTACACTGTAATGTCAAAACAGAGGAAAAAATAGTTTTATTCACCTCAAAGTCAAGGTCAGTGGGTTCCCATAAAAAGGAATTCTGACCTGGAAAGGAGAATGACGAAGAAAACTTTGTCAGACAATCCACTCATTTCCCGTCCTCTGTAGTGTGAGGCACTGGGGAATTAATCTTTGTTGGAAGAACAATGAACAATTCAAACCAAAGAATGCAGGGTATTTAAAAAACTACTAATTAACTGCAAGAGAATGTCAAATTTTGTATTTAAAAAATGTGACAACGGAATGTAGGGTCAAAATTCCAGGTGTGGTGTTAAATTCCTTTGGACTAGTTGATAACATGACCTGAAAAAAACAGGCCAATAAACATTTTAAGCGCTTTCACAATGTGAGATGCAGTCAGATAGGAGAGCAGAAATCCGACGTAAGTGGGGATGCCCCTTGCTGTACTGTATTTGTTTATGGATTTCTAGAAAATATAACATGTAAAATTGTACATTATTAATTGGTTTCCATTATTCTCTGTGGCATATTAACCATTGAGGGGTAGATTTTAAATGCTGGCAGCAGGCTCATTAGCAGGTTTGTTTGGAGGTACAGTGTAGAAACAAGCTGTTTTGCCCACCGAGTCCATGCCAACCATCAATCACACCAACCATTGATCATCCCTACAATAGTTCTGTGCTATCCAACTTTTGCATCCTACATATTAGGGGCAATTTACAGAAGCCAATTAACCTGCAAACCTACACATCTTTGGAAGTCAAATTTACAGGGACAAAAAAAATGGTAATGTTGAAGATAGTCAGGAAGGATGTTAAAGGATCAGTTGGAAATGTGGGCAAAGAAATGGCTGGTGCAGTTTAATCCAGGCAAGTATGAGGTGTTGCATTTTGGTAGGTCAAACGTAAAAAGAAGATTTAGAGTAAATGGTAGGAATCCTAGGTGCACTGATGTACAGAGGGAACTTTGGGCGAAAATCTGCAGCTCCCTGTAAGTGGCAACACCAGTAGATAGGGTGGTAAAGAAGGGGTACAACATAGGCATAGATAGGGTAGACTGTCAGAACATTTTTTCCCCGGGTGGAAATGTGTAACACTAGAGGGTATAGCTATAAGGTGAGAGGGGGAAAGTTTAATGGAGATGTGTGGCAAGTTTTTTACACAGGGTTGTGGGGACCTGAAACACATTGCAAGGGATGGTGGTGGAGGCAGATGCATTAGTGGTGATTAAAAGGCTTTTAGATGGGCACATGAAAATCAAAGGAATAGTGGGATATGGATCATATACAGGCAGATGAGATCAGTTTAACCAGGTATCATGTATTGCACAAACAATGTGGGCTGAAGGGTACATTCCTGTTCTACGTTCTTTGTCTGTGTCATTTGCATCGCCTTTGAATGCCTGAATGCTTGTACATGGTGTGTCTGTACCAGTGCCTTTTTGTCCGGGTAGCTGTGTGTGTCTCTCTCTTCTAGGAGTAGGGTGCATAGTTCCAGAGTAAGGTCAACAAGGTTTGTGGCAGAAATGGGGTGGGGGGGGGGGGGATTTATTCCCTCAAAGGGTCATGAATGTTTGAAATTTTCCACTCCAGAGAAAAAGGCATTGAATATAAACATGGTGTGGGGTGCGGTGGGGGGAGGGGGGAGCTGCAAGGAATGAAAGAGTGAGAAGAGAGAAAGGGAAACGGCTTGACCCATCATCCTGTCAATGGATGCAACTCCTCGGCTCTCTTTCAGAATTGATTCATGCCATTTTTTATTGCTCACTCGTGCAAGTGGGACGTAAACTTGGAATCTTCTAAGTTAGAAGCAAGGACACCATCCAGTGAGTTACAGTTGATACTAAATATGCCTTGTAAAGACATACTTATGCAGAGCATCGCAATTAAGCGTCAAATTTGTTTACAATGGGGTTTTTTGCCCAAGGGCAAATGACTCATCAAGTACCAGGGACAATATAAACTCAGCAGCAAAGAATTAACCATAATAGAACATACTGAATTTTTCAGCTCAATAATAGCTTTTTATATTTAACCTTTATGAGTCCAGTAGCTAAATATGCAAGAGCATGGAGAGCTCATACATAATTTGTATCACTTTAAGAATAAATAGATTGCTTCTTATGCTAATGTGCTTGATCATCTTAACCAGTGCATTCTGTTGGAAAATATGGACATATCATTTTGACAAAGTGAGATTTTTATCCCTACCTGTGTCTGCATTCAAAAAAGCACAAGGCTTGTTTGGAGGAGTAACGGCAAGAGATAAGTAAAGGGATATTCCTTAGGGTCGATAATATAGTCACTGTTGTTTACATCCTGCATTAAGAACTCAATTTCAGAAATACAACACGTTTAAACTTACTAGGAAAATCAATTCAGTAAGGGCAAAAGAACTGAATGAACCAGCTCAGAAATGTGAATAGTATAAACACTTTAGCTATCTTCAACATTAGAGCAATTCTGGATTTGTGGTCAGCTGGTAATGGTGGCGAAAGGAATTTGAGGGATGGTAATTTTACATTCATAACTTATTGCAGGAAGCATATCAGATTAAGAATGCTGTCTTCAAACATACAAGTAAAAATTATGAAAAGCCACGAGGGAGAATGAATGGCAGAAATTATGATTTTAGTGCATATAGTATTTTTCCCAATATTGCGGAATCAAGAACTAAAATACATAGGTTTAAGGTGAGAGAGAAAATAATTAAGAACCTGAGGGGAAACATTTTCATACAGAGGGTGGTGGGTATAAAGGAATAAACTGCCAGAGGAAGTAATTGAGGCAGGTACACCAACAATATTTAAAATACATTTGGACAGGTATATGGATAGGAAATGTTTAAAGGGATATGGACCAAACATGGGCAAATGGGACTTGCTTAGATGGGGCATCTTGATTGTCATGGATGAATTAGGCCAAAGGACCTGTTTCTGTGCTGTTTGATTCAAAGACTAAATATACTTTTTATTGGAACTGAGACATTAACTATGTTTTTGATTAAGGATGATTAAGGATACAAAGGTAGTGCAGGAAGGAGATGGTGAGGTAAAAGATCAGTTCTGATCATATTGTATCTGGTCATTTGATCATTCTGATCATATCTGTCCATATTGAATGTTAAAGCATAAACAGGGTGTTGAATGGCTGACGGCTGATTCTGTTCACAGATACTGTCCTGATCTCCTGGGTATTTCCATGAATCTCTGGTTTATTTCAAATTTCATGACCATCTCTTCCTTGGGTTAATTTTAAGCAGCTCCCTGGTGCCTCCATCCAATCACCACCCTTTTCCAAAACACACACATTTACATCCATGAAGTAGCTTCAGAAATTCTGGATGTCATGATCTTTATTTACTTCCTTTGCAAATAGAAATTGAGAATAAGATCAGGTCAGAAACTCACTACCTTCTGTAATCAAATGTTTGAAGTCTATTATCAACGATTATTTTAATACTAATTAAAACCAAACACCATTTTTTCTTTTAACTTATTTAAACTAAATTGAATATCTTTATATGTATAATTCAGTTAACATGGTTTAAAAGAAATAACAGATATTAAAGTGCAGGAGGTAAGGGAGGGGATTGAAATGTAGGCAACAAATGCTCTGAATGTAAGGTAATATTAACGAGGACACAGGTTACAAAGCAAAGGTTTCAGAGAAATTTAATTAGAAGTCTAAAATATTACTTCAAATTCCTAATGATTTGGGGTATAGGTTTGTGTTCTAGCCAAAATTATTTTCAGAACCAGGGTATATTATCCAATCTGTAATATACAAATATCTGTCTACAATCTCTTAGAAATGCAGTCTTATAATTTCATCATTACCTCAAGTGATTAATCAGTGTGATTGTGGCAGAAAATTGCAAGAAAGGCTAATTATATGGCATAATTATGACTACTGCCAATGTTATGCCAATCACTCAAGTGAATGTTCAATTATCTTGTGAAATAAATACACCCTTTTACACAATGTCCTGGGAATTGGCTCAGCCGATAGAAGAACAAAGGCCCGGAAATTGATTTTATATTGCTTTTATCATACTAAGAGGTGGGTGGCGGATGCAAATGTGTGCACTACTAGAAATTTACCTCCCCTTGTATTTATAATGGTAGAAAAAGAAAAGTCCAATGGGAAAAAAAAAGGTCCAAGGCCAACATCTGAAAGAGGTGTTAAAAAATGAGGAGGAATTATCTAAGGTAGTCAATAATTGCACAGTGGCATTATGTGTGTCAGAAGCAGATTCAGTTGCAGCTTTCGGCAGAGAATGGGGTGATACCTGAAAAGCAGGCATTGAGAGGCTAAAGGGAGTTGGACTATTTGAGCAGGTTTGTCCAGGAAAGAGCAGAGGTACAATGTGCTGAATGGTATGTCTCAATGCTGCAAGATTCAAAGCCATGAACTGGTAGTTACAGGAGAAGGTGATTTATAAGCAGCTGACAAAGCACTCTTTGAAGGAATCATTGGAGGTGGGCAAGTGGGACTAGTGACAATGGGGCAACTTGGTCAGCACGGGCAAGTTGGGCCAGAGGGCCTATTTTCATGCTGCATGACTCTATCTCTATAAAATATAAAGCAAATAAGTTTACAAAATTTAATTATTTAAATGTGGAATAAAAAACAAAAATGCTGAAAGCACACAGCAGTTTAGGTGGTATCTATAGAAAGAGAAATTAGGTCAAATTATCACATTGAGAACTCTTTGGTGTGAAACATTAATAGTTAGATTAAATGAGAACTTACCAGTTTGAAGTTTGATCTTTATTTTTGCGATGAGGGATTTTGCGAAGACCCCGCCAGGCACACACGCGCGACATTCTTCAAAGCAGCGATGTGGAATCACAGAACTACCCAGAAATTAACTAATATAGTAAGATTGAAGAGACTCTATTTACCAGCTGACCTTATAGTAGAGGGTTGGGAGCGGAGGGCAACACTTCATAACACTTCATAAAATAAAGATCAAACTTCAAACTGGTAAGTTCTCATTTAATCTTACTATTTCATTTCGGAGTCACGTCAGTGACTTTGTGAAGATTTCAAAGCTCTGTGATTACATGCCCTGAATCACGTCCATGCCCACACACTGCCGTAATACTGATGGAGGAAGTATGTTAACGTATTTCAGACTTGAACAAGCTGAAAAATAATAAAATTATTGTTAATACAACAATAAACCCCTGAACTCGGGGACAAACGTTTAGGGCACTTAAAACTGACTCCGCAAACATTGTGGGAGCGGCCACAGGTTAGCTATGAAACCGCTGAAATGTAGTTATATGTCCTATGAAATATGTCCTATTGCGAGGACATGATCCATGAACACCTCCATGGTCCTCACCGTTGATGTGGATGCAGCCCTGGTAGAATGACATTTTAAAATGTTTAGTGTCTTACCTGCTGCACCGAATACCACCTTGAGTCATCTGGATACTGCACCGTCACCCTGTGATATGGGTTTCCATAGCTGATAACAGATCTGCCTCCATATTCCTGATGGCCATTTTCAGACCTGTAGTCACAGGCCTGTGTAGTTTAAGCAACTCTTTTATAAAGAAGTTACTTTATTATGGGTTGGTCATTCTATCCAGGTCTAATTCCTGTAGAGTCTTGACCCGTTGTGCTTTGTTCAGTGCCATTACCATCACCACTTTGAAGGTGAGTAAGTCCAGTGGTAAATCCTTCATAGGCGACCAGCTCCTGAGTAGGGTCAACACTACCTCCAATCTTAGGTAATATAATATCATGGTTGGGGAGGGATGGATAGAACATATCCCTCATAGTTTGGATACCAGCTGGTGATATCCCACTCCAATGTTGCGATAGGATGACAGTGCTCTCCTGGCACTGTATATGGCACTGTAACTGAGGGACTCATCATAATGAAGACCCGTGAGGATGCCAGCACATTGGAGATCGTAGCAGATATGTAGGTGGTCTTGGTCCGACTACAGAAACCTCCCATATCCTTATGTAGGTGAGGTACTGCTTCCTAGTGGACTCTCTCTGCACAATGCTATATGACGTCCATGGTCCTTTATGTTGCAGAATCTGGTTGCATTTTCTGCAACACCTGACTGATGAAGCAGAATGGGGAAAGCATAGAAATCCATTTCCCCCAATGTAGCGAGAACTCGTCCATCGCCACTGCCTCAGGATCTGGTTCTCAAGAGACACATATTGGTATCTAATGTTTCAACCTGGAAGCAAGGAGGTTGATATCTGGTGTTCATATTAGGCTATAATTTTAGCAAATATTTGGAGGTTCAACATCCACTTGGTGTCGTTATTAAATACTTGTGACCTGGTGTCTGCCACTGTATTGAGCTTAACCAGAAGGTACATTGCTGATATCCAAATATTTCTTTCAATCCACCAGAACCAAATTAATTTTTCCAATTCATCACAAGATATTGACTTGATACCACCCATAAGGTTTAAATATGCCACCTCAGTGGTATTATTTTGAAGATGGACATATGTATGCTGCAGATTAGTGCATTAAGCCCGCAGCCCGTGACATGCTCCCAGCATATCTGAACAGTCCCAGCCCTTGGTGCTTGCATCGGTTTGTAACACGACTAATGGGTTTTATGTAATGATGGGATTTAACAATCACAAACATTGCTAATCCACCATTGTAGCTCAATTTATGCCTTGATTGGCGGCTGCATAGGCCCGTAAAAAATGTCCAGCATTCGCTATTAATGCCGAGATTTTGCACTTTGCAAGCTTTGATAGTGTAATGGCCCAATTATATAGCTAGAATGTAGCTACAAGTTTGCCAATTACCTTAGCAGCATGTCTAATAGTAGGTTTCCTGGTGCAAACAAGGTTGTTACATGCCCCTATAATGTCTATTGCTTTGTTCCCTGGGATAGTGACAATCAGACCCATGTATCCCAGAATGTATGTAACCTCTCTCCTACTTGTGAGGTTATACATGCAGCACTTCCTAGAGAACCAGACCCCCTACCTCCATGGCTACCGGCGGGCCTGTCTTTCTGGTTCCTGGTGTTCCGTTGAATTGTGTTGAGGTGCTGCTGGCGTGTAGGTCCTTACTGGTCTTTCAGGTGGCCCGAGGTCTTGCATATGATGTTTGCCTGCGCACTGCCGCCCTGCTGGAGGGAGGTGAGTTATCAACCCGACTGCCTCCGCCTCCTAATCCAGGTCCTTGACCTGTATGGGCAGGTCCTCACCAAACAGCTGTCTCGGTTGTGGCGTCGCAGATGCCTTGTACAAGCCCCCGCAAATATGGGGTTTAGGAGTCAGTTTAATGGCGATATTCTGGGAAGCTAACTTCATGACAAATATCGCAAGAGCATCCTCCTGCTCTGCCGTCATTTCCGTACCGTCAACCGACCTGGCAAAGGCAGCAATCCCCGATGTCAGCAATTTCAGGATCTTTTGTAACTTCAGCTCCTGTGCCCTTATCCCGGGACTGTTGTTGCCCCAGATGGGCATGTTGACTGTCGGTACATTCAACGACATGCAGTTGTTTGGGCCTTGTATTTGTTGATCGCCTTGGTAAGGACCTGTTCCTGCAGCTGGTGAGTAGTGAGGTAGTCTATGCTAGCCCCTAATTTGGGCTGCAAAAGGCTGACCTGAGTGCTTCGGCTGGGCGAACTTGGAGACCACATTCAGCAGTTACTCCTGGGTTTTCTCAGGTACTGCAGGTTCCTGCTCCACCCTTCTTACGTGTCAGCCAGCTGCTGATTCATGGCATTCCCCACCAATGACGGGGACATGCTGGGTGGCCCAGCCGCATGTCTCCAGGACTGGAGGACGTCTGGTCCAGCTGCAGAGATTGTGCTCTAGGATATGCTCCATCATGCGCTCCATCCGAGCCATGCGACTGCATCAGCGGACGATAAGTCGACTTTCTCAGGTTCTGGAGAATCTCTGAGGCTTCTGTCATCGCCCTGCACCTCGTCGAGGTAATAACAAGGGTGCCTAGACAGGATGTCGCTGCCTGCCACTTCTGTGTGGCTAAGCGACTCACGTGCCGCTGGTCCGCCATCTTCCGGACGGAGGCGGCCCACTAGTCTGATAAGACATGAGCGGTGATGAGTCGGTCCCGGCCACCAAAACATGGTACCCCGACGTCCGCGCGGGCTTGCCGCCGGTCCTCCTTAGGGACAAAGGCGACGTTCGGTCACGTCCTGCCGCTAAAGGGGGGTGCGGTGACCAAGGTGAGACTACATCGGCCCGTGATCTTGCAGGCTCCCCCGGTGGTGAGTCTGTGTCCTCCTTTAGGACAAAGGCAACGTTCGGTCACGTCCTGCCGCTAAAGGGGGGTGTGGTGACTACATCGGCCCGCGATCTGGCAGGCTCCCCCAGTGGTGAGTCGACCCCGGCTCACATGCGGGGCTTGCAGACCCAGGCCTCAATCCTTCACCGGTCCGCGATCTGGCGGCCTGCTCCGGTGGAAAGTCGACCCCGGCTCCTACAGCGTGGCTCACCGTCTGTTGTGCGGTTCTTCCCCTGGTCCTCCCTCTGGTGACCTGCATAGTTGGGGAGAGAGAACATGCCGCTGAGCGGATAACACACTTATGCAACTTTGCTCCACTGTCCCTATGCTTAGTTCCCCCCCCCCCCCCAGCTCCAATGGTGACCAGACTCTCATGCGGGACATAGACTGCCGCTAACGGCAAGGCTCCCGCCTGTGTGTGAGTCGGGGCCCTGGCTCTGTTGACTACCTCTATAGGGTAGCATAGCCGTTAGTACGCGGTATTCCTGCGGCCTGCGGTGTTGAGTCGGAGCTCCTGCTCCGCCTTCGCTGCCCGCGAATGGCAGTCTCCGAGCCCGGACCCTCCTGGTCCACGGGCTTGCCCGACTTCGGGGTAGCGTTGCCGTCAGCCCGTGGTGACCCTGCGGGCTGCGGTGTAGATTCGGGCTGCCGCTCTGCCGTTGCTGACTGCGAACGGCGAGTGTGAGCCCGGACCCTACCGGGTCAATGAGTGGTCCAACCTGCCCGGTCTAGAAATAAAGTCGGGGCAACGGTGTAAGTAAGGCCGTCAGCCCATAGAGATCTTGCGGGCTGCGGTGTAAAGTCGGGGCTGCCCCTATGCCGTTGCCTGCAAGCTCCATTACCTGTTAATACAGACAGCCCGCAGTATCCCTGCAGGCTGTGGAGTAGAGTTGGGGCTGCTGCTCTGCCGTCGCTCACTCCGAACAAGCCTGCAAGCCCCACTCCTTTATTAATGCCGTCAGCCCGCAGTGTCCTGCGAGTTGCGGTGTAGAGTCGGGCTGCCTCTGCCGTCCTCCGCCGGCGAGTGTGTGAGCCCGGACCCCTCTAGTCAGCGGGCTCTTCCCGACTCCAATCTGTTGGTGCCGCCGCTGACTGCCCACGGCAGTCAGATTTGAGGCGGACTGGGGACCCTGTGAACAGAGTAACCTGAAATGAAAAAAGGACCGCAGGTTAGTTTTCCTTACCTGCAGCCCCCTGCAGTATAGGAGCGGTGCTCCTCACCGCCTGTCGCTCGCATGTGGTCGACTATATGTCGCGCATGCGTCCCTGGCGGGGTCTTCACAAAGTCGCTCATGTGACTGCGAAATGAAATTCTATTTTCTTTCCACAGGTGCTGTCTGACTTACTGAGTGTTTCCAGCATTTTTCTGTTTTTGCTTCAGATTTTTGGCATTGGCAGTTCTTTGCTTTTTGTGATCTGGTTGTGGAGTGGGGGATCAGGTGCTCTTTCCTGACCACCTGCTTATGATGACCCATTCTAGCAAAGTATTTTTCGCTATTTGGATAGCTCTGTG
The DNA here is from genome assembly GCA_963514005.1 of Raja brachyura. The sequence goes on from OY740788.1 coordinate 48,704,409, forward strand.
CACCTGACGTGACTTGACATATTTCTTTCAAGGGATTGATTTAGGAATGACATATTTAAATGGTTTGCTTTATTGTAAAGTAATTTTCCACAGGCCATGTGTGACAGGTGTTTATTAGAGCCAGGTGAACCAGTTTGTGGACTATTGCAGTTACCATCTACTTCAAATATAGAAATGGACTTGCTTATTCATCAAACACTTGTGATCCAAGTGTCATCTTCTTTATTTGTTGAATAACAGGAAATGACTTATTGAGCCATCAGGCTCTCAATCACTACAATCTCAAACTAAGCTATGAACTACATAGTCTTAGGAGGCATTGTTTTTGGTTTTCACTAGTACTGTGTTTTTTATATACTGAATTTGCTGTTGTTTATTATGGTGTTTACAGAGTACTATGTTTACATTTCTGTTGTGCTGCTGCAAGTAAGAATTTCATTGTTCATTTTGCAACATACTGCATGCCACAAAAACACTCTTGACTTCCACAACTCAAGATAGGGGCACAGAGAGCAAGTTATATTTACAGCTCTATTGGTAATCCCAAATAATTTAAAAGATATGCAGGATTTGTTAATCAATAAGATTATCTAAATTGAAGATAGACACAAAATGCTGGAGTAACTCAGCGGGTCAGGCAGCATTGCTGGAAAAAAGAACAGCTATTATTTTTCTCCAGAGTTGCCTGACCCACTGAGTTACACCAGCATTTTGTGTCTATCTTCGGTATAAACCAGCATCTGCATTTCCTTCCTACACAAGAATGTCTACGTGTTGGTCTTCACAGATGCAGAGTCAGATATCTGTAATATTGTTTCTCTGAAAATAAAGGCCATTCAGCCCCTCAAGTCCATGCAGCTCCTACTGGAGGAATGCATTCTCTTACTCTTTTTTTGCAGCTCTGCAGGTTAATTTCCTACTTGACTGCCTACCTGTTTGCATTTAGATGGCCTTGTTTGATACTTTTTTCCTTAGGGGTGAATTTCATGTCATAAACACATTCTGTGTGCAGGTATTTTTCCCTAACATACCTCTCCCCTTTATCTTTTGTTCACATTCTGTAAAATATTAGGCAAATAAATGTATGCTAAATTCTATTCTAGATTTCTTTAAGAAAGAGATATGATGGACTAAATAATTTTTGACCATACAATAGTTCTAAGAACTTTCCGCCAATCCGAAAGATAATCAAGGAAAAACATTTACATTTTTATCCTTTCCCAAATCTTCACTGTTAAACTTAATATTAAAGGAGGCATTTTTAGTTGTGTCCAGATGTTTAACTCATCAGTAGCTGTGTGGTTGATTTTTGAACGGCCAAATTCATTTCATAGAGTAACTATTCCAGTCCCACCTGATCTTAAGTATAGGAACTAAGTAATAAAGGGAATGCTGCTGGAAGGTCAACTATCTGTCAATTTCCATTATCTTCTGGAGGGAGAGGTGGGAAGGAAATTTCCTTCATGATCGTAACTGAACCTGGGTTTCAATAAGACCGTCCTTTTATTCCCACTTTCTGAATAAACTAGAGATATGGCATAATCTTATTCATCATCTCTGAAAATCAATTTATAGATCTATAAAGTTAATGATCGCCTCATGAATGTTGAAACATTTTGCGTTATATTTTCTGGTTATTCCTCAACTTGACAAAGTGTGAACATTACATGGTGACAGACGAAAAATAGTTTATTGTGTGCCGAATCTCAAGAGGAATGAATCAAAACACTCCATTGTTAATAATGCAACATGTTTTTTTGTCAAACACAGTTTCAGATGCAAGTGTGAAACCTGGCACTACGTGCAGATCTGGGTGTAGATTTCACCTATACTTGGCAGAACACAAATAAGATACTGAACTTGTTTATTTTACAGATTTCTTTCAAAATGTTACATTGAACAATCATAAGTATAAAAATGTCATGTCCTGTATCATGTCACCAACCATCAGAGAGGTGATTGGTTATCAATGTTGTTTTCTGTTTCATTTCATTTCATGGACAGTATTGATGCTGTGGCATTGCTTCACAGCTTGGTTTGGGAACAATTATGCCCAAGACCACAACAATTACTGAGAGTTGATTGCAGATGTAGCCCAGTGAAACACACAGACCAGACTTTCCATCATTTACCCCATCTATGCTTCTTGCTGCCATGGAAAAGCAGTCAACATAATCACAGACTTGAGATAGACACAAAGTGTAACTCAGCAGGTCAGACAGCATCTCTGGATAAAAATAGTCCTAACCCGAAATGTCCCCCATCTATTTTTCTCCCGAGATGCCGCCTGACCCGCTGAATTACTCCAGCACGTTGTGTCTATCTCTGGTATAAATCAGCGTCAGCAATTCTTTGTTTCTCTATAATCATAGGCTTGTCCCACCCCAGACATTCCTTCTTCTCCCTGTTCCCTTCAGGCAAAAGACATAGAAACTAGAAAGTATGCATTGCTAGACTTAGGAATAGCTTCTTTTCCTCTGTTATCAGGCTTATGAATGGCCCTTCCAAAACCTAGGATGCTGTCTCATTTACCTCCATCCCATTGCAGACATTGGATCTTGTCTATGGAAGAAATGCTGAGAACAATATTTTGCACTGTATCTTCCCCTTTGCTCTAGCTACTGCACTTGAGTTTGATTTAATTGTATTCATGTGTGATGTTATGTGTGATGTGGATAAATGTGTCATGTGTGATGTGTGATGTGGTAAATGTGAGGTTATCCATTTTGGTGGCAAAAATAGGAAAACAGACTATTATCTAAATGGAGGCCGATTAGGAAAAGGGGAGATGCAGCGCGACCTGGGTGTCATGGTACACCAGTCATTGAAAGTAGGCATGCAGGTGCAGCAGGCAGTGAAGAAAGCGAATGGTATGTTAGCTTTCATAGCAAAAGGATTTGAGTATAGGAGCAGGGAGGTTCTACTTCAGTTGTATAGGGTCTTGGTGAGACCACACCTGGAGTATTGCGTACAGTTCTGGTCTCCAAATCTGAGGAAGGACATTATTGCCATAGAGGGAGTGCAGAGAAGGTTCACCAGACTGATTCCTGGGATGTCAGGACTGTCTTATGAACAAAGACTGCATAGACTCGGTTTATACTCTCTAGAATTTAAGAGATTGAGAGGCGATCTCGTAGAAACTTACAAAATCCTTAAGTGGTTGGACAGGCTAGATGCAGGAAGATTGTTCCAGATGTTGGGGAGGTCCAGGACAAGGGGTCACAGCTTAAGGATAAGGGGGAAATCCTTTAGGACCGAGATGAGAAGGACTTTTTTCACACAGAGAGTGGTGGGTCTCTGGAACTCTCTGCCACAGAGGGTAGTTGAGGCCACTTCATTGGCTATATTTAAGAGGGAGTTAGATGTGGCCCTTGTGGCTAAGGGGATCAGAGGGTATGGAGAGAAGGCAGGTACGGGATACTGAGTTGGATGATCAGCCATGATCATATTGAATGGCGGTGCGGGCTCAAAGGGCCGAATGGCCTACTCCTGCACCTAATTTCTATGTTTCTATGTTATCTGATCTGTTTGGATAGCATGCAAAACAAACTTTTTCACTGTACCTCGGTGACATGTGACAATAAAAACCATATACCTGATGAAAATAATGTCGTTATGGTAAAAACAGGTAATACTAGTTGTTCAGTAGTTGGTTTATTATTATCATGATTTACTTATTATGACAGAGGAGGAAACCATTAGGCGCACAAGAGCCCATGACAGCAAAGCAGTCTCACTAGTTTTGTTTTCTCCCTTTTCTTATTTCCCTGTGGCCCTGTAAATATTTCCTCGCTCAACTGATCTTGTTTTTATTTGTTTGCCTCTTATTTAGGGATATGTACAGTAGTAACTAACATACCATCTTTGGAATGTGCAGGCTGGTTCATTGATTCGCTGCAGGCAACACCTGAAGCCAGGAATGAATCCAATCCTTGAAGCTGTTCCACTGTGCCCCCCCACTGAAAGCAGCAAAACACGTTAATTTGAAAATTATAAATGACTTAAACATCAGAATTTTCATCTTACTGGTTTCATTTCTTATTCTCTCTTTCATAGTAGCACAGCGATAGAGTTGCTGGCTTGCAGCGCCAGAGTCCCAGGATTCGATCCTGACTACGGATGCTATCCCTGTGGAGTTTCGACATTCTTTCTGTGACCGTGTGGGTTTTCTCCGGGTGCTCCGGTTTCCTCCCACATTCCAAAGATGTGAGGGTTTGTAGGTTAATTAGTTCTGTAAGTTTCCGGAGCGTGTAGGACACAAAACTGGTGTAAAATAGAACTAGTGTAGAGGTGATCTTTGGTCGACGTGGACTCAGTGGGCCAAAGGGCCTGTTTCCATGCTGTATCTCTAAACTAAACTAAACTAAACATGCTCAATCTGTCCTGTGTTGTTGGCCTCCCAACTATGATCTGTTCATTCATTGGCTCTGAGGGCTGCTTCCTCAGCCAATTGCAAGCTGAGACTTGGAAATTTGGCAACTTGCAGGCTAATTGTTAGCGTGAATGATAGTAAACTAGGAAGAGGGTTGTCAAACATATTTGATTTTCCTTCGGCAGCCCCTGGATCCTGGTAGACACAGGAAAACTGGAATATAGGAAAGCTTATTGCATTCTAATCAGATTTTCAGACAATACTCTGCAAAGTAGGGCAACTGAGCCCCGGAGGCACAGCTTGAGAATTACAACGCAAATTAGACAGAATAAGCAGAACAGGAAAATTTGAAATTCATTTTGAAGGTGTACAAAGTTGCCCACACGGGAATAAAAAAAATGAGCAAAATGTTGACCGCCAATTGTATCGAATTAGATGACATTGAAGATGAAAGGATTTTTAAGATTTTAGTATTTGCAGAATCAAATTTTTTTCCTTTTCCCTATGAGACTTAGCTCGGCCTGAACCCATCTGTATTTCCAAGTTTAGATCAAATCATGGCCCTACTGTCCCGTGGTACAGGAAGATTATTGCGTTTAGAAGAAAGAGAAGCAGGGAAATTATCGCTGTGGGTCTTTTTTTGCAGTTTTTTTTGATTGACAACTATATGAAACAGTTTGGTAAAATGTTATAGTCTACGATAAAGCTATTAGATATGTTGCCTGAGCTGCTTTAAATTAAGCAACATCCATTTTACCAGATGTTGCCATTTCAACTGCCTGGGAATATTCGGATACCTCCTCAAGAATTCAGTCAATATTCACCACTTTTGAGGAAACTAAAAAATATTTTTTTCTGTTACTCATCTCTGATAATTACTTTCTTTTAGAATGTGACTCGAAGCATTTTCCACTTTAGTTGAAAATAGTTGTAATATTTCTGGATAACAAACCTCAATAACAAAAACTTCAGACTGTGAAACCAACAGCTCCGATGATAAATTTACTACTGAGCCAAGAATTGAAAGTTTTTATCCCTGTCCTGTGCTTGGTTAGCGATTCTCAGTGATACCAGGATTGACTTCAATAACTTCAGGCTAGGGAGAGCAAAGAAATTATCCAGGACTGTAACTCCTGTTTACTGTGCTGTGACACAGGGCGTAAAGTGTTTGAATATAGATGTTGTAAGTGGAAAGTATTTAACTGACTACAAAGCTGTGGCTGTAATATTTGCAACTTGGTTTAAAAGTGAAAGAGAAGCACTGACTGGCCAGTGGTAACTTATACCAAAGCAACACTAAAAGTATTGACTTGCATTAAACACAAAACCTTAGACGAGACTTTTGCAAATATTAAGCATTTAACACAGGTGTGATGATACTGGAGCATCAGCCTTGACTCCATGACTTGGGTCGTATCAAAATACTCTCCGACTGATCAACAATCAGATTTGGAACACGAACCCTTATCATTTGCAAACTAAAGCTACAAGAGCTCTAGAGATATAAAAGCTTCTTTCTTCAAGGCCTTCCTCATGCTTCTGAGGCTTTTAAAAAAATGTAGCTTCTGTACCTTCTGGCATTTTCAGTCTGCCTCTAATCTTTGCTCTGTTTAGTTTCACACTGACAGAGTTTCCTAGGCATGAAAAAAAAATTCCATCTCCTTTTCCTTCCCCCATTGCGATTTGTGTTTTTTCCAGTTTGGCTGATGTAAATCGGGTAGGATCTGTTTCCTGTACCATTTGTTCAAGTCGTTCTTGCTTAGATTTACTGCTGTAGAATGGATTATAGTGCAGCGACTCTGGGAATATGAGATCACATGCAACTACATGCGAGCTGAAGCTTTAAAGACTCTTCTATTCTTATTGCAGCCATTGTTAAACATAAATTATATCGTCGAAATATATGTCATCAGTTTTAAAACTCGTGATTTATTGCAGCTCAGAAACATTTATTGTGAATTAAAACTATAATGTTTGAAACTGAGATGAGATTAGATTTCAATCTAAAAGGTCAACATTATTGATATAAATCCCTTTTTTTGTGTTATTAAAATCCTCACATTTATGGCTGAGAATATCAGTCATACAAACCTACAGTCTTCATTTGTGGTATGCCCAATTTTTCAATGTTATATTAAATTAATAAAGGCGCTGTGCTAAACTTTTCTCACTTCAATGAATTGGCTGTTGTTAAATTGAGAACCAAATAAATTTCATAGAAGCTTCATATTCTGCAAGTTATATTTGTTGTTACAGCTGCTGTTTTCTTTCCTTTGTTGGCCTTGATAGCTATTCAACTTCTGAAATGCATATCTTGCACATTTTTATTTTCTTCGATATTTCTGTCATATTTTTAAAATCACATTTCAAAGCAACAGTGTCCTTTCAGTCAGCAACTGGGTACATGTGCCATTTAGGTCAGTGTGTTTTATTCATATCTGTTGAAAACATATAAGCAAAATCATAGGAAATAATTCCTACAAAATGAAATTATTACTTTGAAGCATAAAAATGTAGACACGGTTGCCAAAACGTCAAGTAATCTACACAAAACCATCTTGAATACAGACAAGGAAAGTAGAAACATCACACAAAATTTTCCAGTAATTTTTTACAATAGGAATCTGGTTCATAAATCAACTCACATTTCCTTTCGGCAGATGAAAAAAAACCTATTAAAATGAAACACCCCACAGTTCCTCTATTATTTGAAGTCTTTAGAGAATAAATAATTATATTATCAGGAGAACAAGATAACATTTTACAGCTGTGCTGATGAGACCGATGCCATTGCCTGAAGAAATATGTATCACAACATGGATTTAGATGCATTGTTCGGGACACTCAAGTAATATTTTATTCTATAAACAAAGAAAAGCATCCCAAAACATTTTTTGTCCTCCAAAGAAGATTTCCATTAGAACAGTTTTTAGCCTATTTCCTTATTTATTGCAAGACTTCAATCTGAGAAGAAAGAGATAAATGAAGTGAGAAGCATGTGGAACTATATATGGTCTTCCGAACCACACGACTGACAACCATGCCGAATTATAGAAAATCTTCTGAAACATGGCTATCCCCCAAAATTTGTTACCATTATACATCTGTAATGAGATGGCATGCAAACCATGATCCGCAATAAACAGTTCACCACGTACCCAGACCCAGTGCAGATTGGTACAGCAAGTCTGCACCAGTCCTCGTCTCAACTTTTCCTCTCTGTAATACTTTTAGCCTCCAAGAAACTTTCTGCCAGACTGTCTAACCCATGGGATAAAAGGAAAACTGCCCAATCTTTGTCATCTCATTTCCACACTAAAATTATACCAATCGTGATCTTCAATTTACATTATGCGGATGACTTTTGCAATGTTTGCACATGTCAGGATTACTTTTGATTCCTTCACTGAAGCATATGTGAGGATGGGTCTAGGACTAAACCAACCAGGCCCACTACATGATGCAAAACATAAATCACTTCCCATACCTTGGAGGTCTCCTCCAGTGGAGGTAGATACTGCCAGCACAATTCACCAGTGACTCCAGTGCACCACCATTGCCTCTGGCTAACTAAGGAAAACATTGTTTGATGACTACAACAGCAAAGCCATGGTTTACCAACCTGCAATGGTTCCTTCCCCTTTTTAAGCTCTGAAGACAATCTACCAAACACACCACAAGCATTGGTTTACCAACCTGCAATGGTCCCTTCCCCACTTTAAGCTCTGAAGACAATCTACCAAACACACCACAAGCATTGGAGGAGTACACCCAGTATTGCTTCAGAACAATATTCCAAATTAGGATAGGGAAACCTATGTCAATGTCATCTTCCAGGTCTACATTTCTAGTACTGAATTCTGATCACTCCCAGCTGGCTCACAAATGTACTCATGCATGGTATGAGTTGCCAAGATAGCCTGCAAAACATTGTTTTTCTCCATATCTTGGTACATGTAACAAAAGTAAATACCAATACCAATATCAAAACAAGAGTGAAATAAAATCACAAATGTTCTAAAATTCTCCTTGGGAAATTGTGATATCCTCACTGGCCATGACACCACAGCTCACAGCATGTTATTGCAGGTTATTGTGAAAGAAAAGTTTTCATTTTTACAGGTTTAAATCTGATTTGCATTGCTGCATCTAACACTCTTTTTTGAATCAGACAAGATAGAGGAACATCCTAAGAGATTCTACAGGTATAGTAGAAGCAAATGGGAAACTAAGGAAATAATTGGCACTCTTAATGATCGACATGGTTGTCTGTGTCGAACCGCAAGGGATGGGCCAAGAGTTAAAGGAACACTTCTCATAAGTATTTGTGAAGAGAAGATTCTGGAAGCAAAGTATTTGGAAGTAGTTATGGATTTTTTTTGATCAATGCAACCATCGATGAACAATGATTGCCTGAAATAAAGCAGCAACTTCGAAAGTTTGAAATTAAAATGCTTTTATCTTGATCTAACATCTTTCATCGACTCTGCTGCAACGTCAATTCCCTCACATTTGTAATTGACCCCAATCCCAAGGTGCAGCCAAGAACAGGCACACAAGCAATGGAAGTGCTCTTTTTATGGAGACACATGGCACTATGGCTGATAAATAAAATTGGTTTTTGAATGCATCTTGCTTTTGAATTCATCTAAGTAATTTTGTCCCCAGTGGTATGAATTAAGGAAGCAAGCTTGGAAGAGTACAAACAAGTGAGCAAATGCTCAGAGCAATCGTGTTCCGTCAGTTGGAAAATTAACCAAGTTATTGACTTTAATTATTGCAAATGTACAGTTCCCTTGTGAGAAGAAGAATTTTGAACATTAAAACAATGTTAAAAATCCACCGTATTATTTTCTACAATCTAACCGGATTGAATCACTTCCTACATACTCTAATGTAGGAAGTGAGTCAATCCGGTTAGATTGTAGAAAATAATACGGTGGATTTTTACAAATTTGCAGTTCCACAATCTCCAAGGATACACTTGGTCAGGCCCTGGTGGTTTGCCCACCTTAACATTCTTTAAGACTTCCTTTTTAATAATTCAGATATAACCAAATACATTGTTACTCATTTCTCTCAATTCCTTGCTTCCATGATTTTCTCTTCTGTAAATACAGATGAAAAGTGTTCACCTGGTCCTTCTCCTGTGGCTCAACACAGATGACCATATTGATCCTTATCAGATTCAAACTATTAAAGCTTTAACCAGACTTTATTGGACTTTATCTTGTACTAAATGTTATTTTACCCTTTATCCTATACCTGTGCACTGTGTACAATTTGTAAAACTGACAGATCTTATCCCATAAGGAACCTGGCAAAGTTATACAAGTAGATTAAAAGTTCAACTGAAGAAATAAAGAGTTCAGGGACATTTTTTTCCAGCTGTTATCAGGCAACAGAATGGTCCTCTCATCAGCTTGAGTGTGGTCCTGACCCATCTACTTCTTGGGACACCTTTGAACTATTTTTAATCGGATTTTATCTTGCTCTAATTGTTGTACTCTTTATCCTTTATCTGTGCACTGTGGACAGCTTGATTGTAATCATGTATAGTCTTTTCTTGGACTGGATAGCACACAAACAAAAGCTTTTCACTGTACCTCGGTATATATATATGACAATAATAGACTAAACTAAATTACTTATGAAACTCCATCTAAAATGTGACTTTTCAGTCATGAAATGTTTGTAGAAAAACTACTGAAAAGTAAGAACATATGCCAACTGTGCATTTTTAATAAGGATATTAGCATCTTGACGGCTTCAAAACAAATATCAATAAAAACCAGCATGATCACAACCTTACCAGGTCTCAATCATGCTCAATTATTAACAGGAACACATTTCTAATTGACAACATTTATTGATGTTGCTTTCCAGAGCTCAAGAATTTTACTTGCAGTTTGAAACTACATTCAATGCCATGACTAACTGCATCAGCAACAATAGGATTTGGATATGACCCATTGAATAATGTTGATCTGAGAAAAAAAAAAGAGGAAGAGAAAAGGGCAGACAATGGACTGAAAGGTGGAATTTGGTGTTGGTGTGAAATGGGGCGGCAGAATAGTGTGTGTAGTAAGGAACTGCAGGTGTTGTTAAATATCGAAGATAGACACAAAGTGCTGGAGTAACTCAATGGGTCAGGCAGCATCTCTGGAGAAAAAGGATGGGTGAAGGTCTGAAGAAGGATTCTGAACAGAAATGTCACCCATCTTTTTTTCTCCAGAGATGCTGCCTGACCCACTGAGATACTCCACCACTTTGTGTCTCCTTTGGCAGAATAGAGTCCCTGTATTGGAGTTGTTAGTTAGTAGTTAGTACCAGCTACCAATGTTAGAGGTGAGAAAAACATGCATGCATACATAGAGTAGGAGTAATAGTACGGGTTGAAAGAGAAAATAAATCAAGAAGATTTATTTCTATCGCAAGAAACCAGAAAAGTGTGGCATAGAGCGGCACAGTGACACAGTCTGACAGCACCAGAGACCAAGGTTCGATTCTGACCTCAGCTGCTGCCTTTCTGCAGTTGAGACTTTCTCACTGTGACTACATGGGTTCCCTCTGAGTGCTCTGATTGCCTCCATATCCCAAAGACCTGCGGGTTTTCTCGGTTAGTTGGCCTCTGCAAATTGGTCTCAGTGTGTAGGGAATGGATGCATTAGTGAGATAACATAGAACTAGTATGAACAGGAGATATATGGGTGGTGTGGACTCAGTGGGTCAAAAGGTCTGTTTCCATGCTGCATCTCTAAAAATCAAAAAAAAAATGTGGTAGAATGAAATGGACTGGTGGAAAGGAGAGTATTAGTGTATATGGGAGAAAGTAAAAAGAGAATGTTTCCATAAACTGGGAATAGAGAAATATTCCATCACCGAGGTGCATCATTAGCCCAGGAAGTATTGCCAATAAAAAGGAATATTTTTATACATCTTTCTTGTCTGACTCAGGATTTCCTTTCACTGAAATGTAGTTACTGTTGTAAAGTAGGATAATTTGATGAATGCAGGCTCCAATAACCAACAACGTGACCATATATTCAGATTGTCTTTAAGTTATATTAGTTCACTCCTGTGTTCTTTTCCAGAATAACATCATGGGATTTTTCAACTACACCCAAGAAAGCAGAGTGCTGGTCTAACATCACTTCATGAAGTTATCAAAATTGTTATCGGATACATTTCAGCCAAGTTCTTTAGGTTACTCTCTAACCCTAATTCACAGTTTATAGATTTATAGAGAGTAGCTCTTCAAGTACTGGGGTACCAAATTAAAGCATAATCTGAATAGTGTACCCAAACCAATCTTGAAATTGACTATTTCAAACATTTCCCAAGTTGAAGCCAATCATCACTGCAATAGTCAAAGTCAAAGTCAAAAGAGTTTATTGTCATGTGTCCCTGACAGGACAATGAAAATCTTTCTTTGCATAGCATAACAGAACATAGAAGGCATTGACTACAATTCTATACATAAATACACCCATGACTTAATAAATTAATAAAGTGCAAATAACAGATGGAGGGATATTAGTGTTCAGAGTTCCGAGCCAGGTTTAATAGCCTGATGGCTGTGGGGAAGTAGCTATTCCTAAACCGGGTTGTTGCAGTCTTCAGGCTCCTGTACCTTCTACCCGAAGGTAGCAGGGAGATGAGTGTGTGGCTATGGTGGTGTGGGTCCATGATGATGCTGCCAGCCTTTTTGAGGCAGCGACTGTGATAAATCCCCTCGATGGAAGGAAGGTCAGAGCCGATGATGGACTGGGCAGTGTTTACTACATTTTGGAGTCTTTTGCTCTCCAGGGCGCTCAAGTTGCCGAACCAAGCCACGATGCAACCAGTCAGCAAGCTCTCTACTGTACACCTGTAGAAGTTAGAGAGAGTCCTCCTTGACAGACCAACTCTCAGTAATCTTCTCAGGAAGTAGAGGCGCTGATGAGCTTTCTTAATAATTGCATCTGTGTTCTCGGACCAGGAAAGATGTTCACAGATGTGCACGCCCAGGAATTTGAAACTCTTGACCCTTTCAACCATCGACCCATTCATATAAACAGGACTGTGGGCCCCCATCCTACTCCTTCCAAAGTCCACAATCAGTTCCTTGGTTTTGCTGGTGTTGAGGGCCAGGTTGTTGTGCTGGCACCATAAGGACAGTCGCTCGATCTCTCTTCCATACTAGGACTCATCCCCATCAGTGATACGTCCCACAACAGTGGTGTCGTCAGCGAACTTGATGATGGAGTTCGCGCTATGACCGGCTACGCAGTCATGAGTATAGAGTGAGTACAGCAGGGGGCTGAGCACGCAGCCCTGAGGTGCTCCCGTGCTGATTGTTATCGAGTCTGACACATTTCCACCAATACGAACAGACTGTGGTCTGTGAATGAGGAAGTCGAGGATCCAATTGCAGAGGGATGCGCAAAGACCCAGTTCTGCGAGTTTGGTAACCAGCTTGGAGGGGATGATTGTGTTAAATGCTGAGCTGCAGTCAATAACTAGCAGCCTGACATATGAGTTTTTGTTGTCCAAGTGGTCCAGAGCGGAGTGGAGGGTCAGCGAGATCGCGTCCACCGTTGATCTGTTGTGGCGGTAAGCGAACTGCAGTGGGTCTAGGTTTTTTTCGAGGTAGGAGTTGATTTGCGCCATGATCAACCTCTCGAAGCACTTCATCACCACAGGCATTAGTGCCACAGGTCGATAGTCATTGAGGCACGTCACCTTGCTCTTCTTGGGCACCGGTATTATTGATGCCCTTTTGAAGCAGGTGGGAACCTCAGACCTCAGAAGTGACAGGTTGAAAATGTCCGTAAAAACTCCAGCCAGTTGGTCCGCACAGGTTTTTAGGACACGACCAGGTATGCCATCAGGTCCAGACGCTTTTCGAGGGTTCACCCCTCTGAAGCATTTCCTGACGTCGGCCTCTGTCACTGAGACTGAAATACCATCACAGCGAATAGGGGCTCGGGAAGGCACATCGGTGTTCTCCCTATCAAAGCGTGCGTAAAATGCATTGAGCTCATCAGGGAGTGATGTATCGCCGACATCTGAGCTGCCTCCTGGTTTCGCCTTGTAAGAGGTGATTGCATTCAGTTCCCGCCACAGCTGCCGAACATCTGTCTCATCCTCCAGCTTGGAGCAGAACTCCCTTTTGGCCTTTTTGATGGCCTTACCAAGGTCGTATCTGGACTTCTTATAGACCACTGTGTCATCAGACATGAATGCCCGGTGTCTGGTCTTCAGAAGAGTGCGGATCTCACAGTTCATCCAAGGTTTCTGATTGGGAAACACTCGGAAGGTTTTTGTAGGGATGCAGTCCTCCACACATTTCTTTATGAAGTCTGTAATGACTGTGGCGTATTCATTCAAGTCCGTTGCCGAGTCCTTGAACATAGCCCAGTCTACAGACTCCAAACAGTCTTGTAGTTGTTCTTCTGCCCCCGCCGACCAGCTCTGTACTGTCCTCACCTCTGGGGGTGCGCTCTTTAATTGCTGCCTGTAGGCAGGAAGAAGCAGCACCGCGGTATGGTCGGATTTACCGAAGTGAGGGCGAGGGATAGAGCAGTAGGCATCCTTGATGGTGGTGTAGCAGTGGTCGAGGGTGTTTGGTCCTCTAGTGCAGCAGGAGACATGTTGGTGGAAGTTGGGGAGTGATTTCTTTAGGTTTGCCTTATTGAAGTTCCCAGCAATGGTGGTAAATGCCTCAGGGTAAGACGTCTGGTGTTTGTTGACCACGGCGTGCAGCTCCTCCAGTGCCAGACGGACGTCTGCCTGGGGTGGGATGTAGACCGTGGTCAGGATGATGGAGGTGAATTCCCTCGGTAGGTAGAAGGGAAGGCACTTCACCGTCAGATGTTCGAAGTGTGGAGAGCAGGAGTTGGACAGGACTGCCACATCTGAGCACCACGCAGAGTTGACCATGAGGCAGACACCCCCTCCTCTCCCTTTCCCCGATGCCAGTGTACGGTCCATACGGTGGATGGAGAACCCTTCAGGCTGGACTGCTGACTCTGGGGAGCTGGGGGTGAGCCATGTCTCTGTGAAACAGAACACAGAGCATTCCCTCAGCTCCCTTTGATAAAGCAGCCTTGCCCTTAAGTCCTCCACTTTATTTTCAAGGGACTGTACATTGGCCATTAAGATAGTAGGGAGAGGGGGCCGAAGTCCCCTGCGCTTCATTCTGACCTGAAGTCCTGCCCGTCGGCCACGTTTCCGGACACAATGGAGGCTTCCCCTTTGTTTCCAGGTACTGTGTTTCCTGTACCTGCTGTTTCTGCGGACCAGCGCTGGAACGGGAATTCCGTCACAGATGGCAGCTCCAGCTCCGTAATGAACGGGGGTTCCGTCAGAATCAGCAGCTCCAGCTTCATTTCTTCTGGGATATCCAGCCCGTCGGCTCTGGAGGTCATCCCGGGGTTTCCAGGTGCCATACCTGGGTTCTTCAGTCGGGTCGGGAGTTTCACAGCCAGCGTGGGAAAATTTAAAGTCCTGTGCTCCCGCAGCTGCGGGAGATCGCACAATTTCCAGCGCTTTCAGCTGCACAGTCAGAAACGGCACCGATTACTGCCGTTTCCCTGATGCAGGTAAGTTGATAGAAGTTGTAGTTAAATCTTTTCTGTTCTGGTGCTCCGCAAAAGTCGCCGCAGGCAGGCGCCATCTTAAGCCTTATGGACAATAGGCTTATGGACTTTGCCAAGACCCTACAAGCTAATGTTCGATCAACCTCCCCATGGTGCAACTCCTGACTGGCTGCAAATGTCCACAACTGCTACTTGATAATTGACTGAATCATAGAAACATAGAAAATATGTGCAGGAGGAGGCCATTTGGCCCTTCGAGCCAGCACCACCATTCATTGTGATCACGGTTGATCGTTCCCAATCAATAACCCGTGCCTGCCTTCTCCCCATATCCCTTATCCCTTGATTCCACTAGCCCCTAGAGCTATATCTAAATCTCAATCAAATTGCCGGGCTTATTATTTCAAGGAAAGGTTGGAAAACCCTCAGTAATTTGAGGATAGGCCAGAAACAACGAGGCCCCCTGCTCCACAAATGAAACATGAGGAAAAACTGAAAATTGCGTCTTTGGCCATTCATAACCAGATCATGGCCCATATACTCAAGTCTTGCCCTTAGAGATCCATTTCTGGTGGAATCACAATCATTCACTCTCTTTCACATGAAGCTGTTGAATAGGTTGTAAACCTTTGCACAAACTTTAATTTAAAATACATCTCAAAATAGCTGCTTCCAGTCCACTTATGCTTAATTATATAAAAAGCTTTGTCCATCATAGGCTTGTCATTTATTTACATCTAGTTCATCTGCATGGTCTGTTGCACCAGGAAATATCATAAGAACAGAAAAGTGCAGACACTTTTATCATAAGACAAAAGTGCAGGATTAGGCCATTTGGCTCATCTAGTCTGCTCCACTGTTCGATCATGGCTGATCTATTTTTCCCTCTCAACCCCAATCTCACTACTTGAGCACTTTGTTGTGTCATTTTTGTTAACCAGCACCTATGATTCATTGTATTGCCTCTCTTTATCAATATTACTTAATGTTGAACATCTCAGAAAAAAACCTGAAGGTAGCACTTCACAGAATTTACCCTGTGTGGAGGATTTCATGGCCATCATCAAATGTAACTTGACAGCACCATTATTGTCAAAGCTGAAAGAGTTGTAGAAAAGTCCCATTGCAGGAAAAAAAAGGAAACCAAAAGATTAGAGAGAATCCTATTTTTTCATCAATCTGATAGATTCATTTGTTACAGATGCATTTGTCCATGTCATGATAGGTGGGACTAGTTACCATATGCTTATGAAAACAAATTCTCATTGTGTTGTGAAGCATTGCCACAATATTAAATAAGATATAGAAAATAGAAGCTATAGAATATAGACCAGTACAGTACAACAACAAGTCCTTCAGCCCACAATGTCTGTGCTGAACATGTCAAAGCCAATTCTTATCTGACTGCATGTAACCCATATTCCTCTGTTCCTTGCATATACATATGTCTATCCAATAGTTTCCTAAACACTACCATTATATTTGCCTCAACCACCACCCATGGCAGCACATTGCAGGCATCCACCATTCTGTGTGTAAAATAAAATTGCCCTGTACATCTCCTTTAAACTCTGCCCCTCTCACCTTAAGGTTATGCCCTCTAATATTTGATATTTTCTATAAAGGGGAAAAAAAGGTTCTGACTGTCTGTCCTATCTATGCCTCGCTTCTTTGGAACAAATCTGGCAGATCAATAATGTTGTGGCTCTCCAGCACCAGTCAAAAAATAAAATAAAATTGAAGTCAATGAAAATTATGGGAAAACCCTCTATTGGCCAGAGAATCCTGGCACAAGGGAAGATGTTTGTTTCTTTAAAGGAATCATCCTATTCACAGAACACCTCTGCAGAAGTAAATCTTGATTCTTGATTCTTGATCTAACCACCTCGAGCCATTTCTTCAAAATATTCGCTCTGCCATGGTAAAAATAGCTTAATTGTTCAATTCCTTGTGCAACTCCTCAAGCATCATATCATTCTCTTAACCAGATTTGTTGCAAGTAATTTGATGTGGTAGAAGTTTCAAGTCAATGAATATCACCAACAAAAGAGAGTGTAAACCTCTCCCCTTGACACCCAGTGACATTACCGTCAGCTAATTCCCCTGTCATTAGCACCTCAAGGCTTACCTGGTCCAGCTACAATTGAATACTATTTGATAAATTTTTGTTTAGTTTAGTTTATCACTATTGTCATGTGTACCGGGGTACAGTGAAAAGCTTTTGTTTCCGTGCTATCCAGTCAAAGAAAAGACTCTCAGTCTGAAGAAGGGTCTCAACCCGAAACATCCACCTATTCCTTTACTCCAGAGTTGCTGCCTGACCCAATGATTTGCTCCAGCTTTTATTGTCTATCTTCCAAGAAAAGACTGTACATGATTACAATTAAGCCATTGATGGTGCACAGATAAAGGATAAAGAGCCCAGCATTTAGTGCAAGATAAAGTCTGATTAAAGATGGTTCAAAGAGGTAGCCTCAATGAGGTGGATGGGAGGTCACAATCAGACTCTAGCTGATGAGAGGACCATTCAGTTGCCCCGACCGCTTTATTTCTTCAGTTGAACATTTCTAGTTGTATAATTTAATCAGATTCCTTTTGGGGTAAGGTTGTCAATTTGGCAAAAAGAACATTCTACCGCTATTGAACATAAAACGCCAATCAACTGAAACATAATTTACCTCTATTGAACAAGTAATGCCAGTCAACTGAAACATAAACTATATGTATTGCAGAAATACATTTATCTAACAATCAACAATTTCACGTCACCTCAAATGTCCTAGTAAGAGATGACTGAAAGAATACAAATATCACAAGGCAAAAAATGCTGCTGTTTGCTCACTTCAATCTTATTGAGTGAGTATTCCTTTTCTTTCAAGATAAATAATTTAAATCTACAGATATTTACCTGTAAAGATCAGTTTATTTTCTAATTATTTATAACGTTTTATTGTTGAAAGAAGGAGCAATAATGCCAATAGAATGATTTCCATGTAAAATATTCTCCCAGATGTTTTTTTCTTTTGGCAGGAGAAATATGAAATATTTTCCCTACCTGTTTGGAAAAATCTTTTCTCCCTCATCAGCAGCCTGCTGGGAACGCGCCACAGCAGATTTTTCCATGTTTTTGCCAAGTATTAGCTAATAGTCAGCAAAGAGTAGGAAAAAAATGCAAGCTTCATTCCCCATTGGTCTTTACCAGAAATCAAGCCCTCCTTTCTATGAAACAGGCATACTGAAGGGAATCCCCCGTATGATGTAATCTGAACAGAATTGCACCCGGAATACAGCCTGACACAAGTGTTTATGAGGCTCCAAAGATTACTTTGAATTTGAAAAAATTAGGTAAATGGCCGGGTCCTATAGTACAATACAATGTCAGTGTAGGAAGGAACTGTAGGTGTGTATTTATTACAAAGATTGGCACAAAATGCTGGAGTAATTCAGAGGGTCAGGCAGCATTTCTGGAGAAAAGGAATAGTTGACATTTCGGGTTGAGACTCTTCTTCAGACGAAGAAGGGTCTCGACTCGAAACATCAACGATTCCTTTTCTCCAGAGATGCTGCCTGACCCGTTGAGTTACTCCAGAATTATGTGTCCGTTTTCAATACAATATAATTGTTGCAAAGAACACAGGCGGCTAGATTAGTAATATTGAGTGCCTTCTCTAGCTGCTCATTGAAGTCAGTGCATGACCACAATCTTCTGCTCAATTATGATGCAATCTTCCCATCCCTCACCTGGTCTGGATTTAGTTGTCTCCAATCTCAGAGGTTGGATTACGGCCTGCAGGAGGAAGCCACTAAGCCAGTTCCCTGCTCATTGAACCTGACTGACCATCGGCCTAGGAGGGAGTAGCCACCGTGTCAGATCCAAAGACCAGAGACCATGAGGATGGAGCCAGTGGCAATAGATGCGATGGTAGGAGAGGAGAGGGAACTGGGATCTGGCCTACCATGCCCTGGGAACAAAGGTGGGCGGGCGAGGAGAGGGAAATGGCGTTGTACGAAGGAGATGTCTGGAGGCCCATAACAGCCTAGGTCTTGCCAGAAACAGGTACCGCTCATAAGAACTAGAACGTGGACTTTGAAAATGGCGCCAAGATGTGGCACCTCTTGCACATGGGCTCATTTCTGTATAGACTATTTCTGTACACTTGCTAATCAAGGATTTGGGTGATGGCAATACTCTACTGGACTGTTTATATGAAAAATAATTTCACTGCGTTAGCACTTTGCATGTGTGATAATAAAACACCATTGAACTATTGAACTATTGTGTGAAGTACTTTTGCAATATAATTTCCTGCCTTGATAAGCTATCTAAAACAGTAGATAGAAACAGTGGTGGAGCTGGTAGGACTGCTGCCTCACAGCACCAGAGATTCGGGTTCAATCCTGATCTTGGGTGCTGGCTGAGTGGGGTTTGTGTGTCTCCTTGTGCAAACGTCTCTCCCGAAGACATGTGGGCTTGTGGGTTAATTGTTCTCTGTAAATTGTCCCTCGTGTATTGGAAATGGATGAGAAAATAGAATCACATAGAACTAATGTGAACGATTATTGATGATACTAGTGGATTCGGAAGGCTAAAGGGCCCATTTCCATGTTGTTTCTCAAAACTAAACTGAATTAAATTAACTCAGTATTTTCTCCCTTCCACATCCTCACTGTAAGTTTATATCAACATTAACAAGACTAAGGAACTGACCATTTCTTTCAGAAAGGGATAGTGAGGAGACCATGCACCAGTTTACATTTGTGGATTGGCGGTGGAGAAAGTAGCAGCTACAAATTTCTGGACTTTGACATTTCAGTTGGGCCCAGCACATAGATGCAATCACATAGAAACTTAAAGAGATTCAGCATGTCTCCGAATACTTAACAAGCTCCCCTTCTCCCTCCCTCCGTTCTCTGTTAAGATGGCGCCTGCCTGCGGCGACTTTTGCGGAGCACCAGAACAGAAAAGATTTAACTACAACTTCTATCAACTTACCTGCATCAGGGAAACGGCGGTAATCGGTGCCGTTTCTGACAGGCTGCTTGTGCAGCTGAAAGCGCTGGAAATTTTGCAATCTCCCGCAGCTGCGGGAGCACCGGACTTTAAATTTTCCCACGCTGGCTGTGAAACTCCCGACACGACTGAAGAACCCAGGTATGGCACCTGGAAACCCCGGGATGACCTCCAGAGCCGACGGGCTGGATATCCCAGAAGAAATGAAGCTGGATCTGCTGATTCTGACGGAACCCCCGTTCATTACGGAGCTGGAGCTGCCATCTGTGACGGAATTCCCGTTCCAGCGCTGGTCCGCAGAAACAGCAGGTACAGGAAACACAGTACCTGGAAACAAAGGAGAAGCCTCCATTGTGTCCGGAAACGTGGCCGACGGGCAGGACTTCAGGTCCGAATGAAGCGCAGGGGACTTCGGCCCTCTCTCCCTACTATCCTAATGGCCAATGTACAGTCCCTTGAAAATAAAGTGGAGGACTTAAGGGCAAGGCTGCTTTATCAAAGGGGAGCTGAGAGAATGCTTTGTGTTCTGTTTCACAGAGACATGGCTCACCCCCAGCTCCCCAGAGTCAGCAGTCCAACCTGAAGGGTTCTCCATCCACCATATGGACCGTACACTGGCATCTGGGAAAGGGAGAGGAGGGGGTGTCTGCCTCATGGTCAACTCTGCATGGTGCTCAGACGTGGTAGTCCTGTCCAATCCTGCTCTCCACACTTCGAACATCTGGCGGTGAAGTGCCTTCCCTTCTACCTACCGAGGGAATTCACCTCCATCATCCTGACCGCGGTCTACATCCCACCCCAGGCAGACGTCCATCTGGCACTGGAGGAGCTGCACGCCATGGTCAACAAACACCAGACGTCTTACCCCGAGGCATTTACCACCATTGCTGGGGACTTCAATAAGGCAAACCTAAAGAAAACACTCCCCAACATCCACCAACATGTCTCCTGCTGCACTAGAGGACCAAACACCCTCGACCACTGCTACACCACCATCAAGGATGCCTACCGCTCTATCCCTCGCCCTCACTTTGGTAAATCCGACCATACCGCGGTGCTGCTTCTCCTTGCCTAGAGGCAGCATTTAAACAGCGCACCCCCAGAGGTGAGGACAGTACAGAGCTGGTCGGCGGGGGCAGAAGAACAACTACAGGACTGTTTGGAGTCTGTAGACTGGGCTATGTTCAAGGACTCGGCAACGGACTTGAATGAATACGCCACAGTCATTACAGACTTCATAAAGAAATGTGTGGAGGATTGCATCCCTACAAAAACCTTCCGAGTGTTTCCCAATCAGAAACCTTGGATGAACTGTGAGATCCACACTCTTATGAAGACCAGACACCGGGCATTCATGTCTGATGACACAGTGGTCTATAAGAAGTCCAGATACGACCTTGGTAAGGCCATCAAAAAGGCCAAAAGGGAGTTCTGCTCCAAGCTGGAGGATGAGACAGATGTTCGGCAGCTGTGGCGGGGACTGAATACAATCACCTCTTACAAGGTGAAACCAGGAGGCAGCTCGGATGTCGGCGATACATCACTCCCTGATGAGCTCAATGCATTTTACGCACGCTTTGATAGGGAGAACACCGATGTGCCTTCCCGAGCCCCTATTCGCTGTGATGGTATTTCAGTCACAGAGGCCGACGTCAGGAAATCCTTCAGAGGGGTGAACCCTCGAAAAGCGTCTGGACCTGATGGCATACCTGGTCGTGTCCTAAAAACCTGTGCGGACCAACTGGCTGGAGTTTTTACGGACATTTTCAACCTGTCACTTCTGAGGTCTGAGGTTCCCACCTGCTTCAAAAGGGTATCAATAATACCAGTGCCCAAGAAGAGCAAGGTGACGTGCCTCAATGACTATCGACCTGTGGCACTAACGCCTGTGGTGATGAAGTGCTTCGAGAGGTTGATCATGGCGCAAATCAACTCCTTCCTCAACAAAAACCTGGACCCACTGCAGTTCGCTTACCGCCACAACAGATCAACGATGGACTCGATCTCGCTGTCCCTCCACTCCGCTCTGGACCACTTGGACAACAAAAACTCATATGTCAGGCTGCTATTTATTGACTACAGCTCGGCATTTAACACAATCATCCCCTCCAAGCTGGTTACCAAACTCGCAGAACTGGGTCTTTGCGCATCCCTCTGCAATTGGATCCTCGACTTCCTCATCCACAGACCACAGTCTGTTCGTATTGGTGGAAATGTGTCAGACTCGATAACAATCAGCACGGGAGCACCTCAGGGCTACGTGCTCAGCCCCCTGCTGTACTCACTCTATACTCATGACTGCGTAGCCGGTCATAGCACGAACTCCATCATCAAGTTCGCTGACGACACCACTGTTGTGGGACGTATCACTGATGGGGATGAGTCCGAGTATAGAAGAGAGATCGAGCAACTCTCCATATGGTGCCAGCACAACAACCTGGCCATCAACACCAGCAAAACCAAGGAACTGATTGTGGACTTTGGAAGGAGTAGGATGGGGACCCACAGTCCTGTTTATATCAACGGGTCAATGGTTGAAAGGGTCAAGAGCTTCAAATTCCTGGGCGTGCACATCTGTGAAGATCTTTCCTGGTCCGAGAACACAGATGCATTTATTAAGAAAGCTCATCAGCGCCTCTACTTCCTGAGAAGATTACGGAGAGTTGGTCTGTCAAGGAGGACTCTCTCTAACTTCTACAGGAGTACAGTAGAGAGCTTGCTGACTGGTTGCATCGTGGCTTGGTTCGGCAACTTGAGCGCCGTGGAGAGGAAAAGACTCCAAAAAGTAGTAAACACTGCCCAGTCCATCATCGGCTCTGACCTTCCTTCCATCGAGGGGATTTATCACAGTCGCTGCCTCAAAAAGGCTGGCAGCATCATCAAGGGCCCACACCACCCTAGCCATACACTCATCTCCCTGCTACCTTCGGGTAGAAGGTACAGGAGCCTGAAGACTGCAACAACCCGGTTTAGGAATAGCTACTTCCCCACAGCCATCAGGCTATTAAACCTGGTTCGGAACTCTGAACATTAATATCCCTCCATCTGTTATTTGCACTTTATTAATTTATTAAGTCATGGGTGTATTTATGTATAGA
This sequence comes from Raja brachyura, assembly GCA_963514005.1. The sequence goes on from OY740788.1 coordinate 48,727,473, forward strand.
ATTGTAGTCAATGCCTTCTATGTTCTGTTGTGCTATGCAAAGAAAGATTTTGACTTTTTGACTTTTTGACTTTGAAACTTCTACAGATCTTCTTCTTCTTCCTGCGTTTGAGGCAGCAGATGTTATGTAATGCCTTCCAGGCGTTGTAGCCAGTTAGGCCTTCCGCATTCAGCTGCAGCAGGGTGATGCCATCTGGTTCGACATCCATAGGTGCCCGCCCTAAAAAGGGTGCATTCTCCGTGTTGGCGCCAAGCAGCGGCGACTGAGGTTGCATTCGGGCTTCTAGCTTGGACGACTGAGGTTGCATTATTTCTGTTGCTGCCTCTGGTTGTTGTCATTCGCCTGACTGAAGTCAGTTGTCAGGGCTCACCACGGGGAGGTCGTCAACGTGAGTCCTCCAGATGAACTGTAGAAAGTATCCTGACTGGTTGCATCATGGCTAAGGAGAACAAATCCAACACACAGGAGCGCAAGAGGCTGCAGAGAATGGTGGACTCAGCCATCCATGGCCACATACCACTCTCTGGAATAGAGGATGTCAGCTACAAGGTTGGACAAATTTGGATTGTTTTCTCTGGAACTCCGGAGATTGAAGGAAGGTGTGATATGTATAAAATAATGATAGGGTAGACAATCAGAACCGTTATCCGAGGGTGGACATTTTAAAGACCAGGGGGCATAGCTTTAGAGTGAAAGGGATGTTTTTTTTTATACAAAGTATGGTAGGTGCCTGCAATGTGCTGCCAAGGTGTGGTGGCGGAGGTGGATACGAAAGTGGCATTTAAAATGCTTTTAAATAGGCCCATTGATATGAAGGGAATGGAGGGATATGGATTGCATGCATGTAGGTGAGATTAGTTTATTTTGTCATCATGTTAGGCACAGACATTGTGGGCTGAAGAGCCTGATCCTGTGGTGTACTGTAAAATGTTCTACAAAACGCAGGTACTGTAAATCCAATAAAATAGGAAAATAGATGAATTGACCTGAATATGTAGTGTATGTAGTTCTCAACATTAAGGCATGTTCCTTTGGATGAGTGGCTGTTATTATCACTCCCTATTTGAAAAACATAATTGGTAGGTGTTGTAGATGCAAACGTGCTGGCAGGGAGGTTTACCGTGATTATTAAAATTCCAGAGCCTATCCCTGTAACCACATACCTTCACACCCATATCAGTGCACTGATCTCAAGATATTCCCCATGGCTTTTCAGAGACTCTGGAATTTCAAATTTCTTATCAGTCCTCTCCAATATTCTTTTACTTTACTGATCTCCCAGCCATCAGCGATAGCAAGAGTTTAGACTTTGATCTTTCTCCAGTTTAACAGAATGCTGTCTGGATTGGAGCATATTAGCTATAAGGAAAGTTTAGAAAAGCATATCGTTTTCTCTGGAATGTCAGGTTGAGGAGAGACCAAATAGAAGTATATAACCTTATGAGAGGCATAGATAGGGTGAACAGTCAGAACCCTTTTCCCAGGGTGGAAATATCATAAAGGTGAGAGGAGCAAAGTTTAAAGGAAATGTGCAGAGCCAGTTTTTTAAACAGAGGGTGGTGGATGCCTAGGTGGCTGTCAGGGATGGTTGTGGAGGCACGTATGATATGAGCATTTAAGAGGCTTTTACATAAGCGCATAGATATGTAGGAATAGAGGGATATGAACCATGTACAAGCAGAGGAGATTAGTTTAATTTGTCATCATGTTCGACATTAACATTGTGTTCCTGTACTTTATTGGTCTATGCTTTCTCATCTACCTGATCCTAATATCCAAAGCCATCGCAGTTATCTCCAGCCATAGCTGATTATGGCCAATCCTACTTCACAATCACTATCCTGGATACTAACTACCCTGTCGCTACACTGCATGACATTTAATATTGGGTAACCAGAAATTTCCTGCAGATACATTTTTGGAGAAACAAAGCTAATGCCTTCTTTCTCTAAAAACTCCAACCCCCTAGCCACCTCTTTAATATTTCCAAATCATTTTGGACCCTGGGCATAAAGCTTGTTTAAGAGGATCATGTCTTCTTTAGCTGGACACAAAGTGCTGGAGTATCTCCTCAGGTTAGGCAGCATCTCTGGAGAAAAAGAATGGGTGATGTTTCGGGTCAGGTCCCTTCTTCAGACTGAAAGTAGAGGGAAGGAATCTGGATGTAAAAAATGCCAGAACAAAGCAGGGCCGGAAACAGAGGACCAAGGAAGGATGAAGTCCATAATGGCCCATTGTTGGCTGGGAAAGTGGTGATAACAAAGGGATACAAGAATGCAAACAGTGGAACTAGTCGGATGACTAGGCTGGGGGAGGGGAAGAGTAGGAATGCAGGGGTTACTCAATATTCAATAAATCAATGTTTATACCACAATGTTCAAACTGCTGGGCTGTGAGCTGCCCAAGCAAAATATGAGGTCCTGTTTCTCCAATTGCTAGCCAAAACCTTCCTATTTTCACCTCTGCAACAATACTTGATTTCTGAATTGTGCCTCAGATCAACAACATCCTGATTATCATCAGACTTTATTCAAATGTATTCTTGGGCAATCTCCCTCAATCTATATTCAATAAACATGAGGCTATCTAAAGTTTTGCTGCCCATGTCTTAACTTCCACCCTGCTCCTATCAATCATCATCCCAGTGCATACAGATTTGCATTGCCAACCTTTGAGCACCCATTTACACTAATTCTATGTTATCCAATTTTCTCATCCACTCCCTACACATTTGGGGCAATTTTCACTGAGGCTAATTAACCCACAAATTTGCTCGTCTTTGGGATGTGGGAAGAAAGTGGTGCACCCAGAAAAGCCATTTTATTTTGTTACAGTTTATTACAGTTCATTGTTTCGCCTCCAATGCCTCTTCAGGCAGTTTGTTCTAGATATTCAACACTCTCTTCTTTAATTTTCTTCTCTCTCACCTTAAACCTCTGCCCTCTAATTCGAGACTCCCCAGCCGTGTGAAAATAGATTCCATACATTCGATCTATGACCCTCATAATTTTATAAACCTGTACAAGGTCACCCTCAGCCTCCTAATTTGCAATAAAAATAAACCCGGTCTATCGAATCTCGTCTTAGAACTACATCATTTCATCCTGGTAATGTTCTGGTGAATCTCTTTTCGTTTAGAGTGTTGACTAGAAGTGTTCACTTTGATTATTTGATTTTAGTTATCATTTTACTGATGTTAACATTTTCATTCATTTGTTTTCAAAACTCTTTCATTGAGCTCATCCCACCAATTTCCTCAAGCTCCGTAATTCCCTCCATTGCAACAACCTTCCCAGAATCTTCACAAACCTTCAGTTCTAGAGTCTTGATCATCTACAAAACAAATTACTCTATCGTTTGCAGCTGTACCTTCCTTTGCCAAAGCCACTACTGGAATTTCTCCCAAACTGGTCTGTCTATCTTTTTTTTATTTTAAAACTCTCTTTAAATTACAACTCTTTAGCCAGTTTTTGCTCCTATGACAATAATGTTTGCTTACATGGCTCAGTGCCAAATATTGTTTGCTAATGGTCACTATCAAATTGTACAAGGCATTGGTAAGACCAATTCTGGAGTATGGAGTACAATTTTGGTTGCCTAATTATAGGAAGGATGTCAACAAAATAGAGAGAGTACAGAGGAGATTTACTAGAATGTTGCCTGGGTTCCAGCAACTAAGTTACAGAGAAAGGTTGAACAAGTTAGGTCTTTATTCTTTGGAGTGCAGAAGGTTAAGGGGGGTCTTGATTGTGGTCTTTAAAATGATGAAAGGGATAGACAGAGTTGATGTGGATAAGCTTTTCCCATTGAGGGTAGGAAAGATTCAAACAAGAGGGCATGACATGAGAATTAAGGGTCAGAATTTTAGGGGTAACATGAGGGGGATCTTCTTTACTCAGAGAGTGGTGGCTGTGTGGAATGATCTTCCTGCAGAAGTGGTGGAGGCAGGATGATTTTAACATTTAAAAGTAAAGTGGATAGGTATACGGATGGGAAGGGAATGGAGGGGTATGGTCTGAGTGCAGGTAGATGGGACACGGACTGGAAGGGCCGAGAAGGTCTGTTTCCGTGCTGTAATTGGTATATGGTTATATGGTTAAGAAATGCATTGGGACTTTTTGCTAGGTTAAAGTTACCACATCAATGCGTCTGTATCACCATGTAAAAAATATCACCTATTTTTTATCCAGAGATGCTGCTTTTGCCTGCTGAGTTACCCCAACATTTTGTGTCTATTTTCGGTATAAACCAGCAACTGCAGTTCCTTCCTACTCAATTCAGGTCACAGTTACAAATTGAACATGAATTATGAAAGCTATTGAGAAAAGGTTTATGATATAAATTGCCCACCCAGCAACACTGTCTACTTTTCCAGGCACCTGCCCCTCAAGGCATCATTTGTTCTTTATTAAATATTGTCTAAACCTGAGCTGCTGCCTGATAAGAAGCAAAGTACCCTGCCAGATGACAACAATTCCAAAAGTCCATCAAGCTTATATATTGAGCCACTTGGGTCTCACTCCCAACACCTTTGGCAAGCTTTGACTCATTATCCTCCAGTGCCAATGCAGCAGGTCCCACTGGGCTATGCAATTTTTCAATGTAGGGATTTCCATTTTGAGCTCTGATCCTACACGTTAGAAATTAAATGTTGGGAATAGGTATACATTTTGTTTTCACAAGGCCACATGGATCATTGGATCAGACATGTTAGATCAATGGGCTATCTTATTCAAAGCTATACAACATGGAAAAACCCCCCTTGACCTAACTTGTCCATACTGACCAAGTTGCTTAAGTAAGCTAGTCCCACTTGCCTGTGCCTAGTCCATACCCCTCCGTATCTTTTTTCTTCAATGTACCTGACTACGTCTCTTTAAAATGTTGTAATTGCCTCCAACACTTCCTCTAATTCCATATATGCAACATCCTCTGTATGAAAAAAGTAGTCTCTCAGGTTCTTATTAACCCTTTCCCCTCTTACCTTAAACCGAAGCCCTCTAATTTTTATAGAAACTAGGAACTAGTTTCATTCATTTATACATTACTATTTACTGTGTAAAACCCGCCCTGACGTGTCCTACAGAAATGCAACACCTGGTTTACAAAACTGCTAACTCCTCTTCCTATTCCCCTACTGATCGTTCTGTCCTTGGCCTCCTCCATTGCTAGAATAAGGCCACATGCAAACTGGAGGAACAGCACTTCATATTCCACTTGGGTAGCATTTTTAGGAAACTACCCCCCCCCCCCTTACACCCCCAACCCCCCCCGCCCCCTTACACACATACACACCTTATTTGCCTACTACCCTGTGCCCCACTTAGACTTGCATCTATTTTTTTTCCTCCAGTTTCACGATTTGCAGCTCTTCAATCCCTTTGTCTCAAACTTGTCTTTTCAGCTCTAGCCTTTGTTCAACCATCTGTCTATAAACATCTCCCCTCACTAGTATCCACTTAATACCTGCTAGGTATTCTCCTGCTCGTCCTGCTTTCTTCCCCCTGACAATCAGTCTGAAGGGTCCTGACCCAAAATGTCACAGATCCAAATTTTCCAGAGATGCTGACTGACCCATTGAGTTACTCCAGCACTTTATGTCTTTTTTTCCGCTCTAATTTTTGACTCCACTACCCTGATGAAAAGACTATGGCTGGTCACCTTATTTATGGTCCTCATGATTTGATATACTTCTGGAAAGTCACACCTCGGCCTCGAGCTCTAGGGAAAAAATATGACCGGTCTCTCCTTATTGCTCAAATCATCCAAACCTAGTAACATTCTTGTAAATCCTTCAGCACCTTTGGTAGTTTAATGACATTCTTCTTACAGCAGGGCAACCAGAATTGTATAAAGTACATTTTGTGGCTTTACCAACTTCTTGTACAGCTCTAACATGATGTACCATCTCATGTACTCAGTACCTGAGCGATGAGGGCAACAATGCTAAACATCTTCATCACCCTTTCTATCTGTGTTGTAACTTTCATGGAACTATGTGCCTGCACCCCTTGGTCTCTCTGTTTTACAACACTCTCCAATACCTTACTATTTACTGTGTAAAACCCGCCCTGACGTGTCCTACAGAAATGCAACACCTCATATTTATCCGGATTAAACTTCATCTTCTATTCCTCAGCCCATTTGATCAAAATGTTGTAATAATCTTAGATGACCTTTTTCACTGCCCACCAGTTAATTTTAGTGTCATCTGCAAACTTACTAACCCCATGTCATCTACATTCAAAACCATATCATATAAATAACAAACAACCGTGGACCCACCACCAATGCCTGTGGTACACTACTTGTTACAGACTTCCAGTCTGAAAACACTCCACTGCCATCCTCTGTTTCCTACCTTCAAACTAATTTTGTATCCAATTGGTCAGCTCACCCTGAATCCCATGTGATCTATTCTTCTAGATCAGCCGACCATGTGGTACTTTGTCAAAAGCCTTGCAAAACATGTAAAAAACTTCTGCGGCACTGCTCTCATCAATCCTCTTGATCACCTCTTCAAAAAACTTGAATTGGTGAGAATGATTCCCCATGCCATACTGACTATCACTAAATAGTCTTTGCTTTTTTTAAATATAGGTAGATCCTATCTCACAGAATCCTCTCCAGTAACTTACCCATCACATATAAAGCTCACAATCTGTGGTTCCCAGGGTTTTCCATGTCCATTTCCTTGACCTCTCCCAATTCCTAACATAGACAGTTTTATTGATCTTTAAGGGGCCCTATTCTCTCTCGAGTTACACTTTTACCCATGATATACTTGGAGAATTTCCTTCAAAGAAGCTTGCATCAAAAAGGCAGCCAGTTTCATCAAAGACCCGTACTACCCTGGCCGCACTCTCATTTCATTCCTACCATCGGGAAGAAGGTATAAGAGTTTGCAAACCATGATCACCAGATTCAAGAATAGCTTTTTCCCCAACAACCATCAGGCTCTTCAACACCACACAACGGTAACCTCAAATATGAACTAGGGACTGCCTTTGATTGCACTAAGGACTTTAGGGGTTTTTTGCACAAGTATTGGGGTTATTAATTTATTGTGTTTTTTGTTTATTATATATTATCTATGTATATGATGCTTACAGGCCTGTTATGCTGCAGCAAGTAAGAATTTCATTGTTCCATTTTTCAGTACATATGACAATCAAACTCTTGACTACCTTATCTTAGCAATGTTACAAAGTTTTGAGATTTAAAAAATCAAGTCTGCAATTTATCCCATCAGATAAAGCATAAAAAGAAGTTTAATTTGACGCCTAATTTACTTTCATATCTTCAATATTGAGAAAGTTATGGCCATTTTCACACTCGGAAATTAGCATCTTGCTCCCCATTGCCTTTCAATTGACTTAACTCAAAAGCTGTGATCTGGAAAAGTTAAAAGCCCATAACTTTCTTAAAAACTAAGAGAACTCAATGAAATTTTCAGTTATTATAGATTGAAGCATTCTGAAACAAATATTAAACAATCTTACTTGGATTACCTGAAATTAAAGCATATAATTAGTTAGTTATCTAATTGTAGCTAATTACAAAATTCAATGAGTAGATCTAAACATCTATCCATTTCTTAAGAAAATATAAACTTTTTAAAAATTGCCTAAGTGTCCAAATAACATTCACACAATAATCCACAATATAACATAATTTTAAAATCTCATTTTCATGAATTTCTGGGCCAAATGGAAGGAATTTAGTGTTTGATTCCTGTAAATTAATGGCCATTTAAATCAACTAGCGAGTGGGTTTTAGTGGAATGCGGTGGATTGGAAGGTTGCGGTTAGCGGTGAAGTCGGGAGGAAAAATACTGTTGGTTCATACATTTTTTGGGACCCCATTTCGCAACATAAAAATATTATTAAAGCCTCCCGAAAAACCAACTTTTAATATAAAAATAAACTATTTACCTTTTTTTCTCCCCTACGGAAAATCCTTCCGGTTGTCTGCGCTCACGGCTTTTGAAGGTGATTTTTAAATTACTCTAGTTAACAAATAATTTAGAGTAATTTAAAAATACCTTCATTGATGAAATGTCGGAGCGATTTTTCTTCCGCAACGAAATCGCCCGACATTCATCGATTATCCCAGTCTGTCGAAAAACGGCACTTTAAGCCCGCCCCCCTCTGAAAGGCGCCAAAGTCGCGCACACGGGGAGCGGCAGAACTGCAGTGCTGCTCAAGGTAAGTTTTGCAACATACCTACTTATCTGTCAAAGCTATCTCACATCCCGTATTTACCCTCCTAATTTCCTTTTTAAGTTTACTCCCACACCCCCTATACTCCTTAAAGGATTAATTTGATTCCAGCTCATGCCTCCTTCTTTATCTCGACTAGAACCTTAATACTTCTTGTCATCCAGGGTTCCTTATTTCTCTAAGCCTTGCCCTCCAATCTAACAGGAACATGCAGGTTCTGAATTGTCACTGTTTCATATTTAAAAGTCTGCCACTTACCAGATGTCCCATTACTTGCAAACAATCTCTTCCAATCAACTTCTGTTTGTTCCTGTTTAATACCATAAAACATTGACCTTGCCCCTTCAATGTTTGGATCATTTTCCACGACTACTTAAAAATCAATAGAATTAGGGTCACTGGTCCCAAAGTGCTCCCCACCTACAGTTCAGTAACCGGCAGGCCTTATTTCCTAAGAGGAATTCAAGTTTTGCCCCTTCTCTAGCAGGGACATCTGCATATTGATAGAAAAAAAATATTGAACACACTTAACAAATTCCATTCCATCCAAGCTCTTAGTACTACAGTATGACAGTCCCAGTTGATATTTGGAATGTTAAAAATCCCCCATGATTACAAAGTTATTATACTTGCAGCTTTATGTGATCTCCCTACATATTTCCTCCTCTAACTCTGTTTGCGTCATTCCAAAAGTGACAACACTATCCAGAGAAACAGGCCTTTTGAGAACTGTTTAAAAAAATAATTGATGTTTTTTTGAAGATCCTGTGAACAGCTCCAGTCCCAATTAAAATCTCAGCTGTTCCCTTATTCCTTTGAAGTTAGGTATTTTACAATACTGCACTGAATTGTATTACCATGCTCTTAATTGGTAACAACGATACCCCTGTATTTAAGATATGGCACTCATCATCAGTTCAGAGGTTAAATCACAATCACAATTATTAGGTAGTGAATGAAGCATACAGTAATACATGAAAAGTGACAGAATAGGCAAATGTTATTTTTTTAAATCGGGATTTTTTTTGTAAGATGCAGATATAAAGACAAGAACTCGTTTCAAGGCCAACCTTGACAATGACACGAAAAAAATTGGGTTGAAGTTTTCAAGACAATTTAGACAAATCTTGCTTTTTATGTTTAGCACATAGTATAAACCTGTGATAATTTTACCCATGCAACAATTCCTTTCTGTATAAACCCCCCGACTTCCTCACTCAAAACCCATATTAATCTGTCTTGGATCCAATACCTTAGTATCTCAAATTAAATTGGTGATTCTTTATGTGTAAATCTCATCAGAGCTCCATTGATCTTGGACTCCCTCTATTCCTACAATATATTAATTCCAAATAATTGTCTTTATCTCTGGTCTCTCCCCTTTCTTGCACCCCTCTCTTCACACCTGTGTTATGGCAGTTTGTTCTTTTCCCCTTTGTCTCCCTGTCTCCTTCAGGCCCTCTTTGAAATTGGCCAGTTTATCCTTACTAAACTGAACTATTGAGCTCAGGAATCATTGTGCAACCCAACTTTTGGTTGATTTTTCTTCTAAATATGGTACTGAGTTCTGGTTCATTCCATTCTTTCATTCTCCATGTCATTCTTAACCATATCCACAATGCACAATAACAATAGAATTCCAAACAGCAAACAAACTACAGACTGATCGCTATGTTTCAACATTAATTCCTTTATTTGCTCCTCTCCTACAGCTTCTGAATATTGTAATTGATTTTTCAGGTTAATTATTGTGGCAGAAACCTTCCTCTGTATCCGCTTTAACCTTAACATCACTTCTTATTCGCAGCACCTCATAGGTTCAGCATCATCACATTGAATGAATTTCAGCCCAGATGTTATTCCATTTCTGTCTCACTTTTCACCCTCTGTTTTGATTTCTGATTTTGGGTGCCAGACTGACTAATCCCAGCACATTATAAGATCCAGGAGTGGATAAAAGCTTATGGAACACTTGTTTCTTTTTTATCTTCATTTAGTGGATGTCAGTGTCATAGCAAAGTCACTGGAGGGAATCATAACAGTTACTATAAGAGCAGAATTTCTATGAAAGGCAAGCCATTGTTTAGCTAATTCTGAAGACACATATAACCACAAAGGCTCTCATTATGTTTTCATCCGCCACACCTTTAATGGAAGAAATCTGGGATTTTAAAAAAAATGCGTACAAAAATATAAGTAAACAGTCTTATCAACATTAAGATAAGGAATGTTAAATATATCTGGTACAATAGTCTCCCTATGCTGTTTCTTTATACAAGAACTCTCAATAATAAAGATAATTTGTTCATTTGACTTGTCCTTTATTTGCAGGAAATGCTAGGGGAAAAAATATTATAAAGTGCAGTTTAACCCTTACTTTATCTAGATTAAATATTTCATTAAGGTTCCTTTGGTTGCACACGCATTGATTGTGTGGATTTTCCCTTTGTTGATGATTGATAAGTCTGCCAATAGGTGGGGCAGATGAACTGTGTTTTTATGCACCTGTGGAAATATGCTAATTATTTCAACACATGTTGAAACAGGAGTTATTGTATAACCAGTTGTCATCAAATTTCAGTTTCAGATTTTGAAAGAAAGAAGCACAAAATTCTCACTGAAGCATTTTCTGCCAGGTGTCAGCTTCCTTGTTGTTCAAAGGAAGATGGTTAAAAATAAGAAGCTTGAGTAATTAACCTCTCACTCAGCATATACACCAATAATGCCCACTGATCTAAAGGTTATTGTAGCCTATTTCTCTGCATTTTAAATACTTATTAGAACATAGAATAGTAGAGTCTAAAAGATCTCGACCCGAAACATCACCCATCCCTTCTATCCAGAGATGCTGCCTATCCTGCTGAGTTTCCCCAGCATTTTGCGTATTCCCTGTAAACCAGCATCTGCAGTTCCCTCCTTCACATTTCAGCACCGAGGCACTTTGAACCACAATGTCAAATTGCATGCTTATTGCATGATCAGTTTTGTGAACTTAAATAAAAGTAAAATCTGCTGGAAGTAATATTAGGACATCATGGCAGAAATCAGCAGAATTACAGTATATTACACTTGTTGTGGTAAGTTCCAGCTCTTGAATTCTAATACATTCTTGGCAGGGTTTGAGCCTAAGCAAAACCCTGAAGAATTTCGCAATTACATTACTTCTTAATAACTTTTTTGTCAAAATCAAGTATGTGTCTACTTCCATGTAAGTTATCCACTTATAAAGTATTGTAGCTTTTTCACAGAATACAAAACTAGATGAGGCTATTCTGAGTATCATGCCCATGCTCCTGATACTTTAATCATTGCTCCACGAGCATTGAAGAACAAATCCAATGCAGAGGTAAGAAACTCGCCTGTGGCCAAGTATGGAGCAGTGCTGTTCAGTTTCCATTTTGAAGCTACTCGATGATACACGTGCAAGATGGTTGCTCGGTCTAGAACCTCAAGGACTTTCTTTTGAGGATGTCTTGAAACAATACCCAATTCAAAGTTAATACCATATCTGAATTTGGCATCGGATGCGAAAACAGCTCTCTATGGTAAACCACACCAGCCTCATGTATAAATGGGGTCTGTGACAAAGGCCATGGCTGACAAAATCTAAGGTAATGGTACTGAGAAAGAAAACCTGATATTTCAGTCAGTTGTTGAAGCATTGGAGAATCACACGTCTTCTCTTTAGTGGCAGGAAAGAGGGGGTGGGAGATTGCAACCTTCATGTGGTCCACTCTGTTTCGACTAATGCAATCAACCTGGCGTGCACAAACAGAAAATCAAACAGAACAAGTTGTCTTACAACTTTAGACTGTGCACGCCATACGCAAGCAGAAGAAGCAGGAAAGAGGATATGTAGCACCTGATGTAGATTTGCAAAAGATTGTCCAGTTTGGCACTGTTCCAGGGAATTAAGAAATGCAAATAAACTGAGAGAAGTTGGTGATTGGACCGGTGCCCGAGAACACATGCAGAGGAAGACAGGAAGCAGACGTATCAAAGCCTGGTGACTAAGTAAAGTCTCTTCTACCCATATTTATCATTGGAGATTGAATTTAATTTAGAAAAAGTGTGGAAATATATTTTGGGGAGTAAAGGTGAAAAATAATTCAAAGGAAACATTAAATAAGTGGAGAGGTGACATAAGGGTTTAAATATACAATAATTGAAAATGAAATTGCCTAGAAATAAAGGTATATAAAGTCAATAACATTTACAATAGTTTTGAGAAGCATACAGTGTAATTAAAAACATATAAGTGGTGTTGTGGCACAATGTATAAGAGATATGATGCAGAGAAAATAAGTATTTTACTGCTCCATATTTTCTGAGCTCACACCGACATGTATTTAAGATGTTATTGATACTTATGAGTTGACATTCAGAACTTACATGATCCCATTTCTAATACCAAATTGCCTAATCTCATTCATGTAAAAAATAACTAAAATGACTGATTTATAATTGGGATTTGTTTATTAATTATCATTGTTTCATTGGATATATGTGACAATTTTTTTAAAAACAATGTAGTCAGAGAAGTACCCGCAGGTTATTATGCACTTTTGGAGTCAGTTCTGCAGTGGGCGACATGGGTATACTGCAGTGGGCGACATGGCTCCTGATTTCTCAAGGACTTACCGACATCTTAGGTTTAAGTTTATTGTCACGTGTGTTAAAGGCACAGTGAAAAGTTTTGTTTTGCATGCTATCCAAACAGATCAGATATACCATACATAACTACAATCACATCAAACTCAGGTACAAACAAGCAAGAGTATTGCGGATTACTCTCTATTTGCCTGGTAAGTCTAACAAAAATGATCTCAATAATCTCATTAATACACAGGATAAAGCAGCCCCCTTGATTACCACCCCATTCACCACACGTACATTCATCCCACCACCACTGCACTGACATCTTTGTAGCAGCCAGAAAATGCATTGCATTCACTGAATCCAATTGGATTGCATTCACTGCAACTCCAACAGCGCCTCTCACAAATCTGCAACCTCTACCGTCAATAAGTCAAGGGCAGCAAGCTCATGCATATTCCTATGAAATATACACAGGACCCTGACTTAGATATACTTGTTCATCCTTGATTGTCACTAGGTCGAATTCCTGGAGCTTCCTCCCTAACAGTTCAGTGTGGGTACCTGGATCAGAAGTACAACAGTGATTGAAGAAGATGGCTCCCTATCACGTTTACAGGGGAAATTAGAGATGGGCAATAAATCTTGCCAGTGATTATGCACAAATCCCTAAAAACATTAAAACAAAACAATCAGCTCCTCGTGTTTGCTCCACCATTCAAAAAGATCATGGTTGCATGGAATTATCATAGCCATGCCTCTCCAGGACGTTCAGTGTCATCCATACATTGAACGTTTCAAACTTAATAAATAAACGTGAGACTGTTTAGATAACTGGAGTAGAGGGGTTGGTGCGGAAATTACAGTTGAGTAGAGGGTTGGTGAGGGTTTGTTATGGAGTAGGATGGTTGGTGCCGAGGTTACAGTGGAATTAGACTTCATCAACTCTGGCTCCCTGCGCTCTCAAGCCTCCGACCTCATCGTTCCCCAGCCCCGCACGGTCCGATTTTACTTTCGCCCCAAAATCCACAAACGTGACTGTCCTGGCAGACCCATTGTTTCTGCCTGTTCGTGTCCTACTGAACTTATTTCCACGTACCTCAACTCCATCCTATCCCCCCTGGGTAAATCCCTCCCTACCTATTTTCCAAACACCTCACATGCTCTTCGTCAACTCCAGGAATTCCATTTTATAGGCTCCCATTCCCTCATCTTCACCATGGATGTCCAGTCACTCTACACCTCCATCCCCCACCAAGAGGGTCTCAAAGCCCTCCGTTTCTACCTCGACCGGAGAACTAACCAATCCCCGTCTACTGATACTCTCCTCCGCCTAGCGGAGCTGGTCCTTACCCTTAATAACTTTTCATTTGACTCCTCCCATTTCCTCCAAATAAAAGGCGTAGCTATGGGCACAGGCATGGGCCCTAGCTATGCCTGCCTTTTTGTAGGGTACGTCGAACAATCCTTGCTCGAGACGTACCCTGGCCCTATCCCCGAACTCTACCTCTGCTACATCAACGACTGCATTGGTGCTACCTCCTGCACCCACACACAATTCACTGACTTCATCCATTTCACTACTAACTTCCATCCGGCACTCAAATACACCTGGACCATTTCCAACATTTCCCTTCCATTTTTTCCTAATTTGAGGAAGGATATCCTTGCTATTGAGGGAATGCAGCGTAGGTTTACAAGGTTAATTCCTGGGATAGCGGGACTATCATATGCTGAGAGAATGGAGCAGCTGGGCTTGTACACTCTGGAGTTTTGAAGGATGAGAGGGCATCTCATTGAAACATATAAGATTGTTAAGGGCTTGGACATGCTAGAGGCAGGAAACATGTTCCCAATGTTGGGGGAGTCCAGGAACAGGGGTCACAGTTTAAGAATAAGGAGTAAGCCATTTAGAACGGAGACGAGGAAACACTTTTTCTCACAGAGGGTGGTGAGTCTGTGGAATTCTCTGCCTCAGATGGCGGTGGAGGCGGGTTCTCTGGATGCTTTCAAGAAAGAGCTAGATAAGGCTCTTAGAAATAGCAGAGTCAGGGGATATGGGGAGAAGGCAGAAACGGGGTACCGATTGGGGATGATCAGCCATGATCACATTGAATGGTGGTGCTGGCTCAAAGGGCCGAATGGCCTACTCCTGCACCTATTGTCTATTATCTATTTCTTGACCTATCTCCATCGCAGGTGATAGACTCTTGACCGACATCCACTATAAACCCACTGACTCCCATGGCTATCTAGACTACATCTCTTCCCACCCTGCTTCCTGTAAGGACTCCATTCCCTACTCCCAATTCCTCCATCTATGCCACATCTGCACCCAGGATGAGGTGTTCCACACCAGGGCATCGGAGATGTCTTCATTCCTCAAGGAACGGGGGTTCCCCGCTTCTACCATAGATGAGGCTCTCACCCCATGACTCTACTCTCCCTCCCCATCCCCCCACTCATAACAAGGGCAGAGTTCCCCTTTTCCTCATCTTCCACCCTACCAGCCATCACGTCCAACAAATAATCCTTCGTCATTTTCGCCACCTCCAACATGACCCCACCACTTGCCACATCTTCCTATCTCCTCCCCTGTCTGCTTTCCTCCGTAACTCCCTGGTCAATGTTTCTTCCCACCCCCTCTCCAGGCACTTTCCCTTGCAACTGCAGGAAATGCTACACTTGTCGCTTTACTTCTCCCCTTGACTCCATTCAAGGACCCAAGCAGTCTTTACAGGCGCGGCAAAGGTTCACCTGTACCTCCTCCAACCTCATCTATTGCATCCACTGCTCTAGGTGTCAGCTGCACTACATCAGTGAGACCAAGTGTAGGCTTGGCTATCGCTTCGCCGAACACCTCCGCTCAGTTCGCAATAACCAACCTGATCTCCCGGTGGCTCAGCACTTCAACTCCCCCTCTCAATCCGAATCCGACCTTTCTGTCCTGGGCCTCCTCCATGGCCAGAGTAAGGACCACCGTAAATTGGAGGAGCAGCACCTCATATTTCGCTTGGGCAGTTTGCTCCCCAGCGGTATGAACATTGACGTCTCTAATTTTAGGTAGTCCTTACTTTCTCTTCCCCTTCTCAGCTCTCCCTCAGCCCACTGGCTGCACCTCTTCCTTTCTTATTCCCCACCCCCCCCCCCCCCGCCACCCTCACATCAGTCTGAAGAAGGGTGTCAGCCCGAAACATTGCCTATTTCCTTTGCTCCATAGATGCTGCCTCACCCGCTGAATTTCTCCAGCATTTTTGTTCACAGTGGAATATGGAGGTTGTTGTAGAGATTGCAGTGTAGGGAGGTTGGTATGAAGATTGCAGTAGCGTAGGGGGGTTGGTGCTGAGTTTGCAGTGGAGTAGGAGTGTCAATGCGGAAATTGTAGGGCAGTAGAAACATTGAACATAGAAAATAGGAGCAGGAGTAGGCCCTGGGACCTTTCTAACCAGCACCGTCATTCAATATGATCATAACTGATCATCCAAAATCAAGACCCCATTCCGGCTTTTTCCCCATATGCCTTGTTTCCGTCAGCCGTCAGAGCTAAATCAAGTTCAAGTGTGTCCCTGATAGGACAATGAAATTTTTGCTTTGCTTCAGCACACGGAACATAGTAGGCATTTACTACAAAACAGATCAGTGTGTCCATATATCATAATATAAATATATATGCACATTAATAAATAAACTGATAAGACCAAATAACAGATAATGCATCATTAATAAATCAGAGTTTTGTCCGAGCCAGGTTTAATAGCCTGATGGCTGTGGGGAAGTACCTATTTCTGAATCTGGTTGTTGCAGTCTTCAGGCTCCTGTACCTTCTACCTGAACGTAGCAGGGAGATGAGTGTGTGGCCAGGATGGTGTGGATCTTTGATGATACTGCCAGCCTTTTTGAGGCAGCGATTGCGATAAATCCCCTCGATGGGAGGAAGGTCAGAGCCGATGATGGACTGGGCAGTGTTTACTACTTTTTGTAGTCTTTTCCTCTCCAGGGCGCTCAAGTTGCCGAACCAAGCCACGATGCAACCGGTCAGCATGCTCTCTACTGTGCACCTGTAGAAGTTAGAGAGAGTCCTCCTTGACAGACCGACTCTCCGTAATCTTCTCAGGAAGTAGAGGTGCTGATGTGCTTTCTTAATGATTGCATTAAGTGTTCTCAGATGCGGAGATGCAATCCAGGTGCGGAGAGTAGGAGTTGGACAGGATTGCCACGTCTGAGCACCAAGCAGAGTTGACCATGAGGCAGATGCCCCCTCCTCTCCCAGACGCCAGTGTACGGTCCATACGGTGGATGTATAACCCTTCAGGCTGGACCGCTGAGTCTGGGGAGCTGGGGGGAGGGGGGTGCCATGACTAAAACAGAACACAGAGCATTCCCTCAGCTCCCTTTGATAAAGCAGCCTTGCCCGTAAATCTAACTCTCTCGTGAGTAGTTGGGCTAGTGACGAGACTGCAGTGGAGGGGGAGAGTGGGTGCCAAGACTGCAGTGGAGCTGGCAGGTTGGTGCCGAGACAGCAGGGGAGCAAGAGGGTTGGTGCCGAGACTGCAGGGGAGCAGGCGGGCTGGTGCCGAGACTGCAGGGGAGCAGGCGGGCTGGTGCCGAGACTGCAGGGGAGCAGGGAGCGGGTGTGAAAGTAAGACTACAATTCCCAGAAGGCACTGGGTCAAGCCGGCTTTCCCGCTGCGCCTGCTCGGTAGTACACTGAAGCGGGGTGAACGGTGGCCGCCGAGGCGAAGCGCAAACGTGTTTTTCTTTCAGCTCGAGTTTCGAAAGGGGAGGGAGAGAAAAAAAATCGTGCGGCTGATTGACGAAGCTCTCTCTCTCTCTCTGGCAGCAAAGGAAGCCGAGGCGGCACGGGTTCCCCCGAGCGTGAAGCGGAGCGCCGTGTGTCCCATGGACAGGACAACAGGAGGAATTTAAACTGAAAGAGACGGCAGCAGCAGAGGCAGCGGGCGAGGCAGTGCGGGCTGAGCGGCGGCGGCAGCAGCAGCAGAAGGCAGGCGGACTGGAGCCGGAGCGGACCGAGGGCTCCCTGCGACTCGCGCGATGGACGGTTTCGCCGGCAGTTTGGGTGAGTTGTTTGAAAAGAGGAGCGAGGCGCCGCTCGCGGAGGAATGGCCGATGCGAAGCACCGAGAGCGGGGAGGTAGCGGCGGCGCTGAGACAACCACCCGAACACCGCCTCCCGGTACCGGTTAACTTTGTGGGCTGTGTGTGTGTGTGTCAGAGAGATACGGTTATGTCCACGGAGTCTGCCACCGACCCGGCTCGGAGAAGGGCTGACAGCTGGCGCTCCGGGTGAAGGGATGTGGGTTGCATGTGCTCGGCGTCCTGTCCCCCCCCCCCCCCGGCCGCTGGTGTCCGGGCGGCCGCTCGACGACCGCGGCAGCGCCCCCGGGTCCTAGCGCCGGACAGGAGCTGCCCCTAACCCGCCCTTGCTGTTGCTGCTATCTCTGCTGCAGCTCCGCAGGTTCATGCATTCGCAGGCACCTTCCTAAACCGCCTCCTCATTCCCTTGCACAGCGCAATGGTGGATTCAGATTCAGACTGATCCAACCTTGCCTGTCCGTGTGAAGTTGCACTCGCAATCAGAGTTGGGGAACGACCTGTAGCGAAGCACTAGCCGATGTTCCTCGCCAAATGAAATGCCGCGGATCCCAGTAGTACAGCCACCGCTGTCATCCCGGCTGATGGTTTAACGCGGATCTCTACGTGGCTGAATAGTGTTAGATAATCTACACGAGCTGTGGAGTGAAGTACAAAGTTAGATTGGATGATTCGATTGATGGTCTCTAGTATCTTTGATTACAACAGCCGTGCCAGAGTCATAATTCAGCTCTCTTCGTGGGTGGCAGAAGGTTTCCACACAAGGGGACGAGCAAACCTAGCGACCCGCCACCACCAGATTACATTAGTCACTAGGTAATTGTGGAGACTTTAAACTTCCGTACCCATTGAATGGAGAGAAGGTGAAACTTGCTGCCGTCGAGAGTAGTTGAGGCGGAAAGGAACATCTGATTATTTTTATAATTGGATGAGGAACAACAGTAGCAGTATAGATTGGGTGGACCGAATGGCTTGTTTCTGTGAAATGTTTTCTCATGTTTACACATGGTGTGTAAGCGGACCATAATTAGTTTATTTAAGAGTAGCACGCCAGCATTACTTAAAAAATCCAATAACAAAATGCATCTGGCAACCAATTAATATTGAGTTTGATATCGGGTATGACAGGAAGAGATAAACTAGAGGTAACTTTTAAGTAAGGTAAATTTGGCTGATGAATCAAATAAGTATTGTGTATGAAACAAAACCGCCATATAGCCCTTAACGATAATATTTAATCTCAAGTTTCAGACAGTATTAAACAAAAAGGAAAGGCTTTCAAGTATGTAAATACTGATATATCCAGCATATTGAAGTGAACAAAATAAGAAACAAAGTATGTGCATATTTTGTAATTAAAAAAATCGTAAGGATATAAAAAACTAATTAAGACATTTTAAAAGAAATAGAACAGAATTGTAATGAAAATATGGAATTATTGATGATAGATGGTGTGATAGTAAGTGAAAGAGTTGTTAAATGAGTACCATGTATTTTTGTATGAGAAAAGGACCTGGAAAAAAAGCTGCATAAGAGTTTTATAAAAATGATACTAGGGGAATTTTAAGAAATAAATCTCTTGGACCAGTTGTAGTCCATGCTGTAAGAAAATTACAGATGCGCTGATTGTAATTTTTGGAAATACGCGACAGTTAGAGTTCAGAATGGAAAATTGCTAACAGCAAGAGTGAGCAGTCGGAACGTTGTCAGTTAAAGCAATATTTGTGAAAGGAAGTTTGTTTTTGACTACTCGCCTATGCATTTGGATCTTGAAAGGCAAATAGGAATATTAATTGTGAGGTGCTAGGAGATGCCGAAGAGCAAGGAAACGTAGGTGTTCATCGCAAGGAATTTTTTTATCATACACACAACAAAAAATGCTAATTAAATGTTTTGCCTTTTTATCTCAAGAGGATTGGATTGCAAAGGTGCGAAAGTGAATGATTAGTCATATAGAACTTTTGTCAGAAAGTATAGGGGTACTCCATTCCATTATGAGAACTGAGACCTTTGAAATATGTACTGGTGTTGAAAGTGGAGTAATGTAGATTTGGTATGATGTTTTGAAAAGAGAATTTATGAGGAGTGGTTCCACAATTTGTAATCTTTGACTCGAGGTTGATGAGTGATCTAATTTAATTTTTTGATTAGGGTAAAAACAAAGAAACAATTCCTCTGCAGTGGGAATCCAGAACAAGAGGAGGTGGCAGAAATAAGTAAATGAGATAATAACAGACAACATTGTTTTAAAGTAATTTCATTTGGAATTGACGTCTTCCTAATCTAGACTTTGCCTTTGTGCCTCCATTCTTCCAATTATTTATTTACGAGTAAAATATTACAGCAGCTTTAATTTTAAAATCTTCAGTTTTTATCATAGGTTATAGTTGCATTTTTAGTTCTGGTAATGTCTTATGTGTGTAGTGATAGTGTACAGAATAGAGTAATGCTTCTGAGTATTTGGGCTAATGTAAACAATATTTCTGATGAAATAATTGTAATTGTTCAATACTTATGACCATAATTTAGTTGTAATTGAAATATGCTCTTGCTCAAGTTATTGCTGCAAGTTATTTCCTTGTCTTCTCCCATGATAAACCAATATTGGAACAGTGATAGCAATCATTCATACATTTTTTTTGAGTTTTCATTTGGTTGCTGCCAATCCAGTCATTTGGTGCAATTTAATAGGATAATGCAGATATACTATCCATAGCTGTTTACCCACCCACCAATGTGCATTTCTAATTAAGGTAATATTATAATAGCCAATAGACAAGAGGTGCAGGAGTAGGCTATTCGGCCCTTCGAGCCAGCACCACCATTCAATGTGATCATGGCTGATCATTCCCAATCAGTACCCCGTCCCTGCCTTCTCCCCATATCCCCTGAATCCGCTATCTTGAAGAGCCCTATCTAGCGCTCTCTTGAAAGTATCCAGAGAACCGGCCTCTGAGGCAGATAATTCCACAGACTCACAACTCTCTCACCTCCATTCTAAATGGCTTGCCCCTTATTCTTAAACTGTGGCCCCTGGTTCTGGACTCCCCCAACATCGTGAACATGTTTCCTGCCTCTAGCGTGTCCAAACCCTTAATAATCTTATGTGTTTCAATAAGATCCCCTCTCATTTTTCTAAACTTCAGAGTATACAAGCCCAGCTGCTCCATTCTCTCAGGATATGACAGTCCCGCTATCCCGGGAATTAACCTTGTAAATCTACGCTGCACTCCCTCAATAGCAAGAATGTCCTTCCTCAAATTAGGGGACCAAAACTACACACAATACTCCAGGTGTGGTCTCACTAGGGCCTTATACAACTGCAGAAGGACCTCTTTGCTTCTATACTCAATTTGTCTTGTTATAAAGGCTAACATTCACTTTCTTCACTGCCTGCTACACCTGCATGCTTGCTTTCATTGACTGATGAACAAGGACCCAACATATTTTCCCAACTTGACACTATTTAGATCGTAATCTGCCTTTACTGTTTCTGCTACCAAAGTGGATAACCTCACATTTATCCACATTGAACTGCATCTGCCATGCAATTGCCCACTCACCCAACCTGTCCAAGTCACCCTGCATTCTCATAGCATCTTCCTCACAGTTCACACTGCCACCCAGCTTTGTGTCATTGCAAATTTGCTAATGTTACTTTGAATCCCTTCATCTAAAGCATTGATGTTATTGTAAATAGCTGCGGTCCCAGCACCGAGCTTTGCTGTACCCCACTAGTCACTGCCTGCCATTCTGAAAGGGACCCGTTAATCCCTACTGTTCGTTTCCTGTCTGCCAACCAATGTTCTATCCATGTTAGCACTCTCCCCAGCACTTGCCCTAATTTTGCCTGCTAATCTGCTATGTGGGACCTTATCAAATGTTTTCTGGAAGTCCAGGTACACTACATCCACTGGCTCTCCCTTGTTCATTTTCCTAGTTACATCCTCAAAAATTTCCAGAAGATTTGTCAAGCATGATTTCCCCTTTGTAAATCCATGCTGCCTCGGACCAATCCTGTTACTGCTATCCAAATGTGCCGCTATTTCATCTTTTATAATTGACTCCAGCATCTTCCCCACCACTGATGTCAGGCTAACTGGTCTGTAATTCCTTGTTTTCTCTCTCCTGCCTTCCTTAAAAAGTGGGATAACATTACCTACCCTCAATCCACAGGAACTGATCCTGAATCTATAGAATCTATGATAGCAACAGTAATATTTGTTTATAATCCTTGTTATTTAAAATGTATTGTGCGGTAATTTCAATGCAGAGATTGCTGCAATATTCTCCGAAATGGCATGTTGCCAAATGGATGGATGATCTTCTCGCTCAATAAACCATTGACTTGTATTTTTAATGGCATTGTAATAGTGCTGTGGACATTTAAATATACTTTCTTCAACTGTAACATTTTCAAATACTGTGAATGGATTATGTGACATTGTTGTATGCTTGCACATCCTTGCTGTGAGGAAAAGAGCTCCATGTATCAAATGCTCACTGGTCCCTTATTGGCAAAATTTAAAATCAAAGCTGATGGAAGTGTCTCTGCAATTATTGAAAATCTTTCTTACTTTAGGGAAGGTCTGGCATTACAAGTTTCAAACAAAATGGCCTTTCTTGAACTCGCACAGCAAGTTTCAAAACATATACTTCCAGTTTCAAGGACATTTTCAGGCTGTTATCAGGCAACTGAACTGCCCTCTCACTAGCTATAATGCAGTCCTGATATCTCGTCTACACCTCTCATCTACCTCATTGGAGACCTTCGAACTATCATTAATCGGACTTTATCTTGCAGTAAATATTATACCCTTTTCCCTGTATGCTGTGAAGGTATTGATTGTAATCATGTATAGACTTTTCTTTGACTGGAGAGCATGCAACAAAACGCTTTTCACTGTAGCTCTGTGCAAGTGACAATAATAAACTAAGCTTCCGAAGTAACATTTAAATTTGGCTGTGTTTTGATTTATATTTTGCCACAGAATGACATCTGTGAAAAATTGTTAAAATGCGCACACTAATTGGTTCCCGAGTGGTAAGGCACGATATTGCAAAAGACTTCCACATTGAAACTATTGACGGTTTCATTCTCAATTATTATCCAGCACAATGTATAATTTATTTGAAAGTTAATGTTCAACAGTCATTGGAGGACGTGGGTTTCTCAATGCAATAGCTGCGCTGGTTTTGACTGTCACCGGGGTTGTTTTAACTTTATTACGGGTGTGGTATGCATTATGGATGGTAGTAAGAAGCAATAATGTTACAAATTTTAATGTCAGAGTTCACATGACCTCGATGTTGCACTTGCGGAGTTTTGGTGGTTTGATTTATGATGTCACTTGAAACCAGGGAGTAAATTACCAAGCCAATAAATGGTGTCTAGGAGTATGCCACAAAGGAATAACCCAGCTTGCTTGCAGTAGTTGCATAAAAGTGATTCTACCATTTAAATGTTGGCAAAGCCCTTTAAGTCTGTAAATATTTTGAATTTCCTCTTTAAAGAAATCCTATGGTGAAGTTTTTTGAGTTGTTTTGGATCTGTTGCTTCAATTTTGTATGTCAACATTTATAGCTTTAATTTGACATCTCCATTTTTCATTTCTTTGTCTAATCTAAAGCTGCAGTCTCATATTTCTGATAATGATGTGCTTAGTTATTTGTGTTGTTACATTCTTGGCTTCAGTATAGGCCAATATTCACATAAAACGTACATTGTTTCCTTTGCTAAATTTGCACCAAGAAAATACATGTTACTGGTGTTTACAAATTACTCTAAACATAATGGACAAGAATTTATTCAGATTATCGTCAATTAAAGAATGGATTTTGACCAAGTCGCAACAAGACACATATCTCAAGGCTTTGTCTAAACCTTAGTTTAAAGTTACTTCGTGAAGGAGGGAAAGGTTGAGGGAAACAATTTGAAACCTTGGATCCAAAATGCATGCATGGATGGAACTTAAGAGGAGCATAAGGATTTATAATTGTGATGCACAACCTTATGTAGGGTTGAATATGGGTGACAAGCTATTTATTGTATACTTTGCAATAGTTTAAAAGTACTAAAATCATGTTGGGAATCAATATTAAATAGCCACTGAGACATGGGAAGGTGGGTAATGTATTGTAGGTGGGTAGTTATAAAAATGGAGCAGATATGTGGACAAATACTTTGCCCTTTTGTTGATCACACCTCTCAAAGTTGCAAATGGTCTGGCTTGTCTTCATGGGATAAACTATGATATGAATACTGACCACAGATTTGAGTTTCTAACAGTGATGTTATTTACTCTTATTTATTTGTAGGACATTTTATATTAATCAAATATAAGATTTAATGTACAACATAAATACACAATCGACAGAGTAGATCCCTATTCCATTCAACTGTCAGTCTCTTGCTTTCATTAGCCATGACACCCTAAACCATTTTATTGCAGTATTCCGTCTATCGTAGTCTGTATCATTTGTTGCTCCTTTGATATCTACTTTTCTCTTATTTGTAATTTTTGTGGTGTCCCAGTTAATGTGACTTAGCCCTGCACATCGACTTGTCCGTGTGTCATCTGCTACAATGAAGTAATAGTCCTTGTTAAAATATTTTGCAGATTATTTTTACAGAATTGTTTTTTGTGTACATTGAAGTGGGACTTTTCTATACTTTTTTGCTTCAAATACTGATATTCACAGCTGGTGAGCATGGAGTGAGGATGGGGTTTACAAATCTCAACAGGACATAGTTTGTGCTTAAGCTTGTCATAATTTCTGTCTTAATGTGAAATAGCATGTGGTTACTCCACAAATGGTGTTATGTATCAAGTTGGTCATATGGTGTTTTTAGTTGCAATTGCACAGCTTGAGCAGGAGACCAAAGTGCTTGAGAAACCTTGTTTAAAAAAAAAAGTGTTTTTTGTGTTAGAGGTTAATGTGTCAGACTTTAGAAACTAAGCTTCTTTAATCATAGGTAAAATCTGAAAAACAATGTTGTTGAGTTTATTGTTGAGAGTATACTCTGTAATCCATAACAAAAGATTATCAACTGAACCTCCAATAACCACATTTCATCAGCCAAATGAAAACATGCTTAGATATGTTATATTGTTATCTAAGAAAGGCAGCAGACTAGCCAGGCTGGTAAGGCTGATGTCAGCAGTAGGAACCTTGTTTAGTTTATTTTCGTGTGTACCAAGGTACAGTGAAAAGCCTTTTGTTGTGTGTTAAATGAGTTAAAAGAAAGATTATACATGATTCAGGGCTCTCACTTTTTTCCCCCTGTTGCCAGCCGGGCAATTAGGCAGCTTTTTAGGTTGCCAAATGACAGTTAAGGTGGTCAATTTAAGATGGCTTGCATGACGCGTGCGATAATGTGCTCAAACTAAGTGCGTAGTTACCAGTCGGAATTATGCTCGATGAAGCATTCACCTATTATTTCTGCTTCAAATAAAGTCACAAACTAAACATACTCACCAATCAAGACATGATATATACCACAATGACATGCAGCAAAGTTACAATACAGTATCTCAACCTTTTTTACACATTACAATTTCTATTATTTATTTCCACTTCCCAGCAAAAATGTGGTTGGATTATTCAGCGTATGATCAACTTGTGTCAATAAATCTTCGACCATGGTAACCTATATGCTTAACAATGTACACTACAGATTGATGCAAGCATGTTTTCTGTGAAGAACTGAAAATTATCATGACATGGAATTTGATCCCGCCGTGTGGGGATGTCTGTGTTTAAAAAAAAACTGTTATGTCCTGTGCTCTTTATTATTTATTTGTATGGTGACCAAACATTTCACTGTACCAATTGGTACATGTGACAAATAAATGTATCTTGTATCACTGTGCCATTCTGGTTGCCCAGCTATAGGAAATATGTTTTTAGGCTGGAAAGGGTACAGACAAGATTTGCCAGGTTGGTTCCTAGGTTTGCAGGTGTGTTATGGAGGGAAGTTGGATGGGCTGGGAATATTTATTTGGAATGTAGTACATTGAGGCCCATGGATAAAGTAGACACTCAATGTCCTACATCCTGGGATTTAAGAGGAATCTTGGAGGCATATTGTTCCCTCTGAGGATATTCTGTACCTGAGAGCATCTGCCAGAGAAAGCTTTTGAAGCAGATTCAATAGATTGGAAAGCTTTAGAGGGCTCTGGACCGAATGCAGGCGAGTAGGACCAGCTCAATATGCCAACTTGGTTAGCATGCACACGATGGGTTGAAGGGCCTGATTCTATACTGGATAACTCTGATTCTACGTTAATGCATTTATAAAGAAATAGGGAACCAGAGACAAGTGCATGAGCAACCCTTAAAAACATAGGGGATATTAGTCTTCCTTTTTAAAATTTAAAACAGTATTTAAACACATTGGGGAATGAAAGCACCTTTTAACTTTTGAATTTGTGGTTCATTACACTTTTATAATTCAATATTTCTTACACAACCATAATACATTAAAATCTCAATTAAAGAGAATAGCTATTGACCATTAAATGAGGGAGGAGAGATACAATCCTGGTATCTCGTGACTTCTGGTAACGCTCAGCTGTGGTTATACATAAACTGTCACCCATTATGTATTCTATTTATAATATCTTCCCATGCCCATATGAATCCATTTTAATGTACATTCTGGCCAGTTTAAATCTTGCATGTAATTTGTGGGCAGCTTGTTGATTATAGGAGCAGATTCTGGAAATGCTTTGTGCCTATATGGAATAAAATGAACATGGAAATTGTTGCATCTTACTCCTATTGCAATGCAAATAATCTCGATAGACTATCTGACCAAGTGGCCTTTTAAATGTCTAATTATTTTTGGTGAACACCACAGAACAACAATTGGTCCTTTATGACAATAGCTGTAATCCAGTGAAACTTGAATTATTTTGGACTCTTTCTTTGTAACTGCAATATTATTGAAAATGTGTTTTTATTCTTGTATTATTACGAAATACTGAGTTAAAATGTATTGTATGTTACCTTATCGATAACAACTGAAGTGTTGTTGGGGTCAAATAATAAGACATCATACATTGTTAGAGTTGAGAGATGTTTGTTGAGTAGAGTTTATGCTCTATTGTCTCATAGGCGAACTTGTGGTAGTAAAAATCAAAATCAACAAAGAAAACATGAACCAGTAAATGAAACTTAACTTTGAGAATAAAAAGAACAGAAAAAAAGATTAATATGATGAAATGTTTAATAAAAAGAGGAAATGCAATAGATTTTTGGAATAGAGATACAGCGAATGAACAGGCCCTTTGGCCCACAGAGTGCACGCACACTAACACTATCCTACATACACTAGGGACAATTTACAATTATACCAAGCTGATTAACCTACAGAAGATAGACACAAAATGCTGGAGTAACTCAGCGGGATTGGCAGCATCTCTGGAGAGAAGGAACGGGTGACATTCCGGGTTGAGACTCATCCGAAGAAGATGGGTCTCGATCAGAAACGTCACCAATTCCTTCTCTCCAGAAATGCTGTCTGCCCCACTGAGTTACTCCAGCGTCCTTCCTACAAAATTAACCTAAAAACCTGTATGTGAGGAAACTGGAGATCCCGGAGAAAGCCCACACAGTTATGGGGAGAACGAACAAACTATGTACAGACGGCACCCATAGTTAGGATTGAACCTGGGTCTCGCGCTGCAAGGCAGCAACTCTACCGCTGTGCCACCAGGCCGCCCTTTACGCAATTAATTATAAATGACCTTGGAGCTTAGC
This sequence comes from Raja brachyura, assembly GCA_963514005.1. The sequence continues at coordinate 48,755,167 of OY740788.1, forward strand.
CATTAAAATCAGGCTCACTAGGCATAGAGCATGGAAAGAGGCCCTTCGAGCCCACTCAGACCATCGATGCACTAGATCTACAGTGCACTCAAGTATTCAGATCACTTTTTTCCACATTTTGTTACATTACAGCCTTATTCTAAAATGGATTAAATTCATTTTTTTATCACCAATACCCCATAATAAAAAAGCAAAAACAGGTGCTTAGAAATGTTTACAAAGTAATTAAAAAGAAATTACTGAAATATCACATTTACATAAGTATTCGGATCCTTCACTCAGTACTTTGTTGAGGCACCTTTGGCAGTGATTACATCCTCAATCTTTTTGGATATGGCGCTCCAAGCTTGGCACACCTGTATTTGCATGATTTCTCCCAATTTATTTGCAGATCCTCTCAGCTCTGTCAGGTTGGATGGGGAGCATTAATGCACATCTATTTTCAGGTCCCCCCCCAGTGATGTTTGATCGGGTTTAAGTCTGGGCTCTGACTGGGCCACTCTGGGACATTCACAGACTCGTCACAAAGCCTCTCCTGTGGTCTTGGCTGTGTGCTTGGGGTCGTTGTCCTGTTGGAACCGCCGCCCAGTCTGAGGCCCAGAACTCTTTGGAGCAGGTTTTCATCAAGGATCTGTCTGTACTTTCCTCTGTTCATCTTTCCCTCGATCCTGACTAATCTCCCAGTTCCTGCTGCTGAAAAACATCCCCACAGCACGATGCTGCCACCACCATGCTTCACCATAGGTATGGTATTGGCCAGGTGATGAGCTGTGCCTGGTTTCCTCCAGACGCGACACTTGGCATTCAGGCCAAAGAGTTCAATCTTGGTTTCATCAGACCAGAGAATCTTGTTTCTCATGATCTGAGAGTACTTTAGGTGCCTTTTGGCAAACTCCAAGCAGGCTGTCATGTGCCTTTTACTGAGGAGTGGCTTCTGTCTGGCCACTCTACCATAAAGGCCTGATGGGTGGAGTGCAGCAGATATAGTTGTCCTTCTGGAAGGTTCTCCCATCTCCACAGAGCAACTCTGGAGCTCTGTCGGAGTGACCATCGGGTTCTTGGTCATCTCCCTGACCAAGGCCCTTCTCCCCCGATTGCTCAGTTTGGCCGGGCGACCAGCTCTATGAAGAGTCCTGGTGGTTCCAAAGTTCTTCCATTTAAGAATGACGGACGCCACTGTGCTCTTCGGGACCTGCAATGCTGCAGAAATTATTTTATTCTCTTCCCCAAATCTGTGTCTCGACACAATCATGTCTCGGAGGTCTATGGATAATTCCTTCATCTTCATGGCTTGGTTTTTACCCTGACATACGCTGTCAACTGTGGGACCTTATATAGACAGGTGTGTGCCTTTCCAAATCATATCCAAACAGTTTAATTTACCACTGGTGGATTCCAATCAAGTTGTAGAAACATCTTATGGATAATCGATGGAAACAGGATGAACCTAAGCTCAATTTTGATTGTCATAGCAAAGGGTCTGAGTACTTATGTAAATGTGATACATTTACATAAGTACTCAGTACTTATGTAAAAGTACTTTGGATTTCTTTTGAATTACTTTGCAAAAATTTCTCAACACCTGTTTTCGCTTCTTCATTTTGGGGTATTGTGTGTAGATTGATGATAAAAAAAAAGAATTTAATCAATTTTTGAATAAGGCTGTAACGTAACAAAATGTGGAAAAAGTGAAGGTGTCTGAATATTTTCTGAATGCACTGTATGTCCTTCACATGAGGGGCAATTTACAGAAGCCAATTAACCTACAAGTCTGCACGTCTTTGGAATGTTGAAGGAAATTGGAGTTGCCAGAGAAATCCCACACTGTAACAGGGAGAATGTACAGACTCCGCACAGACAGCAGCCATTGTCAGGATCGAACCCGTGTCTCTGACGCTGTGAGACAGGCACACTATTGTGCCACCTTTATGGAATGGCTTCAGGATGCTTCAGGGAGAATCCGAACTTGGCTTCATATGAGTGCTCTTTCTGGATGATTTGTTAACAATTGTCACTGCCACTTTATGAAACTTGGTAACTTAATTTCAATTAACATAATTTACAGATGTTCAAAAATATTGTGAAATGATGCTGCCTTATCTGTAAAATTCTGTTTCAGTTAAACTTAAAGCAGAATAAAAATAGCAAAAAGCTGGAAATAGATTACGCAGCTTCTGTGCACAGTGAGATCATTAATGTTTTATTTTGCAGATCCTATGCAAAACTGGGAAAAGGGAAGTGAAGTTGTCTAAGTTAACATGTTCTCTTTTACCTAGTTCTGACAAAAGATCTTTGACTTGAAATGCCAATTCTGTCTCTCTGTTCATACATGCCCCCAGACCTAGAATCGTAGAAATTTATAGCGTAGTTCTTCGCCCCACCACATCTAGGCCGACCTTTGTGCCCATCTACACTAATCCCCTTTTCCTACATTTAAGTCAGTGTTCCCTTACTATCCATTTAAGCGTTGTCTGTCCAAATGGCTCTCGAACATACTGTTTGCATCTGCAGGGCTGCCAACATTGGGTGAGAGTGAGAAATTGCGAGGGAGTGCAGCGACGGGGGGGGGAGGGGGGGGGAAAGAGGAGGGTGTCCCTCCCTGTCCCCCCTCCCACGGTAGGCAGCTTTTGCATTTTACTGATTGAAATTGTGGAATCTGGTGCATACTTTTAACTTACACTTGATGCAACATTTATGCTTCAAATTGTATTAGGTATGAATAAGGTTAGGCTAAATTACATTCCTAATTACATTCCACAGTAGAGCCAGGCTGTGATCAACAGGTGCAGCACATGAATGACCTTAGTATATTCATGTATGGAAATCAGATTATTATTCATGCTGTTATGCATATGTAGAAAAACAAACACATAGAAACATGGCAAGAGGAGTCAGACTTCCATCACTGACCTACACAAATAAATCAATTAAGCTTACCCTTTGACCATAGAAACAAGATGAAAATAATGCCACATATTCAACCGTATATGGTTCAATGAAATTACGATATATATGTAAAGCATACATATGGAAACGGGCTCTTAGGCCCACCAAGTTGACACCGACCGCAATCTATCATACACCAGTTGTGTCCTACATGCCACAGACAATTTACAGAATCCAAATAAGCTACAAAGAATCTGAAATTCTTTCAGATGTGGGAGAAACCGGAATTTCCACAGAAATCCATATGGTCATAAAGAGAATGTACAAATACTGTACAGACAGCACCCGTAGTCAGGATCAAATCTGGGTCTGTGGTGTTGCAAGGCAGCAACTCTACCAATGCGCCACCATGCCACCCCATAATTTTTTTTCCCTGTAATATATTTATTATGGTGTCACGTCAATAAAGATGAACACATGATTCTTATTTCTGCTCTTAGTTGGATAATGCACATTTCCAGTCATTATGTTTTATTGCTGGTTTTCAACCTCTTCAGTCTGAAGCTCTCAACCCAAAACATCACCTATTCTTTCTCTCCAGAAATGCTGCCTGCCCTGCTGAGCTATTACAGCTTTTAGTGTCTATCTTCAGTTTAAACCACCATCTGCAGTTCCTTCTTACACTCTTTATTAAGCGAAACAGGTCCTATTCTCATAATATTATTCACCTCAACTAAGGCAAGGAGTTCCAGATTATGATCATGGTCTGGAATGAAAAAATAATTAATCTTTTCCCCTTTGTAATCCTTTTACCAAAAACTTTACATCTGTATCTCTTGGGATTTGTCCCATTTGTTAAAGTAAATACGGGTTTGCCATTTATCTTCGCTATAAATTATTTTCAACAACCAATTTAAGTCATCTCCTAGCTTCCCTGTTTCAAGCAAGATAACTATCCTCCCTTATCCAATTTTTCTCCAAAGCGATAATTGTAAGTATGCTTCTATATAGAAAACAATCATTACCTTGAGACAATTTAATGTGATATTTTGAATCTCTTTGTTAAAGTGATGGAGACTGTCCCAGTAAGCCTTTCCCTTCTGCAAGGTTAATCTAATGACATTATTTATAGGAAGGAACTTGGAGCTTGGCACTATAGCGATGCAACAGAATGATTGATCTGTGACGTGCTTCTGAGCAGCCTGGCCCCCAAGACAGATTATAGACAGATTTAGAATATAGATTACCTTGCTTACTGCATTTCTACAGTGCTTTGATTTGCAGTAGCATCTTATTATTCCATGCAGTAAAGCTGCTTTGGATTACATAGGACATTTCCTATTGCATTTGGAAAACTAACTGAGAGATTCTACTTGAGTTCCCATGGCAGTAATATTGCAAATTTATTTTTAAAGCAGGGATTTTTTATCTGAATATTGTACTGTCATCTTACACTGAGCCAAATGTATCATTTGATATTTTATAATGTGATGCATAGGAATTAGGTTAGTTGACTTGACCCTCTGTATCTAACCTTGCAACCAATGAGATCATGGCTGGGTTCAACTCTGCTGTTATGTTCTAGGCTTTTGGGAGATAAAGTTCAACGCGTCTAAACTAAGGGGAATTTAAATAAAGTTTAGAAGTTTCTGTCTTAATTTTGTTCTGTGATGCAAACACGTACATTTTGAAAAATGGGAATAGCACAGGGAATAAATACCACAGCATAGGTGTTCTTTGATCAAAGCATATTTAATTAAAGCATTGCTTCCTGACTTTCGAATGCCAGTCTGCAGAAATAAATGTCAGAATTCTCCCCCCCGTATGCTTAATTTTTCATATACTACTCATTTAACCAATATATAACTTCCAGCTCCCATTTACACAGAGTTATTGTCCCAGTTACAATATCTTCAAATCTCTTCATTATTAATTAATTAAATATTTGAAAGGTTTATGGCCGGAACATGACATCCCATCAAAGGATACTTTCATCTAAAAAACAACATCAAATGCTTTCTGGATGCCCAGATAAGTAATATAAAAGAATGCTATCTCCCTTTCTATTAAGTGTCTTCAGAAATGTAATGGGTTGGTCAGAGAAATGTTAATTTCAACAAAATTATGTCATGGGTCTTTCTGATTGGGTTATTTGAGTCCTCTGGACTTCCTGTTAATTTTTCATCACAAAATCAGTTTAATTAAATTCTAAATTCATCTAGTTTTGTTGATGTCAAATTTTACGTGGGCAAATGTGTTAAATCATTTCATCCCTGGTAATAAAATTTCCGATAGCTTTCCAGCAACTGGTCAAGAAAAAATAACTATGCTGGCATTTCTTGCAATATTTGGAGCAGTCTGAATTCAGTAATGCTACTGATTAGACAGCTGCAGGAAGTGGAAGGTGGGAGCACATAAAATTTTGCGGCATCTCTAGTCAGCTTGGTTTTAATGGCTAAAGGCCAATGGCTGGAAGGGGCCTTCTTAACAGCAGTTAAACAGGCATGCAATGTTGGAATGAGGAATGAAACTTAATAAAAGATGTACTTAAAATTATTCCTTTCTTTTCACCGTTGAACACCCATGGCAAGTATAAATAGATGGTGCCTCGGTCAATCATATGATCTGATAAATCTGTCTGCAAGTTGACCAGTCAGCTTCACTTGTGGACAGATTTATCACATCACGTGTGATTGGCGAAAGGCTATTTATACACCTGGTAGTGTTTTATCAATTTGGGTAGGTGGGATTGGGATGGGTAGGAAATTCAGTATATATATATATTATAAGTTAAAAGTTCTTATGGAGCTCGTTTTTTTATTTCTGTTTTTTAGTGTAAGGTTTTAAAAATGCAACGTCTTTGTGGAGAAATAGTGATTGGTTGGATTACAACAGACTATTCTTTAAGGCTGTTCATTCTTCATTTCATCATTAATTTTAGTTGAATTATATACTGCCTAAAATAGTTGATACCCAATTTTGCAGAAGGGCAAGTTGTGTTTCGTATTGAGAAGGATCCAAAGAAACTTGGCATTAAGGCAGCTGATTGCCAAATGACCTTTAGTGCTGGTAAATACTAAGGTAATATACTTTGGCATGAAGCTCAACTTGCAGCAGGCAATTTCATTTGAGAATACTGCAACATTAATTATGTCTACATGAGGAGATCAAATATCTATTAAACAACGGGTTAAAGGGTGCATTTACACTGTTGTGTTGACCATTAAATTGTCACTGATACCAAGGTTCCAGTTAGCAAATTTCAGTCTAGTTACGACTGAATATACTATTGTGCTTTGAGAAGAGTTAATCATCTTGTGTTGCATGGTTCTGTATTCCCCATCAATCTGGTATATTTTTATTATTGTATTGTATACTAATAACCATTTCTAAAATCAGTTTTCCCCAACTTAAATATTTCCTACAGGAAATCTTTAAAATATGTACTGAAATTCCACAAAAGCTATTTTTCCTTTTGTATTAATTAAATGGAGAATATCAGTCCAGAAAGTGTCATTGTTCTCTGCTTGGAATGGTGACAATATCTGGCACGAAATAAAGATGTGTTTTGATTTTTGTTGTATTCAGCAATGAAGTGATAAACCAACCTATTTAGAACTTTCTCTAATGTAAAATAAAACAAGAAGGCACATCAGCAGGTCAGGCCGCATCTGTGGAGAGGGAGGCGGTGTTAATGATTCGGGTTGATGACCTTTCATTAGAACTAGAAAAAAAATCTCTGAGCATGTTTCGTTGCAGAGAAGAAAGACCAATTATGTTGATAGTTGACTTTGTTTTCCCTGTAAATTCCCTTTCCATCACATGTATTCTTCCAAAATCATCTTGCGTCATATGAGACAAAAAGCTGTAGTAACTCAGCGGGACAGACGGCATCGCTGGAGAAAAGGAGGAATGGGTGACGTTTCGGGTCGAGACTTCTTCAGACTGGTTAGGGATAAGGGAAACAAGAGATACAGATAGTGATGTGGAGAGATAAAAAACAATGTGTGAAAGTAACAATGATAAAGGGAACAGGCTATTATTAGCTGTTTGTATGATTAAAACGAGAAGCTAGTGCGACTTGGGTGAAGGAAGGCTAGAGAGAGAGTGGGAATGCCGGAGTTATCTGCTGAGAAAAATCAATATTCATATGAGGACTGGTCTCCAACCAAACCATCACATCTGTCACACTGACCACTGCCTATTACAAACAAATCTTTAAATCCATTTCATCACATCTCCTCCAGACTTTGACACCTTTGACTTGAGTCTTTGTATTTGGGGACATTGTCTAGAATTTCCATCTTAAAAAGATTTACACATTTAACTGTGATCCTCTTGCCATTGACAACTATACAGTGCAATTGAGAATAAAATGTTTGTGTATAAAATCATGAACAATCAACAACAATCAGTTTTATTCGTCACATGTACACAAAGTGCAAGTGAAATGAATTTGTCAGCAGCGGTACAATGAAAAAGAACACACAAAAACACACTAAAAATTGAACACAAACATCCACCACAGCATTCATCACTGTGGTGGAAGGCAAGAAATTTGGCCAGTCGTCCTCTATTTTTCCCCGTGGTCGGGACCTCAACCCTCCGCAGCCGCCGCTGTGGGTGTCCAGATGTACAGACAGGTAAAAGTCCAGGTAAGTCCAGAATTAGCTCTTCCCCACCGGAGAAAGCGGCTTCAGGTTGGTGTAGGCCGTAGGCCGGCGGTCGAAGATCTAAAGTCCCCGCCGCTCCGTAGCCAGAAGCACCACAGGGCCGGCAGTCGAAGTTCCCCTCCAGGGGTCCCTGGCTCTTGATGGTAAGTCCACGCTGCACCCGCGGTAGAAGATGGCCGCGGGCCGGCGGTGGAAACTTCTTTTTCTCACTGGTCTCCCACGAGGGATCCTAGGCTGCGGACTCCGCGCCAGCTGGAGCTCTGCAGACTGCGACTTCAGGCTGCTGGCTGCCGCGGGCCAGCGAGACGGAGCGCTCCCCTCCGGCGAGGGCTCACCAACTCCATGCCGAGAGTCTGTGCTGAAGCTCCGGGAAAGGCCGCTCGATCCTCGTTGTTAGGCCACGAGGGAGGCGACCTTGAAAAAGTCGCCTTTCCGTGAAGGAGGCGACCAAAATGGTTTCCCCCTCACCCCCCCCACACCACCCCACCACACAAGACATGCAAAGAAACATTAAAAACATGAAGGGAATATACATTGTCCGCCATAATGTTTGGAACAAAGACCCATCATTTATTTATTTCACTCTGTAGTCCACAATTTTAGATTTGTAAATTTGTAGATTAATGTAAAAAATCACTTGGTTGAAGTACACATTGTCAGATTTTATTAAAGTAGGTATGTTACAAAATTTACCTTTAGCGGTGCTGCAGTTCTGTCACTGGCTGTGTGCGTGACTTTGGCGCCTTTGGGGGGGGGGGTTAACATGCGGTTTTCCCCTTTCCATCTGGAGCTTTCTTTTCTCGGAGTGTGATCTATTTCTGGAGATTCGTTCGGACTGCCGGTAAGTTAATTTTTTTAATTAAATTTAATATCTTTTACTGATCCCCTCATGCATCCTGTACTGATCCCCTCATGCATCCTGTACTGATCCCCTCATTCATCCCGTACTGATCCCCCATTCATCCTATACCGATCCCCCCCCATTCAACCTGTGCTGATTTCCCCCCCCCCCCCCCCCCCAATCCATCCTGTACTGATCCCCCCCATTCAAGAAGAATGGGGGGAACAGTCTGAAGATGGGTCTCGATCCAAAACATTGCCTATTTCCTTAGCTCCATAGATGCTGCCTCACCTGCTGAAATTCTCCAGCATTTTTGTCTACCCCCATTCATCCTGTACTGATCCCCCCCATTAATCCTGTACTGATTCTCTCCCCCCCCCCCCCCAATCCATCCCGTACTGATTTCCCCCATTCAACACCACTGACATCCCCCGTGCACTCCCCTCACAATTTTCCCCTCACAGTCCCCTCCAACCAATCCGTACTAATTCACCTGCCTCAATCCATCCATTCCGCACCGATTGCCTCCTTCCCCCCCCCTCCCCCCCCCCCCCCGGGCCATCTATCCACCCTGCACTGATTCTCACACACACCCTGACCCTATTGTGATTCATGGTCTTCAGAGCGAACATTGACTATGTTTGATAACGGAATGCAATTAAATGTGTTTTCATTCCCAATGTTATTATTTGTTTCGACACCAATAATCATATTACCAAAAGAACATGTGCTGCAGTTATGTCCTTGGGCCATCTCTTGTCAGTTAGTGTAATGTTTAACCTGTCAGATGGGTATAGTCGGTTTTAACAGCTATTATCATAAAATGCCTTTAGAAATTTCCTTGCAACCTGTATATTTTGTTATGGATAAATTATGTGGGAAGCCAGAGTGTTTCTGTGCTAATACTAATTACGACCCATGCTATTGGCCATGTCATGATAATTTTCGGTCCTTCACAGAAAACATGTTTGCATCAATCTGTAGTGTCCATGGTCCAGGATTTATTGACACAGGTTGATCATTTGCTGAATAATCCAACCACATTTTTGTTTGGAAGTGGAAAGAACTAATAGAAATTGCACTAATTGTAATGTGTAAAAAGAGTTGAGATATTGTATGGTAATTTTGCTGCATGCCATTGTGGTACATATCATGTCTTGATTGGTGACTATGTTTAGTTTGTCAGTTATTTGAAGCAGAAATAATATGTGAATGTAGACAAAAGTGCTGGAGAAACTCAGCGGATGCGACAGCATCTATGGAGCGAAGGAAATAGGCAACATTTCGGGCCAAAACCATTCTTCAGACTGATGGGTTTCGGCCTGAAATGTTGCCTATTTCCTTCGCTCCATAGATGCTGCTGCACCCGCTGAGTTTCTCCAGCACTTTTGTCTCCGTTTGATTTTCCAGCATCTGCAGTTCCTCCTTGAACATAATATGTGAATGCTTCATTGAGCATAATTCCAACTGGTAACTACGCACTTCATCCGAGCACATTATCGCATGCGTCATGCAAATTGTCTTAAATGACCACCTAAACTGTCACTTGGCAACCTAAAAAGCTGTCAAGGTTGCCCGGCTGGCAACAGGGAAAAAAAGTTAAGCGAGAGCCCTGCTGACTCAAAACGTCACCTCTCCATTTTCTCCAGAGATGCTGCCTGGCCTGCTGACTTACTCCAGCACTTTGTCAATTTTTAGTAGGAACCTTAGGGGCAGCATTTTCTTACAGAGGGGTGGTTAGTATATGGAGTGAGATGCCAGATGAGATAGTCGAGGCAGGTATTATACCAGCATTTAAAATGCACTTGGATAGGAAAGGTTGAGAGGGATATGGGCCAATCACAAATGGGACTTGTTTAGATGGGACATATTGGTCGGCATGGACAGTCGAGCCAAAGGACCTGTTTCAGCACTCTACAACTCTATGACAAGTAATTTGTATATTGTGATTAGTAGTCTTCTAAACCTTGAATTTGAGAGAAGGAGCTTTGCAACAGTTAGCACTTTCTAATGGACATCTAATCTCCAGAGCGGTTTGTCTGAGACAATTATTGATTTCATAATGACATGAATGCCTTTCTTGGTCAAAAAGACAAAATTATCGATAAGAACATGATCTTAATTTGAAAGGGATGCATCAAAAGCCATACAGCTATTCTGCTAATAAGATTTGTGTGAAATAGTCCCCTTGTGTCAAATGAAGCAAAAAAATGAAATTGCTCAGCTGGTAGCTTTTATAATCCGTTGGGTCCCGTCCCCTCAATGCGTGGTTGCGGCGTCACTCGGCACGCACTCGCCACGCACACGCACACCCCCTTGATATATTATTCATTGGCTCCTTATACCTCATCCCCGCCCTATCTCCAGGGGAGGAAAGAGTGGGGCAGAGAAAGAGTGTGGGTGTGGAGAGAGGGGGAGGGGAGGGGGAGGCCGAATGTGAACGGTTTATCTTTGAAATCGGCCAAACAGCTGAATGCATGGTTTTGTTGTGCCAAATTAATTAGCTTTCAATTTTTGTTTGTCATTTTATTAATGTTCCGTTCAAAATTACTGTCCATCCGTTCAGGCTCTTGCTCTGTTGTGATGTGTTTTGAATAAACTTTTAATGCATAATATGTTGAAAATGGAAATACTTTTTGTTAAATAATTTATTAGTTGAATCAGCTTACTTTTACAATTGTGGTAACATAGGTTTATCTGCATTGATGGTTTTTAATACTGTAAACGGTTGCTGAGTTTTTTGATGTATGTTAATATTCAAGTTTAATCACTTCATGTATAATCGCTACCCCAAACAAATTCATTCCTCTTTTGTATTTGTACAATTGGGTTATAAATCCATCAGTTGAAACTATTTTTTACCAAAAGCTATTTACTCGTCCTTGTTCAGAAAATGTATTGGGTACAATCAGGAAATTTGAGTGTATTTTTCAGTTTGTTAGTGTTTTTTCCAAATGTAGGCATTTCCTCAAAAGACATATATTAATGAAATAATAGACCAGAATTTGCAGTATGGGATGAGCTGCCCCCTATTACTGCTGACCTGCATGCCGAGTCTCCATTTATATAGATTTCCATTGGGGATTTCCGACCTTAAGTTATCCAATATTCAAGATTCTGTACTGCGACAAGATTTTCAGCAAAATATCCATAATAGGGAAAGTGGTAGAGAGCAAGCTGAGCTGGAAATGATTTTTGACCCTATGGTAAACCATGTTTGGCTTTATCGGTGTGAAAGCAGTCAAAATATCTCCATTTATTGATTATCTAAAGGGACAAATTGGCTCGGTTCGAGGGCCTGACTGAAACCTGGACGGGGAATGGATGAAGAATTATATATAATAGATCACTGATATATCTCCAATGTAGAATAGAATGTTTAAAACTCCACTCATATTATTGATTTTCTATTTTTATTATTATTTTAATTTCTTTTATTATTTCGTTCTATTAATTTCCTTCTTTATTAAAAAAAAAATATGTAGAAGTATAAACAAGAATGACTGTAAATTTTATAAATATTAAGAATGTATGTGATGAATAGTAAATTCTTTTGTTTCTTTTTTTTTCTTATATTTTAAATTGTCTTAATATGTATCAATATGCATTAACTTCTAATAAAAAATATTAATAAAGAAAACAGGAAAAAAAAGAAAGCAGTCAAAATATTTGAATCTATTGAAGGATATTTAAATATTTAATATTTAACAGTAAAAAAAGCTTAACATTTGTTAAAGTTAAATAATTATATAAGCGAATGAGTTAAAAGAAATTGCAGATGGGAAATGCAAGTGCGGGCATTTTCATTGGAATAGGTAGTAATTTTCTGCAAAATCCAAGCCATAATCTTGGTTAACACTAGGTGGCAACACATTTTTAGTTTTATGTTGTAATTTATAAACTCAAAAATAATATTTTGAACAACGTATATTTTGCAAATCATAATGATGTTTAGATGCTGAGCCAAAAAATATTTGCCGATCTATTTACATTGATATTTACATCGGGTAGACAGATCTAGTTAAAAAAAATAAAAATTAAGTGGACATGAATTTCTATTTACTGAATAATGCTAGGTAGTTCCGTATTAGTATATAATAGGTACATTAATTTTTCACCATCATCTTATTTTGCTTCATAGATACACACAGAGTGCTGGAGTAACTCCACAACTCTGGTTCAGTCATCCCTTCTCACCCATGCTACGACCTGCCCAGATACTTTCCCCTGCAATGCAGGAGATGCAACACCTGTTGTAGTCGCCATTAATCTTAATTCAGTATGTTATAATTATAACCAGTTACCTTTAATTTTATCTGCCTGTAATTATGTGGGTGGGATATATACGTAGTCTGGGGCGTGTTTGGGAGTCTGGCGCAGACGCCCAGATGTTTTAGTTTAGTTCAGCGAAGACTATGGGAAGATATCGATTTTGACCATGAACACGATATGATCACGAGCATGATTGAAACTTGTATGTGCTGGAAGACAATGTACTTATACAAGAAGAAGTTTTTAGAGTAATTTTGCTCTACTAAGTTTGTACTACTACAATAAAGATACTATTAATCAAGAGACTGTTTCTGGAATACTTTCGACGGCTTTGAATGTCTCATGGAGAGCTCGTGGAGAGTTCGTGGATTACCTTCTGAACCATAGTCAACACATAGTGACTATCGAGGACTAAATCCTTGAGACGTCGTAATGACTATCACTAAAGAGGATTCGCATGTACCTCCTCTAACCTCATCTACTGCAACCAGTATTCCTCGAGGTGGGCTCCTGTAAATCGGCGAGACCAAATGTAGACTTGGCGACCATTTCGCTGAATCCTTATTCTTGGTCAGCCTAGATCGTCCAATTCCCAACCTTTTCAAACTCGCCTTCCCATTCTAATACTGACCTTTCTGTCCTGGGCCTCCTCTACTGCCAGAGTGAGGCCACATGCAAATTGGAGGAACAGCACACTGTATTTCGCTTACAACCCAGTGGTATGAACATTGAATTCTCTAATTCAAGTAATTTCATCTCTTATTCCCTTGTCCTCCCCCTTCCTCTTCCTGAGTCATTTTAAAAGTTCAACAGTTCTCTGCTTTGTTTCTCTTGTGATTGCACCTTCCCAAGCTAACAATGGACCTAGCAAGCAACACCCTACCCAAGGTCATTTGTGGCTGCTAATCATCAAAATCAAAGGAAAATGGTTCATTTTACAGTGATTACAGTCCAGAACCAAGGTCAACCTAACTTCAGTGGTCGAGTTTCAGCACCAAGCTTGCATACTTGACAACGTTTACCTCCCAAGGGCATCATTGGCTCATTCACTAAAGGATATGTGAGAAGTGTAATCATCATCTGTAAGGCAAATGTCCTCTCCCAAACTTTTCCCACTGTTAAAATTGGCCGATAATAAAGGTTCACGGAGATGTCCTAGAAATCGTAGACCACTCCTCATATCTCAGGAGTCATTTACCTCAATCATATCCCTTCTTAACCGCCATTATTCTGCGTAATTGAAATACTCTATTCCAGGCAATCTTTCTTCTGCAATTAAGTTCCTCTTCATCCTCTCCAAAGCTAACGCATCTTTCCCGTAGAGGTATTAGATGTTATATTCGATGATCTTGTAGAGGTATGTAAAATCATGAGGGGTATAGATAGGATGAATGCACATAGTCTTTTTCCCAGGGTAGCGTATTCAAAAACCAGAAGGTGTAGGTTTAAGGTGAGATGGGAAAGATTTATTGTGAATCTGAGGGGCAACTTTTTTTATACAGAGGGTGTTGGGGTTATGGAACAAGTTGCCAGGGGAAGTACTTGAGGTATTCAAAATACATTTGGACAGGTACATGGATTGGAATGCTTTAGAGGGACATGGGTCAAACTGGCCAAAAGGGACCAACATAGATTGGGCATCTTAGTATGGGTGAGTTGGACGAAAGAGCCTGTTTCCGTACTGTGTTGCAGTGTAGTGTGGTGACTAGAACTGGTTGTCATTTAGGTCTTGATGTCGAGACATTCCAAATGCTTAGGAGCTCACTCTGAATATTGCAAATAAATTGCGCTCATAAATTTAATTAAGTCCACCACTTGATTGAAGGAATCCCATCCCTTCATATTTAATGACAGGAGTTACTTGTTGTGAGAAAATATAAGCCATGGACTCAAATAGTCGCAATATATTTACAGCTGCCATTGCTTCTTTTTTCAGCATGTAGGGCCATGATTGCATACATTTTATGGCATTTCAGAAATTCTGGTATTTTTAGTGTTGCTTAGCTGTCGTGTTGGGGCTTGTAATTTCATGAGTTCAAAATGTATGCGTTAGTTGTAATGGAAGTGGAGTTTGATTGGGGTAGAGTCCCATTTAGTTGTTTCAAAATCTCTCAATTGTTGTGAAATTTTAACAGAGCCTCGTTTCTCAAGCTGTGGACCTCATGGACTTGACCACATTTTGGTTGTGTACCTTTTTTTGGTTGCATGTTCCAGACAAGGAAAGAAAACTACAAGTTACAACTCAATTCTTGTATATATTTCAGTATGAAATTAGATCATCATCATCGTTGAAAACATTTGCGACAAAGTGGTGCTGGTTTCCTATGGTGACGGACGCACCACACATCTCTCTCCTCCAGTGCCTGCGGACGTCCGCCGCTGGAAGTATAGGATTTTGGTGTGTGTGCTTTATCATCATTCCTTACAATGCTATGTACGATAGTGATTGCAACTTCTACTGAAGTGTGGATGGCCGTTAACTCGCTAGACGCTCATCCGCCCTTTGACAGGTCTTCTTTTTGGTCCTGCTGGGGCTCCACAGCCCTCTCCTCACCTGGCAAACCAGATGGGGAAGATGGATTAGTCGCCGACTATCCGATCATGGAGCAGGTAGCACAGGATTACATGGTACCTGTCACGTGTGGCATCCCTGGAATAAAGAAAGGTGATCATACTGATTAGCCAATCATCTCTTCCAAGGATATTTTTGGAGCAGTTCTTTGGTTCAGTGTCCTCTTCCAACCTTATAATCCATATAATACTATTTAATGATAGCTTGTCATAAACAATGTTACTTCCATGATGAAGATAGCTCTGAGGATGTCCATGCACAAAGGTACTATTTTTCAATTCCATTTGCAACTCTGATAATGAAGTAGTGCAGGCAGGCCTCATGCTGTTGGAGATGGATGGCATTCACGCTTGAGATGATAGGTGTCAATTAATAGTGCTACACTAGAAACATAATGCACCCACCGTCAGTAAGATGATGGCCTTCATCTTGATATAACACTCTATTACTGCAAAATCTATGAAAATTAGCATTGCTGTAGTCATTGCTGATTAGACACTGAACTAAACCAGTCACAAACATTATGGTTTCAAGAGCAGGGTGAGGGTATTTGGGGCAACTGTCCATCTTCCCGACTCTCAAAGCTTTTCCACCAATGTGACACTGCCTGCATGAATGCTGTGCTGACAGCACTCTGCAGACTTGATACCAACCAGGGCTAAGCAGCCAATCTGGGGAGAATCCCATTGATCATCTTGTGCATTTACTTTCTGTGAATAGGCATTATGTTATGTACTACTTCAAGATGAACGTTGAATACAATCCTCTAAAAAATATAAAATGATATCACATAGAATAATAAAGCCCGCAGGTGGTTGAAATACTACTGATTTAATGTTAAATATCTGTCATCTGGTCAAAATCACTGGCTACCAGCTGAGCATAAATTGTGTTTTATGAAGGTTCAACATATCTTCCCAGTTTTCTTTTTGTATTCTGTATCTCTATTTCTGAAGCTCAGACTCCCATATTTATGTTGGAAGGAACTACAGATGCTGGTTTTAATCAAAGGTAGATACAACCTTCTATGCACTTGTACTGCATCGGAGATAGATACAAAAAGCTGGAGTAACTCAGCGGGACAGGCAGCATCTCTGAAGAGAAGGAATGGGTAACGTTTTGGGTTGAGTCTGAAGAAGGATCTCGACCCGAAACATCACCCATTCCATCTCCTCGGGGATGCTGCCTGTCCCGCTGAGTGCCTCCAGCATTTGTGTCTAACTCCCATATGCTTTCCCTGTTCTTTCTAAATATGTCCCATTATTTTCAATGTTAAGCTTCTGTACGGTCATGTCCCTATGTTATTGGTGTTAGTTTATTATTGTCACATGTATCAGGATACAGTGAAAATTGTTTGCTTGCTCGCTATCCACTCTAATCAGATAATATTATACATGAATACTATCAAGCCGTGCACAAGAAAAACAGGTAAAGCAAAGAGAAAAATACCAGTGTACATAATATAATTTCTCAGCTCGTAGCGCATGAGTTCAAGAGAAAAATTCCAATGTTTGCAATGAGGTAGGTTGGAAACTCGGGACAGTAACTCATGAAGAAGTGGAAGTGTTGGTGTGCTGTTTTAGTCATAGCTTCAATGTGGTTGGTTCAGGACAGGTTGATGGTGATATTTACACTTTGGAATTTGAAGCTCTCAACCATCTCCACCAATGATGCTGATACTCCACCACGCTTCCTGAAGTCAATAACTAGCTCCTTCATCTTGCTGACATTGGGAGGAAGCTTGTTTTCCTGACACCCCATAACTAAGCTATCTATACCCTTCCTGTGTTCGCGATCTGGCCCACAACCATGCTGCTGCAAACTTGTAAATGTAGTTAGAGCAAAATTTGGTTGCACAGTCATGAGTGTATGGGGAGTATAGTAGAGGGCGGCGAAGGCATCCTTGTGGGGCACCAATGTTATTCTATTGCTATTCCCTTGCAGTCCATTGCCATTGTACGCAGCTGTTTACTTTGCATTCAAGTTTTGTCATCTACGTATTTTTATTTTTGATTTTCACCTAGCTGTAGGTCATTCATTCATATGACTAAAATATAACTATTAATAGACCTATTAATGACTCATGGGAATATTGCTGTCAATTATCCTGCAGTCGGAATGGCAATCATTTATTTACCTTGAGCCTCTGTCGTCTGTCTTTAAGCCAGTGTTTATTCATGGTGTTACTAACTCTTTCATTCCATGGATCTCAACTAGAGCATCATTTCACCATATCGCCAATATCGGCTTACTACACTTAATGTTTTTTTTTGTGTGGTATTTGCCCCAATTTAATTTTTTTTGGCTAACAGATTTGTTTCTCCTGATATCTTCTGGAAGATCTTGCAGTTACATTAAAAAAAACTTGCTTGCATAATGCAGCACGTGATAAAACATTAAATTGTGGTAAAAGCAGTTAATAAAGATACATGTTTAAGAAGGAACTGCAGATGCTGGAAAATCGAAGGTAGACAAAAATGCTGGAGAAACTCAGTGGGTGAGGCAGCATCTATGGAGCGAAGGAAATAGGCAACATTTCGAGACCCAAGAAGGGTTTTGACCCGAAACGTTGCCTATTTCCTTCGCTCCATAGATGATGAAGATACATGTTTGTAACTGCCATTGTAGTAATTGCTTGGACAAGTCTTTTTTGCAGTCTTTGTTGTTTTGATGAAAAAGATGAGGGACAATGACATTTTGGTGCTTCTACTTTGATGTCGCATTCAACCATATTCTGCTTTAGTTAGAGGCTAGGAAAGGTTGAGTCCTGAATTGGTTAAGTTGCCTTCCAGGTAATTATAGTTGTAAGGAATCTGTCTGACTATTTGCAGATATCAAACAATGGTGATAATTATCCTCCCTTAAAGGAAATTAACTCTCTTTATTTTGTTTTTATGCCTTGCAAAGTAGTGGTTTAGGGAGTGTTATAGAGGGATCTATGTGTGCAGGTATATAGATCCTTGAAAATGGCGTCACAAGTTGGCATCACAATTGGCAGCCCTGCCAACAGTCTGTCTGTTTTTTCGTCTTTTAAAAAAAAAATGTTAGTGTGTGTTAAAAGTTTGTGTAAATGTTCTCTGGTTTGTTTTATGTGGGGGGAGGAGGAAACTTTTTTTCAGTTTTTTACCCTGCCGGATATGTGATTATTTTCCGGATCACATGTCCAGTCGCTCTGCGACCTAATATCGATGGTGCTGAGGCTGACTTTGAGCCCCACCGCGAGGCGTGGACTTAATATCGGAGCCGATCCTTTGCCTGGGATCGCTCCAACCGCGGCCTGCGGACTTCACCGTTGAGAGCTCACAGTCTTAGAAGAGGCCGAATCGGGAAGCTCCAAACGATGCAGAGGCTCGACCAGCCCTGACGCGGGGTCTGATCGTCGGCACGGGGGAGCTGACATCCCCCCCCGATGCAGGAGCTGATCGCCCCGACACAGAGGGCCCAAACGCCGCCAAACGGGAGTCAAGATTGTCCCATTAATGGAGGGCTCGAGGCACCCGACTGTGGGAGAGCAAAGAAGGGAAGAGATTTGAACTCTTTTTGCCTTTTTTGCCTTACATCACAGTGAGGAATGTGGAGGAGTCACTGTGGTGGATGGATATGTTAAAATGTATTTTGTGTGTTCCGTTGCTTTTTATTTGTATGACTGACTTGGCAAAGGAAATTCCGCAAATGTTGTAAAACATACTTGGCTAATAAAGTATTATTGTGATATTCTGTTTGTGATAAGGTGGTCAAAAGGGCTTTCGGCACATTGGCCTTCATCAGTCAGAGTATTGAGTATAGAAGTTGGGAGGTCATGTTGCAGTTATAAAACATGTTGGTGAGGCCACATTTAGAGCATTGTGTTCAGTTTTGGTTACCATGTTATAGGAAAGATAAGGTCAAGCTGGAAAGAGTGCATAGAAGACTTGCGAAGATGTTGCCAGAACACCAGGGCCTGAGCTATATGGCGAAGTTGAGCAGGCTAGGACTTTATTCAATAGACAATGGGTGCAGGAGTAGCCCATTCGGCCCTTCGAGCCAGCACTGCCATTCAATGTGATCATGGCTGATCATCCCCAATCAGTACCCTGTTCCTCACTTCTCCCCATATCCCCTGACTCCGCTATCTTTAAGTGTCCTTGGAGAACAGGAGGATGAGGGGTGATCTTATAGAGGTATACAAAATTATGAGAGGAATAGTAACTTTTTCTTACACAAAGGGTGGTGGGTGTATGGAACGGGCTGCTAGAGGAGGTAGCTAAGGCAGGTACTATCGCAGCGTTTACGAAATATTTAGACAGGTGCATGGATAAGAGAGGTTTAGAGTGATATGGGCCAAATGCAGGCAGGTGAGACTCGTCTAGTTGGGGCATGTTGGTCGGCATGGGCAAGCTGGACCACACATTTCCATGCTGTACGACTCTGCTACCACATGTTAATCCTGTTGTCATACTTGACCTAATTAAATAGCTGGCAGGTATTAAAACACTTGCAAATGTTGACATTATAGATTTTATGCAGTTAATAATAAGTTACCCTTGAAATAGAAATATTTACTGGATATCTCTAAGATGGACATCATTATTAACCTGCGTCTCTGCATCTCTGTGCGCACTAAATAAATGAATACAGGGCTCGAAATTAACAGTTGTCCGGTTGCCTATTGGCCACCGAAAGTCCCGCCGGGCAACCTAAAAGCCGTGTCATTTTGGCCGGCTTGGCAAGTACCTGGGACACCTGCCGTTCAAGTCTGAGCGGGCCCCCCTCTCTAGTTCTATCACACATATTAATGGTTGCCCAGTTGCCAATGGCCACCCGTACTCTAGTTCTATCCAACACATTTGTCAAGAGTCAAGATTATTTTATTCTCTCACGTCCCATTTAGAACAATGAAATCCTTACTTGCTGCAGCAACAATATATAACACACACACACACACACACACACACACACACACACACACACACACACACACACACACACACACACACACACACACACACACACATATATATTATATATATATATAATAAATATATTATTAAAAGTCTCATCTTGACCACTTCCTGTTGCACTGTGTTGATTTTATAAAAAACGCTGCCACTTATGGCTGTGATATTTGGCCATCTTACTCAGAGTCACCCCTGCTGGTAAGGACAAGAGGATTTTTCCCATCGATTAATAATAAAAGACTTGTTTAATGTTTTAAAAATGTTGAGATTCTCTCTCCTGAAGGCCACACCCCTTCTGGAGGGACTATAAAACCAGGAAATGCAGAGGTGCCTCAGTTCTCTGCAAGATGGGGGAAGCGAGAGGTTGCAATTCTCAGTCTGAGCTGTGCATAACACTGAGCACATGTCTACTAAACTGTGAGTGGTTTTACTGACCTGTCAGTGCCCTTAATGTGGTTTGAAAATGTTGTTTGAAAGTGCAAAAGTGTTTTTTGGTTTGAGAATGCAAAAGTTGCCTTGCCTAATTGGAAAAGTTGGTTTGAGAATGCTGAAGTTGCCTTGCCTAATTGCAAGAAGGGGGAGGGAGGGGTCACGACTCTCTGTCTTTAGTGTCCTTGCACCCAGCTTGAAATGGTATGAAACTGCACTCGAATTTGTTGGCCTTGCATCTTGCTTGAAATGGTATGAAGCTGCACTCGAATTTGGTGGCCTTGCACCCTGCTTGGTGGTAGGAAACTGCACTCAAACTTGGTGGCCTTGCACTCTGCTTGAAGTGGTATGACACTGCACTCGAATTAGGTGGCCTTGCACCCTGCCTGAATTGGTAGGAAACTGCACTCAAATTTGGTGGCCTTGCACCCTGCATGAAGTGGCAGGAAACTGCACTTGAATTTGGTGGCCTTGCACCCTGCGTGGTGGCATTTCAAGGAATAGCTGTGAGTCAACTGCCAGCCCACCAGCCTTGAGTGAGTGAGCTGACAGCACACCAGGCTTGAGTGACTGAGCCGCCAGCCCCTAGAATCCATTAGGCCCACAATGTCCATACTAGCCCTCTGGAAACTCAAGAATCCCTTCAGCCCTCCCGTGTGAAACTGGGTCCCACTTAGTCTAGTATAATATATGTGTTGTGTGTGTATGTGTATAATATATATACCCACACACACAATTTCCATCCTGGGATTAATAAAGTTATTTTGTATAGCATTGTGTGTAGGAAGGAACTGTAGATGCTGGTTTAAACTGAAGATAGACACAAAAATCTGGAGTAACTCAACAGGTCAGACAGAATCTCTGGACAAAAGGAAAATATTATGTTTTGGTTAGGTCTGAAAAAGGTTCCTGCACACCTTTGGAATGTGGAAGGAAACGAGCACCCAGAGAAAACCCATGTGATCAAAGGGAAAACCCATGTGATCCTCCCACATCCCAAAGACGCATTGGCTTTGTAGGTTAACTTGTCACTGTAAAATTTCCCCTAATGTCTAGGGAGCGGGTGAGGAAAGTGCGATAACACAACTTGTGTGAATGGGTGGTAGATGAAAAATCTGGAGAAAATCAGCGGGTAAGGCAGCATCTATGGAGCGAAGGAATAGGCGACGTTTCGGGTCGAAACCCTTCTTCAGACTGATGTCGGGGGGTAGAGGGGGCGCGGGAAAAAGAAAGGAAGAGGTGGAGACAGTAGGTTGTGGGAGAGCTGGGAATGGGAGGGGAAGAAGGGAGAAAGCAAGTGCTACCTGAAATTGGAGAAGCCAATGTTCATACTGCTGGGGTGTAAACTACCCAAGCGAAATATGAGGTGCTGTTCCCCCAATTTGTGGTGGGCTTCACTCTGGCCATGGAGGAGACCCAGGACAGAAAGGTAGGATTTGGAATGGGAGGAGGAGTTGAAGTGCTGAGCCACCGGGATATCAGGTTGGTTATTGCGAACTGAGTGTAGGTGTTGTGCGAAGCAATCGCCAAGCCTGCGCTTGGTCTCACCGAGGTTGATCATACACTGAATAATCCAACCACATTTTTGTTTGGAAATGGAAAGAAATGATAGAAATTGCGTTCATTGCAATGTGTAAAAAAAAGTTGAGATGCAGTATTATAATGTTGCTGCATGTCATTGCGGTATATATCATGTCTTGATTGGTGAATATGTTTAGTTTGTGACTTTATTTGAAGCAGAAATAATATGTGAATGCTTCATTGAGCATATTTCCGACTGGTAAATACGCACTCCGACCGAGCACATTATCGCAACCTAAAAAGCTGCCTAGGTTGCCGGGCTGGAAACAGAAAAAAAGTTAAGTGAGAGCCCTGGAATAGTGACTATTCTGGGTCACGAGTGACATTCCTAGCACATAGTCTCGTAAATTAGAAAATATATGCTAAAAATTGTTGTGATCACACTGTTAATGGTGCAGTCAGTATTGTTATTCTTGCTGGTTTCATATTTTGTGATGGTGAGAAACCTGATCGTCAGTGATGATCAATTTTAGAATAGGTGCCCAGCTTGTGTTTAAAACTTAATTTATTTCCATACATATAACTGCTTCAGAAAATGTACCATTTAATTTGCAAGTTAAATTAATTAAATTAAAACTCATACCCCATGAATTCTGAAAAGGGTCTTGGTTTTGTTGGTTTAGTGTATATCAACTATATGTTTCCAATTTTCTCTAAAGAAGGCTTAAAAAGCCATTGAATATATTCCAAAATGCTAAGCATTTTTTTGGACACTCGGGAGCTCTTCTACTGTTACGTTATTGTGGGACAATGTGACCTCTGACGAAGACTTATTCAGTTCTACTCTTCCAGAATTTAACTAATGGATTGTGTTTTGAGGAAAGTTCATTTGACTGAATATTTAAATGATTACAACTATGTCTGCTATTTTTTTCATTTTGTGTAGCTTGTAGCTAGAGAAAATAAGCAGTGAGAAAATATAAGCAGTGAGAAAATGTGGCATTACCTATTGAAATTTCTGCTGATGGGTTACAACTTTTAGTTTCTCCAGCTATTGTGGATAAGTAATTCATTTCAATAATTTTCATTTGTTTTGCAAAGTCAGTTCCAATATGAAAGCAAAAACTTGGAACTGAATTGTCCTTATGCATATTTAATTAACTTCTAATCTGATGATGCATCTTGGATGGTTTTGAACATGTTGCGTAAATATAAGCTGCGATGCTTGATGGCATGAGACATCACAATCAAATCATCCTAATCTAAAGTGCTCTGGGCTTCCTAATTTTCATACCATGGACCAAAGTAATAACTAAATATCTTTCCCTGTATAATTGTGGTTTAATTAATGTAAAAGCAGTATAACTAATGAAAACGATAGACACATTCATAATGTATTAATTGTATTACAATTGTGCAGATTTTAATTCTATAAATCAATCAATTTTCCTTATTTTGAACCAAAAACTCTTCTTTTAGATAGGTTTTAAGTCTAGACTTAAAGGAGTCGAGATAAAGCAGTTCTGATAAGAAGAGGGATGCTGTTCCACAGTCTAGGTGCTGCAACTGCAAAAGTGCGGTCACCCCCGAGCTTAAACCTGGACCGCGGGATAGTCAGTAGCCCCAAGTCGGCCGACCTGAGTGACCTGGAGGTGGAATGGTGGGTTAGGAGATTTTTGATATAGGTGGGGGTAAGCCCGTTAAGGGCTTTGTATACATATAACAGGAGCTTGAAATTGATTCTGTACCGTACTGGGAGCCAATGGAGAGAGGCCAGAATCGGGGTGATGTGGTCCCTTTTACGGGTACCCGTCAGAAGTTTCGCTGCGGCGTTTTGGACCAATTGCAGGTGGGACAGGGATGATTGGCTGATGCCAGTGCGTAGGGAGTTGCAGTAATCAAGGCGGGAGGAGATAAATGAGTGGATGATCTTTTCAAGGTTGTTGAATTGGAGGAATGGTTTGATTTTAGCTATCGTGCGAAGCTGGAAGCAGCTAGGTTTTACCACAGCATTGACTGTCAAGCTTTAATGCGGAGTCAAATATCATGCCAAGGTTCTTGATGTGTGGTTTGAGTAAGGAGGTTAGGCTTAGTAAGAACCTGAGGGGTATCTTTTTCACACAAAGGGTGGTGGGTCTATGGAACGAGCAGCAGGAGGAGGTAGTTGAGGCAGGTACTATTGCAATGTTTAAGAAACATTTAGATAAGTACATGGATGGGACAAGTTTACGAGGATATGGGCCAAACGCAGACAGGTGGGACTAGTCGAGATGGGACATGTTGGGCTGAAGGGCCTCTATCCATGCTGTATGACTCTGACTCTATGAGCACATTTATTTATTGAGAAGGCTGCCAGTTCAGCCCGAGAACGTGCAATTTTATTTGAACTATTTTGTTTGAATGGCGATACAACTCAAATTCAATACATGTTTGCACTTGGGTAGGGTAGTCAGGCACAAGTTAAAACACCCAAAATATTATGAATTTCCTCAATTTTTGTGAAAAAGTGCGCTTGGATGTACCCTTTGATTTACCTTTTGTTTGGGTTTGTTAGGCTTTTAGGGACGTACTTGGACAAGATAAGACTGGAGGGATGCAGACTTAAGGGCCTGTCCTACAAGCATGCAACTCCATGCGATGAGCCGTCCGGCGTCGCGGGGCAGGTCCCACTTCGATCGCCAGAGCTGTGCGGAGTTTGTCCCGACATCGCGCGGGGCTCCGAAAAACTGACTGTTCGAAAATTCCGCGCGGCAATGGCTTGTCGGCTCGCAGTCGCCTCGACGCATTACACACCGCCTCGACGTCGTGCCTCCGTGACCCTCTCTGTAGGTGCCTCCATGACCCTCTACGTGTGTGGCTCCGTGGCCCTCTGTGTGTGTGTGTGTGTGTGTGTGCCTCTGTGCCCATCTCTGTATGCCCCTCTCTGTCCTGGCAAACTTACCTTAAGACTTCGCTCCAAGTTCGCCTCACTTTGCGCCGCGTTGCGCCACTCACCCGACCTCCACGCGGCCCCCCGCTGCCGGTTTGGTCGCGCTTGTCGCATGCAGGCGCATGCTGGTGGGAACGGCCCTGTACAGGGGATCACCCGACCTCCACGCGGCCCCCGCTTCTAGTTTGATCGCGCTCATCGCATGGAGTCGGATGCTGGTAGGACAGGCCCTTGAATGTGGATAAATGGGATTGCAATCACTCAGCATGGGTGAGATTGGCTATAAGGGTATGTTTATGCGCCATACTTGTTTTGACTATGATTTAAAAGTCCACACACTGACTGATTTCAGGATAGACTAAGAACATTGATGTGATATGGCAAATTGTTGGTTGAAAGTTGTCACATTGGTTGTGAAAACATCCTTTGCAATGTCCTTAAGTTTTTCAAATTTAATTATCTATGGCAGCATTTCCATTGTTGTGACCTCCCTCGTTCCCTCCCCCCTCCCGGCCTCGACGTGCGAGAGGGGTTGTTTTGAAAGCACTGTTGGCGGATTTGCGAGCAGCGGCCGCTATCGCCCCGATAACGGCCGCTGCCTGCCAATCCGTTAACGGCGCTTTCAAAACAACCCCTCTCGCACGCCGAGGCCGGGAGGAGAGAGGGATGGAGGCTTCCTTCCGCCGTTTGAAGCAACTGCACCAAATATCCTATAGCTATAGGATCTTTGAGCTGCACCGCTCAGCCCCGCACCTTGCTGTTGGCTGGCAGAGGAGGGGAGGCGGTGGCGAGGAGTTCCATTCCTGCCTATATTCAGTCCTCTCTGACATTCCCTGTGCTCCCCTCCCCATCTACCCCCCCAATCTATTCATCACCCTACCCACCTCGCATTGATTCTCCTGCCACCGCCCCATCCATCCTACACTGTTCCCCCAATTCATCCTGTACTGACCCCCCTTCCCATCCATCCTGCACTTCTCCCCCATTCATACTGCAATAATCGCACATTCATCCCGTACTGACCCCCCCCCATCCATCCTGTAGTGATCTCTCCATTCATCTTTTACTGATCCCCTCATTCATCCCGTACTGATTCCCTCATGCATCCCGTTCTGATCCCCCATTCATCCTATACTCATCCCCTCATTCATCCTGCAGTGATCCTCCACTCATCCTGCACAGACCCTCCGATCCACACTGTCCTGACCCCCCCCCCCCCCCATTCATCCTGTACTGATCACCCCCTATTCAAGAAGAATGAAGGGAACAGTTTGAAGAAGGGTCTTGACCCGAAACGGTGCCTATTTCCTTTACTCCATAGATGCTGCCTCTCCCACTGAGTTTCTCCAGCATTTTTGTCTACCCCCATTCATCCTGTACTGATCCCCCCCCCCCCATCCATCCCGTACTGATCCCCCCCATTCAACACCACTGACATCCCCCGTGCTCTCACCTCACAATTTTACATACTCCAACCAACACGTACTAATTCACCTGCCTCAATCCACCCATTCCGCACTGATTGCCTTCTCAACTAATAGAAATTGCATTAATTGTGATGTGAAAAAAGAGTTGAGATATTGTATTATAATTTTGCTGCATGTCATTGTGGTATATATCATGTCTCGATTGGTGAATATGTTTAGTTTGTGTTATTTGAAGCAGAAATAATATGTGAATGTGGACAGAAGTGCTGGAGAAACTCAGCAGATGCGACAGCATCCATGGAGCAAAGGAAATGGGCAACATTTCGGGCCGAAATCTTCTTCAGACTGATGGGTTTCGGCCTGAAACGTTGCCTATTTCCTTTGTTCCATAGATGCTGCTGCACCCGCTGAGTTTCTCCACCACTTTTGTCTACCTTCGATTTTCCAGCATCTGCAGTTCCTTCTTGAACATAATATGTGAATGCTTCATTGAGCATAATTCCGACTGGTAACTACACACTTCGTCCGAGCACATTATCGCACGCGTCATGCAAATCGTCTTAAATAACCACCTAAACTGTCATTTGGCAACCAAAAAAGCTGTCAAGGTTGCTCGGCTGGCAACAGGGAAAAAAAGTTAAGTGAGAGCCCTGGTACACAACAAACAGATGCCGTTGCTTTGATCAAGTGTTTTGCAATTAGGCATTGTACATGTTTCTCACCTAGAAACATTCTAGCCATCAGACAAAATGTCCACAGTTTTGGAGTTCAATTAAGAAATTGCATGTGCGTTTACTAAGGCATTTGAGTAGGTGTTGAATTAAAGGCTATTCCAGAAAGTAAAAGCTCATGGTGTAAGGAGTAACTTGTTTATGATGTGAATAGATAGGTTGAGTGACAGGAAACATAAACTAAATATTAACAATCTTTTTTCCTATTGACAAGGTGCAACAGGTTGTGAGCCATAAGGATTGATGTTGGTGTCTAATTTACTTTATATTAATGTCAGATGAAGACTACAAAGATCGGTTATGTATTTTGTCAGAAGGTGGATTCACTGGGAGTTGACTTTTCTTACACCTTCCTTGGAATGATATTCATCTAAATGTATTGACTGTAAATAGTAATTAGGAAGTTTGATTAGTCAGGTTTAATTTGGTTCATGGTTGTCATGGGTCACAGCACAAAATGGATGATAGATTCTCAAAAATTCTCATATTTCTTAGATTCTCAGGAATAATTCCTTCCTGATTTCTGAACTATCCTTTCATATGTTAGGGTACTGTCTGATTCACTTTTACCCCATTGCGAACATTGGACTTTGTCTCTAGAAACTATGCGCTGCAATGCTGAGAACTATATTCTGCACTCTCTATCATGCCCTTTGCTCTCCTATAGTTCTTGAGTTTGGTTTGATTGAATTTATATAGAGTATTGAGTAAGTATTATAGAGCATTATCTGATTTGATTGAATAGCATGCCAAAACAAATCTTTCCATTGTACCTGAATGTGAGGATTCGAGGTTTGCTTGGATATAAACTTTATAATACCTGACCCAACCTTGGTGAATTCAATCCCAGCCCATGCTTGAATACTTATTTTTTTCCATAGCTGATTTGCCCTGACATGGAAACATTTGCAGACAGGCTGAATAAAACGGCTTACGTTTTTGCACATCTGTTGCTGCAGATTAAGACTAGAGGATTCACGTGCTAATACTAAACAAATCTGGATTATCGTGGCTGCGGTGGCAATGTGTAGCCTGAGCCAATCTGAACGCCAATGCTTTGTCTAAATATACTCCTTGGTCTATCCTGAAAAACATGGCTCATTCATTTAGCAATTATGCACTCACTCTGGTATCAACAGTGCCAGGTATCATCTTCAAGAGCAGGAGAGATTGTCAAATGCAGCATTTAATTATAATTTGAAGTGTTTGACAACTAATTTATAAATACCTTACAGATGTCAAATCACTACTCAGAACAAACACATCTGTATGTTTAAATTTGAATTTGAGAATGATAATCAGAAAAAGGAAGTGGGAATGCTGTTTTATTTCTTGTCTGTCCCACTGACTGAGGGGAGGGTGTAGAATATGCACTGATTTCCTGTTTGGGATCACTAATTCTTATTTGTGAAGTTTTCTATACATGGGTCTTCTGTTCAAGACACATGGTCTGTGGAATATTTTACACTTTGCAGCTCCAGAGGATCATCTGTGTTTAGTCATGATTTTGAAGTTCAACGTGAAAACCTCCCTCTTCACCAAATATCACATTGCAAATGCAGGTCAGAGATGATCTTAAATCTTCATGGAGGCGATCAAATTCCATAACCACATGTCTTGAACATGGTGGTGTTGACCTCTACCCCATGCTGCTTGTTTTGTATTTTGATTAGAGCAAGAAGGTACCCGGACTGCAGTAAAATGTCACAAAATATGTGGTACTCGCACATGGGCACGGACGTGGGTATGGGTTGGGGGTTTAAAATGCAATTCTTTGAATTGGGTAATGGGTTTTATTGGTTGATTACCAATAACTAATTTTCAATTTCTGGTAAGTACTGATCGGAATTGTATTTAAGCCACGTTCACGAGAAAGCTTGTTTGTCCTGTCAGTCAGAAGTGCTTGCTGACCAACTGCGAAATTAGTTATTCCAGTGCGAATTGACATTGCTCTTGTGGGAGTACTCTTTGTTGGAGTACAGGCCATGTTGCTCTCAGTCTTGCTGGCAACAGCATACAAGATCTGCTGATGTTTCAACAGGTGGACTTTTACTATTTTAATCAGTTGATTATGTTCCTGGTGACAGTGTTGGGCCTTCCTTTTGCACGATGGGCACCGGGCCTCGCTTTCATGGTCTTTAAGGTGCTTCACGGTGTTTGGAAAAGAGCAACATCAAAAGCCACTAAAGAGGAATCCTGTGAAAGCTGCGTCCAGTATGTGGATCCTTGTGATTCTTTGAATAATATGAAAAAAGTGGTAAACCGTTCCTTTTTATTTATCACCATGATAACTATATTCTAAGCATGAGTTTCCACATTGTACTTAAATTGGCAGGTTTCAGTTAAAACTTGTCTGGAGGTGAAATAACAGCCCTAACCTTTTTTGGCAAAATCCATTTAAGCAAAAAAAAACCTGACCTTTTTATCTGAATGTCGAGCCAAACGTGGAATGCAAATATGTAACCACTATTTAATGTGGCTTTAAAAATACCGTTTTTCTCTGCCAGTAGAGATGGTGTGTCTACGCCTCTGGGATGGGTGGCGCAGAAGTAATTTAAATGAATCCTTGAAAAGGATAATTTTAAGGTTTGTGACCTGCAATTCTAACAAGGTAAAATTAACAATTTCATGCTTTACTTCATGTGTTAAACCTGAACTGTGATCATGTTTGCAGCGTTTTTTAATGCATAGACAGTAATGATTAAATGTTTGTTACAAACCAATGCCTAATGGGAAATAGAGCCGTTAAAACAATCTTTATTTATTAAGTAATTTGAGGCAAGTAAGTCTGGGTATGATATTTCAAAATCTAAATGATGATCTTCTGAGGGTATCGCACGCCAGTATATTGTTGATAGATTAACTGCACAAATCAGTGAACTTCTTGATTCACAAGCTGATTACAATGCCCCTACTATTTTCCCAGACAAAAAGCAGTTCTCGTGAGACTGCGATCTATGATGGAGCTTGATATTTAGTTATGAATCAGATCAACTGGCTCATTATTAGGAGAACTTTGAATTGGATTAGAATTAAAGTATCACAAATATGTTGGAATCAAAATGCACTTTTTAGAATTAGTTAGTTTTCTAGACTTAGTACTCAATTCAAATACTTTATCCTGTTACCCAGTTAATATTGGTAAATTGTGCTTATAATGAAAATAATCAGTAAAAGTCTACAGTTAACAAGGACATTTCTAGCTCTGTGTTTTAAGGGGTGGATCTTAGAAAACTGAAATGAAAGGGGATTGAAAAAGGAAGGACAAGGCTATGATAGGAATTTAAAACAAGGATGACCGTTTTAAGAGCAAAGCCATTGTATGCCAACGAATACAGTGGGCTTTGACTGCAGCTTTTTGATACAAACATCCAAGTTATCCTATATTTATGCATCTCTTCTATTTTCTATCTTAGAGAGATTGAAATACTTGCAATTTCCCTTTGCAGTGTAAGCAACATTTGCAATTGAATCTAACTTGCTTTGTTCAAAATGTAATTGTTTGCTACCACAGCCTTAAGGGCCTGTCCCACTTGGGCATCTTTTGCGCGTCACGCAGGTGGCGCACAAAGATTTTGTGAATCCCCAAATTCTGGGGCGCCGCGAGCGACCGCGTGTCACTGCCTACGCCACCACGTCTCACCATGTGCCATGCGCGCATCATGGACGCATGACGCGTACACGGTTGCGTTGTGCGTTGTGACGCGTAAATGATGTCACATAAATAACTCCCAAGTGGGACAGGCTCTTTAGGCCATCTGCTGCTCCTATAGTGGGGGATTCAAGATCCCTGGGTGGGGGAATCAAAAACTGGAGGGAATAGGTTTTATATGAGAGAGGTGACATTTAACAGGAATTTGAGGGGCAACTTTTTCCAGATAGACTGGAATAGGTATGTGGAACAAACTGCCAGAGGAAGTATGTGTAGGAAATAACTGCAGATGTTGGTTTAAATCGAAGGTAGACGGGCAGCATCTCTGGAGAGGAGGAATGGGTGACGTTTCGGGTCGAGACCCTTCTTCAAACTGATGAAGGGACTTGACCCAAAACGTTACTCCAGCATTTTGTGTCTGCCAGAGGAAGTAGATACTGCCCGATGCAGATACAACAACAATATTTAAAATATATTTGGACAGGTCCATGGACAGGAAAGGTTTGGAGGGATATGGATCAAACACTGGCAAATGGGACTACCTTAGATGCAGGCACGTTCCGTCAGGGTAGGCAAGGTAGGCATTGCCTACCCTGACTAATATTATAAAATGGTAATTAAATATAAATAGTAAAGGCATGGGAGAATAATGCCTACCTAAGAGATCGATCTCTTAGGTAGGCATAATTCTCCATGCCTCTCATCCGCAGTGCATGGAACACGCAAAGGGCTGTGCAGCCCACGTGCCGTCGATGATGCTTAAAGCCGTCAATTTCCAGGGGACTGAAGGCAGATGAAGTTCTGACTTTGCAGTACTGCGCATGCGCAGCAGCAAACTGCGCCTGCGCAGCGCAGGTTTCTTGGCGGGTTTTTCAAACATGGATTGCCATTATCTTAAGAAACAAAGAGAGAAGAATGGAGTTTGTGTGCAAATGATGTGGTTACTAGATATCTTGGTACTTTATGTTTTTAAATACCATATTTCCAGGCAATAAAGACGTATTTTTTTACCCAAAAATATGGCACGAAAATTTACATGTGTTTTGGAAGCCGAAGTTGGAAGGTTGTTAGCCAAGAAAGATAGACTTGGCTATCCCTCAGTACAACAACAACAAGAACTATGTTGTTGTACTGAGGGATAGCCAAGTCTATCCCTCATTGCTGGCAGCTGATGGGAAGCGGCTGTAAAAGGACAGCGTCGCTGGGGAGGGGAGAAGGAGGGGGTCGGGGATCATACCAGCAACTCACTTGCCGCGACGCTCCGGGTGCGGAGCCACCGCATTGTGGGTGGCGGGAGAAGCAGCTCGGGTGGCTGCGAGCGGCCGCCAGGACCGGACAGCTTGGGTGGCTGCGCCAGCCTCACTCATGTCAGCCGCTTCCCGCAAATCCTTAAGTTCCGACAGCGCGATCAAGGGACCAATGGAGCTTACTCGGCTGTCGGAAATTAAGCATTTGCGGGAAGCGGCTGACATGAGCGAAGCAGGTGAGAGATGTTCACATGGAGAGCCCTGCCAAAGGTGAGCAGGCCGGCTGAAGGCGCTGAGATGGTGTCCACTGTCTGGTCCCAGCAGCCGCTCGCAGCCACCCGAGCTATTTCCCTCCCTGGCCACAATGCGGTGGCTCCATGCCCGGATGCCGCGGCAGCGGTGAGTGAGTTACTGGCCCCCGGCCCCCTCCTTCTCAACGCTCCTGCCCTCTCCGCAACTTTATCCCTGACCAGACTCCCCACACGCTGTGAAGGGAACTCTCTCCCCCAATTGGTCCCTTCAACAAGTATTGTCATTCAATAAGATCACAACTGATTCAACTTGTCCCAGTGTGCTCCCGTTTTTCCCACCATCTCTCCACCTACCGTCACCCTCCACCCCCACCCATTCAGTAATTCAGAATGAAAGAGATTTGGAAGTCTTGGGCAAATTGCTTTCTTCATTTTTATTTTGAGCATGGGAAAATCTATGTCCCACCAGCCTTTCAAAATTTAGCAACTGAAAAGGGTGCAATTTCATTGCCGGGAAATATGGTACTTTATTAAGAGATTTGGCTTTTGAAGACTTTATAAAAGTCGACTGACAACTTACAGAGAGAACAATCCGCGCATGCCGGTTGAAGATTTTTTTTAAAGCCGACTGACTGCCTACCCTGAGTAATTACTCACGGCACGTGCCTGCTTAGATGGGATAACTTTGTCAGCATGGATGAGTAATGTTTTAAGGGCCTGTGATGTGCGATTCTATGACATTCTCATCAACACATTATTAAATTCAACATTCATCGTGACAACAATCTGCATTGGCATCAAGTCATCCTAAATTCTGCTTCAATTCCTTGGCTGCAACATTATAGTATTCCATTGTCATTTTTGTATTTACTGATCTATGTGGACGCTGGTTCCCAATGTAGCTAGCTTGAAATGTGCATCTTTGTTGAAAATCTTTCCAACGCGAGTCCTCCCCCTGACCTCCAGTGAGTTACCCTTTCCTTCGCACTCCTTCTGCTGTTGTAGTTTAGCCATTCTCTGATATTGCTTTCCTTTCCTCCTCTAAAATGTCGCTTAAAAAAATTTGCTTAAGCATACTTTTCATTATTCCTTCCATACCACTTTTAACTTGTTGTGCATGTACAAATAAATATTTGAATATTTTTTGCATAAATGTATCTGCTTGAAAGAGGAGATATGAAGTAGTTTATTTTTAAATTACCAAAGCAGGGAAACATGCTTAGTTTGGAAATGTTGTGGCTACACAAACACTGAAAGCCCAGTGATGCTATTTTGGGCATGTTTCCATACCTGGGTAAACATTATTAATCACAGTAGTTTATTTTAATCCCAATGGTTCATAGCAAAACCAAATTAATGTTAAATATTGCTATTTTCTTTCAATCTTACAAGTGTCCAAAGAAAATGATTTTTCTCTTTTAAACTGAATTCGTGAAGGAATTAGTTTGTAAATTAAATTATTTTAATAGGTTGCTTCTTCACCCATATCTGCTACGAACTTTTTAACCACTAAATTATGGGACTAGAATTAGTCATTTACGGGACTTCAGGAGATAGTTTATCAGATAGTTGTGTAATCTGCTACAGCCGGGTTTTCTCATGGTAATGCTATCCTTTGCTTCTTATGCATGAAAAATGGGTTAGAGCCATAACTAATCCATCAGCAACTTTGTTTCAAAATGCAGAAATAAACCATAATCAGTAAATTCTGTTTTCTCACAGAGTTATCATAAATTATATGATAACCCTGTAAGAAGTGCAAATAGCTGGGCATGTGTATGAATTGGAAATATTTATTTATGTACAACATGTCTCTCTGAGGACCTTTCAGTGCTTCTACTCTGGGGCTGTAGAAAGCATCTTGTCCGGCAACATTTCAATCTTGTTTGGGAACAGCTCTGCCCAGGACAGGAAGACTCTGCAGAGAGTAGTGCGTTCGGCCGAAAGCACTATGGGAATAACACTCACTCCCCTGCAGGACCTATACACCAGGGGATGCAGATCCAGAGCCATCAACATAATGAGGGACCCCTACCACCCCAGCCACGGACTATTCCAGCTGCTATGGTCAGGCAAGCGCCTCCGTTGTCATGTTGTGAAAACAGAGAGGATGAGACTGAGTTTCTTCCCACAGGCCATCAGGACTGTAAACTCTTATCTCACCAGGGACTAATTTACTGTGGTGTTTCTTTTTTCTTTTTTTTTCTAAAATGTAAATACTGGTTCTGTTCTATTGTTCTGTTGTTTTTGCACAATCCGCAGGCATTGCCACTTTCATCTCATTGCACGTCTTGTATGTGCATGTGACAAATAAACTTGACTTGTCTTGACACGTTTGTAGTGCATGCGAATCGCAATTCACAAGTAGAAAAGTTATTTAATTTTACTGGTACGTCAACACAATAAATTTCAGCTCAATGCTTTAGGCAGATATATGATACAAATACAAAAGGCTGTTTCTCCTGATTTTGTTTGGAGGATGTAAAATGAGGAAAACATTTGGTAGAGTTTTTTTTCTTTTAAAATGCACAGGGTGACTGTAAAGAGAACCACCTATTCTCACGAAGCTTGCAGAAATCGAAGTTTAAGGAGAAAGTAGTGGTGTTTTTAGTTAACATGAATGCATACAGTCCCATTGGTACGTAATTAATCTATTCCCGAGAATGAGTTTCCTCTGGGTGCTCCAGTTTCTTACCACATCCTAAAGATATGTGAGTTTGTAAGTTAATTGGCCTTTATAAATGGTCCTTGGTGTGTAGGAAGTGCTTGATAATGTGGGATAACATTGAACTGGTACAAACGCGTGATCAGTGGTTGATGTGGTATGTTAACTTACGATAAATAAGCATAGGGCCTGTTTCCGACGCGTATCTTTAAACTATACTGTCCATGATTTTCATTTGATTAATATAAACATTTAGTTATTGTCTTCCCCTGTGTGGCTACAATGGTAGAGAATCAGATAGTTCCATGTACAATCGTCTTAACACATCAATTAATGTTGCATTATTTGATAATATAATATACGTGTCATTAGAAGAAATTACCTTGTCGGTTGCCAAAGCAAATCTATTCAGAGGCCTCCCACTGTGAAAAGGTAGTATGCACTTTTGAGGATAATGGTGTCCGCTTGATTACAGGAAGTTCACACGTAAATAGGTTTCTTTTTTGAAGTGCATTTACATAAAATGATACGTTTTGTAAATATTTTCATAAGACCATTTGAAAATTAAGAAATAAGTCTTTAGATGCTGGAAATCCTGAAATTAAAAACGAAAAATGCTGGCATTTGTGGAGAGAAAAACAATTAATCCTTCATCAGAACTGTGAAAATAAATAAG
Source organism: Raja brachyura (assembly GCA_963514005.1). Next base: position 48,790,876 of record OY740788.1, read on the forward strand.
TTTGTTTTGAGTAGCAGAAAAGTTAGGGGAAGGATGGAAAGGACAAAGGGAATATCTCTAATAGGATGAGCCCAGGGTTATGTGGTAATTACGGGAGGAACGGAGTTGTTCTTCTATTTTGTTCTGAACATGGGCAGCACTTCATTCTGTTGGAATCTAACTTTACTCCAGTGAAGTTTCCCTTTTACACTAGGTTAAATATGTCTGATCACTCCGATTCAAGAAGTCAACAACTTGAGCATCTGCATGGCTTGTTTTTTTTGGTGATAGGGATATGTCGTTGAGGGGAAAATGACAGAATGCTGAATCACAATAGATAATCTTGTATACAAGTCTACGTGACTAACTTCACATTTCGGCTATTAAAAATGCTGCATGGAATGAAGAGCAGTCTTTTGATTGACAGTTCTCCTCGACTGATGAGTTATTGCTTGCTTGTTACGTGAATAAAGTTAATTGTCACTCATGTCTCATGTAAATTATTCTGGCAGTTATTGTGGAAATTAGCTGCAGGTGGAGACGTTGATAGAGAAGTTGTAAAAGAGAACATGATCTAAGGAACATAAAAGCTATGAAATGTAGAGCTGTTTCAAATGCACGGCACTGGTGGCGTTACGGGGAAGTGAGAAAACTTGGCCAACATTACGGTGGATGATCTACAGCAGAACTGCCCCGTTCCAATATAAACAGATAATTTTGAAGAATCATAGATTTACTGCACAGCAATGGTCCCTTGCAACCATCTTGTCCATGCTAACAACTATGATACCTAATTACCCCATGATACCATGGTTCTGCTCTAATGCCTTCTAAATGTAATAACATCTGCCTCCTCTATCTCTGGCACTATGTTCCAAATTTTTACCACTGCTATGTGGGCAAAAAGATATGAGTTTCCTTTAAATTTCTCTCACTTTAAATCTGAGAGCTCTAGTGCCGATCCTCGCAGCTTGGAGAAAAGGTTACTGAATATCTGTCCTATCAATGCCCCTCGTAAATTTGTGATCTTCAAACCTAATCTTGTAGAGCGGCACAGTGGCACAACTAGTGGAATTACTGCCTTACAACGCAAGAGACCTGGGTTTGATACAGCTGCTGTCTGTGCGGAGTTTGTATGTTCTCCTTGTGGCAACATAGGTTTTTTTTTCGGGTGCTCCAGTTTCCTCCCACATCCCAAAGACGTGCAGGCTTGTAGTTTAATTGGCCTCTTTAAATTGCCCTTAGTGTGTAAGGAGTGGATGCAAAAATGGGAGAGCATAGAACTACTGTAAGCAGGTGACCGATGATTGGTGGGCCAAACGGCCTCTTCCCTTGCTGTATATTTCAATCAGCCAAATCTCACCAAGTTGTAGAATAGTAAGATTAAACGAGAACTTACCAGTTTGAGGTTTGATCTTTATTTTATGAGGAGTTGCGATGAGGGATTTCGTGAAGAACCCGCCAGCACGCATGCGCGACATACTTCAAAGCCGCGGTGTGGAATCACAGAAAAAACCAAGCCACGAAATGACTTGTTATAGTAAGATTGAAGAGACTCTAGTTACCAGTTTGACTTTATGATCGAGGGTTGGGAGCGGAGGGCACGAAATCCCTCATCGCAACTCCTCATAAAATAAAGATCAAACCTCAAACTGGTAAGTTCTCGTTTAATCTTACTATTTCATTTCGGAGTCACGTGAGTGACTTCGTGAAGACTTCAAAGCTTCTGTGATTTCACGCCCTGGACAACGTCCATGCCATCACACACGCTACTGAAAAGGTGGACAGCAGTAATCAATTTCCGTCACTGTTTCTCTGAAAAAATAATAATATTTATTAATAACAACAAGAAAGGACCCCTCACTGAGGGGTAACTGTATGTTCTCGGCCTGCATCCAGCACGGCTCCTGCGAACATTCCAGGTACGGTGACGGGTTTGTTGTAAAACCGTTGAAAAGTGGCTTCACTGGCCCATCCCGCTGTGGCAAGTATCTGGTCCATGGGCACCTCCATGGCCTTTGCCGCCGATGTTGATGCTGCCCTGGTGGAATGGGATTTAAAAACATTAGTGTCAATACCTGCCTTGTTTAAGACGATCCAGAGCCATCGGGATATCGTCTGTACCGTCACTCTATGGTGAGGTTTTTTGTGACTGATGAACAGGTATTGCTCCATTCCCCTTATTTTCCTCGTCACTTTGATATAGTGGCGGATATGGGTGGCTATGCATAGCCTAGCATCAGCGGGGTATGCTGGAAACTCCAGCTGCAGCCCTGTAAACCCAGGTCTATGCTGCTTGAGCAATTCATCAATGAAAAAAGTGACCCGTTCAGGGGTAGAGATCATTCTGTCGATCTTGGCCTTGTGAAGCGTTTGCACCCTTTGTGCTGAAGTAAGTGCCATAAACATCACCACCTTCAGGGTGAGTTTGTCCAGTTCGATCCCCGTCATGGGTGACCACGTTCTTAGTAGGGTCAGTACTTTACCAATATCCCATGTGACGTTGTAACGGGGCCTCGGCGGGTTGGAATTAAATATCCCCCGCATAAGTTTGGAGACCAATTTATTGGATCCTACCTCAATATTGAGGTAGGACGATAGCGCACTCCTGGCGCTATTGATGGCACTATAGCTGAGATGTTGATCATGGTGTAGCCCCGCAAGAAATTCCAGCACATCTGTGATGGAGACGGAGTCATATGCAACGTCCATGCGGCCGCAATAGGATTCCCATTTCCTGATGTGCGATAAGTACTGCCGTCTTGAGGACTCCCTGCATGATGCTCCCATGGTATCCATTGTCCTTGAAGATAGACCATACTGAAGTAGTGGCCTGTTCAGATCCTGCAAGCCAATAGATTCAAGTGACTATAGCAGGGGTGTGGTTCCCCTGTGGCAGGGTTCGTCACCAATTGTGGGCAACCCTCTAAGAGGACCCATGGTTGACTTATCATTCCAAGGACCACCGGATACCATGATTGCGTAGGCCAGTCGGGTATAATGAGGATGCCCTTGGCAGCATCGAGCTGGATTTTCCGCAATACCCGACTGATGAGGCAGAATGGAGGAAAGGCATAGAAGAACCATTTCCCCCAGTCTAGCGAGAATGCGTCCATCGCCATTGCCCCAGGATCTGGCTCCCATGATACGTATGTTGGTACCTGATGGTTCAACCGTGACGCAAAAAGGTCAATATCCGGTTTACCAAATTTGGCTGTAATTTTGGTGAATATTTGGGGGTTCAACATCCACTCGATGTTGTCATTGAATTTCCGTGACCTGGTGTCCGCCACTGTATTGAGCTCACCTGGCAAGTAGGTAGCTGAGATCCAAATATTCCGTTGAATACACCAGAGCCAAATTATATTTGCCAATTCATCACATGAAATTGACCTGGTACCGCCCATATGATTCAGATAAGCCACCGCAGTGGTATTGTCTATTTGGAGACGGGCATGAGTGTTAGTCATGTTTGAACAATAGGCTCTTAGTCCGTGGAATGCTCCTAGCATCTCCAAATAGTTTATCCCTTGTGCTGACAACAAAGTAGCTTCAAGTGAGTCCCATCTACCTCCACAACTGGTGTTGTTGTCCGTAGCTCCCCAGCCATGGGAGCTTGCATCTGTTTGCAAGTATACCATTGGACGAGGCGCAATGATGGGTTTGAATGAGTTATGGATATTGCCAATCCACCATAGTAACTCAATTTTTGCCTTAACCGGCAACTGCATAGGTCTATCATAATGTCCAGCATTAAATTTTAATGCTGCTATTTTTGACCTTTGTAAATTCTGATAGTGTAAAGGTCCATATTGAGCAGCTGGAAATACTGCTACAATTTTGCCAATTACCCTGGCAGTTAATCTGATAGACGGTATACTGGCGCAGACCAGGTTCTTGCATGCTTGAAACACATCACCAGCTTTGTTAGTTGGGATGGTGGTGATCATGCGATTGGAGTCTATCGTGAACCCCAAGTAGTCCATGATCTGTGCGGGGAGGAACTTTGATTTGTCTGGATGGATTATAAACCCCATTTTTTGAAAAATTTCCACTGTGGCTGAAACCGCCAATTCTGCTGATTCCAGAGTGTGCCCAATTATCAGAATGTCATCCAAATAGGCCATGACCGTATGATTTTGTCTCCGCAGTGTAGATAACACTGGCTTGAGTAGTTTGGTGAACAGTCTGGGGGCTGTAGTAAGCCCATTGGGCAATGCTTTGTATTGCCAAAGCTGATCCATCCAGGTAAACTTCAAGAACTTCCTATGATGTTCCCGAATGGATACAGAATAGTATGCATCTTTTAAATCAATGCATGCCATGAAGCAGCCCTTCGAAATCAAAGATTTGGCTGTTTCAAATGTGTCCATTTTGAAATGGGTGTATTTTACAAAGGTATTCAAGTGAGTTAAATCTATAATGACCCGGCATCCACCGTCTTTTTTAGTTTTAGTAAATATATTGGATACAAATTCAATTGGTTCATGTGTGGTTCTTTCTATCACGCCTTTCTCTTGTAAACTCAAGATTTCAGCATAGCCTTCTGCCAATTCTTTTTTGGAAAGTGCAAATTTGCGATTCGGCATATGCTGGGGTGGAGGCAATTGGCCATGAACAAACTCAATCTCATAGCCCTGAATACTTTGCAAGATAAACTCATCTGAAGTGATGGTTTCCCAAGCCTCCTTAAATCCCCATAATCTGCCCCCAACTCGTGAGGTTAGACATGCAAGTGCATGGAATCCAGACCCCCTTACCTTCATGGTTATCGGCGGTCCCTGGGATTTTTGGTGGGACGTGGAGGTGCTGGGTTGCGTGGTTGGTGCGGAATCCGCATCTTCCATGCTGGCCGCTGAGGGCCTAGCCCTAAAAAAGGCCTGGGTTGAGGAGGCTGTTGATATTGAGGAGGTGCCGGAATGTAGGTCCTTGTCGGCCTGTCGGTTTGACCTCGTGGCCTGAAGTAAGGTGTCTTCTTGGCCGAAGGTCTGGTCACAAAATGTGATCTCATCAGACCTATGGTTTTCGCATGGTCATCCAGATCTTTGACCTGCTTTGGGAGGTCTTCTCCGAACAGCTGTCTAGGTGGGGGGGGTAGGAGGTGCTCTGCATAGTCCCGCAAATTTGGGATTCAATGAAGGTTTTATAATGCTTTTCCTGAAAGCGTTGATCTCGTACTGCGTATTGCAGAGCAGAGCTAGAGCATCCTCCTGTTCGGTGCTTAGATCAACCCCATCTACCGACTTTGCAAAAGCGGTGATCCCAGACGTAAGTAGCTTTAGAATTCTCTGCAGTTTCACTTCCTGCGCTCTGATGCCCGGGCTGATATTACCCCAGATTGGCGTGTTCACAATTGGCACGTTGAGTGAATTGCAGTTCCCTGGAGCCTTGTGTCTCTCCATGGCCTTTGCAAGGACCTCCTCCTGCAGTTGATGGTTCGTGAGGTAATCTATGGTTGCGGCCAGTTTGATGTTGAGGGGTTGTCCTGATGATACGGGTAACCCGAATTTGGCTGCCACATCCAGCAGATCTTCCTGAGGGACCTCAGGTGCTGCTGGGGCATGTACCAGGATTTCCTCCTCATCTGGTCTTATGCTGTCCATAGATGGTGACGGGGATATATCCATGAGTCCCCTGGAGCTATGTGTGTCCTGTTTCTGATTAAGTAGAACTCGCTCCAATATCCTCTCCATACGATCCAAGCGCCCTTCATTGGGCGTGTGTGGGAGGTAAGAGACCTCGCGCCCGAAGGAACTTCTGAGGCTCCTATCAGCAGTCCGTACCTCGTCGAGGTAATATCGGTACTGTGACGATGTGTCGCTACCAGCCGCCTCGGCGAAGCTGAGCGATTCCCGCGCGGACCTGCTCAAGCGCCTCCTTTTCGCTGAGCTGGACCCGGCTGCCTCTAAGGGCATGGGTGGGGAGAGGTCGGCACCTAACGCCGCAGCGTGGTGACCCGACGTCCGCGCGGGCTTGCCGACTGTCCTTGATCTGGACCCAGACGGCGTACGGTCCCGACCTGCCCCCAGCGGGGGAAGCGGTGACCTAGGCGAGGCTCCACCCTTGTGACTCCTCCTGGTCCCCCTGGGTGGTGAGTCGACACTGGCCCTCCTTGGTCTGCCAGTGGACTCGGGCCTCCCTGATTCACCAGACCACTTCCTAGTGGCTCCTGGTGAGACCTCAGCCCGCGAAGGGCTAGGTAGTTGAACTGTATCCCTGCTTCCTTCGAGAGGGCTCAGGGAGAAGGGCCGTGCATCAGCACGCGAATCCCTCTTGCTTGTCTCTGCGAACGACCCAGTGGGTGAGAGAGAAATTGAGTCAGGATGCACCTGCTCCGGCGCTGTACCGGCTGATTGCTCTGCAGGCACCCCGCTAGGGCATAGCTGCGTCGGTAAACCGGATCCTGTGAATACAGGGCTCCCCGGCTTGCGCGCCTTTTTCCCGGCCCGTCCTCCTGCCGTGGAGGAGGGCTCCGGGTTGGGTTGCCGACAACTCCTTGCAGAAGTTTTACGGCCTTTACTTTTCCTACTGTCCATGTCTCTGTGGACGAAAACACAATTATTCACACAGAACAACCAACTCAAGGTTGTTTGTACTTACCTGAGTGGCCCTTATGAAGGGCTGGTGACGAGCCGCGCTCCTCTCCAGCCGTCGACTGCAATGCGAGCGACGATATGTCGCGCATGCGTGCTGGCGGGTTCTTCACGAAGTCACTCACGTGACTCCGAAATGAAATTTGTTATTGAGTCCAAAAGACTCTAATTGGCCCTGATCAGAAGGGATGGTATTGTGCAAACTTCTATTGAGATTTATTAGAGCAGTGCAGGAGGCTTTGACAATGTAAGATTGGAAGTACATTGGAGAATTACAATGGTGAGTAACTTGAGGCTGTTCATGTGGAATGACTACAAAGGTTTCACAATCTTTGTTTGGTTGCTGAAACATAGGGTACACCACATTGTGAGCACTGAAGGCAGTACACTAGATCAGACAAAGTTCAAGTGAATGAATCACTGCTTCATTTGAAAAAAAAAAATGAGTCCTTAGAGTCTTTGCATGGGAAGTGTAGAAGTTCAAGGACAGATGTTGCATCTCCTGTGTTTGCATGGGAAACTGCTGAAAGATGTAAAACGATTGATGGAGACAGAAGAGCAGACCATCACAAAGGAAATAATCCCTTTGAAATGCTGAGAGGAATGGAGGCATAGATATGTATGAATAAGTCTTTTTGATGACTGTATTGTTACTACTTCTTGCAATCAGACAAAAATGAAAAATGAAACTGTTTTCTACCAATCTCCCACTGGCTCTCACTTTGATAAAGTCTATCTCAAACTCTCCCCTTCCTTGTTGCCTGGCACTTTAATTCCCCACCACACTTCCACTCTATTGGCTTATGGATTTCTTAACAATCGAACAAGGGCCATCATAAGCTTGAAGAGCAATACCTCATCTTCCAGCTGGCCACATTGCAGCCTTTTGGTCTGATCATTGAATGCTGTAATTTCTGGTAACACTTTTTCTGTCTCAGAATTGTCCATATTTGATGTAGAATTATACATTGTGATATTGATTGTTTTTTCTCAATTAGCAGCTGGCATGCTGGGTGCTCCCAATAGTTCTGCATTTGTAGCCTTCACTTTTTCACTAACTTCCCTCTTTAACCTATTAACTAGATGACTCCATCCCCACAGCAACACTTGCTTCATCCCATTAGAGAGATTCTATTGTCCTATCGATCCATCCCATAGATTTTCTACAGCATAACTGACTTGTTGTCTCTCTCTCCTATTCTGCAAAAGGTCTTTGAAAAAAAAAACTTTGCTTTTCTATCCACAGATCCTGCTCAGTTTTCAGCATTTCTGTTTTTTTTTTAATTTCCTAGATCATTCAGTTCACTTAATGATTTAAAAAATAGTTCATTTGGAGGTGGAAAGAGATGTAAAATTCAGTTAAAGAATTGATGACTGGTTTAGTTATAGTTTTAGTTTAGAGTTACAGTGCGGAAAAAGGCCCTTTGGCCCTACCCCTCTGTGCCGACCAGCAATCCCCGTACACTAGCGCCATCCTACAAACAAGGGAGAACGTACAAATTTCAGGATCAAAACTGGGTCTTTGGCGCTGTAAGGCAGCAACTCTACCCCTGCACCACTGTGCTGCCCACAGTGAAATATGAGAAGGAATATTCTGAAAGAGGACTCTTGCTTTCATTGTACTTTTTTGTTCAGAGGCTGATACCATGTAGATGATCAGTCACTTGAAACTCTGGAAATTCTTGCCATTTTCTAATTGGAGACATGAGACTGCAGTTGCTGGAAACTTAAACGAAAAAAACCAAAGCGTTTGTGGAATTCAGCAGGTCACTGTGGGTGGGAATCAGACATTTTGGGTCAGTGTAAAGGATGGTCTCGATATCTATACCCATCTGCTGCCGAGCTCACTGAGTTCTTGCAACATTTTTGTTATTTTGTTTTTTTCTAAAACTTTACCTAGGTAAAAAAATCTTTAAATCTAGGTACAACCTAGATTAGCACATTTCACTTGAATATAGTGCACAACTAATGAACTGGCTCTGAAGTGCATAGTAGTTTATGAATGCAATATTTATTTTCCTTTTGTATATGTTATGCATGATAGCCAAGAACTAGTTACTAGCAATCAATTAGAATCAAAGTATTTTTTGTGATTTAAAGGCCCCAGACAATATTTATTTTTCAGTTTCACTAATGTATATTCACATTCATCTTTCTGCAATTAAAATGATGGATCTTATCTCATACTAATAAAATTAAGCATAGAGGAAGTGAGATAAAAATACAATGCATTTTATAAATCAACCATTTCCTATTCCAGACATGCATCATAAAATAAAACACTAATTGTATTTCAAAAATACATAATTGGCTGTAAAAACTTTGGTTATCTTGATATCATGAAAAGCGATTTAGAAATGCATTTTTTTCCTTTCATCAGTTCAAAATACGATGTCGTATAGCTTGGCATTACATTTTGTAATCTGCCATGTACATGGAATTATTTTTGGCTCTTGTAGAAAAATATTAGCTCAGGGATACAGAATCAGTCTGTCTAATGCACCAGTAGAATGCTAAATCTTTAAGTGAAATTGACAAGGAATTTTGTATTTAGTCATAGTCAAAGATATCATTGGATATTTAAGAATACCAAGCAGAATGAAGCCATGCAATTTTCAGGATTACAATAGTTTTAAACTATTTAAAATAGCAGAACAAAATCTAATTGAAAATATAGCTGATGTAAAAAAGTGCAGTTGTAACATTTAATTGTCTCTTTATTTTAAAAAATCAACAGTTTAATCAACATCTTTTCACAATCTTCAACTGTTTCTGGAAGTCCACTTTAACTGTGTTTTATCCTTACAATTAAAATGTAAGTAAACACTTTCTGCAGCCTGTCCTAATGAGCTTCAAAATCTATATTTCTGCACATCTGTTGATAAAATCTTCAATGGGCAATAAATTACTTTGTTCTTACTGGTATTTGAAAGATGAGGTTTGTTTAATTTGAATGAAATATGACATAGTTAACTGCTCATTGTTAATTCTTACAATCTCTTTTGCACACTTCTCGTATTACAGGGTGAGATCGTGCTGCAGCTGGTGGAGTTGCTGCCTCACAGCGTTGGAGACCTGGGTTCAATCCTGATCTCAGGTGTTGTCTGTGTGGAATATGCATATTCACCCTGTGATCACACGGGGTTCCTCTGGGTGCTCCAGTTTCCTCCCACATTTCAGACATGTGGGTCTGTAGGTTAATTAACCTTGTGCAATATTGAAGTTGTGCAAAATTACTGAAAAAGAAAATGAGCGCTTAGCAAAGATGTTAATTCTAAGGATTTCTTGCCAAGGGCTTTGTTATCAGGCAGAATTTGTTGACATTCTCCTCCCAAGTGCATAACCAAACAGTTGCAATAATCACTCTTATTGCTAAGATAGACAAAAATGCTGGAGAAACTCAGTGGGTGAGACAGCATCTATGGAGCAAAAGAAATAGGCAATGTTTCGGGTCTAGACCCTTCTTCAGACGTGTCACCTATTGCTAAACTCATTTTATGGCACATTGCAAAGATGGTTCACGTCAGCCTCTAGATTTGACAATGCATCAACAATGTCAAAATCTACCCATTAAAAGTATAGTTAAAGTCAATCTTCGGCTTTGTCAGAAAGGCAGAATCCACTACATCCTTTAAAAGTGGTTAATTCCATGGCTCTCGCTTAACTTTTTTTCCCTGTTGCCAGCCGGGCAACCTTGAAACCTTTTTAGGTTGCTAAATGACAGTTTAGGTGGTCATTGAAGACGGTTTGCATGACGTGTGTGATAATGTGCTCGGATGAAGTGCGTAGTTACCAGTCGGAATTATGCTCAATGAAGCATTCATATATTATGTTCAAGAAGGAACTGCAGATGCTGGAAGGTTGCCAAAAGTGCTGGAGAAACTCAGCGGGTGCAGCAGCATCTATGGAACAAAGGAAATGGGCAACGTTTCAGGCCGAAACCCATCAGTCTAAAGAACGGTTTTTGCCGAAACGTTGCCTATTTCCTTCACTCCAAAGATGCTGCCGCATTTGCTGAGTTTCTCCAGCACTTTTGTCTACATTCACATATTATTTCTGCTTCAAATAACTCACAAACTAAACATAATCACCAATCAAGACATGATATATACCACAATGACATACAGCAAAATTATAATACAATATCTCAACTCTTTTTACACATTGCAATTAATGCAATTTCTATTAGTTCTTTCCACTTCCAATCAAAAATGTGGTTGGATTATTCAGCAAATGATCAACCTGTGTCAATAAATCCTGGACTATGGTAACATTTATGCTTAACCATACACACTACAGATTGATGCATGCATGTTCTCTTTGAAGGACTGAAAATTATCATGACATGGCCTTAGCATGGGTCGTTATTGCTATTGGTACAGAAACACTCTCGCTTCCCACACAATTTATCCAAAATATACATGTTGCAAGGAAATTTCTAAAGGCATTTTATGATGATAGCTGTTAAAACCGACTATACCCATCTGACAGGTTAAACATTACACTAACTGACAAGAGATGGCCAAAGGACATAACTGCAGCAAATGTTCTTGTGGTAATATGTTTATTGGTGTCAAAACAAATAATAACATTGGGAATTAAAACACATTTGATTACATTCCGTTATCAAACATAATCAATGTTCGCTCTGAAGACCATGAAGCACAATAGGGTCAGGGTGTGTGTGAATCAGTGAGGGGGATAGATGGCGGGAGGGGTTGAGAAGGCAATCGGTGTGGAATGGATGGATTGAGGCAGGTGAATTAGTATGTGTTGGTTGGAGTATGTAAAATTGTGAGGGGAGAGCACGGGGATGTCAGTGGTGTTGAATGGGGGGTTCAGTACGGGACGGATGGGGGGGTAAATCAGTATAGGATGAATTGGGGTTCCGTACAGGATGAATGGAGGTAGACAAAATTGCTGGAGAGATTCAGCGGGTGAGGCAGCATCGATAGAGTTAAGGAAATAGGCAACGTTTTGGGTCGAGACCCTTCTTCAGACTGTTCCCCCCATTCTCCTTGAATGGGGGATCAGTACAGGATGAATGGGTGGGGGGGGGTTCAGAACAGTGTGGATTGGAGGGTCTATGCAAGATGAATGGGGGATCACTACAGGATCAATGGAGATCACTACAGGATGAATGAGGGGATCAGTATATGATGAATGGGGGATCATTACAGGATGCATGAGGGGATCAGTACAGGGTGAATAGGGGAATCAATAAAAGATGAATATGGAGATCACTACAGGATGGATGGGGGGGGAATTGGTGCAGGGTAAATGGAGGGTGGGTCAGTATGGGATGAATGGGAGGATCAGTGCAGTATGAATGGGGGGAGAAGTGCAGGATGGATGGGAAGGGGGGGGGGGTCAGTACAGGATTAATTGGGAGACCAGTGTAGGATGGTTGGGGGTGGTGGCGGCAGGAGAATCAATGCAAGGTTGATAGGATGATGAATAGATGGGGAGGGGAGCACAGGGGATGTCAGTGGGGACTGAATAGAGGAGGGAATGGGGATCAGTGTGGGATGAGGAAGAGGGGTGCCAGGATGAGAGAGGGAGGGCGAGAATCGCCCGCTGCCTTGACCGTCACTGTCCAACGCCAAAGGGGGAGGTGGTTGGGAACTCCTCGCCACCGCCTCCCCTCCTCCGGCAGCCAACAGCAAGATGCGGGGCCGAGCGGTGCAGGTGCTTCAGACGGCGGAAGGAGACCTCCGCCTCCCTCCCTCCTCCCGGCCTCGGCGTGCGAGAGGGGTTGTTTTGAAAGCGCAAGCAGCCGCCGTTATCAGGGCGATAGCGGTCGCTGATGGCAAATCCGCAAAAGGCGCTTTCAAAGCAACCCCTCTCGCACGCCGAGAGAGGGAGTGGGAGGCCTCCTTCAGCCGGGCGGGGTGCGGGAGGAGGAGGAGGAGGAGGTGGTGGAGTAGCTGTTTCCGCTGTTCGGAGCCTGTCATTCGCTCCAACCCTTCGTCACCCCGCTCCTAGTATCTTTACCCCGCAATCAAAGATACTAGAGGAATACAGCCGCCGCCCACACGAAACATCAGTTCCTATTCACCTGACCCGTGGAGTGACTTCAGTTTTTGGCGTCTCCTGGTATAAACCAGTATTTGGGTGCCAAGCTGGGCAAAATGAGTCGGCGTTTAAGTTGCCCAGCGGCACCTTCTGTGGTCAATGGCATCCGGGCAACCGCTAATTTCGAGCCTTGAATGCACGCGTATTGTATTTCGATCAATTTGAAGGGATCTTGTATGTGTAGTGCTGTAAAACCAGACCAAATAGATTTCAAGTGTGTAAGAAGGAACTGCAGATGCTGGTTTAAACCAATGAGAGACACAAAATGCTGGAATAACTCAGCGGGACAGGCAGCATCTCTGAAGAGAAGCAATGGGAATCACCCATTCCTTCTCCCCAGAAATGCTGCCTATCCTGCTGAGATACTCCAGCATTTTTTGCTTCTCTTAAGTAGATTTCAAGTAGCTTTACCTATATCAGTAATAAGTTTGTTATTATTTTGACATATTTTCATGTAAAGATTAAAAACCTAAGCATTCAGTTAATTTGATTAAAATTAGTGCAGGTGACCCTTGCTTTATGGAGAGGATGCACTCCTAGCAAAACAGTCTGTTTCATGATTCCAGTCCTGATGCAGGACCTTGAGGTGAAATATCGACAGTTCCTTTCGCGCCAAAATCAGATTATAATTCATGTTGCTATGCATGTATATATTTGACTATAGAAACAAGACAAAAATAATTCCACATATTCAACCAAGTATATGGTTTATTGAAAGTATAAACCATATGTAAATATGGTTTTATATATATATGTTTGTATGTGTAATATATATGTGTGTGTGTAATATATATGTGTGTGTAATATATATATGTGTGTAAAATATGTGTATATGTGTGTAAAAAAAAAAAAAATATATATATATATATATATATATATATATATATATATATATATAGAAACCGGCGCTTCGGCCCACCAAGTCCACACCGACCAGCAATCTACCATACACCAGTTCGATCCTACACGCCACGGACAATTTACAGAAGCCAATTAATCTACAAACCTGCACTTTCTTCAGGGTGTGGGAGAAACCGGAATATCTGGAGAAAACTCATGTGGTCATTACAGCACCCGAAATCAGGAAAACCCAAGTAGTCATTACAGCACTCGTAATGACCAAATCTGGGTCTGCAGTGCTGTAAGGCAACAACTCTACCGCAGTGCCGCCGTGCCACTCTATTAATTTATTTTTTCTGTAATATATATATTATGGTGTCATGTCAATAAAGATGAACACATGATTCTGATTTCTGCCCTTAGTTGAATAACACACATCTCCAGTCATTGTGTTTTAGATCTATATGGCTGTTTTTCAACATCTTCAGTCTGAAGGTCTCGACCTGAAACATCACCCATTCTTTCTCTCCAGAAATGCTGCCTGAGTTATTCCAGCTTTTTGTGTCTTCTCAGAAATGGTCAGCAAATTCTGTAAATAATGAGTAGATCAAGCTGCAGACTGGAAAGAGGTTTCATGGTTGCTGCCTGATCTGCTGAGTATTTCCAACATTTTATGTTTATTTTCCACTGACTTGCATGTTTCCAATTAAATATATTTGTCAATAAGCATGAAGTTACCAATTCCACATTTTCTTTTGTTCTGAATATAGACGTAATAAAACCTAATTTTATTACTTTTTCCTCACACTCTCATTTAATAATTTGAACTACTGCAAAAGAGAAACTTGGTTATTGAGTCCTCATTATTGAAATGGTGATCTGGTTGTCAAAACATAACATGATAGTTGCAGAATGTTTAACTAACCAAAAGTAGTTGGCAAGAGTCAAGAGAGTTTTATTGCCATATATCTTGAAACAGAACAATGAAATTCTTCGTGCAACATGAACTGCTCTTTTAAAAGACCCAAAATGCTGGAGAACCTCAGCGGGTCAGGTAGCATCTCTGGAGAACATGGATAGGCAACATTTCAGGTTGGGGAGATAAACACAAAGTGGTGTAACTCAGCGTGTCAGACAGCATCTCTGGAGAAAAGGAATAGATGCCGTTTTGGATCAAGACCCTTCTTAAGTCTGAAGAACAGTCTTGACCCGAAACATCTCCTATTCCTTTTCTCCAGAGTGTCTGACCTGCTGAGTTACTCCAGCTTTTTGTGTCTATCTTCGGTTTAAATCAGCATCTGCAGTACCTTCCTACATTTCATGTTGGGACCCTTCTTTAGACTATTAAGCCTACAGACGCTCCCCAAACGACGTCAGGGTCACGTCTCACAGACCCTTGCGTAAGTTAGATGTCATGTAAGTCGGAAAATCATGTAGAGCTCCCACATGAAGGCCATAGGGAAGCAACCGTGAGAAGAGCTGGTGTCTTGACCACCGAGATGCGCCATTCAGAAAATAAAGCAGTGGGCTGAAGGAATTGCTTACGTAAGGGTAAGCTTATGCTTAAGTCAAGGGGTGCCTGTATTTCCACATTTAGAAGCTATATTGTATTGCGTACAGCTACTGGATCTCACATTATTATATAAAACAATTTTGGGCAGTTGTCTAAATTTAATGTTCATTATTACTTCAGAGTTTTTAATGTGCTTTTCGCTAATGCCAAAGTTATGTCAGTTTGTAAATTTTATATTTTACTTTATTGTTGCTTTAGATTTGTGATAATTGGTTACAAAAATATTAGGACTTGCAGAATTAGTATGAAGAAGCTTCTTGATGAGTTGCGTAGTTGTAAAATATTTTGTTTCTAAAAGAAGAAAATTGAGTGGATGTATTGAAAGCAATATTTTCCATTTGAGTCTGAGTCCTTGTTGAAAAAAGTTGTAAACTAAGTCAAATTATATAAAACAAAATGTACCAAGTGTTCTTTTAATAAATTGGGAGAAATAAAACAAGTTGTGATCTTTCACAAGAACTGGATTAAAGGATTGCTAGCTGAGACGAATTTAAAACAGTGAATTATTGAAGTGAAACATAGTGTTGTTTCATTATTTTGCAAATTATGTTTATTTTATCTGATGTAGAATTATTCTTGTTATTTCTACTTTGGGGAGCTTTGTCAGGGAGCATGGTTGTATGAGATGCTTAATTTCATAATATCACCATGTAGGATTTTATCTGAGTACCCTTTCATTCTTGTTGACTTGCCTGGATAGAATGAACTAAACACAGCATGGTGGACAAAATAATTAACTATTTATTACAGACACAATTAAAACACAGTAGTTATATTTTTTAAATGGACCTACTGTAATTGCCTGTTGGATGTAAATATGAATCAAAGACAATAATCTTATCCTTCCTGCTTCATTTAGCAATACAACGCCCAAACCCACTGGTTAGCCCTTTAATGCTGGATGTAGGCACAGTCTTCTCCTTCCTCCTGTGACTTCCTTTGCCTTGGGATTATTTCATTAACATTCAGAACACTCTTGCGATCCCTAAAATTTGTGCTATTGACTATTAAATTTTGTCCTCTGGTTTATCAGGCCGTGATTTTTGCATTCCCTTTCAGTTCCTGTGCTCCTTCTGGGTTTATTGAAAAATGTAATATATTACTGCATAACATTTAAAAAAATCAATTGAAAGAGTTTTGGATTACTAATAGTAATGCAATCATAGTTCAAATCATATTGATTTCTTTAATTTCAAGTAACCTTTGCATTCCCTCTCTCTCCGTCCCTCCCCCACCCCAGTCGTCTTACTAGTTTCACTGTTCATATCCTTTCATTATCACCACCTCCACAGCCAACAATGGACTATTGTGGGGTCCTTGGACATCAGTGCTGGGTCTGAATTGTTCTGTACCTTTTTATACCTCTAGTTTCCCTCTCCCCGACTCTGTCTGAAGATGACCCGGAATGTCACTTTTTTTCTCCAGAGATGCTGCCAGACCTGCTGAGTTACTCCAGCATTTTCTGTCTATCTTTGGTGTAAACTGGTATCTGCAATTCTATCATACACATAGTTCCTATTATGTTGGACTATCAGAATTTTACTGTAGTAACAAATTTGCGGAAACAGTTTCCCTCCCTGGTGTTGTTGCATATCCCCTGCTTCGGAGAAGTGACTGCATTGCCACTTACAATCATGCCTTGCCACATGTCAATTTGATGTTTGTTGATTAAATTACTGCTAGTCAAGGTTGACTTCATCGAAACTCCTCTGTCAGACATCAGATAGCCTGAAGCGGGGAATGATACAGTGAATTTATTTGCAAACTTAATCCAAGGTTCATTTTATGATATTCAACAGAATGCAGCTTCAAACACACTCTTCCTTTGTTATTAGTTGCCTTCATTATGTTGTATCCAGCTTACATGTTGAGTTTTTTGTGACTGGCAATCAGGATACACTTCAAGAAGTCCTTGAAGATATGATGGAAGAGAAGAAAAATAGTTAGCCAATGTTTTTCGATCATAAAGCTAGTCTTAATGTTTCCTTATTCTTGTTGGTTTGAGGACTTAAACAGCCAAAATTCAATTTTGGAACCTATCAGGTTTTTTAATATGTGAATTAATTATCAGGTAAGCAAGCGCAGGTAGTACTGCTTTGAAGCTATATTTGCATTCCTAAGATACATCTGATTATAGAAGGTCACATTATTAAAACAATTATAACAAAGGGGAAACGGGGGAGACACAAGAGAGTTTCAAATGTGCAATGCCAAAGCATTTTTTACCCTGCAGGATTTTCAAAACCATAAGTCCATTTGTTACTGTAACCTGAAAATATGTGAGACTGTTTGTTATATTGTTTAATAGGGTATCATTGCACAAGAGTCAATAGAGCAATTGCTTGTCAGTTTCTATGGCTGCCTATGAAACTGACAGACTGCGTTCTTTAAAGGGCCTGTCCCACTTGGACGTCATTTGTACGTAATTTACGTGACATCATTTACGTGTCACAACTTAGAATATTCTTTTGAGAGAGTGGGGTACCTTTGTCTGATTAAAGTGAGGATTACTTTATGCAGAAGATAGATATCATATAACATGGATCTTTGTAAAATATTGGGCAGGATTTGGTTATAAGTGTAGGACAATTATTTCACCATATGTCTGGAGTTGATATTTAATGTTGTTTTCACCTCTCCTGCGAGATTATGGCACAAGATGGATATGTGATTATAGCATGATGGATATGGCATCACCACCAGATCAGGCAATCTGGGTGGCTCAGCGATTTGGAGTTTTACCCAAATTGTTATTTTTATGCATAGACATTTTAATAATAGTTTTGCAGAACAAAAATGAAAATCTCTAAATCACTCATCTCGGATGTGTTTTTAAATGATCCTTCTGAAGTGCCTTAGGACATTTCACTGTCTTAAATATACTTTTGTACCATTCGTTATACTGCACCTGGGAAGAGAGCTGGCATTGGCATGAGGCATGTGATGTTATCACTGTACTGCTGTTTTATACAGGACTTCCTGTAGATCCTGCTTGAGAAGTTTGTGGAATTGGTTGAATTTTGTAAACATTCACAATGGATAAAATATGTGCTTTTTTTGTATATTTTAAACACTTAAGTGCAGACAACCACACCTGCTTCTCGTCTCTGCTCCCTATTCTCAAAGTAGGGATGCCCCAATCTGTAAGTTCAAGAAGGAAGAATAATTTTTATACTGCTATTTGATGCATATTAATTGTACAAAAAGGAGCATATTCATACACAATCAACTACACTATTTTGCATAAATCTAACTGATAGCTTTAAACTGTTAGAGTAAAAAAAGTCTAATTTTGAGTGCAAGAAAACTTTGTTTGCCAAAGCTCTAATTACATGATTAGAGCGAGTCAGGTTTGAGTTGCCACACCTGTTGGAACTGCAGATGCTGGTTGGCCAAGGAAAGGCACATAATGCTGGAGTAACTCAGTGGGTCAGGCAGCTGAACACCTTTGCAAAGTCCGCCTGGGCCTATGTGATCTCCCGGTTGCCAAACACTAACTCCCTCTCCCATTCCCATGCTGACCTTTCTGTCCTGGACCTCCCCCATTTTCAGAGTGAGGCTAAACACAGTTGGAGGGACTGCACCTCGTAGTTTGGGCATCTTACAACCCAGCGGTATGAATATTGATTTTTCTAACTTCTAGTAACCCTTCAAGCATCCCCTCTCTCTTCGCCCTTCCCCCACCCAAATCATTGCATTAGTTTCACTGGCTTCCTGGTGAGTTTCATTTTCTGTATAACTCGTTTTCACCTAGCCACAGCTAACAATGGATTGCTTCCTTGATCAATGTCACTATTTTGCATATCTTTCATTTCTTTGTTCTACATCTCTCTATATTGCTGTATATATCTCTTATTTCCCTTTCCCCTGATTCTCAGACGGAAGAAGGGTTTCAACCAGAAGCATCACCCATTCCTTCTCTTCAGAGATGCTGCCTGTCCTGCTGAGTTACCCCAGCGTTTTGTGTATATCTATGGCGAACATATGGTGACGTTTCTGGTTGGGACGCTTCTTCAGATTAATCGCCCTTCTTTGCCCCGCAACCAGTCTGAAGAAGGGTCCAAAACGTTACCTATCCATGTTTGACAGGGATGCTGAGTTACTCCAGCATTTTATGCAAATAATTTTGTCCTCATTATATACAAGAGATAAATAGTTATGTTTTCATGCAAATAAGATTTTTTAAATTAATCAGGTATAGTACTAAATAAATCAACCAAACAAAGGAAATCAGGCTGCTTAATCCGCTGCTTTGCGAAACTGACCCAATCACCCTGATTGTGAGGTACATTTTCACTCTTCCCCAGTTCTTGACTGAGGGTCTCTTGCACATGGCTCCTCCATTTAAGAATATATTTTGCTTTCTAGCATTTGATCGATGCTCAGATGAGCATTTAAAATTAATTATTAATTAACTATTATAGTATGTAGATTTTCTTTTGGGAGATCTTGGAGTACAAGTCCATAACTTCCTGAAAATGGCAACACAGTACAAAGAGAAGTTTTTTAAAAAAAGGGCGTACTGCATTCTTACCTTTATTGGTTGTGGCGTTAAGTATAACAGTCATGTTGTAGTTTTATGACGCTTTGGTTATAAGTTCATAAGTTCATGCAGAATTAGCTGCATTAAGCAGTTACAATTCTAGATGTTTTACAATTTAAAAAAAAAATATTTAAGTGGCCAGATCTCTGCAGAGTGAAAGGAAAACAGCAGAGGGTGCTACAATATTTTAATGTTGATTTAGCTGTGGGAAACAAAAATGTATATCATTGATTTAAATGAGTGAAAATCTTTTGAGCTGGCGTGCATACCAGTTGCAATGCAGTTGTATCAATTTTTTTTCATTCTTAAAGTCAACGACAAGACGGTTTTGACCTGTAAATTTGTCAAAAACTAAAGAAGCAACCCTGGTATATAATTAACTGACCACTATTCTGGATAGCAAGGGCAAGTATCCCCCTTGTATGTTCCCTGTCAAGCTGTGTTTCTTCCTTTACAATGAGCCTTCATTTTTCATGAGTTAACACCCCACCGATGTGATTCCTAGCTGCACTTTATAGTGCAAACTTGTTTTATGTGCTTGGAAGCAAAGCTAAGAAGGCTGCAGACTTCTTTCTGGTCCCCATCAGAGCCAATTCAATGCTTATCTCATTTCCTGTGCCACGAACAGATAATGGACATCCTGTTTGGCAATTTATTTAATAAAATATTTATCTTCTGATACTATAAAGGAACATGGCAGGAAGTTAAAACAATCCTGTTTTGATTGGTGCAGGTTTGGGCGCCTCTATTATACTGACAATCTAATTACAACACCTTGTACAATATTGTTGCCCTGTCTGCTTGGTCTGGATTCCACAAAGAAATTGGTCCAAAAATATAGATATTTTTTGCACCACTTGCCCAATATTTGAAGTCATTTTATCAATTTCTCAAAGATAGGCATAAAATGCTGAAGTAACTCAGCGGGACAGGCAGCATCTCTGGAGAGAAGGAATGGGTGACATTTCGGGTCACCGTTCCTTCTCTCCAGAGCTGCTGCCTGTCCCGCTGAGTTACTCCAGCATTTTTTGTCTATCTTTGATTTAAACCAGCATCTGCAGTTCTTTCCTACACAATCAATTTATTGATATTTATATTGTCTATGGCAACTTAACTGACTTGCAATCCTCCAAAAATAACATACACGTGTTCATGTGCACATAGGATTGGACATTTCTGTTTTGGTACTATGTAAAAAATGTGTGGCTGATGAATTGAGACAAAGGTGCTGAATAGGCCAACCCAGACTGAAGATGGGTCTCGAGCCGAAACGTCACCCATTCCTTCTCTCCAGAGCTGCTGCCTGTCCCACTGAGTTACTCCAGCATCTTGTGTCTACCGGGGGGGGGGGGGGAGGGGGGGTAATGTCTGTTAATGCCAATTGTCTGTTATAACTGAGTAAGCTATTATTGTATTTAGTTGAAACAAAGAACTGCAGATGATGGTTAATACACAAAAGGGGACACAAAGTGCTGGAGTAACTCGGCGAGTCAGGCAGCATCACTGAAGAACATGGATAGGTGATGTTGGGACCCTTTGGACTGATTCAGTCTGTTGAGTTCAGCACTTTTGTGTCATTTCATCTTAAAACGGCGCCGATGCCACTCGTCTGCACTAAGGAGCCCTTCTTCACCAGTTAACACAGCTGGTGTTGCGGCTCACATTGTCGACCTTGGGACAGCGTTTTCTTCAGGCCGCCGCCTCGACAAGAAGCATTTGGGCATCATGGGGCTCCCTCCCCTCTTGCCTGCTGCCGCTTTCAAGGTGGAGTACGTCGCTGACTTCAGAGGAGCTGCCGGTGGAGATGAGGGGAGACATCGGCGTAGTCTCGTTGACCATTTCGTGGAATACTTGCGCATGGTCAGCCATGGCCTGGGATCTCTAGGTTGCTAATCATTATAACTCCCTTCTCATTCCCATGATGACCTTTCTGTCCTGGGTCTCCTCCATTACCACAGTGAAGCCACACACAAACTGGAGGAACAGGTCCTCTTAATCTGCTTGGGTAACTTACAACCCAACCGTACGAACATTGAATTCTCCAAAATGTTGGTAACCTTAAACAACCCCCTCCTCCTCCTCCCCTTTCTCTCCCCCCCCCCCCCCCCCCCCATTCCCAACAGGACTCGTACCTATATCTCTCCTCCCCCTCCACCTACATTCCTTTCTCTGGCTTCACAAATCGCAACTCTTCAACCCTTTTAGTCTTACACCTGTTTTTTTTTTCATCTCTGACCAACCATCTGCCTATCAAAACCCTTGCCTTGTTTGTGTTTGTCTATTACCTGCCACGCTTTGTCCTAGTAATCCTTTTTTCCAGCTATCTATTTTTGCCCCCCCCCCGTCACCTATCCATGTTTTCAAGAAATGCAAACTGACATTTTTTGTTAGGGATACTGGGAAATTGCTCATAAGCAGAACGTGAACATGTTTGCAGCGTTCAAAGACTATTCCAGAGCTTTCAGAAGAACTGAAATATTATTCATAAATTTGCCTGTCTAAGAAGGTTCCACTCAACAATTTACTCAACAAAAATAAATCTTTTCAGATGCTGCAAATCGCACATAAAAACAAAAAAGCTGGAAATGCTGATATATGGCTGTATATGTGGAAAGAGAAACAGAGCTACAACCTGAAACATTAAGTCTATTTCTCTTTCAGTGGATAATGCCTGATCTATCGTTTCTATCATTTTTTGTTTCAATATATATTTTACGTGTTCATTGTACGTCCTTATGCTTTTAGGGGGTAGAATCTGACTTGACTTGGGGGTAATTTATTCACCACTTACTTGCTATTGTCACAGCTTTGAGAGGAAGCAACTCTTCTTTGCAATTGACAGACCTTGAAGGCCCACTGACACACTAACTTTCAGGCTATTCAGGACCTGCAGCAGCCTGGGCCTTACCTGGATCGGGGGGCACTCCAGTGCTTTCAGCAGGTGGAGTTTTTCTCAGTAAACGGTGCCTTTATATGGCAAATGCGCATTTGTGGGTTGTGCAAAAGAATTTGGCTGTGCTGTGCATACGTGACAATAAAGAAGCATTGAACCGTGGAAGATTTCTTTAAAGGCTCCCATGCTTCCTTTGAAGTTATGGGTTGCCGTGTTTCTGCATTCCCTTTAAACTTGCCAGGACTACAGTTCCTTTTCCTTTTCTTTGGAGATGCTGTCTGACCCGCTGAATTACTCCAGCTCTCTGTGTCCATCTCCAGTTGTTGTGTTCCCTTGAAGCTCGCCTTGTTTTGTATCCTGCTGTCCTTTATAAACCTCCTGAGCGTTGTTTTCTGATCATCCTATTAAAAAGGTTTACTAAAAAAAAGTATATTGTAACATCGAAAATAAGTGAATTGAAAGTGGACTGGAGTATCAATAAGGAATAACAATTGTTCAGAAGGTACATTGACCTGTCTTTTTCAGAAATCGAAAGCCAGCAATCTCAATTCAGCATGATCTCGTTCTTGCTAGAAGTTGCTGGGTGATTTACATATTAATAATAGTGTGCATTATTTTTCATTCTGGCTGCTAAATGAAGGCAAATGTTTGGACGAAGTGTTTGATCAAAATTAGGTTACAGTTTGATAATATTTCTACTAATGTTTTTTCAACAATAATAAATATTTTACAATAGTTTATTGTGTTCCCTGATTCTCAACTTTGTTTGGGCCTGCAAGAGGAAAAGGTTCAGTACACGGCCAGTTTATACTTGAATGCATTCAATGTTATCCCATAGGATTATTGTTGTTATATTTTGTATTGGACTTCAAGATTTATTTTGGTTTGGTTTCCTTGTTAAAGGAACTGGGATATCTAATATTGTATGAAAATCAAGTCTCAACAACTACTTGTTTTTCTTTTGAAAATGTTCCAAGATTCTGACATAAAAGATGGAGTTACTCAAGACTCCCAAAATGACAAGGGGGCATGCCCTCAAAACCTGCAGAAAAGGAAATCTCCTGCTCTTGGCAGTTACAACTCCTTCAGAAATCTAAATCAACCGCTGCTGGAAACTGCTTTTGGACCTTTTTTTTTTGCAAAAAGTTGGATGCAACTACTGATAAGCAAGCCTGTGCCCCGATTTGTGAATTAATATACATCTATACATAACTAAAAGTCTCATCTTGTATGGTGTGCAGTAGCAAGTTTCGTTCGATTTTACAAAGTATTTTCCTTTATAAACTCTTTTATTTACTTTATACCGTGAACGGCACTGCACTCCTACTTGCCGGACCCGTCAGCCGCGCCTGCGCAGTTGGGAGAGGGTTGCCGGAACTGCTATTCGCGCATGCACAGTTGGGGGAGGGTTGCCGGGCCTGCCGCCATTTTCAGATCGCCATTTTGTCTAGCGTCATTATGGGGACCCAACGGGTCCACGGGTCGTCTAGTGTGTCATAAGTCTCAAAGATGCAGCTTTTGTAACGTGCAGGTTCTTTCCGATGTAGGAGAAACCGGAATATCCAGAGAAAACCATGTGGTCATAAGGAGAATGGACAAATACTGTACAGACAGCACCGATAGTCAGGATCAAATATCGGCCAGTGGTGCTGCAAGGCAGCAACTCTACTGCTGTGCCATTGTGCCACCCCATTAAATTATTTTTTCTGTAATATATTTATTATGCTGTCACGTCAATGAAGATGAACACACCATTTTGATTTCTGCCCGGGGTTCAAACTCCATGCGGTGTGGACAGAGCGGCCGCCAGACACAGAGCCACCGGAGGTGAGGGTGGGAGGTGTGAGCGTTGCCTCGGGGGTCGGTGCTGGCATCACCGCCGTGTCTCACCTATCACACCATCTGCACGGGAATGTGAATACGGGTGAGGCAACATCTTTGGAGCGGTGGACAAAAATGCTGGAGAAATGCTTGAGTGTGAAGAAGGGTCAAACTCGGGCATAGATGCTACCTCACCCGCTGAATTTCCTCAGCAATTTTGTCTACATTGCCATTTTAAATAGTGTGCGATGGGCTTAAGCTTGTCCTTACAGAAGGATCTGGATGCTCTCTGTGAGTGGGGTGAAACCTGGCAGATGTCATTCAATACAATAAAATGTCATACCATGCATATCTCACACAAGATTAAACCACTTTTATCGGAATACAACATGGGTAACCATACATTGCTTGCTGTCGACCATCACCCATATCTAGGAGTCGAATTAAGCAAAGATTTAAGTTGGACGACGCATATTGGTCAAGCGTCCAACAAAGCAAATGGAACTCTCGGCCTACTCAAAATAAATTTTCACGCATGTAGTACACCTGTCAAAGAAAATGCCTACAAGTTCTTGGTCAGGCCCAAATTGGAGTATTGTGGACCGTATGGGATCCTTTCAACAACAACAAGATCATGCTGGAGAAAGTACAACGCCGAGCGGCCCGCTTTGTACGTAATGACTACAAGCGCAAATCAAGCATGAATAATATGCTGACTTCTCTCGGATGGGATACCCTAGAGCTCCGCAGAATCTGGTTAAGACTTTATATTGCAATTTACAAGGAGATTTACAAAATCACGGCATCAAATCTCCCGTCATCCCAAAGCACCAACTGCCATGAAACAAGACAAAATAAAGGACCCTACATCATCAACTCGCTACATTTCAATAAACTTTGCTACCAATACTCCCTTTACCTAAGGACGATAAGGGAATGGAATATGTTACCACCCAGCACACATGATGCTCCCGATGTTAAGTAATTTAAAAAGGGGATTGAGCAACTAGATCTCCTCAACTTGGTCAAAAAGGCCCATTTCAAAATTTAAACACTGCTGTACTCACTCCGACCTGCGCGAGATAACCACTGATGAGGTGTTTCTGCAGGAATCAACCAGAACCAAATTACTCGTTCTTTACGGGAAACCCGCCGACAAAAGTATTCTCATTGGTGAGTGTGGAGGAGTGTGACTTTGTTTATTTATTTATATATTTTAAAAAATGTTTTTTTGAGCGTGAGAACTTCTGTCATCAGTGTGAGAGCGTGAGACGTTAGCCAAATGCGTGAGTCTCACGCTCAATGCGTGAGAGTTAGCAGCCCTGAAGTTTTTTAAGGTTAACCAGGTTTTGAACTTTAGTATGCATAAAGTACAGATGATTGATTTTGAGAGGATAAGGCTTGGCTGTGATGTCTCTTGCAATCAAACAACATATAGGGTATAGCAAGTAAATTTTACTGGGGAATAATAATTTCGATGAGATACCTAATATTACCGCAATTTTGGAATTAAGTTGGTTTGTTTTAAACAAAATAGGCTAACTGTTAGAACACAAGATTGAGAACCACTGTTCGAAGCTTACTGTGGTCTATTAATGATCTTGCAACTGCCATGTATAGATTGGGTATGATATTTCAGCTAGTGTGCATGCTTTCAATATTTGACATAATGAATTTTGTAGGAAGATTATGCATGGAATCATAACTCAGCAGTATGATATAACTAAAATATACTGTCACAAAAATATATATGCCAGTCATGCCTGCTGAGATAGCTAAATTAGAAGCAAATGATTTTAATTCATGATTTGCTTTTGCAAAAGGGTCAATGTTTCATTGAATTGTACAGAAACAGTCAAGACGCAACTTAGTACTGCTGTCAGCAGCTGTCTCGAGACTTTTAGTCTGTGCATCTGGGTTGAGCTTGACCTCAGTTTGCAGGGTTGAAATATGCATCAGGGCCCCAGGGTACTTGTCTCAAAATTGACATTTTATCTGCATTTTTGCAGGAGCTAATGTAAAAAAAATAGGTCTGCCAAAGTTTTTTTTTTAATGGGCTGTTGGATTAATGCCTTAAAGAAGTGAAGTACATTTCCCTCCTTCCTGTTTGTTTCCAACTCATCCATGCTGATTAAAGAGTGGTATTCCTTTAGTCTCTTTGCTATTTCTGCTTACAATTGAAAGCAAATGCTTCATTGCTGTTTTTCAATAGCACAGCAAATGACTTTCAAATTCAATCTTAACTTTGTCAGAAAGTTAGTCTTGAAATAAGTAATTACGCGTTTCCTATATAAATTATAAAGGCAAATGCAGTTTAAAATAAAATAATGGATACTGTGAACTGAAAATGATTACGTATTTCTGTACATTTCACTCCAGATGTTGAAAATATAGAAATTTTACAGATTTATTTTCAAAGCTTTTTCAGTGCTCTGATAATTAATCTCTTTCAATTTTATTTTTAAACGTAATATGGTTAAGAAAGCAGTTCCTTTCTGTATTTCCCCCTGTCATGATTCCTAACAGACTAACACACTGAATACATTTTTTCACAGATTGTTTTCTGTACCTTTTGGATTTACCGTGACATTTCAGTACCCAAAGTCACACTCATTTGCTTTGGGAGGTTGCTTCAAAAAGAATGAACACATGTTGCATTCATTAGATCTCCTTTGGCCCTTGCAGTGTATTATGAAGGCACTGAGAAAGTTTGCAATTCCAAGTGTATCCCAGGGGAATGCTGGCGCAGTAAAGGATTTGCATTTAGCCAGGATAGAAATCCTACAACGTATTTCGGAACTTGTGACTGAAGTTCACAGGTAGCAAAGGTTGTGGTGTGCTATGTTTAGGATTTTTTTTTGCAATTGGATCCTCGCTATTCTAGTGTCCAATGTGCTGTCTGCTCCCCTCCCGCTTGCTCTTTAGGGTTTGTTGTGCCCGAGAAGGAAGAGAAACTGGTGGGTGTTTTGTAGAGTTTCTTTTTGTACCAATACTGAAGTACTTTGTCATCAGTCATCTGAGCTGGGAGGATAGTACAGTGGAACAGTGCTTGTGAAATCAATGGAAAGGAGAGTGGACGGATCAGCCTGGTGTATTCGTTATAGCAAGGCAAGCATGGGAGACGATCTCTCTGATGTCATATCAGTGTTTGAAGCCTCAACTTTGCTCAACTTCTGCACTGGTAATTCATCAAACATTTAACAAAATCAAAGTTTTCTCAAACACATGTAATTGATTAATTACTGCTGATTATTTTAAAACATGAAATGACATTATGTTCAGTGCATTGATCCAAATTATGTCTAGCACAGGAGTTTATGTGAAATATTAATTAAACAGCTTTGTATAAAATAAAATAGGTAGAAATAGTAATCTGAATGAAATCTATAGGGCAAACTAAAAATTACTTATCTAATTTATCATTCTTATTTCTAATATACCTCTGTCTTTATCTGGAGAGCGTATTCATTTGTATTCATCTTAAGTTTCTCTTTTCCTCACTGCCCACGAAACCTAGTAATGTTGAGGTACATCTCTGGACCTCATTTTAACCTTAGTTTTCCTTATGTTTCGGCATTAAATTGGTTATGAATATTTCCCATTTAATCTTCCCCTTAGATATGGTTATGGTATTACTTTGCAATTATGACCATATATTATGGTTTCTAGATTTGATTAGGCATAGGGATCAAATTGTTTTGAATAGAATTTAAGCAGTGGGGAATTTGAGTTGATGAAAGGAATATGATTTTTTTTTAAATAAATATTAAATTCTTAAATGATTATATGAAAATGGCAAATGCCATATGGGATGTTTTTTCACCCTACTTAACACAATTTCAGAAACAAACTTAAGATTGAGCTTGGGAAAAGACAATTCAATATCATAAAAAAATTGAAAGTAGTTATTTCCTCATTTGCTGCTTGGACACATTTGAATTTTATTTCCAACATTTGAATATTTTACTTCATTACTTGTATATTTCTAGGAGTGTTGATGCAATTCTAAGAGGATTTCTATCAGTTTGCTGATTCATATCTCTTGGAGTATTTGGCTCTTATATGGCTGTCCAACTGTCAGATGTCCTCTATGTACGCTCATAAGATCATTTGTTCGCACATTCAAAGTTAAAACAATCGGAACAATTTGAAATTGTAGGCCTAGAAATTTATTGCCCTTGCATCTGATTTACAAATTTGTAAAAACAAGTGCAAATAATAGAGAATGCTGCATATATTGGGACTTTCTAAAAAAAAATGCATTTCACGTACATGTATGTCTATAGAATTGATATGTAAGCAATTCCTTTGTATTTTCCCTTCTGAAAGGTGTGCCTACTTTACAGCTTTTGGCCTTGAGGAAAGATCTACTGCTGAATTTGTATTCAGTGTTTTAAAAACTACACTATCAGCTTGTGCAAACATTTGACCAAATACCAGGGGAGATTTGATATTTCTGAAGATTTATTAATTATTCAGCACGGGACTATTTGGTCTACAACCCCCATGCCTGGTAGAAAAAGTGATTATAGTTGTACAGATGCCCACAGAAGATGCTCATCCAAGTATTCAGTGATGAGCTATCCTGACTCCATAAACCTCTTTGGCTGTAAATTCCATATCATCTTTGCTACGTAAAAGTGCTTTCTTCAACACCCAACCGCAATCAAAGGGATCTACAGGAATTGCTGCCTAAAAATAGTAGTACTTTGATAATATGTTATGAAAGGCACATTCCACCCAGGGCAAACTCTCATTGTGCTGCTACCATCGAGATGAAGATACAGGAGCCTGAGAACCTAGACCTCCAGGGACAAGAAACGCTGCTTCCCAGCACTCATCAGGTTCTTCAGGGCTCTCACTTAACTTTTTTTCTCTGATGCGAGCCGGCAACATAGGTAGCTTTTTAGGTTGCCAAATGACAGCTTAGGTGGTCATTTAAGACGGCTTGCATGATGCGTGCGATAATGTGCTCCGAAGAAGTGCGTAGTTACCAGTCGGAAATATGCTCAATGAAGCATTCACATATTATTTCTGCTTCAAATAAAGTCGCGAACTAAACATATTCACCAATCAAGACATGATATATACCACAATGACATGCAGCAAAATTACAATACAGTATCTCAACTATTTTTACACGTTGCAATGAATGCAATTTCTATTATTTCTTTCCACTTTCAAACAAAAATGTGGTTGGAATATGCAGCGTATGAACAACCTCGGTGAGACCAAGCGCAGGATTGGTGATCGCTTCGCACAACACCTCCACTCAGTTTGCAATAACCAACCTGATCTCCCGGTGGCTCAGCACTTCAACTGCGCCTCCCATTCCGAATCCGACCTTTCTGTTCTGGGCCTCCTCCATGGCCAGAGTGGGGCACACTGCAGATTGGAGGAACAGCACCTCATATTTCGCTTGGGTAGTTTACACCCCAGTGGTATGAACATTGGCTTCTCCAATTTCAGGTAGTCCTTGCTTTCTCCCTCCTTCCCCTCCCATTCCCAGCTCTCCAATAGCCTACTGTCTCCGCCTCTTCCTTTCTTTTTCCCACCCCCCTCCCCGTGACATCAGTCTGAAGAAGGGTCTCGACCCGAAACATCGCCTATTCCTTCACTCCATAGATACTGCCTCACCTGCTGATTTTCTCCAGCTTTTTTTGACTACCACCCATTCACACAAGTTCTGTTATCCCACTTTCCTCACTCTTTCCCTACATATTAGGGGCAATGTTACAGAGACAAGTTAACCTACAAAGTCAATGCTTCTTTGAGATGTGGGAGGAAATCCACACGTTTGCAGGGAGAGTGTGCAAATTCAACACAGACAGTGCCCGAGGACAGGATCGAACACAGTTCTCTGGCGTGTGAGGCAGCAAGTCTACCAGCTGTGCCACTACATTTAGTTTTCCAACATAAAAAATTATATGTTGATCACTTTGGTAACTAAACAAAATAAACTATCCATTTTCAGTCTTAAATCTCTAAGTCATGCTATGTCCTCCTTTACAGCTACTCTACGTATTAATTCAGTTTCTTACCTCTTCGAGCAGGGTGCAAGGCCACAAAATTCAAGTCCAGGTTCATACCACTTCAAGTAGGGCGCAAGGCCACCAAATTCAGGTTCAGTTTCCTACCACTTCAAGCAGGGTGCAGGGCCACCGAATTCAAGTGCAGTTTCCAACCACTTCAAGCAGGGTGCAAGGCCACCAAATTCATGTGCAGTTTCATACCACTTTAAGCAGGGTGCAAGGCCACCAAATTCAAGTGCAGTTTCATACCATTTCAAGGAGGATGCAAGGCCACCAAGTTCAAATGCAGTTTCATACCATTTCATGCAGGGTACAAGGCCACCACATTCAAATGCAGTTTCATACTATTTCAAGCATGGTGAAACCATCATAAAAAAAAACACCAAAAAAACCACACAAAACACCACACTCACAGTTCAGTAGACATTCAGTGTGTTCAGTTGATTCACAGCTCAGACAGAGTCTTGACCTCTCCGTCCCCCATCATGCAGAGACTGAGCCACACCCACACTTCCGGGTTTTATAATCCTTCCCCCTCCCACCGGAAAAAATGTGACCTTCATGGCGTGATTGACAGGAGAGAGATTCTCAACATTTTTTAAACACTAATAACACTTTTGTTTTCATTGATGGGAAGAATCCTCTGCATCTGATGAGCGGAGGGGGGCTAAGTAAGATGGCCAGAAATCACAGCCATAAGTGGTAGCGTTTTATCTAAAATCAATATAGTGCAAACAGGAATTTGTCAAGTTTAGACAAACAACCATCTGCAGTGCCTTTTCACCTAAACCCAAAACCCCCAAGCAACCCTTTGCAATGCCTTTTCACTTCAACCCAAACCCCCCAAACAACCATTTGCATGCAGTGCCTTTTTACATCAACCCAAACCCACCAAACAACCATTTGCATGCTGTGCCTTTTCACTTCAACCCGAGCCGCCCAAACAACCATTTGCTTGCAGTGCCTTTTTACTTCAACCCAAACCCCCCAAACAACCATTTGCATGCTGTGCCTTTTTACTTCAACCCAAACTCCCCAAACAACCATTAATATCTCTGATTTTTCATCGATAGGACAAATCCTCTGGTCCAGTCCGGCAGAGGGGGGCTGTGAGCACGGTGGCCAAAAATGATGGCCGTAAGTGGCGGCGTTCTCTCGGAAATCAAATCGCAGTGCGTCAAAAGCGGTCAAGATCTTACTTTTAGTAATACAGATATATATACACTTACATATACACATACACACACATGTGTATGCATATATATATGTGTATATGTATGTGTGTATGTATGTATATGTAGTGTGTGTGTATATAGATAAATAGATAGATAGAATATATATATATATAGAGAGAGAGAGAGATACGTATATAATTATATATTCATATATAAATATGCACTTTTGTTTTCTCGTTTATAACATTGTTTACATAGTACTATGTTTACATATTCTGTTGTGTTGCTGCACGTAAGGATTTCATTGTTCTAACTGGGACGTGAGAGTAAAACACTCTTGACTCTTGACTTGCGTCGCTAATGTGTGGGATAGAACTAGTGTGTGGGTGATCGATGGTCGGGGTGGACTCGGTGAGGCCTGTTTCCGCGCTGTATCTTTATATTAAACTAAAAACACTAAAACCAGAGGGAGTCTAAAGAAGGGTCTCTACCCGAAACGTCACCCAATTTCTTCTATCCAGAGATGCTGGCTGCTCCATGGAGTTCACCCACATAATTAAGGCATGGAATAGTCTTCAACCTGCCATAGTTACTCAACCAGATGCAACTAAATTTAATGTAGACAAAAATGTTGGAGAAACTCAGCAGATGAGGCAGCATCTATGGAGCGAAGAAAATAGGCGACGGGAGATCAGGTTGGTTATTGCGAACTGAGTGGAGGTGTTGGGCAAAGCGACCGCCAAGCCTTCGCTTAGTCTCACCGATGTAGAGCAGCGGATAAAGTAGATGAAGTTGAGGAGGTGCAGGTGAACCTCTGCCGCACCTGGAAATACTGCTTGGGTCCTTGGATGGAGTCAAGGGGGGAGGTAAAGTGACAAGTGTAGCATTTCCAGCGGTTGCAAGGGAAAGTGCCAGGAGAGGGGGTGGTTTAGATGGGAAGGGACAAATTGACCAGGGAGTTACGGAGAGAGCGGTCTCTGCGGAAAGCCAAAAGGGGAGGAGATGGTAAGATGTGGCCAGTGGTGGGATCCCATTGGAGGTAGCGAACATGTCGGAGGATTATCTGTTTTGGTAGACAAAAATGCTTGAGAAACTCAGTGGGTGAGGCAGCATCTATGGAGCGAAGGAACTGGTGGTGTTTTGGGTCAAGTCCTGTAGACAAGGATAAAAATCAGGGATTGGGTAAGTAAATAACCTCTACTGAGAAACGTGAATTAAGTAGTTTTCTGTGGTCTCGGTTTAAATATTTCATTTTTAAATTCCACAACAACTGATACTGGAGGGTACACAAAAAGCTGGAGAAACTCAGCGAGTGCAGCAGCATCTAAGGAGCGAAGGAGATGGGCAACGTTTCGGGTCGAGACCCTTCTTCAGACTGGTCAGGGATCAGGGAAAGGAGAGATATAGACGGTGATGTGGAGAGACAAAGAACAATGAATTGAAAATATGCAAAAAAGTATCGATGATAAAGGAAACGGGCCATTGTAAGCTGTTTGTAGTGTGAAAGTGAGAAGCTAGTGCGACTTGGGTGGGGGAGAGATAGAGAGAGAAGGAATGCCAGGGCCCGAGGGCTGAGGGAGAGGTGGGAAGGGGAGGAGACAGCCAGGGTTAACCAAATTGAGAAAATTCAATGTTTAAGCCCAGAGGATGCAGACTCCCCAAGCGGAATATGATGTGCTGTTCCTCCAACTTGCGGTGTTGCTCACTCTGGCCGTGGAGGAGGCCCAGCACCGAGAGGTCGGATACGGAATGGGAGGGGGAGTTGAAGTGCTGAGCCACCGGGAGGTCGGGTTGGTTATTGCGGACCGAGCGGAGGTGTTCGGCGAAACGATCGCCAAGCCTCTGCTTGGTCTCGCCGATATAGATCAGCTGGCATCTGGAGCAATGGATGCAGTAGATGAGGTTGGAGGAGATGCAGGTGAACCTCTGTCAGACCTGGAAGGACTGCTTGGGTCCCTGAAAGGAGTGGATGGGGGAGGTGAAGGGTCAAGTGTAGCATCTCTTGCGGTTGCAAGGGAAAGTGCCCGGGGAAGGGGTGCAGCGGGAGGGAAGGGAAGAATTGACAAGGAAGTTGCGGAGGGAGCGGTCTTTGCGGGAGGCATACGGGGCGAGATGGGAAGATGTGGCGAGTGGAGGGATCACGTTGGACTGTACTGATACTGGACTACAGAGTCCAATTGCGGTCACACCCATCAATTAAAATCTACCCTGATTCAAGAACAGTCGAGAGCTGGACTCCAAGCTAGAGATGTATTCCTATCACAGAATGTTGGGATAATACCAGAATAACAGGTTAATATCCAGAAGCTAGACACAAAAAGCTAGAGTAACTCAGCGGGACCTGCAGCATCTCGGGAGAGAAGGAATGGGTGACATTTCAGTATGATCTGAGGAGATGTCCTGACCTTACAAAATTCTTAAGGGGTTGGACAGGCTAGATGCAGGAAGATTGGTCCCGATGTTGGGGAAGTCCAGAACAAGGGGTCACAGTTTAAGGATAAGGGGGAAATCTTTTAGGACCGATATGAGAAAAACATTTTTCACACAGAGAGTGGTGAATCTGTGGAATTCTCTGCCACAGAAGTTAGTAGAGGCCAGTTCATTGGCTATATTTAAGAGGGCGTTAGATGTGGCCCTTGTGGCTAAAGGGATCAGGGGGTATGGAGAGAAGACAGGTCCAGGATACTGAGTTGGATGATCAGCCACGATCATATTGAATGGCCGTGCAGGCTCGAAGGGCCGAATGGCCTACTCCACCTATTTTCCATGTTTCTGTTAGTAGTTCCTCCCAACAGGTTAATAGCCTGTGCTTTATAAAGCGTTGAATTTAGCCAAAGACAAAACTAGTTAATTAATCCTGACCAATATTAAACCAACGATACGACCACAAATTAACACGACCACACTGCAAAAGCCCACCATGGCAGCATTTTCACCACCGATTTAAGTGAAGCAGTTTCATACACTGGACAATTTGAATAAATGGGCTGCTGCAACAAATTGTTTGAATGTTAGAACCAGGACACTAATGGATAATTGTGAGCATGTGCTCATTTATAAAGTATATAAAGCTGCAGATCATGGATATAAATGAATGTCAAACAGCCAGCTCTGAATGCAGGATCCGTATTGCTGATCTCATACAATGAACAATGCAACTGATTCAACACATAAACCTTACAATGCGGTACCCGGACGTGGTGCCGACAGACAAGAAGCCGAAGCAAAGAAGTTGAAGCCAAAGAACCGAATGGAAACGAGGCCGAAACGCCAATAAACTGAAAGAGTCCGAAGACGAAACGCCTACTAACCGAAAGGATGAGACTCCTAAATGCAAACTAACTGATAGGGCGGGCCGCCTAAAAGCCAACGAAATGAAAAGCAAACTTACCGAATGGCTGCTCTGTCGAAAAGCCACCTACCCGAAAGGCTGTGTCGCCTACAAGCCAAAGGACCGACTGCCGCTCAACAGAAAAGTCCAAAAACGGACATGACGTTGCCGGGGGGCAGGACTTGTCAGCGATTGGTCCTGACCCCCCCCCCCCCCCCCCCGTCCATGTCATCACTGTGAAGGCATGAACATTGTCCCAAACCTCCGCTCCACCCGATCCGCATCCCGCAGAGGGTGGCCATGGGAGAGTGGGGGCTGTCCATAGGGATGCACACCTTCGGCCGCTTTCAACTTGGTGCTTGGATTCAGATTGTCCTGAATTACCCTGATTCACCTGTGGCTTGTGCGGGAAAATGAACCCAACGCTCCCGTCTCCCCCTTCTCTCTCCCCCCTTCTCTCTCCCCCCTTCTCTCTCCCCCCTTCTCTCTCCCCCTTCTCTCTCCCCTTCTCTCTCCCCCTTCTCTCTCCCCCCTTCTCTCTCCCCCCTTCTCTCTCCCCCCTTCTCTCTCCCCCCTTCTCTCTCCCCCCTTCTCTCTCCCCCCTTCTCTCTCCCCCCTTCTCTCTCCCCCCTTCTCTCTCCCCCCTTCTCTCTCCCCCCTTCTCTCTCCCCCCTCTCTCTCCCCCCTTCTCTCTCCCCCCTCTCTCTCCCCCCTCCTCTCTCCCCCCTCCTCTCTCCCCCCTCCTCTCTCCCCCCTCCTCTCTCCCCCCTCCTCTCTCCCCCCCTCCTCTCTCCCCCCTCCTCTCTCCCCCCTCCTCTCTCCCCCCTCCTCTCTCCCCCCTCCTCTCTCCCCCCTCCTCTCTCCCCCCTCCTCTTCCCCCTCCTCTCTCCCCCCTCCTCTCTCCCCCCTCCCTCTCCCCCCTCCCCTCTCCCCCCTCCCTCTCCCCCCTCCCCTCTCCCCCCTCCCCTCTCCCCCCTCCCCTCTCCCCCCTCCCCTCTCCCCCCTCCCCTCTCCCCCTCCCCTCTCCCCCCTCTCCCCCTCCCTCTCTCCCCCTCTCCCCCCTCTCACCCCTCCCCCCTCCCCCCTCCCCCCTCCCCCCTCCCCTCTCCCTCCCCTCCCCTCTCTCCCCCTCTCCTCTCTCCCCCTCTCCTCTCTCCCCCTCTCCTCTCTCCCCCTCCCCTCTCTCCCCCTCCCCTCTCTCCCCCTCCCCTCTCTCCCCCTCCCCTCTCTCCCCCTCCCCTCTCTCCCCCTCCCTCTCTCCCCCTCCCTCTCTCCCCCTCCCTCTCTCCCCCTCCCTCTCTCCCCCTCCCTCTCTCCCCCTCCCTCTCTCCCCCTCCCTCTCTCCCCCTCCCTCTCCTCTCCCCCTCCCTCTCGCCCCCTCCCTCTCTCCCCCTCCCTCTCTCCCCCTCCCTCTCTCCCCCTCCCTCTCTCCCCCTCCCTCTCTCCGCCCTCCCTCTCTCCCCCTCCCTCTCTCCCCCTCCCTCTCTCCCCCTCCCTCTCTCCCCCTCCCTCTCTCCCCCCTCCCTCTCTCCCCCTCCCTCTCTCCCCCTCCCTCTCTCCCCCTCCCTCTCTCCCCCTCCCTCTCTCCCCCTCCCTCTCTCCCCCTCCCTCTCTCCCCCTCCCTCTCTCCCCTCCCTCTCTCCCCCTCCCTCTCTCCCCTCCCTCTCTCCCCCTCCCTCTCTCCCCCTCCCTCTCTCCCCCTCCCTCTCTCCCCCTCCCTCTCTCCCCCTCCTCCCCCTCCCTCTCTCCCCTCCCTCTCTCCCCCCTCCCTCTCTCCCCCTCCCTCTCTCCCCCTCCCTCTCTCCCCCTCCCTCTCTCCCCCTCCCCTCTCCCTCCCCCTCCCCTCTCCCCCTCTCCCCCTCCCCCCTCCCTCTCCCCCTCCCCTCTCTCCCCCTCCCCTCTCTCCCCCTCCCCTCTCTCCCCCTCCCCTCTCTCCCCCTCCCCTCTCTCCCCCTCCCCTCTCTCCCCCTCCCTCCACTCTTTCCCTCCCTTCTCTTTCTCCCCCTTTTCTCTTCCCCGCCTTCCTCTCTCTCTCCTCCTCTCTCTCCACTCTTCTCTCTCTCCTCCTCTCTTCCCCTCCTCTCTCTCCTCTCTCCCTCCCTTCTCTTTCTCCCCCTTTTCTCTTCCCCCCCTCCCCTCTCCCTTCTCTCTCTCCCCTTCTCTCCCCCTTCTCTCTCTCCTCGTTCCTCACCCGCGGGAGCGTCCCACAGTCACTGACCGGAATGCACTGCCATCAGGCTCCAACCCCCACACCACGGTGATTCCCCCCCACCGCGTGGACAGATGTTTTATTTATTTCCGTCTCTGTGTTTGCGGAACGCACCCAAGCTCCCACGCACAAAACAGGCAACATCTCTGGAGAGAAGAAATGGGTGGCGTTTCATGCCGAGACCATTCTTCAGAGTGCGTTTGAAAGGTCTCGACCCGAGGTCTCCGGTCGGAAAGTGCCGATTCGCGACCTCCAAACCGCGGAGTGTGTTCGGCCTTCCCGTCGTCGGAATTTCAATCATCCCGACGAGATGGCCTGTGCATTTGGCCATCCGTAGCGGTGACCAAGGAGGGGTTATAGCCCCGACCATGGGTGAACAAGGAGGAGGACTGGCTGAAGTTTGTTGCCTTCCACCACAGTGAAGAATGCTGTGGTGGATGTTTGTGTTAAATTTTATTGTGTATTGTGTGTTATTTTTAAGTGTATCTATGCTGGCAAATTCATTTCACTGCATCTTCGGGTGTATGTGACACATAAAATTGACTTTGACTTTGATATGAAACACAAATGCTGGATATCTGTATGTCAAAATGCCTGTTAAATATTGTTATTGTCCCTGTCTCAACTCCATCCTCCGAGCAGTTTGTTCCCTGTACACACTGTGTGAAAATGTTGACCCTTTGGCTTCCATTAAATCTTTCCTTTCTCACCTTAAGCTTATGCACTTTAGTTCTTAATTCACCTGCCCCGTGAAATAGACTGTGTTTTCACCCCATCTATGCCCCTCATAATTCTATACCTCTATAAGACCACCCCTGAGTCTCTTGTGCTTCAAGGAATAAAGTCCTAGCCTGCCTAACCTCTCCCTAAATCTCAGACAATTGATTCCAGGCAACCATATAACAATTACAGCACGGAAACAGGCCATCTCGGTCCTTCTAGTCCGTGCCGAACACTTACTCTCACCTAGTCTCATCTACCTGCACTCAGACCATAACCCTCCATTCCTTTCCCGTCCATATACCTATCCAATTTATTTTTAAATGATAAAATCGAATGTGCCTCCACCACTTCCACTGGAAGCTCATTTCACACAGCTACCACTCTCCGAGTGAAGAAGTTCCCCCTAGTGTTGCCCCTAAACTTTTGTCCCTTAATTCTCAAATCATGTCCTCTTGTTTGAATCTTCCCTACTCTCAATGGAAAAAGCTTATCCACGTCAACTCTCTCTATCCCTCTCTTAATTTTAAAGAACTCTATCAAGTCCCCCATTAACCTTCTGCGTTCCAAAGAATAAAGACCTATCTTGTTCACCTTTTTGTAAACGTTTTGCAACTTTTTTGTAAATCTTCACGGCACACTTTCCCGCTTCATGGCATCTTTCCTATAACAGGGTGACTAATACTGAACACAATACTCCAAGCACACCCTCAACCAACATCTTGTACAACTATTATGTCGTCTCAACTTTTATACTCAATTGCCTGACTGATGAAGGCCAGTGTGCCAAAAGCTGCCTTCATCACTCTATCTACCTGTGACTCCAGTTTTGGGGAACGATGTATTTTTCTCCTAGATCCCCCTGCTCTACAATACTCTCCATGGCCTGACTATTCACCGTTGATGTCCTGCCATGGTTTGACGTCCCAAAATACAAAGCCTCACACTTATCTACTATTCCTCGGCCCACTTACGCAGCTGATCAAGATCCCGCTGTATTCCTGATAACCATCTTCACTATCTATGATACCACCAATTTTAGTGTAATTTTCTTGCTTATCATACTTGCTGTTTATTATTTCCTTCAATGATTTGGATGAGAATGTACAAAGGGTCCAGCACCAATCCCCAAGGCACACCAGAGGCCTCCAGTCTGAAAAATAACCTTCTACCGCCACCCTCTGCTTCCCAATATGAAGTGAATGCTGTATCCAGTTAGCTAGCTCTTCCTAGATCATATCAGATCTAATCTTCCAGAGCAGCCTTCCATGCGGAATATAATCAAAGGCCGTTGAAGTCCGTGTGTGGGAGATGAAACCCAAGGCCCTTTAATATTCTAATTCCCCATTCTCAGAATGTTGTTTGTCCTCAGATCCTGTGTTAATAAGACTGAGGTGACTGGTTCTGTTACCTTGTTTTTGTTTGTGGCTGGAACTTAATCTAGCACCCTTTGAAGTTTGGAAATATTTTATCATGGTATTTCTAAGATCTGTGTTTATAATCATTTTAGATGAAAATTGCAAGTTTTAACGTACAACCAGATAATTCTGTTCTCTGAAGCAGTTGGCATGATTATTTTCTTGCAGGTATGCCTTTGAAGGTTTTTATTGCCACTGGTATTATCAACCCATGATTGGTTGATAATATGACTGATTCAAGATGCAGGAGTGTTCAAACATGAAAACTTAAGATAGAATTTTAGTGAAATGCTGTTCAAGTCGGGATCAGTTTAAACATGAATTCTATTGGATTGTAAATAGTTTTAGAAAAGGATTGTACAGGTACTCAAGTTAAGTCCTAAATTGGTGCAAAGCCAATTAGACAAGAACTTTCAGAAGTTGATTGGGGAGCCAGTTTGCGGCCAAATGGATGTCTGGTTATTGAGAGGTTTTTAAA
Source organism: Raja brachyura (assembly GCA_963514005.1). Next base: position 48,830,556 of record OY740788.1, read on the forward strand.
CATGAGAGGAACATTTGGTGTCAGCATATTCCCGTGAGAGGGTAAGGCTGGCATCAGTAGGAAATCCTGGATGCCAAAACATATTGATGTTACGGTCAGGAAAAAGGAGGCATTTATTGGGTAAAGACAGCTGGGATCAAGTGGATTCCTTGAGGAGTATAGGGGTTGGAGAAATAAACATGGGAAAAGGCAAAAAGGGGGTACAAGATGTCTTCGGTGGTGAATTTTATAGAGAATTTGAAGATATTAAATATATTTAAGGGAAAAGGAGAACTAGGGAGAGAATGGGGCACCTCAAAGACAAAATGGGCATCTATATTTGGAGATGTCGGTGATGGCCAAGGTCCTTGCTGAATATTTCCTTATTTTTTAATTCCCCAAATCGACTGAATTTGAGGTAGCCAAAGCATTTTACCCCCTCAGTCCTATTGCAGAATCTTGACCAAGAAAGTCCAGTCTTCTTTTAGCTTCATAGATGCTGCTTGACCCTCTGAGTTCTTCCAGTGTTTGGTTTATTGTTCCAGATTACATAATTGCAGTCTCTCTTGTCCCTAAGTATTTTACTTAGTCTTATTTCCATGTTATAAGATTCAGATAAGTGGTCAGGGAATGCCATTGGAATTTTACTGAATTTATTAAAAGGTAAAGTGTTTGTGTTTTGGATGATTATAAATTTCAGAAGAACCTTGATTGATTCATCTTCTAAGGAGAACACTCCTTCATGTTTTTCCTCATTATTTGTTCAAATACACCAGTGACAAAAACCTTGGCTGTAATAAAAATGCACAAAGGCCATAGCTTCTTTCCCTCTGAGAATGTAAAATTAGTTGATATACAAATAATTTAGCAAGAGGTTAATGTTGACCACCAAGCTTGAAACTGTATCAAATCACACAGTTAAGTTGAAAGCAAAGCTTCTGGATCTGTTTCATGGACAGAAGACAATAATTACATTTTTAATATTTAAAAATTAATATCAATTTTGTATGTAACACAATCCTGCATCCTCTCAGGACTTGAACAGTGCCAGCAGTATGGTTGACAAAGTTTTAATTGTGATATATTTTATGGTGGTGTACTGAATCATCATCTTAAATAATCTTTCTGGGCAATGAATCCTACTACATTATAACTTGATTTAGAAAAAATTCCATGCACATGTGAGAATATATGAATGGATGAGCTGTTACTTTAGCTCAATGTGCCAGGCAGTGAATAGTTGTGATCAACAGCTGAAAAGCCTGTTCAGCAAACCATGAACATTTTGATGTTTTACAAGTGATCAGTTGGTTCTGGTGCTTAGGTTATCATCTCATAGGCTGAAAGATAAAAAGTGGCTCAAGTACTGTTAAAATCTTTGTCAGTAGCCAAGTGATTAAGTAGTTCTAAGCTTAAAGTGGTATTTATTTAGTTTTTTTTAATGCTTGTGTGCAAATTAAAATGATTTCACTTACTGTATGCAGCAATTTTGAGAAAATAATTTCTATGTTTCTCAAGCGCATTAATACCATCAATATTTTTGCCAAATGTTGACATAAGAAAAGTGCTCACTGAGTTGCTATTTGCAACTTTACTTGACTCTTAATGAAATCAAAATATTTCAGGAATCATGTCATTTAAATCACTTTTATTTTCAATTGTGTAAATGACCCTGATGTGGTGCTCACTGGGGAGATATCTGCAAACCTCTGCCTTTGAAGGAGCTGAGGTGCGTACCTCTCCTTTCCAATCTGGGTTGCTGTTTGGAATCAGTTCAAAACAAAGTGCTGCCTGGCAATAATAACGTTATCGATTTCACTAAGCAACCAATCACATTGAAGGATTCCTGACTGGGATAGAAAAAGTAAAATAAATTAGCTATTTGCAGAGAATAGGATAAAAAACTTTTATTGCAGAGAATGGGATAATAAAATTATTATTGCAGAGAATGGGATAACAAACTTTTTTTAAGATTTGAATATTTAAAAAGAACAAATGCAATATCTAATCAAATACTAGAATCAAGAACCTTTTATACAGGCTGAAAATTGCACCTCTGCTGCGGCAGCACTTCCAAAAGCCCCTCCATGCTACCGAGTCAACCCTCAGCACTTATTAAACCCACCGCTTTGACTGTAAAATAAGAACGTCTATAGCGAAGCAGCACTATAACGTGAGGTATATAACTGTACTCTAAGGGGCATTGAGGATCTTTTGATACTGTGGAAACATTGTATACAAATATCCAGCTCTTGAGGAGCAGAAATGGTCAAACCATTGTTTGCAAGGTAGCATTTCAGTGTGTTTTTCTGTTTTTCCTGAACTTTGGCACAAATTAATTCATAAGCATGGAAATGTCAGCACAGTGGGAAAGCTTTGACTTGACCCTGTAATACGTGATAGTGTCAAGGACATTCAATTGAACAAGATCTTTGAATTTCAATTTTATTATGTTTCAGCATCCTAATTCCAAAAACAAATTCCTGTTTATATGGGTTAAGGTTTCCATTAGTAATCCCAAGTAAGCTACCTTTAGTGGCAATGCTGAAGTGTCTTTAGTTACAGCCAACAGGCCAATCTCATTATTTTGTATCTCATTATTTTGAAATGTATGAAATAGTATGGCTTTAATGACATGGTTTATTAATATAATCTTGAATCCTCTTCAGCACATTTTCAAAGAGTGTGTACAAATCCAGTTGACTGCAGATTACCTGAATATAATATTTATCTAATAATAATGAGATTCCAGGTGACACTGCTGCTGAGTGAATTTTAAATTATGTAATTGAAGTTGTTAATAATTGTTCCAGAATTTAGTTTTGCTGAGATTAATTCAGTTAAGAAATAAATCTGTACCTACCCCATGCAAGGTGTAAAGTGACATTCTAATTGTAGATTAGCACCAATGGTTAGGAATGCTTTGCTTTTCAATGCAAAATAATTTTGAATCAGAACACTGGAACATTTAATGTTCAGCTTTTGGTCAAAATTATTCCTGCACATGTCTAGTTTTGGATCTATATTGTAGGACTACTTTGCTGTAGTCATTGGGTCACTGGGTACCTGGGCATGAACATATCGACATCTTTAAGTACCATAATTTCTTAAAACAAGGGAGTTTAAGTAATATATGCAGGAAAAGTCATAAACTTGTTCGTACCTGCCCTTTTTTTGTTTTTTTTGTTTATTTTTGTTAGAAGTAAGTACGATAGTGTGGTACTTGAGTACCTAATACATACATACATATTTCCATTCTTGTACAACTTCATACTTTTGATTTAATAATAAAAGAACAGTGGAAGAAAAAAATAAATAAAGAGTGTCGGAATAGATAGACAAGCGAGTAGAAACAGATAGCAAGAGAAATAAAGGACATAGAAGAGAAGCTGAAAAGAATTAAATAGAAGGAGAAAGTAAAGAAAAGAGAGATTAGGAGAGATCTACCTATTTCGTATTTTTGCCCATCCGTCACCCGGTTCTAAACCATTTAATTTCTGAGGTTATGTTATGTTGCACCATATGCTTGCAAAAAGTTGATAGAAGGAGACCAAGTCTTTGAGAATTGGTCTACTTTGCCTAGTAGGAGAAATCTCATTTCTTCAAGATGAAGCGTTTCAGACATATTTGAAATCCACATTTTGAATGTTGGCGTGATTGCGTTTTTCCAAAATTTGAGTATGTTTTTTTGCTGTTATTAGACTGTAATTAAGAAAACCATCTTGGAATATAGTTAGTTTACTTCCCTCTTCCATTGATCCAAAGATAATCAGTTCTGTATTGGGGTTCAATTTTGTGTTAAATAGTTTTGTAAAAATTCCAAAAATTTCATTCCAAAATGTATACAGTTTTATACAGAAGACAAAGGAATGTGCTATAGTGGCATTTTGAGTAAGACATTTGTCACAGATGGGGGAAACATTTGGGAATATTTTATTCAGTCTAGTTTTAGAATAATATAATCTATGTAAAATTTTAAATTGAATTAGGTTATGTCTTACATTAATTGAACATTTATTTACATATAATAAATTTTTTTCCCCTCTATCGTTAGGAATTTTTATCAAAATTTTTCTGCGGAAGACCATAAGATCACTCTCAGACGCGGCTGAAAGAAGCAGCCGTTGTAATTGGCTCAAGCGGAAAGACCCATGCTGGGTCCCAAGTACGTCATGGTGAATCGTTGGGACAGTTTGACATGGGACACGTGCTGAGGGCTAATCATCCTGCAGCGGGCCGCCCTTGTGGAGGGTGTATAGTGTTAAAAGGCCGAAACACCCAGTGATGCAAGGATACACTACTGATGATGTGTCCTGTGCCCAACTGTCCTGAAGGTTACCCAGGCCAAGATGTACGTATTCCCCCCCCCCCCCCCCCCCCCCGATGTTGAGCGTCTACCACTCTCAACAATCAACGAGTGTCGTGAAATGCTTTTATATTTAAAATTATATTATATAAGTAAGATATTAAATTGCTTGATTCTGCCTTTCTATTCATTCCTTCCTCCAATAAATCTGGGGTTAGGGTTTGATATCCTTGTATATATTTCCTCAAATAATCTTGAATTTGAAGATAGTTGAAATATTGATTATTTTTCAAATTATATTTTAGTTGTAATTGTTGGAATGATAAAAGTTTTCCCACATCATGCATATCTCCCATTGTTTTAATTCCTAATCTTTCCCAATGGATAAACGTTTTATCAATAATGGATGGTTTGAATGAGGGATTATTAGTTATTGGAGAAAGAAGTGATAATTTTCTTAATTTTAAAGATAATTTTATTTGATTCCAAATTCGTATTATACTGTGAATAATTGGATTCTTATATATTATATTGTTCAGTTTCATCGGGGAAAGAAGGATCGCTCCTATATTATAAGGGGAACAATCCTCTTTCTCCATTCTTATCCAATCTACCTGTTGGGCAGAACTGTCCAACCAGTAGATTATATTTTTAATATTCACTGCCCAATAGTAATACAATAAGTTAGGGAGTGTCAGTCCCCCTGATTCTTTAGATTTACGCAAGTGTTTTTTCTTAATTCTATGTGATTTATAATCCCATATGAAGTTTATAATATCAGAATCTAATTTTTTAAAGATTTTTTTAGGTAAGTATATTGGTATTGATTGAAATAGGTACAGTATTTGTGGTAAGAAGATCATTTTTATCGCATTTATTCTGCCTATTAAGGACATCGGCAGTGTTTTCCAGAATTTAATCAACCCATTTAATTTAGTTATTAAAGGCATATAATTTGCGTTGAGTAATGATTTATATTTCCTAGTAATTTGGATGCCCAAATACTTAAATTTTTCTGTTGCAATTCTAAAGGGGAATTTCAACAGATGTAACTGCTCTTGAGGTTTTATCATCATAATTTCGCTTTTGTTCCAGTTTATTCTATATCCAGAAAAAGAACCAAATTCCTCTATTAAATTTAGTATATTTGGTATGCTAATTTGTGAATTTGTAATATATAATAATATGTCATCTGCATATAATGAAATTTTATTATTTGAGTGTTTGGTATTATATCCATGAATATTCAGATGACTTCTTATACTTTCTGCTAAAGGCTCTATCACTAGTGCAAATAGCAGAGGTGATAGTGCGCACCCCTGCCTATTGCCCCTTGCCAATTGGAATTTCGGGGATAATATATTATTAGTCAGTATTCTAGCCATTGGCTTATTATATAATAATTTTACCCATGAGATAAAGTTATCTCCCATGTTAAATTTATGCAATACTTTGAATAAATATTGCCATTCTACTTGATCGAAAACCTTTTCTGCATCCAATGAGATAATTGCTAGGTCTTCTTCAGTATTATGTGAGTACATTATATTAGACAGCCGTCTCCAATTGTTAAATGAGTATCTCTTTGGTATAAACCGAGTTTGATCCGGGTTTATTAGTTTGCTAATATATTTACTCAATCTTCTCGCAAGTGTCTTTGCTAATATTTTTTGATCTGTATTTAGGAGTGCAATAGCTCTATATGAGCCTGGGTCTTCTTGATCTTTATCCTTTTTTGGTATAAGTGTAATCAGTTAGTGTTTCTGGTAATTTATTTTCTTTAAAAGCATATATATATATATAATCAGTTAGTGTTTCTGGTAATTTATTTTCTTTAAAAGCATATATATATATAATTCTTGCAAGCGTGGAGAAATTATCTCGTGGAATCTTTTATAGAATTCATTACTAAAGCCGTCTGGTCCTGGCTTTTTGCCATTCTTCAACAAACTTATTGTTTCTTCTATTTCCTGAAGTGTAATCCTAATCCCTCTTGTTCCACCATATTTAATTTTGGAAGATTACAATTGTCTAAGAAATTTGTAATTTGTGTATTATTTGCAGAGGTTTTCGATGTATATAAATGTTGATAATATTGAGCAAATCTTTTATTTATATCTTTAGGTAGTGTTAGTAATTCCCTTTGTCTGATTTAATTTTAGTAATTGTGTTTTCTGTTTCCCGTTTTTTTCAGTTGGCGTGTTAAGAGTTTATGTGGTTGGCGTGTTAAGAGTTTATGTGGTTTATCACCAAATTCAAAATTTTCTTGTTTTGTAATTTGAAATAATCTTATTATTCTGGCCGATAACATTTTATTTAATTTATATTTTAGTATTGTTATCTTATTGTGTTTATCTATAGTTGGTTCTTTAGCATTTTCTAAATCTAATTGTCTAATTTCTTGTTCTAGCTGTAATTGGTCAGTATTATTCTTTTTATTTTGGAAAGCTTGATATGAGATTATAGTTCCTCTTATAAATTCCTTAAAAGTTTCCCATAATAAGGAGGGTGAAATATCTGGTGTTTCATTTGTCTCAAAGAAGAATTTCATCTGCTCTTAGGGGGCTAGGATCCTAGGGGGCGCCGTCCTGTATGGTATGGCTGCCCAGCCTGCAGCTGTATGTTTTTCACCCTTTTTTTTTAATGTGTTAAAGTGTTTTGTTTGGAGCCTATTATTTTTTATGTGGGGGTGAGGGGGGGGGGGGGGGGAAGGGGGAAGCTGCTTTTCCTGGTCCCTACCTGGTCGTAGAGGCCGCTTTTCTCCGGGCTGCATCTTCAACCCGTCCTCGCGGCCTACCAGCGGGCCTGGAGCGGCGTTTCCTGAGGGGACCGCCCAGAACCTCGGCTTCGGCAGCGGCGGAGCGCCATCGCGGGGAGGAGCGGGTGATGCCTTGCCTGGATCGCCACACTGGAACTCCGGTGAGCTGAGACCGCCGAGACAAACATCGCGGAGCCGCGGGTCTGTGGAGCGGCCAGCTGCGGGCGGCGGCGCTGAACTTTAACATCGGGAGCCCGTGGGGGAACTCCATTCAGCGTGGCCTTGTCGGCTTCGGAAGCCGCAGACTCCAGTAGGAGGCGGCCGTTCCAGGTGTCCCAAGCCGCTGAGAGGATTCTCCCGATGCCGGAGCACCATCACCCGGCGAGAACGGCCGGGAACATCGGGCCTCCGTGAAGGCAACTATGGAGGCCTCTATATGCCTGACTATGGGTGGACATGGGTTGGGGACTGGACATTGTGCCTTCCCTCATAATGGGAACCATTGTGGGGGGATGTTTTTATGTTTAAATCTCTTTATTAGTGTTGTGTTTGTATTCTTTATTTTATGTGCTGCATGGCAAGAAGCATTTCACTACACCAATTGGTGTATGTGACAAATAAACTAACCTTGAACCTTGAACCTTTTAAATATGTACAACCTTGTGAGTTGTTTAATGTTTGGGGGTTAAACCTCCAAAACGATTTTTTTGTCAGGCATTCCTTCGAATTTTAAAGAGAAAGTTAACGGGGAATGATCAGAAATAATACTATTGTGATATTTAGCATTATATGTGTATGGAATTAATTTTGTGCCCACTAAGAAATAATCAATACATGAGTATGCTTTATGTACCGTTGAATAAAATGAATATTCTCTACCTACTGGGTTAGCGATCCTCCATACATCTGTCATATTGGTATTTTTCATGTATGTATTTAGAAGTTCACTTGTTTTAGATTTTATGTTAATCCTTTTTTGTTTTGCAGATTTATCCAAATATGGATCTAAAACACAATTCAAATCTCCCCCTATTACCACATTTTGATAGTTAAGTTCTGAAATTATATCCAGAATTTTACTAAAAAATTGAGGGTTGTCAAAATTAGGAGCATAAATATTTATCAAAGTAAGTGGAGTAGAATAAATTTCTCCCGTGACTATGACGTACCTCCCCTCTTTATCTGCTATGGTATTCTTTAATTTAAATGGTATACCTTTACGAATGATAATGGCCGTGCCTCTAGATTTAGAAGTAAATGAAGAGTAGTATGTTTGCCCTATCCAATTTACCTTCAATCTTATCTGTGTTTGATATTTCAGATGCGTCTCTTGTAAGAAGATTACATCACTATTTAAAGCTTTTAATTGGGCAAAGATCTTACCCCTTTTAATTGGTTCATTAGCGCCCCTTATATTCCACCTGCAGAACGTGATTCCTCCAGTTTTCTTTTGTTTATCTTCTTGCATTATGGATCATGTTAATACCTTTACTTCATATGGTGCAACCAAGAACCTCATTACTCTAGGTGAGGGATGATCATCCCCAGCTATTAGATTTGTTGGCATCTCCCCTTCAGAATAGACCTTGAAAAAGACCAGAAAGTGTAGAGTCGTGAAAAGATAATTAACAAACAAAGAGTGAAATTATAATATCCAAAAATAAAGATATTATAACTAAAAACAAACCACCAACAGATAGAAAAATTCTTATCGACTTCCGTAGATGTTTTTATATGTTTTGCTCTGCCCCCTTGACCAATTATTATTAATTGGAAGAGAGAGCAATACAAAGTTAAAATATATATATATATATATATATATATAAGATAAAACGCACTCCGATAGATTAGAAATGTATCTTCAAAGAGGAAAAACAAAATACAAGAGAGTTTCCAACGTTAAGTATATACTTAGATATAACAGTGATTATGTTAATTATATATCCATATCTATCGATATGCCAAGATCTATTACAATTAAGTCTCAAACATTTGTATCAGACAACAGCGGGCCCCAAGGGGTTAACCTTGGAGCCCGCTGTTGTCCGACACAAAAGCCCGGATAACTTCCAAGTACCCTTGGATAACTTACAAGTATCTGAGTCTCCTCCCCTCCACTTTGCTCGCAATTTAAACTAAATCTATATCCATAAAATTTATTAGTATGTTAATACTTATCAATCAAATTTAACTCGTTATTCTTATATTTAGCAAGTAATTAACATCATGAAATAAACAACAGCCATTATTACGCTATGTCTTAATATTACACAATTTAATTAATTATATTTTATGTTAGTATATAATTGTCTGTTTCTTAAATCATAAGTTTCTATCTGCAAGTCCACTGATAATATTTTTCCATATTCTCAAGTTATTTTCCCCGCCACCGTTTTTCTCTTTTCCAATTCTTTGCTGAAATGAAACTTTAAATCCGACCTTGAATTAACATTCCAAAGATAAGATGTCTAGACAGCGCCTCGATGAAAATTCACCATGATAAACCAGAGCAGTCTTTTTTGTACCTGCCTAAAAAATGATTGTGAAGTTCAACAATCTTAAACTATAGTTATACTTGCATAAGATATCCTGAAAGTATATATCGTAGCACTAATCTATGAACAAGGACCAATACAAGTAGAGCTGCAAAGTTGATCTTAATGTGCTGAATTAGGCTGTGGTTTAGAACTTCTGTTTCTGCTACAATTTTGATATTGGGTTATATAAATTTCCTATCGTATTTAAGAGTGGTAACTTTGAGCAGTTTCATTGGAATGCCTGTGAATAGATTTTATTATTAAAATACATTTTTTATCTGTGCCTTTCCTTACTGTTATTAGCCCGATATTAAATCCCTAAATTTAATGGAAATAATAATAAATAATTAACTGGCTTTATTAGTATACATCAGACAGTTTCTTAGCAAGTTTTTAAATATATCAACTTCTGAAAATGTACATATTAGTACGTGCTTAATTTGAAGCTGGGAGCCAACATTGATCAATGAGCCATGCGGCCTACTCCTGTGTCTTGATTAGTAGGTTATTCACTGTGTTAAAGAGTCAGTTCAACGGGCTGAAAAATTACAGAAATTTGTTGTGCTCTATTTCCAGTCAAAATCAAGCAATCAAAAAATAGCCATTGGACTGGATCTTGCTGAGTCTGGCCTACAGCCAGCTCGGTCAGCGTGTGTCACAGGAGTTTAAAGGGAAGAGATTTAATTGGGACATCGAACGTTCTGAAAGATTGCTTGATAATGTAAACAGTTAGACATTTCCCCTTCTGGGGAACCTACTTCTTGCATGCATAATTTCAGAATAAGAGATTGCCTCTTAAGATCAACGAGGTGGATTTTCTTATGAGGATAGTGTATCTTTGGTACCTGAATCTTTTGTTATAGATAAGGGAGAGTAAGATTGTGAGGATCAAGTAGGAATTAAGAGCAGTGTTCACATCAGGTCAGCCATGATCTTACTGAAGGTTTGAAAGCTTTGAGGGTAATTTGGCCTTCTCCTGCGCTTATTTCTCAAAGTTCTATGACAGTCATGGATATCTGTTCATCAAGGCACAAATATGACACCAAGGTCTGTAAGAGCAAGTCATTGATGATTGAATTTCAAAAATATTTTATGGCACATGGTAAAGATTTTGAGGTGGTTGATAAAAGCTGTGAAATCCACTTAATACAGAATTGATCGCAGAATGATAAACATTTTGGGGAACAATACAACAGCAGCATGACATAAACCCTGTGAGATGTCTTGTGCTGGAGGAGTTCCACTTGAAAAATCAAGATTCCTAACCTGATCTGCCTCTTTGTGAGCAAAAATAGATTTTGTCAGTCATCAAATAACTTCCTTCAAAAAAATAAAATGATATTCCATCTAGCTTTGGTTGGTGAATTTCAACACTTCGCACTAGCTGTGTGCATGTGGCATCCCCAATCAACATGCCAGTTTGCTTACATCATTAGTGTAGACCAATCCTTTCTCTCCATTTTATGGTAATTGATGAATTTGGGTTTCTACTATTTTCGCTGTTACTAAAAAGGAATCTCACCGTTAGGGGCAGGGATACAATTGCAACAATATAAATTCCTGCAGTGTCCACAATCAATTTGAATAGTACCAGAGCTATTATTAAGGAAAGGGTAGTTCACTCTATTTTATTGGCAGCAACACTCGGGAAGAAATGGTTATTCAAAGCAGAAATAGATTGTAAGGGAGAGACACTGAAGAGTGGGATAAACTCATAGTTATCAAAGAAAGAATACAGACAGAACATTATAAGTAAACTGGTGGATAGAGAGTAGGGATAGATGAACGGAGGTGTGTGGGGAGAAGAAGTGCTAAAGGGCCTGTCCTACCAGCATCCGACTCCATGCGATGAGCGCGATCAAACTAGAAGTGGGGCCGCGCGGAGGTGGGGTGATCCCCTGTACAGGGCCGTTCCCACCAGCATGCGCCTGCATGCGGCAAGCGCGACCAAACCGGCAGCGAGGGCTGCGCGGAGGTCGGGTGAGTGGCGCAACGCAGCGCAAAGTGAGGCGAACTTGGAGCGAAGTCTTAAGGTAAGTTCGCCAGGACAGAGAGGGGCACACAGAGATGGGCACAGAGGTGCACACATACAGAGGGCCACGGAGCCACTCACATAGAGGGTCACGGAGGCACCTACAGATAGATTCACGGAGGCACGATGTCGAGGTGGTGTGTAATGCGTCGAGGCGACTGCGAGCCGACAAGCCGTTGCCGCACGGAATTTTTGAACATATTCAGTTTTTTGGAGCCCCGCGCGATGTCGGGACGAACTCCGCACAATTCTGCATGGCTCCAGCGATCGAAGTGGGACCTGCCCCGCGACGCCAGACGGCTCAAGCGACCACGTTGGGTCGCGCTCATTACATGGAGTTGCATGCTTGTAGGACAGGCCCTTAATGGTAATTAAATATAGAGAAGAATGCTTAAAAAACCAAAGGGAAAACCAGGAAAGCAGAGAACCTGGTGAGCCTAAGGAAAAATAACTTCATCCCAAGCTTTTGTTGTGGAACAAAGACCATTCATAAATCAGTGGTGTTCAAGCACTGTAAAGTAAATTAAACTACAAACCTGTACGTCTTTGGTGTATGGGAGGAAACCAGCACACCCGTAGAAAGCCCATGCAGTCACAGGGAGAATATACAAACTGTACAGACAGCACCCATAGTCAGGATCAATATCTGGGTCTCTGGCACTGTAAGGGAGAAACTCTGTAGGGTCTGTCCCACTTACGCGATGTTGGTTCGCTAATTACGCAACCTCCTGGTCACTTGAGGCGTACGGGCCTCACGGGGCCGGTCCCACTTCGAAACGTGGAGGTGTATGGAGTTGTGCAGGGCTGGTCTCGACATCGTGCGGGGCTCCAAAAATCTGACAGTGTCTGAAATCTGCGCGCCTACGGTCTGTCGGCACGCAGGCGCATTGCAGTCGTACGCAGCGTCTTGACGGCCTATGCCTAGTGCGTGGCTTTGCACGATGATGTCATCGCCCGGCATGGCGTTGCGTGATGACGTGCGACGCCCAAATTTAGTCGGTCCGCCTCCTGTCCAGCTGATTGGTAAGTATGACGTCACGCGTGTACTTAGCGCAAACTTCGCGTGAACTCCGCTTCCGTTTGGTCGCGCCATACGCATGCAATCGCATGCAAGTGGGACAGGCCCTTACCCCTTCGCCACTGACCCGCCCCTAACTGGATCTAATTCTTGGAGATATCATGCTCTTGCCTTTTTCTCATAACCTTAATACCTAATAATAACTAAGGAGAAGTAATTTGTTTCACAATATTTTTTAACATAAAATTCGCTTTTTTATGGCAATGTATCACTGGATATGGCCAATAGTGCATGGTTATGTTTTCGCCTAGAGCATTTATCTTCCAATTTGCAGTTAATTGTGCTTTTCTTCTTCTCTCATTGTGTTCATGGAATGTTGCCACATTTGCAGTTTGAATATCGCAACAAAAAGCAGCAGGGTACAAATTGTAACACAGGCGAACAGATAAATGCTCAGAGTACTGACCTATCTAGTCATGGATTGTGGTAGACAACTAAATAATAGAGATTATTTAGTTGCTCAAAAAGCATCCTTCTGATGATGAAGGGGTACAGTATACAAGAACGAGAGAATAAACTAAAGTACCTACAGTCACCTTCAGCCAGAGTGGACTCGGGTTTGCTGCATGTGTTTTCTGTGCCTTTAATACTGTCTGTATTTCTACCAATTGCTAGTGAAAAAGGGTGATAATCAGTTCGACTTGTTTTTGCATTGCTTGAGCTGTGGCTGTACATTTTTTTGTGAGATGTTCTGTAAATCATTGGTGCTTGCTTCTTCAATGATATGGACCACCAGGTGGCACCAGCAATGGCTGCCTCTCCAGCAGTCTGTCACGCCCCTCTCTGTTTTAATTATTGAAAGTTTTTTTTAAATGTGTGTTTCATGTTTCTAGATTAGTTTATGTGTGTGTGTGTTGGGGGGGGTAGAGGGAAGCTTTTTTTCAGTCACTTAACTTGACGTAGATGCGACTTCTCAGTGTTTCATCTTCGCCCTCCCCCGCGGCCTAACAACTGGATTGGTGTGGCCTTTCTTGGAGACCTTGCCTGGAGTTTCAAGCCGCAGGCACGGCGCGGACTTTAACATCGCGGAGCTGCAATCCTTTGCCGAGGATCGCCATAAGACGAGCTCCGACCATGGGGCCTGTGGACTTTTAAAATCGTGAAGCCGCGGTCTCCGGTACGAAGTGGCCGACTCGGGAACTCCATGCGAGGAGTGTTCCAATCCGTCCCGACGTCAGAGTTTTGATCATCTCGACGAGAGGGCCTGAACATCGGACCGTCTGTAGTGGCGAACTGAGGACAGTTCAAAGGCCCCGACCATGGGTGAACAAAGGAGGAAGATGGCTGAACTTTATTGCCTTCCATCACAGTGAGGAATGTTGATTCCACTGTGGTGGATATTTTATTTTACGTGTGTATTGTGTTCTTTTCACACTCAATGTTAACTCAATTTCACTGTACCTTAATTGGTTAAGTGACAATAAATGTGAACTCTAACTTAAACTTGACGTTCAGGTTTATGTCTTTCCGAATGTATAGCATTGTGTACCACCTCTGATGGGTGTGTTTGATTATGATATAGATGATCCTTTGATTATTATGGAGTCTTTTTGTCCACAGAAATATGATTCTGAGTTTAACTGTCAGATTGTCAATTATTTCAGAATTTGGACAACTTCCATAAATGTGAGAACTTCAGATGTTGTAAAAATTGTCTGTATCACATCTGAATCTGCAGGTGATGCTTCCGGTGTTAGTCTTGTGCTATGATGTAGCACAACTCAGTGGTTTGTTTGGCAATTTGAGGGCATTTAAGAATCAACTGCTCATGTGTGTCTGCAAAGATAAATGCAGCTGATTTCCCAATTGGAGGTTGCAGAAGAGACTGGTGGTGCAGAAAGGGAGTGATTTGAATGTGGATATCAAATTTCATATCCAACTACTTAAAAATACTGACATGGGAATAAAACAAAATGTTAACAGTTATTATTATTGATATTTGACTGTAAGCATAAATTCAGTTAAGGGTTTGTAAAAAATAATATTTTGGACAATATTCAGTGTGCAAAAAAAGCTTGTTTTATTTGGGCAGGGTTCCAGTTTTGCTCTCTATACAGGTTTCATTAAGGTGGTTGAAATGTTTAAGTAGTTTGTTGAGAAATTGCTGTTTATGTAACAGTAGTGAAACTTGAGAGGTAGAGTACAATTTTGTGCACACTTTAACCTTTGGAATATTGGATGACAGTTATCTATTGGCGCTTTGCCTTAATATACTCTAAATTGTCTAGAATTTCCATCCTGTATTTCTCATTCTCTGTTACCATTCTGAACACTTTTTGACAATAATAACTATTAAAGCTATTTGGATCAGGAATAGCTTGTAAGGAGATTTACATTAGGAAATAAATATGAAATTTGTATCAGTTCTGGCATATTCAAATAACAGGGACAATTAAATGTATTTTACATGCCTACTAAGGTGATTATAACTATTTACGACCAGAGTACATGGTTAATTTTTAGTGTTTTCAGGCAACTTGCTGCTAAATGTATGTTATTGAGTAATTTAGATGTTGGATAATTTTCATTTAATCTGTGTTAGGGCACGTTATATGAGTGCTTTCTATAAAACCATTTCCTTCCACGAATCTCTGAGTTTGAATTAATTGCTTGAAGGAAGAATGGTGATATCTAATGCCATACAGTTAGAAGTTTTGGATAAAATGCTGGAGATTTACTCATTCTTTAAACTACCATATCAGACTATTGGTAATTTCCATGTCCACAAGGATCGATACTTTAGACTTGAATTACTTAGTTTCTCATGCTTCAGTCCTTAGCATTTTTATTGAATGGCAGGTGGTGATGCCATTGTCCCTTATTTATGTATCAATAAATAAATGTAACCGAGAGTAAAAAAGAACATTGTTAGTGAGAACGCTCTCCCAAAATGAAACTATTAAGAATTAAAATGACGAATTATAGAAATGGCCATGAAATAATATCTTTTAAATGATTGCATTTAAGTAACAATTTCACTATTTTTAAAAATGTTTTGCTTTTCTCTTTTTTTCCTCCTTCTAGAGGGATATAGGTCAAATGCAAGCAAGTGGGACTAGTATTAGTGGGACATGCTGATCGGTGTGGGCAAGTTGGTCTGGGGGGCCTGTTTCCACAGTATGACTCTATAGCATGGTTTGTACGTATGGAAATGAATTGTAAAACGCGCATTTTGTGTCACAAACATGATTTGAACTTGGCTGAAAGAAAATAAATATCTAGCTTTGCAGGCAGCACAAAAGCTTTGCAGAAAATGGATGGGTTTTAAAGGACTTGTAGACATAAAGCTTGTAACATGGGCGATTGGGTGTTGTAATATGGCATTGTGCTTTTTTGGGAGGAATAAGATCAATTAAAGAAGATTAAGGTTTATTATTGTCACATGCATAAACGTACAGTGAAAAGCTTTGTTTTGCAAAGTCAAAGTCAAAAGAGTTTATACTCTTCACTCAGTCTTCCCGTGGATTTTGAAGCAACAGCAACAAAGAGAAGCAGGAGAAAGCACTGATTGGCTCTAGCCCAAGTGGGAGGAGAGTTCTCAGTGAGTCAGAGGGGGAGAGCAGTTAAAAAGGAGAGGCAAAGCACAGGCAGGCTTCACTCAGTCTTCCCGTGGATTTTGAAGCAACAGCAACAAAGAGAAGCAGGAGAAAGCACTGATTGGCTCTAGCCCAAGTGGGAGGAGAGTTCTCAGTGAGTCAGAGGGGGAAAGCAGTTCCTCAAAACTGAGGAATTTGGTTTGTAAATTAGGCAATTGAACAGTCAATATAAGCAAGGCAGCTCTTGGGGAGAGGCAGTGAGGGAGTGGTCTTGTGAGGGAAGTGCCCTGTGAGTAAAGTGTGAGTCTTTGGCTCGAGAGTCTTCGGCGAGGAGGCTGCGCAAAATACTGGATAGGGCGAGACCGAGGCAAAAGAAGATGTCAAGCAAGCTGATGCAGTGTGATGCTTGCAGTATGTGGGAGGTCAAGGACACTGCTGGTGCCTCTGGATGCTACAAATGTGAGAAGTGCATCCAGGTACAGCTCCTGAAGGACCGTGTTGGGGAACTGGAGAAACAAGTGGATGACCTCAGGTTCATTCGAGAAACTGAGTCGTTTCTCGACAAGTCCTTCAGTGAGATTGTTACACCCAAGGCACTAGAAGAGAGAAGGTGGGTGACGGTGAGAAAGGGAGGAAAACATGGGATGCAAAGGTCCCCGGGTGTTGTACCTCTTGTGAACAGGTTCACCCACGTGGAAGCTGCCGGGACAGAAGACGGTATCCCACTGAGCGGCGGACTGGCTTGCCAAACAAAAAGGGCTGATGAGCCAAACCCACAGAGGCCAAAGTCGGGCAACGCCATTGTAGTTGGAGACTCCATTGTGAGAGGTACGGACAGGGGTTTTTGCGGCAACAGACGGGATTCCAGGATGGTGTGCTGCCTTCCTGGTGCCAGGATCCAGGATGTTACGGACAGAGTGCAGACAATCCTCAAGGGCGAAGGTGACCAGCCGGAAGTGGTCGTGCATGTTGGCACAAATGATGTTGGAAAGAAGGAGATTAATTTTTTGCAGCGGGACTTCAGAGAGCTCGGAAAAATGCTGAAAAGCAGGACTTCCAGGGTTGTTATCTCCGGTTTGCTTCCAGTTCCTCGTGCTGGCGAGAGCAGGAACAGGGTGATATGGGACCTGAATGTGTGGCTGAGGAACTGGTGCAGGGGGCAGGGATTTAGATTCTTAGATCACTGGGATTTTTTTTATAGTAAGGGGGAACTGTACAAAAGGGATGGATTGCATCTTAACAGGTGGGGGACCAGCATTCTGGCCGGCAGGTTTGCCACTGCTACACGGATGGTTTTAAACTGAATAAGGGGGGTGGGGTATCAAATGGGATAGTCGAGGACGGAGTTAGAGGGAAAGAGAGTAAAGCGATGGTTAATGACCCCAGAATTAACGGGGAAGAAAGCTCACAAAGAGATAGGAGAGTATGGCCAGGTGTAATAGGGATCGATGTGAAAGGGGCCACTTGTCAACATAATTGTATAAGGAGTAAGAGTGTTGTAAAAACAAGCCTGAAGGCTTTGTGTCTCAATGCGAGGAGCATTCGTAATAAGGTGGATGAGTTGAAGGTGCAGATAGCGATTAATGACTATGCTATAGTTGGAATCACGGAGACTTGGCTCCAGGATGACCAAGGCTGGGAGCTGAACATCCAGGGATATTCAATATTCAGGAGAGATAGACGAAAAGGAAAAGGAGGTGGGGTAGCGTTGCTGGTGAGAGAGGAGATTAATGCAATAGAAAGGAAGGACATTAGCGTGGAGGATGTGGAATCGATATGGGTAGAGCTGCGAAACTCTAAGGGGCAGAAAACGCTAGTGGGAACTGTGTACAGGCCACCTAACAGTAGTATTGGAGTTGGGGATGGCATCAAACAGGAAATTAGAAATGCGTGCAACAAGGGTAACACGGTTATAATGGGTGACTTCAATCTGCATGTAGATTGGGTGAATCAAATTGGCAGGGGTGCTGAGGAAGAGGATTTCCTGGAATGTATGCGGGATAGTTTTCTCAACCAACATGTGGAGGAACCAACGAGAGAGCAGGCTATTCTAGACTGGGTATTGAGTAATGAGGAAGGGTTAGTTAGCAGTCTTGTTGTGCGTGGCCCCTTGGGCAAGAGTGACCATAATATGGTTGAGTTCTTCATTAGGATGGAGAGTGACAAAATTAAGTCAGAAACAAGGGTTCTGAACTTGAACAAAGGTAACTTTGAAGGTATGAGATGTGAATTGGCCAAGATAGACTGGCAGGTGATTCTTAAAGGGTTGACAGTGGATGTGCAATGGAAGGTATTTAAAGACTGCATGGATGAAGTACAAAAGTTGTTCATACCAGTTTGGCAAAAGAATAAATCGGGGAAGGTGGTGCATCCATGGATAACAAGGGAAATCAGGGATAGTATAAAAACAAAAGATGAGGCATACAAATTTGCCAGAAAAAGCAGCCTACCGGAGGACTGGGAGAAATTCAGAATCCAGCAGAGGAGGACAAAGGGCTTAATTAGGAAAGGGAAAATAGATTATGAAAGGAAACTGGCAGGGAACATAAAAACTGACTGCAAAAGTTTTTATAGATATGTAAAGAGAAAGAGACTAGTTAAAACAAATGTTGGTCCCTTGCAGTCAGAAACAGGTGAATTGATCATGGGGAACAAGGACATGGCAGACCAATTGAATAACTACTTTGGTTCTGTCTTCACTAAGGAAGACATAAATAATCTGCCGGAAATAGCAGTGGAACGGGGGTCAAATAAGATGGAGGAACTGAGTGAAATCCAGGTTAGCCGGGAGGTGGTGTTGGGTAAATTGAACGGATTGAAGGCCGATAAATCCCCAGGGCCAGATAGTCTGCATCCCAGAGTACTCAAGGAGGTAGCCACAGAAATAGTGGATGCATTAGTGATAATTTTTCAAAATTCCTTAGATTCTGGAGTAGTTCCTGAGGATTGGAGGGTAGCTAATGTAACCCCACTTTTTAAAAAAGGAGGGAGAGAGAAAGCGGGGAATTACAGACCAGTTAGTCTAACATCGGTAGTGGGGAAACTGCTAGAGTCAGTTATTAAAGATGGGATAGCAGCGCATTTGGAAAGTGGTGAAATCATTGGACAAAGTCAGCATGGATTTACGAAAGGTAAATCATGTCTGACAAATCTGATAGAATTTTTCGAGGATGTAACTAGTAGAGTGGATAAGGGAGAACCAGTGGATGTGTTATATCTAGACTTTCAGAAGGCTTTCGACAAGGTCCCGCATAAGAGATTAGCATACAAACTTAAAGCACACGGTATTGCGGGTTCAGTATTGATGTGGATAGAGAACTGGCTAGCAGACAGGAGGCAAAGGGTAGGAGTAAACGGGTCCTTTTCAGAATGGCAGGCAGTGACTAGTGGGGTGCCGCAAGGCTCAGTGCTGGGACCCCAGCTATTTACAATATATATTAATGATTTGGACGAGGGAATTCAATGCAACATCTCCAAATTTGCAGATGATACCAAGCTGGGGGGTATAGTTAGGTGTGAGGAGGATGCTTGGAGGCTGCAGGGTGATTTGGATAGGCTGAGTGAATGGGCAGATGCATGGCAGATGCAGTACAATGTGGATAAATGTGAGGTTATCCACTTTGGTGGCAAAAACATGAGGGTAGACTATTATCTGAATGGTGGCAGATTAGGTAAGGGGGAGATGCAACGAGACCTGGGTGTCATGGTACACCAGTCATTGAAAGTAGGCATGCAGGTGCAGCAGGCAGTGAAGAAAGCAAATGGTATGTTAGCATTCATAGCGAAAGGATTTGAGTTTAGGAGCAGGGAGGTTCTACTGCAGTTGTACAGGGTTTTGGTGAGGCCACACCTGGAGTACTGCGTACAGTTTTGGTCTCCAAATCTGAGGAAAGACATCCTTGCCATAGAGGGGGTACAGAGAAGATTCACCAGACTGATTCCTGGGATGTCAGGACTTTCATATGAGGAAAGATTGGATAGACTCGGTTTGTACTCGATGGAATTTAGAAGATTGAGGGGGGATCTTATAGAAACCTACAAAATTCTTAAGGGGTTGGACAAGCTAGATGCTGGGAGATTGTTCCCGATGTTGGGGGAGTCCAGAACAAGGGGTCACAGTCTAAGGATAAGGGGGAATTCCTTTAGGACCGAAATGAGGAAAACATTCTTTACACAGAGAGTGGTGAGTCTCTGGAATTCTCTGCCACAGAAGGTAGTTGAGGCCAGTTCATTGGCTATATTTAAGAGGGCGTTAGATGTGGCACTTGTGGCTAAAGGGATCAGGGGGTATGGAGAGAAGGCAGGTACGGGATACTGAGTTGGATGATCAGCCATGATCACATTGAATGGCGGTGCAGGCTCGAAGGGCCGAATGGCCTACTCCTGCACCTATTTTCTATGTTTCTATGTTTCTATGTCATGTGTCCCTGACAGGGCAATGAAAATCTTTCTTTGCATAGCACAACAGAACATAGTAGGCATTGACTACAATTCTATACATAAATACACCCATGAATTAATAAATTAATAAAGTGCAAATAACAGATGGAGGGATATTAATGTTCAAAGTTCCGAGCCAGGTTTAATAGCCTGTTGGCTGTAGGGAAGTAGCTATTCCTAAACCGGGTTGTTGCAGTCTTCAGGCTCCTGTACCTTCTACCCAAAGGTAGCAGGGAGATGAGTGTGTGGCCAGGGTGGTGTGGGTCCTTGATGATGCTGCCAGCCTTTATGAGGCAGCGACTGCGATAAATCCCCTCGATGGAAGGAAGGTCAGAGCCGATGATGGACTGGGCAGTGTTTACTACTTTTTGTAGTATTTTCCTCTCCAGGGCACTCAAGTTGCCGAACCAAGCCAAGATGCAACCGGTCAGCAAGCTCTCCTTTGTGCACCTGTAGAAGTTAGAGAGAGTCCTCCTTGACAGACCAACTCTCCGTAATCTTCTCAGGAAGTCGAGGCGCTGATGAGCTTTCTTATTAATTGCATCTGTGTTCTCGGACCAGGAAAGATCTTCACAGATGTACACGCCCAGGAATTTGAAGCTCTTGACCCATTCACCCATTGACCCGTTGATATAAACAGGACTGTGGGTCCCCATCCTACTCCTTCCAAAGTCCACAATCAGTTCCTTGGTTTTGCTGGTGTTGAGGGCCAGGTTGTTGTACTGGCACCATATGGACAGTTGCTCAATCTCCCTTCTATACTCTGACTCATCCCCATCAGTGATACGTCCCACAACAGTGGTGTCGTCAGCGAACTTGATGATGGAGTTTATGCTATGACCGGCTACGCAGTCATGAGTATAGAGTGAATACAGCAGGGGGCTGAGCACGCAACCCTGAGGTGCTCCCATGCTGATTGTTATCGAGTCTGACACATTTCCACCAATACGAACAGACTGTGATCTGTGGATGAGGAAGTCGAGGATCCAATTGCAGAGGGATGCGCAGAGACCCAGTTCTGCGAGTTTGGTAACCAGCTTGGAGGGGATGATTGTGTTAAATGCTGAGCTGTAGTCAATGAATAGCAGCCTGACATATGAGTTTTTGTTGTTCAAGTGGTCCAGAGCGGAGTGGAGAGCCAGCGAGATCGCGTCCACCGTTGATCTGTTGTGGCGGTAAGCGAACTGCAGTGGGTCCAGGTTTTTGTCGAGGTAGGAGTTGATTTGCGCCATGATCAACCTCTCGAAGCACTTCATCACAGGCGTTAGTGCTACAGGTCGTTAGTCAAACAGATGATAGTCAAACATGCTATCCAAACAGATTGGATATACCCTACATAAATGCAATCAAGTTAAATTCAAGTACAATAGATAGACTAATGGGGAAGATACAGAGTGCAGAATATAGTTCACAGCATTGCAGCAAAATATAATCTAGGAGTTTGAGAACATCATCCACTTAAAATGCAAGTGGACTTTTATAATTTCATTTAATGCCTTTGCATTAGGATAATGCAAATTCTTTAAAGGTTACATCAAAGAGGCAATTCCAGACACTGTGGATGCTCTGGTTTGCTCATACATCCAAAAGATGTGGGTGTATGTAGGTTAATTGACCTTTTTAAATGCTCCTAGTGTGTGAGAAGTAGATGAGAAAGTGGCATAACATGTAACTAGTGTGTAACTAGGGTGATCAGTGTTTTTTTTTGTGGACTCGGTCAGTCGAAGGGCTTGTTTCCATGCTGTACCTCTAAACTAACCTATATCAAACTGATTTTATGGGCAAGAGATCAGAAATTAAGAAACAGCTTTGTATTATTTTCAAGCCAGAGCAATTTACAGAGTATGGCAGGGATCAGGCTGTGGAAAAATATAGAAAAAGGGCTAAGAGTATTAAAATTGACGTACTCGTGGAATGTTGGGTAAGAAAAGATAAGGGCGATAGATAAATGGTGACTCAGCTAGTTTTGAGTTAGTTCAAGGGAAATTTGAAACTCGTGAGAAGAACACTAAAATAATTGTCTTCAGTGAAAAAACAGGGCTGATTTTTTCTGTAATAGATGAGCAGAGGCTTGATGAGAGATTGGCAATGTTACGAAAGTGGAAGTAGGTGGGGATGCATCTGATGGCATTGTTATGTGTTCAGAAGCTTATCTTGGGGTCAAAAATATATGACAAGGTTATGACTATCTGGTCAATTTGTATAATAACCAGGAAGTTGGATGTGTTTATTGGCTTGGAACGGGTTTTGCAAGGACAAATCTGATGCTGTGGGGGAGTAGGGGGTGAGATTGCAATATTTAACATATATTTGATGGAAATTTCTGCTTACCTGATACTGGATGCAAGACAAACATCTTGACAAATCAGTGAGAGTGAAAAGATTGAGAAAGGTAGTGGAGGCGCTGGTGTATATGTGGAATCTGACATGTTTTATGGTGTTGGCAGTGAGAATATGGTTGAGTGGGGAGGGAGTGCAGGAATATGGATAGATATAATTTTCCTCAGTAAATTATTACTTTTCTTTAAAAACCCTTTCCATATACTTTTTAAACAGGTTTATATAACTTTAACCAACACAAACCCTATGCTTTTTACAAGTTTTAATATCTGTTGCACATTGCTATTTTTGTACTTTTCAAAACATGATTTTGATGTGTCTCTGATGCCAAGCTCAACTTTCTAAAGCTTACAAAGTGAATGAACATTTTCTTGCAGTTTATATTTACATATTTACAAGTCTATGTAAGATTTGTAACCTGAAACAGAGTATTTGATTTGATGACATCTACAATGCACTTTGTATTTTTCTTTAGATGACAGCATCTCGGGTGCAAGTACATCTGATGTCCAAGACCGTCTTTCTTCCCTTGAATTAAGGGTCCAACAGCAGGAGGATGAGATCACAGTTCTGAAAGCAGCCCTGGCAGATGTACTGAGGCGCTTAGCTCTCTCTGAAGATCAGACTGCTTCCCTGAGGAAAACATCACCTGGTAAAGGTGAGATACATACTTAAACCTCCTCATACGTAATTAAACCCTATTTAATGCCATATTGTAGCAAACAAAAAATCCGTACTTTGTGTTGATTTAATCATTTTTTTAAAAGTCTATCTGTAAAAGTTAAGCTATAAAAAGTAGCATTTTAGTCTTGGGAAGCTATCGAGATGGAATTGACAAAATGTATGGTAACATTTTGGCTGCTTACAATTCTGTGGCAATGGAGCATTAATTTGCCTCTTGCATAATTGACTGATCCACATGCAATTAATTGAAATGAATTCATTATTTGGTCAAAAATTTCTTGAGACTTCAGATGTAGGTGGTATTTTGCACTTTTTTAATGTGAATACCTTTATGGCCGTTTAAATTTAGTCAATTCCGAATAACAAAAAAGTATATAAATTGAGATCTGAATCAAAAACAGAAATTCCAGAGGCTTGTCAGCAGTAAGTGGGCACAATCTCTCTTAAATACTCTCTCATTACCATCTCCCCTTTCCACTTGCTCAGGATTGTTTGATAAAATTGTTCAATAATGATCCCTCTATCTTAAGTTTCTACTCTGCACTCATGAATTGCAAGTATTCTTTACATTCTGTATACTTTTTCAGCAACTTAATCATGCAATTCAGGTCTTTTTTCGCTAAACTCTTTTTATTTTTGAATTTCAGAAGCTTGCCAACATCAACATTTTTCTTCCACCCATGACTGTTTAGGGGCCCATTGCGCATTCCTGGTGCTGCATTTCTCTCTTTCTGGCTGTGTTCCGTTCACAAAGCCTCGGTGGATTTTGTGTAGCATTTTATCTCTTCCAACACTTGGATTGTTTCCTTCTCAGCTTTCCCAGCCGTTTTCGTCCCGTTTACCCCTTGCAACTTTACGAAAGTAAATTTACCCCCACCCTGTTGTTCAGTAATTTGTTTACACTTCTACCATAATAAAGCAACCGACAAAGTGGAAATTATAAAATACTGAACCTAGAATCAACAAACCTACCCCCTGGGTAGGCGACATTTACCCCCTGGGGGTAAATTTACCCCAGGTTGGGAACCCTCGCCTTAACTAATATCGCAACATCTCTTTTTAACGTACTAGTTAGTTTGAAAACCCTATAATCAACAATGTGGAGCTGCAACTCCTGTTTACCTTTCAAACCCATCTTCAACTTGTTCTATTTGATCTATTTGTTTGTACACGTCAGGTTGATTGCATTAGTCGAAACATGGTGGACCATATGAAGGTTGCAATTTCCAACCCATTAAACCCATGATTCAACGGTATCACTTATCTAAATATGCCCTCACTTCATTGACTCCTCTTGGATTAAAGCTCAGTACTGCAAAAACATTTGCTTTTTTAATTCCAGTCTTTGTTTCCATTCTTTTGATTAATACAATAATGTTTTATTATTAATGTTTAATGTTTTATGTATCATTCTTAACTGTCACTGTATTTCATGTTGTCACTTGCGGGCGGAGCACCAATGCAAATTCCTTGTATGTGAATAATTGGCCAATAAACTTATTCATTAATTCCACGCTCGTGCCTCTGCTTTCCAGCCTTGTTTTTGAAACCCTCAAATTTTGCACCCAGTTTGGCCTCTCTCCCTTGTGAAACTGTGTATGGCTTCTCATCAGTATTACAAATAATGACATCCTCAGGGCCAATAAAGGTCTCCACAAGGATATTTGTCCCGGAACTGTTGAAATACAACCCACCTTCCTTACCTACCCTAAAACTGGTCTCAATCTGAAACCATCTTCTCCCCTACACCATCAGTTCAGCTGTTCATCCATTTGCACTATAATTATGTTTTTGTATACACTGGCACATGGCACTAGTTCCATGTGTCTCTGCATTACGGCAGTTCACGTAATGAAAATTTGCCCTTACAGAATTCACAAATTATTATCAAAGGGTTTGAAATAGGGAATAAAAATTCACTCTTATGGAATTTATATGGAATAGCCACAGTTATTTTTTACAGAGAATTGAACAAATTTACAAATAACAATGTTCACAGCAGGAGGAAATCAAAGAGATTTGCTTTGTAAACTGACAAACTAATATCTTCTATTACTAAAAAAAGACACAAAAGTGCTGCAGTAGCTCAGCGGGTCAGGCAGCATCTTGGAGAATATGGACGGTTGAAGTTTCAGAGCCTTCTTCAGACCTCATCTCTCCATCTCCATCTCCTTTTGCTGCTCGTACAATGATACTTTATCAAACAATTTAACTTTCATTTTTAACTAATTAAAACAACAGCCCTTTCTCTTCCCCTACAATACAATTAGAAACCCTTTGCTTATTGACAATGGATCTGTGGGATTATTGTTTTGTGATTGCATCGAGGCACGCTTGACATTGTCACCTGAGAGACAACAAAAAATCCTGAGGAGCTCTCAATGCCTCGGTTTACAAGAATAAAAACTAAAACATACAGCTTTCCTATATTGCTATTTAATACCTGGTTATGTTAAGACTTTATTGGATTATTATCTCCTTGATTTAACCCTCTTAACTTATATTTAATTATTCACAAAATAGGCCGAATCATGTCCGAGCTAGCCCACGTACCATTTTTCCCTCTTAATTAAATTTCTATTACTAAAAGTTTAAACCCTGCTATTCAAGCACTTTACAAGCATTTTAAGCTACATTTTGTGCAAAGGTTCTATTTGAACTTGAACAACATTTTCGGAACTGCTTAATCTTCTTTCAATCTATACATTTGAATTTAATGTTTATGATTGCACTGTAAAGATTCCCATTTAGCCAGTGCAATTGTTTTTCTTTCATGGTAGTCAGAATGATGAAGGAATCCAGAACTGAATTGTGTTTTTATTTCTTTGAACTTTGACAACTTGTCCTAGTCACTATTACCAAAGTTTATTTTATTGATCTTTGAATACAGCTGCTTTCTTTTTATGAAAATTAAAGTTAAATGCCTTGTTTGCCTGATGTTCAGGTGATTTGTGATGTTAGATGTGGCTTGTTGGCTTCAATAACAATTTGGAAGAAACATTTTTGGTTGATCCATGGCATTTCACCCATATAACCTTCACGTGGACTTAGAGTTAAGAAGATTATTTGTGACTATTTGAAGCTTTTAAAACATGTGTTTGTATGTTTGCTGGAAGGGCTAAGAGAGAATTATATTTTGTTGTTGTGATGACTGTTCACATTGAAGAATTGATGAGTCTAGAAAAAATATGTTCAATTTATTGTAGATTCTGCACAGACATATAAGATATAAAGCGATTGAGGTGTTGGTATGGAAATGTAATGGGCTGGGTCACATTTGATCTGGTCCACTGTTCCCACTGCTGCACATTTTTGTGGCCTTATTGATTGAAACATCCTCCAGGTCTCATTCCCACAACTTGTAACTGCAACTGAGGGGATAGATATGATCTACATCTGACCCTCAGCAGAGAATGTCAGTGCTTTGCCCGTCAGACTCACAATCAGACTCATTTACATAATCTAGCCGAGAAGTATTGTTGTGTCACGAAGATACAATTAACACATATTTACTATTGGGAAGAAAAATACCGAGAATTATTTTTCCTTTGGAAAAGCGTTTTAAACACTATGATGCTCAATTTAAAATAAGGTATTGAAGTGTCTACAAGTGCATATTGCCTGCAAAATGTTGAACCAATATCTTCTCAGTGCACAATATACCAAGAACAGTGGCACAGCAGTAGAGTTAAGGGCCTGTCCTACCAGCATCCGACTCCATGCGGTGAGCGCGATCAAATTAGAAGCGGGGGCCGCGCGGAAGTCGGGTGATCCCTGTACAGGGCTGTTTCCAACAGCATGCTCCTGCATGCGGCAAGCGCGACCAAACCGGCAGCGAGGGCTGCACGGAGATCGGGTGAGTGGCGCAAAGTGAGGCGAACTTGGAGCAAAGTCTTAAAGTTAAGTTCGCCAGGACAGAGAGGGGCACACAGAGAGGAGCACAGAGGCACACACAGAGAGGGCCACGGAGCCACACACAGAGAGGGTCACGGAGGCACCTACAGAGAGGGTCACAGAGGCACGACGTCGAGGCGGTGTGTAATGCGTCGAGGCGACTGCGAGCCGACAAGCCGTTGCCACGCGGAATGTTTGAACATGGTTAGTTTTTCGGAGCCCTGCGCGATGTCGGGGGGAACTCCGCATAATTCCGCACGGCTCCGGCGATCGAAGTGGGACCGGCCCCGTGATGCCGGATGGCTCAAGCGACCACGTTAGGTCGCGCTCATCGCATAGAGTTGCATGCTGGTGGGACAGGCCCTTTACTGCCTTGCAGGGCCAGAGATCTAGGTTCAATCCTGACCACGGGTGCTGTCTGTATGGAGTTTGTACATTCTACCTTTGACCGCCTAGGGTTTTCTCCAGTGCTCTGGTTCCCTCTCACATTCCAAAGACGTGCAGGTTTGTCAGTTAATTGGCTTTTGTAAATTATCCTTAGTATGTAGGATAGGTGATTGCCGGTCAGCGTGGACTCTGGACTGAAGGGCCTGTTTCAACATTGTATCTCTAAACTAGAGAAGTTTACTACTTGTGAAAACTTATGTGTAATAAACATTTAAGTCTCTTAACTTTAGCCTTGTGTAATTAAAATAAATAGGTTATTAATGTATTGCAATCATCGGCACCCCTTCCCATGTTTGGCCATTTAATATGTATGGCAGGTCTGATTGTAACTAAAGATTTTATATCAACTCTTTTTAAACAGGGACTCATTTTTTAAACCATGACCCCTTAGTTCTAGATTCTACCTCAACCAAGTCCTCCCTAGCAAGACCCTTCAGGACCATGTATGATTGAATCATGTCAACTCCCACTTTAAACTCAGCAGATACAAGCTCAGACTAGCAAAGCTTTCTCAAAGTGACCGTCAGTCCATTCCAGATTTCAGTCTGGCAAACCTACTCTGAGCTGCACCCGTAGCATTAACATGGGTCATAAAGTCATACAGGGTGGTAACGGACCCTTTCTCCCGACTCGTACATGCCGACCAAGATGCCCCATCTAAGCAAGTCAAATTTTTGTTCGTATTTGGCCAGAATCCCTTTAAACCTTTCCTACCCATGTACCTGTCCGGATGTATTTTAAAAGCTGTTATGGTATCTGCGTTATCCAACTCCTCTGGCAAGCTTGTTTCATATACACACCACCCTCTGAGTGAAAAGGTTGTCCCTCAGGTATGTATTAAATCTTGCCCCCTCTCACCTTTTTTTAAATGTCCTTACCTTGGGTAAAATACCGTAACTTTTACCCTGGGTAAAATGTCCTTCAATAAAAAGACCAACAGTATTCATTGAGCTCCAGATACGGTCACACCATACATTACTAGGTCATACCTTTGTATTATTTTCCCTTGGTGAAAAATACAAGTTCTTCAAGTACAAGTACAAATACAAATAGGTTCTTCAAATCACTTGCTGTTCCCACATGCTAGTCTTTTGTGAATCATGATCCGGAACGTCTCCCATTCTCCTTCCTTTCTTTATCCCGTTTTCCATCTGCTTCTTTTCCCTTAGTCTTATTTTGGTTTTAACCCCGATTCTGTGAAAAGCTACCTTGATTGTGATTTGCTCTGTAGTGCAAAGGATATTTTGGCAGAAAAACAAAAATTGAAAATACTGAAATACGTTCAAGTTTAGGCAGTTATCAGGAGTAAGAAAATAGATGTTGGAGTATTGCCACATTCTTAAACAAAAGCTCATGACTTGGTTCAGGCTGGGTTTTGTGGCCACAGTTTCCCCTTGATTCGCGACGTAGCTCAAGCTGCACATCCGAGATGGAAGCAAATAACTTAATCCAACAGAAAATATGAATTAATGCTGCTTGATCACAGGTTTCAGTTGAAACTTTAAACCACTGCCAAAATGCCAACAGCGCCTTAAATATTTATCTGAAACTATTCAAAGTTGAGGAGGATCATTTTTTATCTTGAACATTTATTTGAACCAACATCACTGAAGCAGATTATCTGGTGCCATTTTTGTTTCTGGCTAAGGGACTTGTTGCATTCAAATAATTTGCTGTTTTTCCATGCATTATGGGAATAACTTAAAGTACTTGATTGGTTGTGACACCCTGCGGAATCCTGAAATCTTAAAAGGCATTATAAATAAAAAATATTTATTGCCAATGAAGGAGAGCTGAGGGTGTATGATCCAAATTGTCAACTCCGAAGAGAGAAAGAAACAGAAAAAACAGCACTTTCTCTTGATGAGAGAGGGAACTTTATTCAGAAACGTGCAGTGTGGGGGAAAGTAACATATAAGTGAATAACCAAGTGACATTAAATCAATTTTAATCACTTACAACAATGTGGTTAACAAGCTTGATTGAGAGGAATTAACAATACTTCTTTACTACGGCTGTTATATTATAATACAAATCTGTTTAAATATTAGGATAACAAAGCTTGTCCTGGTATTTGATGCAATACAGACTACTGACATCGCATACTAGTTTGCCAATGTATGCTTTTGGTAATTAAAAATTGTGTGATCTAATTATTTGAATTGAGTGTAAATAGCTTTGTGTTTTGTTCTTAACCTCTATTATGTCATTTGGCACTTTGAATTAAGGTGTACTTTTAGGTGTACACTCAACTAAATTTCTACAAGATAATATAACAGAGGACGGGTAGGGCAGGGCAAAGCCTAGCGGGTAATAGGTTGTGTGGGGGGGGGGGGGGGGGGGGGGGTTGATACAGATGGTGGACAAAGGCCAGACATGGAAAGACAGAGATGTAAAACAAAAGGATTGAAGAGTTGTAAATTGTGAACTTGGTGGTAGGAGAAGGGGAAGGGAGAAATAGGTGCATTCAGTTGGGGCACAGGGTTGTCAGGGGGAAGATGAGGAAGATGTTTATGGGGAAGAAGGGAGAAGGGGAGGAATTTGTAGTTTCCTGAAATTGGAGAATTCATTGTTCACACCATTAGTTGTAAGCTACTCAAGCAATGCATGAGATATTGTTCCTCCAGTTTGTGTGGGCCTCAGTCTGGCAAGGTTTGAGTCCCAGGACAGAAAGGTCCGAATGGGAAGTGGAGTTGAAATGGTTAGCGACCAGGTGGTCCCATAGGCTTGACGGATCGAACGCAAGTATTCTTATAATTGTTTTGTCAGAGTCTATTCTTGGTCTAGCTCATGTATAGGTGACCACATCAGGAACACTGAATATAGCAGATGAGGTTAGACGTGAACCTGTGTCTCACCTGGAAGGATTACCAGGGTCCCTAGAGGTATGGGAGAGAGGAAGTGTAGGGATAGGTGTTACATCTCTTGTGATTGCAGGGGAAAGTACCTGGGAAGGGGGGTTACTTGGGTGGGTAGAGATGAGTGACCAAGAAGTTGCGGAGGGAGTGGTCTCTGCCAAAGACAGAAAAGGGTGGGGAACGGAAGCTGTGACTAATGGTGGGATCACATTGGAGTGATGGAAATGTTGGGCGATGATGTGTTGGATGTGGGGACTGGTTGGGTGAAAGATGAGGACGAGGAGTACTCTATATTTGTTCTGTCCTGGGGGGGGATGTGAGAGCAGAACTATGGGACATGGGGGTTGCGGGACTGGACTTAACGTCTGGACTGAAGAACTGTTTCCCACTGCTATCATTCTCCTCGCCTTTTCCCAGAGGTGCTGCCTCACACTCATTCAGTTATTTCACTATTGCATATTTGTAAATATTTGGGTCAGCAAGCATTTGTGGATTCCAAGTGAATATTTTGTATTAATTTGGTTTCCACAGATGGTTTCTCGCATTTTCTTGAATGCTCTAGCCTTGTCATAAAAATAAACAGCCTGAAAGCAGGCTCTCTGCTCCATTGAGTCCATGTCAACTATCAATCAGCATTTCTTACACTCATCTAACACTAACCCAATTTTTTCCCTACACATTCTCTCTCCATATTGCACTTCATATCTACACTGTAAGGACTATTTAAACTAACCAGCACAGATTTGGGATGAGGAAGGAAACGGGGGCATCCTGAAGAAACTCTCAGTCTCTGGGAGAAGATGCAAACTTCAAACACGTAACACCCGAGGTCAGGATTGAACCTGGCTCTCTGGAGTGTGAGCAACTCTCTCACCTGTGCCACTGTGCTGCCTACCATTTGTTGTGCACTATTGCTCTGTTTTGCCATATTCTTTGTTTTATAATGCTGTTTAACTCATTATACCCATCTTATTTATATACCTTTTATATATACCTTTTCGGTGTCACCATTTTATTTTTACACCTCTAGCTTTGCCACTTGCTGTTTCTCCACCTTAGTGCACTAAAATCTACCGTATTAATTGTGTTTTTTTAATTTTCTACCTGAGCGCCAGGCACACCAGTAGGATGGGCTGAACAATTAGTTCCCTTTTAAATATTGTTGATCTATAGCAACCTCTTGTTTTGGATAAAATTTGAAATATGAAAATGTTAACCGATCACTTTACTGCGTTATCTTAACTGCAGCAAGTTGATTCCTTTAATAAATAATGCAATAGTCTTTTGAACATGTGATTCAAAGACTGCCATTGAATTAATACTTCCAAAGGTGAAATTCCCAGCAATCATTTTTTTAACCATGTAACATATTGCACTAATAGTTTATACAAGATGAACACAATAATCCTTAAATAACAAATCTAACAGGAAATCTTAAGTTTGATTTTGTAGGTTGTAAAATGATGTCCTTGTCTTATTTCAGGACAGCCAGTCTTGCGTGAAGCTTATTCTCTGTCATGTATAACCAATGGGAGTTCAATGGCTAGAAAACCAATGCACAGTTCAGCTCTATCTGTTGCCAGGAAGGAGACGCTCGCCTTTGCTGCAAAAAGGTACAGATATTTTCCTGTTGAAATGAAAATTGAAACCAAAAAAAAGCATTTCTGAGGCATAAAATTGTAAAAGTTCTATACCTTCACATTTGTCTGCATTCTTTAGACGAATCAACATATGTTTTACACTGTCGGTGAGTCTTGTCTTTGGATTCAGAGATACTACTGAAAATGTTGTTGGGCAAACCATATAATTACAGACTTAATTCCAAATCATGTACTGAGGGTAAATTTGCTTTTGGCCGATTGGAATGAAAGAATACTACCCCTCATTCTTGTGAATAACCTTAGTCACAATTAAGATATATTTATCAAATTGACACTCTAAAACTGGGTCACCAATATTGCCTAACAGGAACGTCTCAGCAACCTGACTAAAATTAGTCCCAATGGTTCCCATGATTACATTATGAAATAATGTTGATCTTTTGCACAATAATATAGCAAATATTGAAAGAAAATAAACATTTTTTCTAACTCCAAAGAGCTCACTAGACACTAGAGATACTGTACCAAATTAATTTACTAAACTTTCCCTTGCTTCGTTCAGAGCTATTATAGTAAGTGGCTACTATGACTTTCTGGAACTGAAGGGTATTCATAGAGAGGCATATAAAACCATTAGGAGAATAAACTGTGTACATGTAGTCCTTTTTTCCTCAGTAGGAAATCAAAAACTAGAGGCCAGAGACTTCATGTAAGAGGGGAAAGTTTCAATAGGAACCCGAGGGCCAACCTTTTAATTCTGAGGATTGTGGGTACATTGAATGAGCTGCTGGGGAATTAGTTGAGGTGGGTACAATAACAAAATTAAGAAGATCCTTTGAGCAGGTACATGGGCAGGAAAGACTTGGAGAGATATGGGCTAAACATAGGCAAATGTGATTAGTTTTGATGGGACATGTTAGTCAGCATTGACGATTTAGGCCAAAGATCCTGCTTTCATGCTATATGACTATGATGTGATCTTCTTCAAGGCCATGGTTATTTTAAGGAGCATGTCTTACCTTTTTGTAAAATACCCAAATAATGAGTAATTGGAGAGATTCACTGTGACCTAAGTCAGTGGTGTTGAATCCTTTAAAATTTTGTAAAGTTGCTTACGTTTCTGATACATGGAAACAAAAAGAATTTTGTTTTTTATGATTTGATGTCAATTAAATGTGTTAACTATCTACTGTGTACATATTGTCCTGCATGTTTACGTTCCCAAAGGTTTGGTTACCCTCTAACATTAAGCTATTTATTTAATGTAATGCATTGAATTCAAAACATTGTTGAGTGTGTGTTGATTCTTGCCAATTATTGGTTACCTTTCCCAGAATACCAAAATGCTGACAGTCCATAACTTTGTGTGGATAATTGCCAAAAATAATTTAATTCTAGTTCTTCTGATTAATATGCTTAAACTCTCCTTAATTTGTTTAATCATACAATGATAAAAATAATTAATATATAGAAAGAGGCCAGTTAATCAACTGTGCCATGCCAGTCTTAAAATGAGCTTCACTCTTAATCCTTCCTTTCAGTTGATGATCCGTATTTTTGCAATTCATCGCACAAGCAAGTATGTATCCCTCAGAACATTTGATAGAGGGCCTGGTATCTGCCTCGACCAGCCTTTCAGGCAGTGAGTTCCAGAACCCCATCATCACTCTTGGGTAAAAAGTAATCTGCCCTTTTAATCTTCCATTTATTGTCGACATGGACTTTAGTAAAACAATCAACAAGGTTCCTCATGGTAGGCTGACCCAGAAAATTCAGGCACATGGGATCCATGGTGATTGTATATAAAATTGGCATGGCCATTGAAGAGGGTAGTGTTGAAGGGATATTATTGGGACTGGAGGTCTGTGGCCAGTGGCGTTCTGCAAGGATCATTGCTGGAACCTTTATTATTTTTTTATGTAAATGATTTGGATGAAAATGTGGATGGGCTGATTAGTAAGTCTACGAACAATACTAAAATTGGCTGGGTTGTGGATAGTGAGAAAGGCTGTCAAAGGATATAACAGGACATATGGGTGGAGAAATGGCAGATGCTTGTTCAATCAGGACAGATGTGAGGTGTTGTCCTTTGGGAGCTCAAATGCTAGAGGTAAATATACAGTAAATTGCAGAACCCTTAGGAGCATTGATATACAGAAGGGTGCAAATGTATTTCTCCCTCAAAGTGGCAACACTGGATAAGTTGGTAAAGAAAGCAACATCATGCTATGAGCGGTCAGTGCATTGAGGGTAAAAGTCAGTAATTCATGTTGCAGCTGTATAATAATTTGACTAGGCCACATCCAGTTATGGTCACTGCATTACAAAAAGGATGTGAAGGCTTTTGAGAATTCACCCCGATGTTGCCAGGATTAGAGGATATTAGTTATAAGGAAAGATTGGACATATTTGTCAGCACCTTTGGAGGCTGAGGTGTGATCTGACATAGAATTATGAGTGTCACATATAGGGTAGATAAGCAACGACTCATCCCCAAGTGGGATTGTCAGATACTTGTGGAATTAGCTTTAAATTGAGACCGGGAATGGTTTTAATGGAGATTTAAGGGCCTGTCCCACTAGCGCGCGATTAGACGCGACAAGCGCGACAAATTCGGACGCGGGGGTCGCGTGGGGGTCAGGCAATCCCGGTGCGAGTGAAGGGCCTGTCCCACTATCGCGCGATTACACGCGCGACGTCCGAAGGAAGGACGTTATTTTTCATCACGTGACGATGCGCATGAGCATGCGCGTTGCACGACGTCGGGCAGTGACGTCATCACGCAACGCCACGCTGAAGACGCACAACGTCAAAACGTCATCACGTTAATCACGTTCTGCGCGACAGGATTTTGCCGCGCGTAATTTTTTAAGCAGTGTCGGTTTTTGGACACTACGCGCGATGTCGACACCAGCTACACACAACTCGACGAGACTCCGGCGATCGCAGTGGGACAGGGTCACGCGAGGCCGGGCGACTAAAGCGACCACGGTAGGTTGCGCTTGTCGTGTCTAATCGCGCGCTAGTGGGACAGGCCCTTAACAAGCAAGTGATTTTACATATACTGGCAGGTACCCAGAACGTGCTGCCAGAGAAGGTGGTGGGAGCATGTATGATAACAATTTCTGAGATATTAAGATAGGCACATGAACAGGCACAGGGGGGGGGGGGCAAAAGGTTTTTGTTTAAAATGGCATAATGGTCAGCATATATATGATGGGCTTGAAGGCCTGTTTCTGTGCTGTGCTGTTCTACATTCTCTATTACTTTAAATCTATGCCCCTGGGTTTTGATCCTTTGGCTTAGTCCTTAATCTTTACTATATTTATGCCCATCATAATATTATACACCTCAATTAAGTCTCTCCTCAACTCCCTCCTGTTTGAAATGAAGCAAGAGTATAGTTAATCTAAACTTTGCTTGCAGCTAAAGATTTTCTGGTGAAGCAACCATCTTTGCAAATCTTCTCGACATCCCATGTGATGCAGTGATATATTTCCTGTAATGTGGTGATCAGAAAAGTTCAAATGTGGATCTGCAGCAATTCTGTATTATTCTCATGTAACTGCCCTGCCTTTATGTTCTATGTCTCAGCTAATAATGTATAACATCCAGTTTGACATTTTGCTAGTAGCCTTTTGCTTGTTGTCAGGATCTGAGGGTACACACTTAAAAATACTTTTATTCCAGACATTTTTATACCATTTAATTTACTGCATACTCACTAACATTGTTGCATCTCATTTTTTTTATTTCCTTTCATTGATTGTGTTCAATTGAATGAAGGGAGTTGAAATGTGGAAAGTGTTTTGGCAAAGACAAAATATAATATCCTTTTATATTTGGTGTAGCTGTAGAGTTTGCGTAATTATGATTGTACACTTGGGTTTTCATTCAAATGCGAAGATTCCCTATAGTTTAATACCCTTGGAGTTTTGTCCTTTTAAAAGTTCTAACAATGGGTACTTTCTTTAGTTTTTATGTGCTTGAGTGTTTGGTGACGCAAATATATGTACAACCATAAACTATATATTTTTTAAATTCACAGTTATGGGCTGAAAGAGCAAAAAAAGTAAGTTGTTTTGTTTATTATACATTTTAGAATATTACCTACCATAGTTATGAAACAATGCAAAATGCTACCTTGAAGTAAATCTATGCTGGATAAAAAATTTTAAAAAAATTTTGAAGAAGAATGTACAACCATTTGGGTAATGAAAATTATCTGGTATCATCTTCAATTTTAATGTTGTTTTAAATTGTAAAGTTCTAAATAATATCTTGTATTATAGGTATTACTTGAAAATTAGTACATGAATGTGGGTAATTATCATGTGTAAATTAAACAATTTTAGTAATAATAATACACCTAACAAAATAAAATTCTGTACCCAAATGGTTAAAACGGCCCATGTATGTGGTCTAGGCCGCATGCCATGCATGTTATTTGCTTTTTCGAACCAACAATGACTTGACATATAGCCAAACTGAAAGCTAGAATTTATGTTTAATAATGTACTTCTTAATTCATATTATCTCTTAAAACCGTTCATCTTAATTGGAGTGTGCGCTCAGGCTCACCTAAGAGCATCTACATGTCAGCAATTAATACATGTACAATACAAAGAGGAAATAAACCATTGTTCTTAGAATGTGTTTTATTAATAAGCCAAATTAAACAGTTATATTTTCTGCAGCAAGAATACAGTCAAGGATTATGCTGTGGTGTTTTTGTAAATGTGGATCTCCAATCACTTTTACATTTGATTTTCTAGGCTTCTGACAACATTTTATTTTCATTTTAGGTTCATAAACTTTCTAAATTCTTGCTGTGAAGCTATTTTGACACAGCTTTGTTTTTCCTTGCCTACAATATACCTCCCTTGAGTGCGATTCAGTTTCCCCCTTGCCTCCCCCGTCCCTCAGATTTCTCAGACCACTGGCCAATATTTCAGTTTGAAATGGTGTCCAAACCAGCTGAAGCTTTGAAGTATTTTTCAGTCAGTTTTTGTTGGAACTCCCACATCCTTCCTTTGCCACTTGATTAGCAAGTTTCTCAGCATGAGGCTGAAGATTTAACATTTATGTAACATTAGCTGGAAAACAAAAACACAAAATCATCTTTAAAATATAAAGCACTTTTAATGCAATAATGGCTTTTCTAGTAATGCATCTCCAAAAATATGTGCATGTATATTTGCGTGTAATCATTCAAAACGTTACGAGACAGAATTTTAAATATTTACTGCTGAAAACAAATTTGAGTGTATAGGGATTCAGATTTTATGTTTGAAAAGTTTATTTTATATATCTTCTTGCTTTATTTCTGGTAAAACATCATTTGAAGACATTTATAAAACATAAAATAAAATATTAATTTTGTCTATCCCCATCATGTTTTAATCTAACTGCTATGACAATTTTAGCAGATTTTGCATTTAGTGTGATTTTGCTAACTAATCAATATGATTTTTCTTCGTACTTTTGTTATTTGATGCATCTTTCCAGCAATCCGGAGAAAAATG
Source organism: Raja brachyura (assembly GCA_963514005.1). The sequence continues at coordinate 48,868,571 of OY740788.1, forward strand.
AAAAACACGAGGAAAAAGAAACAAATGGCGAGACTCGGCCTAATCATCAAAATCAAGCACAAATTTGTCAATCCTCTCAATCTCCCCAATCGCAAAGCCACACCCAAGAGAACAAGAGCCCTGCTTCAGCCAAAAGGTTTTCAGGATACAGTAATAAAAAATGCAATAGGGTTGTAACGATATGAGAATTGTTATCACCATTAGTTATTAAACAGCCATAAATTAAAATTATGGTTATGGTCATGTGTTACTTTTGAGGAAAATCTTAAGTGTGGTGTAAAGTTGTAGTGGATTCCTTTTGTGCATTAGTTGTTTTTTCCCTTACTGCATTGTTTCTCGGCCATCTGTTACAGTTGTGGTTAGAACATGTGGTCAGAGCATCTGAGTTTCAATATTCTTTTTTTTTCTGAAATACATTTTGGGTTTTGTAATTGAAAACATTATTTTGTTTTGCTTTTCTTTCTCTAAAATTATTTTAAAAAAAGTAATGTGCATGAGCAAGAAGATGTAAGTGAGGTGCTAAACGAATACTTTTTAATGGTATTCGCAAAGGAAATGGTTGGAGAACTTAATGAAATTCTAGAATAAATCTCCATAAGTAAAGCGGAGATGCGTGATGTCTCAGAAGTTTTGAAGTGGATAAATCCCCAGGGCCAAATGAAATGTATTCCAGGCTGCTGTAAAAACCAAGGCAAGAGTTTGCTGCAGCTCTGGCTGAGTTTTTTTTTCTAGCCACACGTGGTACCAGATGACTGGTGGGCAGCAAAAAATGTCCCCCTTTAAGGAAGCCAGGAAATTACAGACTTGTGGGCCCAACATCAGGAGTAAGGAAGTTATTGGGGAGGAAATTAGTTATGAGATTAACGATCAGTTGGAAAAGCAGGAACTAATCAGAAATGGCTAGCATTGTTTGTCAAGGCCAGATCCTGTCTGACCAATTTAATTGACATTTTGAAGAAATAATGATGTGTATTGATAGGGCAGTGCAGTAGATGTGGTTTACATGGACATCCATAAGGCCTGTGACAATGTCTCACGTAGGAAACTGATTCAAAAGGTTAGGATCCCTGAGATGCAGGGCAGGTTGGTTAATTGGATCCATCATTGGCTTAGATATAGGAATCAGTAGGTGATGGTAGAGAATTGTTTGTTATTGGATGCATGTGACTAATGGTGTCTCACCAACATCTGCAATGGAAACTTTGCTGTTTGTAATATATATATGTGAATGATTTGGATGGGTATATAGGGGGAATGATCAGTAAGTTTGCAAATGCCATAAAGAGTGGTTGAGTTGTTAATAGTGTGGAGAGTAGTCTCTGCTGCAAGGTAATATTGATGTGTTGCTGAAATGGTCTGAAAAATGGCAGTTGGAGTTTAATCTAGATAAATGTGAAATAATGCATTTTGGGAGCACTAATGTGGTGAGGGTGTACACCATGAATGGTAGTACAAGTCCAAAAATCCTTGAGGGTGCCAGTGCAGATCGATTGAATGGTTAAGAAGGTGTGTGGGATACTGGCCTTCATAAGTACGAGCATTGAATATAAGAGAGGGGAGATTGTGCATCAACTTTCTAAACCATTAATCAGATTTCAGCTGGAATACTAAATGCTGTTCTGATCTCCGCACCATAGGAAAGGTATGTAGCACTCAAGCGTGTGCAGAGGTGATTTGTCACGATTTAGCCTGGGATGGAGTCTTTAATTTATGAGAGGAGAATGGAGAGTCTTGGTTGGCTTCCCTTGGAGCATTGGGCTCCCTAGGAGCCAAATCCCTTGGACCATTGGGCTTCCCTAGGAGGCTAATGAGGAACACCAAGAGGAATATAAAACCATGAGGAATATAGGACAGGTAGAATGCAGGGAATCTTTCCCCATACCAGAAGCAGATAAAACTAGACATACATTTAGGATAAGGGTGAAGAGATTTACAGTTTTTTACCCAATGAGTAGTGAATATCTGGAATTCACCATCGGAGAGAGTGCTGGAAGCAGAGTTGGTGACAGCTTTTAAATTCTGTCTAGACAAGCACTTGAATTGCTCAGGCATGGAGGCATTGGACCAAGTGCTGGAAGATTGGATCAATACAGAGAAGTGACCTTTGGTTGGCATGGGCTGAATGGCCTATTTTCATATTGCACAGCTCTAAAGCACATTTTAATTCATGATCACTCAGAATGCTTCTGACCTTGGGTTCAAATTCCTGTTCCACATTCATGGTGAGGTGATTTAGGATAGAGGAAAAAAAGAGTGCATAGTTTTTGTGAAATCCTACAGAGGGAGTCTGCTTGGGCTCATTTACCTGCTTGACCATATATATCAGTGTACGGGAAAATTGGAGTGCTATTTGCATTTGTTTATAGAAATGTCTTTATGTATTAGTACAAAAAAAAAGTGCATTAATATTTAACTGGAGGGACTGCTGTACATTAGGTTGATTAGCCTAGTGTTATTGAATCTTTGTCGTGGTACAGCATAATTGTTCCTGATTATCGTTACAACCCTGCATTCTTAATATTTTTACTGTACCAAATTACTAAAAGCTGACCAGTCTATTGGTCTGGATCAACTCCTAACAATACTATTGTGACAAATGATATTGTGCACTCTGCAGTTTTAGATTACAATTTTAGATGTCAGGTTCTAGGTTTAAAATCAGAATGTGAAAAGTTTAAAATAAATTATTTAAAAACTAGGTCCTTTTTTCCAGTCGGAAAATAGAACAAATTAACAATTGAACAAAATAATGGTCCTAAATAAGAAACACTTAACTTGGAAATTGTATTTCCAAATGCTTAATGTGTTTCTATTGCAGGAAAGTAGACTTTGCATTAGAATAGCCGAGCATATGTATTTTACACATTTGCACAAGGGCTACAAAGTGGTGCAGCAGTAGAGCTGCTGCCTCTCCAGCGCCAGAGACCCGGATTCGATCTTGGCCACATGTGCTGCCTTCTCCCTGTGACCTCATACGTTTTCTCAGGGTGCTCTGCTTTTCTCCCACTTTCTAAAGACGTGCAAGTTTGTAGGTTATTTGCCTTCTGTAAATTGCCCCTAGTTTGTAGGACCTAGAACTAGTGTATGGGAGATAGATTGTCGGCATGGACTCAGTGGGTCTGTTTTCTTTCTGTATCTCTAAACTAAACTATCTCTAAACTAAAATACAATGCGGGAACATTTTCGGACTTTCATTTTGGACTATTTGCACTTTATTTTTGTGCAATGGGTTAATATATGATGAACCTGGCCCAAAACCTGAGTTTGGTACATATAAAGCCTTCCTTTTCCAGATAGAGCAGTCTGGACAAACTGACTCTCCACATTTAAGCAGCTTCTTGTGAAGTGGAGTAGGGTCGGTCTTGGTCATCTGTTCCTTAAACCCTGCCCTTAAACCCATTCATTGTTAACAAAAGTTTTTTATTTAACCAAATAGATTTAATTTTCAAAAACAGTAAAAGTTACTTAAAAGTTACAAATATCAAAATGAAGGAAAAATAATTAAAACACACATGCACTTTAGCTCTAGTTCTGGTAATCCCACTCGCCGTCTGTATGTCAAATAGCCACATCCAGCCCTTCTCTCTAGCACCTCATTGCTTACATGAAAATAAATGTAGCCATCGATTGATAAGCAATTGTTAAGACTTGATCCAAAATATTGGCTGTTTTTAAGTTCTTGTTGATTATTAACATACTACTCAGGGCCTGTTGGCGTACAGCATGCATGCAAATCTGGATTTACCTTCTCTGAGCTTTTACTTAAAAGCAGACTGCATGTTACTACATTCTTTCAAACTGGCAGTGTGTCACTCTGTGTTTGCTTATAAATGTGAAACACAAGTCAGGTTTTGCATACTGTGCTTCATTAATATATTTGATGTGTTTGCCTTGCATGATTATCTTTTTACAATGTCTTTGTGATCTTAACAGAACTACTTGGGACAAGGGAAAGGTTTATTTTCCATTACTGGACTATTCTGTTATTTTCAAAGTAATGTGATTAGAATGGGTTAAGTGGAGGGTAATGTCACAGCAGAAGTGCAGCAAATCCAAATCCATTTAATAGGTTGAGCTTTTAGCCCTTTTATTAACCACTAGACAAATGCCTCCTTTTATTGGATAAGAACAACATGAATTAAAATCCAGTTTGGAGCAAACAAAAACTAATTTGAAATGTTTGTGCCACCATTACAAAACTGGTATAATGATAAAATCCTAATTCCAAAGGCTGTTCTACCTTAACAGATTTTTTAAAAGGCAAGCTTCATAATCTCTAAACAGACAACGTCTTTAAAGGAAGAATTGAACAATTAATTGTTGGGGGGAAAAAAACAAATCCATTTCCTTTACTTAATTTTGTTTTAAAGCAAATTTAAGATTTATTATGGACATCACTAAATTGGTTCTTACAGCCAATGGTGACTGGTAATGTAGCCTACTTTAGTTCTGTCAAGTCAATTATCTTCAAGTTACAATGAAGAATTTGGCAATCAAAAGTAATTTCAACCATCATATTATTCAGTTGTAGACTAAAATGTTCATCATTAAGCTAATTAACTCACAGTGACAGTCAAAGAGACTACCTCTTCTATCGATAGCCAAAAATGTTTTTTAATCTTTATTGAGAATGATAACCACAAATTAAGCATCTTGCAAATTAAGCATTGACTGTCCTTTAACAGCAGTTCATCCAATAGAAAAGTGTTACCTAACATTATAAAGAACAATATTTTCCATTGGACTTTATAGTATTGGCAATTATTCTTTCTTTGCAGATTCCCCTCCATATGTGATAAATAAACTAATATTAAACGTTATATTAATATATGTTGTATAACATTGGCTTTTACCGCAGTATCAAAAGTGTTGGCTTCAAAGAGCTTGCATATACTGAGTTAGTATAATCTTAACCATTCTCAGTCTCAGCTTTTGAGCAAGTTATTTTTATCATTTGAACATGTAGCCCATTTTGTTTGAAATTATCTAACTTTAGACTCCAAATTAGTTATTATCCAACTCATGAACATAATTAACTATTTCTTGTCCTGGTTAATAGATGTTGCAGCATTACTGTTGTGGCTTGTGCTCTTTTTTGGCAATTAACTTAAGATGTAATCTAACTTTTCATTTGTCTAGCTTTGAGGACCTTGCTCTACTGCTTCCACTCTACTGCTTTACCTGTTTACAGGATAGCATAACCTTCCATGTATTGTGGTAACAAACTTACTTCCATTTTTTCAGTGTAAAACGGAGTTCAACAATTGACCGGTCACAGAGCAGCGGCTGGGAAGGTACCGATGAGAGTCGTAACAAAATGTTGAGAGCACATTCAACGCCTAAATTATTAAAACACAAAAGTACAGATAAGTAAGCACCAAATTTTGTGTGGTTTTAAAACAAAAATGTAATAAACAAATATTAGAAATACAAAATCTTTGTTTTGGAGAATTTGGTGTATGAAAATTTGAGATTAACCAATGCCAGTGCGTCCACAGAAATAGAAACATTGACATTAAAACCCAATTGGAAAAATAAACTCTCCCTATGTTCTTCTAAATTGTGTTAATTTGGAGTGGTAGTAGTAATTTTTAAACTAGACGGCTTTTTTCAATAGTTTGATTCTAATGTTCACTCTTGCTATAATTTACCTGAACATTGAGTCTGTATCTTACACCTGCACAAGTGCTGGATTGAGATTTAGAATTTGTCAAATGTGTTCTGAAAATATTTTATCCTACAGAAGTTTTGATTGTTTGCTTTAATCTTATTTTTAATTGTCTGTGCGACCAGTTAGACAATAGACAATAGGTGCAGAAATAGACCATTCGGCCCTTCGAGCTAGCACCGCCATTCAATGTGATCATCATGGCTGATCATCCCCAATCAGTACCCCGTTCCTGCCTTCTCCCCATATCCCCTGACTCCACTATCTTTAAGAGCCCTATCTAGCTCTCTTGAAAGTATCCAGAGAACCGGCCTCCACTGGTTCTCTGGAGTCTGAGGCAGAGAATTCCACAGACTCACAAGTCTACCATGATTGTCGTTGCATTTGGCTTGTAGTTTAGAGTTCAGAATATACTCACACTGTTCATTCAATGTAAATTTAAAATAAATTACTAAATACATGATAGCTGCAGGCAGAAAGTATTGGAAAATGTAAATGAAATCCTGCAGTGGAAACAATTTTTTGCTGATTTTATTGTTTCACTTCGCAAACATTCTAGTGCATCTGATTATCTACATAAATTGACAATGGCTGATGTGGTTGAATGGAACATTACTTATTGTGGGATTGGTTCTGAAATTGAGGCAATTCTTTGGATTGTTAATTGGAATTCTGTCTTATACATAATGATTTGGATATCAACACTAATATCAAAGGAAAGAAAAACTGTATTAAAATTATTGTCACTATGTTAATTTCAGTGTGACAAGAATATAAGAACTGTCACAACAAAAACAGGAAATGCTGGAAATACTCAGCAGGTCAGGCCACATTGATGTGGGTGGCGAAATAAAGTCAAGGTTTCGGGTCGAAGACTCTTTGCCAAAGATGAAAGGGAGACAAAAAAAGCTTGCAAAGATACAGTCAAGGTAGAAGAGGGGGATGTCTCTGATTGGGTAAAATGGGTGATAGGTTGTAAACCAGGTTATCTTGTAATTGAATGGCAGAGTGATGGCACAGTGGTGCAGTTGGTGGAGCTGCTGACTCACAGAGCCAGTAACTCGGGTTTGATCCTGACCTTGAGTTCTATCTATGAGGCATTTACACGTTCTCCCTGTGACTGCATGGATTTCCTCCGGTTCCTCCGGTTCCTTCCACTACCCCAAAGACCTGTGGGTTTGTAGGTTAATTTGTTTCTATAGGGAGTGGATGAGAAAGTGGGATAACATAGAACTAGTGTGAAAGCATGATCAATGGTTGGCTGAAGGGCCTAGTTCTATGCTGGTTCTGTAAACAAAACTGAGTGTGAAACAGTTAGTGAGTGAGAATACAGAGAAATGGACCTAGACAAAAGAATCTTCTGACTTAGTTCCTCTGTTTCTGTTGTATTTGGTATGTTGATATGTTATTTGCTCTGCTGGGATAGGAAATAGATTGCATTCTACTGGCCCTTGCCTTTAATCCCACCAACCTCTTCATTTAACAAAACATTTTCTGCCTTAAATAAATTAATTTCAATTATTTACCCCAACTTTAAAGAGATTCCAGCACCAGATACATCTTGCACTTCTTTGCACTTCTTTTCATCTCTTCCCTACCCACCATTCAAGGATCCAAACGGTCTTTCCAAGTGACTTACACGTTTTCCAACCTGGTGTACTGCGTAACAATCTTCACAATGTGGTCTCCTACATTGGACAAATCAGGCACATCGGACGATTGTTTTGAGGAATACCTGTATTCATTCTGCAGGGGTGACTTCTGCGCTTCCTGTTTCCTGTTGCCTTTCATTCCCCATCTCACTCCACTCTGGCCAATCTGCCTGTAGCCTCTTTTAACATCCCTGTGAGGCCAAACATAAACTTTAGATCTAGGCACGTTGCAGATTTAGTCACATTGAAAAACTGGAAACAGGCCCTAAAGCCTAAGTCATACATGCTGATCAAAATCGTCCCATTTACTCACGTTTTGCCAATATCCCTCTAAACCTCTCCTATCCATGTACCCATCCAAGTATATTTTAAAATCTGTTATAGTACCTTCCTCAACAACCTCCTTTAGCAGTCAAAATGGAGAAACAAAGATCTGAATCCACTGGTTAATACACAAAAGGATACAAACTGCTGGAATAACTCAGCGGGACAGGCAGCATCTCTGGACCATCTATAGAGACATATCTCTAGCAGCTCGCTCCATATGCCCACCACACTCTCGGTGAAAAGGTTCCTATTAAATCTTACCCCTCTCATCTAAAACGTATATCCTTTGGTTTTTGATTCCCCTATCCTGGGTAGCAGATTCGGTGCATTCACACTATCTCATGCATTTTATACAACTCCAATGTTCAATAGCCTGCCCAATCTCTTCCTATAGCTCAGGCCCGCAAGTCCTGGCAACGTCCTTGTAAATCTCTGCTCTCTTTCCAGCCTTCTAGACTCAGTATTAAATTATACAACTTCAAATAATTTGATTATCTTTCTGTATCAGTCATCCAACGTGATATTGGCTGACCTTTTCCTCTCTGGTAATGGAAGATAGGCAAATCTGACCTTTTGGGCATATCTTCTTGCAGTGCATTTTACAATACCCACATATTCTAGTTTATTTGTACCTGATAATCTTGTTTGCAGTCTAATCCCATGGTTACCCTGTTTTTATCCTATCAGAGACTTTCCCGTCCCCTACTATACGTGCACCTTCATGTTTATTTTGTGTTCTTTTCAATATGATGAAGGGTTTCCAACCAGGGTTTCTTTTCCCACAGATGCGGCCTGACCTGCTGAGTATTTCCGGCAATTTCTGTTTTTGTTTTAGATTTCCAACAAATGCAGTTATTTATTTTTCACCAAAGAATCATCTATTTCCTCTCATTTATACAGAGATCTATACACAAACCTCGGAACTAACAATTCAATGGAATTGTTTATTCATTGAAATGCTTGTTCAGAAATTAATGTATAAATAAATACACATAAGAAAATGTAATTCCCTCATTGCACAATTCGAGGATCACTAACACTTCTGCATTTCATTTTTAGTTTAGGTTGGATTATTTCAGCTCAAAAGCTAAGATTATTTTGTAATTTTGCAGGTCTCTAACAATAAAGGTGGAATTCAACCTACAAGAGGGAATGGGGGCAACCCGTTAACTTATCTTTGTTTCCATACTCTTTCATAACATTTAACAACCTCTTAACTGCAACGAACAGGTTCAGGAATAGCTACTTCCCCACAACCATCAAGCTATTAAACTCGGCTCGGACAAAACTCTGAGCATTAATAGCCCATAATCTGTTTATTTGCACTTTATCAGTTTATTTATTCATGTGTGTATATATTTATACAATGGTATATGGACACACTGATCTGTTCTGTATTTGTGCTTACTATGTTTTGGTGTGCTAAAGCAAAGCAAGAATTTCATTGTTCTCTCAGGGACTCATGACAATAAACTCTCTTGTATCTTGTAAACCATTGCAAAGTTTTTGTTTCTTTAAACCAAAGGCTATTTCTGACATTTATAACTCTGAAGTGATGCTGATCATAGTGTCTGTTAATTTATTTATTCTGACTATATTTTTCTAATCTTTCCAAATAATTTGCACTGATTCTCATTGTGAAAGAATAATCATATATATAAAATGATAAAAAATGAGAAATTTAATTTAAATTCTTACCTGACAATTTGTCTTTTTTGACAGATCTAAGGAACCAGCTATCAGTCAAGGTAAAATAAGTCCTTTGAACTTGCATAATATTTGCATCTTTCCTGTGTTTTGTACACAGTTTTCCTGATTTTCTTTTGCTCAAGCTGTTAATTAGTGTTTTAAAGTGCATTTTTCCACTTAAAATATCAGTAGCTTAAATTCATAGAGAAAATTAAAATATTCCAACTGCAAACAAAAAAGTGTGCTGTTGAAAAGATATTTATGGTTTAGCACAGCTCTTGAATTCATTTCTATCAAATATGTAAATTTCCATGTTTTGCACATGATCTTGCTTTGATAAATTTCTAAAATAACTTTACATATATTTCATCCTGCATTGCCCATTTAAATTACTATCCTTCAATAAAAACATTTGCTGCTCATTTTGAAATATTTGAATATCCTACAGGAATATATATTTTTTTAAGCCTATATCACAAAAATACTTCAAAAAATTAGGAAAAGCTTAAAATTGATATGCTTTGAGTGAATGTTTATATAACATTTTTGGTACCAAGATGAGAAATATCAATGGACATGGATGATTTTGCTTAGGTCTGGATGCAGACAATTAAAGTATCAAAATTAACTAAACCTTGTGGCCATTGTGGCATTGTAACAATAGCAAGAAAAAAGTACCCCTGTAGTCGCATATCAATGGTTTAATTTAAAATAAAGCTAGTGTTTGCAACAGAGGATCCAGCCTGAAAAGTATATTTTGTAGCTGTTGCTTAAAAATAGTAAACTCTGTAAAATAACACTTAACACCTGTAACACTTAAACTCCATGAAAGTACCAAGTCAAAAGTATTGCTTAAATTCGAACAATAAGCGAGTTCAGTATTCCTACTGCTCATGTCCAGGTCATAGGTCGCTCGCGATAAACATTCTTGGCAGCTGTGCTGCTGTGAGTGTGCAGGTCTGCGTTTTGTCCATGGACGGGGTCGGGCTCAGGGTCGCGGCGCTGTTGGCTTGCTGCTGGGCCATCCCCGTCCCCTCTCAGGTGTCACGTCCCTGTCCGGGAGCGGCTGGAGGTGTCCGGGGTGGCCCTGGACAGGTGGGGTGAGGGGGGAGGCGCTGGCTCCAGCTTGTCTCTGCCTGTCCCGCCGGGTTCGACAGCAGCCCTGGACTGGCGGGGCGCCGGCCCCGGGCTTGCAGCCAGCGCGGAGAGGGGAAGGGAGTGGGCGCCTCTCGCCTTGTCCAGTGGCTGTCGGATGGCCCCCTCGGTGCCAGCTGGGACCGAACACCGGTCATCGGTGGGGATGCACATGGGGTGTTGCGGTGGCTCGACGGGTCAGGCAACATCTCTGGAGAAGGGTCTCGACCCGAAACATCCCACATTATTTTTCTCCGTGGATGCTGCCTGTCCCGCTGAGTTGCTGCAGTGTTTTGTGTGTGTCCCCATTGATGGTTGGTGCTTGGCTTTTGCCAGCGCCAGGGGGATTGGCCGGCAGCCGCTGGGTGGGGTGGGGGGTACTGCTGGCGGTCCCGGCCCATCGATGAATGGGTTGGAGCGGGATTGGGCTGGACCTGGAGCTTCTTTTTCGCGCTGGCTGTGGAACCGTGGCAGCCGCTGCTCTGGGCCGGTGTCCCGTCGACCGTGGCTGTCGGCCCGGCTGGGCAGGCAGAGTTTAGCTGGTGTTGGTGCTTCTTCTCCGCGTTGGCTGTGGGCCTGGGTCCGGGCCGGTGTCCCGTCAGTCCGGGGTCGACCCGGATGTCTCTGACCACCCCCTGGGCAGGGATGCGACCCTCGGGGGGGGGGGGGGGGGGGGGGGAGAACGGGAATAGTCCAGTGGCGGTTCGGCAGCACTGGGTCCCGGTTTCTTTTCTCACTGCGGATGAGGTGCGGGTCTGTGTCCGCGCAGCAGCGCAGCCGCTGAGAATGTCTCTCCGCCGATCCAGTCTCTCTCCCTGTATCCCACTTGCATCCGCCCCCTCTCTCTCTCGCTGTTACACACCACTCTCCCACTACCTGGCACCCCCCCGTTCATCAGATTAAATATATTTTCACACATAAATTACGAATAAAGATAAGAATTTATACACAGTTTACACAGCCAGCGCTTTGTTCGCTTTTCCTTTATCGCGAATGACCTTTGACAAACCCCATGATTCCTTGCATTTTTCAGAATACCGAACTCGCTTATTGGCTTCTGGAAAAGAAAATAGGATAAAATAGAAAATGAATAATTGTGAAATGTGTAACATCAGGCTGGGAAGTAACTGAAAAGAGTCTAATGCAGATCAATGCATTGTTACAGGATTTATATTAATATTTGACAACTTACAATTGACTGAGAGAACATAGTGGCAGGTATACAGAAAATCTTGGATATTTAATACATTTAGGTAAATGGTAATTTCTAAGTACCTCTGATAAATCCCATTAAAATATGTCTCATAACTTTTGTAACAAGTAAATTTGGGAATTTGAAGATAGGGAGAGCAGGATTTTCACCATGCCAACCTGGACATTGTGTTGAAATATTTTAAAAGTTACAATAATTGTAAGACTTTTTATTTCAGAGGTAAAATAGAATATGCAGAATATGCTGAAGCCCAGCTGAAGCTTTGTTATCGAAGAGCTGATTCAAACTATAAATTTGGACTTGTTACCAAACAACACAAATATTTGTTAATTGAAAAACCTCTAGAATATTTTTTTAAATGTCAGTTTGATACATTATTAGAAACATATCAGATTTAACATCTATAATTAATAAGGGAAAGATGTGCCTTATCAAGATATGCAAAGATTATTTAGGTATTGTACATTGTTAGAAAAAATATCAGATTCATCATCTATAATTAACCAGGGAATCAAAGACTGGCCTTATCAAGATGTACAACGTTTTGGATAATTTGGGTATGGTGTATAAACCTGGGATATCATATAACATAAATTAATTGAAATATTGGTTCAGAAGTTCAACCAGAACATATTTGGATAAATTCTGGGAAGATTTGCTAATCAGGTGATATTAGATATTTAAAAATGCAGCTCAATATATGGGGAGATAACTAAAAGATGAAATTAATGTGAAAGTATTTTCTTATCTTTGGTTAATGTTAAGTTATGACCATTTATTAATTGTTTGATGTTTTTCATTCATTTTTCTTGTTAATTCGTTTTAATTAATTTGAGTTTTATATTTTTCATGTATTGTTGCCGGTAGTGATTTTTGCTTATGTTACGATTTATTTTAAGTTGTTTTATCTCTGTCTTATGGTCAGCCCAAAGTTCACGCCGTGGAGCGTACAGCCAAGGTAAGTACTGGCCAAGCAGCATCCAATCCGCTTTTTTCTGACTTTGGCTTCTGCTGTCTGTGTGTTCTGACACGTGGGATCACACAAGTCATTAGAGAGCATTCATTGCTTAGGAATTAAACATTTTACTGAAGAGTGGGATATCCAATGCACATTGATGGACTTTCTACTTTTATTTAATTTGGACCGACTATTGCCCAAGTGGCCACATATAATCTAACAGAACAAACATTATGCAATAAAATATCAGGGATATATGTCTAACTAGACCAAGTGGGACCCGTTGGGTCTCTGTCACATGGTGAGGCCAGGTCCATTTAGCCTCACTCATTTTTAAACTTAAAACAAATGCATTTGCACTTGCTGGGGCGAGCAAAACTCTGTACTTGGATAGCAACTACAGAGCTGCGCTAAGCACAGGGGAAAAGCAGTTTTTTTTCCCCAAGTTTCTGCACTTTTGTGAACATTTTCATAAATAACTCAAGAAATAATTAATCCAATTTTCAGATAAGGCGATTTTTGATATCCTGGAGTAAATATCGGAATATTTAAACATTTCACTGTTAGCGCATCGTGTTTTCGAGAAATGTGAAACGCAGACGAGCAAACACACACACACACACACACACACACACACACACACACACACACACACACACACACACACACACACACACACACACACACACACACACACACCCCCACACCCCCACACCCCCACACCCACACACACACCCACACACACACACACACCCCCCCCCCCAAAATCAGTGTTATAAGTATCTACATAACCAACCTAAGCCTGTCATACAGCTGAAATAAGATAGGCAATGAATAGAATAGTTACAAACCTTCCCCTACTGACAGGGATCCACTATGTCTATATAATAATGCACTGTCTCATCTTATTTTGTATTTTGCTGGGTTGTTTTTGATCTGAGCCTTCTTGAAAAAATAGTATTTGTAGCATTATTGATGGGTTTTCTAGACACACATACTTACACGTATCTAAAATGATTTAACATTTTTTCTTGAGTAGGTTATTACTGCTGGTGCTTTTTGATACGTAGTTCTTTAAAATGCTGTAAATCTGTTTACTAGATCATAATTATCTTCTAGCCATCGGTTGAACTGTGATATGAATTGGAGATGCTTCAAATAATTTTCTTAATGTATAGAATGTAGCCATAATATTTTTACTCATGGATTGTGTACATCGACCATTCTTGCCCAGACTGAGAGATCCTTTTAGCAGCTATTCCTTTTGCTCAAAACTCTCTTGCTTTTGTCCCACAGCTCACGATATTCTGCAACTCCAATGCAGCATAGTTGTCCCATTCTTTTTTCCTACGGTTCTCTATGCTCCTCCACAGTACAACAGTGCACAACTAACTGCACATGTTTTTGGTCCTTTACCGAAAAAATAAGCTCTTTTTGAAGTAATCCAAAGGGGATTAGTAATCCGAAGGACATTATTGCCATAGAGGGAGTGCAGCGAAGGTTCACCAGACTGATTCCTGGGATGTCAGGACTGTCTTATGAACAAAGACTGCATAGACTCGGTTTATACTCTCTAGAATTTAGGAGATTGAGAGGGGATCTTATAGAAACTTACAAGATTCTTAAGGGGTTGGACAGGCTAGATGCAGGAAGATTGTTCCCGATGTTGGGGACGTCCAGGACAAGGGGTCACAGCTTAAGGATAAGGGGGAAATCCTTTAGGACCGAGATGAGAAGGAATTTTTTTCACACAGAGAGTGGTGGGTCTCTGGAATTCTCTGCCACAGAGGGTAGTTGAGGCCAGTTCATTGGATATATTTAAGAGGGAGTTAGATGTGGCCCTTGTGGCTAAGGGGATCAGAGGGTATGGAGAGAAGGCAGGTACGGGATACTGAGTTGGATGATCAGCCATGATCATATTGAATGGCGGTGCAGGCTCGAAGGGCCGAATGGCCTATTCCTGCACCTAATTTCTATGTTTCTATGTTTCTATGAGATTCACCAGACTTATTCCTGGAATGCAGGGGTTTTCCTATCGAGAGGCTAAGATACAAGTTGGACTTGTATTTCTTTTGGTTTATATAAATGAGAGGTGATTTTATTGAAACATATATGAAAACAAATAAGATTATAAGGAGGCATGACAGGATAGATGTCAAAATGTTTTCACGTGGGTGAATATCAAACAAGGGGACATATTTGCAAGATAAGGCTGGTAATTTATTTAAAACCTGGATAGATGGAATTTTCTTCCCAGAGGGTAATGAAGCTCTGGAATTCTCTGCTCCAGCGAGTTGTGGAGGCTAGCTCATTAGAAGTATTTGAAGTGGAGGTAGATTTTTTTGTGAAAGATTGGAGAAAAGGATTCTGCAGTGTTGAACAGAAGCCGAGTTGTGACCTGGGTAGGTCAGCATAATCATATAGGATAGCATGACAGGCTTAAAGGACAGGTGGCCACTCCTGGTCCAATTTTTTTTCTTTTTGGCTCTAGTGCTCAGTATGAGTTATTGGTGACAAGCAAATTGGTGTATCACTTCTATCAGCATCATATTCCATCCAGCCTCTAATGCTGGCTGGCCCTTTCTGAGCTGTTGCTGCAGTATTTCATGTAAAGGAATATGGTACCATACTAATTCTGTGATGACATTTTCATTTTGGGCTATATCTTTTTAGTGAAGTAGTTAAAACACACGGCAAACCCGCATGTTCACACAGCAAAGGGAAATGTTGAGCAAAATACAGATGGAAAAGGGCAGACATGATATGAGCAAGGTAAAGGAGCAAACATAAAGGAACTGCGCATGCTGAAAGATAAGATTGTTATAAGAGATGGAATGGATTGAAAAAAGAAAATCGAATACAGCGATATTTATTAAATAAGCATTTAAAACACATCACTATGCACTTTGCAAGAATTTTGCTTGTATCAAACTACAGAAGGAGATAATTAGGACATATTTTAAGAAAAGTAAAAAGGATGAGCAAGGAAATTATGAAATTTAGGACAAAGGACACTGAAACAACCGTTATAAAGACAGAGCAATTTTTAAAATGGGGACGTGTATATCGTCATAATTGAAGTAGATATCTTAAAAAGTGGAAGGATTTAAACCTTAAAGTTAGAATATTAACAGATCAGGAATCTATTTTTGTTTGTTTTCTGCAACTTGGCATAACTACCATAACTGCCTTCAAGAAGGTAATGAAAAGGATGTTGTCCTTGCGAAGATCCTTCCCTAGTGTTGTTGGGTAATGAGTTTTCGGATTGACATCTGGTAATAATTAATCAACAGACACATTTTTATAATGGGATTGAGTCTGACTTGGTGTGGAACCAGCAGGTGGTAGTGGTAGGATTACCATGCCCTCTTTGGTGGTAGTAGTTGGGTTTAGAATGTCTTTTTAGGCATCACCAAAGCAAGTTACTGCTGTACATTTTGAAGATGGTACCCACTGCAGTCACTGTATGCTAGTGATGGAAGAAAAGGCCTTCAGTATTTAGGATAGATACAAGTAAAGCAAGTTGTGCCGACCTGAATGGTGCCAAATTTCTTGATTGGTTTTTGAGCTTTACTAATCCTGGCAAGTGAAGTTTCTTCCTTGCACTTCTAACCTGTGCTTTGTAGAAAGTAACATGACTTGCAGCAAGATAGCAATTCCCAATCTGCTCATGTAGCCACCACACATGCCTTGTGGAGCCTCAGATTAATGGGCATCCACTGCAGGATGGTGAAGGTAAAATCTTTGTAATCGTAATGCCATAGAATATAAAGAGCAGGTGGTTGGAGTCTACCTTGTCAGGGATGGTCATTTCCCGACCATCTACATTAAAATTCAACAATCTGCTCTCCACCCATTCAGAAATCCTGATAGTTCAGCATCTGACTTGTCTCAGCTCCCAGTCCCTATGCTCCCAGAGATCCATGGAAAATGTATAATGCTGCTGCGTTACATTTTTTAAAATGCGGATCTTATGTGTGTTTCCGTATGAATAGGGATAATGTCCAGTCGTTTGCAAAATATGCTAGTTCAGGACCTTCAGAGTGTTCAGCCTGCCACATTAGCAAAATTTTACTAGAACAGCAAAACTGTTACATGCCTTTAACAACCTGTGCCTGAATGTTGCCCTGTGTTGCAGCTTGTTGGCACTGACAGGTTTACTTGCTGGCGAGTTGCAAATTTAACATGGCACAGTCATCATTAAACATCCTCGCTTTCAACCTCACAATGGAAGGATGGCTTTTGATGAGTTAGCTGAAGATTGCATCCAGGACATGCACTAAGGAATGCCTGGGACTAGGATGATTGACTTCAAAAAGCCATAAACATTCCTTTGAGTCCAAGCGTTGGAGTAGTTTTCCATTGATGCCTTTAATATTCACTTTTATCAAGGCTGCGTGGGCCATATTCAGTCAAGTGCTTGACATGAAGTGAATGACGATCATTCTCACCCCACCTCTGTAATTCATTTCTCAGGTCCATGTTCACGATGAAGTTTGGAGCTGAATGATCCTGGCAGGTTGAGTCGGGATTTAGACTGATTTTGTGAACAGAACAGTTGATCAAATCTTTAAATTGGCATCTGGATGCTAATATTGTAACTAAGCTGACATACTTGAGCATACATACGCATGTATCAGGAAAGTAAGTTTTCAGCTTGAGCCAGGTTGTCATTTAGGTCCCTATCCTTTGCTATATTCTTTGTTGTATGTTCATAATCATTTCCTGATATCTTGGCTAGCACCCGTGGATGCACTGATGTCAGGAGGAAGTGGAGATGAATCATGTCATACAAATAGAAAATGTTGGAAATTGGCAGCTGGTCAGACTGCTTCTGTGGGAAGGGAAACGGGAATAATGCTCCAGGTCAAAGACCCATCGTCTGAAGTAGGAAGGAGAGAACATAAACTGGTTAAGACGCAGAGAGAGTGGGGAGTCACTGATAGGATTGAAACAGGGTAATTGTAGAGACAAATTGTAACTGATTATCTGGTCAATGAGGAAACGGGATCATTTGGAGAGCTGTAACAGTGCTGAAGGCCACAGACCAATAGCATAGTGGGAGTGAGATAGAGAATTAAAGTGGCAGCCATCTGGAAGCTTGGGGTCAACCCTGTGGATTGAACAACGATGAGACAAAGTGTAGAAAGGAGACAGACAGCTCAGTAGCATGGCGACAAGACAGCAACTTCACCCTTAATGTCAGTGAAACGATGCAGCAAGTCATCAACTTCAAGAAAAGGGGTGGAGTACTGGAGAAAAGGGGTCCTGTCTGCATCAATGGTACTGATGTGATGATCGAGGACTTTGTTCCTAGGTGTAACTATCACCAACAATTTGTCCTTGTCCATCCATATTGAAGCCAGGATCAAGAAAGCACAACAAATCCTTTGTTTTCTCAGAAGGCGAAGGAAATTCAGTACATTTCCAATTATTCTTACTAATTTCTACAGACACAGCATAGAGAACATGCTATCAGGATGCCTCGCAGCTTGGCATGGCTAAGTACTCTGCCCAGAACTGCAAGAAATTGTAGAGAGTTGGGAATGTGTCCCAGTCCATCATGTAACCCTTGTGCAAATCTTTATGCACAGTGTACTCTGTCATCCCAATTTCTTCCTACACAGTCACTTCCTTGATGGAGTTAAAATTTGTCAAATGGATGCAGAGAAACTGGTCTGAAGAAATGGAGGTCTTAAACAGAAGAGAAACGATTTCTTGCACATGGGAGAACCAGAAGACATTGCAACTTAAAACATTTGATCTTTTGATACATATAATAATGTGGAAATTAAGGTATAGAAGGATTGGAAAGATCACACCAAAGAATAAATGAGTTATGAATCTAACAAAGAACTATTCTTTTATTCTGACCTTTACTCTTTCTCACAAAGGTCTGATGCAAACCACATTTAACAAAGCGCCTATACTAAAAATAATACATTGACCTTTCCCCTCATTCACGCACAGATTTGTGTGCTTTCTTACCCTATCAATTCTTATCATGGCCGTTGGATGACATAGGTAGGTGCCGTTGTTCTGTTCTGAATCTGCCTTATTTATACTGCAATGTAAATTTGATGACCATGAATCATTTTGATTATGTGATTTTTTCACATGCACTCAGTGCAGCTTTGTATTTTGACTTTGCTGGCAACTTTCTCAATACTGGGAATAATTTATACCAGCCAGTAATCTGCATTTTACTTACATGTTATGGATGAGTGTGGCTGGTAAGTTCAGCCTTGAATCCCCATAACTATTTGTCTTTGGGCTAAGTCTGTTTCTAGGCCAGTTCAGGAGTCAACCATGCATGATAGAAGTCACACAAAAGAAGGGTGAAGCTGGACAGGGTGCAGCAAAGATTCACAAGGGTGTTGCCCACACTGCAAACTTGAGTTATAAGGACAGATTAGATATTCTGTTTTCCCTGAAGTGAAGGACGCTGAGGGATGACCTTATGGAGATTCATACAATTATGAAGGGCATAAGGTGGATGGTCGCAGTCTTTTTTCTCAGGCTAGAGGAGACTAAAACTAGAGGGCATCGGTTCAAGGTGAGAAGAGAAAGATTTAAAGACTGTGTATATGTGGTCAAAGTAAACACGGGAAATTTGTGCTGGGACTTCACTATTATATATCAGGTGGCCAGCCACATCTCTCTATGCTGCTTGCTACCTCTGTACCTTTTTGGAAAAATAAGAAAGTGCCAACCAGGCTATCATCAAAGTTAATTCAATTTCTCCACGTTTGACCCATATTCCTATAAACCTTTTCTATCTGTATACCTGTTCAAATGTCGTTATTGTACCTGCCTCAACCACTCAGTCTGGCATCTTGTTCCATATATGCATTGCCCTCTGTGTGAGCAGGTTCATCCAGGTTCCTATTAAATCTTTCCCGTCTCTCTTTAAGTATGTGCTCTCTAGTTTGTTTCCGTGCTATGTGACTCAGTGACAACTCAGAAATGCAACATGTCAAGAACTGGCAAGTTTCCAAGAAAAAAAATGTCGATTTTTTTGCGGTTGTGTTGAGACTTGATTTGTGCCAATGGTTAGAAGCAACCTGAAAAGAGTACTGAGGAAACAATGGCATTCAGGAGGTCTCAATTTTGTAAATCAAAGGTACACAAAAGACTGGAGAAACTCAGCGGGTGCAGCAGCATCTAAGGAGCGAAGGAGATAGGCGACGTTTCGGGTCGAGACCCTTCTTCAGACTGGTTAGGGATCAGGGAAACAAGAGATATAGACGGTGATGTGGAGAGATAAAGAACAACAAATGAAAGATATGCAAAAAAGTATCGATGATAAAGGAAACAGGCCATTGTAAGCTGTTTTTAGCATGAAAATGAGAAGCTAGTGCGACTTGGGTGAGGGAGAGATAGAGAGAGACGGAATGCCAGGGCCCGAAGGCTGAGGGAGAGGTGGGAAGGGGAGGAGACAGCCAGGATTAACAGAATTGATAAAATTCAATGTTTAAGCCCAGAGGATGCAGACTCCCCAAGCAGAATATGAGGTGCTGTTCCTCCAACTTGCGGTGTTGCTCACTCTGGCCGTGGAGGAGGGCCAGGACCGAGAGGTCAGATACGGAATGGGAGGAGGAGTTGAAGTGCTGAGCCACCGGGAGGTCGGGTTGGTTATTGCGGACTGAGCGGAGGTGTTCGGCGAAATGATTGTCAAGCCTCCGCTTGGTCTCACCGATATAGATCAGCTATATGGAGCTATATCAATATGGAGCAACGGATGCAGTAGATGAGGTTGGAGGAGGTGCAGGTGAACCTGGATGTAGTGGATGTCGGTCAGGAGTGTATCACCTGCAATAGAGATGGTGAGGTCAAGGAATGGTAGGGAAATGTCGGAAAGGTCCAAGTGTATTTGAGTGCCGGATGGAAGTTGGTGGTGAAATGGATGAAGTCAGTCAGTTGAGTGTGGGTGCAGGAGGTGACACCAAAGCAGTCGTCGATGTAACGGAGGTAGAGGTCGGAGATGCGGCCCTGGTACGCCGAGATGAAAGATTGTTCGACGTGCCCGACAAAGAGGCAAGCGTAGCTGGGGCCCATGCGTGTGCCCATAGCTATGCCTTGTGTTTGGAATAAATGGGAGGAGTCAAAAGGGAAGTTATTAAGGGTAAGGACCAACCTCAATGAGTTCCGCGCCCACCACGACTTGGAGCTCTTCTACCGTCGCCTCCGCCTCAGTGTTCTTCTATGGGAATACGTCCTAGACCCCCACTGATGATCCCTTTTCCTGTCTCCCACGAATCCCCTCCTCGTGGACCCCCGCTCGTCGTCCTCCAGCTTTAGAACTCTTTATACGGAACTGTCGTCGGGACATCAACCGCCTCGACTTCTCCACTCCCCTGTTTCACTCCAATCTCTCCCCCCCCCCCCCCCCGAACGTACTGCCATCAACTCACTCCGTAACAATCCAGACTGGGTTATCAAAGCCGCCGACAAGGGAAGTGCCGTGGTAGTCTGGCGCGTCAATCTCTACAAAGCGGAGGCCACGCGCCAACTCTTGGACACCTCCTCCTACTTGCCCCTGGACCATGACCCCACTGACGAGCACCAGGCCACCATCTCGAGCACCATGACCGACCATCAACTCCGGCTCCCTACCCCCCGGAGCCTCCAACCTCATCGTTTCCCAGCCCCGCACGGCCCGATTTTACCTTCTCCCCAAAATCCACAAACCCGACTGCCCCGGCAGACCCTTTGTCTCTGCCTGTTTGTGCCCCACCGAACACATTTCCACATACCTTGACTTCATCCTATCCCCCTTTGTTAAATCCCTCCCCACCTATGTTCAAGACACCTCAGATACCCTCCGTCGGCTCCGCGCATTCCATTCCCCAGGCCCCCATCCTCTCATCTTCACCATGGATGTCCAGTCACTCTACACCTCCATCCCCCACCAGGATGGTCTCAAAGCCCTCCGGTTCTTCCTCGACCAGAGGAGCAACCCATACCTGTCCACTGACACCCTACTCCGCCTAGCGGAGTTGGTCCTTACCCTCAATAACTTCTCTTTTTACTCCTCCCATTTCCTCCAAACACAAGGCGTAGCTATGGGCACACGCATGGGCTCCAGCTACGCTTGCCTTTTTGTCGGGCACGTCGAACAATCTTTGTTCTCGGCGTACCAGGGCCCTACCCCTGACCTTTACCTCTGTTACATTGACGACTGCGTTGGTGTCACCTCCTGCACCCACACACAACTGACTGACTTCATCCATTTCACCACCAACTTCCATCCGGCACTCAAATACACTTGGACCATTTCCGACATTTTCCTACCATTCCTTGACCTCACCATCTCTATTGCAGGTGATACACTCCTGACCGACATCCACTACAAACCAACTGACTACCACAGCTACCTGGACTACTCTTCCTCCCACACAGCTTCCTGTAAGGACTCCATCCCCTATTCCCAATTCCTCCGTCTACGCCACATCTGCTCCCAGGATGAGCTGTTCCACACCAGGTCATCACAACTGTCCTCATTCTTCAGAGAACGGGGATCCCCCTCCCCCATTATAGATGAGGCTCGCACCAGAGTCTCCTCCATACCCCGCAACATTGCCCTCTCGCCCCATTCCCCTACTCACAACAAGGGCAGAGTCCCCCTGGTCCTCACCTTTCACCCCACCAGCCGGCATATACAACACATAGTCCTCCACCAGTTTCGCCACCTCCAACGTGACCTCTCCACTCGCCACATCTTCCCCCCCTGTCTTCCTTCCGCAAAGACCGCTCCATCCGCAACTCCCTTGTCAATTCTTCCCTTCCCACACGCTCCACTCCTTCCCCGGGCACTTTCCCTTGCGATCGCAAGAGATGCTACATTTGTCCCTTCACCTCCCCCATCCACTCCTTTCAGGGACCCAAGCAGTCCTTCCAGGTCCGACAGAGATTCACCTGCACCTCCTCCAACCTCATCTATTGCATCCGTTGCTCCAGATGCCAGCTGATCTATATCGGTGAGACCAAACGGAGGCTTGCCGATCGTTTCGCCGAACACCTCCGCTCGGTCCGCAATAACCAACCTGACCTCCCGGTGGCTCAGCACTTCAACTCCCCCTCCCATTCCGTATCCGACCTCTCGGTGCTGGGCCTCCTCCACGGCCAGAGTGAGCAACACCGCAAGTTGGAGGAACAGCACCTCATATTCCATTTGGGGAGTCTGCATCCTCTGGGCTTAAACATTGAATTTTCTCAATTCTGTTAACACTGGCTGTCTCCTCCCCTTCCCACCTCTCCCTCAGCCCTCTGGCCCCGGCATTCCTTCTCTCTCTATCTCTCACCACCCAAGTCGCACTAGCTTCTCATTTTCACACTACAAACAGCTTACAATGGCCTGTTTCCTTTATCATCAATACTTTTTTGCATATCTTTCATTCATTGTTCTTTATCTCTCCACATCACCGTCTATATCTCTCGTTTCCCTGATCCCTAACCAGTCTGAAGAAGGGTCTCGACCCGAAACGTCGCCTATCTCCTTCGCTCCTTAGATGCTGCTGCACCCGCTGAGTTTTCTCCAGCCTTTTGTGTACCCTCGATTCTCCAGCATCTGCAGTTCCTTCTTTAACACTTTGTAAATCAAATGCTGACTGAAATGGTGGTAATTAAGATTGCATAATTAGTCTGTAAATGTTCATGTTAATTGTTTATTCACAATATATAACCCAAATAATAGTCACTGAATTATTCTTGTGATAACTCTGAAGATTAGGTGTTAAGCATTTGATGTAAATCCAGACCATAACAAAATTGTCATATTTTAAAAGGCTTGCCTTTCTTTGATTTGTAGAACTTTGATAAAACTTGTGACAGATGTGGAACATTTGAGATACAAACATTCCTGAACACTCTTCAGTTTCAAAAAGTAAAGCAAATCATTTCCAATGATAAGGTGTTGCCAGATCCCTGCAGCATGATTTCATTTTTCAATAAGTTCCCATTTCCTCTTGCAACCAGTCTGGTTTTGTTTAGACAATTCCAGCAGTGTATTTTAATGTATTTTGAACCAGTTAGTTGCCCTGAAAGTGGACCAACAGATTTATCTCGACTTAGTTAAACCCCTCAGACTAAATTTGCACAGGACCATACATATGCGCGCACACACCCACATAGAATCCAATAAAAGATAAGCAGCTTGAATTGCAGTGGAAGAACTTGACCCTTAGCTGATCTTTTATTTTGTTCTGGCTTTTTTTTAAATCATGTTGGTTCGAATAAAATGAATCTGCAAAATTGCTACGGTGTTGTTGGTATTCAAGTTCTAATGATTACAGATCAGCTATATACTCAAGGAGTGAAATGTTCTGTTCATAAAGGAGTGCACTAAACCACTATTAATACCTATCTTTTTGTGGTCCAAATAGTTGATAAAATAGCAGGGTTTTGTATTTATGTTCTTCTTTCATCATGCTGCTGATCCATAAATGGTGCGATGTATTTATGATTTGAAGGAGGTGTTCACTGCTTCAGGATAATCACCTCTGACCTTTTCTTGTTGAGATTATAAGATAAAAAATGTATTGGTGTGCTTGAATGTTGTCCAGATGTTGCTGATTTTTTGGGTATGTTAAGATAAAGTTATTCCGGGTAACACATATCTTCCACCAGTAATTTCCAAGTCAGATTGTCCAGTCACTGGGGTTTTGTTCAGCGTATATAATACATTTGTTTTCTGTGCTACGCAGTGATGTTTTTATTCAGTTTTCAGGAAGATGACATATCAATAGCATTTTAAATTATTTGTGTCATTTTTTCAAAGTTTCTGACCTTTGCCTAAAAAATTCTATAATAAATTCTGACGTTTTAATTAGTCGTCCTGGTCGACATAATGGTATTGTTGATAATATTCCAGTTGCACCAGCTAATTCTTTTCTAACCAAAGTAACGATTAAACACTTTACCTGTAATAGAACAAGATTTTATCATCTAATTTTATGCAAGTAGTAACTCATGGAAAATTTAAAGATAGATGACACTATGTTGATGCCGTGACTTTTAACATAATTTCAGTAAACCAGTCTAATTTGTAATTTGTTGAGCTTTGAAGGAACAGTGTAAGTAATAATTTAAGATGAGTTTAAGGATTGTGATGAAATGCCAAAAAAACATTTGTGGAGTACACATTTATATCAAGATTTCCACTGTAAATGAAAAACGCTTTTTATGGGAAGTTAATTATTCACATGCAATTTCTATGTAATAAAAATATTTAACTATTCACCTCACACTACAAATTAAAATATGACTTCTTAAAGACTGATTTTACAATGATTCCAATTAGTTCAGAAATTCATAAGATTGTTCATAAGACTGCATTGCCCCCAAAATTATTATATTAATGCTGTTAATCTTCATGACATCCACAATTAAGCAAGTCAGCAATTGCCAACAAAGTCAAAATACAAAGTTGCTTCTAACCGTTTGTATTAATCAAATTAAATTAATTTTGACAATATTTCAGTAAATTTTCTTATTTTAATTGTACCTTTTCCATTGGTTTACCAAAAACATCCCCTTACATCGTACTAAACGCCATATACTTCCAGTTTTTACTGGCTTATTCATAGATGCTACTTTTAAGACGTGTGCTATAAAATGTAGCTGCTTGATCTTTGTATAGAAAGAAAAAGTAAATAGATGTAGGACAGGGTAGAAGCATTTTCTTAATGTCAGCGATGTTTCCTTCATATCCCTTTTTTATTTGCATGATGCTTGGCTAATGTGCCTTAAATAACCAGACAGTCTACTTGATTACTTGGAAGAATGTGAGATAGAAGCCTCCTGGGTCATGACATGTTAAAGGGCAGATTTGTTTCATTCAAATTAAAACAGATAATGAGGGGGGAAAAATGGAAACCCCTATTTTAGTACAAAACAGCAGATTATCATTTTTGTTTTTAAGTTTTTTTGTTGAATTCTGTTTCTGAAAAGAATCTGTGTTTGTGGATATATAGTTCTGTTACAGGGATTATTGATGCTGGCTTGATGTCCGTGCAGGAGGGGAAATAAAATGGTTGGCACAGCCCCCATGCATAATCAGGGAAGGGGTTGAAAGGGTCTGTACCTGCCAATGTATTGGTCTAAATTTAAGAGAAAATAAATAGACTTCATTCCCATTTTATGCTTCTTCTTGTATTCCTAATTCCTGTCCTTTAAATAATCTTCTGCAGTAACTACTCTTCTCTGGTGTCACGAATCCCCAAAAGTTCCATCTTTAGCTCCTTACCGTTGTCTTACTTTACTCATGTTGTTCCTCAGTGATGTTATACTAAAATCATAAATGAAAACAAAGTGCTGAAAATGCTCAGCCGATCAGGCGGCATCGATAGAAGTTGGTTGGTTTATATATGTATGTGACCATGTGCAGCTCTGCTTTACTGTTATTTCGCTGGACTGCACTAATCCTCACTCACATGGTCAATCTGCCATCCCATTCAAAATAAACCAAAGTTTCATCTATCCAAACATTTGCAGGATGGACATCATTTATTTCGATCAGATCAGTAAATCTGTTACCTTGTCATTGGTACAGTATCTTTTTCCCAGCCAATATCTTGATTTAAATATTCCCATACATACGTCCTTAATGTTTGGAACAAAGGCCCATAATTTAATTATTTGCCTCTGTACTCCACAATTTGACATTTAAAATATACAAAAAATCATATGTGGTTAAAGTGTACATTGTCAGATTTTAATAAAGGCCATTTTTATACATTTTGGTTTCGCCCTGTAGAAATTACAGCAGTGTTTGTACATAGCAGATAGGATGTATCTATACACTTCAGAATTCATGATGCTACTACCATCAGCAGTTGATTCATCAATGAAGATAAGTGAGCCAGTACCTTCAGCAGCCATACATGCCCAGGCCACAACACCCCCACCACCGTGTTTCACAGATGAGGTGGTATGCTTTGGATCTTGGGCAGTTCCTTCTCTCCTCCTTACTTTGCACTTGCCATCACTCTGATATGTTAATCTTTCTCTCATCTGTCCACAAGACCTTTTTTCTGAAATGTGGTTGCTCTTTTAAGTACTTCTTGGCAAACTATAACCTGGCCATCCTATTTTTGCCGCTAACAGTGGTTTGCATCTTGCAGTGTAGCCTCTGTAATTCTGTTCATGAAGTCTTCTGCGGACAGCGCATTGACAAATCCACACCCGACTCCTGAAGAGTGTTTCTGATCTGTGGACAGGTGTTTGGGAATTTGTCTTTATTATAGAGAGAATTCTTCTGTCATCAGCTGTGGAGTCTTCCCTTTGTGATTAGTAAACTCACCAGTGCTGTCTTTCTTCTTAATGATGTTCCAAATAGTTGATTTTGATAAGCCTAATGGGCTGTCCCACTTGGGCTATTTTTAGGCGACTGTCATAGTCGTAGCAGGTCGCTGAAAAAACAGCGACTGGACCCCCATTCGACAAAAAATTTGAAATAGAATCATTACTTTAACAACAAATAAAAACAAAGTCAGCACTGGCGACAACCTATGTTAACCTGGAGACAACTACGACAGCACCTACATCAGGAGAAGTTAAGCTACACTCATTGGCGTCAAACCCAGTCTGTCTCTGAAAAATGTTCAACGTTCAAAATCCAGCGGCTACCAAAAAGACGCTACGACTCTTTGGGCGACTGAGGAGACTATTCACGACCATACAGGCAACACCCCGGCGACATGTCGTGGGGTGAAGCCTGTATGGTCGTGAGGAGTTGCCCAAAGAGTCGTACCTTGTTCTGGTCACTGCTGGATTTTCAACATTTTGAAAATGTTCGGCGACCTGCAACGTCCTATGATGGGTGCCGGCAGTCGCTGAAAAAGTAGTGCAAGTGGGACAGGCCCATAAGTGGGACAGGCCCTTTAGGTTTGGCTGTTTTCACTAACCGTTTAAATCTTGTTTCTCAGTCTCATAATGGCTTCTTTGACTTTCATTGGCACATCTTTGGTCCTCATGTTGATAAACAGCAATAAAAGTTTCCAAAGGTGATAGAAAGACTGGAGGAAAGACTCAGTGCTGAAACTTCTCTTATTCCTGGATTAAGGAGGCAATTAAACACACCTGAGCAATTGAAAACACCTGTGAAGCCATGTGTCCTAAACAGTATGGTCCCCTGAAAGGGTGAGACTATGTATAAACACAGCTGTAATTTCTACATGGTGAAACCAAAATGTATAAAAATACCCTTTAATAAAATCTGACAATGTGCACTTTAATCACATGGGATTTTTTGTATTACAAACTCAAATTGTGGAGTACGGATGCAAATAAATAAATGATGGATCTTTGTCCCAAACATTATGGAGGACACTGTATGTTCATGTGCCTCATATCTTCCAAACTCCTGACCTCTTTGGCCCAGACGAACATTACAAACCTTTCAGGTGTCAACTGCTCTACATCGGTGAGACCAAGCGCAGGCTTGCCAATCGCATCGCCGTACACCTCTGCTTAGTTCGCATTAACCAACCTGATCTTCCAGTGGCTCAGCACTTCAACTCCTCCTCCCATTCCGAATCCGACTTTTCTGTCCTGGGCCTCCTCCATAGCCAGTCCCACTGCAAATTGGAGGAGCAGCATCTCATATTTTGCTTGGGCTGTTTACACCCCAGCGGTATGAACATTGACTTCTTCAATTTCAGGTAGTTCTTGCTTTCTCCCTACCTCCCCTTCCCAGCTACTGTCTCTGCCTCTTCCTTTCCTCTTCCCGCCCCCCCCCCCCCCACATTAATCTGAAGAAGGGTCTCAACCCGAAACGTCACCTATTCCTTCGTTCCATAGATGCTGACTCACCCGCTGAGTTTCTCTAACATTTTTGTCTACCTTGGATTTTTCCAGCATCTGCAGTTCTTTCCTAAACAACCTTTCAGTGCTCAGTATTCTGCCAGCTGTGGTTTCTTGCTCCGTTCTTGGGGACTATGCCTTTAGACAATTTAAACTAAGCTCTGAGGTTTATGACCGTCAATGAAAAATGCACTAACCACTGTAATAATGTATCATTATAAAGTCCTATTTTGCAATCCCTAAACAGGGGCCTCCTTTTCTCAAATAGCATTTTTGTATATTGTCCCATTCTCCACATGTCAATTTAATGAATATTAAACATGGTTTTGACGTATGCAAACTTATACACATTTTCCAATCTTAATTAAGAGCAAAAAAAGTTCTGCATATGATTTTGCCTATGTACTTTTAACCCATTCACTTGACATTCTCTTGGCACCAATTTAAACAGGTTGTTATCCAATTTCTTGTGCATGCCTTTGCAACCTAAAGCTAGTTTTCCTGAAATAACGACAAGGGATTTTAGCATTATGGAAATTAGTCCACAGAAGATAATCAGTTTTTTGTGTCTTCTCTGAGTATAGTTCATTTAACATATTATAAATGGCCACTCATTGTTAAACCTTTTCAAATGTCATGATCCAAGATAGCTTTGCTAAAATTTAAAAAATGGTCTGAAAAGCTATTTGGCTTAATGAGTAGCTACCCTGTGCATTGCTTACAGCATGAAACAATTTTTTTCTTCTCCAATTTAAAAGTGATCAAACAGTTTGAAAGCTAACAGGGTTTTTCTGATATTTCGAGCAGAGGGAGACATGATCAAGATGTTCATGCGTGGGCGTCCAATCACAATGTACATTCCTTCTGATGTAACAAATTATGATGAGATCAAATCAGAACTGCCATCTGAGAAGCTGAAGCTGGAGTGGGTGTATCCTTGTCCCGTGGGCTTGTATAATGATTAAGAAGATATTGCATGAATGTAGTGGATATATTTTGGGTACCCAAATATGCTTCTTATTGTGTGCAAAGATTATATTTTTGTTTAATATGGCCTTAATTGACTGAAAATAGATATGGCTATCGAGGAAGGGACTGTCGTTCTAATATCTATCTCCTCCCAACTGGAGAAGTAGTCTATTTTATTGCATCTATCGTGGTGCTGTACAACATTGAAGAAAGGACTCAAAGGCATTATCTGGGTCATACAGATTGCGTGAAATGGTAAGTTGGTTTATCACTCAACCAAAATACTGCAGATAATGGAAATTGAATCTGAAAATCCTGGGAAATACTCAGTGGTTCAGCCAGCGTCTGTTATGAGAGAGTAGCAATGAGAGAAGTGTGGCAGAGTGGTGAAACTGCTGCCTTACAGCGTTAGAGTGCTGGGGTTAGATCCTAACATCGGGTGCTGTCTGAGTAGAATTTACATGTTCTTACTATGACTGCGTGGGTTTCCTCCAGCTTTGCAGATCTCCTCCCATGTCTCAGTGACGTGCAAGTTTGTAGATGAATTGACCTCTGTATATTGCCCCTAGTAGGCAGAGAGCGGATTTGAAAGTGGGATAATGTAGAAATAGTGTCAAATTTAGGTCAAGGTCCTTTCATTAGAACAGGGTGCTGTGATCTGCTGTATTCAGCATTTTAAAAAACACACTTTTTTTGCCTGTGGTTAAATGCCCATTGGGTGAGAGTAAATTATTAAACATCTGTGTTTGTTTATGATTGAGGTTTGACAGATTTTACATAAAATTATTCAAAAGCTTGGCTGATTTTGTCTAAGATGAAAATTAAAATTCATCTCTGAAATAAGCATTTTAGTGCATTTCAAATTTATCGGATGTCATTTAGCAAGACTGTCGATGGAGAGCATTACGGTTTTGGTTTAATTGGAGGTATTGCCTAATTATATATCCTAAAATGTGATCTGTATTTAAAATTTGTTAAAATATTTGAATACTGTTTTGGTCATTTTGTTGCAGCCTTGCCGTTCATCCAGACAAAATCAAGATCGCAACAGGACAGATAGCTGGTGTAGACAAGGATGGAAGAGTAAGTTATAGAATACTTAAAAACTATTGTATCAAATGTAATACTGTAAAGCCTTGAGTGCCGTAAGGATTTTGAAGTATAATGCAAATGATCAAAACAACTTAACATTTGAATTTAAGAAATATAAGCAGTGGTAGACCATAAGGCTATTAATCCTGCTGACCTTTTAGTAAGGTAATGGCGAATGTAATGTAAATACGTAATACACCTGTAATGCAAATGTAATGTAAATGTGTAGTAAACCTACATCTACACTTTCCATGTTTTTTTTTCTGCTGCAATCCAAAGAACTGGGGGAAATCTTCTCACAGCATCTACCCTATCAGGTCCTCACATATTCTTTTAAGTTTTGATAAAATCAATCCTCAATCTTCTCATCTCATTATTTAGTTCTAATGTTTTGGTCCTTTCTTCTTCAGAGGCTATGCTCTCTGGTCCTAGAATCTCCCCTAGTGATAACTGATGAACTAATCAGTTTTAATGCAGACGGAAGACGCCAGTCTAAATTATGATTATTGATTTTGCTGGTCTAGGGATTAAAGGGATTATAGGACTAAATATTATGGGAATCCAAAATTTCCATTTGCTCAACGTGTCATGCCTCAACTCTAATCACAGTTCCACTTATATTAGAACTGTTATTTATGAAGCCTGGCAAGTCTATTGCCCCTGTTTCTTAACTTACCTTTAATGCAATCTATTGCATTTGCAGCATGAAAATTGGTAAGACAGGATCTGCCATGTTGTGTAGGGCTCTGGTGAGACCACATCTGGAGTATTGTGTACAGTTTTGGTCTCCTAATCTGAGGAAGGACATCCTTGTAATTGAGGCAGTACAGTGTAGGTTCACAAGATTGATCCCTGGGATAGCAGGACCGTCATATGAAGAAAGATTGAAAAGACTAGGCTTGCATTCACTGGAGTTTAGAAGGATGGGGGGGGGGTCTTATAGAAACATATATAATTATAAAAGGACTGGACCAACTAGATTCAGGAAAAATGGTCCCAATGTTGGGCGAGTCCAGAACCAGGGTCCACAGTCTTAGAATAAAGGGGAAGCCATTTAAGACTGAGGTGAGAAAAACGTTTTCACCTGGAGAGTTGTGAATTTGTGGAATTCCCTGCCACATTTCAGGGCAGTGGAGGCCAAGTCACTGGATGGATTTAAGAGAGAGTTAGATAGAGCTCTAGGGGCTAGTGGAATCAAGGGATATGGGGAGAAGGCAGGCATGGGTTATTGATTGTGGACGATCAGCTATGATCATAATGAATGGCAGTGGTGGCTCGAAGGGCCAAAAGGCCTCCTCCTCGCACCTATTTTCTATGTTTCTATGTCTTATTAATTTGGTTCTTAAATGTACCCTGATTGTGTGTACATTTCTCAGAAAAATAACTGCAACTCTCCTTTTCTTTTTTTTAATATATATTTTTATTAGAGTAGGTAAGCAGTGAATTAGCAAACACATATTATGATAGCAATATTTTGTGTAATCGTACATTATTAATATTATCAAATGAATCATTTTGTCTCTTTTATAAAAAGAGAAAAAAACAGAGAGAGAAATAAAATAAAAATCAAAAAGAAACCTAGCAATTATAGACCGGTTAGTTTGACTTCAGTGGTGGGCAGATTAATGGAAAAGATACTTAGAGATAATATATATAAGCATCTGGATAAACAGGGTCTAATTAGGAACAGTCAACATGGATTTATGCCTGGAAGGTCATGTTTGACTAATCTTCTTGGAATTTTTTGAAGAGGTTACTAGGGAAATTGACGAGGGTAAAGCAGTGGATGTTGTCTATATGGACTTCAGTAAGGCCTTTGACAAGGCTCCTCATGGAAGGTTGGTTAAGAAGGTTCAACTGTTGGGTATAAATGCAGGAATAGCAAGATGGATTCAACAGTGGCTGAATGGGAGAAGCCAGAGGGTAATGGTGGACGGCTGTTTGTCTGGTTGGAGGCAGGTGACTAGTGGGGTGCCTCAGGGATCTGTGTTGGGTCCTTTATTGTTTGTCATGTACATCAATGATCTGGATGAAGGGGTGGTAAATTGGATTAGTAAGTATGCAGATGATACCAAGATAGGGGGTGTTGTGGATAATGAAGAGGATTTCTACATTAGTAATGTAGAAATTAGATTTCTACAGAGTGATTTAGGCCAGTTGGAAAAATGGGCTGAAAGATGGCAGATGGAGTTTAATGCTGATAAATGTGAGGTGCTACACCTTGGCAGGACAAATCAAAATAGGACGTACATGGTAAATGGTAGGGAATTGAAGAATACAGTTGAACAGAGGGATCTGGGAATAACCGTGCATAGTTCCTTGAAGGTGGAATCTCATATAGATAGGGTGGTAAAGAAAGCTTTTGGTATGCTAGCCTTTATAAATCAGACCATTGAGTATAGAAGCTGGGATGTAATGTTAAAATTGTACAAGGCATTGGTGAGACCAAATCTGGAGTATGGTGTACAATTTTGGTCGCCCAATTATAGGAAGGATGTCAACAAAATAAAGAGGGTACAGAGGAAGATTTACTAGAATCTTGCCTGGGTTTCAACAGCTAAGTTACAGAGATAGGTTGAATAAGTTAGGTCTTTATTCTCTGGAGCGCAGAAGGTTAAGGGGGGACTTGATAGAGGTCTTTAAAATGATGAGAGGGATAGACAGAGTTGATGTGGACAAGCTTTTCCCTTTGAGAATAGGGAAGATTCAAACAAGAGGACATGACTTTAGAATTAAGGGACAGAAGTTTAGGGGTAACATGAGGGGGATCTTCTTTACTCGGAGAGTGGTAGCGGTGTGGAATGAGCTTCCAGTGGAAGTGGTGGCGGCAGGTTCGTTGGTATCATTTAAAAATACAATGGATAGGCATATGGATGAGAAGGGTATGGAGGGTTATGGTATGAGTGCAGGCAGGTGGGACTAAGGGAAAAAAGTTGTTCGGCACGGACTTGAAGGGCCGAGATGGCCTGTTTCCGTGCTGTAATTGTTATATGGTTATATGGTTAAATCATAAAGAATGGAATAATTTACCATTAATACATCATGGAGATAAGATCAAGGAATATAGAATATAACTTTTCATCTAATCCCGAGTCCAAGTTTCAGTTAGGGTTCCCTGCCGAACCGATCTACCCTTTCAAATAATCAATGAAAGAAGACCATATTCTAAAGAAAACTTCTTGTTTGTCCATTAGGGCAAATCGAATTCTTTCCAGGTGTAGGGTCTCCGACATTTCCGTAATCCACATTTTAATTGTGGGGGGTTTAGGGCTTTTCCAAAATTTTAATATTAATTTCTTTCCAATTATTATACTGTCATCTAGGAAATTTATTTGACTTGTTGTAAGTGTTAAACTTTGTTCTGATATTCCAAGTATTATTAATTTTGTTTTATGAATAATATCCAATTTAGTATTAATAACTTCAGAAGTTATTCTAAAAATCTCAATCCAGAAATTCTTAATTTTTATACGATTTGCAAAAGTATGTGCTAAATTAGCCTCTGAATGCTGACATTTATCGCAGATAGAGGGGACTTGTGGGAAGATTCTATTCAATTTAAGTTTTGAGTAATGTAATCTATGTAATACTTTAAATTGTATTAAAGCATGTCTGGTATTTAACGAGCATTGGTGTATATATTGTAAACATTTGTCCCATATATCTTTCGTTATGGGTTGGTTTATTTCATTTTCCCATGTATGTCTATATGATTCCGTCGATGGTATCTCGCTATCTAAAAGGGTATTATAAATATAAGTTGTTAGTTTTTCTGTATTAGGATGCTTATTCAAACATTCATCAAGGATTTCTGGTTCCTTATTCCTATAATCTTGTGTATTTGATTTAGCATAGTCTCTGAGTTGTAGATATCGAAAAAAATTATTTGAGTGTAATCCATAAATCTGTTGTAATTCCTGAAATAAAAGAAAAGTGCCTTTCTTATAAAGGTGTTCCATCTTTTTGATTCCATAGTTTCTCCATTGTGTAAAACCTTTATCCAGCATGGAAGGTTTGAATAAGGGATTGTTTATAATAGGGAGACAGAGTGGTATATTATCCAATTTTAAAGCCTTTTTTAGTTGTTTCCAAATTCGTGTACCACTATATATTATAGGGTTTTCCCTATAGGTTTTTTTGTGCAATTTTGTCAGTGCAAATATAATCAAACCGATTTCAAAAGGTAAACAGTTCTCCTTTTCCATCCTTAACCAGTCTGGTTGTTGATCCATGTCTTCCAGCCAAAAATTAATGTTTTTAATATGGACTGCCCAAAAATAAAACAGGAAGTTTGATAGAGCTAAACCTCAATTAATCTTTGATTTACATAAATTATTCTATGATTCTTGTAATCCCAGATGAAACTTGTAACAGTAGAGTCTACTTTAAAAAAAAAAAAAAAGATTTTGGAATATATATCGGGATTGACTGAAATAAGTACAATAATTGTGGCAGAAAGATCATTTTTATAGCATTAATTCTACTGAACATTGAAATGGGAAGTGTTTTCCAGTATTGCACTAGACCTACAGCAGCCCATTTTATTCTCCTCATGTTCTAACCATCTATTCCCTCCATCACCCAACCAAATGTTACCACTCAAATAAACATAAAGACAAATTATAATGGCCAAAAGGCCTACCAGTCAGGGGTGTTGGTAGAAACCAGAGGGCTTAGAGGAAACCCTAACGATCACACAGAGAAGAAGCCACACAACTAAGCAGCAAAAGCTCCATTATGCTAAAGTGCCACCCTTTGTTGCATCCATTCTGTTACTTCTCCATCCAACGGTCAAGATTGCATGTCATAATTTAGTATAAAAAAAGATCTCTGAAATTGGTTTTATTGTCCCTGAGCAATCATGTCCAAGATCACCTAACTCACAGTCAGGGATTGAGTTTGTATATGATTCATCTACTCACTGGATAGACTTGCTGAGCTATTAGAGGAGCAACATAATATTTTTAAGAGATTATATCTGGGATTCACGCAACTTAAAAGTATGGTGGGTTTGGAGTGTTTTCAAATATATATATATTATCAAAACAATTGTTTATGTAACCCTCTTCCTTTCAAAACACAAGCTTAATTATTTAAATTCAGCCCTTGCAGCCTCATGTACGTGTATGGGACTCGGTTAGCCTTGCAACACTACAGATAATTGGTCTAGGAACTTTTGAACGAGGAGTTGGTTCATTGGCCTTCTCAAAAGCTGTAAGTATGAAAGCAAAGTTACTCTTTTAATAAATTACTGCAGCATGTTATCATTGTCAATTGCTCTGAATTTAAATTGCTTTTGCTTTGAATATTTGCTGATTAGAAGTAAGAACATAAGAAAATAGGAGCAGGAATAGGTCACTTGGCCTCTTAAGCCTACGTATGAAATATGATCATTCCGGCACAGCGGTGCAGCAGTAGAGTTGCTGCCTTACAGCACCAGAGACCCAGGTTTGATCCTAACTATAGGTGCTGTCTGTCTGTTAGTATGTTCTCTCTGTGAGCTCGTGGGTTTTCTACGGGTGCCCCGGTTTCCTCTCGCACTCCAAAGATGTACAAGTTTGTAGGTTAATTGGCCTCTGTAAAGTTGTAAATTGCAGGTTGGTGCGGACTCAGTGGGCCGAAGGGCCTGGTTACGTGCTGTATCTTGAAAGTCTAAATGCCTTATCTCCCCAGGCCACATCTCCTCTTCTATGCCGGTTCTCCACAGCCCTCAATTCCCTGTATTTTCCAAAAATGACCTGCTTCCTCTTTAAATAACCCGACTAATCTAGCCTCTAAACCCCTCTGGAATAGAGAATTCCAGAATCACCACCTCTGAGAATAACCATGTTGCTCAGTTATTTTTCTTAATATGCTTAATCTTGTCATGATATCCTCTCAATTGAGAATCTTATGCTAGTAGAAATATCTCGCTACTTAACCTGGGATAAAACAATGTTTGAATCTATCCGAGATTAAAAACATTGAATCAATCAAAATGTCTTTGGTAGCTCACGAACCTAGAGTTCGCTGAATGAATATTTTTTGAACTGCCAGCATTTGATTTCAGTTTTATTTCAGAACGCCAATTCAAGCATTGTAACTTTTCTTGGCTGACGTTACAGAAGTTGTTACTTTATAAAATATGATGACTTGTATCTCATGATGAATGCACATTTTTGGTTCCCGTGATTTGAAATTGTGGTTACTTTGGCTTTGAATTAGGTTGTGGAAAATTTGAAACTGTGAGTTTTGCCAGTGATTTATACTTCATAAAGGTTGCTCTGCATTTTCAGAAAATGTAGACTAGGATTTGCAAAAAGTTTAAAAACTAATCCAGCTTTTTCTGCATCACAAATACTTATTTGTTTATGCTGGGGAGCTAGATTTGAAAATGCTTCAGTTTGTTTGGAAACTGAAATTTTGTTGCTCTAATTCCTTTCCCTGCTTGAGATCACTTTATGTAGTCATGTGAGTGAGCACAAAATAAAGCCCCATGGGTTCAATGGACGTTGAGCCCTACGGAGCAGTCTGGTCTGGCCTTTTGATTCTGGATCTATGCTGCCATGGCAGCTTCTGACTTTAGGAATGGAGATATCAAAATGAAATCTTCAGTTATTGAAGGAAAAAAACAACCAAACTTCTGATGGTGATGCAGTGACCCTCCTCTCCACACGCAGCTGATAATTATGCATTTATTGTCAACCATCCTGACAAATTTAAATTTGAAAAAAGGGTTCATCTAAATCAGAATATTTTGGAATTGACAATAAGAATCTATTCGTAGACGATCCAGAAGTTTTTATCATTTCGAATGAGCTACACTATAAAGTAATTTGAAAATGGCTTCAAAGAGTTGAAGGATGCTGAATTGCACAATTTATTTAAGCACAGTGGATATTGTTGATAGTAACACCATGAAGACATTTGAGATCAAGACAGATTAAACTATTATCTTGAATTTTCACACCATTTCCACACGGCCTTCATTGCTCACTTTAACATAGTAAAATATTGCAAGGTTACCAGTCAAAATTTGACATCAAAGCACATATTTGCAAGCAGAAAATTGGATCAAAGACACAGAAGGTTTGTGACACATACGGTATATGTAAACATTATATGTGTGTGTGTGTGTGTATATACAACTTGAATGAAGTCGAGTCAAGAGAGTTTATTGTCATGTGACCCAGATAGGACAATGAGATTCTTGCTTGCTGCAGGACAACAGAATATTGTAAGCATAAATACAGAACAGTTCAGTGTGTCTATATAGCATAGACCACACATATACACATAAATAAACAGATAAAGTGCAATAGGTTGTTACAGTTCAGAGTCTGTTTGTTGGCGAGTTTTAATAGCCTGATGGCTGTGGGGGAAGAAGCTGTTCCTGAACCTGGATGTACTAGATTTCAGGCTCCTGTACCTTCTACCCAATGGTAGCAGAGAGATGAGTGCATGGCCAGGAAGGTGTGGGTCCTTGATGATGTTGGCAACCTTTTTTGAGGCAGCCACTGCCTTTTTGAGGCAGCGACTCCGATATATCGATGGTCGGGAGGCAGAGCCGATGATAGACTGGGCAGTGGTCACAACTTTCTGCATTCTTTTCCGCGCAAGTTGCCGAACCAAGCCACGATGTAACCAGTCAGCATGCTCTCTACTGTATACCTGTAGATGTTCGAGAGAGTCCTCTTTGACATACCGACTCTCCGTAATCTTCTCAGGAAGTAGAGGCACTGACGTGCTTTCTTTATAATTGCATCAGTGTGCTGGGACCAGGAATGATCTTCGGAAATGTGCACGCCCAGGAATTTGAAGTTCTTGACCCTTTCCACCATCGTCCCGTTGATATAGACGGGATTGTGGGTCCTATATTACCCCTTCCAAAGTCCACAATCAGTTCCTAGGTTTTGCTGGAGTTGAGAGCCAGGTTATTGTGCTGGCGCCATTTGGTCAATCAGTCAATCTCACTTCTATACTCTGACTCGTCCCCATCAGTGATTCGTCCACAACAGTGGTTTAGTCGGCGAACTTGATGATGGTGTTTGCACTATGACTGGCTACGCAGTCATGAGTATAGAGTGAGTAAAGCAGAGGGCTGAGCACGCAGCCTTGAGGTGCTCCCATGCTGATTGTTATCGAGGATGACACATTTCCACTAATACGGACAGACTGTGGTCTGTGGATGTGGAAGTCGAGGATCCAATTGCAGAGGGAGGTGCAGAGACCCAGATCTGAGAGCTTGGTAACCAGCTTGGAGGGGATGATTGTTTTAAATGCAGAGCTGTAGTCAATGAATAACAGCCTGATATATGAGTTTTTGTTGTCCAAGTGGACCAGAGTGGAGGGCCAGTGAGATCGCATCCACCGTTGATCTGTTATGGCGGAAAGCGAACAGCAGTGCTTCGAGGTTCTTGTCGAAGTAGGAGTTGATATGCGCCATAATCAACCTCTCAAAGCACTTCATCACCACAGACGTTAGTGCCACTGGTCGATAGTCATTGAGGCACGTCACCTTGCTCTTCTTGGGCACCGGTATTATTGATGCCCTTTTAAAGTAGGTGGGAACCTCGGACCTCAGAAGTGAGAGGTTGAAAATGTCTGTAAAAACTTCAGCCAGTTGGTCCACACAGGTTTTTAGAACAAGACCGGGTACGCCATTAGGTCCAGGCATTTTCCGAGGGTTCATCCCTCTGAAGGATCTTCTGAGGTCGGCCTCTGTGACTGTGACTGAAATACCATCACGGCGAATGGGGGCTTGGGAAGGCACATCAGTGTTCTCCCTATTAAAGCGGTCGCAAAACGTATTGAGCTCGGGATCTGATTAGTGGTCTGATTAATGCAGATGGTCTGATTAGTAAGTTTGCAAATGATTGTCCAGGGATATAGTGGAGCATAGATCATCTGGAAAAATGGGTGGAGGAGTAGCAGTTGGAATTTAATCCAGACAAATGTGACGTAATGGATCTTGGGAACACATATTCTGGTAGGACATAAAGAGTAACTGGCAGAAACTTTAGGATCATTAATGAATAGCAGGGCTGTAGGATGCAAGGACATAGCTCACTGAATATGGTGACACAAGTAGATAGGGTAGAAAAAAAGGCATTTTGAATGCTTGCCTTCACATGCTGGGGCATTGAATGTGAGAGCTAGGATATCATGTTGCAGCTGGTTAAAACATATTTAAAGTATATGGTACAGTTTGGTCATTGCACTCCAGAAAGGATGTGATCGCAATAAAGAACATGCAGAAGAAATGCACCAGAATGTTGCGTAAGAATAGAAGGCTGTAGCTATCAGCAGAAAATAGATAAACTGGGTTCATTCTCACTGGAATGTAGGAGGCTGGGGGGGGGGGGGGGGAATGACCTTACAGAGGTTTATAAAATGATGAGGCATATAGATGGGATAGAAAGTCAGTCTTTTTAGAATAGCAAGGTTGTCTGGAACTTGAGGACACAGGTTTAAGGTTAGAAGGGAGAAAGTTAAAATCACATTGGGCATGCATGAGGTGGCTGAAAATGACCCATTTCTGTACAGTCTGATTCTCCGAAAAAATATGTGACGAAGACTAAGATAAAATTCACCACAGCATTATTGTGCGTTGAGTTATTTAGAAATATTCTGCTCTAAATATACTTTAAAACTTTATTTAACATGGTTTTGAAGGGTGAAATTGATATTCCTTTTTTTTTCCACTTTAGGATTCAGGAACTTATTTGTGTGTAGTGGATGATTCTAATGAGCACATGCTAACTGTATGGGAGTGGCAGAAAAAATCCAAAATTGCTGAAATAAAGGTATGTTTTTTAGCTGCACAAAGATGAACAATGTATTTATGTTTTCATATTAAAATTCACAAAGTTGTCAGAGTTGTTACTATTCAGGTAATATCAGTTTGATATCTATGTTAGTTGTAGAAATCCGTGCTACAGTATTGCATTGTCAGAGCGACATTTGAAGCTAAACTAAAAGCATAACATTCTGTAAACCTCAACAAAATGTCAGGCACCAGCTGTGGACTTTTCAAGCCTGAGGCCCATCATCAGAGCAGGGCAGGAGTTGCACAGGGAATGACAGGGCCCTGGAGTGTGTTGGAGAACAGAGGCCTAGGGTGAAAGATGCTGACAAATAGAGGGAAGGTGGTAAAGAAAGAGTATGGCACACTTGCTTTCATTGAATGGGGTTTTAGAAATGGTAACTCATAAAACAACTATATAGGACATTGGTGAGGCCGCACCTGAAATATTGTGTGCAGTTCTGATCACCATACTATCGGAAGGATGTGATTAAGCTAGAGAGGATGTAGAAGAGATTCACAAGGATGTTGCCTTTGACAGGAGAGCTTAAATTATAGAAAGAGTCGATGGGTTGGTACTGTGTTCTCTAGAGTGAAAGAGGTTGAGAGTGACATGATTGAGGGTTATGATGTGGGTCCAAAGCTAGAGGGCAAGGATTTAAGGTAAAACGGGAAAGATTTAAAGGGGGCCTTCTAACGCAGAGATTGGTGGTTGTACAGAACAGTGTATGTGGAAGTGAGAGAAACAGGTAGATTTATGGCATTTAAAAGACATTTGGGCAGGTTCATAGATGGAAAAGGTACAAAGGTATGGTCAGATGCATGCAAATTGACTTAACTCAGAAAGACACATTGGTCAGCATGGATGAGGACGATTGAAGGACATATTTATGTGCTGAGATGCTGCCTGATCTACAGTGTTTCTCAATTATTTGCTATTATTTCCAGCATCTGCAGTTTTTTTAAAGTTTGCATTGTTACCTTAATGGCTGATGCCACTTTTAAAGAAGAAATTACTCAATTATCAATTCTCCGAAGCTGGGTCATTTCCAAAATCATGCCGCCTTCTCTACATTGAAAAGTTAAAATAGTCGTCAAAGATAGTTTGAAAAATCTAAGTTGTTAGGCGGCACAAACACGTCTTCCCAGAGATAATCATTCTGCTTGGCGACTATAAAAGTATGCTTTATTTGTATTTGATAATCCATAGAATTAATGCAAAACTTTTGTTGTTTTGTTTTGGACAGAGTACCAATGAGTCAGTGCTTTCCGCTGATTTTCATCCAACAGACCCCAACACAATAGTGACATGTGGCAAATCGCATGTCTTTTTCTGGACGTGGAATGGAAATTCTCTTGTAAGAAAGCAGGGGATTTTTGGGGTAAGTTTTCAGATGTCTGAACAGAACACAAAGGCTAGATGCCTTATTCCCTCTCCAAGTTTAGAAACAAGAGAACCTTGGAAGGGAAAATGAACAAGAGTAACAGAATATCCCCTCATCATCAAAGATGACTTTCTTTCATGCCAATTTTGTTATCTAATAATGTGGGAACCGTTGCCTCTTCCAAGTTTGGGCAGGAGGTTCTGATGGGGTGATGGGTGGGTGAGTCTGTGAGGTGGTGGTTCATTTGGTTGCTTGTGAAAGGTTTTTAGGTGCATCTGATTCATGAATTTGAGCTCAATATCATCTCACATCCACCTTCACTGCTTTTCTTCAGGGATGCCTGAAATCTTTGTCTCTATCCACCTGGTAACCTGCTCACACGATAGAGCATTGTTGATTACTACAGACTTCCAATCAGGAAAGCATCCTTCTACCTCTGTCTCCTCCCACTGAACCAAATATGGATCCAGTTTGCCAGCTTGCCCAGTTTCATTTGCTAAGATACAGTTGAATACTTCCCTATCTCTTATGGGACTGTCTACATATGGTCTCAAGACGTATCTTATACACACTTAACACATTCCACCTGGTAATCAGCTCACACGATAAAGCTTGGAATAGGCTGGAATCCACCTCATATAAGACACTTTGGCAAACCCAGTCAGTTTTGGGAAAGTCTAAATCTTCTACAACTATTACACTATTGTTCTTCCACCTTTCTGCTCTTTGCTCACGTATCTTTTCCTTTAACTCCTGCTGACTATTGGAAGATCTGTAGTATAACCACAGCAAAAGGACCGCCTAGCCCATATGCTTAAATTCTACCTTTATGAACTTGTTTTATATCCTAAATACTACCATTGTGTTAAAGTAAATACAGTTGCACCTACCAGCGCTCCCATTGTCCTTAACTGTCTGTGCTCTGCCTGTTGCTTGATTTATCCTCAAGTTTTTTTCTCTGCGCTTGTTGCACCCTATAATGTTTCCCATGCCCAAATTAATTTAAAACCTCCCGAGTAACCGGAGCAAACATCCCTGCAAGCATATTGGTTCTTTTCCAGTTTAGCTGCTACTTGAACAGGTTGCACTAAAAGCAATTTCAGTGATCTAAATACCTAATGTTCTCCCTCCTGTACCAACTGTTTAACTATATGTTCATCCGTCCTATCCTCACTAGCACATGGCAATGGGCAGAACCATGAAGATCAGAATCGCAGCAGTCCTGTTTTTTTTAAAACATCTACACAACCCTGAAACTCGTTTTGCCTGTCTACATCCCTCTTTATACCTAGGTTCTTGTACCAATATGGCATCTGGTCATTCTTCACTCCCCCTCTTCAAAAGATTTTATACCCAAATCCAGACATCCCAATTCCTGACCCTGGTACCAGGGAGGCCACATACCATTTGAAGTCTTGCTCTCAGCCAGAGAAACAAATGTTGTTACCCTCACTCATGATTTCCCTACCGCTAATGCTCGCCTAAATGTTTCCCTACCCTGTTACAGATAGTCCAGGTATCATAAGCATGTCATACGGAAGGATGTTTGAGATACTTATCTTCAAATGTTCATTTTCTCAACCAATCAACACCTGTGTAGGTGCATTTAAGGCTGTGGTGAATTTTGTCATCAAGGACTGCCTTTGGACAGTGGTTCCAAGATATAAGGAGTGAATCACTTGGCATGAACCCTCACCAGACTGATTCCTGGGATGGCAGGACTTCCATATGAAGAAAGACTGGATATACTCAGCTTGTACTCGCTGGAATTTAGGAGATTGAGGGGGGATCTTATAGAGACTTACAAAATTCTTAAGGGGTTGGACAGGCTAAATGCAGGAAGATTGTTCCCGATGTTGGGGAACTCCAGAACAAGGGGGTTACAGTTTAAGGATAAGGGGGAAGTCTTTTAGGACTGAGATGAGAAGATCATTTTTCACACAGAGAGTGGTGAGT
This sequence comes from Raja brachyura, assembly GCA_963514005.1. The sequence continues at coordinate 48,912,202 of OY740788.1, forward strand.
CTGTGGAATTCTCTGCCACAGAAGGTAGTTGAGGCCAGTTCATTGGCTATATTTAAGAGGGAGTTAGATGTGGCCATTGTGGCTAAAGGAGATCAGGAGGTATGGAGAGAAGGCAGGTACAGGATACTGATTTGGATGATCAGCCATGATCATATTGAATGGTGGTGCAGGCTCGAAGGGCCGAATGGCCTACTCCACCTATTTTCTATGATTCTATGATTGTTGGAGCAGGGACAGGTTTGTGGAAGACCATGGCCATGTACATGTTGAGGCGAAGGCTTCTTCTCTTGCTTATGTGAACTCATCGACGGTAGCTTGAAGTTCAAAGTAAAATGGAGGCGGGGATGCTGGTGGGTGTTAAGGAGATTGTTTCTGTGCCTTTAGCTTGATTTTTGTAGTTCTTCATAATACATGGAAACAATGATTTCATTTCCAAGAAATTGACATCCTCTGGTTTCACATCTACACTCTAAATCTGAACTTCCCTGTGACTGAAAAAAATACTGTGTTTCTCTCAGCTTTTGAAAATTCATGGGGGAAAGTTGGAATTGCTTAAATTCCTCAGTAAGCATGCAAAAAAAGGCTGAATATACTTTTATTTAAAATAATGGGAAGAATGATAATAAGATCATGAGGACATAATGAATATGAGGACAAGTTATCTAGCAAGCATAGGTGGATAAAGTAATTTTAATTTTGTTTTCAATCTCCAAATTAGAAAGATGGGGTTTCGTGTTTAGCATATCCCTAACCAAATATTTTTTAAGGAAAATGGAAAAAGGTGAAAGGAGTTTATGTACTTCAAGAATTATTTTCACAAACTCTGTGATGCAGAAATTTTGAGCAAATTTAACCGAGTTTAACCATCATACAGATGAGCACATTTTCTTTATATATATCCTAAATACAGTGCCCTCCATAATGTTTGGATCAAAGACCCATTGTTTATTTATTTGTGTCTGTACTCCATAATTTGAGATTTGTAATAGAAAAAATCACATGTGGGTTAAAGTGCACATTGTAAGATTTTATTAAAGGCCATATTTATTCATTTTGGTTTCACCATGTAGAAATGACAGCTGGGTTTATACATAGTCCCCCCCATTTCAGGGCACCATAATGTTTGGGACACATGGCTTCACAGGCGTTTGTAATTGCTCAGGTGTGTTTAATTGGCTCCTTAATGCAACTACAAAAGAGCTCTTAGCACCTAGTCTTTCCTCCAGTCTTTTCATCACCTTTGGAAACATTAGTTGCTGTTTATCAACACAAGGATCAAAGTTGTGCCAATAAAAGTCAAATAAGCCATTACGAGGTGAGAAACAAGCATGAAACTGTTAGTGGCATCAGCCAAACCTTAGACTTACCAAAATTAACTGTTTGGAACATCATTAAGAAGAAAGAGAGCACTGGTGAGCTTACTAATCGCTAAAGGGCTGTCCCACTGTGGCGATCTAATCGGCGAGTTAAGAAGAGTGTCTTCGACCTTCTGGCTCGTGGGCACTCGCCTGGAAAATCTCGAGCTGGATCGAACACACACCAGTGGGTGGAGGGGATTTTAATTTTCCTTTGCCGATTTTGGACTTTCCTGAAATTCAGCGGGACAGGCAGGGACACTGCAGAGAAGGAATGGGTGATATTTCAGGTCGAGACCCTTCTCCGGACTGAACTGAACTCTTGGCGGTGAGAGTACTTGTGATTGTCTGAAGAAGGGTCTCTACCCGAACGTCACCCATGCCTTTTATCCAGAGATGCTGCCTGTCCCGCTGAGTTACAACAGCTTTTTATGTCTATCTTCAATTTAGAGTTAAATAAAAAACACAGAGTGCTGGAGGAACTCAGCGGGCTATGCGGCATCTGTGGAGGGAATAGGTTAGAGGTTGTTTCGGGGCAGGGTTCTTCTTCAATAGGAAGGACCTGCAGATGCAGTTTTCTTTGCAAAACGCCAAATAATTCTGGGAATGCCAAGAGAGAGAGAGAGAGAGAGAGAGAGAGCGAGTGAACGAGAGAACAGGATTGTATTTTAAATTCAGGAAAGTCCAAAAGTGGCAAAAGAAAATTAAAAAAAAAAACATCCTCCCGTCTCCCCACGCCCAGTGATGTGATGGACGCGGGGGTCTGGACCAATTGCTGACAAGGTGTTGGACAAATCCCGTCTCCGGAGACGTCATGTTCGTTAGGCGGCTATTCGACGTCATGTTCGTTAGGCGGCTTTTCAACGTCATGTCCGTTCGGTGTATTGTCCTTTCGGCGTGATGTCCGTTCGGGTTCGTATTCTTTCGGCGTCGTGCCCTTTCGGTTATTTGGCTTTTAGGCATTGTGCCCTTTCGGTTATTTGGCTTTTAGGGGTCATGCCATTTTGGTTATTTGCCTTTTAGGGGTCATGCCATTTTGGTTATTTGGCTTTTCGGCATTGTGTCCGTTCAGTTATTTGGCTTTTAGGCGTTGCGCCCTTTCGGTTACTTGGCTTTAGGGCTTCGCGTCTGTTATGTTATTTGGCTTTTCGGCTTCATTTCCATTCGGTATTTTGGCATCCGCTTATTCGCTTCGGCTTCTCATCCTTCAACACCCCGTCTGCACATGGTGAAACACGGTGGTGGGGGTGTTATGGCCTGGGCATGTATGGCTGCTGAAGGTACTGGCTCACTTACCTTCATTGATGATACAACTGCTGATGGTAGTAGCATAATTAATTCTGAGGTGCATAGACACATCCTATCTGCTCAAGTTCAAACAAATGCCTCAAAACTCATTGGCCGGTTGTTCATTCTACAGCAAAACAATCATCTCAAACATACTGCTAAAGCAACAAAGGAGTTTTTCAAAGCTAAAAAATGGTCAATTCTTGAGTGGCCAAGTCAATCACCCGATCTGAACCCAATTGAGCTAACCTTTTATATGCTGAAGAGAAAACTGAAGGGGACTAGCCCCCAAAACAGCTAGAGATAGCTGCAATCAATGAATCGCAGACTTGAAGCAGTCATTGCATGCAAAGGATATGCAACAAAGTACTAAACATGACTACTTTCATTTACATGACATTGCTGTGTCCCATACATTATGGTGCCCTGAAATGGGACTGTGTAGAAATTACAGTGGTAAGTTGAAACCAAAATGTATAAAAATGGCCTTTATTAAAATCTGACAATGTGTACATGTGATTTTTTTTCTATTACAAATCTCAAATTGTGGAATACGGAGGCAAATAAATAAATGAATGATGGGTCTTTATTCCAAACATTATGGAGGTCACTCATAAATTCAGGAAGCATCATTTTAGACCAAAGCTTACAGTGTTCTTAAACTGAAAAAAATGTATAACATTGTACACATTATGATAATACTGATAGAGGTAGTTCAAAAGTAAATTAACATATCTTGCTGTTAAAGAAGGAACTGCAGATGCTGGAGAATCGAGGGTTACACAAAAAGCTGGAGAAACTCAGCGGGTGCAGCAGCATCTAAGGAGCGAAGGAGATAGGCGACGTTTCGGGTCGAGACCCTTCTTCAGACAGGGTCTCGACCCGAAATACCCACTTCCTAACATATCTTGCTGTTAGTCTTGTATTTGTCATGAGGGTGATATATTGGCATAGGTGAAACAGCAAAAAAAAAAGTTGGGTCACTTTGAGTTTGGCCATCAATATGTATTCAGGTGCTCTACGAGTTGGTGCTGGAGTTTCTACTGTTTTCACTCCAAATTAATGATTTGTATGAAGGGGCCGAGTGTGATACTAGATTTGCTGATAGTACAAAGATAGCTGGGCACAAGGAGCCTGAAAAGGAATACAGATGATGAATTGAATGGAAAAGACGAGGCAGATGGAATGTAATTTGAGAAAATGTGAGGTTAACCCCTTCTGTAGAAAGCAAATCTTTTTTAGTGGAGTGCACTACAAAAAATTGTGGTACAACGAGTTCTGAGGATCCTTGTAAATGAACAACAAATTGTTAGCAAGCAAGTGAAGCGAGTATTTTAGAAAGGCAAGTAATTAGAAATTAAAATGGGATGTTGATATTTAATGCAGGGGGTATGAAGTATAAAAGTAGGAATGCTTTGATGCAACTTTTACAGGGTGCTAATGAGACTTGGAGTACTACATGGAGTTTTGGTTTGTTGCACTGAAGGTGGTGGAGGTTTCATAGTGGTGTACTGGTTCAATCTCACTTTCCCCTCTTGCCTGCAGTGCAAGAGAGCATCAGTAAGCAGATGTTGAGGTGGTAGCACAGGATAATGGAAGAAAACCAGACACAAGTCATTTTTGAAACTATTAAAATTAATAGGATTTAAGTAAGAAATTGGGAGAACTAAAAGGGGTCATAAAATATTTTCGGCAACTAGGATTACGGAGAATTTGAAGGCATTTTTACATATAGGAGTATGAGAGTAGATAGGGAAAAGAGGTCAATTTACAGCATAAATGAGGAAGGGAGCCAGAAGAAGTGAGTGTTGATATTAAATGGATGCTGTTGAATGCCTTGGGGTGGGAGATTGCAACCTTCACGTGGTCCGCCCTGTTTCAATGAATGCAATCAACCCGGCGTGCATTTTCAAATAAGATCAAATAGAACAAGTTGTCCTACAACTTTAGGCTGTGCACGCCATATGCAAGAAGAAGAAGAAGAAGAAGGCGAATGCCTTGAAAAAGATTAAAGGGGATAAGTCCCCAGGGCATAATACGATATATCCTTAGGTACTGAGAAAGTCAGGAAGGAGTTTGCTGGGGTCATGAGAGAGATCTTTGCATTCTCTTTAGCCATGGCAATGTGTCAGAAGAGTGTAAAAGAGCAACGTTAGTTCCTTTGTTTAAGAAGGGCAACAAGGGAAACCGAAAAATTATTGGCCAGTGAGCCTTATATCTGCAGCAGGAAAATTACTGGAGATGATTCTTAGCATGGTATTTATTCACATTTGGGAAAGCAAGACCTTATGAGGGATAGTCGGTTAGGCTTTGTGCAGGGGTATCTGTCGCTCAAATTTGAGGAAGTGATGAAAGTGATTCATGAGGGTAAGATAGTAAATGTTAACTATGCAGATCTTAATAAAGAATAAGACACATCTCTCACGGTAGGCTATTCCAGAAGTTTAAGTCACATGGAGTCCATGGTGAGTTAGTAAATTGGATCCAAAGTTTTTGTGGATAGTGATAGAGGAGTATTTTTCGAACTCAGTGCTCAGACCTGTTGATTAGAATATATTAATGATTAAGATGAAAATGTGGATGATCTGATGTTTGCAAATTAAATGAAATTAGTGGCGTTGTGGATAGCGAGGAAAGTCGTCTCAAAGGATACAGCAGGTTATAGGTCAATTGGAAATTGGGGAGAAATGACAGATGGAATTTAGTCTGGACAATTGTGAGGTGATGCCTTTTGGGAGGTCAAATGCAAGAATTGTACAGTAATTGGAGGCACCCTTTGGAGCATTGATGTACAGAGTGCAAGTCCAAAGTTCCTAAATAAGTGAACACGGTGGTAAAGAAAGTGTACAGCATACTTGCTTTGTCACTTGGGGTTGTTGTGTGCAGTTCTGGTCGCTGCACAATAGCATGGAAGTGGAGGGTGTGAAGAGAGTGCAGAAGAGGTTCATGATGATGAACCTCTTCTGATGATGCCGGTATCAGAGTGTATTACGTCTTGGGAGAGGCTGGACAAACACAGATTGTTTACTCTGGAGCAATGGAGAATGTGGAGTGACTTGTTAGAAGTTTATAAAATTAGTCAGACTTTGTGGCAAGGTGGAATTGTTAAATACTAGAGGGCAGAGCTTTAAGGTGGAGGGGATGGGGGGAGTTTAAAGTAGAATTGTGGGACAAGTTTTTTTTGATGTAGCTGCCTGGAACCCACTGCCGCGAAGGGTGATGGAAGTATTTACGATTGCAATGTTTAAGAACTTTCAACCAGATACATAAACAAGCATGGAATACAGGGATATACAGATCATGTGCAGGCAGATGGGATTAGTTTAGGTTGATGTCGTGGTCGATGTGTACATGGTTGGGGCAGGGGCCTGTTCCTGTAGTGTTCTTTATAAAAGTATCTGTAGAATAAAATACAGCATCGGATGACCAATATACAACCTAATTTATGTAATAACTAAAACAGTGCAAGTTATGTTCAATAGTCATATATTTAAAATCTCTCAATGCTTATATTTTTCAGAAATATGAAAAGCCAAAATTTGTACAGTGTTTAGCATTTTTGGAGAATGGAGACGTGCTAACTGGAGACTCTGGAGGAATTATGCTAATTTGGAATAGAACTACTGTGGAATCTACACAGGGGAAAGCACCCAAAGGTAATTGCAGTTTTTATGAAATTTCAAATCAGTGCTAGTATAAGGCAAATTCCTTTCAAAGAAAGTCATGCATCATTAACAAAGAGAGTATGGCTGCTGTGGACTTTATCATTTAAAATGAAATTAATTGAAAGTTTTAAATACTATATTTTACTCGCAAATTATGTGTACAAGATCCTGACATAAGGGTGGGTTTCACTATCAAGATTTATTTTAATATTTTGACAAGTTTTGAAATTATACAATTTTATCATCTTAGAGTGTTCAAAAACTGAGAGCTTGGAACATTTGTTCACAAACTCTTGAAAGTGACAGTGCAATTTTTTTTTAACTTGTTAATAAAACAAGTGGACATATAGTAGCTCACTGGATACAAGGAACAGATGCTGGTTTACTCCAGTATTTTGTCTTTTGTTTTTTGTAAGCCAGAATCTGTCGTTCCTAAGGTTGATATGGAGTTATAGTTCTTACAAATAATCATATGAAGAGCAAAAGTCAGAAAGTTATGCTAAAACTATATAAAACACTAGTTCCCAACAGTAGTTGTGTTATCCGATATGGACATGACATTTTGGAAAGGGATAAAGGGTTTGGAAATAATCCAAAATAGATTTAAGTGAGTGGTTAAAGTGTATGTAGCCATCACAATTAAGGTGATAGCAAAGAACTAGAAGCTACTTTAGTTGTTTTTATTGAATTGAAATGAATTGAATAAATTTTATTAGCCATGTGACATACAAGGAATTTGCCTTGATTCTTTGCTCACAAGTAACAACACAATATACAGTAGACAATTCAAAATAAAACATGATTTAAATGTGAAGAATGAAATAAAATGCCAGAGCACAAGGAGGCTACAGACTCTTGGCTATTGAGTAGAGCTACCGCTCGTGGAAAAAAAGCTGTTTTTGTGTCTGGCTGTGGCGCCTTTGGCTGTCCGGAGTCGACTTCTAGACTGATTCAAAGAGTTTATGGCCAGGGTTAGAGGGGTCAGAGATGATCTTACCCACTCTCTTCCTGGCCCTTGCAGTGTACAGTTCGTTGATGGGGGGAAGGTTGCAGCCAACAACCTCCTCAGCTGATCGAACAAAGCGCTGCAGCCTCCGGATGTCATGCTTGGTGGCTGAGCCAAACAGACGATGATGGAGAAGGTGAGGACAGACTGTGATGGCAGTATAAAGCGTGACCATCATTGCCTGTGGCAGATTGTGTTTTCCCAGCTGCCGCAGGAAGTACATCCTCTGTTGGGCTTTTTTAAATGGTGGCCACCCATTTAAGGTCCCTGGAGATGATGGTTCCAAGGAACTTAAATGAGGGGAAGTTCCCCTAAAGTTTACAATCAATTCCACTGTCTTAAGAGCATTGAGCTCCAGGTTGTTACGAAGGCACCAGGCCGCCAGCTGTGTCACTGCCTGTCAATAGACAATAGGTGCAGGACTAGGCCATTCGGCCCTTCGAGCCAGCACCGCCATTTAATGTGATCATGGCTGATCATCCCCAATCAGTATCTCGTTCCTGCCTTCTCCCCATATCCCCTGACTCTGCTATTTTTAAGAGCCCTATCTAGCTCTCTCTTGAAGCATCCAGAGAACCTGACTCCTCCGCCCTCTGAGGTAGAGAATTCCACAGATTCACAACTCTCTGTGAGAAAAAGTGTTTCCTCATCTCCGTTCTAAAAGGCTTACTCCTTATTCTTAAACTGTGGCCCCTGGTTCTGGACTCCCCCAACATCGAGAACATGTTTCCTGCCTGTAGCATGTTCAAACCCTTAACAAACTTATATGTTTCAATGAGATCTCCTCTCATCCTTCTAAACTCCAGAGTGTACAAGCCCAGCCGCTCCATTCTCTCAGCATCGCCATCCTGGGAATTAACCTTATAAACCTACGCTGCACTCCCTCAATAGCAAGAATGTCTTTCCTCAAATTAGGGGACAAAAACTGCACACATTACTCCAGGTGTGGTCTCACAAGGGCTCTGTACAGAAGGAAATCTTTGCTCCTATATTCTTGTTATAACGACACTTGTTATAAAGGCCAACATGCCATTCGCTTTCTTTACTGCCTGCTGTACCTGCATGCTTACTTTCATAGACTGATGAACAAGGACCCCCAGATCCCGTTGTACTTCCCCTTTTCCCAACTTGATGCCATTTAGATGGTAATCTGCCTTCCTGGTTTTGCTACCAAAGTGGATAACCTCACATTTATCCGCATTAAACTTAATCTGCCATGCATCTGCCCACTCCCCCAACCTGTCCTAGTCACCCTGCATTCTCATAGCATCCTCCTCACAGTTCACACTACCACCCAACTTTGTGTCATCTGCAAATTTGCTAATGTTACTTTGAATCCCTTCATCCAAACCATTGATGTATATTGTAAATAGCTGGGATCCCAGCACCATGCTTTGCGGTACCCCACTAGTCACTGTCTGCCATTCTGAAAGGGACCCGTTAATCCCTACTCTTTGTTTCCTGTCTGCCAACCACTTCTCTATCCATATCAGCACTCTACCCCCAATACCATGTGCCCTAATTTTGCCCACTAATCTCCTATGTGGGACCTTATCAAATTATTTCTGAAAGTCCAGGTACACTATATCCACTGGCTCTCCCTTGTCCATTTTCCTAGTTACTTCAAAAAATTCCAGAAGATTAGTCAAGCATGATTTCCTCTTCGTAACTCCATGCTGACTCGGACTGATCCTGTTACTGCTATCCAAATGTGCAGCTATTTCATCTTTTATAATTGACTCCAGCATCTTCCCCACCACCGATGTCAAGCTAACTGGTCTAATTCCCTGTTTTCTCTCTCCTGCCTTTCTTCAAAAATGGGATAATATTAGCTACCCTCCAATCCACAGGCACTGATCCTGAGTCTATAGAACATTGGAAAATTATCACCAATGCATCCACAATTTCTAGAGGAACTTCCTTAAGTACCAAGGGATGCAGACAATCAGGCCCTGGGGATTTATCAGCCTTCTGTCCCATCAGTCTATCCAACACCATTTCCTTCCTAATGTGGATTTCCTTCAGTTCCTCCATCACTCCAGATCCTCTGGGCACTACTATATCAGGAAGATTGTTTGTGTCCTCCTTAGTGAAGACAGATCCAAAGTACATGTTCAACTCATCTGCCATTTCCTTGTTCCCCATAATAAATTCACCTTTTTCAGCCTTCAAGGGTCCAGCTTTGGTCTTAACTATTTTTTTCCTCTTCACATACCTAAGGAAGCTTTTACTATCATCCTTTATATTCTTTGCTAGCTTACCTTCGTACCTCATCTTTTCTCCCCGTATTGTCATTTTAGTTATCTTTTGTTGTTCTTTAAACTTTACCAATCCTCTTACTTCCCGCTCATCTTTGCTATGTTGTACTTCTTTGCTTTAATTTTTATACTGTCGCTAGGCAGATTGCTCCCCATCCTGGATCAGTCCAATCGTGGTGGTGTCATCCGCAAACTTGAAAAGCTTGACAGAGGAATCTGTGGAGGTGAAGTCGTTGGTGTAGAGAGAGTAAAGGAGACGGGAGAGTATGGCAGGCCTGCGGTGCTCCTATGCTGAGGGTCAGCAGGTCTGAGATGAGCTTTCCCAGCTGCTTCCTGTCTGTCAGGAAGTTGATGATCCACTGAAAGAGGTGTTCAGGCACAGTCAACTTGGAGAGTTTGGAGTGTCTAATGAGTACAGTAGTTAGGTTCAGACCTCAGAGAAACTTTGGGGTTACAAACTAGAACTTCAAAAGATATATGGTATATAATGGCATATAATATAATATAATGGCATATAATGGAAGTGTGAGTGTGTTGATGGGAACCTAACTGGGTTGCAATTCTATGCACCCACGCAGACTTCAAGCATAGAGTGGCTTACCTGTTCAGTGTTCTGATGGAACACTCAGAAAGCTATTCATGGGAAATACTTCAGTTATCTTCATTGGCTCAAACTTGGTTCCTCTAAAATAGTCTTCTCTAGCTGGTGCATTTTTAATATTTGTACATTAGACTGTTATTAAGATATATGGATAATGAATCATTGAATTTGGCAGCCTTTTAATATTCTATGTGCTTATTATTGCATAACATAGCAAATAATATTGTCATTATTTAGGGGTGTATCAGATCAGCAAGCAAATTAAAGCACATGATGGAAGTGTATTTACTCTCTGCCAAATGAGAAATGGAATGCTGCTAACAGGGGGCGGGAAAGATCGCAAAATCATTCTGTGGGATCACTCCCTCGTTGCCGAAAGGGAAATTGAGGTAAATTATTACCGTGCCTTAATGGAATTATGCAAACTGTTTTCAACTATATGTTTTTTAACAATTGGTATTCTGCATGGATTTACAGGTTCTTCTTCAATTGGATGGGTAGTCAGATAAGATGTGTTGCCAAATAGCTTATATAGTCATAAAATTGTACAGCATGAAAACAGCCTTTTGGCCCAATATCCATACTAGTGGCCGCCCTTTCATATTAAGCCCATCTCCAAACATTTGGCCCATAGCCATCTACATCCAAGCGATTTAAATGCTCATCTAGCCATTGAAATGCTGTCAGTGAGCCAGTTTCAACCACTTTCTCAGATATTACATTCCAGGTACTTAGCACTTTCTCGGTGAAGATCTCCCTCGTATTTCCTCTAAATCTCTTTCCCCTTTTCTGAAAGCAGTGTCCAAGTAAAAAGTTGGATTGCAAGCATTATTTTGGATTGTAAGCACTATGAAGTACCGAATCTAAAATGTAAATCTAAAAGGAAAATAAGTAAGAGATTTTCATTACTGTGTTACTGTGTTTAATATTGAGTGTCAGTTGTAATTTTTTTTAAACTTGTGTTGGTTTAGGTTCCTGACCAGTTTGGAGCCATTCGAGCTGTAGCAGAAGGAAAAGGAGACCAGTTCCTAATTGGCACCTCACGCAACTTCATTTTAAGGGGAACATTCAATGATGGTTTCCAGGTAGAAGTACAGGTGTGTGACACTCTTGTTTTCAGATGATCCCAATTAAGCAACCAACTACTTGTTTCACATGAAGAAAGTCAAACTTTCTGGAACAAATGTGCTGTCCAAATGTGCTCTACCATTAATGACATTCCCCAGTGAAAATTAAAATTCCTCAAATTTTTGAACCAACCTTTTTTTCAGCAGACTATAATTCTACGTAATTTAATACACGGATAAAAAGCAGTAAAGTGAATAGATTGTGTTCTATTGAATCGTTTTCCTACTGAATTTTGTTTAGATATATCTATTGACACAAGATTCTCAAATTCTGCAACAGAAAAGTTGTATATCAATATGTAACACCTGAAAAAAAAAATCTTATATCAGCATGTCAATACACCTGCAGGACGGTTCATGATGAAATAAATCACTCAAAAAGGTTTTTTTTTAACATTTTGAATTTCGAATCCTTGCCATGGCACTTAAAAGTAATTTAAGTAACTAAGATTGTACAATTAAATATATTAATTGCATTTTTAATTTCTGTTTTGCAAAATTCCTTAAAATTGTAATTTTAGTATCAATGAAGATGATTATTTAATGAAGATGATTTTATGAAGATGATTATTTAAATTGATAATAGCACATGTTTTGTCTTACATTCTCTGAACAGTAAAGAATTTTAAATAATGACTATATCCATGTTGTTCATTGTAAATAGCTTTACATTGTATATATTTAAAAGTTAATTGTTGTAACAGAAAAGTATTGATACAGAATTCTGACTAGCTTATTTTAGTGCTTTGATATATTACTGAAGCCAGTGGTTTAAATTGTTGCAGGGTCATACAGATGAACTCTGGGGTCTTGCCACACATCCTTTCAAGGACCTTTTCCTGACCTGTGCCCAGGATCGACAGGTTTGCTTGTGGAACTCTGTGGATCACACCCTTGAATGGAGTAAAATCTTGGATGTAAATACATGAGTTTTTTTTGTTGGAGTAAAAGTTATTACAGGTTAGGAGATAAAGTAGGAATTGTATATGGTGTGTGGAGGAGCTGCAGATGCTGGTTTAAATACAAAATGCTGGAGTAACTCAGTGGAACAGGCAGCATCTCTGGATAGAAGCTGGATAGAAGGAATGAGTAACATTTTGGGTTGGGACCCTTCTCAGGAGTCAGTCTGAAGAAGGGTCTCTACCCGAAACGTCACCCATTCCTTCTATCCTGAGATGCTACCTGGTTACTGAGTTACTCCAGTATTTTGTGTCTATCTTTGGTTTAAACCAGCATCTGCAGTTCCTTCCCACGCAGTCTGAAGAAGGATCTCGACCCGAAACGTCCCCAATTCCTTCTATCCAGAGATGCTGCTTGTCCCACTGAGTTACTCCAGCATTTTGTGTCTATCTTCAGTTTGAACCAGCAAATGCAGTTCCTTCCCACTCAGCCTGAAGAATAGTCTTGACCCGAAACGTCGCCCATTCCTTCTAACCAGAGATGCTGCCTGTCCCGCTGAGTTACTTTTTGTGCCTATCTTAGGAATTGTATATGGTGATAGGTGTCTATATAGTTAGGAAGAAGCTGAAAGTGATCTGGAGATTGATAGTGAACGATTGTTGAGTGTACTCTTCTTATTCTTAGTCTGTTTTGAATATTACTTCAACTTATACATATTTAATGATACAGAAATTATAGCATGGCTGCCAATTCTTCACTGCTCCCAGTATTCCATGTAAGAATTAACTTGCTATCCCTAAACCCATGAACCTTTCTCTAGTTCTTACCTGTCTCTTACCCCATTTCATTTCTCCTGTCATTATTCCTGTTCTTTTATTCACCCTCTATTCTACATCTTTTGTTCTCCACAATTCCTTTCCATCATTTCCCTGCTCCAGGCTTGCCCTGTTCTCCATCACAACCAGATGAACAATTGGGGCCAAATTAGCTGCAAATAGTCAGTAACCAAAAAGATGTATGGCTTAAAAACGGTAAAAGAAAATGGTAAAATGTGACGTCTTAGTGGCTTCCAGGTATTCATAATTTTAATTCTCTTAGTCAAAAGGTGAGAAGAACAATTTTGCTACGCTGATGAAGGATCTGTTCAAACGATTCACCATGATTCATTTACATGTTCGCAAATGTATGTCGAAGTTTCTTGAGTTTAGTCATGGCAATATTTATTGCTCTTTTCTTTTTGTCCTGATGAAGGTGATAGTAGAACTTCCTGAACAACAACAACAACAGGAAAATGATGCTACGGCCAAGACTTGATCAGCTTGCATTACAATGAGTGGCAGAGCAGGCTGAAGGAGCCAGTGGGCCTTTTCCTGCTCCTGTTCACGTTCTGGTGCTGATGGTGTTAGGTTAAGAATTCCAGCATTTTATCCCAGTGATGATTGAGGAGTAGTCGTATAAGTTTTTAAGATTATACGATTTGAAGATAATGGCAATCCTTCGCCTTTAATGCACTTTTTCTTGACTAGAACAGCTAAAAAAACGTGATTGATAGGCAACATATTAAAATTTCCAAACATTAATGTCATTCCCTCTGTTTAGGAACCAGGTCATTGTGCCGAATTTCACCCCAGTGGTGTTGTGGTTGCTATCGGGACTCATTCGGGCAGGTAAGTCTGATGAAAAACTTCTCATAAATCTCTTGGGTCTTCAACTATATGAGTTTGAGGTGGTGTATAATGCTCTTTTACATTAAAGACAAACTGACCTTTCTGTCCTGGGCCACCTCCATTGCCAGAGTGAGGCCACACAAACTAGAGAAACAGCTTCTCATATCAGCTTACAAACTAATGGTATAAAAATAAAATTCTCCAATTTTAGGTAACTAGCCTATAAACCTTCCACCCTCTGTCCTTTCTCCCCTCCCCTTTTTGCACCCTAACAGCCCTCTTCTTTATGTCTGACTTGAACGTACACCCATTTCTCCCCTCCACCTTCCCTTTCATCTGTATGCCAGCCTTCACTATTCGCACATCTTCTAACCTTATCACGCACCTTTTGCCTTTTCACCTCTGGCCTTTGTCGAACCATCTGCCTATCAAACCACCCACGCCCCTCACCTATATCCATCAATTGCTTACCAGACTATGTCATGTCCCTCCTCTCTTCCACTTTCCTCACCTTCCCCGCTACCACAGAAGAAGGTTCCCAACCCAAAACGTCACTTATCCCTGTATTTCCAGAGATGCTGCCACATCCACTGATTTACTCCAGCACTTTGTGTCTTTTTTATTGCAAATCAGCATCTGCAGTTCTTTTTGTCTGCACGTCCCCAATTATTGACGCTGTGCACTTTCTGTTTCAATCAGTCCAATGTCAGCTGTGTTTTCAACTATTTAGTGTCTAAAGCCCTCTCCTTTAACCTTCATTTATAGATGTATCTAATGACGTAGAAGGAGGCTTGTTGGCCCATAAATCTGTGTTACCTTTTGCAGCAACCCATGCCCTCTAACCAGCTGTTCTCCTCCACTCTGAGCTCAACTTTCTGCCAACTCTGCGTTATGACATTCTGTGAAACTAACTCTTTTACGAGCTTTTGTTCACCAGCCAAAATTCTTCTTACATGGCTCGGAGTCAAATTTTGTTTGATAATTGTCCTATGAAGAGCCATGCAATTTTTTACATTATATGAAAGATACATTTCATTGAAGAGTACCCACTCCAAGTCTAAAGGGATCTGACTGTGCACAGCATTTAGATATTTCCACTCCACCCTACGTTTGGCTCTGCCTGTTGATTCTGGCAGCATATAAGAGGTATAGGTCACAGAGAGGGTGACAAAATGTGAAATAGAGAGAGTATATTTGAGGGGTCTGACAGAAATGCAAGCAGATTGTGATCAAGTGCTGGATGAAGAAGAGTAGAAGAACTTGGACCTGTACGTGACTGAGTCTAGTCTCCAACGTTGCTCTACTCTTATGCTACCCTTCATGATACAAATGAACGAAACAGTTAAGAAATGCACAGCAGTGTTCTAATACACTAATTCACTTTCTGTTTTTTTCCTCAGCAAGTGGAATGGAGAATATTTAGAAAGTAGTTGCAGCAAATACGTGATGTTATCTTAATATGAATTATATGCTTAAATTACCCGTCTGGTCCACTCATTTTGTTCCAAAAAAATCTTTGCAGCATAGACAGGAATTCTGCAGGTGCGGGATGAGTACATGCCAGAGAGTACATGCTGAGCATAGAGAGAAATGTGGAAATGGAAGGCAAAAGTGAGTTTGAAAGGCAGAGTAAATAAAGGTTAAAACATCGGCAACAAAATAGTCTGACTGTGCTCAATGGTGTGTATCTGAACACATGGAGTTTGGTGAAGAGAGTGCCAATGTGACAAAGACATAGATAGACATATGAAAGGATTTTAACTATAACTGAAGCATGACAAGAGTAGCAACTGACTGTTCCTCGTAATAGTGTTTACAGATGAGATAGTGAGGGGTATGAAAAAGGGATTGGGACGGGAGTAGCAATTTTGTTTCAAGAAATTATCAAAGCTGATCAAAGGGGATAATATGTTCAGAGATCATTAACAAGGCTGTATGGTTGAATTGAAAGCAAATTAGTTGAGCGGCACACTAAACACTACACTATAGACTTTCAAACACTCCAAGAGAGCTGCAAATTTATAGTTGAATCTTTGACTTACAGATGCCCTAGCGCAGGAATAGAGGTGGATGGTAGGAGGAGAGGGAGGAGTAATGCTCAGTTCCCCAAAAATTAGTTAGAATACATTGAATAATAATGTTTTAGAGGCCCTGGAATTTCAAAATTTACTTCAGGAAATGCCTTTAACTGATGTAAATCACCAGTTCGGGTGAAATATTTCTCAGGCTATTTAACAAACAAGTCATAATTTTGGAGCTCTGAGAATCCTGCAACTGTCCCTGATCATAGAAAAGGTGCTTGAAGACTGGATGATTGCCAATGTGCTGATTATAAACTGGATAATCTGGGTGGATTCCGGAGAAATCAATTAATTGCAGATAATTTAATTTAATTTCCGAGGTGGGTAAACAGTGGAATCAATTTTGAGGCTTCCTTCAGAAAAGATTAATCAGGACTATCTACGTGTATTTGTTAATGGAAGGCTATGCTTAGGTTGAATTATTTGAGGAGTTATCATGTTAATGAACATGGAACACAGTGCAGCACCTGAACAGCTCTTCCATGCCGAACATGATGCTAATTTAAACTAATATCCTCTACCTGCTCATGATCTATATCCCTCCATTCCCTGCATATCCCTGTATCTATCTAAAAGTCTGTTAAATATTGTTATAGGTTTTGCCTCCACCCCCACATTGTGTTCCAGGTATCTACCACTCAGTGTAAAAAACAACTTCCCGTGCACATCCATTTAAACTTTGTCTCTCTCACCTTAAAGTCAGACATTTCCACCCTGAATGTCTATGTTATTTATTCCTGAAATGATGCCTAGGTTAGAGAGTATTAGCTAAAAAGAGAGGTTGTACAAACTTTGATTGTTTTCCCTGAAGCTTTGGAGGTTGAGGGGAGACCTGCTGGAAGTATATAAATTATGAGGGACATGGATAGGGTAGATGGTCAGAATGTTTTTCCCAGGATGGAAATGTTAAAGATCAGGGGGCTGACAAATTTGCTAGAGAAACTCAGCGGGTGAGGCATCATCTATGGAGCCAAGGAATAGGCGATGTTTCGGGTCGAGACCCTTCTTCAGACTAGTCTCGACCCGAAACGTCGCCTATTGCTTCACTCCATAGATGCTGCCTCACCCGCTCAGTTTCTCCAGCAATTTTGTCTACTTTTGATTTTCTAGCATCTGCAGTTCTTTCTTCATCAAGATCAGGGGGCATAGCTTTAAGGTCAAAGGGGGAACGTTTAAAGGAGATGTGTGGAGCAAGTTTATTTACACAGCGATTGGTGCCTGGAATAAACTGCCAGGAGTGGTTGTAGAAGCAGATAAAATAATGTTGTTTAAAAAGCTTTTAGATAGGTGCATGGATATGCAGGGAATGGAGGCATATGCATCATGTGCAGGCAGACAAGATTAGTTTAACTTGGCAGCATGTTCAACAGAGACATCGTGGGCTGAAGGGACTGTTCATGTGCTGTACTGTTCTCTGTTCTATGCCTAGGGCCTCCTGGTGCTCCCAGTTGCAAGCAATGTAGTTCCCCTTCCCATTCCTCTACTGAACTTTCTGTCCATGGTCTTCTCCATTGCCAGAGTGAGGTCACATGCAAATAGGATGAACAGCACCTCAAATTCCACACAGGTAGCCTGCAACCTAATGTCATGAACATTCTCCAATTTCAGGTAACACCTTCTTTCTCATCTACTCAATTTCTCCACAGTCCCACGCACAAACCTTTCATTCTACTCCCCCTACCCCTGTTGCTGTTTTACCTCCTCCATCGATTTATCTTCCACCCCTCTCTACTTCGAGTGTCCTATTTGCTCTTCTCCCTCTTTCCCCTCCCCTTCCTTTCCACTCTGTCCGTCCCTTTGATTCCATGTTTCATTCATCATCTTCCTTCCATATCACTTCTACAACCTTTACCCTGCACTTCTATTCCAGCCTTGGCTACTATCCTCACCCGTGTCTTTCACACCTGATTCCTCACAATCACCTCTCTTCCTTTGAATCCATCTATCACTTGCTAGTTTTCACTTCACTTCTCTCTATCAGCTTTTCCCTCTCCACATCATCAGTCCGAAAAAGAATCCTGCTGTGAAAGGTAATCTGTTCTTTTCCCTTCACATATGCTGCCTGGCCTGCTGAGTTCCCTCAACAGTTTGTTGTTGTCATTGAAGAAGCTCTCGATTCATTGCAACAAGGATGCTGCACACCTGCCTAATGTGTGACCCCCATAACTAGACATGATACTCCACCTGCAAAATCGGTGTTTAATTAATTGGCTTCCTTGCTCTTGTGCTTTGTGCCTTTATTTATGAAGAGCATACTAACTGCTTTTTAATCCAATTTCCAATCTGCCCTGACAGATTGAACAAATAATGTAGATGTATCCTCAGATATAGTTTGAACCACAGGAGTTTTGGTTTTGAGTCCCATTAGATTCCCACCGTGAATTGTCCCTTGTGTGAAGGTGAGTTGTAGATTCGAAAGCCTTTTGACATTTGAGCAATTTTTCACTATATTAGTGAATGTTCCAGTCTGGTAGTGCTGGGCAAAACATTATCCATTCTTGTTTTTTTACTTAGTCATAGAGTGTGGAAACGGGCCCTTCGGCCCAACTCGCCCACACCAGTCAACAATGTCCCAGCTACACTAGTCCCACTTGCCTGCACTTTGTCCATATCCCTCCAAACCTGTCCTATCCATGTATTTATCTAACTGTTTATTAAACAGTGGGATAGTCCCAGCCTCAACTACCTCCTGTGGCAACTTGTTCCATACATTGTGAACCACCCTTTGTGAACTTATTTGAACCTTTCCACTAGGACAGAAAAGAAAGGCCAGTCTTTTCACAGTGAAAACTATTTGGAATATATTGATGAGTAAAATAGACAAACCAGTAATTACAATAATAGACGAACCAGTTTAAACAAAAATAGATTTGTGAACAGAGTTTTGTCTCAACAGTCAAGAAATCCCAGATAATTTCAAGCACAGAAGTTAGTGTGGTTATACTGTAGTAATTTTGTGGTTTGGCATTTGTGATTATGGCAATATAGATTTAAAAAATATCTGAATAATGATAAATCAAGTGTGGTCTGGACAGAATACAAAAAATATTGAATAAAAGCTTGGCATTTTCTGAATTTGTGAAAAACTTAGTACAGATCGAAATAATAATTACATTTTTTAAAAGTGTTTATGATTATTGTACAATAATGGTTATTTTATTGATGGTCGAATCCATTGGATAAATGACCTTAATGAAAATCAGAGGGCTCATTTTGAAATATTTAGCAATTAGCTTGCAATAGTGAACATCATCTGAAACGAGTCTTGGACTGATATGTTTAAGGTGCTAACGAGGTTGTAAATAAATGGTAATGAAAGTAGGAAACACTGGCAATAATCAGCATCTGAAAGTCATAGTTCTGATGAAACATCCTTGGCCTTTCTCCTTCCACAGATGCTGCCTGACATGCTCAGTATGAATAACTGGCTAGTTATTTCAGATTTCCAAGATCTACAGGATCTTGCTTTTGGATTACAAATATATGCTAATAGTCTCATACCTATGCCGAGCATGTCATACCGCATTAACTATGATTTAGTACTTTATCTCACACAACTGAGCAAGGAAAATCGTTCACAGAATTTTTAATGCAGCTCTGATTTGGAATGTTTATAGTATAACGATCTATTGATCCAGATGTCATCTGTTTAGAATATATTTTGTCTTTGATCTTTCTAAAAGGAGTCTGAAGAATTGCATTCCTAACATGACTAATGCCCAGCCGGACATTTCTAGAATGTTTGTAATATCTGTGGACTCATTCACTCTTCATGCTGTATTTTGATTTGTTTTTGTAATTTTTTAACAGCTTTCTCAGAGGGCAGCATTTAAGAAGATATAGTTAAAGTTAGAACAATTGAATGATTGTTGCACATTAATCTGGAGCAAACAAAAATGTTTATTGTGCATCGATGAAGTAACTACTGTCTTGTCCTATCAACGCATCACATGTACAGAGTTTCAAACCTATACTCTAGCTCAAGGAAGTTTCATGAGACATGCAGCAGCAGAACATATAACTATGTGCAATTTGTGTTGCACTAAGTCCCACTAAAAGGCGCAAAAAGACACAAAGTGCTGAAGTAAGTCAGCAGGTTAGACAGTATCTCTGGCCAACATGGATAGGTGACGTTTCAGATCGAGACCCTTCTTCAGAAGCTATTCTTGAACCAGTTCTCAGATTCTTATACCTTCTTCCCGATGGTAGGAGTGAAATGAGAGAATGGCCAGGATGGTGTGAGTCTTTGGTGATGCTGGCTGCCTTTGGAGCCGGTGCCTCCAAAAGATCTCTTTGATGGTGGGAGGTTAGTGCCTGTAATGGACTGATGGTGTCCACCACTTTTTGTAATCTTCATTCCTGCGCGTTCAAATTGCCAAACCAGGCCACGATGCAACCAGTCAATATGTTCTTTACCTGTAGAACTTCAATAGTGTTTTCATCAACAGATCAAATTTCCTCAATCTTCCAAAGAAGTAGAGGTGGTGATTATTTTTAATGACTGCATGAATGTGCTGCACCCAGGACAGTTTTTCAGAGAAATGCATGCTCAGGAACTTGAAGTTGTTGACTGTCTTGAAGACAGGTTCATGGATACTTGACTTTCCCCTAAAATCAAAAAAATGCTTGCTGACATTGAGAGCAAGGGCTTCATTACCCTGCCCTTCATTACTCATTACACATCTAACTACTGCTGTCATTAGTGAATGACAGAAAGAGACAGCGGGAGAATGGGTTGTCTGAAAAGGGAGAATTCAGTGTTTATGGCAATCAGCTGCAGATTACCTAAATAACATGATGTTCCTTGAGTTCATATTTAGCCTCACTTCAATTTGGATTGAAGTAGGTGCATGTGAATCTCTGACATGCTTGCAGAGTTGCAGAAGAAAGAGCCTGGGGATGGGAAGGGATAGGTGGAAAGAGATGAGGGAACCAAGGATTTGAGGAGAGGGTGGTCCCTGCGGAAAGCAGAAAGGGTCTGGAGGAGACGTGTGACTAGTCATGAGATAATGTGTCTGGTGGAAATGTCAAAGAACGGTGTGCTGGATTCAGAGGCTGATGGGCTGAAGGGTAATGACCAAAGGAAATCTTTTCTTATTCTGTCTGGGGAGAGGTTTGCCTGAGCTTTTTTTGTGCTTTTATTTCTTTATTATCTGTTCTCAATAATATCTTGGAAACTTAGATCAAACCTCAGTTTATAACAATTTAAATTCCTGACAAAAAGCTATTTTAGTTTGTGTTAGCACTCCATGTAAGGTAACTCTGAAAGTTCATGTACCGTCTGGTGAATCTGTGCCGCGTACTCTCCAAATCTGTAATCAAATCAAGTTGAGTTTATTTTCAATTACAGTGAGTTATAGGTACAGTAAAAAATGTTGTTTTCAGGAGCATCGCAAGCACATTGTCGCAGACAACAAACAAGGAAAAAATTACACATCAATTATATTTAGAAATTGTACATAAATTATGCACAATTGAAATTTAAATTCTGCCAGACAGTGAAAAGAAAAATATTGCAAGCAAAAGCAAGTAATTAGTGCAAAAAACACAACAAGCAGTGCATGTGGTGGTGCATGGAGTTCTGTTGCCAAGATAGGATTAGGATTTTGCAGGTCGGTTCAAGAACCTGATAGTTATAGAAATGTAGCTCTCCTGATCCCGGTGCTGCCCTGAGCAACTCTTTCAGAGACGTTCTGTGACTGAGATAATTACCTCTGTGCTACATATGATTCTAACCAGCAAAGGGTTTTTCTATTGATTACTATTGACTCCAGTTTAGCCAGGGCTTGTCTTTTAGCTCCTAATACTTCCCAAACAACATTTCTTACCTACTCTTTCTTTATTGTTAGTAGAGTTGTACAATGTGGAAATAGGGTCTTTAGCGCAACTTGTCCATACCAATCAGAATGCTTACCTGACCTAATCCCATTTGCCTGTGTTTACCCATATTCCTTGAAACCTTTCCTATCCTGTCTAAATGTCTAAATGTCTTTTAAAAATGGAATGGCAGCTCGTTCCATCTACGCACCACCCTCTTTATGAAAAGTTTCACTATATCCCTTTACATTTTTTCCTCTATTATCTTAAACCTATGCCTTCAAGTTTTTGTTTCCCCTATCATGGCAAAAATACTTTGGTTATTTACCTTATATCTGCCCCTCATGATTTTGTACATCAACATAAGGTCACCCCTCCGTCTCCTCCAGGGAAAGATGTCTCTGTCTATCCAGCCTCTCATTGCTCAAACTCTCCAGACTATGTAACATCCTGTTCCAATCGTGATCCCTATTATTTAGGTCATCTTTCCCCAATTGTTCTGGGCTGTCTTTCAGTGACAGTTGGGGGACAATATATTATTTCAGAGTCTTTGTCTCTCTTTGTCAAGAGATTTTTTTTGAATGTCCTGATTATTAAATCACTTACATTTAACACAGACTAACACATTCTTCCACCTCTGCCTCTGCACTCCTTCAGCTAATTAAAGATGTACCTCTCTAAGTGATCAAAATGTGGGTAAGCTACCTAGTTACTCTTTCCCCTTCTTTGAGTTGTATCACCTCGAAATCTCACCTCAGTTCAATGCCTTTGAGGAAGAAACAGCTACCGCATAGATGTTTACTTGGGCAGTCTTACAAACCATTGGGAAATGTTTCCAGCCATCCAATTTTCAGACACTGCTTTTATTCTTTCCTTTTTCAAATAAAGATTGAGATTTATATAATCAGAGCCATGAAAAGCACTGAAATCTGTTACACCAATGCAGACCTTCTCAATACAATCAGTGGGAAAGTAAGGAATGTCAAAATTATGCTTACACGCAGCTGGCCAATGTAATGAATCACTCATTATAAAACATTTTTGGGCTTGTACCCAGTTGTGCGTAGAATACACAAGAAAACATTTTCTTTTAACAGCTAAAACGTTGCCATTTTTCTTCACCTTTAAACAATGCCTAAATGATGCAAAGAAATGTCAGTATGGCGAGACTGAATCAAGGGGGGGAATTGTAATTATATTGAAAAAGACTTGAGATAAATGTGATGAATGTAAATGATCTGCATGGAGTTTTTTTAATTTAAATATCCATTTTATTGTGTGATTAGGTGGTTTGTTCTGGATGCCGAGACAAAAGACCTAGTTTCAATACACACGGATGGAAATGAACAACTATCGGTAATGCGGTATTCTCCAGGTAACTTGTTTTGCTTATAAGTCCGGTCATTGTAAAACACTGTTAAAGGTACAATGCTGCGAACACTTAGAAATGCGGCGAGTATTTAGAGAAGTAGCTATTCTTGGAATCACGGCTCGACGGGTACCCTACGGAATCCGATGCGAATAACTTATTTATATTTGATATTATTGCGCATTTATTACAGATATTACTGTATGAAATAGCATTTCGTATAATGTATTTAGTTTTGTTTATATATATGTAATATTTTTGTTTTTAAATTTTTTTTTTATGGTTGAAGTATGTGGGAAATTTTTTTTTTTCTCTTTTTTTTTCCTCTTTTTCTCTTTTATATATCTTTTTCTTTATTTCCAAAAAATAGAAGATATTAAGTATTGATATGTTATTTGTAGTAATATTGAATTAAGGTGTTAGTTTATAAAGTAAGCTATACATTGTAAACTGACTATTTCAAATTAAAAAATATTACACAAAAAAAAAAGAAATGCGGCGAGTATAATTGTAAGGAATACAGTCAAGTCCTGATGTAGCATCTCAAACCAAGACTTCAATCATAGCTCTGCCTCCACAAATGCTGCCTAACCCACTAAGTTCTTCCAGCAGTTTGTTTGTTCAATGTTCATTTTGGTTAAAAGGAATAATTACAGCCCTGTTTTTCCTAGGCATTACTAATGATCAGCTCTGATTTGGCTTGGGTAAATTTACTTTTAAAAGAAACTCGAGTTGTGATAGAGACATTTAGCATGAACACAGGCCCTTCAGTCCAGCTCGTCCATTGCCCAACCTAAGCTATTACCATTTGCCTATATTTCACCTAGTCCATGTGACTCTTTCCTATCTATGTACCTGCCCAAATGTCTTTTAAATGTTGTTATTGTAACTGCCTCAACTACTTCCTCTTGGGTTCGATCTCGGGTTCGTGGAAAAATCTTCCCATCTTCCCATCTTACCTTACACCTATGCCCTCTAATTCTTGAATCCCTTACCTTGGAGAAAAATACTACAGTCTGCTTCATTCGTGATTTTATATATCTCTATATAAGATCATCCCTCTGCCTCTTGCACTCCTGTAATCCTGGCCTATCCAACTTTTCCCAATAACTCGGGCTCTTGTGTCCTGATAACATCCTTGTAGTTCTTCTCTGCACTCTTTCCAGCTCATTGGCGTCATTCCTATTGCAGGGAATAACTGAACACAATACTTCAAATGCAGCCTCTCTAATGTCTTGTATAACTGTAATTCAATGTCCAATCTTCTATACTCAATTCCCTGACTAATGAAGGCCAGCATGCCAAATGTTTTTTTTTCACTATCCTATGTACCTGCAATGTCACTTTCAGGGAACGATGTACTTCTAGATTCCTCTGCGCTGATCAAGGTCCCCTTATAATTCTTGATAACCATCTTCACTGTGCTATTTTCCTATTTTAACATCATCTGCAAACTTACTAATTGGGCCTTGTATATGCTCGTCCAAATCTTTGATATAGATGACAAACACCAATGGGCCAACAACGATCGTGAAGGCACATTCCTGGACACAGGTCTCCAGTAAAAAAAAAACCTATTATCACCACCTACTTCTTACCTTAAGTCAATTCTGTATCCAGATAGCTAATTTTCCCTGACTCTTAAGCAATCTAACCATCCATATCAGCCTATCATGCAGAATCTTATCATAGGCATTGCTAAAGTTCAAATAAACTATCATCAACCACCTTGCTTCTTTCCTCGCAAAACTAAATCAAATTCATGAGACATGATCTCCCATGCACAAAATCATCCTAACACTCCCATATCAACCTATGTCTCTCCAAATGCATGTATATCCTATCCCTCTCTAGTGACTTCTCCTACCACAGATGTTAGGCTTGCTCATCTGTAGTTCCATGAATTTTATCTGTGGCCCTTCTTAAAAAGAAGCACAATATTAGCCTACCTCTGCTCTTCCGGCCCCTCACCTATGCCTAATGATAATATATCTCGGCCAGAGCTCCTGCATTTTTTTTATCTCGGTAACTTCCCACAGTGTTCTTAGAAATATCTTATCTGGCTTCTCAATTCTAATATAATTGTATTAGAAGGCTACTAATATAATACAATATAGATTATCCTTAAGACATCGCCATTAACCTTCCAAGTTCCCTAGTCTTCATATCTCTGTCGTAAAATAAGAAGACAACGACATCAGACATTATGACAGTCCCAGTCTATATTGGGAAAGTTAAAGTCTTCCACTATGACACCCCTATTAGTCTTGCAGTTGTCTGTAATCTTCTGACCTATTTGTTCCTCTAATTCCTGTTCACAAGTTGAGTGATTGTAGTACACTTGCAACAGGAAAGTAGACTATTATCTGAATGGTGGCGGATAAGGAAAAGGGGAGATGCAACGAGACCTGGGTGTCATGGTACACCAGTCATTGAAAGTAGGCATGCAGGTGCAGCAGGCAGTGAAGAAAGCGAATGGTATGCTGGCATTCATAGCAAAAGGATTTGAGTATAAGAGCAGGTTCTACTGCAGTTGTACAGGGTCTTGGTGAGACCACACCTGGAGTATTGCGTACAGTTTTGGTCTCCAAATCTGAGGAAAGACATTCTTGCCATAGAGGGAGTACAGAGAAAGTTCACCAGACTGATTCCTGGGATGTCAGGACTTTCATATGAAGAAAGACTGGATAGACTGCTTGTACTCGCTAGAATTTAGAAGATTGAGGGGGGATCTTATAGAAACTTACAAAATTCTTAAGGGGTTGGACAGGCTAGATGCAGGAAGATTGTTCCTGATGTTGGGGAAGTCCAGAACAAGGGGTCACAGTTTAAGGAAAAGGGGGGAATCTTTTAGGACCGAGATGAGAAAAACATTTTTCACACAGAGAGTGATGAGTCTCTGGAATTCTCTGCCACAGAAGGTAGTTGAGGGCAGTTCATTGGCTATATTTAAGAGGTAGTTATATGTGGCCCTTGTGGCTAGAGGGATCAGGGGGTATGGAGAGAAGGCAGGTACGGGATACTGAGTTAGATGATCAGCCATGATCATATTGAATGGCGGTGCAGGCTCGAAGGGCTGAATGGCCTACTCCTGCATCTATTTTCTATGTGATCTTTCCCTTTTCATTTCTCAACGCCATCCATGAAGCCTCAAAAAATGTAATCTGAGGCTACTGCCTTGATGTTCACCTAAATCAAAAAAGCAACCCCCTCCTCTTTGAACCCCTCCTCTATCTCTCCTGCAGCACTCATACCCTGGAACATTAAGCTGTCAGCCCTGTCCCTCCTGTGACCAAATTTCCGTAGTGGGTTTGACATCTCAGTTACATGTACCTATCCACGCCCCTAGTTACACCTGTCCCTCTTGTACAGGCCACCTCTGCTCCAGAAGAGCTCCTGATCATCCAAAGAGCTGAATCCCTGCCTAGTGCACCAACCCCTCAGGCATGCATTCACCCTCCTGCCTTTCTCTTCCTCCCCTCACTAGCATGTGGCACCAGAAGCAATCTGGAGCTTACTACCTTTTAGGCCCGGATTTGATATCCTGGGACAGCACAGGTGGTAGAGCTGCTGCCTGAAAGCACCAGATAACCGGGTTCAGTTCTCACCTCGAGTGCTGTCTGTGTGAAGTTTGCATGTTCTCCCTGTGACTGTATGCATGTTTTTGGGTTAATTGGCCTTTGTAAAAATTGCCCCTAATGTTTGCAGAGCATGGATGCAAAAGTGGGATAACATAGAACTAATGTGAACGAGTGATCAATGGTCTGCATGGACTCAATGGGCCAAAGGGCATGTTTCCATGCTGTATCATTAAACTAAACTAAACCTAACAGCCTATATCTCTCTGTGATTTGCAGTTACAATATTGCAAACTTCATTTTATAATAAGCAAAACAATGTAAACGCTTACATCCATACTATATTAAGAAATTATTTTATTTATAATTTATATTTGGTTGGCTAAGTATTGGTTAAATGTATTCAAGTGCAAAGCTGTGCTAAGTAGTAAGATCTGTTTGCCAGCTTCTAGGGAGTACCTAGCTTTTTTTTGTTGGATCATGTCTAATCTCAGTTGTAGCTGCTTCAATAGAAATTCATTCTGCTTAATCATTACTGCTTCTCAACACAGCATATGTGCTAATATTGGTGCTTAGCCCCATCTGTCTTTTTTTTTAAATGGTATTGTGTTTTCAGTAGCAAACAATTAAATATGAGGTAAATGTCTGCATACTTGTAACAAATACCTATCAGAAATAATAATAATTCCAATGCACTAAGGATATTGTTTAGAAGGATGAAAGGGGACTTCATTGAAACTTAACAAATAGTGAAAGGCCTGGAAAGTGGATGTGGAGAGGATGTTTCCACATGGGAGATTCTAGGACCAGAACCCATAGCCTCAGAATAAAAGGATGTACCTTGAGAAAGATGAGGAGGAATTTCTTTAGTCAGAGTGTGGCGAATATGTTGAATTAATTACCATTGACGGCTGTGGAGGCCGTGAATGGATATTTTTAAGGTGGAGATTGACAGATTCTTGTTTAGTAAAGGTATCAGTCGTTATGGGCGAAGGCAGGAGAATGGGATTGAGAGGGAAAAATAGATCAGCCATGATGGGCCTAATTCTGCACCTAGAATTTATTAACTTGCTATAGTATTGCCCATTTAATTTTGAACAAAATAAGTTTAACAGTTCTGTCAAAGACAATTTTAAAAACTCATGTTTTCTGGGTAGAATGTGATTCAATGGACCTGAGATATAATCATAATATCTTTACCTATTTATTCTATTTTGGTTGTAAGATCACAAGAAATCTTAGAACAGATATTAATTAAAACAAAAAGTCATCTGGTGATTGGATAAAATAAAACATTGTGTTAAGGACTTTCCCTTCATATATTGACTGAATGAAAATCTCTACCCAATATTTTGTCAAAAAAAGAAAGTACATTTTACATTATTAAAATGAGAACTGAAAAAGTGAAGTGAAATCGTTTATTTTTCTGAATAAAAAAAATTTGAGAGCAAAATCAAGCAGTTCAGAATCAGTGCCAGGAATTATTCATTTTAAACTTGCATTGAAAAGGAATCGAATTCAGGAGGGTCTGGAAAAGTGTGACATTCCAGCCTAATTTTCTTTCATTCCCAACTGTCAGTGCTGGCCTACATTTGAGTGGAAAATGAGAGTGGTCATGCTCTAATGTCTGTTCTGTTCCACTGTCATTTTAAACGTTTAGGGAAATCTCTTTTTTGGATTGTTACTGTTCTTTGTTCGGAGCAACCCCAAATGCTGCAACCCTTATAACAATCCCCACCACAGACTAGAGCAAGTGTATTCTGTCTGTAAGCTTTGATTATGGCTACACAAAAAGCTGGAGAAACTCAGCGGGTGCAGCAGCATCTAAGGAGCGAAGGAGATAGACGACGTTTCGGGTCGAGACCCTTCTTCAGAGCTGCTGGGAGGCTATGTGAGAACAGCAACATACACTTAGTGGGTCCAGTCACATTTGTGGAGCAAATGGACAGACAATATTTAGGGTTGGGACACTTTTTTGTTTAGAGATACAGCATGAAAGCAGGCCCTTCAGCCCACCGAGTCCGTGCCAGCTAGCGATCACCCATTCGCACTAATTCTATGTTGTCCCACTTTCTCGTCCACTCCCTACACACTTGGGGCAATTTACAGCGGGGAAAATTAACCTAGAAACCCGCACGTTTTGGGATGTGGGAGAAAACTGGAACACCCGAAGAAAACCCATGCAGTCACAGGGAAAACATGCAAACTCCCCATAGACAATACCTGAGGTCAGGATTGAACCCGGGTCCCTGGTGCCGTGAGGCAGCAGCTCTACCAGCTGTGCCGCCAGTACACTTCTTCAGACTAACATAAATGTGAGAGCCTGCTTCGTCGTGATTACAGAACACATGTTCCATGTGCCACTAATTTGTGGAGAAAGAAAAGACTAATACCAGCAATTGGAGGATCAGTTGCATTCTGGATTATGTGACTATTCATCTTGTTTCTGAAAGCTTGCAAAATGTGTGAATACCAAGTTGGAGGAGGGGAGAGGATAAAAGGGAACTGTGGGACAGAAAGGCATACAAAGGAGGTGAAAGGATTAAAGGAGCAGGGTGACTGGGGGTGATAGGAGATGGTGCACCACAGGATAGGGTGGGGAAGCAAGGGAAACAGCTAGAAGAAGGGGAGAATTATTACTTGAAATTTGAGTTTTCAATGTTCATACATATTATCTGACATTACTTTGCCTCCTATTCACCTCCACCACCCCCTTACCTGTAACTACCTGTCACTTGCCAGGCTTTGTCCCATCCTCTCTTTGCCGGCTTTCATATCTACTCCAATATCTGAAAAAGAGTCCAAACCCAAAACGTCGGCTGTCCATTCCCTCCACAGATGCTGCCTGACCTGCTGAGTTCCTCCAGCTCTTTGCTTCTTCTTCAAATCTCCACACAAATGTGTGCAGTTGGAAACAGCGGGATTATTACTGCTTAGTACAATTTCATTGGAAGTATTAGAATTTCCAAGAAATACAAATTGTAGCATCCTTACAGGAATTATAGGCTACCATTTGGGACCCATTAGGCTAATCTTCCTGGAGCTCTCATCCATTGCATCATGGATTGTAGTGCTCGAACACATTCTCCAATCTACAATTAATGCTGTTTGTAGATTCTTCTACATGAGTTCCATCTGTGGAACAATCTGATTTAATCTCCAGCTACAACTTCAGCTCCAGTTACAACTTCACAACTGGAACACAGGGCTCTCGATCACCAAGCTGTGTACCCACAATGCATCACGTCTTGGTATTTCAATTAGTAATATATTTCAAATTATGTGCTATTTGTTCCTGCACTTGTTTGTCTATATATCCACAAGTGCACGCACACTGGCTGTTTTTCCAACTGTTCCTGGCTGGTTACCCATGAATTGATGCTTGGGCATGATAGATGGTCAACAACTGTGAATGGTGTGAATATTTGCCAGAGATGCAGAGCTTGCCTTTAGTTGGACTGAGCTGAGAGAAGTAAGAAGACAATTGAAAACAATTTTCTAAAGAGATTAGTACACATGTTGTTGTATAAAGTGATCTGCATGATGTAGAAATTTGCTGGCATTGCTTATCATTAGAAGGATACATCAGTTATTGGATAGTCGTGCAGTTGCAGTTCCCTCAATTACTTTGTTTAAAAGTGCAAAAGATGAACTTACTCTCGTTCTTTTAGTGTGCAATATTCAGTTCATAGTCGGAAATGAGCATAACAGGTGAATCCATCCAGTAATTACACTCCCTGCATTGTATTTCTGAACAATTGCAGAAATCTTTTCATGTGATAACTGGGATAGTAAATATAATTTGAGTCATCCAACTTTCTTATGAAGTTGAGCATATTCCAGCTCAAAGGCCACGTTTGTTCAAACCCTGCAAGAAATGCAAGAAAAATTGACCTTTTGCTTATTGGGTAAGCAATTCACATTGTGGAAAGGATGAAAATGGAAATGGCAGGAGTGCTTAATATGAGTACATTCTTAAAGCGCATGGATCGATCATAATTTGCCCATTCTGATGTGGTAATCGTTTGTTTTAATAAGGGTACATTTTAAATATTGGTTACTGAACAGCCACAAAAAATGTCTTTGGGGTCTTTTACTTCTCTATCCCAGAGATGTCTTGCTCTTCTACTAACCCTGTTACAGCTTCATGGATCAAAATACATTAAGTAAAATCTTGGCTAGCATTTAAAGATAATACAAACCTTGGGTTACTCCAGAGACATCCCATTATTGTCCGAATCTCCACCCTTTCCCTCTCTATGGAGATCCGCACCTCATCTCGCAGTCATCTGACTAGTGAAGCTCATTGAATATCCTCAAGTGAAGCTGTCTGAAGAAGGGTCTCGACCCGAAACGTCGCCTGTCTCCTTCAGTCCTTAGATGCTACTGCACCCGCTGAGTTTCTCCAGCTTTTTGTGTAACCCCCTGACTTTGGAAATGATGGCTGGGTCAACTCTTAACATAGGCAAGGCATGATTTGCCCCAAATCAGTTGTGCTTGACCCTGATTAGCTAAATCAATTTTCTGCTGTACATTTAGGATTAATTATATCTCCTACAAGCTAAACAGAACTAAATATTGATTTTGTTTAGTTTAGAGCTACAGCGTGGAAATAGACTCATCAGCCCACTGGGTCTGTGCTGCCCAACGATCACCCTAACCTATGTTATCCCAGTTTCACA
Organism: Raja brachyura; assembly: GCA_963514005.1. Next base: position 48,943,595 of record OY740788.1, read on the forward strand.
TTTTATGCACTAGGGGGAATTTACAGATGTCAATTAACCCACAAACCTATACGTCTTTGGAATGTGGGAGGAAACCGGAGCGCCCAGAGAAAACCCACATAGTCACAGTGAGAAAGTATAAACTTAGTACAGAGAGCACCGTAGTTAGGATCGAGCCCAGGTCCCTGGCGCTATAAAGTGGCAACTCTGCCACTGCACCACTGTGTATATGATGTATATTGGAAACAATCCATCATGTCTTGCAACATATTTTGGCAAGCTAGAAAAGTGCGTAAAAACACAGGAAACTTCTTCAATACTCCTCTGGAATGCCGCTTTGAATTTCCCAGAAAGTTTGATACATTGAAAATGCATATTTATCATTTGTTAATGGATATCTAATTAAATATTATTTTTCTTTACAGATGGCAATTACTTGGCAGTTGGATCCCATGACAATTTTGTTTACATTTACACAGTAGCAGAAAATGGCAGAAAATACAGCAGGCAAGGAAAATGTACTGTAAGTAACTAAAAATTATTTAATCTGGTGCAAGATTAATGATGAATGTACTCCATAACTTCCAATTGATTGGTACACATTCAAAGGTGTGCTCTTTAAATGCATCTTTAGAACTTTAGGAATTAAACTGTTTCAAGTTAATTTTAACTTTTCAGAATGTTAGAACGGTCTAGAATATCCACATATGCCGAGATGATTGCGTGGATATGTTATCAAATGTAACCTTAGTTTTAAGAGTTCAGGAAATGAATGCCCGTCTTCCTGGCCTGTGGATTATTTCACTCAGCTACTACTAATATATACCATGGGCCACGTCATGCTGTTGTTCAGCTGGTAGATCCAAGAGAACCGACCGCTAACAGTGTTGTGCAGGTCAGCGCAATTGTGACTCCAACAGCTGCACATTGCAGTGAGGAAGAGCAGAATATACTGGAGGTCAGACGCTGGCACAGCTGAACTGCCGCTCCACCTCAGGTCTGTACACGCAGTCCAGGGACAGAGCTCGGCTGTGCTGAATGAAAGGGTTCACAAATCTGGATGAAAAAGTGTATATATTTTGGATAAATGCGTTTTGGATTTTGGATATTTTGGATAAATAATTTTACTTATTTTCAACTATTTTTCAATGCTCCCTCATGATCAAGTCCCTTAGGGACTTACTGGTGGCAAGGTTTTCCTTGCAACCTCCTCTTGTGGTGCTGCTTAACTTCAGTTTGCAGGACTGTCCTCATACCTCTGGGTATGGGACATATCTGTCCTTCGCCACTTCATCCTTCATGATACTGGCATCTGGATATCGATTAGTCTGGGTTGGGAACAAACAGGAATAGGGCATTTATCAGGGCGGCACAGTGGAATTACTGTTGGAATTACAGGGCGTTAGAATTACTGGCCGTTGGAATTACTGCCTTATTGCGCCAGAGTCCTGGGTTCAATCCTGACTACGGGGTTCTGTCTGTACAGAGTTTGAAAGTTCTCCCTGTGACCGCTTGAGTTTTCTCTGGGTCCTCCGATTTCTTCCCACACTCCAAATGTGTGTAGTTTTATGGGTTGATTGACTTTAGTTAATTGTCCCTCGACGTGGACTCAGTGGGCTTATTTCCATGCTGTATTTCTTTAAACTAAACTATAAAAAGAACAATGATGTCTGTGCCAAACATTATGACACATTAAACTAATTCCTTTTACTTGCCCATGATTTATCCTTCCATTCCATGCATATTCACTTCATAACCAAAAAAACCTGTTAAATGTCACAATCATATTTGCTTCCACTGCCATCCCTGGCAGAACGTTCCAGGCAGCTACCACATTCTGTGTAAACAGAACACCAACGTGCCCTGTTCATCTCCTTTAAATTTTCCCTTTCTGACCTCAAAGCTATTCCCTATAGACGTTGATAATTCCACGCTGGGGGAAAAAGGTTCTGACTGTCTGCCCTATCTTTTATAATCTTCTGTCAAAGCTGCCTTCAGCTTCTGACTCTCCAGAGAGAACAATCTACGTATGTCCTAATTCTCCGTTTATCCAATGCCCTCTAAACCAGGAACCTCACAGCTGAATTGCATTGCTCCACTAAGATCAGGAAAAATTCATAAATTTAAAATTGTTATTTCATTGGTGCATCTTTTCAGCATCAATTAAATGTCCTGTGAAGTCTATAAACTTAATTGTTTGTGTTTTTAAGGACTTCTGAGAAAGTAAAAGCTTTCAAATCAAAGTCAAAACTCAAGCTGAGGTGACAAAAGCATGAAAGTTACAAACATTAGTCCTAAATAGCCATTATAGTAATCAACAGTCACATGTGACTTTCATAATCTTTCCACACTGTACAATGTATTTATGAATATTTTCCAAATTGCATAACTATTTATACTGAAAGGTAAATTAGAACATAGAACAGTGCAGCACAGACCCTTCGCCCAGAATATCCATGCCAAACATGATGCCAAGATAAACTAATCCCATCTGGCTGCGCATGATCTCTGTCTCTCTCCCCCCCCCCCCCCGCCCCCAATTCATGCATAACCATGGGCCTTTCTGAAAGCCTCTTAAATGCTACTATCGTATCTGCCTCCACCTCCATGCCTGACAGCACATTCCATGCCCCTACCACCCTCAGTGTCGGGTAAAAAATTTGCTCCACCCATCTCCTTTAAACTTTGTCCCTTTCACCTTAAAGCTATGTACTCTAGCCGTTGAGTTTTCCACCTTGCAAAAATGGATCATCTTCCTCTTGCATATGGCATGCACAGCTTAGAGTTGTAGGACAACTTGTTCTATTTGATCTTAATTGATTGTGCACACCGCGTTGATTAAATTTGTCGAAACAGGGCAGACTACGTGAAGGTTGCAATCTTCTACCCCAAAAAAAAGGATCTGACTGACCACCGTAATTTTATATACTTATATCAGCTCTGACGTTCTAGAGAAGACAATCCAAGTTTGTACAACCAGATATATTTACTGTAATAATATTGTAGAATGCATTGGATTTAGGTATCATTCTTTGTGTGGTTATTGTGATAAAATGAAATATGTTGTATTAATCAATTGTGGAAATTGATTTTCATAGATATTTTTGTTAGTGAGGAGAATACAGCTAAATTATAACATATAGGAAAGTACATACAGACACGCAAAGTTGCACAACTGTCTATCCAGGTTGTATATTTTGGATAGCGATCAGCAGGGAGCACATGGAGTGAATCGTGAAACAATGTGCAATGTATGGAAGAGAGGTATAGCTGAGATTGCATAGTTGGTGCAAGTGTTGTAAACAGCTGAGAAAGAAATATATTGTACATGACGGTGAATGTGTTTGTGATTCATTTCAAGAGGACATCAATAATATATGGAATGGACAAGATGAGCTGTGCAGGGATAGAGATCTGTTAATCATGCCCTACACTTCTTAAAGTGGATCCAACCAGTATCATTATGTTACTGCAATCTCTAGTGGTTTCTTGAAAGACAGCTGGTTAGGTTCTTACTGCCTGATACAATTGGGAATGATATCCACAACATATGTTTTACCAATTTGTACAATGAAATTGTATCCAGCTTGCTGCAGCCAGCATATGCTGTTGATTTATAGATTTTTGGGGAGCATGCTGGGATGACATTTACAGTCTTGCCTGAAAATTAAATGGGCATGCAATTGGCCATTTTATGTTGTCCACTAGATACTCTTTAGATGGATTCCTGTTTTGGTTCTGCAAAAGCATGTGATCTTCAGTTGAAAATTGTCCCATACAGGATTTCCATATAATCCGTCCTGGTTCATCCGAACTGTCCCAACTTTATAACTGATTCCAGAATTTGACTGTATTGGTTAGGTTTTCAGTTTTAAAAAACCTGTCATAAATTTCACTCATGTAGAATTATAATCCCTCAACTCCCAGTAATATTCCATTTGCAGCACTATTCCAGCTTTACCTTTCCATGATGATAGAACATTGGACGGTACAGGCCCTTCTATCCACAATGTCTGTGCCCAACATGATGCCAAGCTAAGCTTATCTCCTCAGGTGATCTATACCCCTCCATTCCCTGCATATTAATGTGTATATTTAAAGCCATTATTATATCTACTTCCACCATCCACCCATGGCAGTGCATTCCAGGCACCCACCACTCTCTGTAAAATAAGAACTTGGACCGTACATCTTCGTTAAACTATTCCCCTCTCAACTTAAAGCTATACTCTGTAGTCTTTGACATTTCCACTCTAGGGAGAAAAGGTTCCGACTGTCTATCCTTCCTGTCTCTCTCATAATTTTACATACTTCTATCCTGTTTCTCCTAAGCATCCGACACGCCAAAGAAAATAATTTAAGTTTGTCCAACCTCACCTTATAGCTATGATGTTGCAAACTTCAGTATTCCCACATAGCTCAGTAAAGTAAAGCAATGTAATACTGTCTTAAGTCTTCAGTCTTAAGTATTTTTGGAGTAACTCAGCGGGTCAGGCAGCATCTCCGCAGAAATGGAATAGATGACGTTTCACGTCGGAACCCTTCGACAGTCTGAAGAGGGGTTATGACCCGAACGTCATCTATTCCTTTTCTCCAGAGATGCTGCCTGACCCACAGAGTTACACCAACATTTTGTGTCTATCTTTGATTGTAAACGAGCATCTGCAGTTCCTTCCTACACACTCTAAGTATTATTGTCAGAATTCAAGTTTTATTATAATGAGAGAAATCAAGAGCTTTAAACATGACTTCCTTAGACTTGCAATCTACAAGTTTGTGTTGGAAAGAACTGCAGATGCTGGTTTAAATTGAAGGTAGACACAAAGTGCTGGAGTAACTCAGTATCTCTAGAGGGAATAAATAGGCAACATTTTGTGTTGGAACCATTTTTCGGACTGGATTTGATTTAGTTTATTGTTTGCTGCTCTAACGCAATTAGCCATGGTCATGACAGTTTCTTTTTTAGAAAATATGATTTTGGTGTTTATATGTGTAACAGAAATCTGGATCTCATCAGTAAATATCAATAATTATGAATTATTTTATTGGATTAACGATTTGTTTTTTCTCTTCCAATGTGTGATTAATTGCCAAAAAAACATTTTTTTAAACAAGAATCCACCCTTATGTCACAGCTCTACTTTCATTCAAAGCAGTTTTCTACAGTTGTGGGATATCTGGCAAAATGGTAATAAGATGTTTGTGTTAGTATAAGAATTTATAATTTGCAGAATTTAATTTTTTCAAGAATGTTAAACAGATCATAAAATTATCTGAAAAATGTGATTAATTTGGATATCTGTGCTAAAGCTTGATATCTGTGAATACTAACCACACGAAAACATGCTGATTATTTTAACCCGCCTTAAGCTTATCAATGAATCACAGTTAAGTTTCACAAGGAATATGTTGACCTTTCACAATTGCTGTTGACTATAGCAATCGCATAAGCCATCTCACTGAGCCTGTGATTGATGCTGAAGTCCAGACAAAAGTGCTGAAGTACAAGTTAAACTTGTTTCTGGCAATTATGGCAAGCGGAGAATAATCCCCATCGCTCGTGGAGGGGTTGGTTATTTCAATTCAATTCAATTCAACTGTAATCTAATTGCACAAATAAAAGTATAGGTACAACGAAATGCAGTTTAGCGTCAGTTCGTAGTGATAGCAATATAGAAAATAAATACAGAATGCAGACAATGTGGACGGATAGACTGGAGACATCTATCGGCAGGTCTCCGAGTTCAGCAGTGTGATGGTGTTATTGTAGAAGCTGTTCCTCATCCTACTAGTGCAGGACCTGGGGCTCCTGTACCGCCTCCCTGATGGTAGGAGGGCAAACAGTCCATGGTTAGGGTGTGAGGGGTCCTTGACGATCTTCCCGGCCAGTTTCAGACACCGTTTTCGGTGGAAGGCATCCGTGGCAGGGGGCGGGGCACCAATGACATACTGGGCGGTTTTCACCACCCGTTGTGGTGCCTTCCTGTCTGCCACGGTGCAACTGCTGTACCATACCGTAAAGCAGGTGGTCAGGATACATTCGATGGTACAGCGGTAAAAGTTGGTCAGGATCTGGGGGGACAGGTGGGCTTTTTTGAGCCTCCTCAGGAAGTAAAGGCGCTGCTGCGCCTTTTTGATCAGCTTGGAGGTGTTGAGGGACCAGGACAGATCCTCCGAGATGTGTACCCCGAGGAATTTGTAGTTAGAGACCCGCTCCTCCTCCGTCTCGTTGATATGGATGGGGGTGTGTCTGCCCCCTCTGTTCTTCCTAAAGTCAACAATGATTTCCTTCGTCTTCTGGGAGTTGAGGACGAGGTTATTGTTGGCACACCAGGTAGTCAGGTGCTGGACCTCCTCCCTGTAGGCTGACTCGTCGTTGCCACTGATCAGTCCTACCACCGTGGTGTCGTTGGCAAATTTTCAGTTGGCGTTGGAGCCATACTTAGGGATGCAGTCATGGGTGAAGAGGGAGTAGAGGAGAGGGCTGAGCACACAGCCCTGTGGCACGCCGGTGTTCAGTGTTATAGTGGAGGAGGTGAGGTTGTTGACCCTAACAGACCTTGGTCTGTTAGTGAGGAAATCCAGTGTCCAATTGCAGAGGGAGGTGGAGATGCCAAAACCGCTGAGTTTGGTGATCATGCTAGCGGGTATGACAGTGTTAAAGGCGGAGCTGAAGTCAATGAACAGCAGCCTGATGTAGGTGTTGTTGCTGTTCAGGTAGGTCAGGGCAGAGTGTAGGGCCGCCGATATGGCGTCCTCTGTAGACCTGTTTGTCCGGTAGGCAAATTGATGGGGGTCCAGTGTGGGGGGGAGGCTGGCTTTGAGGTGAGCCAAGATCAGCCGCTCAAAGCACTTGGCGATGACAGGGGTGAGTGCCACTGGCCGGTAGTCGTTGAGACTCCCTGTCGCTGATTGTTTGGGCACTGGCACAATGGTAGATGTCTTGAGGCAAGTGGGGACGACACCCTGGGCCAGTGACAGATTGAAAATGTCAGTGAGGACCAGGGATAGTTGTCCAGCACATGCCCTGAGCACCCGCCCGGGGATGCCATTGGGGCCGGCAGCTTTGTGCTTGTTCACCTTGCTCAGTGCGTCTTGTACAGCAGAGGTGGAGAGACTGAGGGGTTGTTCATTTGGGGGTGGAGCAACTTTGATGACAGGAGTTTTGTTGTCTCTGTCAAAGCGAGCATAGAAATGGTTTAGCTCATCAGGAAGGGAGGCGTTGTCTGGAGGGGGGGGGGGGTGTTGACTTTATGGTCAATGGCAATGGATTTGATTCCTTGCCACGTGCGCTTGGGGTCAGAGTTGTTTCGGAAATGCTCCTCGATCCGCCGTTTGTGATTGAGTTTAGCATTCCTAATTCCCTTTTTCAGATTGGCCCTGGGTGAGCTGTATCCCTCAGCGTCGCCAGATTCAAAAGCGGCGTCTCGAGCCTTCAGCAGGAGTCTGACCTCCCTGCTCATCCACGGCTTCTGGTTAGGGAAGGTCTTTATCTCGTTATGGGTAGTGACGTTATCAGTGCAGAATTTTATATAGTCCAGAACGGTTGAGGTGTATGAGTTTATGTCCACATGGGAGTTAAAGGTGGCCTGGGTGGCAAACAGACTCCAGTCTGTTTGCTGAAACTGTTCCTGCAAAACAGAGACAGCCCCCTCAGGCCAGACATTCACTGTCCTCACGGTAGGTTTCACACATCTGCTCAGAGGTGTGTATTTGGGGAGCAGGAACAGAGAGAGGTGGTCAGACTGTCCCAGGTGGGGGAGGGGGAGGACTTTGTATGCTTCAGTAATATTGGTGAATACTAGGTCCAGAATATTGTTACCTCTGGTTGGGCAGGAGACATGTTGGTGGAATCTGGGGAGCACAGTTTTAAGGTTGGAGTGGTTAATATCACCAGCAACAATAAAAGCCCCCTCTGGGTGGGCAGTTAGTTGTTTGCTGATAGCAGCTTGCAGCTCTTCCACTGCAAGCCTGGCATTAGCGTCCAGGGGTACATAGACTGCAGTGATGAAGGTCCAGATGAATCTGCCATTTATAAGCTTGCTTGAAGCTGGCTTTGCTGAATTTGGGTACACTATCCCAACATTTAAGAAACATTTAGACAGGAACATGAATTGGACAGGTTTAGAGGGATATGGGCTAAATTCAGGCAGCTGGGACTAGTGTAGATGGGACATGTTGGTTGGTGTGGGCAAGTTGGACCAAAGGGCCTGTTTCCACACACTCTGACACTATGACGTAGAAACATGTAAATTAGGTGCAGGAGTAGGCCATTCGGCCCTTCGAGCCTGCACCGCCATTCAATATGATCATGGCTGATCATTCAACTCAGTATCTCGTACCTGCCTTCTCTCCATACCCTCTGATCCCCTTAGCCACAAGGGCCACATCTAACTCCCTCTTAAATATAGCCAATGAACTGGCCTCAACTACCCTCTGTGGCAGAGAGTTCCAGAGACCCACCACTCTCTGTGTGACTTTATGACTATTGACAGAAGTAAGATATTGGTACATTAAACCACAGGTAACCTTCACAAGTAAACTAAACGGTAGGAAACTTATTTCCTTTTCAGATATATTTCCTGGCTTTGTTAGGTAACACAATTTATCAAATGCCTTTTGTTTTCTGTATGTCTTCTCATTGTTGCTGATGTCCAAAGTCAGGTACATGCTACATTCTGATCTCAGTGTGGTGCTGTTTTGCCAGAGTGTCCAAATTTGTGAGCTGAGCTTAAAGGAAGATTTCTATGAATGTTGCTGTTAGCAAATTCATTTTGTTAAATCTTTGAACTGCATTTTCCATTTCTCACATGGCAATAAAATGAATACAGGAGTTGGGATGTCATGTTATATCTGTACAGGACGTTGGTGAAGGCACATTTAGAGTATTATGTGCAGTGCAGGATCGCTTTGTCATCATGTCCTTAATACAATAACAGATCATTAAACGAGAGGAGTTTTGCGAACATTTCATTGTCATGTGAATGGGAGCCAAAACAAGTAAATCCCTAATTGGAGGAGCAGCACCTCATATTTCGCTTTGGGTAGTTTATACCCCAGCGGTATGAATATTGACCTCCAAATTTCAGGTAGTCCCTGCTTTCTCCTTCTTTCAGACTGTCAGAAAGTCAAAGGAAAAAACAAATTTAATGGGCCTTCAGGCAAATGCAGCTGCTCTGCATACAATGTGCAATTTAATATCTGTTTATTAGGATGTAGTTTGCGGGAAATGCTTGTAAGATCAGTGACCTCACGGTGCCCTCCTGAATACAACATTGCCATTATCAGCATCGCAACATGTCTGTGATCAGGTAGAGTTAAGCTTCAGGATATAGCTTCCTGTCACTGTCACGCTGGGTGTACCTGAGTTTTTCATGTACTCTGCACATATCACATTACTGCAATGTGATTCAATGAAAGCAATTCCCATGGCCACTACCGGATTTTGTCAGATTTTTAAATCTGATTGATGGCATCTTGGCAAAGAGACGTAATCTGATCAACCTGATGTGTTACTCCCATTATGTTACTGACCACATGATATACCACATTGTGGTTTGTTAGGCAATTGTACTATCGTTGCCACATCCTGTTTTCCTTTCTAAAGAGCACCCTGAATGTTTCCACCAAAAACAATGCTTGCCCAGAGCTCGTCTCATGAAAGCCCTGTCTCACGGTGCGAGTCCACCCAAGAGTGACCCCAAGTGAAAGAAGAAAAACAGACTCGTGGTTATGTACGAGATTCCAAGTTTATGTTCAAGTATTTAACCGAGTTCCCATGGGTATGTCATTTCTGCGATGTTCCAAGTTCCTCTCCCAAGTTACCATGTTCCTCTCCCGTTACACTTGAGCCAACCGTGAATGAAGGTAAGTGTGTGAGGGTGTGAGAAGTCCATGCCGGGTGCCGGCCGGCCGGCCGCAGCCGCTGTTCTTTCACATCAGTTGCACATCAGATTGTCGGGAGATGGAGCTCAGGGTTCGCCTCCTGAGCTGCTTTTGTGCCCAGGCATAAGTTGAGATGAGGTTGGGGGGTGGGGGGTGGGGGGAGAGGGGTGCGCGGGCGTCATTAATCGGTCTGGGGTGACAAGGCTCTTAGGTTAGGCTGGGATTATTCTCTGCGGGATGATCTTAGTGAGGGAGAGGTGTACTGACTGTGGGCAGACACTTTGGTAGTGATTGCCCACCAGTCTCAAAAGCCGCTGTGTCTCCCTGTCCCTAGGATAGCAGGGGGCAATCAAACAGCACAATACCCCCCTTCCCCTCCATGCCAACACAAAGGGCAACGATTCCAAGGCTTTAGAGTCAAAAACAGCTGGCAGGCGACATCACCCGCCATAACGCGAGAGAGATCATGTGCTATTGTAGGTCTCCTTTGCACGTCGGTGTTTCTGTCTTTCTCCATCTCATTGTTGGCCCTTTCTGTTGCCACCCGCACCCCCACCCCTCTGCTTCCCGGCCATGTGTGTGACCCCTTCCCTCCCCTCCCCAGCTCCCCGCCCATTGCACCGGGCGCGGGGGCTTCACACCGTCTTCACGTCGGCGATGATCTCAAGGCTTTAGACGGAAGGCAGACGTAACAAGCTGGAGTAACAACGCGGGCCAGGTAACATCTCTGGAGAACGTGGATAGGTGACGTTTCAGATAAGGGCTCGTCTTCTGAAGAAGGATCTCGACCCAAAAAGTCACCTATTCCTTCTCTCCAGAGTTGATGCCTGACCCGCCAAATTATTCCAGCATTGTGTGTTGGGCATCAAACAAACCCTCGTCCAGTTGTTCTGCTTGTTTTCCAGATCGGCTAATTATACATTTGTTCCCCTGATTACCCCACCCCTCTCCTCACTTTTACCGCAGTTGCACTTACATAACTGTAACTTTGACTTCATAATTACTGTACTGACTAATCTATTTATTTTAAATGCCAAGCAACATATTTCCGACTGCTTCCCCTAATTCCCATTCCTCAAGAAAGGGTTGAAGCATTAACTTATCACAAAAGGTCACAAAGTGTTGGAATAATTCACGGGTCAGGCAGCATCTCTGGAGAAAATGGATAGTTGACGTTTCGGGTAGGGACTCTTCTTCAGGGCCTTTAGTTTCGTTTAGATACAGTGTGGAAACAGGTCCTTCAGCCCACCGAGCCCATGCTGACCACAATCACCCGGACACTAGTTCTATCCTACACACTGCGGGGCAATTTACAGACGACAATTAACATACAAACCTGCACGTCTTTGGAATGTGGGAGGAAACTGGAGCACCCTGAAAAAATCTACGTGGTCACTGGGAGAACATGGAAACTCCCTACGGACAGTCGTCAGTATTGAACTCGGGTCTCTGACGCTGCTAATGTAACATTCCAAGTTTTAGAATGAAGTTAGCCGCTTACAAATCCCATTCTCTGCTCAGCGTGGAGAATCATGAATTGCCAAGACACAAGGCACATGTAGATGTTGGTTCCTTTTTAAAAAAATCACGAATTCAAAGTTATCTATTCAAGAATAATGTAGTGTGGTTCGTTGGATTTTTCCATACTCAACTTAAAATTGTCCATAATCTATAACTTCAATTTTTTTTTTAAAGCATTTAGTGAAACACTACCCCCCTCCACCTTTCCCTCCCAACTCCAGTCCCGTCCCGAGCCCTGGGAAACAGAAGGGAGCGACAATCAACTGCCACAGATACAAATAATATCATACACAAGAAAGGGCAGATGCTGGTTGACAAAAAGTGAACACATGGTGCAGGAGAAATTTGGAAATGTCATCCCGTCACCCATTCCTTCTCTCCAGAGATGCTGCCTGCCCGCTGAGTTAAAGAGTTCCCACGGTAGACTCACGAATCACTAAGGTAAACGCACGGGCCACTACGTTATTACAACAAGTTTAAATGTTTCAATTTTTAACTTGAACAGTAAATTTGACTCGTGGAAAACTTCAAACATGTTTGAATTTTTTCACGAGTTAACAAGTTTCACGGGTACCTGCTGTTAGCGCCACGAGTCGCTAAGTTGCTCACGCGAGTTCCAACGTTCCCGCTACGTTAATTGTATGTGATTACCGCGAGTGAAAACTCGGGGTCCGTCGTGGGTCAACTCTCACCGTGAGACAGGGTTTTTAAGGGAAATAAAAAGGAAATTGAAATAATTAACTAAATGCTCATGGGAACCCAAGTGCCAAAGAGAAAATAACTACACGTATGGATTTAATTTGCTTTTCCGTTTCCCTTAAATCATACACATTATGATTCTCCAGCAAACCACAGTACCTGTTTTCTACGGACACCTTTGATCAATGTATCTGACACTCTGAATGTAATGAAGTGTGTTCATGTTTAACTGGGTGTGTCCCATTCTGCTGTCCCCCACCCTGAGAAATAATGCTACCGTGCACAGTGGGCACTCATCTCATGCCAGAGATATGAACTGCCCTACAGCAGATGACAAACGTATTATGCAACAGCACTTTGGATTTGTGTTGAATGTTGTTTTAATTTTATTAAAATTAGAAACTGCATTAACAGCTACAAATTGGTTTTGTTATCTTTCTCCCTCTCTTTAGGGACATTCCAGTTATATTACACACCTCGACTGGTCACCAGATACCAATTTCATAATGTCTAACTCAGGAGACTATGAAATCCTATATTGTGAGTATTCTAATAATACTTCCAAAAAATGAGAAGAATATTATTAAAGTAATTTATAATGCTCACATTGTTTTTGGTTTATTTTTTGTTTTGGTAATCTTTTCTGCCCACTGTAAAACTTTAATGCAAATGTGGCACTTAATGATTGTCTTTTCACCTCAGGTTTATGAATCGCATATTGTTCTTTTTACAATATTTTGTTAGCTTTGCAAAAAACCATTTACATAACAGGTTATCACTGTATTGGCATTAGTCTGTGACAAACACTTGGAGAGTTTGTCTATTTTGGCCCATTCTTTCATATTTAAAAATACTACAATTATCATTGCATCATTATTTTTAAAGAAAAAAACCGCATGTGTGAATTGCAGATGCATTGTTTGGACTGTACAAGTAACATTATGCTTCTATAAGCTTGGGTTTCAGTATAGTTTATTATCATCACATGAAGGTACAATGAAAAGATTTGTTTTGGCTATACAATCAAATCTGATAATACTATACATAACTATATTCTAGTCGATCTCAAGTACAATAGGTAGAGCAAAGCGAAATATACAGAGTGCAGAACATAGTTCGCAGCATCATTGTGCACCTGTTCCAGGGGCGACATCGTTCGAATTTACAACTATATTATGAGTCACACTAACCAACAAACTGCAAAGAGTACCAGATTGGATGATGGTGCACTCAAAAGTTAAAGCAAACACAAAATCAACATTCTGTTCCAAATATAACATTGTGTAATCCTGTCTGTTGTGTTAATGTCACTTTGCTCTGGCTGTTTGTGCCTGTCATTATGGATATAAACAATAGTCCTTCCATCATTGCAACATGGCAAGTGAAGCTACAGCTTGTCCTCTGTGACAACCTTGAGGACTTTGGACTGCTTGTTCTCAGAACGATCAATTGTGTTGTGGGATGACTGACAGACCATATTGCATTTTCCTGCTGAGAGTAAACAGCAGATTCAGGCTCAATAAAGTGTCAATCTGCAACTCAACAAGGCTCGTACTTTCCACCAGGTGCTCTGGTTTCTCCCCACATGCCAGAGATTGCTGGTAGTACAATTTGACACTACAAATTATTCCTTAATGTAGGTAAGTGATGAAAGAGCCAGAGCTAAGATTAATGCGCATGTGAGAAGGAGAAAAGACTAGAGGATAAAGGAAGTGTAATGGAATTTCACTACTGGGACTCAACATTGAATCAATGGGATGTATTTCATCTTCCTGCACTGGAAAGAATAAGTAAAAAATTGTCATATGTTGTCTTAGTGAAGAGAGAAAAAGAATCAGATTTGTTAAAAGTTTAGAACATTGGCTCAAATTTCTAAAGCATTTTGTAGTGAATAGAAGGAGAGGAAATTATTTGCTACTACATGAAAGTGTCCATTTGAAGATTGAATCTAAAAATGGCATTTAAAAAAATATCTACTGCTGTGTTTGATAACTGTCAGTAAAATATATTTTGTGTAATCTCAAATAATTTGTGTTTTTAAGGGGATATTCAAAATGGCTGCAAGCTGATCAGAAATCGTTCTGAATGCAGGGATATGGAATGGTATACATATACATGTGTTCTGGGCTTTCATGTATTTGGTAGGTTTATTCTATCAGATATTATTGCTATACACTTTCAGTTTGTAGGTTTTGGTGCATGTTGTATATATGTAAATAATAGTGCAAAATATGTAAATTTAAAGCTGCAAATTATATTTTTATCTGAACAAAATTGTTTTCTCTTCAAAGGTAATGAATGCAATAATTCCAAATAGAGGAAGTGGCTGACATAGGGCCTGGTTGTGTATAACAGACACAATCAGCTGTACAATTAAAGTGGGAGATAGTTAATTTTTGCTTATACTAATGCATGTACTAATAAAGTTAATGCTTCAACCATTATGAGTGGAACAATGATATCATACTCTTTCTATAAACAGTTTTTTAAAATTCAATTCTATATTGTAAAATCATTACTCCCCTCGCCTTGAGTAATGACAAGATCTCTGTTAATTGCTCAGAAGAATTAGATCAGATAAATGCTACCATTTGCATGTTGACTTTAAAGATTACACACTTGAGGTAAACTTCACTTGAGGTAAATTGAAATTATTAAATGTTGATAAATTAATATGTTAAATTCTTAGTTTCTAATATAGCTATTAAGTGAACGATGAAGCATGACAGTGAAACAACAGCAGACAGCAAGAATTGTAATGTCTGTAAATATTTGCAGAAACTATGGTCCTCACACATATCAGAGTCCTTGGTCACTGGCTGTAAAGCAGCAACTCTACTGATGTGCCACTGTTGCACCCTATGTACTAATAGACTCGAGGAACAATCTCTGAACATTGTTATTCTGAAGTAATATAAAATATATTCAATTAATTCTTGGTGGCATTTATTTCTAAATTGCTTGTGTTTGACACATCAGATAAGAAAAGGAAATGGTGCAAAATCATTTGCAAAGAATGGTACCCCTTTTAATGAACAGTGTGCTGCCAAAATGTAATAAAGTGATGTTTCTCAGAACAATATTTTATATTTATATCAGCATATTTTCAAATTTTATACTAACAACATTCAAAATTAAGTGCTGGGTCAGCTGCTATGAAATTTAAATCAGTTTTATAATTTGATGGCAGTTCTATGGCATAATGGCAGTTCTATCACACAGGTTCAATGCAGCTGGCAGTAGTCTGAAAAGAGAACATGATGGCTTGGTGTGGATGCCCATATCAGCCCGCATTTTTTCATCTCATTGGTTTCTTGTCATGTGAATACCTTTGGGTGACTGTTCAGAACATCTTAGCCGTGCCTAATGTCATTTGACATTTCCATGCATGTATACCATATAACAAGGATAGCAATGAATAGGAAGGAGTTCTAAATGCATTGTCCCTTGCTCCCTGACGTTAAGGCCACTTGACCAATAATGAATTTGCTCAGTGCCTAAATGAGTGAGCATGGATTAAACATCCTTACACATTTAACAAAATAAGGTACATTGAGTTAATTTTCACCACAATCTTGTTTACTTGTTGCCGTAGTTTTAGTGTAGGTGTTAAATCCATGAAAATAGCAGAAAAGTCATTTTCTGATTTTTTTTCCTCATTAATATTTTTATCTTGAATTAATATTCCAATAATTCACTGTTTGCCAACAATGCCCAGAACCGCAACGGAACACTGTGTAGATGTCAAGTTGTATATATTCTAAATACTTGATTCAGTGATAAGGCTTTAACTTGTAGCATACTCTCAAGGTTTTGGACATAGATAAAAATATATAGAACTAGACTACACTTCTTCCCACCCTGCGTCCTGTACAGACTCTTACCACGTACTCCCTATTACCCTGTCTATGCTGCATCTGTGCCCAGGATGTGGTTTTCCATACTAGATCATCAGAGATGTCTTCATTCTTTAGGAAACGGGGGTTCCCCTCTTCCATTATAGATGAGGCTCTCACTAGGGTCTCCTCGACATAATGCAGCTCCACTCTTGCTCCCCCTTCCCCTTCCCCATTCGCAACAAGGACAGAGTCTCCCTGGTCCTCACCTTCCACCCCATCAGCCGTCGCATACAGTATATAATCCTTCAACGCTTTCGCCATCTCCAACGGGATCCCACTACTGGCCACATCATCCCATCTTCATTCCTTTCTGCTTTCCGCAGAGACCGTTCCCTCTGCAACTCCCTGGTCAACTTGTCCCTACCTACCCAAACCACTCCCTCCCCAGGTACTTCCCCTGCAACCACAGGAAATGCAGCACCTGTCCCTTTACCCCCCTCAACTCCATCCAAGGATCTTAACAGTCTTTTCAGGTGAGGCAGAGGTTCACTTACACTTTGTCCAACCTCATCTACTGTACCCGCTGTCCCAGGTGTTAACTTCTGTACATCGGCAAGACCATGCGCCGGCTAGGTGATCGTTTCGCTGAACACATCCGCTGATTCCTCCTTAACCTACCTGATCTCCCGGTTGCTCAACACTAATTCCCCCTCCCATTCCCAATCTGGCATTTCTGTTCTGGGCCTCGTCCATTGTCAGAGTGAGGCCCAGCGTAAATTGGAGGAATTTGCTTGGGCCCAGCGGTATTTGCTTGGGCCCAGCGGTATGAACATTGACTTCTCTAACTTCAAATAGTCCTTGCTTTCCCCCTCTCTCCATCCTCTCCCCCTTCCCAGTTCTCCCACATCTTACTGTCTCCAACTACATTCTATCACTGTCCCGCCTTCTCCCCTGACATCATTCTGAAGAAGGGTCTCGACCCGAAAAGTCACCCATCCCTTCTCTCCAGAGATTCCTCCTCTCCCGCTGAGTTACTCCAGCATTTTGTGTCTACCCTCCAAATATATAGAATACAGGTCTGAACAAGCTGAATGCATTATTTCTGTAGCTTTAGTTCTGATCATTACCAACCTTAGTTATTCTGCTTTGTAGCTCATTTCCCTTGCCCTTTACTATTTTACTTGTTCAGTCAAGTGTCTTAATTTTTTTTTTTAAATAATGTCTTTATGGATTTTGCATTAATTACAGTTTTTGGCAGAAAATTACTAATGCCAGCCACCCTCTAATTGGTGCACGAGATAGATAGCAAAGGAAACAAGAATTAAACTAGTCAATCCCCAGTCGGCCATCAAGGAAGGAATTAGCAGCACTCATTGATTTAGTTGAACAGTACTGTATATGTCTGATAAACTAAGCTGTTCAATTCTGTTCACATCGCTCCTTAAGATTTACAAGGCTCATCTTGGCTTACAGCATTGAATTTGTAAACAATGTTTATCACTGCTCATAAAAAAAAAATACCCAAAAGTGATTTGGTTCTATTTTCATGCCTTATTGACTTCTGCAATGTGAACATCTTAAGAACATTTGATCATTCATGAAAAAAATTGTTCATTCTTTATTGTGTTTACTTTCAGTGTGCCAGGTAACAAGTTAAATGTATTTTTACTTCTTTCTAAAACTACAGCCATTTGTCAAATGGAAACAGCTTGAATAGACATTTTTTTTAATTTAATTTCTTGCAGGAGTATGGCCTGAAGGCTCGGATGGCACCGATATCAATGCACTTTGCAGATCGCACAACCAAAAAGTGGTGGCTGTTGCTGATGATTTCTGCAAAGTTCATATCTTTCTTTACCCCATCTCTAAGCCTAAGGTGAATGAGGTTTTATTTGCAAAATTAATCTTTACAAGCTAAAAGTTACATACACCATTGCAGAATCAAAATCAGAACCCAAATCCATTGACCAACTATCACAAAAAGCCATCACCTAAACAGCAGTCTGAACAAGGGTCCTGACCTGAAATGTCACCTCTTCATGTTCTCCAGTGGTGCTGCATTGAGTTAGTCCAGCACTTTGCATCTTTTTTTTGTTAGCCGGCTTCTGCAGTTTCTAGTGTCTACCTAAACCATATTGCCGCACTGATTTTTTAAATAGGTAGATTCATAGAGTCATACAACACGTAAACAGGCCCTATGGCATAACTCATTTATGGTGGCCAAGATGTCTCATTTAAGCTAGTCACAATTGTCCACATTTAGCCCACATGTCCAAATGTATTTTATTATGCCTGCCTCAACCTTTTCCATACACCCACCACCTTCTGTGTGAAATGTTGCCCCTCAGGTTGCTATCAAATCTTGCCTCTCTCATCTTAAAACTACGCCTTGTAGTTCTTAATTCCCCTACCATAGGAAAAAGACTGTTCATTTATCCCATCTACTCCCCTCCTGATTTTATACACTTCTATACAATCAGCCCTCAGCCTCCTGCACTCAAAATAATTAAATCCTAGCCTACCCAAACTCTCCCAATAACTCAGGCCTTTGATCCAAGGCAACATCCTAAATAGGAAAATACATCATTTTTTTAAGATCTACATCGGAGACAGCCGTGTTCCCCAGGTGTCAGTATAGAGACCACTTGTTTGCATTGTCATAAATGATTTGCATACTGCAATTGAGAGTACAACATCTCAATGTTCCAATGAAAACACATTTGGAGATGTAACTAATGGTGAGGGTGATACCACTCGTCAGATCTGACAGATTCTGGGAATCCATACATTTGAATATCATGGTTAGGAAGGAAAAGATCAGAAGTTTTAAATTATTTGGTTGAGTTGTGTGTTAATTTTATAACATGTACTCATCTTTAATTATTTGCAGATAATTTTCATAGTTATTAGAAATCCCAAGATGTAAAAAGCCATATCTTTTGACATTAGTTGCAGCCCCAAACCTAATTTCACCTCCTTCCCAAGTAGCCCATGACAGTCCCAGTTCAGGACCAATGTTGTTAACCACCAGTTTACACCATGCTGGCTGCCTCTTTGGTGGCACATCAAATGTCCCTGCACATCTGACCCAGGCTAATTGCAAGTAGGCTAGCACTGTGAATGGCGGGCTACATGCAACACAATTTGACACAATCATAAATTATCAATGTGTTGTCCTATATTTCCTAATCCCTTATTTAAAATCTAGCTGTAGGATCCAAGTATAAACCTTACACTTACCGGGACTTTGTATTGTGTTATCTCCAGGCTCCAAGTCATGTTTACAGTGCACACAGTAGTCATGTGACCAACGTTAGCTTCACCTACAACGATGGCCATTTGATTTCGACGGGAGGAAAAGATACTAGCATCATACAATGGAGAATGTGGAGAGCAGCCGAAAAAGTACCTCTTCCATCAAACGAAAGCAACCCGGAGCAAAGTTGCTCACCACCTCCAGCTGCAAGTCCAACAGAAAATTTGCCAGTGTCTTAAAACTTCAAACCTGTAGGAAATTCTTGGCTTATTTTCTGAGGAATAGTCGCCGGGCATTGTGAATAGGGATGCTGGATTTGTTTCATTCTGGTCTAATCATCTGTGGAAAGGATGGAATGATTCCCAAGGGCTTCATTTGAAAGTGCCAAGTGAATTTAATGACTGGCCAAAGTTCTTCTTGGGAAGAAATTCCAACAGTTATAATACATTTTAGACACCAGTTAATTATATAAAATCAGAAGTTATTGTAAATACTGGAAAAAAACACTTCTGCGGTTGGGGTATGCTGAGTTTGCTTTGTATTATGAAGCATTTTTTTCCAAGTTGAATTTAAATGATTACGTAACAAATAACACTAACTGTTAAATTCAGTCAGGATGAACTCATTTTACCAGGTCTGCATGTGGTCAAGAATTATGAATGAGGTTGATTAAAGCGGAGTGTTCTGGTAAACTATGACTGCCAAGATTATGGCACTGCCTTCTTGAATACTGAATATACAATGTCTCTGCATCACTTCTGTCTGATGATCATGTCGACATTTTTGTGATCTCAGATTTGAAATAGGCTTATTTGCATTTGATTTTCAGATGAATTAAACTATACCTCGTGAAGTGGTCTCAAGTCTACACATATCTTCTAATTCTATTTTTTTAATTTAACATTAATTTCCAGTAGCAGACCTGTGTTAGAAGCAGTCACATCATCTAAACTAAACTCAACCCTTTGAAATACCTTTTAGATTTTTGTTGAAGTGCAAACTGCCTGATTGTTTACTCCTTTCTAGACTGGTTGTGTTTGCGAAATTTGTACTTTTTCCTACTTCATCATGAACTATACGATCCACCAGTTTCCCGCCAGTCATTGTGTATTAATTCTGGCCATGGTCATTCATTGAACAACATGGCATTTAGCGTATCCTATCAGGATATCAAAGTGTAGATTAGTTTTCTGTTTTCTGGTGATTTTTCTTTGTTTTCAAGCCTACAGAATTGCATTTGAAACATGAGGGGAAAGCAATCACTGACAATATGCAAGGGAAAGTGTCCAATTAGATTATTTATAATTTGATTTGCATAGTGTAAACTAAATCTTTTATTACATACGTTGATTCAATGCTTTAGATTTATGGAAAAGTCATAGCTAGTAATTCTAGGTGTTGTTAAGTGTGCTTAAGTCTTAAGTGTGAAATCAAGTGTTTACCAGATCGTGCCATTCCAAAGTGGATCAGAACTGTCATTCCCTTTGAATCTGTACTCAGGATAATCTAATTACCAGGCATTGAGCAATTGCTGATCCAGGGCAAGTGCCTAGATGGGCTCGAAAATATGTGAAGTCCTTTATTTCATAATAGGTGCTATCTGGGGATGCTTTTGACATGCAAAAGCCTTACAGCTACCAACTGAAAGTATAACAACAAATTGATGCATCGGTCTGCAATAACTTAGGGAATTTAATATGGAAAATATGTTGCTGTATTAAAACAAAATTGATTGTAAGGGAAATATAAATGACCAAGGATTTTCCAATGTGTTGATATTAGAATTGTTTTCATGCATTCCTGAAAATGGCATAAGAATTGATGAAAAATAAATAAGTGATCAGAGTGAAAATTCACCTGTGTTTGACTTTTCAATGCTATACTATTAAATCAGCTCTTTTTTATTAATATAAGTTAGTAAGGGAACAATTACCATACATCCAAATTTATACGTGTATGCCAGTAGAGAATCATATTTTCCAACCAGGGTTGTCCATTTCTTAAGTGATTCATTATGTAATTTATACCTAGTCTTACCCCCCCCCCCCCCCCCCCCCCCCCATTTCAGGGCACCATAATGTTTGGGACACAGCAATGTCATGTAAATGAAAGTAGTCATGTTTAGTGTTTTGTTGCATATCCTTTGCGTGTAATGACTGCTTGAAGTCTGCGATTCATGGACATCACCAGTTGCTGGGTGTCTTCTCTAGCGATGCTCTGCCAGGCCTGTATTGCAGCCATCTTTAACTTATGCTTGTTTTGGGAGCTAGTCCTCTTCAGTTTTCTCTTCCGCATATAAAAGGCATGCTCAATTGGGTTCAGATCGGGTGATTGACTTGGCCATTCAGGAATTGACCATGTTTTAGCTTTAAAAAACCCCTTTGCTTTAGCAGTATGTTTGGGATCATTGTCTTACTGTAGAATGAACCGCCGGCCAACGCGTTTTGAGGCATTTGTTTGAACTTGAGCAGATAGGATGGGTCTACACACTTCAGAACTCATTATGCTACTACCATCAGCAGTTGTATCATCAATGAAGATAAGTAAGCTGTACTCTGATATAGGAATCTTCATCTCATCTGTCCCCAAGACCTTTTTTCCAGAACTATGGTTGCTCTATTAAGTACTTCTTGGCAAACTAACCTGGTCATCTTATTTTTGTGGCTAACCAGTGGTTTGCATTTTGCAGTGTAGGCTCTGTATTTCTGTTCATGATGTCTACTGCGGACAGTGGTCATTGACAAATCCACACCTGACTCCTGAAGTTCAGAAGTCCAAGAAGTCCAGATATGACCTTGGTAAGGCCATCAAAAAGGCCAAAAGGGAGTTCTGCTCCAAGCTGGAGGATGAGACAGATATTCGGCAGCTGTGGCGGGGTCTGAACGCAATCACCTCTTACAAGGCGAAACCAGGAGGCAGCTCGGATGTCGGCGATACATCACTCCCTGATGAGCTCAATGCATTTTACGCACGCTTTGTTAGGGAGAACACCGATGTGCCTTCCCGAACCCCTATTCGCTGTGATGGTATTTCAGTCTCAGTCACAGAGGCCGACGTCAGGAAATCCTTCAGAGGGGTGAACCCTCGAAAAGCGTCTGGACCTGATAGCATACCTGGTCGTGTCCTAAAAACCTGTGCGGACCAACTGGCTGGAGTTTTTACGGACATTTTCAACCTGTCACTTCTGAGGTCTGAGGTTCCCACCTGCTTCAAAAGGGCATCAATAATACCAGTGCCCAAGAAGAGCAAGGTGACGTGCCTCAATGACTATCGACCTGTGGCACTAACGCCTGTGGTGATGAAGTGCTTCGAGAGGTTGATCATGGCGCAAATCAACTCCTACCTCGACAAAAACCTGGACCCACTGCAGTTTGCTTACCGCCACAACAGATCAACGGTAGACAAGATCTCATTGGCTCTCCACTCCGCTCTGGACCACTTGGACAACAAAAACTGATATGTCAGACTGTTATTCATTGACTACAGCTCGGCATTTAACACAATCATGCCCTCCAAGCTAGTTACCAAACTCGCAGAACTGAGTCTCCGCGCATCCCTCTGCAATTGGATCCTCGACTTCCTCATTCACAGACCACAGTCTGTTAGTATTGGTGGAAATGTGTCAGACTCGATAACAATCAGCACGGGAGCACCTCAAGGCTGCATTCTCAGTCCCCGGCTGTACTCACTCTATACTCATGACTGCGTAGCCGGGCATAGTGCGAACTCCATCATCAAATTCGCTGACGACACCACTGTTGTGGGACGTATCACTGATGGGATGAGTCGGAGCATAGAAGAGAGATCGAGCAACTGTCCATATGGTGCCAGCACAACAACCTGGCCCTCAACACCAGCAAAACCCAAGGAACTGATTGTTGACTTTGGAAGAAGTAGGATGGGGACCCACAGTCCTGTTTATATCAACGGGTCGATGGTTGAAAGGGTCAAGAGCTTCAAATTCCTTGGCGTGCACATCTGTGAAGATTTTTCCTGGTCCGAGAACATAGATGCAATTATTAAGAAATCTCATCAGCGCCTCTACTTCCTGAGAAGATTACAGAGAGTTGGTCTGTCAAGGAGGACTCTCTCTAACTTCTACAGGTGCACAGTAGAGAGCTTGCTGACCGGTTGCATCGTGGCTTGGTTCGGCAATTTGAGGTCCTGGAGAGCAAAAGACTACAAAAAGTAGTAAACACTGCCCAGTCCATCATCGACTCTGACCTTCCTTCCATCGAGGGGATTTATCGCAGTCGCTGCCTCAAAAAGGCTGGCAGCATCATCAAAGACCCACACCATCCTGGCCACACACTCATCTCCCTGCTACCTTCAGGTAGAAGGTTCAGGAGCCTGAAGACTGCAACAACCCGGTTTAGGAATAGCTACTTCCCCACAGCCATCAGGCTATTAAACTTGGCTCGGAACTCTGAACATTAATATGCCTCCATCTGTTATTTGCACTTTATTAATTTATTAATTCACGTGTGTATTTACGTATATAATTGTAGTCAATGCCTACTATGTTCTGTTGTGCTAAGCAAAGAAAGATGTTCATTGTCCTGTCAGGGACACATGACAATAAACTATTTTGACTTTTGACTTTGACTTTGAAGAGTGTTTCTGATCTGTTGGACAGGTGTTTGGGGATCTTTATTTATTATAGAGAGATTTCTTCTGTAATCAGCTGTGGAGGTCTTCCTTGGTCTGCCTGTCCCTTCGTGAATAGTAGGCTCAACAGTTCTCTCTTTCTTCTTAAAGATGTTCCAAACAGTTGAATTTGGTAAGCCTAAGGTTTGGCTGATGTCTCTAACAGTTTTATTCTTGTTTCTCAGTGTCATAATGGCTTCTTTGACTTTCATTGACACAACTTTGGTCCTCATGTTTATAAACAGCAATACAAGTTTCCAAAGGTGATGAAAAGACTGGGGAAAAGACTAGGTGCTAAGAGCTCTCTTATACCTGCATTAAGGAGGCATTTAAAGACACCTGAGCAATTACAAACGCCTGTAAAGCCATGTCACAAACATTATGGTGCCCTCAATTGGGACCATGCTTAAACACAGCTGTAATTTCTACATGGTGAAATGAAAATATATAAAAATACCCTTTAATAAAATCTGACAATGTGCACTTTAACCACATGTGTTTTTTCTATTACAAATCTCAAATTGTGGAGTACAGAGGCAAATAAATAAATTATGGGTCTTTGTTCCAAACATTACGGAGGGCACTGTATTAACTCAACAAAAATGAAGAAATTGCAGGTATACTTCTGAATACAAATAGTGTGTGCATTGGTTTGAACTTAATAACATTCTCATGAAATTACCTGCAATTACCTAGTAGAAATCACGTTTGTGTTATGGATCTGGTGCTCGGCTGGAGTGCATACATGCTATGGACATCTGAGTGGAAGAGCAAGACTAAGTTCATTATTCAGGTAGCAGCCAGGAACTGCTCTGTGGGGACGTTAAGCTGCTGTTCGTGGTGACAGCTCCTCATATGAAATGAGTATTTTATCACAATATGCAGTAACAGATATTGTAGATCATTTAAGATCCTGGGGATACTCACATTGAAGAGTTACTAGCTTGTATCCTTTTTGATAGGGGTGGTGAAGGTGAGAATCTTCTGAACACTAGAGTCAATGGTGCAGAAAACCTGTAGTGGAGATAAAGTTAAAGCATCCCAGATCAATTTGAAGGTGGTAGAAAATACCTCAACATGTCTCTTGGTTTGGTGGATTTCACCACTTTGGAGGATGGTGTTAGTTATGGAGCCCCACCCTCTGCTACCAGGTTGGTCACCATCATTCTCAACTGGATGGCCTGAGGTTACAACACTTTGACCCAAAACATTGGTTGAACAACTAATAGTCATAAAGCTTGGAAACGGGCTCTTTGGCCCAACTTGCCCACACCGACCAACATAACCCATCTACACTCGTTATAGACACAAAATCCTGGATTAACTCAGTGGGACGGCAACATCTCCAGAGAGACGGAATGCGTGATGTTTCGGGTCGAGACTCTTCTTTAGACTGAAGACATCTACAGTAGTCCCACCTGCCTGCATTTGGCCCATATCTCTCTAAACCCATCCTATCCATGCACCTGTATAATTGTTTCTTAAATGTTGCAATAGTACCTGCCTCAACTACCTCCTCCAGCAGCTCATTCCATAAACTCACCACCCTTTCTTTAAAAAAAGTTACCCCTCATGTTCCTATTAAATCTTCACCCCCCCCCCCCCCCCCCTCACCTTAAACCTATGTCCTCTGGTACTTGATTCCCCAACTCTGGGCAAGAGACTCCATGTACCTGATCTATTCCTCATGATTTTGTTCACATCTATAAGATCACCCAGGTGCATCAGCAAGGTGCAACTTGCAGAGAAATCCTGCTGCCTAATTCCTACAGATGGCCAAGACACACCTGACAGATCTCTTGTACAATTTCCTTCCAACTGAAATATTTGCAGATAGTAATAAAAGGTAATGCAGTTTTTGTATTCCACCCACTGTGCTCCAACTGAAGTAATACATCTATTTTCAAGCATGGTATTTTCAAAAGGATGTAATGGGTTTAAAAAACATCCATTGGAGAAATACTTAAATAATAAGAGGAGTGTGATACCAGAACAGACTAGAATAATTATAATTGTTTGCCTCGGGGGTATTTTGATCAGAGGAATTCCAATAGCTTAACAAAATGACATGGATTTAAAGGTGAGAGAGCTTCATGTGCACGTCTTCCAACCTCGTCTATTACATTTGGTGCTCTCAATGTAGCTTTGTCTACATCAATATGACCAAGCGCATACTAGTCAATGATCTTGCTGTCTGACATGGCATCCTGGCACTCCCAGTAACCAGCCTTTTTAATTCCCACACCTACCTTTCTTATCTTGGCTTCCTCTACTGCCATGTTGTGGCCAAACGTCAATCTGCCTGGTAGTTGACTATATAATGACGTGAGGATTGAATTTTTCAATTTATAGTCATAGAGCCCATCAGCGTACCTTGCCCATGACAAACAAGATTCTCCATCTAAGCTAGTCCCATTTGACTACATTTGGCCCATAATCACATTAAACATTTCCTACCTATGTACCTGTCCAAATGTGTTTTAAATAGTGTTATTGTACCTGCCTCAACTACTACTTCTGGCAGCTTTTCCATATACTCATCCTTTGAGTGAAAAAGTTGCCCATTAGGATTGTATTAAATCTCCCCTGTCACTCCATCTGTTGTGCATAGGTTAAATTATGTCCCCTAGTTCTTGATTCTCCTACCCTCGGAAAAGTAATCTGCATAGTTTAGAGATACTGTGTGGAAACAGACCCTTCGGCCCACCGAGTCTGCACCAACCAGTGATCACCCATAGACTAGCACCAATACTACACACTAGGGACAATTTACAGAAGCCAAATAACCTACAAACCTGTACGTCTTTGGAATGTAGCTCCCAGAGAAAACCCATGCGGTCACGTGGAGAATGTATAAACTCTATACAGACAGCACCCATAGTCAGGATCGAACTCGGGTCTCTGGTAATGTAGGGCAGCAACTCTACCACTGTGCCACCACGCCTTCTCCTACCTTAGGAAAAAGACGCTGTGCATTCACCCTATTTATTCTTGTGATTTTATAATCCACTATCAGATCACCATCCTGTATTCTAAGGAATAAAGTCCTAGTCTGACCTATCTCTTCCTATCTCTCCTTTAGCTCAGGCCCTCCAGTCCTGGCAACATCCTCGTAAATCTACTCTACACCCTTTCTAACTTAACAGCAGTTTTTCTTTGCCACTTCTTTAGCAACCCTTTTACCCATTTCTGACACTCTCCTCCCATTGGGTTTGCTATTCTCACCTCCCAACAACCCTCCCTTATTTAGTTCCATTCATTATTTTTTATTACATTCCATAAATTGAGACCTATGGCCATCTCCACTTATCGCCTCTGTTATTATCTCCATCCTTCCTGTTCCATCTCATTCCATTTGGTAATTAACCCTTTTCATCTGGTTCCAGCAATTGCTTACCAGTTTTTTCACCCAACCCCTCCCTGTCACCTCTTTCTAATACCTATCTTCCCTCTAATCTCAGTTCAAATGAAGTGCCTCAACTTGAAACGTATGCTGTCCGTTTCCCTCCACAGACTCTGCCTAACCTGTTGAGTTCCTCTAGCAGTTAATATTTCTTTTAATTCCAGATTTCAGCATCTGCAGTCTTGTGTCCCTAGATTTAAAGGAATTAGAAATACGTCGGCCCAGATATAAGGAGAATATATTTTGTATGTTATGATCAGGAATACAGCCCCTAAAAATATAGCAGAAACAGATTTAAGATGTTGTTATTCTTATTCTTTATTACTGTTATTTCAATGGCCAAGAAGAATTAGATGCACATTTAGCAAGGAAAATTTACGAGAAATGGGGGAAAAACTGGGATTTGCTGTTCTGACAAAACTAGGCCACAATTATACAATTCTATGTTATGAGATTCAATGAAAGCTGCACTTCTTCATTGTAAGCAAGTATTCTGTGTCAGACAGAGCACTGCTGTGATTACAAAGACTTGCTAAGATCTTGCTAATGGCGACACGGTGGTGCAATGATAGAGTTGCTGCCTTACAGCGCCAGAGACCCGGGTTCAATCCTGACTATGGATGCTTGTCTGTACGGAGTTTATACGTTCTCCCCGTGACCTGCGTGGGTTTTCTCCGGGATCTCCAGTTTCCTTGCACACTCCAAAGACGTGCAGGTTTGTAGGTTCATTGGCTCAGTATAATTCTAAATTGACCCTTGTGTGTGTAGGATAGTATAAGTTTCTGGGAATCGCTGGGCAGCACGGACTCGGTGGGCCGAAGGAGACTGTTTACGTGCTGTATTTCTAAAACTAAAAAACGAAATCTAACAATTCCATGTCAATTAGAGCCTATTGAAAATCCCCAGGCCCATTGCTCGGATACACAGGGAATCTTGCAGTTTGCAGATGCCCATTGAAAAGTAATTAACAAACACTTTGAACCAAGAGTTTAATAAGTTGTTGTGGTCATTATCATGTTCCAGCTTTCCTGAAGTCAAAAGTTTAGAGATACAGTACGGAAACAGGCCCTTGGGCCCACTGAGTCCATACCGACCAGCGATCCCCACTAACTCGCACTATCCTACACAAAAGGGACAATTTACAATTTTTACTGAAGACAAATTAACCTACAAACCTGTACGTCTTTGGAGAGTGGGGGAAAACTGGAGTACTCGGAGAACACCTACGCGGTCACGGGAGAATGTACAAGCTCCGTATAGACAGCACCCATAGTCAGGATTGAACCTGGGTCTCTGGCGCTGTACGGCAGCAACTCTACCGTTGCATCACTGTGCCGCCCTCAGCAAGATCCACACCCGGGCCTCTGGTGCTGTAAGGTAGTAACTCTACCCTGTCGCCCTTCATTGTTATATGCACTAGCACAATGAGGTACAGGTCTGATGAAAATCTTGCACGCAGAAGCATTACAGGCACATGGACTCAGACCACACAGAAAAACATAAATGATACATAAAAAAACAAATTCTGCAATACAATGAAGAGAAAAAGACTGTAAAAATAACAAGACAATAGTGCAAAACACAATTAGAAAACAAGTTTGGTAATGGAAGAGGTTTTCCATATTGTTTTCCGTATCAAGCAGCTTATGTAGATGCTTTCAAAGGTGGTGAGGACTGTTCCCTTTGATGGGCTGGGCTGAGCCCACCACTCTCTGAAGTCTCTTGTGTTCCTGTGCACTGGAATTGCCATACCAGGTCATGATGTAACCAGGCAGAATACTTTCTATAGTACGTCTGCAGAAGCTTGTTGGAGTTTTCGGAGACATGCCAAATGTATTTAAAACTGTGGGAAAGTAGACGCTCTGGCTGCCTTCTTTGTGATTACCGAGTCCAGGACAAATCAACCTAGATGTTAATGCCCAGAAATTTGAAGCTGCAACCCCTCTCCACTGTTGACCCAACAATGAAAACTGGAATGTGGTCTCCTGACTTCCCCTTTCGGAAGTCGATGGTTAGTTCTTTGGTTTTGTTGATGTTGAGCGAGAGATTGGTGTGGTGGCGCCAGGTGTTCTATCTCTGTCCTGTAAGTGATTCATCGCCACCTGTGATTGGGCCAATGTTTGTACCAGGCCATGATGCAACAAGTCTGCATACTCATAAGGGAAACACTGCTAAGTTCACTTTTTCTATCCTGGATGTCATTCAAAGTGTTGAACAACAGATCGCCCCATTAGATTATCTGCAAAATCTCATGTTAAAAACTAATTGAAATATTTCATAGGACAGGATGACATGTGATGTCTTTACTGGCTGTTGCTACTTATCTATGTGGCTTTCCAACACTTGGATTCATCTATATCTGTTAAATTAAATGCTATGTTGCAATGCCCTCTTCCTCCTCCTCCATCTGCCATTTCTACCCGCAGAAATAATTGACATTTGTAGGTATTAGTTCAAGCTTGTTTAATTTCTTAATTTTTTTAGTGCAGACATGTTGATTTTAGCTGTAAAAACAAATAATTTACTTGTGGCATTTAATTTCCGAGTTGGGTGTTCCAAGACAACGCCTTTATGATTAGAATTGAATATTATTTTTCATGCTATGATCTTGCATTACCATGAAATGCTGCAGGCTGTTATTTACATATCAAAATGCCTGCATCATTTGGAAAGGACGAAACATTAGGCCATAATTTCTACATTTATGAGTGTACAGTACATTGAAAGCTGAAGTCAATTTTTCCTTTCACAAAGGTTGTGCAGATCCAGAATATAGCATTAAATATGGCACCTCCTGGTAGGCTAATTAAAGATTAAAGCACATGGGATCCGCAGTTATTGGGTAAATTAAATTCAAAATTGGTTTGACCATGGATAGAAGGTAGCTGTGGAGATATGCTTTCCTGACCTGAGATTGTGTGGCCAGTGGTGTGCCATTGGGATCAGTGCTGGCATCTCCGTTGTTTGTAATATACATAAATGATTTGGACATAAATGTGGATAGGCTGATTAATAAGCTTGCAGTGGGCACAAACATTGGTGAAGTTGTGAATAGTGCATAAGATTGCCAAAGGATACAGCAAGATATAGATCAGAAATGGCATATGGATGCAGGCAAACATGTAGTGATGCACTCAGGGATGTCAGTGTGACTGGAAGTATCCTGTGAATGCAAGACCCTAAGAAGCATTGATGTTCTTGGGAACTTGGGATGCAAGTTCATAGTTATCTAATAGTGCAAGAAATGCAGAGTGGCAATGGAGTATGGCATGCTTGCCTTCATTGGTCAGGGGATTGAGCATGAAAGTCGGGAAGTCATTTTGCAGCTGTATAAAACTTTTGTTTGGCCACAGTTGGAGTATTGTGTGAATTTCTTGTCACCTCATTATAGGAAGGATGTTGAGGCTTTGGAGAGGGTGCAGAAGAGGCTCAACAGAATGCTGCCTGCATTTGAGGGTATGGGCTGTGAGGAGGGATTGGACAAACTTGGATTGATGATTAGCCCGAGAATGGTGTATAGCACAGTTTGCTTCATCTGATATACAGTAAATCCTCGATGGTGTCTGATATTGCCGATTGACCACTATAATTGAGTAAGGTATTACCATTGTATAAGTGGTAGAAACAAAGGCCCTGTCCCACTGTACGCGTTCATTCAAGTGCTCTCCCGAGTTAAAAAAAAAATCAAACTCGTGGTAAGCACGTAGAATGAACGTAGCAGGTACGTCAGAGCTCGGGGATGTCTCTTAGCGGCTTGTAACGCTAACGGCAGGTACTCAGGAAACGCGGTAAGCTCGGGGAGACCCGTGAAGATTTTTCAATATGTTTTCAGTAAAACTGAGGTGCCACTTACCAGTAGCCTACTAACCACTCAACACTCACATCCTTGCATTGTGGAAGGAAACTGGAGAACCCAGGAGCAACCAGCATTGTAATACAAAGAACATGCAAACTCCACACAGGCAGGAGCCGAGGTCAACAATAAACCTGGATCTCTGTTGCTGCGAAGCAGTAGCTTTACTCGTGGCACCTGTGCACTGCCCTGCATTATCAAATCACCCAGCACATAAAAAAGATAATCATATTGCGCAAGCGTATCCTCTTCACTTTGGCATCTACAGAATCAAATACACAGGACAAGGTGTTAAGAAGTCCCTTGTGCCTGTAGGTGGGGAGCATTTCACGACATTCGTTGATTGTTGAGAGTGGCAGACGCTCAACATCGGGGGGGGGGGGGGGGGATACGTATACGTATATCTTGGCCTGGGTAACCTTCAGGACAGTTGGGCACAGGACACATCATCAGTAGTGTACCCTTGCATCACTGGGTGTTTCGGCCTTTTAACACTAAAAAATATGGAACGCTTCACGAATTTGCGTGTCATCCTTGCGCAGGGGCCATGCTAATCTTCTCTGTATCGTTCCAATTTTAGTATATGTGCTGCCGAAGCGAGCACAATGAAATTACAAAAGAAAGCAATTCTAGTGTAACCAATGGAACAGCGCATGTTAACGATCTCATTATCAACATGATAATAAAACCTTAAGTAACAGATGTGTGCCTAATGTGCATAACTGTAGAGAATCAATTAATTTGATTTCAAGTTGTAATTGGTTGCATTTATGAAATGAAAACAGCAGGAAAAAGTCAACTCAAATTATTTTCTCATTGTCTGAAGCGCAGTCCGATTCTTGGTCTGTCTTCATTACTTGTGTACCTGAGTTCACATTTTCTCTGGCAAGAACATAATTTCCCAATCTAAGTTGTCCAGGTGAAGAGCTGGAGATCAGAAAAGCCAGATAACCATAAAATATGTGGAAAAATAACAAGTTGATTACAGACTATGCCCCTTCATATTTTAGTCAACTGTAAGTTCTGTCAGCAGAAGCTTACAAGATTTATTGGGCAAGAATAATGTACGGGCAGGCCTTTCAGTCCAACATGATGGTGTGATCACAGTTTGTGTAGTTGGAGCAAAAATCTTTCACGTAACTCTGCTGTGTATGTACACGTGAAGTTCCAAGCGTTTTGAATCAAAACCAAGTTTTGCCTACGTCAACGTACCAGAAAGAAATGCGCTCAGAACAGGACAAAGAATTTACAGCATTGAAACCGACCCTTCTGACCAATGAAATATGACAGGGTTTTTTAGTATAAATGCAGTGGTTTCAATGTTGTGAGATGAATTTTCCTTCATCAAACCCCACCAAAATTCCCTTCAATTTTCTTTTCTCCCTCACTTGCTTATCCAGTTTCCCCTGAAATGCAGCAATGGTATTTCCTCCAGCTACTTAACACATTTCACATTCTAACCCTTTCTGTAAAAAAAACCTCCTATATTTTTTATTGCATTTATTACTTGAGGCTGAATTCAAGATCGCTACCTTTGAACACTATGTCAAGTTTACTTAGACAAGCCCTTTCATGACGTGTCTATCCAATCACACATTGCCAGAGCAAAGATTATTAAACTTGCCTATTAGTCATAACCTTACAGGTCAGATATCATTCACGTAAATTTTCTGTTCACATTCTCCAACGCTATAATATTTATTTTTCAATATGGAGATCAGAATTATGCATAATCTCTGAACTATAGTCTAATAACCAATATTAATTTATTTCCTTTGGAATTCCATTTCTCAAGAAATGATCCTCAATGCTTCAAAGTGAATGGCAGAAATATATTGTATTACTCAATACTTTAGTACACCCTGGGAAAGAAGGTAACGTAAAACCCGGTTGATGAAAGTGAGTAGGTTCTTTTTGTGTGGGTCGTATATGGTGCTAAATCTGTTCATAGTCTTCAGTGTGTATGATGTGTTAATGCACTAAAGTCACTAAGGCACTGAGGACATCAAGTTTAGATGTTCTTTGCAAATCTGTGCCACCAAACAGTCACAGAAGCAAGATTTAATTGGACTGTTAAGGCCTGTCTCCGTGTTGTTGTGTCCAAAGCACGTATTTTCTTCCAGGTGGGTCTTCCCACCACTGAATCTCAGCATTGATCAATCCTCCTTGACCTCTGCATTATCTTCAACCTTGCCTCCTTCTGCTTTTGGCCACAACTGCCCACCTAGTCCCAACATGTCCCCTAACATCCAAAAGCCCCTTCCTCATCAATTCACGTCTGACATTCATGATCCCATCCCTGGCATCTCTCAAACATCTCCACTGCCACCATGGGCCTTGTGTAATGGAAAGCTGTGGTGTGGAGGTGTGGGGAAACAGTGCACAGGCTGGGCACGTGCACTTGGCTGGGGTAACATCCCTTCTGACTTTTAAAGTGTGGAAGAATGCATTGGGATGCCAAGCGACATTTAGTAAATGCAAGTTCCTTGCTCTAATAGGTATAACATATGCCCCTTCTTATATTATTCTTGTTTTCTATGTTTAATTATTCAAAGACATT
This sequence comes from Raja brachyura, assembly GCA_963514005.1. Next base: position 48,977,237 of record OY740788.1, read on the forward strand.
GATTTAACTTTGCAGTTGTGACTGAACTTGCTTTTTGTCCAAACTGTGCTGGCTCTAACTTTCATACTTAAAATATGTAAAACCTTTCCAGGAAAATTGATTTTTAGCCTGAAAGACAGCAGGTTCCAAGATGCCATCAAAACGCACCAAATAAATGTCAAAAATCTACATTTTCACGTCAGGGGAGACAGACTCAGCTAGAACATAAATCTGATGCTTGTAATAAAAATGCTTGAATGTTGGGGTTGAACCACAAAAGTTATGGCAGGCTCATGTCCAGCTGCACTTTCAATACTGTGTGCTGGCCTCAGGCCCAAATTCCAGGCTGGTTTTAAGTTCAGCCCCATCGGAGCCTCATCAGTTTAGTTGGTTGTTCTTGGTTGGCACACATGTGCAAGTGTCCCATGGCTCTATTTAAAAAATAGAGTAGTTAATTCCCAACATCCTGGCCAATGTTGCTGCCTGTACCAGTGCCACCGTAATCAGATTAACTGGTCATTCATCTCAGAGTTAATTCCGTACCCCTACCATGTACAAACTATTTGCTGTACAAATGAATTTACTGCAAGTGGCTTGGATCGAGGAGTGACAAGATGAAAACTTATTATTTTCCACTATTCATCTAGTTCAGGTCAAAACCTGCTTATAATCAGAGCTATTTTTTTTTAAACCTAACAAACGAAGGTGATATTAGAGCAGGTGATTTTAAAAAATAATGTTAGCCTATATCTCCCTTGATTTCTTGCAAAAGATGAGTACTAGCAAGAATTTGCAAACCAAAGACATTTCAAAGATATTTTCAAAGATAGCAAACCACCAACATCGATGTTAGTCCTCAGCCAAATGGAAATGTGCAGTTCACACATTCTGCATGGGATAGAGATGGTGCTCGTTCCAAAATCTTATTGCAGAGGCAACTCCCTGCAATGTCTGCATCATACTTTAGTGTAAGCTACTTCCTGAACTGCAGGAACCGTAGCCTTCTATGCAAGAAAGGCAGGTGCGTGCTTGGCCTTTATCATTTGTGTTAGTAACGCCAACATGGTGGGGTGGGGGGAGATGCTTCACAAGTCTGCATTCTGTCAGTGAGTACTGCTAAACACTTCAACAAAATGCCAAATATTCTTCTGGACAGGAGCATTTCATTTATCTGAACATTGTGTGCTCAAAAATCCAGGGAGCATCAGAAATATGAAATAGAAGATATTTCCATATTTTGAACCCAGTGTCGATATCAATCAGTGTGCAGAAGAGACTGCATACTTTCTATCTAATCCCCACTGTGGGGTATAACGGCCCTGATTTCTGAAGTACACATTTCTATTTCACCACAATGATATTTTGATTTCCACCAGATGTCATTCTTTAATATTAGGTTCTGGACAAGTTCATATTGTAGTTTTCTATTTTACCGGGAAACGGGTTAAATCTGCTCAAGTGTTTATGACCCCCAGGGAAGGGAGAGCGAGTTTTTCATCTTGTGAAGCAGTTCTGGATCCAAATCCCCAGATGCGAAAGGACAACAAGTACTTCCCGTAAACATCCATCCTCCAACATTTTTGAACATTTCAAGTCAAACTTACATTGATCTTCAAACGCTTGGGACACCACTCACTCTTTTTTTATAATACTTTATATAGCACATTAAAAGCTTTCGTTTGTCAGATGTCTGTGACCACATTTAAGATTTGCAACACTCCATTATAACATATGGATATGAGAATGGCCAGTATATCTACAACTTTATATTGGAGCAAAAACTGTGTCACACTCAACTGGAGCACGCGTTTGCATTGCAATTGCTTGTACTTGGAGTTCCCATTAAAAAGAATATGAAGCTAAAGGTTTGGAATGTAATAAACAGTGAATGCAAAATATACGCATTAGGTCAAAGACATGTAGAAGGTTATGTACACAGAATGATTACTATGTTGGATTGTGACTGACCGATTGCAGTTCAAGACTCTCTGATCTTAGACACCACCTCGGGCTGTTCCTTTGCACCTCCTAATGTAAAGTTGGGGAGCAAAAATCCAGAGGCCTTGAATCAAGTTATCTGTAGTCACAAAGCATATGCTAATAAATTGCAGAGAGTTGTGGATGTTTTCCAGTCAATCACACGCCAGATCCCCCACCATTGACTCCATCTACACTTCATACTGCCTTGCAAAAACAGCAAACACAATCAAAGAATGATCCCAGTCATTCTTTTTTCTCCGTGCTCGTGTCGAGCAGAAGATACAGGAGTTTGAAAGTACGCACTGCCAGATGTAGGAACAGTTTCTTCCCCTCTGTTACCAGGCTTTTGAATGGTCCTTCAATAAGCTAGGGTATTGTCCGCTTCACCACTACCCCTTTGCGGACATTGGACTTTGTCTATGGAATTAGTGCGCAACAATGCTTCTTCTTCCTCATGTCCGGCCATCTTCTATATCACATCTTTCCGGTCGGTCAGTGATGCTTGACGGTTGGTGGTTGCAGCATTGGCTACTACAGTCAGTCACTGTGGTACAGTTTCTGTCGTCAGCATTGCCCGGGATGCGCAACAATGCTGAGAACTATATTCTGCACTCTTTATCTTCCCCTTTGCTCTACCTCTTGTACTTGAGCGTGTCTTGATTGTATTTATGTATAGTAATACCCGATTTGATTGGATATCATGCAAAACAAAGCTTTTCATTATACCTCTGTACGCATGTCAATGATAAACTTAAACCCAATAAAGAGGGAAAAAATAATCAGATGTTGGCAAAATCAAAGCTTTGTTAGAACACCCAATCAGGAACAGGTGGATGTAACGTTGTGCAATTTTTATACATCAACAAAAGCAATGTTATGATGAAAATTAATAATCCATAAAGTCGTTGGAATTTTTCACTTGATTAGATTTCAGAGCATTCTTGTTTCCATCCAATTTAATGATATTTTTGCAATGAAATCCTGTTCTCAGGGGAATATTCTAATAAATCTAGTTGCCAAGCTAGACAACTCAGAGGTTGAATAGGTTCAAAAAAGCTGACATTATCACCACAAGACTAAGAGTACTCTGAGAGAAAATGAAGTCATAGTCATCATCTTATAGGTCATGGACTGCGTCATCAAAGTCATGGACTGCGTCATCATGGAAATGGTAAAAGGGGACTTAGAAATTCAGAGCAACCCAGGGCATTGCCTGCAGCCCATGCGCTGTTCATGGATTACTCTACTTGACGAAGGGGAATCTCCATCCTGCTAGACCTGGTCCACTCCTATCAGTGGAGTTTGCATGTTCTCCCTGTGACTGTGTGGGTTTCCTCCGGGTTATTTCCATATCTCAAAGTCATGCGTGATTGTAGGTTAATTGGCCTCTGTGACTTGGCCCACGTGTAGAAGGAGTTGATAAGAAAGTGGGATAACGTAGGATTAGTAAGAATGGGCGAACAATTGATTGCGTGGACCTTGTGAGCTAAAAGGTCTGTTTCCATGCTGTATTAGTAAACTCAACTCAACGAAACTCAATTAAGCACAACTATACTCAACTATACTCAGCTAAACTCAACTCTAGTTACTATAAACAGAACTCGTCAACTTAGCTAAACACTGTGATCCCTATGAAAATAGACTGACTCCTGGGGGGAGCAGGAACTGCCTGAAATGAATGATGTGATGATAGTGTAATTTTGTTCATTAGAGCAAAACATAATGTTGTGAATCATAAACGGAACAGTCAATGGTGCAAAGGGAAAATGTATGTCAATTTTTCATAAACAGAGGAATTATGGTGTAACAACAATGCACTTTGGGCCCCCTACCTAAGTAGGAGAAGGGGGACCATCATCAAATACCATCCCATTGTGGATCTCCAGCCTATTTCCTCAGTGTCTCATTGGTAAAGCTACATTGGTTAATTAGCCAGTTAATTAGCTTTGTTTATTGCCACGTGTACCGAGGTACAGTGAAAACCTTTTTGTTGCATGCTATCCAGGCAGGGGAAGGACTATACACGATTACAATTGAGCTGCCCATAGTGTAAATAACAATAATACAGGAGAAAGGGAACATCGTTTAGTGCAAGATAAAGTCTAGTGAAGACCGATTAAAGATAGTCCGAGTGTCTCCAATGAGGTAGATGGTAGCTCAGACAGCTCTCTAGTTTTGGTAGGATGGTTCAGTTGCCTAATAGCACCTGGATAGAAACTGTCCCTGAATCTAGAGGTGTTCATTTTCACACTTCTGTAACTGTTGCCTAATGGGAGAGGAGCTATTGGGGTGAGACTTGTCCTTGATTGTGCTGGTGGCCTTCCTGAGGCATTCACAATTCTCTGCAATTTATTGCGGTCTTAGATGGAGCTGTTCCCAAACCATGTTGTGATGCATCCTGATAAAATGGTTTCTACGGCACACCTGTAGATGTTGGTGAGAGCTGTTGGGGGCGGTCGCACTTCCGAAGACTTCTAAAGAAAAGGATGCATTGGTGTGCTTTCCTGGTCATTGCTTCAATGTAGATGGTCCAAGATAAGTTGGTGTGAAGCAGAGCATCCTCAGGGTTTACATGTAACCTGATGATGCTACATCAGGTGATGTGACAGAGATGAGGGAGAAGCTGGAGGAGAAAATGCAAGTAAAATAGAACAACCATTTTCCTCAGTATTAGAATAGCATAACTGGAGAGACATGGGTATGCGATGTCTTGCTTTTTCAGCTTTATGGAGAACATTTACAATAAAATAAGAGTAAAGAAGTGAGTTGGAAGGAATTTCAGATGCTGGTTTAAACCGAAGATAGACACAAAAAGCTGGAGTAACTCAGCGGGACAGGCAACATCTCTGGAGAGAAGGAATGGGTGATGTTTCAGGTTGAGACCCTTCTTCAGACTGGAGAACGGTCTCAACCCAAAATGGCACCTATTTCTTCTCTCCAGAGATGTTGCCTGTCCCACTGTGTTACTCCAGCTTTTTGTGTCTATCTGCAAGAAATAATGATCTGGGGGAAACCGATCCTTCAATACAAAGTTGTTAGTAGGAAATCTTGACTCTGTCAAAGATTGACTTGTTTCATTCCAATGAAATGCAGGAAAATGATCCTCGAGAGCACTTGAATGATGTAGATTTGTTTTAAAATATTTCCACATTCATGCCACACACATATACATATGCATTTCAGTAAAACACATTTGGCATCGCACTTAGATCTGACTAAGAGAACACTTGTTAAGGAAACCAGTGAATGCATGCAGCTGTGACGAATTAGGAGACTGTGTTGAAAGCATCACATTACCATTTAAATCAGCAATGACCTTTAGTATGGCTTGCAAAACTAGAGCTCTATTGTACAATGATGAGAAGGTGCAATTTTGTCCGAAGCAGCTAAAAATATATATTGCTCATAACATAATTTCCCTCGCTCATACAACACACCCATCTCAAAACTTTTATCAATTATTGAGCAAACATAAAAGACAGAATGATTCATTACCGGCTGTGAAAGAAATGAATGTATTACTAAAACACAAAAAGGACACAAAGTGCTGGAGTAACTGAGCAGGTCAGATACCATATTTGGAGGACACGGATAGCTGATGTTTTGGGTAGAGACCCTTCTTCAGACTGATTTTGGGAGAGGAGGTTGGTGGGGAGAAGAAAGGTACAAAAGAGGAGGGGCAGGACAAAGCGTGACAGGTGATAGGTGATATAGGTGATGGGAGTTCTTTGGATAGGCAAATGGTTGGAACAAAGATCACAGATAAGAACAGAAGGTGTGTGCCAGGTTTGAAGAGTTGTGGATTGTGAAGCCAGGTGGAGGAATGTAGCAGCGCGGGGGATGGTCGGAGGGTGTGGCCTCGCTCTAGCAATGAAGGAGGCCCAGGACAGAAAGGTCAGTGTGGGAATGGGAAGGGGAGTTAAAATGGTTAGCTACCGAGAGATCAAGTAAGCCTTGTCAGACCATGCACAAGTGTTCAGCGAAATGGTTGTTGACTCTACGCTTGATCTCGCCGATATATTATTTATCCCTTTCACTGTCCCACCATCCATTACCGTCAAAAGCCAATACAACTAGTTATGTGAAATGTATTTGTCCTGTGAGCCCCTAAACTGATTTAGTGAGATGTGCCTTCCCTTTGAAAGTTCCAAAGAAAATGTATCTTTCAAATGCTGATTAAAGTGCTGCAAATCCAATTTCAGATTCCAAATTTAATTTAGTTTAAAAGTTCAATGTATTTTCAATTCATTACATGGCCGCATTCTTTACCTTGTCTAAATTGTGAAACAGGGAGGGCAGAGAAGTGTGTTTTCTGAGAAACAATGAGAACACCTTGGACTGGGTATGTAATCCCCTTGACTTTCACAACATCTATTCTTCAGGCTTTACAAGGAGAAAAGTTCAACACGATAGGCAATATTCGTTACGTACCCTGAGCAATGTTGCTTGGAGATTTAGCTGTGATGAATACTGGGTGGGGAAGGAAGACAATCTGTTGTTATCGGATTCTCACAGACATCAACTAAAGTTTCACTTCCACAAGTTGTAGCAGCACAAAGGTGTAGAATTTCTATCACCTTAGCAGTATAATACAATGGTATTTTATCAGGAATCCGGTCAATGAAAGCAATCAGGTACTTTGCCTTAACTTTTACAGTCTGAAGAATGGTCCCGACCCAAAACATCACGATCCATGTTCCCCAGAAATGCTGCCTGACCTGCTAAGTTACTCCAGTACTTTGTATATTTTGTTTTTGTCAACCAGCATCTGCAGTTCCTTGTGTTTAAAGTTTGCAAAATTACTTCTGCATTCAAATGATGATTTAATACCTTGATCTAGCCTATGGAATTGGAATTGGGTGTAACAGGCAAATGGTAATAAATCTAATATTTCATCATATGATTGAGGTATGTTATAGAATATATTTTATGCATGTCAGGAGAATGGTAGTTTAATGTAACCCTGTGGACCAGGTGGGATTAATAATTTAACAATATGTCTGGATCCCATCCCATCGTGGCTGGTCAAGAATTTGAATTCCGTTTCTGGTACAATACAGCATGGTACAGTGACACAGCAGTAAAGTTGCTACCTTACAGCGGCATAGACCCTGGTTCAATCCTGACAATGAGAGCTGCCTGTACGGAGTTTGTACGTTCTCCTTGCGACCTTCGTGGGTTTCTCCAGGTACTCCGATTTCCTCCCACACTGCAAAGACATACAGGTTTGTAGGTCAATTGGCTTCTATAAATTGTTCCTAGTGTGTAGGATAGTGCAAGTGCAGGAGTGATCACTGGTCGGCGTGGACTCAGAGGGCTGAAGGGCCTGTTTCCATGCTGTATCTATAAAGTCTAAAGTTTAAAATAAAGGCATAATAGTGGCCATGCATCATCAATCTATACACAATACCCCATAATAAAACAGCGAATAAAGGTGTTTAGACATTTTTGCAAAGTAATTAAAAATAAATAACTGAAATATCACATTAACATAAGTATTCAGACCCTTTATTCAGTACTTTGTTGAGGAACCTTTGGCAGCGATTACAGCCTCAAGTCTTCTTGGGTATGACGCTACAAGCTTGGCACACCTGTATTTGGTAATTTATCCCATTCTTCTCTGCAGATCCTCTCAAGCTGTATCAGGTTGGATGGGGAGCGTCGATACACATCTATTTTCAGGTCCCTCCAGAGATGTTCGATCGGGTTCAAGACTGGGCTCTGGCTGGGTCACTCAAGGACATTCACAGACTTGTCAGAAAGCCACTCCTGCATCGTCTTGGCTGTGTGCTTAGGGTCATTGTCCTGTGGAAGGTGAACCTCTGCCCCAGACTGAGGTCCAGAACGCTCTCGAGCTGGTTTTCATCAACGATCTTTCTGTACTTTGCTCCGTTCATCTTTCCCTCAATCCTGACTAGTTTCCCAGTTACTGCCGCTGAAAAACATCCCCATAGTATGATGCTGCCACCACCATGCTTCACCATAGGTATGGTATTGGCCAGGTGATGAGCGGTGCCTGGTTTCCTCCAGACATGATACCTGGCATTCAGGCCAAAGAGTTCAATCTTGGTTTCATCAGACCAAGGAATCTTGTTTCTCATGCCTTTTGGCAAACTCCAAGCGGGCTGTCATGTGCCCTTTACTGAGGAGTGGCTTCCGTCTGCCCACTCTACCATAAAGGCCTGATTGGTGGAGTGCTGCAGATATAGTTGTCCTTCTGGAAGGTTCTCGCATCTCCACAGAGGAACTCTGGAGCTCTGTCAGAGTGACCATCAGGTTCTTGGTCACCTCCCTGACCAAGGCCCTTCTCCCCCGCTTGCTCAGTTTGGCCGGGCGGCCAGCTCTATGAAGAACCCTGGTAGTTCCAAAGTTCTTCCATTTAAGAATGACAGAAGCCATTGTGCTCATCGGGACCTGCAATACTGCAGAAATTGTTTTATACCCTTCCCCAGATCAGTGTCTCAACACAATCCTGTCTTGGAGGTCTACAGACAATTCCTTCATCTTCATGGTTTGGTTTTTGCTCTGACTTGCACTGTCTACAGTGGGACCTTATATAGATAGGTGTGTGACTTTCCAAATCATGTCCAATCAATTTAATTTACCACTGGTGGACTCCCATCAAGTTGTAGAAACATCTCAAGAATAATCAATGGAAACAGGATGAAGCTCAATTTTACGTGTCATAGCAAAGGATCTGAATACTTATGTAAATGTGATATTTCAATTATTTATTTGTGATTACTTTGCAAAAATTTCTAAACACCTGTTTTTGCTTCTTCATTCTGGGGTATAGTGTGTAGATTGAAGATTAAAACAAAATAATTGAATCACTTTCAAAACAAGGCTGTAACGTAACAAAATGTGGAAAAAGTGAAGAGGTCTGAATACTTTCTGAATGCTTACGGAGATGTCCAGAGGGAATGGATAATGAATATAAAAAGTATCAAGAGCTAATGGGAAGATGGTCGGATTCATGCTCTGGGGTCTTTTGGCAAAGAATTGTAAATGGAAACAATGTTGTAAATGAACCAAAAAAAGATAAGTGATATCGGCATTAGATGTGGTTCACTTTACTAGATCTCACTTCAAGCACCTGAAAATTTGAAAATGGATTTTGCAGCTGTGTGTCAGTGTGAGTGTGTTGCTGATTGTTCGACTTCATTGGAAAGCTCGTTGAAAAAGGACCCAATTCAATTATTGGTAAAACAGTCCAATAACTCTTCACAATTTTAAGAGATGCCAGTAAATTACCTATCAGCATATAATTTAACTTTCCACGGGTGCAATTAGATTTTGATTTACTGCAATTCCATTTTGTAGCCCTCATGATATTGTTAAGGTCTTTGGAGAGAATTAGACATTACAGAGTTATGATCAGATTTGGATTGATTATTGTAATAGTGATGATTTGTCTCATATCTCAGGATATGGCAACAGCTCAGGACACTAGATTCTTGAATGAGTTCCAGTTTTGACATCTGGCAACATGTTGTGTTTCATTCAGTGCAAGTTCAGATTGTTGTTGAATTTGTACTCCCTGTCTTCGTCTTAATGATCTTTCTTGAGCTGAGCGCTCTCAGCCCATTGCCTGTGGTGCCACACTTACCTTCCCTGTCTTTTCGAGCTCCAGATGTGAGATGTCCTCAACATGCTTGTGGGTGTGTTGAGCAACTCTCGCAGGTTTTCATGCCCACACCCACACTGTTCAGTATATTTTATGCAAGTTCATCTATAAAAATACATTTGTAATGCTGCATAATGTAAGCTTGTTTATGTGCGCAGAGTATGCCAAACATTAGATAGTTCAGCAAAAGCAAATTTAATTTAAATGTTCATTTTCAATTTTAATGCAGAGGGACTATTGCAATGCCTTATTCCACCAGGGGGAACCATTGAGCTGCACCTACTGCTGTAAACACTGCCGACTTCTAATTTTGAGGTGATTACACTTTGAAAAAGGGAGTGATTGCGTTTTTCCAACAGGCTACCTACGATCATTTTCTCAGCCAATCATATAAATAACTATATCTAATTGTTGCTATTTTTTTCTGCTACATGCAATAATATTAATGTACTGTCTGGGAGATTCCTGCGTTCACCACATGAATGATCACATGACTGGAAGAGCTTTAAGACAAGTCACTATCCCTTCGTTATCACCACTTTAGAGCCGTTAATGGACCGTTGTGGGCTCCATCTTTCCTTGATCATCGGTGCTGGCTCTGATTTGTTCTGAACCTTTTCATACCTCTACCTTTCATACTTCCATCCCCCCTGATTCTGTCTGAAGATGGGTTTCGGCCTGAAACGTTGCCTATTTCCTTTGCTCCATAGATGCTGCCTCACCCGTTGAGTTTCTCCAGCATTTTTGTCTACCTATTCCTTTTCACCAGAAATGCTGCCTGACCCGCTGAGTTACTCCATCACTTTGCTTTTCTATCTTCACTATCACCTGTTTTGTATCATGACACAATCTCAAAAATGCAGATATTTTGGTAAACTGCACATCCACACTATTGATGGAGACAGGGGACAGGGGTGTTCCTCTCCTCCTAAAGACCACCATTAACTCCTCCTACCTTTTTACCCTATCACTTCTACCCTTCCTCATCTAAACCCATCAGTATATCTTTGGAACATATCCTTCGTTAGTTTCCTTCTCATTAATTTCCTCAAATAATTTTTGAGCAATACAGTAGAGTTGTGGTTAAATTACTGGACTAGCAGCCAGAGTTCAGAACTATTGATCCAGGGACATGAGTTAAAATCCAACCAAAGCAACTCAGTAATTAAATAAACCTTAAAATAGAAAGCTGGTCTCAGTAACCATGACCATTCAACCCAGTTGGTTTACCAAGGCAAATTCCTTGTATGTGACTACTTAGCCAATAAACTTATTTATTTACTTACTTAATGTGTTTCAGGGTAGGTAAACTGCCATCCTAACTTGATCTGGCCCCTGGGTAACTCCAGATCCACCTCAATTCAGGAAGAATAGGCACCAACCTCACCAATGACAGGCACATCTCGTAGAGTCATAGTCATAGACTCATATAGTGTGGAAACAGGCCCTTCGGTCCAACTTGCCCACACCGACCAACCCACCTGCCTGCATTTGACCCATATCCGTCTAAATCTATCTTATCCATGTACCTGTCTAAATGTTTCTTAAACATTGCAATAGTACCTGCCTCAACCACCCCCTCTGGCAGCTAGTTGCATACACCCACCATTCTTTATGTAAAAAAGTTATCCCTCAGATTTCTATTAAATCTTTCCCCCATCACCTCAAATCTATGTTGCCTGGTTCTCAATTCTCCAATTATGGGCAAGAGACTGTGTTTACCTGATCTAATCCTCTCTCATGATTTTGTACACCTCCATTAAATAACCCCTCATCATCCTACACTCCAAGGAATAGAGTCCCAGCCTGCTCAACCTCTCCCTATAGCACAGAGCCTCGAGGCCTGGCAAAATGCTCGTAAATCTTCTCTTCACGGCTCCCTTTCCAACTTTTCAGTTCTGTTCTTGCACAAATGAATGTCACGGCTTTGTTTCCTTAATATTCTTATTTGCCTCATCACTTGTTTAGTGCCATGCATCCAAGCTCTCAATCTCTCAGCTGCGCAACCCCATGTCAATGCTTATTTCCCAAACAGCATGTGGCCTCTTTAATCTTCCCTACCAAAATGTGTCACTTCACACATTTATAATGAAGTTCATTTGCCAATGCACATGCATGTCTGACAAAATTTATTCACGTTGTTTTGTATTTAGCTATACCTTCTCACTGCATTAACTTCACTTCCAGTCAGGTGATGTCTTCAAATTTTAGTGTTATGCCCCTGATTCCTACATCAAAATCTAAGGGGTGAAATAAATGGTCCCAGCAGCATTTTTTCGTGAAACGCTGTTCTTGGTCGTGAGACCCTGCTGACACTATACTTTAAAGCAGTGACAAATCTCAGGATTCAGGATATATTGATGAAATGTCAAGCTGAGAATATTAACTGAACTGCTCATTTTATGCCACATCCAACACAAAATTAATGAAGACATGTTAAGGATCCATTTTTAACCCGATGCTTGCCATTGGGTACATTTTGGCACGTTGGGGATATCCCTTTCCAACCACGATGTTAACTAATGTTTTAAAAGTGATGCATTGCGCTTGTTTTAATGGCCGCTTCTCCCAGAAGATGAGCATAACTGGAAGGGGATCAAGATCAGCAAAATTACCTTTTTAATGTTTTCACTGTGAAATTCTGAGGTCCCAGCCCTCCCATTAACTACTGAGATATTGAGCAAAATGTCTGCACCAATTTATGAAGCACTAAATTACTTTATGTTCCCATTAGTTTTTTTACTAGGTTGTCTGTTATGTAGGCAATGAACTGGCACTTGTTCACACCTTTCATGGGTCTGCCTGGTAAATTAAATACTTTTAACAGAGACCACCAGACTGATCGTTCAACTGGTGGGATGGTGCCCACTGGCAAATTGTGGATGAGCAACATAGCGAAAGCTTCCACCTGCCAGCTCACCACTCCAATTGTGCAGCTGGTCTTTTAGATTGCTGTAATATGCCCTCACGCACAATGTTCAGAAACTGCAGCTCTGTCGTCAATTTAATGCAAATGGGTCGCTGCTTCACTTCCTGAATTTTAAATGTGGATCGCTCTGCATGTTTATCCTGTAACAAAGGCAGTGATGGCCAGCTGTGCTCTCCACGTTCAGCAAGTAGCTCCTGAAAACTGAACTTGGCAACTAAAAACAAGGATGTAGTCATAGTCATAGAGTCAGGGTCTTATAGCGTGCAAACAGGCACTTCGGCCCAACCTGCTCAACATCCCACCTGCCTGCGTTTGGCCCCTATCCCTCTAAAATGGGGAATTATAGACCAGTTAGCCTTACATCGGTAGTGGGGAAGATGCTTGAGTCGATTGTTAAAGATGTTATATCTGTGCATTTGGAAAGAGTGACAGGATCTGTCAAAGTCAGCATGGATTTATGAAAGGGAAATCATGCTTGACTAATCTTCTGGAATCTTTTGAGGATGTAACAAGTAGAATGGATAAGGGAGAGTCAGTGGATGTGGTGTATCTAGACTTTCAATAAGCCTTTGGCAAGGTCCCACACAAGACATTACTGTGCAAAATTAGAGCACATGACATTGGGGGTAGGGTATTGACATGGATAGAGAACTGGTTGGCAGCCATGAAGCAAAGAGTAGGAATTAAAGGGTCCTTGTCAGAATGGCAGGCAGTGACTAGTGGGGTGCCACAAGACTCGGTGCTGGGACCCCAGTTATTTACAATATATATTAACGATTTAGACAAGGAAATTAAAAGTGCCATCTCCAAGTTTGCGGATGACACAAAGCAGGGTGGCAGTGTGAGCTGCGATGAGGATGCTATGAGGCTGCAGAGTAACTTGGATAGGTTGGGTGAGTGAGCAGGTGCATGGCAGATACAGTATAATGTGGATAAATGTGAGATTATCCACTTTGGTGGCAAGAACAGGAAGGCAGATTAATATCTGAATGGTGTCAGATTAGGAAAATGGGAGGTGCAATGAGACCTGGGTGTGCTTGTACACCAGTTACTGAATGTAAGCATGCATGTACAGCAGGCAGTGAAGAAAGATAATGGCATGTCAGCCCTCATTGCAAGAGGATTTGAGTTTAGGAGCAAGGAGGTCCTACCGCACTTGTACAGGTCCCTGGTGAGACTGCACCTGGAATATTTTGTTCAATTTTGGTCTCCTAATTTGAGGAAGGACATTATTACTATTGAGGGAGCGCAGTGTAGATTCACCAGGTTAATTCCCGGGATGGTGGAACTGACATATGATGAAAGAATGGGTTGACTGGACTTATATTCACTGGAATTTAGGATGAGAGAGGATCTTGTAGAAACATATAAAATTCTTGAAGGATTATTCAGGCTAGATGCGTGAAAAATGTTCACGATGTTGGGGGAGTCTAGAACCAGAGGTCACAGTTTAAGAGTAAGAGGTAGGCAAGTCAGGACTGAGATGAGGATAAACTTCTTCACCCAGAGAGTTGTGCATCTGTGGAATTAACTGCCACAGAAGGCCGTAGAGGCCAATTCACTGGATGTTTTCAAGAGAGAGTTAGATTTAGCTCTTAGGGCTAAAGGAATCAAGTGATATGGGGAAAAATTAGGAACGTGGTACTGATTTTAGATGATCAGTCATGATCATATTGAATGACTGTGCTGGCTCGAAGGGGCGAATGGCCTACTCCTGCATCTATTTTTCTATGTAAACCTCTCCTATTCATGTACCTGTCTAAATGTTTCTTCAATGTTGTGATAGTCCCTGCCTTAACTACCTCCTACCGGCAACTTGTTCCATATACCCACCATCTTTTGTGTGAAAAAGTTACCCCTCGGGTTCCTATTAAATCTTTCAACCCCTCACCTTAAAGTGATGTCCTCTGGATCTTGATTCCCCTAATCTGGGCAAGAGACTCTGTACATTTATCCTATCTACAGACGCAAAGATATATCAGCCATGATTGAATGGCGGCGTGGACTTGTTGGGTCAAATGGCTTTATTCTGCTCCAATAAATTATGAATTTATGAACTTATGAAGCAGTTATCTTTAGGAAGCAAAATGCCAGCTTTGTTAGTGATGTCCACATCCTTACTCACAAAGAGAACCCATTTGCACCTGCTTTAAATGCAACGCGATCATGTTTTAAAGTGTCTGTGTCCTTTCCTTGTTAAAGCTCCATGCAAGGGTAAATTGCAGTGGGCACTTCTTGTCTGTGTTCACCCAAACACAGGTATAAGTTCCCTACTACAATCTGTGCAAAAGATGACTTCATCAACGTGTGTGGCATCCTTTAATTACTCATACTGAAATTGGATCAAGAAATTGTGACTTTAGATCTTCGCTGCAGCCTGAGAGTACAAAGGATACAGCATGAAAGCAGTGAACTGTGTCTGGGCCAAGGTGCTTCTCCTGGGACAATTTCCTTAAACAGCTTCCCAGTCATTATGAGGAATTAGTTTCACTGCCAGTGGTTCTGATCACAGATTAATATCCCTTGATCGGTGGCTCCACATTTGCAGCTATTCTCTGGGATTCTCTGGGGTTTGGGGCAACAAAGGCTCAGGACTCACTCAGTCTGCTCCGAACATAGCAACATATGAATTAAGAACCGGATTAAACCACTCAAATTTGGAGTTCAGATCAACCATCTATTAGGATAATGGCTGATCTGACTGTAACATTGACTCCACATATATGTTTACCAATGTTAACCTTTTACTTCCTTGCCAACCAGGCATTTAATTACTTCAGCCTTAACACTATTCAAAGGCAGACCTACAATCACTCTTTGACATAGAGAGACTCTTAGACTCATGACCTGGAAAAAACTGCCACATTTCTGCCTACTCTTCATATCCTTTCATCATGCGACAACCGGTCTACGCCAGGCATGAGTGTAGTAAACATACTTTAAATAATGGGAAATACTACTCCTAATATTCGAGATGAGAACCCACTAGTGCCTTATAAGGAGATTGAGGTCATGTTCCAATGCTTCTTATTGTGATTGATTGAAAGATACAGCATGGAAACAGGCCCTTTGGCCCACTGAGTCCGTGCTAACCATTAGTCGCCCATTCACACTAATTCTATGTAATCCCAGTTTTGCATCCTCTTCCTACACACAAGGGGCAATTTGCAGAGGCCAATTAGTCAATAAACCCTCAGGTCTTTGGGATGTGCGAGGAAACCAGAGCACCTGTAAGAAACACACGTGGCCGCGGGAAGAACACACAAACCCAACACAGACAGCACCCAAGGTCAGGATTGAACCAAGGTCTCGGACACTGAACTGATGCAGTAACTTAACCAACTATGCCACTCTGTTGCCCACACATATATCCTAAAGGGAATAAATCACATTAAGGATTTTTAAGGCAAAAATATCTAACTTTGAAATGTTTTTGGATGACATCCAATAAAACCTTACAAACACTATTTAATGCAGGAAAAAAGGGTGAAGTCGATTTTGTCGTCACTTACAGATGATCATATATGCATAATATACTACCTTGAGAAATTGTAATTATAGATATTCCTCATTTACTTACGATAATTAGTTTCTTAATGCTCTGTGAAACAATGGTGAGATTGATTTGTCTGTATTTGACTGAATTGGTTTTCAATCCCTTCATGAATGTGGACATTATTACGGTCATTTAATCGAAGAAAGAAGGGAATAATATCTTACAAAACCTCAGCCTGCCCTGAAGATTTACAGCCAGTGGAGCAATTTGAAGTGCAGCTGCTGTTGTAAGGTGGAGAAATGTATTGGTGCATCTCCAGTGTATAGTGCCTCCTTCATGATAGTTGTCAGCAGCTCACAAATCTTCACTCCTACCATCCCCAGCATCTGAGATATACAATACTCACACCCCACAATTTATGCATTGGAGTCCTTTTCCCTGTCTAGCAGTTATATCAAAGCCATTCATTTTATTTTGTTGAAAGTTGTTTAATTCAGGGAGGGCATATTAATCACATGTCCCCGTGAATAATTTGACCAGAATACTTAACATTTTGTGCTCAACTTCAGATTTGATTTTGTTTGAATTTGTCAAGGGTCAAGGGTCAATGTCATATGTTACAGCATCATAACAGGGCGGCACAATGGCACAGCGGTAGAGTTGCTGCCTTACAGCGCCATAGACCGGGTTCGATCCTGACAAGTTCTGTCTGCATGGAGTTTGTACATTCTGTTTGTGACCGCGTGGGTTTTCTCCGCATGCTCCGGTATCCTCCCATACTCCTAAGCCGTACAGGCTTGTCGGCAATTGTCTTCGGCAAGTTGTGAAAAAATTGTCCCTAGTGTGCAGGATAGTGTTAGTGTATGGGGTGATCGCTGGTCAGCGCGGACTTGGTGGGCAATGGTGTTCTTTCCACGCTGTAACTCTAAAGTCTAGAAACTAAAGTCTAAAGGTCCGTAAACACAATGAAGAAAACAAATGCCAATGATTTAAAAAAATACAATATTAGTGCAAAACAAAAGCCTGAAGTGCCTAGTGCAACCCAGACAGTTTGGCATTTGTAGTTAAATTGGTATTTGTTGTGTCCAAAAGCCTGATAAATGTTGGGAAGAAACTGATCCTCAACCTGGAAGTCACCATCTTCAGGGATTTTCACTTATTAGAATTTCCTCTTCCAGATTTAAATATTTAGGGAATCTGCCCTAAATATGTAGAGGATTCTTAGATTAGAATGTATGACTAGATAGGTAATGTACAGATCACATATGTGAAGATAAAGTAACAGATTACATAGTCTATATACAGTACAGTTACATTCAAAAACTTAGATTCAGCCACAAACATAGCGCAAATAAAATGAAAACGGGAAGGGATTTAAGAGCCATAAGTTGATAACGTTGGGAGCTTTCCACATTATATGTAGGGTCTGCCTAACATAGAATGCAACCACGTTGCTTCCATTGCTTTAGGTTTAAGTCCTGGTAAAGAGGCACAGAGAATATCCAGCCTTGTTTAAGTGAGATAAGGGAGGCCCCAAGCATTCCAAAGTCATGAGCGAGGTAAGATTAGAGACAAGCAGCTGTGAACAAGAGTCCGTGCAAACATGACTGACAGGGTATGTGCATTTGAGCTCACACAGCTTTAAAATCCTGAGCATAAGGCAGATGCCCAGAATCTAGTCTAAGTGTTACAGTCCTATTTCACTATAGAAAACAAATTATATTATTTACTTCTTCATGAATCATCACGTTGAATGTTGAGGTTGCTGAGATTTGATGACAAAATTCAGTAGCAGATTAGTTGCAACAATTTGGTATACAAACCAGACCAATCTTGCAGGTTAATTTGTCACTGCACTTCCTACTCCCCTAAGATCTGTGTCTGTTTTTTTTACACACTGCAGCTATTTTGGGCTGCCAAATGTGAAGCAAAGCTTAATCATTCGCTTTCTGAACAGAAGATATTCAAATGCAAAATAAAAGTTCCTAACTGCCAATCACCAAGTTACACAATGATTCAAGACTTGCACTTCCACAATAGACAGTATGGGAACATTCTAACTCCAAAGCACTAAATAAATTATGATACTTTAGTACCGCCCTGCAGGTATTGTCACATATGTGAGTTCTGTGAGTTCTGGATGTGGTTTAAACCAATACGTTCTCAGGTAGTTTAAAAACAAAATCTCCTGGCAGTATTTTGAAGAATAGCTAGGATGTTCTCCCCAGTGTCTTGGTGAATATGTCCTCTTAATATAACCAGGCAACAGATTGTCTGGCCATTGACCCACTGTGGCCATGGGATATTGTTCTGCACGATAAATGGCTACTCCATTTCCTACACCGTATCAGCTTATTCCCGTTTAAAATTAATACACAAGCTGACTTTGCTTGTCATGGGGACATACACCACGGAAACAGGCCCTTTTGCCCAACTTGTCCATGCCGACCAATATGCCCCATCTATGCTAGTCCCACCTGCCTGCATTTGGCCCATTTCCCTCTAAACCTTCCCTATCCAAATACCTGTCCAAATGTCTTTTAAATTCCTGTAACTGGCATAAACAATGTTTGGGCTGTTCTGTATGTTTACTGCTGTATTTTTGATTCAGTCTACCATTGTTTGCATAATTTTCATTTTATCTTTTAGATTGATGGACCCTCTACTCTGCACAGTTACTG
This sequence comes from Raja brachyura, assembly GCA_963514005.1. Next base: position 48,995,929 of record OY740788.1, read on the forward strand.
CAGTTAGCACTAGCTGCTCAAGTATCCAGTGTGTTAACCGCATCCGGAGCTCCATGTCTAATATCAGGTTACATACGTCAATAAAAAAACACAAGATACCACAATACCAACTCAAATGGATAGAAAATGTTTAGAGAGATCTGGACCTAATGCAGGCAGGTGGGACTAGTGTAGATGGGGCACTGAGTCAGCTTGTGTATTAATTTTGCATGGGAAAGCTGGGCCAAAGGGCCTGTTTCTGTGCTGTATGGCTATGACTCAAAGCTATAAATAAAGAGAGAAGAAGTTTATACTTTATCACAGTGAGGAATGTGGGGAATCCGCTGTGGTGGATGTTTATGTTAACTTTTATGTTGTGTGTCTTGGTGCTTTTTTATAGTATGACTGTATGGTAAATTGAGTATCAAAGCCCTGTCCCATGGTATGAGTTCATTTCAAGAGCTCTCCCGAATTAAAAAAAAATCAAACTCGTGGTAAGCACGGAGAATGAATGCAGCGGGTACGTCGGAGCTCGGGAACGTCACTTAGCGGCTCATAACGTTAATGGAAGGTACTCACTAACGGCAGGTAAGCACGAGAAGACTCGTGAAGATTTTTCAACATGTTGAAAAATGTCCACGAGAGCCCCGAGTACCGACGAGTGACCATTACCGTAAATATCCGAGTTTGAATCAGGGCAAACTCCGGAGCGCTCTTGGAATGAACTCGTACCATGGGACATGGCTTTTACTGTACCTTAATTGGTAAACGTGACAATGAAATACCCTTTGAACCCTTTGAAAGCTGGATCATTCTACTCAAGGTTTGTGTAGAATAAGTGGTCAAAACAGAATTGAAATATTTATTTAAATAATAATATTTACATAATCTTGCATTAGGAAACAAATGGGATCCAATTCTGTCAATTCCTGAAATAAAACCAGAAAATGTTGGAAACATTCAGCAGTTCAGGCAGTATTTGTGAGAGAAAAGGGTAGTATTGTAGACAATAAAGATGGTTATCAAGAATTAAAGTGGGATCTTAAGCAGTTGGACAAGTGGGCTGAGGAATGGCAAACAGATTTTAATTCAGATAAGAGTGATGTGCACTTTTGGAAGTCAAAAAGGCAAATCATTTCTCTTGCTTATCAAGATGTAAGATGTAAGTGCTCAGAAAGAAAATATGAACAGGTAATTTGACCATAACTGCTGGAGGATCTTCAGCAGTTGTGAGAATCTTTTGCAGAGCAGAGAGGTTTAGGAGTTCCAGTACATACCTGAAAGTGGGGTCGCAAGTAAATAGGGTTGTGAAGAACGCCTTTGGCATTCTGGCCTTCATCAGTCAGAGAAGTTGGAACGATATGCTGCAGTTGTACAATAAGTTGCTGAGGCCGCACTTAGAATGTTATACTCAGTTTTGGTTACTCAGCTATGGGAATTATGCCAATCTGCTGGAAAGAGCGCAGCGAAGAGTTACAATGGTGGTCCAAGGACTCGAGGGCCTCTGTTGTAGGGAGAGGGTTGGCCAGGCTAGGATTTTACCTATTGAAATGCAGGATGCGGGGGGATGATTATATAGAGATGTATAAAATCATGAGGCGAATAGATAGAGTGAATACGCAGATATTTTTTCCCAAGAATCAAGGATTGCAGGGTATAGGTTTAAATTGAGAAGAGAAAGATTTAATAGGAACCTATTTTTCATTCAGACGATGGTGGGTATATGAAACAATTTGCCAAAGGAAGTAGTTGAGGCAAGTACAAAAAACACATTTTAAATACAGTGGCTTGCAAAAGTATCCATACCCCTTGAACTTTTCCACATTTTGTCATGTTACAAACACAAATGTAAATGTATTTTATTGGGATTTTATGTGATAGACCAACACAAAGTGGTGCATAGTTGTGAAGAGGAAGGAAAATGATATATGGTTTCCAAATTTTATTACAAATAAAAAACTGAAAAGTGTGGTGTGCAAAAGTATTCAGCCCCCCTGAGTCAATACTTTGTAGAATCCACCTGTCGCTGCAATTACAGCTGCAAGTTTTTTGGGGTATGTCTCTACCAGCTTTGCACATCTAGAGGCTGAAATGCTTGCCCATTATTCTTTGCAAAATAGCTCAAGCTCAGTCAGATTGGATGGAGAGTGTTTGTGAACAACAATTTTCAAGTCTTGCCAGAGATTCTCAATTGGATTTAGGTCTGGACTTCGACTGGGCCATTCTAACACATGAATATGCTTTGATCCAAACCATTCTATTGTAGCTCTGGCTGTATGTTTAGGGTCTTTGTCCTGCTGGAAGGTGAACCTCCGCCCCAGTCTCAAGTCTTTTGCAGACTCTAACAGGTTTTATTCCAAGATTGCCCTGTATGTGGCTCCATCCATCTTCCCATCAACTCTGACCAGCTTCCCTGTCCCTGCTGAAGAAAAGCATCCCCACAGCATGATGCTGCCACCACCATGTTTCACAGTGGGGATGGTGTGTTCAGGGTGATGTGCAGTGTTAGTTTTCCGCCACACATAGCGTTTTGCATTTAGGCCAAAAACTTCAATTTATGTCTCATCAGACCAGAGCACCTTCCTCCACATGTTTGCTGTGTCCCCCACATGGCTTGTGGCAAACTGCAAACGTGACTTCAATGGCTTTGTTTCAACAATGGCTTTCTTCTTGCCACTCTTCCATAAAGGCCCGATTTGTGGAGTGCACGACTAATAGTTGTCCTGTGGACAGATTATCCCACCTGAGCTGTGGATCTCTGCAGCTCCTCCAGAGTTACCATGGGCCTCTTGGCTGCTTCTCTGATCAATGCTCTCCTTGCCCGGCCTGTCAGTTTAGGTGGACGGCCATGTCTTGGTAGGTTTGCAGTTGTGCCATATTCTTTCCATTTGTGGAAGATGGATTGAACAGTGCTCCATGAGATGTTCAAAGCTTGGGATATTTTTTTATAACCTAACCCTGCTTTAAACTTCTCCACAACTTTATCACTGACCTGTCTGGTGTGTTCCTTGGGCTTCGTGATGTTGTTTGTTCACTAATGTTCTCTAACAAACCTCTGAGGCCTTCACAGAACAGCTGCATTTATACTGAGATTAGATTACACACAAGTGGACTATATTTACTAATTAGGTGATTTCTGAAGGCAATGGGTTGCACTGGATTTTATTTAGGGGTATCAGAGTAAAGGGGGCTGAATACTTTTGCAAGCCACACTTTTCAGTTTTTTATTTGTAAAAAAATGTGAAAACCATGTATCATATTCCTTCCACTTCACAATTATGCACCACTTTGTGTTGGTATATCACATAAAATCCCAATAAAATACATTTAGGTTTGTGGATGGAACGTGACAAAATGTGGAAAAGTTCAAGGGGTATGAATACTTTTGCAAGCCACTGTATATTGGAACAGGTACAGTACATGTATAGGAAACATAGAAACAAAGAAAATACTTGCAGGAGTAAGCCATTCGGCCCTTCGAGCCTGCACCGCCATTCAATATGATCATGGCTGATCATCCAACTCAATATCCCGTAACAGCCTTCTCTCCATACCCCCAGATGCCCTTAGCCACAAGGGCCACATCTAACTCCCTCTTAAATATAGCCAATGAACTGGCCTCAACTACCTTCTGTGGCAGAGACTTCCAGAGATTCACCACTCTCTGTGTGAAAAATATTTTTCTCATCTCGGTCCTAAAAGACTTCTTCCTTATCCTTAAACTGTGACCGCTTCTTCTGGACTTCCCCAACATCGGGAGCAATCTTCCTGCATCTAGCCTGTCCAACCCCTTAAGAATTTTGAAAGTTTCTATAAGATCCCCCCTCAATATTCTAAATTCTAGCGAATACATGCCGAGCCTATCCAGTCTTTCTTCATATCAAAGTCCTGACATCCCAGGAATCAGTCTGGTGAACCTTCTCTGTACTCCCTCTATGGCTTTCCTGAGATTAGGAGACCAAAACTGTACATAATACTCCAGGTGTGGTCTCACCAAGACGCTGTACAACTGCAGTAGAGCCTCCCTGCTCCTATACTCAAATCCTTTTGCTATGAATGCTAACATACCACTCGCTTTCTTCACTGCCTGCTGCACCTGCATGCCTACTTTCAATGACTGGTGCACCATGACACCCAGGTCTCGTTGCATCTCCCCTTTTCCTAATTGGCCACCATTCAAATAATAGTCCACTTTCCTGTTTTCACCACCAAAGTGGATAACCTCACATTTAACCACATTATACTGCATCTGCCATGCATTTGCCCACTACCCAACCTATCCAAGTCACCTTGCAGCCTCCTGGCATCCACCTCACAGCTAACACTGCCCCCCAGCTTTGTGTCATCCGCAAACTTGGAGATGTTACATTCAATTCCCTCGTCCAAATCATTAATATAAATTGAATATGGCTGGGGTCCCAGCACCGAGCCTTGCGGTACCCCACTAGTCATTGCCTGCCATTCTGAAAAGGACCCGTTTACTCCTACTCTTTGCTTCCTGTCTGCCAGCCAGTTCTCTATCCACATCAATACTGAACCCCCCAATACCGTGTGCTTTAAGTTTGCATACCAATCTCTTTTGTGGGACCTTGTCGAAAGCCTTCTGAAAGACCAGATAAAACACACCCACTGGTTCTCTCTTATCCACTCTACTAATTACATCCTCAAAAAATTCTATAAGACATGATTTACCTTTCTTAAATCCATGCTGACTTTGTCCAATGATTTCACCACTTTCCAAATGTGCTGCTATTCCATCTTTAATAACTGACTCTAGCACTTTCCCCACTACCGATGTTAGACTAACTGGTCTGTAATTCCCCATTTTCTCTCTCCCTCCCTTTTATTAAAAGTGGGGTTACATTAGCTACCTTCCAATCCTCAGGAACTACTACAAAATCTAAAGAGTTTTGAAAAATTATCACTAATGCATCCACTATTTCTGGGGCTACTTCCAAAAGTACTCTGGTATGCAGCCTATCTGGCCCTGGGAATTTATCGGCCTTTAATCCATTCAATTTACCTAACACCCCTTTTCACTCAGTTCCATCTCATTTGACCCCTGGTCCCCTGCTATTTCCGGCAGATTATTTATGTCTTCCTTAGTGAAGACAGAACCAAAGTAGTTATTCAATTGGTCTGCCATGTCCTTGTTCTCCATGATCAATTCACCTGTTTCTGACTGCAAGGGACCTACATTTGTTTTAACTAATCTTTTTCTCTTCACATATCTATAAAAACGTTTGCAGTCAATTTTTATGTTCCCCGCCAATTTTCTTTCATAATCTATTTTCCCTTTCCTAATTAATCCCTTTGTCCTCCTCTGCTGGACTCTTAATTTCTCCCAGTCCTCTGGTAGGCTGCTTTATCTGGCTAATTTGTTTGCTTCATCTTTTGTTTTGATACTATCCCTGATTTCCCTTGTTATCCATGGATGTACTACCTGCCCTGATTTAGTCTTTTGCCAAACTGGGATGAACAATTTTTGTACTCCATCCATGCAGTCTTTAAATGCCTTCCATTGCCTATCCACTGCCAACCCTTTAAGAATCAATTGCCAGTCTATCTTGGCCAATTCACGTCTCATACCCTCAAAGTTACCTTTCTTTAAGTTCAGAACCCTTGTTTCTGAATTAATTATGTCACTCTCCATCTTAATGAAGAACTCAACCATATTATGGTCACTTTTGCCCAAGGGGCCATGCACAACAAGACTGTTAACTAACCCTTCCTCATTACTCAATACCCAGTCTAGAATAGCCTGCTCTCTCATTGGTTCCTCTACATGTTTGTTTAGAAAACTATCCCGCATACATTCCAAGAAATCCTCTTCCTCAGCACCCCTGCCAATTTGATTCACCCAATCTATATGTAGATTGAAGTCACCCAATTATAACTGTTTTACCTTTGTTGCACGCATTTCTAATTTCCTGTTTGATGCCATCCCCAACTCCACTACTACTGTTAGGTGGCCTGTACACACCTCCCAGTCTGTACACCACTCTGTCCCTTAGTGTTTCGCAGCTCTACCCATATCGATTCCACATCCTCCAAGCTAATGTCCTTCCTTTCAATTGCGTTAATCTTCTCTCTAACCAGCAACGCTACCCCACCTCCTTTTCCTTTCTGTCTATGCCTCCTGACTATTGAATATCCCTGGATGTCCAGCTCCCAGCCTTGGTCACCCTGGAGCCATGTCTCTGTGATCCCAACTATATCATATTAATTAATAACTATCTGCACATTCAACTCATCCACCATATTACGATTGCTCCTTGCATTGAGACATAAAGCCTTCAGGCTCGCTTTTACAACACTCGTACCCCTTATACAATTACGTTGAAAAGTGGCCCTTTTTGATTTTTGCCCTGGATTTGTCTGCCTGCCACTTTTACTTTTCACCCTGCTACCTATTGCTTCAACCCTCATTTTACACCCCTCCGTCTCTCTGCTCACACATTTAAGAAACCCACCACCTTTTATTCTCTGTTTATTATATTTTTCTTCTTTCTCCCCTACATGTTGGGTCTGAGTGCTTCTCTGCCTCCTGCCTCACACACTGTCTACTAACATTCTCTATTAGAGTCCCTCCCCCAACCGTTCTAGTTTAAAGTCTTCCCAGTAGCCTTTGCAAATCTCCCTGCCAGGATATTGGTCCCCCTCAGGTTCAAGTGCAACCCATCTTTTTTGTACAGGTCACACCTTCCCCAAAAGAGGTCCCAATGATCCAGAAACTTGAATCCCTGCCCTCTGCACCAGCCATGCATTTAGCCTCCACCTCGCTCCATTCCTACTCTCACTGTCGCGTGGCACAGGCACCAAACCTGAGATTGTTACCTTTGTGGTCCTTCTCCTTAACCCTCCTCCTAACTCCCTAAGGGATATGGATCAAAGGGATATGGATCAAATGCAGGCAAATAGTTTGTTTTGGTGCTGTAAGACTCTCTGCTTCTAGGAACACATCATGCATGACAGTTCTGCAGCAGTTATGCTGAAATGACCGGCTCATGTTTTATTTCCTAGCATCTTACATTTTGATAAGCAAGAGAAAAAAAAAATCAATATTCCATATTGAAAATAGTCTAAAACAGATAGACAGGTAAATCCTGGGAATCGTTGAAATCTCCATCTGTTTCACAGTAACACCATTTGACATTTTGATTTCTCACACAGTTTTTTTTCTCACAAATTAGATGAAATAAATTGTCTAATTTTTGTCCCTCGATTTACTTCTGTCAGAGAAATGCATTGAGACTGTCTGGACAATCTAACTTGGTTTTAAACATAAATCAGTGTGGGATTGAAGGCTTTCCTTATAGAAACATATAAACATAGAAAATAGGTGCAGGAGTAGGCCATTCGGGCCAGCACCACCATTCAACACGATCATGGCTGATCATCCAGAATCAGTCCCCCGTTCCTGCATTCTCCCCATATCCCTAGATTCCGTTAGCCTGAAGAGTTATAACCAACTCTCTCTTGAATACATCCAGTGAATTGGCCTCCACAGCCTTCTGTGGCAGACAATTCCACAGATTCATTGCTCTCTGGGTTATGCTTACCTAGACTACATTCAGAAATGAAAGGGCAGAATTCTGAGACAAGAGCTGCCAAATCTTGTCATCACATTGTTTTATTTTAAATATTCTTTCGTATTAAATTAGCTAGTTCAAATGTTTTTCATTAAATACCTTTTGTGGCATTGACAACCAGGAGCTGTTATGTTAAATGAATGAATTGGTAATTCCTCCCAGTTTTTGCGAACATGATAGAGAGTTGTGTAGCACAGTAAGTGACATGGTGATGAGACAAATGCAATCAATAAATCTACACCTTGCATCTTGCTGAAGAACTGATTTTAAAAGTGGCAAGGGGCTATCAATGATTAGGAATGAACTGCACATGCTGGTTTAAACCGAAGATAGACACAAAAAGCTGGAGTAACGCAGTGAGTTAGGCAGCATCTCTGGAGAAAATGAATAGGTGACGTTTCGTGTTTAGACCCTTCTTCAGTTACACCAGCTTTTCGTGGCTATCGATGATTGGCAGCTATGGGATTCAAAGTCATAACTATCTGTTTGAAAAGTGTTGTTGCAAAAAGAATAGTCTGGACTAATAACTACGAAAAAAGGATATGGATTGTGTTAATGTGGTGATAGGGAACCGCTAACAAAACCTAAAAGTAGAGACATACAATTCAGCAATAATAACACCCCTGTTTCAGGAACTTCATTGACTATGTTATAGTGTGCACCCATTGCTGTAACAATGGATATGCAGATGATCTGGCTCTACTGCATTCGGACAGGAGTTGGGCAAACATGGAGGATGTGCTCTCGGAGGATATAGAACTTGTCGCGGGCTACCTTAAAACCTGGAGACTAAAACTGGGTGTGGCAAAAACCACCACAATGGCCTTTCACCTGAACAACAAGGAAGCTCAACGCCAGGAGGAGGGGGGGGGGGGAGGGGGAGGGGGAGGAGGAGGGGAAGGAGGGGGCACAAAAAGCTGGAGTAACTCAGTGGGACAGGCAGCATCTATGGAGATAAGGGATGAATGACATTTCAGGCCGGAACATCACCCATTTCTTCTCTCGAGATGTTGCCTGTCCCGCTGAATTACTCCAACTTTTTGTGTCCATCATGGGATCAACGAACATAGACTTGTGGATAATCATTTTACTCTGTAATCAAGACTTAGTTTGGTAAGTCTTTCTGTAACCCCCATTCTCTGATCAGAACTAGTCTGTGACCTAATTAAGTCTCTCCATAACCTCCATACTGTAATCAAGACCTGGTTTTACTATTAATCAATTTTCTGCGCAATCTTGTCAGCTGAGAATGTAAAAGCTGTAACAAAGTAGCGCTCAGGAGATCAACTTTGACTGGCCTTTCCACTTGCTCCTACAATTGGTAGCTATGGGATTCAAATTCATAACCATCTGTTACATCATCTGCTTTCATGGAGCAGCTGGGAAACGTACATTGCCATGCTGCTTATGTTGTAGGATTATGTTGGTAAGAGATTGATATAGTTGGAAGCAGTATGCTTGCCACGTGGAATGGTACAATTAGGACGAACATATAGTTAATGTAACTAGTTACAGAGTTATACAGAATGCAAACAGGCCCTTCGGCCCAACTTGCCAATGCCGACCAACATGCCCCATCTACACTAGTCCCACTTAGGGTCATAAGGTCATAAGGAATAGGAGTAGAATTACGTCATTCGGCCCATAACATCTGCTCCGTCATTCAATCATGGCTGATCTATCTCTCCTTCCGAACCCCATTCTCCTGCCTTCTCCCCATAACCTCTGACACCTGAACTACTTTTGGCCAATATCCCTCTAAACCTGGCCTGTCTAAACTAGTTATAACTAATTATAACTGAACCAATGTTATTTCAGTATTATGGCATATTATCACCTGCTTAGTTTAGTTGAGTTGTTTAGTTTAGTTGTTTAGTTTAGTTTTGTTTAGTTTAGTTTAGAGATTTAATGTGGAAATCGGCTCCTCGGCCCACCAAGTCTGCACTGACCAATAATAATCTGTACACTAATTCTATCTAAAGGGCCTGTCCTACAAACATGCAACTCTATGCGATGAGCGCGATCAAACTAGAAGCGGGTGCCGCGCGGAGGTCGGGTGATCCCCTGTACAGTGCCGTTCCCACCAGCATGCGCCTGCATGCGGCAAGCGCAACCAAACCGGCAGCAAGGGCCGTGCGGAGGTCGGGTGAGTGCCGCAACGCGGCGCAAACTTGGAGCGAAGTCTAAGGTAAGTTCGCCAGGACAGAGAGGGGCACACAGAGAGGGGCACACACACACACAGAGGGCCATGGAGCCACACACATAGAGGGTCACAGAGGCACCTACAGATAGGTTCACGGAGGCTCGATGTTGGCGGTGTAATGCATCAAGACGACTGCGAGCTGACAAGCCGTTGCCGCGGGGAATTTTTGAACATAGTCAGTTTTTCGGAGCCCCGCGCGATGTCGGGACGAACTCCGCACAATTCCGCATGGCTCCGGCGATCGAAGTGGGACCGGCCCCGCGATGCCGGACGGTTCAAGCGACCACGTTAGGTCGCGCTAATCGCATTGAGTTGCATGCTTGTAGGACAGGCCCTTTACACACTAGGGACAATTTACAGACAACATTAACCTAAGCACTGGACAAGGAACACAACATCAAGGATGCCCACCATAAATAAAAGGCACAATTTACACCACAGGTATGACTTTGGCATCAATTTTAATATGATGTTTCAGTTGGCTAAAGGAAGGTTCTACAAGCATCGCACACATCTACACTATGCACTCGAAATAGAATGTAGGCTCACGACTGATTAACAATGCGTCTAAAGGTGCAGCCACTGCAAAAGTAACTTATTATGTGGATGCATTTTTAAAGCATCAGCTTGTTTAGTTGGGCAGCCTAGTGGAGACATTTTGTAACGAGCAATGGTGCGATATACGCACTCTGCAGATTCACTGTTTTTAATGTCATTATCAGAACACATTAAAATTGAAGTTTGAATTAAGTTGCCATAATTCTACATCACTCTGTTGGAGTACTAATTACTATAGATTAATTTGCTACAATTATAATTGTGCTAACTGAAATCACCAATGTGGTCTTGGCACTAATAATTGTTCCTAGCTTGTAATGTGAATGTGGACGTGTCATCAATAGTAAGGCACATCTGCTATATTTTATGTATAGATTTTGGAAAGAGTCCTTCATTGTCTGTGTCATTACTCAGAATTTATTCTAAGAACACCTTTAAATTTTAACATTAGCTTTTAGCATTTAGAATAGTAAATTACTACGAGGAAACATATTTCCAGTTGGCTCTGGAAATGGTAGGCCTTGAATGGTTTCTCTGGGAACAGTTCATTATCAAATGAATGGCATCTAGTTGGAGATGCATTACTGTTCACATTTCATAGAATTAGCAGGAGGAATCACGGAGGAACTCCTAACCCATTGATGCCAAGCCATTTCAATCCTTTTGCCCTTGTTGTTTTACATGTTCCCCTTGCAAGTACTGCTCCAATAGTATTATGGCGAGCTATTCTTTGTGAAAATAATTTAAATTTCTTATTGGTACTAATTTGTCTAATCATCTATTACTAATTTAGAGATTACTCATGCTGGAAATGTCTGTCACAATTAAATTAGATGTGCAATTACAGTTCATTTTTAATTACTATTGTAGTCCAATTTCTTTGAGGCACTATGCAATGATATAACATGTGTGTTGCCAATGATGCATAGTGCTTTGGAGTTGAGGAAGATAGGCATATATGGATGGGAATGGAGGGATATGGATTATGTGCAGGCAGATACAAGTTGGTTTGGGCACCACCATAGGGATAGACATTGTGGACCAAATGGGCTGTTTTTGTGCTGTACTGTTCTATGTTTTTGTTCATCTCTGCTACTCTAAAGAGATGATCACAGGTGTTTCCCTTGGCCAGTGAAATTCAGAACAAAGGTTCATAGAGATTTTCTAAGAATATTCAGGGAAAAAGGGTAACTAGAGATAGAGAGTAGGGCTTGTCAGAATCTTTGTGTGGACCCACTGAAACTGGGGAAGTCCCCCAATTAATATTTCTCCTCCGTTTCTACTGTGGAGAAAGATATGAACACTAGAACATTTGGTAAAGTTATGGGCCTGTCCCACTTAGGCGATTTTTCAGCAGACTGCCTGCGACTGTCAAGTTGGAACACTGGAACAGAGACTGGAACAGCGACTGTCAGAGTGGAACATACACACAAACACATTGTTTCCTTCACCAGCCCGTTATGCAGGTGGGGAACAGGGCAAGCGGGGGGGAGTGCTGTCTAAAAGATTCACACGGTGCAAAGCCAAGGTGAAACAGACACAAACCGCGATGAACAGGAAGGTTGGTGCTGTAAAAAGACAGCCAAAGCACAGTGTACGGTAAGTCCTTTAAAAGAGGAGGAGAGAGAGGGGGGGAGAAGGGGGGGAGAAGGAGTGGAGACAACATTTAAGAAGCCATAGAAACACGGCTGTGAAGTTCGGCGAACATTTAACTTATCCTTGGTTCTGAAAAATACTGCTTATCTTTTTTTTCCCCAATGAACCAATGATATTCACTGGTCAGCACCGGCATCAACCTACGAGAACCTCAGAGAACCTTCGACCTCCTGGCAACCCCTTTAGGACCTTCTGGTGACCCACCTACGGCTCGAGCATTCTCGCTACTCTCCATGGCGGCTTAATTCTAGTCGCCACTAATATTTCAACATTTTTCAACATTTTTTCAACATATTTCCCAGAATGCAGGACTCCTCACGACCATGAAGCGACTCCCCAGCAAACACCCGTGAACATGTGGCGACCATGTGGCGACTGCATAGTCTCCTGCAGTCGCCTAAAAAGTCGCCTAAGTGGGACAGGCCCATTAATGGAAATGCCTTGAGCAAAGTCTGTATTGCAGTCAAGGAGATGCTGGATGTCCATGATGTGTTAAGGTCAATATATCACCTGCGAATGATTAGATATATCCAAGCTCACCGTGGGAAGCTAGGAAAGAAATTACACGAGTTCTGGCTGAGATATATGAATCATCGTTAGACATGGGTGAGGTGTCGAAATCTGGAAGGTGGCTAATGTTGTGCCTCTATTTAATTCATCATCATTGAAAACATTATGGACACAATGGTGTTGGTTTCTGACAGGAGCGGTGACAGATGCACCACATATCTCTATCCTCCAGTTCCTGGGGACTTCCCCGCTGGAAGAATAGGATTTTGGTGTGTGCGCTTTATCATCATTCTTTACAATGTTATTCAGGACAGTGATTGCAACTTCTACTGAACTGTGGAAGGCTGTTGGCTCGCTAGAAGCGCATCCGCCCTTTGACAGGTCTTGTTTTTGGTCCTGCTGGGGCTCCACAGCCCCCTCCTCACCTGATAAACCAGGTGGGGGAGACGGTTTAGTCGCCGACTATCCGACTATGGAGCAGGTAGCACGGGATTACATGGTACCTGTGGCAAGTCAGGTGAGGGGGAGTTCCTGTATTTAAGAAAGGCTGCAAAGATGATCCAAAGGATTGTTGGGCATTTGGGTCATCAAAACAACCAGTGTAAGAGAAGCACACACACCCATCTGATTACCTCACAACCTTTCTCTCAGCATATGGGAAGATCAGAAAGGAAAACAAAACAAGGTTTAATGAAGCAGAAAAACTGCTCATTGAAATGTTAACATATCCTGTACATATTATTGTAGTGAACAATCAATCTTGGTTTGATACTAAAGAAAACAAAAAACATCTTGAGCCATTTAATGAAAACACTTTCCATGTTGATTATTCAATAAATCTTGCATATACATGATCTGATAACAGGAAGCTGGAAGCTGGCCCTGCCATCCTCTTCAAAAATATTTGGCACTTTAACTGTAAAAGTGGTGCACCATTATGGGAATTAAATGTGGTATGCAAATAAAATAATGCAGGAAACCAGATGTTTGAAAGGTCTTGAGAGATATCATTCTCAATTGTTGGAATGCAGCAAGGAATAGCTCAGCTTGCTTTATTTTAACTTTCTAAGCCGCTGAACCATCTGTTTTGTATTAGCTTGTCCCATTCATAGCATCACAGTCACGGTGTTCAACAGCATGGAATCAGTTCCTTGATCCCAACCCGTCCATGTTGGCCAACATGCCCATCTGAGCATCGACTGTTCACATCCCGATAGTTAGCACATCTTCCCCGGCCATTATGAACTCCACCCTTCCCGAGGTCATCTGTTGCCGGCCCTGTTTTGTTCTGGCTTTCGCTATCTTGCAGTCTGAAGAAGGGTTCCGACCAGAAGTGTCACCTATTCTTTATCTCCAGAGATGCTGTCTTACTCCATGCTGAATTACTTCAGCATTCTGTGCACATCTAACCTAATCCTATTTACCCACATTTGCCTTATATCACTCTAAATTTTCCATATCCAAGTCTCTGTCCATATGTCGTTTAAATGTTGTCATTGTACCTGCCTCAAATACTTCCTCTAGCAACTCATTCCATGTATTCACCATCAACTGTGAAAAACCCATCTGTCAGGTTCCCATTATGTCTATCCACTTTCATCTTAAACATATGCCCTTGAGTTTCAGTTTCCTAACCTAGGAAAAAAACTAATTAATCCTATCAATTCCTCTCATGATTTTATACACTTCTCTAAGAATACTCCTCTGTCCCCTGAGCTCCAAGGAATAAAGTCCTTGCCACCCCAATCTCTCCCTACAGTTCAGGCCTTTGAGTCCTGGCAACATCCTTGTATCTTCTCTGCTTAACCATTCCTGCAGCAGGGTGATCAAAACTGTATGCAATACTCCAAATGTGGCCTCACAAATGTCTTGTACAACTGTAACATAACATCCCATCTTCTGTACTCTTTTCCCTCACTGATGAAGGGCAAAAAGTGGCAAAAGCCTTTTTCACCTCCCTATCTACTGACAGGAAACTATGTACTTGTACTTGTACTCCTAGATCTCTCCACTCTACAACAGTCCACAGGGCTCTACCATTCACTAGGAAGGACCTGCACTGGTTTGACTTCCCAAAAGGCAAATTTCCTACTGCAGATGTTAGGTTCATTGGACCATTGGTGCCAGGTTTTTCTTTACAGTTCTTCATAATGGAGACACAATATTAACCACCCTCCAGTCTTCTGGCACCTCACCCACGTCTAATGATGATTCACATATCTCGGCCAAGACCTTTTCTTTCCTAGCTTCCCACAGCGTCTTTGGACATATTTGATCGTGCCCAGGAGATTTATTGAGCTTCACGTGGCTTAACATATCCAGTACCTCCTCGCCTGTGGTACAAACTGTCTTCAATACATATCCGTTAACTTTCCCAAGTTTTCTAGTCTTCACGTCTTTTATGGCAGAGAAAAAATATTAATTGAGGACCTTGCCCGTCTCCTGCAGCTCCACGCATAGATAACCACAGGTTTCTGAGGGCCCCTTTCTCTCTCAGCTTCCCCTTTTCCCCTTAATATGCTTGTCAAATCTCCATGGATTCTACTGAATCTAATCTATCAGAGCTATCCCATGCACCCTTCCTGCCCTTCTGATTTCCTTCTTCAGTATGCTCCTTAATCTCCTATACGCCTCTGGGATACACTTGACCAAGCAGCCTATACCGCACCCAAGGCTCCTTCTTATACCTGACCAGAGACCCAATTCGTGCAATAAAATAAAAAGCAAAATAACCTTCAATATGTTGGGAAACATACATTTAAATATTTTCTTCTACATCTTATTTACTATTGGGCAAAACTCATCGAAAGCACCAGTGTTAAATACTCAATAGGCAAATTATACTTTTGATGGGATGGGTCCAGATGGGTGGAGGTTGATGAGTTCTATTGGTTTTGATAAATAAGTCAAACTTTAAGATATCTGATCGTCTTTCGCAGTCCAGTCCATCTATTCATGGGATATATTTCATCTTCCATAGGCCATAAAACTCCCCCTGGGGGTGGTCCAGTGCCAGGGACCTGGGTTCAATCCTGACCTTGGGTGCTGTCTGTGTGGAGTTTGCACACGTGAAGCCTTGTGACTGTATGGGTTTCCTCTATCGTGTCTTTCCTCCCATATCTCAAAAATGTGCAGCATTATAGATTCATTGGCCTCTTTAAATTGCTCCCAGTGTGTAGGAAGTGGTAGGAAAATGGGATAACATAGAACTAGTGTGAACGGGCGTTGGTGTGGACTCAATGTGCCAAATGGCCTGTTTCCATGCTGTGTCTTTCAATTAAATGAATTAATACCTTTTTTTTCTTCCATATTTAATTTGGACACTGTTCCCATAAAATTTATGTCCAGATTGAATGGTTCATTTTCAAGTTTACATGAATACACTAGGCTCTGATTTCTTAAAATCTGTATGGCCATTAAGAGCAGAACGCTGAATAGTAAATTTCCCCATGTGCCGCACATCGTCTCCTTGAATATATCCATCTAATGACTTGCCAGCTGTTCAGCCTTTGGTCCACTATGCACCATAACTGCACCTACTGATATCACAAGCACTGTTTCTTATTTTAAGTTCAATGCACTAGATCCCGTTAAAATCTTCACATATTAAATGACAAGCAGGTTGGAAACATAGAATAGACTACTGCTACTCCCATTTTGTGTTCTTATGCTCATTCTCTTTCTCTCTCTTTCTCTCCCCCTCTCTCCCCCTCTCTCTCCCTCCCTCTCTCTCCCATTTCTCTATCACTCTCTCTCTTTCTCTCTCACTCTCTCCCCCCCCACTTCTCTTTGTCTCTCACCATTTTTTTTCTCCCTCTTTTACTACCTCTCTTATTTTCTCTCTCTCTCTCTCTCTCTTGCCAAGATGCACACCATGATCATTTCTCCAGTCATTTAGCCCATCAAGGTCATGACAGCTGTCAGAACAATCCCATCAGTGTCATTCCCCCACGTGCTTGCACCCTGTTTTTTCTTGTGTCTATCAGTTCTCTCACCTCCTACTGATTCTCCTGGTACGCACACTGAGGGCAGCTTACAGCAGCCTAAAATCAAATTGCTAGAATAATTCATTGGGTCTGTGTAGAGGGAAATGCACAGATGAACTTTGGGCATCGGGATCCTTCTTCAGATTGAAGAAAAAAAACAAGAAATCTAACAACACACTTTCAGCATGGGGGAGGAAACCAGAGCAGTCAGAGGAAACCCACACTATTGCAATGAGAGCAAACAAACCCATACAGAAAGCACCAGAATCAAGATTGAACCTGGCTCGCTAGAACCGTGGGGAAGTAGCTTTAACTATTGCATGACTGAATTACCCTCATACTTACTCAAAAACAATTGTACAGAAGAGAGAGAAACATAAATGGAGAGGGGGCGAGAAGCTTTAAGTACTCGTTTGATTCTTTTTTTCAAAAGGAAAAACAAAGCAACTGAAATAACAAAGAGAGGTATAGATAGGATAGCCGGTCAGACCTTTTTCCTCGGGTGGAAATATCTATAGTGCATACGACACAGCATAGTTTTAAGGTGAGAGAGGCAAAGTTTAAAGGAGATGTGTGGGACAAGTTTTTTACACAGAGGATGATGGGTGCCTGGAACATGCTGACAAGGATGGTGGTGGAGGCAGATAGTATAGCGGCATTTAAGAGGGTTTTGGATTAGCACAATGTCATGCTGGGATTGGAGGGATATAAATCACATGTAGGCAGAGATCATGAGTTTAACTTGGCAGCATGTTCTGCGTGAACATTGTGAGCCTAAGAGCCCGTTCCTGTGCAACACTGTTCTACGTTCCATCAATAACAATAGACAATAGACAATAAGTGCAGGGGTAGGCCATTCGGCCCTTTGAGCCAGCACCGCCATTCAATGTGATCATGGCTGATCATCCCCAGTCAGTACCCCGCTCCTGCCTTCTCCCCATATCCCCTGACTCTGCTATTTTTAAGAGCCCTATCTAGCTCTCTCTTGAAAGCATCCAGAGAACCTGCCTCCACCACTCTCTGAGGCAGAGAATTCCACAGGCTTACCACTCTCTGTGAGAAAAAGTGTTTCCTCGTCTCTGTTCTAAATGGCTTACTCCTTATTCTTAAACTGTGGTCCCTGGTTCTGGACTATCCCCAACATCGGGAACATGTTTCCCGCCTCTAGTGTGTCCAAATCCTTAACAATCTTATATGTTTCAATGAGATCCCCTCTCAGCCTTCTAAGCTCCAGAGTGTACAAGCCCAGCTGCTCCATTCTCTCATATGACAGTCCCGTCATCCCGGGAATTAACCTTAAAAAAACCTACGCTGCACTCCCTCAATAGCAAGAATGTCCTTCCTCAAATTAGGGGACCAAAACTGCACACAATACTCCAGGTGTGGTCTCAATAGGGCTCTGTACAACTGCGGAAGGACCTCTTTGCTCCTATATTTGATTCATCTTGTTATATAGGCCAACATGCCATTCGCTTTCTTCACTGCCTGCTGTACCTGCATGCTTACTTTCATAGACTGATAACCCTCATGCTTACTTTCATAGACAAGGACCCCCCAGATCCTGTTGTACTTCCCCTTTTCTCAACTTGACGCCATTTAGATAGTAACATTTTGAACAATCAAAAATTGACAGGTGGTGGGGTGGGAATTATATCAAGCATAATAGGAAGAGAACAGGGGGATGGAGAGAGGCCTAAGGGACTGCAGATGCTGGAATCTGGAGCAAAAAACAAGTTGTTGGAGGAACTCTGCAGGATAAAGCTGCACCTATAGAGGCAACATCTGTTTTTGGAATAGTAATGGATGAATAGAGTAAGCATGGGGTGATAAATAGCAGAGCAATGAAAATGATGGATGTAGGGTTGAGGATAAAATACTATTTGGGGGTAGGGATAGGAAATGGTACTGGAACTCTGGAGAGTAGATGCAGTGGTAGGAATAAAAGGAAGGCGAGAGCTGGTGAATAGAGAAAATCTCGGAAAGAGTGCAATATTCTCCACCCTCTCTCTGCCTGAATGGCAAGCAGAAAAATCAGAGAGAGAACCTCAAGAGGGCTGAAATAGAAATGAAAAGGAAAGAGGGAGACAAAAAAAGAGCAAAAAAAGGTAAGTGGAAAGGGAAAAAGTGGGGAAAAAAGTGGATTTAAACCAGATTAGGCAGAGGGGCGAAATCCAAGGCAGGTGAGAAGCTGGAAGTCAATATGGATGGTGATGAAAGAAAGTTTATGTAGAGGGCCCTTCATAGGTGTGGGGAAAAGTTGATCTAGTCTTAAGAAATCGGGGACGACAGATTTAATCAGAATCTGTGGGGCAACTGTTTTCACACAGAGGATGGTGGGTACATGGAATGAGCTGCCAGAGGAAATAGTTGAAGCAAAAACTATAACAGCATTTAAAAGACATTTGGACAGGTACATGGATAGGATAGGTGTAGAGGGATATGGGCCAAACGCAGGCAGGTAGAACTAGTGTAGATTGGGCACCTTGGTCGGCATGAGCTAACTGGGCCAAAAGGCCTGTTTCCATGCTGTATGACTCTAAGAAAATATAAATGTCTGTAAAGCCACATCTTTGGTGGAGTTTGTAAGTGATTGATACCAGTGGAGCAATTAATCATAATTGTTGTTCTCAAAAGATAAGATTAGAGCACATTCATTATGAAAGCTGTGAACATCGCCACAAAGATGTCGTACATGATAAGTGTGGATCTAATCAAAGAGATTATGTGAGTTGTTACAATTATCTGCAATCTAGGTACATTGAATCTTTTTGACATATCTCAAAAGTTAAATCATTTTTAGTCAACCAATTGAACCCTGACGTACAGTACTACTACCTATTAATAATCGTTGCAACACAAATTTTAAATCAATGAGCTGGCAGTAAGTTTTGTTTTCCACCTGAGAAAAAAATGATTTGCATCAAAAATGATGCAAGTTTAACAGTGTATTCATATCTCTATAATAGCAATTAATTCAATAATGAGGGTAGGATAGATGTCATTAATTTTATTCCATCTGATAGTCCTAAAACACATCCAGGATTATAGTTCAGTTTAGCTCAGGCTTTAAGTTTAATGTCAGCAAGTATAATGAAAATCTATTTTTATTACCTTGCTCTGCCACAGTAATGAAAGCTGCAATGAGCAAGCAGGACCAAATCGATCAATATATATGAGTGGTGAATTCGAGTCAGACGGATACTTGGCGCGATATCAACTTGTTATAGTTCAGATGGTCATTATTCTGAATAAATTTGCAGTCATGAAATTTGAAACCTAGGAAGGAAGGCTGTATTTGCAATATAGCTGCTCGAGACTGAATGATGAATGCTCTGAGGATTCCTGGAGAAAGAGAGAACTATTTATACTTTAGAGTTTGTAGACACGGCGCAGAAACAGGCCCTTTGGTCCACCGAGTCCAACCCAACCGACGAGCCCCGTACCCCAGCACTATCCTACACGCTAGGAACAATTGACAATTTTAACAAAGCCAATTATCCTCCAACCCAGTACGTTTTTGGAGTGTCTGAGGAAACTGGAGCACCCCTCGGAAAACCCACGCAGTCACAGGGAGAACGTACATACTCTGTACAGACAGCACCCATAGTCAGGATCAAACCCGGGTCTCTGGCGCTATAAGGCAGCAGCTCTATCTCTGCGCCACTGTGCCGTCCCCCACGTTACTGTACCATCCCACCATTCAGACTGAGCATTATGGAAAAGATTACAAGTCGATTCAGGAAAGCTTAACTCAAACCCAAAATTAATTCAAAAGGGAGAAGAAGAGAAGACCACAAAGCACAAGAACAGATATATTTCATAGCAAACTAGAAATTTAGAAGCAAAATACTGTAGGTGCTGGAAATCAGAAGTATAAAAAGTGCTAGAACGTCTCGGTGGGTCAGTTCAGGTGGAGAAAGAAACAGTGTTAATACTTTAGATCAATAACTTTCCCTTTATTGATGCCACGCCTATGCTGTACTTTTCTATGTTCTATGCTCTAACTCACATTTTCTGCATTTGTCTTTTCCTCGTTCCTATTTTGCTATTTCAGATTTAATTGTATCTCTGGAGAACATGGAAAGATGACGTTTCGGGGCGAGACTGAAGAAGGGTCCTGACCCAAAACTTTACCGATCCAATTATTCTAGCACATTGTACCCTTTACAGTAAATGATTCATGTCTGGGAACTTTCTCATACTGAACCCAAAATATTAACTGTGTAGGTAGGAACTGCAGATGCTGGTTTACACCGAAGATGGACACAAAATACTGGAGTACCTCAGCAGGTCAGGCAGCATCTCAGGAGAAAAGGAATAGGTGTTATTTTGGGTCAAAACCCTCTTCAGACTGAGAGTCAGGGGGGAGGGAAGCTAGTGTGAAAAGGTACAAAACATATCAGAGACAGCACAGATGACCCTGAAAATATTAAAGGGGCTGTCCCACTGCGGCGACCTAATCCGCGAGTTCTGAGTTTGCCCTAGACTCATACTTGCAGCATGGTCGACACGAGGTCCTAGGAGGTCTTTGTAATCCTCCTTCATGCTCGAGAGTAGTCCCCGCGTACTTGAGGCCTCAGCTAGGGTAAAAATGCCCGCAAGTAAAAAAAGGTCGCCATGGAAAAAATCAATACTTATTTTATTCGTAGGTTTAGTCGAAGTAGGTCATAGTAGGTCGGCATGTTATTCGTAGGTAATCAAGGTAGTCAAAAGTAATCAAAGGTAGTCGAAGGTAGTCGTAGATAGTCTTCAACATAGTTGAAGGGAGGTCGAAGGAGATCGAAGGAGGTCGTCTTCACTTTCCACTATTCAGTGTCCAATTTTCCCGAAGCGAGTCGAAGCTAGTCTTCAACATAGTCGAAGGAGGTTGAAGGAGGTTTTCTACATAGTCGAAGGAGATCTTCAACATGACATTTTTCAAACTCTCCTAAACTCGCCAATTAGGTCACCGCAGTGGGACAGCCCTTCATCTGTCGGACCTGCTGAGTGTTTCCAGCACTTTCTGTTTTTAGTTTGTTTTTCAGTATCTGCAAGTTTTTTTTTAATTTTCAACCTGATCATTAGTTCTGCTTCTCATTCCTCAGATACCATTGATTTGCTGAGCATTTCTAACAATGTTTTTTGTTTCAAATTTCCTGCATTCATAGTATTTTTCTATTTTTTTGATAAAAATCAAGGTAGTCAAAATCCATTCTTGAAATGGATTTTGGTTTAATTTGTTCATGTTTTGCAACATAAATGGCATGTTGACACAGTGACACAACTAATGGAGTGGCTGCTTCACAGTGACAGACACCCGGGTTCAATGCTGCCCTCAGGTGCTGTCTGTGTGGAGTTTGCATGTTCTTCCCGTGACTGCCTGGGTTTCCTCCGACTGCTCCGGTTTCCTCCCACATCCCAAAGATGTGCAGTTTTGTCTATTAATCATGTGTGTAAGTAAGCGATTGATTTTGAACAAACTTGATGGGATTAATGCAAAATTAGTGCAAACGGGTGGTTGATGGCAAGCATGGACTCAGTGGGCTGAAGGGCCTCTTTCTCTGCTGCATCTCTCCCTCAATATAAACATTTAACATAGCAAATATCAAATGCAGTGACATTTAAAAAAAACATATAAGCCACTCTCAGGATCTCTTTTTGAATTCTATTTTGTAGCTTGCTATTGGGCAATGTTATACTTACCAGCATTGATAATTGGCGTCGCGTGTACAACGCGAGGCTCTGCGTCTCCGTAGCTTTAGCGAGATAGTTTTTTTCTTATTAATACTTACCTTAGTTTTCGCCCGGAGCACTCGAGCGAACACTCTGTACGGCCGTCAGGAGCTACTGGAGCTCGGCCGTCTCTACGAAATGAGCACCAGAAGCCACGACTTTAAACTGTCGCTGGAGATCGTCAGGTCACCGTGGTCTAGTGGACCAGCTCCCCCAACAGGAAGTGTCCGGAGGCGGCGCAGAGACCGCAAACAAAGACGTGGGAAGCGCGGAGGCCACCGAGCTAGGCTGAGATCAGACCCGCACCAGCCAGCTCTGCCCAGCATCTTCCTCGCGAATGTCCGGTCCCTGGTGAGTAAAACCGACGAACTTCGGCTGCGCATCACCACACACAGACGGATCGCCGACTGCAACACCATGGTCTTCACCGAGACATGGCTCACTGACAACATTCCGGACAACGCCATCGAGTTGGAGGGGTGCACTGTCTTCAGGGCCGACAGATCTGCGGAGGACTCCGGTAAGACCAAGGGCGGCGGACTGTGCATCTATGTGAACAACTCATGGTGCACAGGCGCTGTCAGGATTGGTAGCCACTGCTCTGCTTACCTGGAATACCTGATGTTAAAGTGCAGGCCCTTCTATCTGCCCAGGGAATTTACATCGACTGTCATCACTGCAGTCTATGTACCCCCGGACGCTAATGCCAGGCTTGCAATGGAAGAGCTGCAAGCTGCTATCAGCAAACAACTAACTGCCCACCCAGAGGGGGCTTTTATTGTTGCTGGCGATTTTAACCACTCCAACCTTAAAACTGTGCTCCCCAGATTCCACTAACATGTCTCCTGCCCAACCAGAGGTAACAATATTCTGGACCTAGTATACACCAATATTACTGAAGCATACAAAGCCCTCCCCCTCCCCCACCTGGGACAGTCTGACCACCTCTCTCTGTTCCTGCTCCCCAAATACACACCTCTGAGCAGACGTGTGAAACCTACCGTGAGGACAGTGAATGTCTGGCCTGAGGGAGCTGTCTCTGTTTTACAGGAACAGTTTCAGCAAACAGACTGGAGTCTGTTTGCCACCCAGGCCACCTTTAACTCCCATGTGGACATAAATTCATACACCTCAACCGTTCTGGACTATATAAAATTCTGCACTGATAACGTCACTACCCATAACGAGATAAAGACCTTCCCTAACCAGAAGCCGTGGATGAGCAGGGAGGTCAGACTCCTGCTGAAGGCTCGAGACGCCGCTTTTAAATCTGGCGACGCTGAGGGATGCAGCTCATCCAGGGCCAATCTGAAAAAGGGAGTTAGGAATGCTAAACTCAATCACAAACAGCGGATTGAGGAGCATTTCCGAAACAACTCTGACCCCAGGCGCATGTGGCAAGGAATCAAATCCATTGCCGACTACCATAAAATCAACACCCCCCCCCAGACAACGCCTCCCTTCCTAATGAGCTAAACCACTTCTATGCTCGCTTTGACCGGGACAACAAAACTCCAGCCATCAAAGTTGCTCCACCCCCGAATGAACAACCCCTCAGTCTCTCCACCACTGCTGTACAAGACGCACTGAGCAAGGTGAATGAGCACAAAGCTGCCGGCCCCGATGGCATCCCCGGGCGGGTGCTCAGGGCATGTGCTGGACAACGATCCCTGGTCCTCACTGACATTTTCAATCTGTCACTGGCCCAGGGTGTCGTCCCCACTTGCCTCAAGACATCTACCATTGTGCCAGTGCCCAAACAATCAGCGACAGGGAGTCTCAACAACTACCGGCCAGTGGCACTCACCCCTGTCATCGCCAAGTGCTTTGAGCGGCTGATCCTGGCTCACCTCAAAGCCAGCCTCCCCCCCACACTGGACTCCCACCAATTTGCCTACCGGACAAACAGGTCTACAGAGGACGCCATATCGGCGGCCCTACACTCTGCCCTGACCCACCTGGACAGCAACAACACCTACATCAGGCTGCTGTTTATCGACTTCAGCTCTGCCTTTAACACTGTCATACCCGCTAGCTTGATCACCAAACTCAGCGGTCTTGGCATCTCCACCTCCCTCTGCAATTGGACACGGGATTTCCTCACTAACAGACCACAGTCTGTTAGGGTCAACAACCTCACCTTCTCCACTATAACACTGAACACCGGCGTGCCACAGGGCTGTGTGCTCAGCCCTCTCCTCTATTCCCTCTTCACCCATGACTGCATCCCTAAGTATGGCTCCAACGCCATCATAAAATTTGCCGACGATACTATGGTGGTAGGACTGATCAGTGACAATGACGAATCAGCCTACAGGGAGGAGGTCCAGCACCTGACTACCTGGTGTGCCAACAATAACCTCGTCCTCAACTCCCAGAAGACGAAGGAAATCATTGTTGACTTTAGGAAGAACAGAGGGGGGCAGACACACCCCCATCCATATAAACGGGACTGAGGTGGAGCTGGTCTCCAACTACAAATTCCTCGGGGTATACATCTCGGAGGATCTGTCCTGGTCCCTCAACACCTCAAAGCTGATCAAAAAGGCACAGCAGCGCCTTTACTTTCTGAGGAGGCTCAAAAAAGCCCACCTGTCCCCCCAGATCCTGACGAACTTTTACCGCTGTACCATCGAAAGCATCCTGACCACCTGCTTTACGGTATGGTACAGCAGTTGCACCGTGGCAGACAGGAAGGCACTACAACGGGTGGTGAAAACTGCCCAGTACATCATCGGTGCCCCGCTCCCTGCCATGGATGCCCTCCACCGAAAACGGTGTCTGAAGCGGGCCGGGAAGATCATCAAGGACCCCTCACACCCTAACCATGGACTGTTTGCCCTCCTACCATCAGGGAGGCGGTACAGGAGCCTCAGGTCCCGCACCAGTAGGATGAGGAACAGCTTCTACAACAACACCATCAGACTGCTGAACTCGGAGTCCCGCTGATAGATTTGTCTGCACCCTGTATTTATTTTCCATATTGCTATCACTGCACTCTGTATTTATTTTTCCATATCGCTATCACTACGAATGACGCTAAACTGCATTTCGTTGTACCTATACTTGTATTTGTGCAATGACATTAAAGTTGAATTGAATTGAATTGAATTATTATTTGTTGATATACATGAATCAACCTTAACATGTCCAGTAATACCTTTAGATTTGCTAGATCATGGCAAGCTTCTGATTGCTTATCATAAGACAGAGTTAATAAAAATGATATACCCATACACATAGTAGTCTAAACTGTTGATTGTAGTGACAAAGGTCTTGCTACTCAGATCACAGTCTCCCATTTAAATGTACGAACACAGTGTTTTAATATATATTTTTAAAGAGCTGCTGTGGCTTAAAGATGATTTAATCCAATGTGGGAAGTAGAAACGGCTTTTTTGAACAAATGGAAAATTAGAAGCATGATTATATTAATTTTTGAGTTAATCATCATCCATTTGTCAGAAATTAAAATTTCCAAGAAAGTCAATCTAATCATTTCTCCAACCCAACTTAATGATCACTCTATTATTAAGAACCTCATTTGCTGGAAGAAAGAAAGTTCAGTCTTTGATTCATTCTTATTATAGATAGAAGTTTGCCGGGCTACTAAGAATAGAATAATTGGTCATTTTGACATTGCAGACTAATTTTAAGCTATTTGCTTTTGCTGCTCCTTGAAGCAAACCCACACATGCAGCTGTGTGTCAGATGAAAAGTTTGGACACCCAACCTATAACTTTTCCAGATGGGAACTTTGGACACCCAACTTATAACTTTTCCAGATGGAAACATCGGCAAATCAACATATAACTTTGCCAGATGGACACCCAACCAATAATTATCATTTTATTTGCACACATGGTTAAAAGAAGTACTGAAATCCAAATCTAAACCAAACAACCAAACTAAATCTAAACTGAAACAAAACAAGTCGAAAAGAAAAACTTGAAACCTATTGGGAAATTGTTTGACCCAATTTTAAGTTCTTCTTCATTTCTTTAAAACAGAAAGGAAGGCCATTTCAACGCATTGAGTCTAGATTGGCTAATATAACAATCTCAACTCTTGAAGCAATTTACAATGGCAAATTAGCCTTCTGGCCTTTTTGAGATATGTGAGGAAACTGGAATACCTGGAACAAGCCCATATGGTTTGAACAAAAACATACAAACGTCACACAGACAGTAAATGGATTGGGCCTGGGATGATAGAAGCATGACGCAGCGGATCTTCATGCGGACCACAGTGGATTCTACACGCGGACCACTACTCTAGCTGTGAATAAACTTTCTGCACAGTGCATGCGACTGCATGCGGCGAGCGCGACCAAATGTGGTGGCTTGAGGCATACGGCCTCACGGGGCCGGTTCCACTTCGAACCGCGGAGCCGTATGGAGTTGTGCGGGGCTGGTCCCGACATCATATTCACCAATCAGCTGGGCAGGAGGCGGGCCGAGTGAATGGATGTCGCACGGCGTCGGGCGGTGATGTCATCGCGCAATGCCGCATGCTAGGCGTACGCCATCAAGACGCTTCGTACAGCGCCAAGACGCTGCAAACGGTGTCCAGACGCTGCGTACGGCGTCATGGCGCTGCGTATGACGTCGAGACATGGCGTACGGCCACAATGCGGCTGCAGGCCTGTCGGAATTTTGAACGGTGTCAGTTTTTCTAAGCCCTGCACGATGTCAAGACCAGCTCCGCACAACTCCATACGCCTCCGGCGATCGAAGTGGGACCGGCCACGCGAGGCCATACGACTCAAGCGACCATGTTAGGTCGCGCTCGCCGCATGCAGTCACATGCAGGTGGGACAGGCCCTTAAAGCCTGGCACTGCACATTTTCTGTGGGTTGAAAATATGCTTTGTGTTTCTTAATGTAGTCACAAACATTTTATCTGGTTCATATACACACAATACGTTTCCATAAAACATCCCACCATCAATTGTATGTAAAGAACGGGCAGGTCTTTAGCTGCTGTGTGTGAAGGAAGTCACTGCTACAAAAGTATAACTGTTCCCTCAGATTCATAAGTTCATAAGTCATAGGAATGGAAGTCTACTATTCGGCCCTTAATGTCAATTCCGCCATTCAATCATGGCTGATCTATAACTCCCTCTTAACCCCTTTCACCTGCCTTTTCCCTGTAACAATTGACACCCTTACCAATCAAGTATCTGTGTGGAGTTTGCACATTCTTCCCTTAAAATGAGCCAAATTGCCCTCCACTGACGTCTGTGGCAATGAATCCCACAGATTCACCGCCCACTGACTAAAGAAATTCCTCCTCATCTCCTTTCTAAAGGTATGTCCTTTTATTCTGCGGCTGTTCCCTCTGGTCCAAGATGCTCCCACTAGTGGAAACATCCTCACCACATCCACTCTATCCAGGCCTTTCACTATTTGGTAAGTTTCAATCCGGTCCTCACTCGTCCTTCTAAACTCCAGCGAGTACAGGCCCAGTGCCGTGAAATGCTCATCATATTTTAACCCTTTCATCCCATGGATCATCCTCGTAAACCTTCTTTGACCCTCTCTCATGCCAGCACATCCTCCTCAGATATGGGGCCCAAAACTGTTCCTTAACACAGTATGTTTTCTTCTTTTTTTAATGCTGGGCATGTACCAAGTTTCAACAACTGCAAATATACTTCCAAGCCTGCTATATTGGATTGTCAGTGGGAGATAATCAGTGACTCTCAGTGTTGGTGTGAGTTGTCAGATTTCCATTGGTTTCAAGAAAGTAATTGGCTTCCCTTGTGCTGTGGAGGCAAAGCTTCAACAACTTTTAGAGCCTTCAAAACCAAAATCACTCTTCATAAAACAGAATACTTAATAACTGTTATAGTTGACAGAGATCTGGATCAGTGTTTATTGGGTCTCTGCAGGACATATGAAACTGCGAAGATAAGGCATGATTGGGCTTGTCGTTTGTATTTTCATCTCTTCTTTAAATTATCTCTTGCAATATCTTACCTCCATTATGTGCATTTACTATTCTGAAGCTTAAACATTAAAACCAACCACTGTCTATGCAATCGTTTCTTCTATACAAAATAATTGATGAATAGCCCAACATTTTTTTAATTGTTCTTAACTGAAGGAGAAAAAATTGCATTAATTTTTGTGCTTTAATTTTTCATAGTTTTTTGGGGATATTTCGTTTGGTTATATTTAGCTAGTCATCCATTTTCATCGATGGCAAGAGCTACTATATGTGAGAAGAGATTATGTATATATTCATTCTCACCATTGTAAAGGAAAATAGTGATCTGTTTCTCTGCTGCTTTACTGATTGAGAATAATGGAATTAACTAGCTATTATATATAAAATTGTCCATTGACCAGTAGAAAAAGAATGCAAGATTTAGTACGTATATTTTACAATATTCAACTATAATGAACAGAATCTTCGAATATCAGAACTAGTTTATTTTCAAAAAAAGAAATAAATTA
Source organism: Raja brachyura (assembly GCA_963514005.1). The sequence continues at coordinate 49,024,585 of OY740788.1, forward strand.
TTTACACATTTTATTTTCACAAAGTGTATCTCATAAAATTCAGTTACATGATTACATAGTTCAGTTAAATCTAAGAAAGGATAAATGTCATTCTTAAATCTGGTGTTGATTATGAAGTACAGTTAATGTTTATATTGCGGTTCAGGTCAATGTCACATTGCCTCATTTAAATACTGAGCTATGATTTGCATATAAATAAAGAAGCTAAGGAACAGCATTTCATAAATGAATTCATCATCACTTTAATCCTTTTGACCTTACCCTGAAATCATTCTTGACCTTAATTAATTTTAAGAAACCATTGTAGGTTCCAAATGTCGGAACATGACAGCGAAAGATCTTGCACAACAAAGCTCCTCTTCACAACCTTAATTAACCTTTTGTGATCTGAAGTAGAAACTCTGCAGTCTGTGGCACTTTCCTGAGGAATATTTTCAATACTTCTTAGTGCAGTTCTTTTTATTATCTATTAACCTACTGGGGCAAAATTACCTTTAATGCACAATGAAACAGATCCGAGCAAGTGTTCATGAATGGACTCATAACTTAGAATTGCTATTTCAGCCCGTTGATTGAAAAAGGTGACTTCCCCACAACACTGAGGACGTTTCCTGTTTCCTGTTTCACATTGTAGCAGAAGACTTTTTTTTAACTTGAAATGGTAACTGACAACCATACAATTCACTGGGATCAGACAAGAACCTCTTTATCACTTCCAAAAATTGCCTTTTCTGAGGATATCAAATTCTTAACTTATTTCCTTATATTTGCTTCTCGGGTTTACACATTCCCTCTGCCCGTGATTGGCGAGACGCAACGTAGACTGGGCAATCGTTTCGCTGAACACCTTCGCTCAGTCTGCCTTGGCCTACCTCATCTCCTGGTTGTGAAACACTTTAATTCCCCTTCCCATTCCCACACTGATCTTTCTGTCCTAGGCCTCCTCCATTGTTATAGTGAGGCTAAATGCAAATTGGGGGGAACAGCATCTCATATTTCCCTTAGGCAGCTTACAACCCAGGGGTATATTGATTTCTCTAACTTCAAGTAACCCTTGCATTCCCTCTCTCCATTCCTCCCCCACCCCAGCCATGCCAGGTTTCATTCTCATTTAGCTACAGCTGACAATGGCCTGTTTCCTTTATCATTGTTACTTTTTTGCATATCTTGCATTCATTTGTTCTATATCTCTCTACATCATCGCCTATATCTCTCGTTTCCCTTTCCCATGACTTTCAGTCTGACGAAGGGTCTCGACCCTAAATGTCACCCATTCCTTCTCCCCAGAGATGCTGCCTGTCCCGCTGAATTACTCCAGATTTTTGTGTCTATCTTCTCCCTAAACCCATGGATGCAAAGAGTCATACAGAACAGAAACGAGGCCATGTACACACAGTGTGAAGTCCACTCCTTATGATGACCGTTTTTCATCTAATATTGAGAAGATATAATCATAGATGTGAAAGAAAATTATTTTTGAAAGAGGTACTTGTGGTAGGAAGTGAAAGATCAGGGAAGTATTTTTTCGGCAGATCTCGACTGACGATGGGACTGAAAGAACTTGCAGAGTATCCTATTCACTCTGGGTGGGAGATATGCAAAACATTTTCTTGCCTCTATGGTTAGATCGTGGAATGTTTTGGAAAAGTCACTGGACTAATTTAACCTAGTTAATCTCTGTGCTAAATGTGCAAATTGCTTATGAGGAGGTACTGAATAGAATTACAGATAATCCTAGATATCAGATTCAGAGATACAGTATACCCAACTACAAGTGCATGGAATGAATATAGGAAGCTCGGTGTAGAGAGAAAGGGAAGGGTAACATGTTCTCCCCTGTCGTCGGTAAGCCTTTGGTCAGAATAGGTTGTTTGATAGAGAAGGAATGTCAGGAAAGGAATGTTTTTAAAAGTGTACTGACAAGAGTTTGGGACATGCACATCCCTGTCAGAGTGAAGGGCAAGGCAGGCAAATGTAAGGAAGCCTGGATGATGAGCGAAATAGAGGCTTTGGTCAAGAGTAAGAAGGAGGCATCGATTTTCAGGAACTAAGGGGAAAGCTAAAAAAGGAAATCAGAAGGGCAAAAAGGAAATAGGAGACAGCTCTGAAAGCTAGCATTAAGAATAATCCCAAGAGATTTTATAAGCACATATAAGTACATAAAGGGAAAATGGGTGACCAGAGAGGGAATGGGACCACTCAGGAATCAATTCTGTGTGGAGCCACAGGAGATGGGCAAGGTCCTCAATGAGTATTTCTATTCAATGAGTATTTCTATTATTACCATGGAGAAAGGCAGGAGGACGGGGGATTTTTATGCAGTCACTTGAAGTATCTTGAGAGCAGTCAGTATTAGTCGCAGAGGTGCTGAAGATCCTGACGTGTATGAAGATATACAAATCTCCCGGGCTTGATCAGATATATCCCAGGACACTGTGGGAAGCTAGAACGGAAATTGCAGAGTCCTTGTGGAGATTTATGAGTTGTCATGAAATACAGGAGAGGTGCCGGAAGACTGGAGGGAAGGAAATGTTGTGCCTCTATTCAAGAAGGGCTGCAGGGAAAAGGGTGGGCCAGGGAGCTTAACATCTGTCGTCAAAACTAGAATACTAGAGAGTATTCTGTGGGATAGGATATACAGTGGCTTGCAAAGGTTTTCATACACCTCGAACTTTTCCACATTTTGTCACGTTACAACCACAAACGTAAATCTATTTTATTGGGATTTTATGTGATAGACCAACACAAAGTGGTGCATAATTGTGAAGTGGAAGGAAAATGATACATGGTTTTCAAATTTTTTTACAAATAAAAAACTGAAAAGTGTGGCATGCAAAAGTATTCAGCCCCCTTTACTCTGATACCCCTAAATAAAATCCAGTGCAACCAATTGCCTTCAGAAGTCACCTAATTAGTAAATAGAGTCCACTTGTGTGTAATCTAATCTCAGTATAAATACAGCTGTTCTGTGAAGGCTTCAGAGGTTTGTTAGAGAACATTAGTGAACAAACAGCCTCATGAAGCCCAAGGAACACACCAGACAGGTCAGGGATAAAGTTGTGGAGAAGTTTAAAGCAGAGTTAGGTTATAAAAAATATCCCAAGCTTTGAACATCTCATGGAGCACTGTTCAATCTATCATCCAAAAATGGAAAGAGAATGGCACAACTGCAAACCTACGAAGATATGGCCGTCCACCTAAACTGACAGGCCGGGCAAGGAGAGCATTGATCAGAGAAGCAGCCAAGAGGCCCATGGTAACTCTGGAGGAGCTGCAGAGATCCACAGCATGGCCGTCTCAAGGGGGGGGTGCATTGAGTGCGGTCGCACCCCCCCCCCTTTTTCCAGAATAAAACAAATCCCGAGAGAAAAAAAAATTTGGGAAAAAAAGGAGTGCCCGCTTCTCCGTGCCCGGGGCTGCGGTGTCTCCCAGCACGGTGCATCGTCTCCATCCGCGGCGTCAGAGCCCCGCCGCCGGTCAACCTGGCGGCCATGGAGCAGGTCCGCTGCTGGCGGGTGGGAAGCGAAAAGGACTGACTCCAAACACTGCTGGCAGCGCCCATGATCCGACTCCAGGCACCTCTTTGGCCGGTCCCTCCACCCCAACGCGGGCCTTCGCTTTGGTCGGTGGCGGCGGAGGCTGTAGTGCGGGGTGACCGAGGTTTGGAGCGAATGTTGGGCCTCGCACAGCAGCAGCAGCTACGGTGGCCCTGCCCTCCCCTCATAGCGGTCGCTGTGTGCCACTCCGGAGGGGAGGCAGTGGCGAAGAAATCCCAACTGCCGGTGTTGTCCGAGGAGCGCTGACCTTCGTTCCTCCCCACCTCCTCTGGCCCTTCCCCTCTCTCCCATATCCTGGGACCCCTCTTCTCACGTCACTTATTCCCATTCTCTAGAGATGCTGCCTGACCTGTTGATCCCCATTCCGGCCTCTAGTCAGTCCTCAACGTCATCACCTGTGCTCCCTTCCCCATCAAACCCCCGCCCCCCCAATCTATTCATCCTGCACTGACTTCCCTATCCACCTCACTTTGATTCTCCTGCCATCTCCCATCCATCATCCATCCTACACTGGTCCCCCAATTCATCCTGCACTGACCTCCTTTCCCATCCATCCTGCACTGCTTCCCCCATTCGTCCTGTACTGACCCCCCCCCCCCATTTATCCTGCTCTGTTCTCCCAATCCATCCTGTACTGTCCCCCCTCCATTTATCCTGCACTGATCCCCCCCATCCATCTTGTAATGACCCCATTTGTCCTGCACTGATCTCCCCATTCATCCTGTACTGATACCCCCATCGATCCTGCATGGACCCCCACCCCCCATCTTGTACTCTTCCCCCTCCCATTCATCCTGTACTGATCACCCATCCTGTACTGTCCCCCTATGCATCCTGTTTTGACCCCCCCCCATTCACCCTGTACTGTCCTTCCATTCATCCTGTACTGACCTCCCATTCATCCTGTACTGAACCTTCCCATTCATCCTGCACTGTCCCCGCATTCATCATGCACTGGTCCCCCCCACCCCCATCCATCCCATACTGCCACTGAAATGCCCCACGCTCTCCCCTCACAATTTTACCTAATTCAACCGACACGCACTAATTCCCCTGCCTCAATCCATTCATTCCGCACGGTCTGTGGAATTCAGAGGGCGGTGGAGGCAGGTTCTCTGGATGCTTTCGAGAGAGCTAGATAGGGCTCTTAAAAATAGCGGAGTTAGGGGATATGCGGTGAAGGCAGGAACAGGGTACTGATTGGGGATGATTTGCTCTGATTCACCCACCTGCCTCCCCCCCCTCCACCCCCCCGACCCAATTGCGCTGGAAATGTCTTCAGAGCGAACATTAACTATGTTTGATAACAGAATGCAATCAAATGTGCTTTAATTCCCAATGTTATTATTTGATTTAATCCATAAAGATGTATATTAAATTGTGAACACGGGAAACATTAAAACTGCAGAGTTCAATTGTCACAGCTACCGTTGACACGTTATTACAGAATTCATTTAACAGCAAATCAGTGTTCTTAATATGGAGTATCAGTACTGTAGTTATTTATTGAGCAACATTCACAACTATATGTTGGATTTATCCAGGTTTTACTTCTACAGTTGGTCATATACTTCACAAAGTTGGTCAGGAGATATTTCAGTTGAATATTCCAAAATCCAGGGGCGACAGGGGGTCACTGTGTGTCACCAAGCATCACGCTGCGTCACGACCCGACCACGACGCGACAACCTCTTTTTAGGCTGTCACTGAAAATGTCACCCAAGTGGGACAGGCCTTTCACTCTACAAAACCTGAGGGCAAGGCATTCGAAGGCGGCGTCGGGGGCAAACTTCTCCCTGGCCAGGTTCTTGATCACCTCGGGCTCGAGTCCGCAGTGCTCGAAGAAACTGTCCAAGCCCGAGCAGGCTCAGGAGAAGCAGCAGCTGATGTTGGAGTGCGAGCGCCTTAATCCACCTTCATCAATCTGCCGCTTGAGCGGCTCCTTGGGATGACCTATTGCTGATTCTCGTGGAGCTGCTGGCGTGGTTACGTGCACCCTGGGATGCTGCTGGTGTGGTGACTGGTGCTTCCTGGGGTGCTGCTGGAGTGTTTAGTTGTGCACCCTTGGGTGCTGCTGGTGTAGTTACTTGTGCACCATGCGGTGTTGCTGGCGAAGCTGCTGTTTCTCCCTGGGGTGCTGCTGGTATGGTTACTTGTGAACCCTGGAGTGCTGCTGGTGTGGTTACTTGTGCACTCTGGGGTGTGTACCCTCTGCTAATTCTCCCCCTTCCGACATTGCTGCCCCTGCTGCTTGTCGCCCCGGCCGCCGGAGCCGGGCAGCAGCCGCAGGACCAGGCTGCCACTGGCCTTGAAACTGCGGGCGCTGCTGGTGGCTGCCGCTCCCCGCATGAATTGCACTTCTGCTGGTACATGACCAGCGAATCGGGCCTGAGCTGCCTCTTGGAGCTGGAGCAATGCACAATGTAAGGTGGGAGCACCAGCTGCCCGCTCTGCTGGAGGTCAGGTAAGTCTTCGTGTTGCTGCTGGCCCCCGCTGCCGCTGCTGCTGCCGTCCTCGGGGGCAGAGCTGCCCAAACCATTGGGCTCCACTTTGCACCCCCTTGCAGTCTGGCAGCCAGTCTCACCACAGCAATCTGCCGACCCTGACCATTTGACTGCGGAGGTAGCTGGGATCTTTGGTCATGAGCCTAAGCAGCAGAGAGATGCTTGCCTTGTTCGGCATGCTTGCAGTGTGCGTGATCTCGCTCGGATTCTTACTTTGATCATGCCAAACACAGTACAAAAAAAAATTTATAGGGACAACCCTATAATTCATAGTAATAGACGCATTTGGAAACAAATAGTTAAGACTTTACATTTAGATAATTTGTCACTTAGCCTACCAATTATGAATAACCCTTTATTTAAACCCTCTATATTAGATAGGGGGTTTAGACATTGGGATGATTTAGGAATTAAAAGGATAGAACACCTTTACAGAAAAGGAAAATTTCTTTCATTTCAGGAGTTACAAGATATCTATGGATTGCCATCACATAACTTGTTTAGGTATTTACAAATTAGAGATTATATTAAGTCAAACACACAAGATTATAAAAATAAAGAACCAGGATTATTAGATGAACTGTTTAACAAGCACCCAAATACAGAAAAATTAATAGCTTATATATACAATATTATTTTGGATAGGGAGAATCCAACAACAGAAATATATCGACAAACATGGGAAAATGAAATAGGTTTATCTATAACGAAAGAAACTTGGGAAGAAAGTTTACAATGTATACATCGTTGTTCGTTAAATGCTAGACATACATTGATACAATTTAAAGTATTATATAGATTACATTATTCGAAAACCAAATTAAATAGAATTTTTCCTAACATTTCTTCTATTTGTGATAAGTGTCAGAATTTAGAAGCCAATTTAACACATAGTTTTGTAACGTGTTCAAAACTTAATTATTATTGGATAGAAATCTTTAGAGTTATCTCTGAAGTTCTTAGAGTTAAACTGGATCCAGATCCAAAGTTAATAATATTAGGAATTCCGGACTCAAATTTGGTATTAACAGTAAATCAAATAAATTTCTTTGATTACTGTTTGATAATAGGGAAAAAAATAATATTGAAATTTTGGAAGGGAACATTATCCCCCACAATTAAAATGTGGACAGCAGAGATGTCGGAGATGTTGCATTTGGAAAGAATTAGATTTGTCCTAATGGACAAATATGAAATCTTTGAACAGATATGGTCTCCATATATACAATATTTGAGGGGGTAGCTGTTCTTGGCATCACAACTCAATGGGTACCCGACAGGATTTGATGAAAATAATTCATTTTCAAACTGGGATTTGTATACATGTCTCTATTGATATTATCATTTGTAATAGTTTTATTTACAATATATTTTGTTGTTTCTCTTTTATATATATATAATACTTTTTACTCTTTTAAAAAATATATATATATTAAATAGATATATATTAATTGTTTTTTTTTTCCTTTTTTTTTCTTTTTTTTCCTTTTGTTTTTCCTTTCTTTTTTTTATATAATCAAAATCATTATTTAATCACAACCTTTATTGATTTAAAACCTATTCTTTTTTCTAAAAAACAGAAGATAATAATAATCAATGTGATATTTGTATAAATACCGAATTAAGTTGGTATTTGTAAATTTGTTTTAACATTGTGAAATGCTTACTTCTAATAAAAATATTTTTTAAAAAAACAAACACGCTTTCTCATCCATGAAGAAGCAAAAGACCAGGACTTCCATGCAATCACCTGTCTGCAGTCACCTTAATCCACATTCACTATGACTTTGCCCATAACTTGGACAACGTTGTGACTAGGTTTGTGCAGTTACATTCTTGGAAAATGGAACTGGAAAACATGTATTCTGGCTAAATGGCAATATATGCAGGTATGCCACGAGTGTCCGTCACCAGCATCACTACCCAGGACTTCCATGAGCAATGACAGGCTGTCTGCACTTGCCTTAATGTACATTCACTATGACTTTGCCCATGACTTGGACAAAGTGATGACTAGGTTTGCACAGTTACATTCTCGGAAATGGAACTGGAAAATGTGATTTATGGATAAATGGCAATATATGCTGTTCTGCCAACAGTGTTGTCAAAGTCTGTGAGGGGAACCCTGAACTGTCTGCTTATCCCCTCACACTTTGGGAGCCCAAGCAGGGCATTGAAAGAAGAGGTAGAAGTTGGGCATCAGTGTACTAGCTGTGGAATGACACAGGCCTTGGACAGTGTTAACAAACTGAACACTGCCATTAAAGATAGTCACACTTCGGGAGAGCAAACGGGGCCCTGCAAGAAGAGGTAGAAGTAGGGCCACCTACATCGGTGTATTGCGGAACGACGCATGCTTTGACAGCATTAACAAATTGAGGACTGCCATGCTCGATAAACTGGTCTGAAGTGCTATATTCGTGGAAACAGGAATGGCATATAGGCAAAGGCCCACAAATGCCTTTGCATTGGTAGTAGGGGTAAATGGCAATATACATCCAGAAGCACCTGAATTATGCAGCATCATGCCAGCATGTTTGATTGTTTTGTAAACTATATGACGAATTGCAAAAGTTATGTATATTATTATATATTTTTATGTTATGGAATAAAAATCACCAATTATAAATTCACATTTAAAAAATGGTTTCACAATTCAGTAGTACTGATTTTCAGTATTTCATAATGATATTTGAGAATACATGAGGTTGCATGCAAAACACTGATTTTCAAAAATCCAGCTACTGCGTAGTACGTTCCATTGCATTTAAGTGAGAAATACCGATTTCCCCAACAAAATACTGATTTTCAGCCATCAAAATACGGAAATGCTCGGTGAAACTTGGCAGCTCTGCAATTATTAATCTTGACTCCAACTAAATTATTTCTGAAATATTGGTCATACATTTGGTGCAAAAATGCTCCAAAATAAGGCTCAGAGTGTAACAGAGATCATCTAAAACCCCGGCCCCGAGGGCTTCACACTCGTGATAAGCACTGTGCGCACATTACTTCACATCCATTTTTTGTAATCCTGTCATGCCACCCCCATTTTTGAAAACCTTCGTACAGGCCTGCACAGCTCAGTGGGAGAATCTGTCCACAAGACAACTATTAGTCATGCACTCCACAAATCAGGCCTTTATGGAAGAGTGGCAAGAAGAAAGCCATGTTGAAACAAAGCCATAAGAAGTCACGTTTGCAGTTTGCCACAAACCATGTGGGGGACACAGCAAACATGTGGAGGAAGGGGCTCTGGTCTGATGAGACCAACATTGAAGTTTTTGGCCTAAATGCAAAATGCTATGTGTGGCGGAAAACTAACTCTGCACATCACCCTGAACACATCATCCCAACTGTGAAACATGGGGGTGGCAGCATCATACTGTGGGGATGCTTTTCTTCAGCAGGGACAGAGAAGCTGGTCAGAGTTGATGGGAAGATGAATGGAGCCAAATACAGGGCAATCGTGGAAGAAAACCTGTTAAGAGTCTGCAAAAGCATTGAGACTGGGGCGGAGGTTCACCTTCCAGCAGGACAACGACCCTAAACATACAGCCAGAGCTACAATGGAATGTTTAGTTCAAAGCATATTCATGTGTTAGAATGGCCCAGTCAAAGTCCAGACCTAAATCCAATTGAGAATCTCTGACAAGACTTGAAAATTGCTGTTCACAAACACTCTCCATCCAATCTGACTGAGCTTGAGATAATATGCAAAGAAGAATGGGGAAAAATTTCAGTCTCTAGATGTGCAAAGCTGGTAGGGACATACCCCAAAAGACTTGCAGCTGTAATTGCAGCGAAAGGTGGTTCTACAAAGTATTGACTCAGGGGGGCAGAATACTTTTGCATGCCATACGTTTCAGTTTTTTATTTGTAATAAAATTTGGAAACCATGTATCATTTTCCTTCCACTTCACAATTATGCACCACTTTGTGTTGGTCTATCACATAAAATCCCAATAAAATACATTTATGTGTGTGGTTGTAACGTGACAAAATGTGGAAAGGTTCGAGGGGTATGAAAACTTTTGCAAGCCACTGTACATACACCTAGGTAAACAAGGGCTGATTAATGGATTCATGGAATGAAGTAGAGGGTATTGGTGGAAGGTTGCTATTCAGACTGGAGGCCTATGAGCAGTGGTGTACAAGGGTTTGCTGCTGGGCCCATTGCTGTTTGTCACCTATATCAATGATTTGGATGAGGGTACATGGCAAGGTTAGCAAGTTTGCAGATGATATTCACAAAAGTGGATGATATTGTAGGTAGTGAAGATGCTTGTCAAATATTGCAGCAGGATCTTGATCAGTGGGGCATGTTGGCTGAGTGGTTTTGGTGGAATTTCATACAGAGAAATGTGAGGTTTTGCATTTTGGGAGCACTAACATGGGCAGACTCAATGAATGGCAAGGGTCTGGGGAGTGTTGCATAGGAGAGGAATCTATGAATACGGGTATACAGTTCATTGAAAGTGGCATCTCAGGTAGATAGGGTAGTGAAAAAGGCTTTTGGAACATTTGCCTTCATCAGTCAAAGCATTAAGTATAGAAGTTGGGAAGTATTAAAAAGGATTATGGGTGTATTAGGTGAAACATTTAGATTGGTGGAAAGATCAAATCCTTACCAAATCCCTATTATGAAAGCTCATATTGAAGCACAAATGAGAGACAGACAGACAGACAGACAGACAGACAGACAGACAGACAGACAGACAGACAGACAGACAGACAGACAGACAGACAGACAGACAGACAGAGTTCTCTCTGTATAGAATGCTCTGTATAGAGTTTACACAGTTTCCCATTTATTGAGTGGGAAGAAAGGAGAATGTTCTGTTCACTTGGAAGGCAAAGGTAGAACAGGTAAGCAGATCAAAAGTGATGGGTCGAAGATGACGAGTAAATTGAAATTGTATTGGTGTAAGGACTGTGTGATTATTTGGTCGATGACAATATTGGTGTCAGGTGTGAATTATTATAAAGTTAAAGAATTGTTGTGTCCTTGGGTAATAATGGCACAGTGGAGCAGCTGGTAGAGCTGCTGCCTCAAACACCAGAGGCCTGGGTTTGACCCTGACCTTGGAAGCTGTCAGTGTGGAGTTTCCACATTCTCCCTGTCACCGCATGGGTTTCCTCTGGCGACTCCAGTTTCCACCCACGTCCCAAAGTCATGTGGTATGTGGGTTGATTTGCTGCTGTAAATTGCCCCTAGTGTGCAGGGAGTGGATTGGAAAGTGGAATAACATAGAACTAGCGTTAACGGATGATCAATGGACGGCATGGACTGGGTGGGCTGAAGGGCTACCCAGTTTTTTCCAAGCTGTATCTTTCAGTCAATTAATCAAAAGAGTAGTGTAGCTAATCAAAACATTAGGCAAGAGACCAGAGGTAATTGAGGAGCGATAGGTGAAATAGGGTAAGAGTTTATGAAGATGTATCAAGAATAGCAGTGAGGGCAGAAGCAAATGATGTTCAGGTGTTCAGTGCTGATGCTAAGAGAAGAAATGGTATCTCTGTAGGACCCATTTTCCCATCTCATCACAGCAACTAAATCGGATTTCATGCTTACACCTGATAACGCCTTTTTTTTAATTGAGGAAGGCGAGTAAAATCAATTATAAGCGCATCTTAGTCAGGCTTTACAATTTTAGGTTTAATTAGATTTGAGAAAATCTTCCCATGGTGCATTGCCATTGCTGCCACATTAGGATCAACATGGAGCCATTTTATTTTATACTTCCATGAGGCAAACCTCCCCAATTTGATTGATTGACAGATATAGCATGGAAACTCTTCAACTCACTAAGACCGCGCCGACCATCAACCACCTGTTCACACCAGTTCCACATTATCTCACTTTTGCATCCACTCCCTGCACACTGGGGGGCTATTTTATAGAAGCCAATCAACCTACAAACACACATGTCTTTGGGATGTGGGGGGAAACCGGAGTACCCGGTATAAACCCCACGTGGTGCAAACTCCACACAGATTGCACTTGAGGGCATGGTCAAACTCGGGTCTCTGGCGCTGTGAGGCAGCAGCTCTATCAGCTGTACCACTGTGCCGTTCCATGCCACCAATTTGGAATACTAAAGCATCACACTGGCCAACAGCCCTGGGACGGCTGGAGGTGTATGGGGGAGGAGTGAGAGATGAGGGGCTTGGGGGTTGGGGGAGGGAGGTCTTTAAAATGATGAAAGGGTTATACAGAGTTGACGTGGATAAGCTTTTCCCATTGAGGGTAGGAAAGATTCAAACAAGAGGGCATGACATGAGAATTAAAGGACAGAAGTTTAGGGGTAACATGAGGGGGAACTTCTTTACTCAGAGAGCGGTGGCTATGTGGAATGATCTTCCTGCAGAAGTGGTGGAGGCAGGATCAATTTTAACATTTAAAAGTAAAGTGGATAGGTATATGGACAGGAAGGGAATGGAGGGGGTATGGTCTGAGTGCAGGTAGATGGGACTAGGGGAAAATAAATGGTCGGCAAGGACTGGAAGGACCGAGAAGGCCTGTTTCCGTGCTGTAATTGTTATATGGTTATATGGTTATATTAGCCATGATCATATTGAATGGCTGACTGGCTTGAAGGGCAGAATGACCTACTCCTATACCTATATTCTATGTTCTATGTTTTTATCACATAAAAAGAGGTAGATTTAATAAATTGGCCCATTTAAAGTTTTGGAGAAGAGGAGGAATGGAGAGAACAAAATGTATATACGATATGGTATTTATGTTTCAGATAATTTCAGATTTCTGCATCTGCAATTTTTATGCTTATGCTCATTATTCCCGAGTCAGTTCTTTGAAAAGGCAATATAAGCTAATACCATTTCTTGGCTCTTTCAGACATGTTATTTGGATTTGCTTCATTTGGATTGATCAGACTGTTATGTTAGAAACAACTTGATGCTATTGTACACATTGTAAGTATTTATGTTTGGCAAAATAACACTGATTCCTAATGCTCGTTCTGTTTTATGACTCCTTCAAGAAAATGTGGCTTGGATTCATAATGCCTGGTTGAAGAGATTTCTTCATACATTCTTTCCAATGATAGAAAGTAAACTTTTTAAAATGATGCATAAGCTATAATTCTGAAAATGATGCACCTTACATTATGCGTATCTTTGCAACATTTAACATGGCTCTGGAAGGATATGGGTAAAATATTGCTTCCCCTTGGGTCCAAGATCAGTAATAATTTGCCTTTAATGTAATTTGCATGTTTACTACACAATTATAAAAAATGATCTTTCATTTTGGTCTAATTGAAGCACATAATTAGTTTATAGCATTGGGAGTATTGTTTTTGCACTATTAATCTCTTATCTGCCTCTACCAGCAAATTGAGTTGCTTCTAATGCACATGCATTTGAGCATCATTAGATTGGAAAACATACAATAAATGACTTATTTTTACAATGTAATCAAAAGCACATCCAGGTGTTTATCAATGAAGAATTATCTGTGAAGATACATAGAGTATTCTAGATAAAAAGCCACTATTACACAAACTTAAGTGGAAAAGAAGTATATAAAGAAGGAAAAAAAAACCCTTCTAATCCTTTGTGCAAAGTCTACTTATCCTTTGTGGAAAGTCCAGCAATATTTGATTCAGTAGAAGTACATTAATAAGTTTAGATTTAGGTTTAGACTTATTATTGTCACTTGTACCGAGGTCCAGCAGGAACCTTTGTTTTGAAAGCTGTCCAAACAGATCAGTTATATCAAACATAAATACAGCAGTTCAATCTACAAATAGATAAAATAAAGTGGATGGTGGAGAGCAGAATATATTTCTCAGTGTTCCAGCACATCAGTTCCTTATACAAAGTTGAATAGAAGTCTTCAATAGAATAGAGGATATTTGTCTTTACAGATAAATGTTTATGTCAAGTCAAGTCAAGTTTTATTTGTTACTTGCACATAAAGTGCAGTGAAATTAATTTGCCAGCAGCAGTACAATAAAAAAAGAATACACAATAAAAATTTAACACAAACATCCACCACAGCATTCATCACTGTGGTGGAAGGCACAAAGTGTGGTCAGTCTCCTCCATTTTCCCCAGTGGTCGGGACCACAACCCTCCGCAGTCGCCACCGCGGGCGTCCAGATGTGTAGACAAGGTAAGGCCAGGTAAGTCCTGAATCGGTGCCTCCCCACCGGAGACCGCGGCCTCTAGATGGTGTAGGCCACAGGCCGGGGGTTGAAGATCTAAAATTCACAGATAAAATTCACTTTTCCTTTTGTTGGGTACATCGGGTTGTGCTTGGCATAAATTTTTTTTTAAAATGGTACATTAATTGAATGTTTTCTATTTAGTTTAGTTTAGAGATACAGTGTGGAAACAGACCCTTCGGCCCACCGAGTCTGCACCAACCAGCGATCCCCGCATGCTAACACTATCCTACATACACTAGGGATAATATACACATACAGCAAGCCAATTAACCTCCATACCAGTACGCCTTTGCTAGGGTTGTAGTTGGCATATACAGGTGGGTAATAACGCCGTCCCACTGGTCCCACTCAGTTTGGCCCTGCCCCCGATCTGCCCCCATCGTGTCGAAAACGACCTGCAAGGTGGCATCCTGGCGGAAGGGATGTAAGTCTTCATGAGGCCTATCATTTTGGCCTCTTCTTCCAGGTCTTTGACTTGTTTGAGCAGGTCCTCGCCAAATAAATAATTTGCCGCTTGAATGTTGGACGACCTGCATAGAGCTGCAAATCGTGGGTATAGTGTCGGCTTTATAGCAATCTTCCGGATGCAATTTACTTCAAAGTATGCATTGCACAGCCCGGCCAACATATCCTGCTGTGTCCCGGACACCGATGCCCCTCGGACCATTTTGCCGAAAGCCGTGATGCCTGCCCCTACCAATTTGAGGACTCTTGTCCACGCATCGTTGCACTCATTTGTGCCCAGATAGCAGAGTTCACAGTGGGCACTTTGAGTGATGCACAATTAACAGGTGTTACATATCGGGTGGCTGTTTGTTCCATAATGGAATCCAGTAGCTGGTGAGAGGCCATATAGTTGATGTTAGTCGCCAGGTCTTCCTCCATGGCTTCACCAATACCTTCCGGGACGATAACATTTCTTGCTACATCCGGGACACCTGGAGCAAGGCTCATGTGCTTTGGTGTGTGCCCAAAAGCAGTGACACCAACTTCAGGGCCAGACTCCTCCTGCCCTGGCTCTCCCGAGTCGTGCTCCAGGGAGGTCTCTACCAGCCCTAAACAAGGTGTTGGCGAGGGTGATTCCCACTGATATTCGTAGGCGGTATAGTCTTCTTCGCCATATGGGCCTCTATGTGAGGCTATTTGGGGAATCCTAGGGGCATTCGACCCCGATTGAAATATTTTATGGCTCATTAAAGTTTGCAGCATTTTTTCCATTTGATCGAGCTGTTCCCATACCTTTTTTATTAGAAGGATGGGAGTCTTCCTCATCAGACTCGTCGGATAAGACGGCCCTGAGAGATTTTCTTTTGGCCTTCCTCCCTGGTGGAGTGGCCTCAATGCCCTGAAGCACTGGAGTTAACGGAGGCAGTTGAGCTGCTGGTAGATCAGCAGCCGGTGTCGGAGCCGGTGTTACTGCAACCGTTATCTCCCGACCCGATCTGCGAGCACTAACCATGGGCCTGCGCGTTAATCTCCTACTATAGACAGATTTTTTCCCCAACTCGCTCCATTGCTAACAACTCCTGCTGGCTCCCAAGCCACTCACGGAGTTTAAATACATGCAGGAAAAGTTTTAAAATTACTTACCTGCCGGTTTACTACTTACCGCTGGTGGAGCTGCGCTCTCCAGCCCGTCGGTGCACCATGCGTCGGACGTAATGACGCGCATGCGCCTGGCGGGGCTTCCTCACGCAGTCACTAACGTGACTCTGAAGTAAAATAGCACATATTATAGGCATTCTTACACATATTGCAAACTAGCTTGTGGCCAGCCCGAGCCCCACCCTAATCCCTATCCCTGTTTGCAGCACATTTGTAGAAGTAAATATTTCCAAACATGCAAAATGTCTATTTTTTATGGTGCTTATGAATCATCCAGCCCTATTTTCTATGTTCTCATTAATATGAAGGCCTGCGGCATATTATTTCTCACCTACCTCTTGACTGAAGCATTTTAGTTCTGGGGGAGTACTGAAGTGCTATTTGTTCTTAGTTGGTAGTAACTTGTACAAACATTATGTGCCCAAGGGCTTTAGGAAAAGAACTATTTGCTTTTGTAGCTGTGTGAAAAGCAAGAGTAACATATGCAGAAGTGTTGCGACATTAGTGAGGGTTGATTTATCTTCATCTGTTGGTAGTTTGATTGGGAATTACACAGGAAATCGCCCCAGACCATATTGCAACAATTGGTTCAAGGACGGTTATGAATCTAATAGATTTTGTGCAATTGAATTAGAGCGTGATGTTCAAAACAATACTGTGCATCTGAAATTTTAAGAAATGTTTCAGATTAACATTAAAATGATTAGTCTTTGCTGGTCAGTATCATTTGACCTTGTCAGGAACATAGTTGGGTATTTTCCAGCCTTGTTTCAGTATACTTCACCTGGTTTGTAGATAGCCCCAGTTCAGCCAAAATTGCCATTCAATTTTACTGGGCCACAGATAATATTTTGACAACATTATAATTTGCATGAATATGAATGTGCAAAATATTATGATTTGAAATGAGACATGGCTATTTCCCCATTATAGCTTCTCTTGGCCAAGCTTGTTCCATATTATTGCATAAAGGCTAACAGATTTCAGACAAAATAATGTAGTGTTAGTTAATGATCAGTTAAATTATGACTTTGACACTGAGTTACTTAATACACAAATCAGATCCCAATGTAAATGACAAAATGTGAGCTTTAAGGAGCCTTGCACCATGTCTGAAAAATTAATTTGCTACAGATCAAGCACTTAGTCTTTAATGATTCTAATTAAACTGAATTTAACTGAGTTCAAAACAATTCCATCAAAATGGCTATTGACCTTTGATAATAAGAAGTGTGGTATCATTATTAAGTGAAGATCCCAGAAGAGGTTGTATTTTAAGAAACAAAGATTAAGAGAGACAGGAAAATAAGTCAGGATTAGTCTGAGAAATAATTATGTTGACAACACAAAGCCAGGATTAAGAGATCATGCAAACCACAGCAAAGAGCTTTCTGGTGAAAATATTAAATTCTTCAACTTATTTATATTTCCACTGCAGTCTAGCTAGATATGCTGGCACAGTCCATAGGAATTAAGTTTAAAACATCTGTTCAAGAATGATTTTATTTTTGCTGCCCCAGCCTTTGTTGTAACTTGCTAAACAACAGCTGTAGCAGAAGAACAGATGTAATTAAACAGAATTGCCTGATGAGGTCAAACACTTTATAGCTCTCATGTGTGCAGGATTTCCCTAAGGATTATGGTACTACAGAGATAATAATGCAGATGAATTCTGTACAAGCGCTGAAAAGATGATCATGCATCTGCTGGTACTCATGGCATTTGGAAGCAAAGATTTGTTATGTAAGACTTTGCATTAGTTCTATTCATTACATTGGGCAGAATTACATATGGATGCATAGGTTGGGATATACAGGGGTTCCATGGGTTATGAATGACCTGATATAAAGAAATCAGACATTGCAATTTTTTCCATACGATAGAAAATATTTTTGGAATAATACTGAAATATTTCATAGAATACATTTATGGTTTGATGTAGTCTATATTACAGTTTAAGTAAAACTGGTGTTAGGTTAATTATACAATGAAATGAAAGAATATAGTAGATGTATGGTAGCCGATACGGTATGGGTAGTTCGTTAGTTAATTATTATTGTCACGTGTATTGATGTACAGTGAAAAGCTTTTTATCGCGTGCCTTCAAGTTTGTGAAAAGACTACACATGATTGCAATCATGCCACCCACATTGTACAGATACAGGATAAACGGTATAATGTTTAGTGCAAGATAAAGTCCAATTAAAGATAGTTTCAAAGGGAGTCAATGAAGTATTTAAGAAGAAACTGCAGATGGTGGAAAATCGAAGGTAGACAAAAATGCTGGAGAAACTCAGCGGGTGCGGCAGCATCTATGGAGCGAAGGAAATAGGCAACGTTTTGGGTCAAAACCCTTCTTCAGACTGCTGTTAGGGTGGGGGGGGGGGGGCTGGAGGAAGAAAGGAAGAGGTGGAGCCAGAGGGCTGAGGGAGAGCTGATAAGGGGAGGAGACAGTAAGGACTACCTGAAATTAGAGAAGTCAATGTTCATACCACTGGGGTGCAAATTACCCAAGCTCAAGTATCAATGAAGTAGATGGGAGTTGGTGACAGGATGGTTCAGTTGTCTGAAAATGGCTGGAAAGAAAGCTATGGATAATGAATGTTTTTGACTTAAAGAGAAATCGACACGGACAGTACTCGAGAACAAAATCCTTGTTATTATGAGACTCAATATTTTTAGGAACGATACTTGAAAAGTACAAGATGGCCCTGGAATCGTGGCCCTGGAAACGTGGCCATCTCTTACTTACATATGATTGTGCTTATGTATATTATGATTTTACAGTTCTGGATGCAAAACAAAGCATTTCACTGTATTTAGGATTGAGTTTAGTTTATTGTCAAATGTACCATGGTACAGTGAAAAGCTTTTGTTGTGTGCTAATCCAGTCGGCGGAAAGACAATACATGATTACAATTGAGCCATCCACAGTGTACAGATACATGATAAAGGGAATAACGTGAATAACGTTTAGTGGAAGATAAAGTCCAGTAAAGTCCAATCAAAGATAATCCGAGTGTCTCCAATGAGGTGGATAGCAGCTCAAGACTGCTCTCTAATTGGTGGTAGGATGGTTCAGTTGCCTGATATCAGCTGGGAAGAAACTGTCCCTGAATCTGGAGGTGTGCGTTTTCACATTTCTATACCTACTGCCTGATGGGAGAGGGGAGAAGCGGGAGTGGCCAGGGTGCGACTCTTCCTTGATTACGCTGCTGGCCTTGCCGAGGCAGCGTGAGGTGCAAATGGAGTCAATGGAAGGGAGGTTGGTGTGCGTGATGGTCTGGGCTGTGTAAACAATTCTTTGCAATTTCTTGTGGTCTTGAATGGATCCATTCCCATACAATGCTGCGATACATCCCGATAAAATGCTTTCTACGGTGCACCTGTAGAGTTGTTGGGGACATGCTAAACTTCTTAAGCCTACTAAGGACGTAAAGGCATTGGTGTGCTTTCATGGCCATTGCTTCAATATGGGTGGTCCAGAACAAGTTGTTGGTGATAGTTACTCCTTGGAATTTGAACCATCTCTGCTTTGATGCTGTCAATGCAAACGGGGTATGTGCTTTGCTTCCTGAAGTTGATCACTATGTCTTGCTGACGAGAGAAAGGTTGTTGTCTCAACGCCAGGTCACGGGTTTTTCAATCTCCTTTCTGCACTCTGTCTCATCATTATTTATCTTTACATGTGAGAATAAACTAACTATTGAACTACTATTGATCTACTGCATAACATGGGGACTGCCTGTATCAGTAAATTAATTACATGCAATTAACTCCATGAATTACAGCATAAAAAGGCTGATGGGAGGTTGTAAAGAATCAGAGGTTGAAGCTGCTTTCCATGTTTTTTTACAAGTTGCTGAATGGAGAAATTCATGCCTGTTGTACTGTTGATGAACAGGATCGTACAAATTCAATGAGCAGAACTTTAAGCACAGGGCAAATGTTTCTATTGGTATGACTGTATGGCAAATCAAATTCCTCGTATGTTGGAAAACATACTTGGCTAATAAAGTATGATTATGATTATGATCCCTCTAAACATTTCCTATCCATTATAGGCACAAAATCCTGGTGTAACTCATCAGGTCAGGCAGCATCGCTGGAAAACATGGACAGGTGACATTTCAGGTTCGGACCCTTCTTCCAACCCTTTTTCAGCTGAGTTCCCAGTCTGTGATAGAACATTACTTTCTGCCGCTGTCGAGGTTATCTGCCAGAGCACTATGATTTCAGGTCTTTCATTCCAGGAACTTCATTTTGAGGAGTAGAATGTCAGTATAATTTCCTTCAGCATGAATGATCTTTGCCTTTCACCACCACATATTCATCACATTGCAAGGCCTTAATCAACAACCAGCTGGTCCCAGATGAACGAGAAGCAGACAAAATGTGTAGGAAGGGATTGCAGATGCTACTTTATACCAAAGAAAAACACAAAATACTAGCGTAACTCAGTGGGTCAGGCAACATCCCTGGAGAAAAATAATAGGTGATGTATTGGGTCTGAGGAGGTGCTCCGACCCAAAACATCACCTATTCTTTTTCTCAGGCGATACTGCCTGACTGGCTGAGTTACTCCAGCATTTTGCACCTATGATTGTAGAGCAGTCTGGAGAAGGGTCATGACCCAGAATCATTTTCTATCCATTTCCTCCACAGATGCTGTCTGACCTGCTGAGTTACTCCAGCACTTTGTGCTTTGACATGAGAACCAGGCTCGTCTTAAGTCATCCTAAGATTCCTTGTCAATCGCCTTGTGCAAGTGGCTGAAGTGCTGCTCCCAGAGTCACAGTCCAGAGGTCAATGATCAAGAGGCACACAATAGACATGATCTTCATCACACGAGAAATATAAGAACAATGGACTCTCCAACCACTTCACGTGGCCTTTTATGAATTCATGAAACATCCTCACTATCACCCATCTCGATTTATGACCAAATTGGTCATAAAATTCATCAGCAACCTCCCACTGTGGCCAAACACGACTGTCATCAGTCTAATTCCATTTCAAACCTTCCTCACAGTCATTCTTCAACTCACTACGACAAGCTCTTCACCATAATAGATGTCACCTACTGGATGAATGGAAACAGTTAACATTCATTGTCTCCTCTCCAGAACCAAGGTCACTGCAACCTCAGTCATCCAGCTGCAATATGCAGACAGTACTTACAACTGTCCGCAGTTGAAGGCTGAGCTTTGTCATTATTGACTTGTCCACTGAAGTGTGCCTGAAAATGGTGCCTTACTGTAAACAGTCATAAGACAAAGATCTTTCACCAACCCGCACTATTCATTACCCTTCCCTCCAACAATAAAGGGCCGTGACAAATCCCTGGAAGACACGGTTCAAAATCTGTATCTCTTGAGCCACCTGTCAGTGTAAGTAGGCAGGCATCAATGATGAAATTCATCACTGTATCTAAAATGCTGGCATTGCCTTTGGCACAGAGTAAAAGACTGTTCAACGACTAAGGCCACAAATCCAACACAAAATTCATGGTGTACTAGTCAGCTGTGATCCCTGCCCTCCTCCATGCTTCAAATACATGGACAATTTACAGAAGTCACCTTAAGGTACTGGAAAGATATCACTAATGCTGTGTTCACTAAGTCTCCATTGGCAGGATAAGTGACCAATGTCAGCCACATGTCTCAGCACAGGCTCATGTAATTTGGAGCCAAGCAGGTTTTGAGTTCAAAAACAGGCAGGTCGGACTAGTATTGATTGGGTATGTTGGTCAGCATGGGCAAGTTGGGCCAAAGGGTCTGTTTCCATGCTGTATCACTCCATGACTCTCTGACTATGGCCCACCTAGTGTTTGCATGCCTGATACTAGTTTCCAGAACCAGATGTTATTGCAAGGTCCATCATGGCAAGCGATTTTCTAACCGACGTAGAAAATGCTTCAAGAACATCCTCAATGCCGCTCTGAAGTCTCTGGCCCATGATTATTCAAACTGAAGTAGGAACAGTCCAGACAGGACTGTTTTTTTTCTGATGGGAGCATGCAGAGGACAAGCAAACATTGCAGAAGCACCCAAGCAGAACACCCACCTGCCTCGACAAGGCCACCTGCATAATCAAGGATGAGTCGCACCCTGGCCACTCCATCTTCTGCCCTCTCCCATCAGGCAGTAGGTACAGAAGTGTGAAAACGCACACCTCCAGATTCAGGGACAGTTTGTTCTCAGCTGTTATCAGGCAACTGACCATCCTTTCAACAACTGAAGAGCAGCCGTGAGCTACTATCTACCTCATGAGTCCCTCGGACTATCTTTGATTGGACTTTACTGGACTTTATCTTGCACTAAATGTAATTTATGTTATTCCCTTTATCATGTATTTCTACACTGTGGATGGCTCAATTGCAATCATGTATCGTCTTTCTGCTGACTGGTTAGCATCCAACATAAGCTTTTCATTGTACCTCAGTAAACTTGACAATAAACTAAAAACTCAAACTTAAACTCAAATTCAAACACTCCTACCCCATGTGAAATGGAGTAAATGGTTTGCACATTGGGTTCAGCTACCACACAACTCTTAGAACTGGTAGTAAGTTATCCACAATCTTGATTGATTGCCGTACAGAGGACAAGAGGCAAATACTGTTTAATTAACCTTGTTTGTCACAGCAAAAGCCATAAACAGTCAAATGATTAAGCTTACAAAGGCAGGAGCACTAAAAATATTATCATGCCAAGGCTAGAAGAACATTTTGTGGTTTTGCTTGAGGAGTTTTTCCAAGAATTTTCATATAAAATCCATGATTGGTAAATTATCTGATTCTATTATTCATTTAGCTGAATGGCATATTTTGTTGCAGTTCACTTATTTTTTATTTAGTCTTTGGGGTTGTGATTGATTTATCTTCAATTTTTAATGCTTCTTGAGGCATTGCAGAATATCTTTACTTCTAAATATTAGGAACACATGTAGGATTGCTGACAACTAGATTGCCTAAAAATGTTTTTCCTCATATTGCCACTGGATGTTTGGCCAATTATTTTCAATTTATGAGCAAAATACAAAGTGCTGGTGGAACTCAGTGGATCAGACAGCATCTGTGGAGGGAATGTAAAGGTAATATTTTGGGTCACAACCTGTCTTCAGACTGCATTTTTTAATTATGTCCTTTGTCATTGAAACTTCAAATAATGGAAACGGCTCATTCGGGAGAGGAGAAAGGCCGGTAGTCGAGGGGTGGAAACCGGGGTCTGGCGTACTCTATCTTCAAGGTCGGCTGCGGGAGGCTCCCACAGCGGACAAAGGTGGACGGGCTGTTGCTGGTCGACCAACAGAGGTCGACGGCTGGAGGCCAACAACAGCCTGGGGTTTGCCTGAATTGGACACCACTCATAACAACTGTAGCATATTCTGGACTAGGAAAATGGGGCTAAAACATGGAGCCTCATGTATGCGGGCGTAGCATACTGCTGTTGTAAATTGCCGAGCAGGGGTGGTATGTTGGTACTCTGCTGGACTGTCTGTAAGAAAATAATTTCACAGTGTGTTTGCACTTTGCACGTGACAATAAAGCACCATTGAAACTCCATTGATTTCACTGACCCTCTCCAAACAAAACATACTCTTAATATGTACCTTGATCCAATCTTCTGTCATTTTCTTTGCTGGAAGGCAGACAACCATAGATTCTCTACTCCATTCTCATAATTGAACCCCTCATCCTTTAATCTATTCTCGTCAATCCTTCCTGCTCTCATTCCATGAATCCTAAGACATCCTGAAGTGTGGTGACCAGAGCTATACGCAGTAAATTAGTTGTAGCATATCCACTGTACTACAAACATTCACCATTTCCTTCTTCCTTTTGTACTCTTTACCTCTATTTATGAAACCCAGAATCCCACTGGCTTTGTTAAGTGCCTTTGCAATCTTCCATCATGCCAGTATGGCCCTATTCATATACAGTACTGTCCCTTCTTTTTCTCTTCCTGCATCCCCTTTCAAATTGCACCATTTATCTCAATTTTCTCTCCTCGTTCTTCCTGCCACAACGTCTCACTTCACACTTCCTTGCAATGTATTTCATCAGCCACGTCTGCCCTTTTACACCAGCCTATTTTGATCTCAATGCTTTCAACTATCCTCCTGACTGTTTACCACAGTTCTAGGCTCAGCGTCTTTGACAAAATCAGAAATATTTACCCACTACAGTCATGTCTAAATCATTAATGTAGACGACCAGAAATAACAGTGGTCTTTGCTCCGAGCCCCCCAGGACCACCATTACTTACCTGCTGCTGTTCTCAAGAAGAACAGCTTACCACAGTGACTGCTCTAAGGCGAATCTCTCTTCCATTCTGCTTTTGAATAATTAATTACACGAGGTTCAATGTTTTTAATCAAGCCTTCATTTATGACTTTATGAAACACCTTCAAAAGGTTCACAAAAATGGAATCAATCGGATATCAACCCTCTTTGTTACCTCATTAAAAACTCAACTATAAAATTAAATATTAAACTGAATTAAGAAAATGCCTCCTTTCAAATCACAGTGGAATTAAATGAAAACATTATGGCTATGACTTTTTTTTAACCTACATGCTTTGCCTGTGGGTCTCAGACCTAAATAATTTGTAAGGGACCTTTTCATAGAGTCAAATACAGCATGAAAATGGGTCCCTCTGCTCATTGAATGCACCATGCACACATTCTATTGATACCACATTGATCCAATTTTTATTTCCTCAATTTTCCCACAAATTCCACCCAGAATTCTACAATGTGCCTACACATTGGAAATGATTTATAATGTCCGGTAACCTGACTAACCCACACACTTTGTGATGTGGAGAGGAACTGGAACCCCTGGGGAGAATCCGTGTGGTAACAGGGAACATGTGCAAACTCCACACAGACAGCAAGGACGGGATTGTACAGGGGGTGTTGGAGCTGTGAGGTAATTATTCAATTAAACCATCCCAATTGTACTTTCACACTTGGAAGAATCATTCAGAGGGCTTTGAAGATGTTCTGCTAAAGTCAATATTTGAACAAGGGACCAAAGGAGCCATAATAAAAGCAAAGTCTCCAGATTAGATTGTGAAGATCTGTATGTGCAACTTAAAATTCAAGTGAAATATTAAATTGATTGCATAAATAATTTAATCAAGACTTTAATACCTCCCTGAACCTGAGAGTTGCTATGAAAACGATGACAGTTTTG
This sequence comes from Raja brachyura, assembly GCA_963514005.1. The sequence continues at coordinate 49,049,652 of OY740788.1, forward strand.
ATTTTCAATACTTCCAAGCTACTGCTAGCAAAGATGGTGCAATCAGTCAATCACCTGTTGACAAATGGAGGGAATTGGTGACAAAAATAACCTTAAATGTGTCTCTGCATTAAAGGTCAATTGCACAATGGATACAGCAATAGAATGTATTTGTAGTCTCTTCTAAGCATGGAGCAGCGTGAATTTTCGATCATGGAGTATTTTGTGATATATTTTCAGTTTTCAGTAGTCAGAAAATACATTGTGTGCATGCATTAAATAGATTTAGTTGGCTATTAAAATAACTAGGCTTCAAAGATCATGTTGTCACAAATTCCCAAACTGTGCACATTTTTCACTGCGGCTATCAACTTTATAGTTTCATTAAAAAGGATTTTCATCAATTTACATGTAAGGGATGAAAATATTTGGCATCAGAAATGTGCTGCTAACTTAAAAACTGTCACAAAATTAAAGGTTTGCATTAATTGAGAGAGAAAAGAATGATCTCAGCCTAGCCCTGGCACTGGACAGTGCGCATTTTCCCTTTGTAGGTCATATCAATAGACGCAGCTGCGCTGAATTCTATCTTTAACTCAAAGCCGCAGGATGGAGTTGTCTTCTTTTTACACTGTTGCCTCACCACCACCGCTTCCTTGCTGCACAATGGCAGCGAGTGCGGGGCCGAGATCCTGCCTAGTATTTTTAAGTTCTGAAATTGAATAACTTTCAATACTGAATCAGAATATACTTACTGTGTGAGATGCTGTCCTGCTCCTCTATTTGAAACTTAAAACAGGCTTTCATTCACAGTTGGCTCAAGAGTAACTCGGGAGAGGAACTTGGTAACTCTGGAGAGGAACTTGGAACATCGCAGAAATTAGAAGTAAACGGCAAACTTAGTCATAGCCGTGGGAACTCGGTTAAAGTCTTAATCATAAGCTTGGAGTCTCGTACACAACCATGAGTCTTTCACTCAGGGTCACTCGTGGGTCAACTCGCACCATGAGACAGGGCTATTACGGTGAGCGATTATGTGAAGAAGCCCCGCCAGTGCGCATGCGCGTCAATGTTCAAAGCAGCGGCGTGAAATCACAATAACTACAGTTGAAGTGATATAGTAAGGCTCAGAAGACTAGAACTACCAGATGATTTTTGCGATTATGAGGGCCGGGAGCGGAGGGCACGTAATCGCTCACCATTACTCCTCATAAAATAAAGATCAAACTTCAAACTGGTAAGTTCTCGTTTAATCTTACTATTTTACTTCGGAGTCACGTGAGTGATTCCCTGAAGATTTCAAAGCTCTGTGATTTCATGCCGTAGATCCACTTCCATACGACACGCTGCTTCGGTTGACACAGGATAAACAAAAATAATGTATTGAACATTGTTTGAATTATACAATTAATGTTTTTTAATAATAAAAGAACAGTAATAATCCCTCTCTCCAAGGGGGAAATTACAAAGGAGAACACAAAACAGAACCCAAAACAGCATGCCCAAATCCTTCCATTGCGAGGACATGTTTATCATAAAATCGGAAAACGTTCCTTCACTGGACCATCCTGCAGTGAGGATTTGGTCTAAAGACACGCCCTGCGACTTCGCTGCGAATGTTGACGCTGCCCTGGTGGAGTGATATTTAAACACATCAGTGTCTACTCCAGCACAATCCAAAACCTGTTTCAGCCATCTAGAAATAGTTTGTACTGACACCTTTCTATGAGGTTTTTTTGTGGCTGATGAGCATCGCTGTTTCAGAGTCTCTGAGACTCTTGGTGACCTTGATATGTTGACTCAGGTGCGTAACTACACAGTCTCAGGTCTATGGGGTATGCTTTAAAGCTTATTTTGGTTCCAACCGTCCCTGGCCTGCTTTGTTTGATTAGATCATATACATTAAAATGTAATATTATCAACAGAAGAATGCATGCTGTCCAGTCGTAGCTTTTGCAATGTCTGGACCCGTTGCGCTGAAACTAGCGCCATGAGCATGACCACTTTGAGCGTTAACTTCTGGGAAGACAGAAATATAATTGGAGCCCATTGCCGAAGCAGTGTGAGAACTATGCTCATATCCCAGATTTCCGTATATCTAGGTCTGGGAGGGTTTTTTTTTTAAATACCTCATGAATCGGGACACCAATGGATGAGATCTGACAGAGTGTTGACCCGACCCTTGCCATAAATAGGAGGACAAAGCACTTTGAGCACTATTAATGGCACTATAGCTCAACTGCTCGTCAAAATGCAATGTAGCAAGGAACTCCAATACATCAGGGATGCCTGCAGTATGATAAGATATATTTGACTGTAAGCAGAACATCTCCCATTTCTTAATATGGGATACATATTGTTTTTTAGTATTTTCTCTCCAGGCCGCAGTAATCACATCCACGGTCCTACTCGATAGTCTGAGCCCCTGGAATGGTCTGGTCAGAATCTGCAAATCAACAGATTAATACAATCATGTAAATGGTGACTCTCTCCTGTCACAGGGTGAACCAACAAGTTGCTGCATTTGGGGATAGTCATGAATGGCTGTGTCATCAGTCTCAGAACCAATGGGAACCATGGCTGTGTGGGCCAGTCAGGAACTACCAAAATGCCTGAAGCCGAGTCCTGCTCTATTTTGGTGAGACATTGGCTGATGAGGCAGAATGGGGGAAAAGCGTAAAAGAACGTACGTCCCCAATGTAGCGAGAATGCATCCACCGCTACTGCCCCTGGATCCGGTTCCCATGAGACGTATTTAGGTAACTGGTGATTTAACCTGGATGCAAACAGATCTATGTCTGGCAATCCATACCGGGTGACAATCATTTCGAAAACTTGTGGATTCAGCATCCATTCTGTGTCATTAAATTTACGTGACCTGGTGTCTGCCACCATGTTATCTCTACTTGGTAGGTAGATAGCTGAGACCCAGATGTTTCTCGTAATGCACCAGTGTCAGATGAGGTTATCCAGATTATCACATGATAATGACCTAATTCCACCCATGTGATTGATATATGCAACAGGTATTGTCAATCCTGGATATTGGAGGATCTGCACAAGGCTGCGAATCGTGGGTTGAGTGTAGGTTTGATTGCTATTTTCCGTAAACAATTGATTTCAAAATGGGCATTACACAGCAGGGCCAGCATATCCTGCTGTGTGTTTGATAGTGGTGCCCCTTGTACCATTTGCCCAAATGCCATTATTCCTGCTCCAAACAATTTCAGGACTTTCTGCAGCCTCAACTCCTGCGCCTGCATGGAAGCGCCCATTTGCCCCCAGATGGCCTGGTTCACTGTGGGCACTTTGTGCGATGCACAGTTAACAGGTGTCTCGTATCTTCTCAAGGTTTCCTCCAATATGGAGTCCTGGAGCTGATGAGAGGCCATATAGTTAACATTGCTGGCCAGGTTTTCGTCCATCTCCTCACCAGTTCCAGCCGGTATGGCAAAATTGCTTGCCACATCCGGCACACCTGGAGCAAAGCTTGTGTGCTTTGGTGTATGCTCTTCCGCAATAGGAACTCCGCAACACCAACTTCAGGATCAGAGTCATACTGCCCTGGCTCTCCCGGCTCATGCCCAAAGGAGGTATCATGCAGCCCTTGACATGGGGCTGCTGGTATGGGTCCCCATGCAGACTCGTAGGCATATGGTTCTTCCTGCCTGTATAGCTCTTCACTATGCGGACCTCTGCTAGAGATTGCTGGTGAGATCTGCTGGGGAACCCTGGGGGTATAAAACCCTGGCTGGAACACCTCATGGTTGAGCATTTTCTCTAGGAGGTGTTCCATCTTATCCAGACGTCCCAAAATCTTTTTATTGGTAGGAGGGGAGTCTTCCTGGCCTGACTCTGATGAGTCGACAGGCCTGGATGATTTTCTCTTGGCCTTCCTCCCGATGGGAGTGGCCACAGTGCTCTGAGGCACCGGAGTTGCTGCTGCTGGCTGTGCTGCTGGCGGCTCTGGAATCGGCATCTCTGGAGCCAGCGTACGCCCGCTGACCGCGGTCCCGCGGTCAGACTTTCTATTTCTACTTTTCGTTAGTTTATCCATTTTGAGATTGTTCCTGCTGGTTCCCGCAACCAGCCTTACGGAACCTAAGGAAACCGCAGTAAAGTTTTAAAGCACTTACCTGCGGGTTTTTAACTTCTACCCCGTCGGTGCGCCATGCGTCTGACATAATGACGCGCATGCGCACTGGCGGGGCTTCTTCACGGAATCACTCACGTGACTCTGAAGTAAAATGATTATTATTGATATAATGCTTTCATCATAAATTTTTGAGGCTCTGGCAATCACCATGTGATAATGGATTTGGAATCTTGAATTGAGCTGACGAATCCTATATTAAGTTTCAGCAAAATTTCCAAATCATAGCAATATATCTTCAGCCTACAGAAAGACATTACTATGGAGAAAGAACCTGCATTTATATGAGGTAATTTTAGTTGTTAAAAAAAATTAATTGAGCTTCTTAGAGTGATTATCAACCACCGTTTAACACTGAAGTATCCGAGTAGATATTAGGACAGAAAAACTACACGCTTCAGAGAACATCTTAAAGCAAGAGAGAAAAGTAGAAAAGAGGACATGCTTTGAAAAGAATTCTTGTTGGATACTACCAGGAAAGCCCTAAACTGCCTCTGCACTGGAGTGGGACGTTGCTGCCTCAACCTGAAGAAGTGGGCTTCTCGGACTCTGACAAGCGCAACTGCAGAAGGGTACAGACAATGGCCTACAAACTGACTTGCGACATTGAGGTATGCTCTGCAGATGATCTCCACAAAGGCACAGATGTGGCACTGGCTGTGGCATAGGTGCTGCAAGTGTTTCAAATGCATCAAAGTGAACATATGGCAAATAGTAAGATTAAATGAGAACTTACCAGTTTGAAGTTTGATCTTTATTTTATGGGGAGTTACGATGAGGGATTGCGTGAAGAACCCCGTCCAACCATTGGTGCGTCAATCTTCAAAGCAGCGGAGTGAAATCACAGGTAATAATGACTGAAGTATAATAGTAAGATAACAGAGACTAGAACTACCAGATGATATTTATGAGGGTTGGGAGCGGAAGGCACGTAATCCCTCATCGTAACTTCTCATAAAATAAAGATCAAACTTCAAACTGGTAAGTTCTCATTTAATCTTACAATTTTACTTCGGAGTTACGTGAGTGACTACGTGAAGCTCTGAGATTTCATGACACAGACCCAAATCCGGCATTCACACTGCATTGATTGACTCGTCGTTAAATAATCAATAATGCATCAATCATAATTTGTCAAATGAATTAACGGTTTATTTACAAACAAAACAATGACAACCCCTCTAACTCAGGGGGAAACTATAACAGAACTCAAAACAATTACCAGCCTTGTAATTGGCTTATGATAACATTTTTGGAAGGTCAGCTCACTGGACCATCCTGCGGCCGCGAGGATATCGTCTATAGGCACTTCCTGGCTGCGGAAGTTGATGCCGTCCTGGTGGAATGAGATTTGAATTTATCAGTATCAATCCCAGCACTTCCCAGAACCTGCTTTAGCCACCTTGAAATTGTTTGCACCGACACCTTGCTGTGTGGTTTTTTGTGGCTAATAAATAATGCCAACTCTGTTCCTTGTAGGACTCTGGTAGCCTCAATGTAATGAGACAAATGTGATACTACACACAGGCGAGCATCTGTGGGATATGCTGAAAAAACAATCTTACATCCTGTCATGCCTATTCTACTATGTTTGAGCAGATCATAGACATAAAAAGTAATGGCGTCTGCCGATACCTGCATTCTGTCTAGCCGTAGGTTTTGCAATGTTTGCACACATTGGGCTGATACCAATGCCATAACCATGACCACCTTCATGGTTAGTTTGGCTAAAGATAGGCTTGCAACAGAGGTCCACTGGCGAAGAAGCATAAGAACTTCACTCACATTCCAAATACCAGAATACCTGGGTTTAGGAGGATTAGAATTGAAAACTCCCTTCATAAATCAAGAACCTAACGGATGTGTCCCTACTGAATGTAACTCTGAACTCATGGGTAAATAAGAAGACAGAGCACTTCTGGCTGTATTAATTGCACTGTAGCTTAATTTTTGATCAAAGTAAAGAGTGGACAAAAACTCCTGTATGTCTGGGATGCCTGCAGTTTGATATGAGATATTCTGCTGTAGACAGAATACCTCCCACTTCCTTATCGAGGTGATGTACTGCTTCTGAGTACTATCCCTGCAGGCCGACATGAGAACATCCACGGTAAAATCAGACAGTCCTCTCCCCAGGTATGGCCTCCTTAAAATCTGCAAATTAACAGATCAATATGATCATGTAAAGGATGTTGATCGCCAGTTACTGGATTTACCAGTAGATTTTTATGTTTGGGAATAATCATGTGAGGCTGACTAGCCATTTGCAATACGAGAGGGAACCATGGTTGTGTAGGCCAATCTGGCACTACCGATACTCCTGAAGCGGAGTCCTGCTTGATTTTTTGCAAGCATCGACTGATGAGACAGAATGGAGGAAATGCATATACAAACATTCCACCCCAATGCAGCGAGAATGCATCCACCGCTGCTGCACCAGAATCTGGTTCCCATGAAACATATCTGGGCAACTGATGGTTTAGTCTAGATGCAATATCTGGCATTCCATACTGAGCAACCACTTGATTAAATATGTCCTGATTTAACATCCATTCTATGTTATAATTGAATTGGCATGACCTAATGTCAGCTAGTGTGTTGAATCTACCTGGTAAATATATTACAGAAAGCCAGATGTTTTGGTCAATGCACCAGCCCCAGATCTGATTAGCCAGTCTATCACAAGACTGTGACTTGACTCCACCCATGTGGTTTACATATTGCCACTGCTGTAGTGTTGTCGATCTGAACCTGCACATGCAAGTCACTCCTGGCAGAGTAATAAACTTTAAACCCATACCAGGTTCCCACAAGCTCTAAATAATTGATCCTCTTAATTGAAGAAGGGATGTCTCATCAGTATTCCATCTGCCTCCACAACTGGAAGACATATCTGTAGCACCCCAACCCAGTGCACTGACATCCGTCTGTAATATTAGAGAAGGTGGTTCAACCAAAACCTTCCTGGAGCTTTTTGAGACATTTATGATCCACCATTGAATGTCTGAAATTGCCCCAGCTGACAATTGCAATGGCCTATCAAAATGACCCGCAAGTGTCCTCAGTGCCTGTTCTTTTGCTCGTTGTAATTGTTGATAATGCAGAGGTCCAAAGTGCACAGCTGGAAAAGCAGTCACCAATTTATCAATTAAACTGGCTACTTGTCTAATTGAAGGTCGTTGCTCACTAAGGAGATTAACACAAACCTCAATAAACTGCTGCCATTTGTCCCTGCGCAAAGTCACTAACATGTGATTCGAATAAATGGTAAAGCACAAATAATCAATGATTTGAACTGCTGATAATTTGGATTTATCTGAATGAATGACAAACCCTAATTGTTCAAAAGTGAGTTTAACAATTGAAACAGATGATTCAGCTGCAGCTCGAGTCTTCCCGACAATTAAAATATCGTCTAAATAGGCCATTACAACATGCCCCTGAGTTCAGAGTAATCCTAGAACAGGTTTTAACAATTTAGTAAATAATCTAGGAGCTGAAGTTAACCCATTAGGCAATGCTTTGATTTGTCACAACTGACTGATCCAGGTAAATTTTAAATACCTCCTATCATCATAATGAATAGACACTGAGTAATATGCCTTTAAATCAATGCTGGCCATATAACACCCTTTGGAAACCAGATGTTTAGCCGTAGAAAAAGTTTCCATTTTGAAATGCCTATAGCAAACAAAAGAGTTCAAGCTTGTCAGGTCCAGAATGATTCTACATCCCCCAGTCTTTTTAGACCTAGGAAAAATACTTGACACAAACTGACGGTTTTGATGAACTGACTTCTCAATAACCCCTTTTTGTGCAATGTGTTAAGTTCTGCTTGTATGTGCACATTCTCTTTTTCTGAAAATATAAGTTTCCGACTTGGAACATGCTGATTAGGTGGACACACAGCAGAGTAAAATTCAATTTTAACCCCCTCTATACTGCTCAGTATAAATGTATCTGATGTTATCTCCTGCCATTGTTTGAGAAACAAGTGTAATCTGCCCCCAATTTGAACATCTATTTCACTTGATTTATATTCTTTAGGAGGAACATTTCTCACCTGCATATGTCCTGGCTGCCCTTGTTGCCACCAGCCCTTTGTAGGGAAAATCATCCTTCCCTTCACGCCTGTGGCAGGCTGCCAGCTCCGAGATTGCGAAGCTGAGTGGCTGATCCCTTCCCCGGCGTCCGTAGTGGTACCCCGCCGGTAAGGAAAAAACGTTTTCCCTAGTTTGCCACCTGGCTTGATGAGACCCATAGTTCTAGCTTCCTCATGAGGTGCTTGGCTAGATCCCCGCCAAACAAAAGATTAGGCAGTTGTACGCTGGGCGGCTTACACAATGATGCCAGATTAGGATTTATAATTGGCCCAATAGCACTTCTTCTCATATTGTTAATTTCAAAATAGGCACTACACAGAAGTCCCAGTGCATCTTGGTGAGCTTCCGACATATGTCCCTTGTCTACCGTAATAGCAAATGCTGTAAGCCCTGCTGAAAGTAATATCAATACTTTTTGAAATTTGAGTTCTTGGGATCTTGCTGACATCCCCAACTGTGTCCATATGAGATGGTTTACCATTGGTACTTTTAGTAAACCGCAATTGATAGGGGCTTTGTATTTTTTAGCCACCTCATCCATTGCTAATTCTTGCAGCTGATGAGAGAGCATATATTAGATGGCTGATGCCAATTCTTCCCCTAATGGCTCCCCTGCCTCTCTGGGGACTGCAAATTTCTCTGCTATATGCGGGATGACTTCAAGTTCCACTCCCTTGTGGCTCTCCCCAGCCACTGATTCGGCGTCAGTAAACTGTTGCACCGGTATACCCTCCTCCTCAAAAGTTGGGTATTCTTGCAGCTCTATTATAGGTGCTGCTAGCACAGGCTCTCCACTAGCCTGTTGTGGGCACCACTCCTCCTCACGGAGTTCGTCCCTGTTGAGCATCTTTTGCAATAAGACCTCGACCTGGAGAGCCATAAGCAAACGGTCTCTCCTTGTGAGGGTAAAACCTCCAGGCCCGACTCTGGGTCCATGGGCCTATTTGATTTTGCAGTAGCGTTACGCCCTACCGGCGTGGCTACGCTGCTCCAAGGCAGTGGGTCCGGTGTCGCTAGCTCCATTGCTGGCGTTGGACTTGGTGACCTAGGTGGGCATCCGCTAACAATACTATCACGGTCCTCGAACCTTTTCCCTGCGGATCGCCTTGCCGACACCTTCTTCACTTTCTGTAACATTTTAATGGTCTACACCCTACCGCTAAAACAGAAAGTGAACGCAAGAAAGTTTGAAACTTACCTTGTGTTTTAAACTTACCGCTTGGAGGAGCTCTGCTGCGGCTGGACGGGGTACTTCAAGTAGTCACTCACGTGACTCCGAAGTAAAATCTTCCTTTTGTTAAGCTTCTGATGGTGCAATGCTGTCAGAATCCTATTTGGGAAATCCTACTTTGTGTCTTCTCTTGTAATCAATGTCTCAATTGATCAAGACAAATATGTTATATGCCTCCTTCACTAACTTCTCTGCCCATGTCGCTACTTTCAGGGAGCTATAAATTTGTCCTCCTTGGTCCCTCTGCCCCACAACACTCCCCAGTGCTTTGCCATTCAATGTATATGTCAACCTCTGGCTTAACGTCCCAAAACACACTTTCACATTTGTTTAAGTTAAATTTCATCTACCATTCTGTTGTCCACTTTCCAAGTTGATTGATTCTATTGTAACCTTAAACAACCTTCTTCACTGCCCGCCATGTAACCAATTGTAATATCATCTGCAAATTTACTAATCATGCCACGAATGTTCTCATCTAAATTGTCAATATACACAACAAACAACAGAAGATCGCAGCATCACAGTGGCCTCCAATATGAAAGACATTCCTTCACTACCACTCTCTAACTCATTCCACCAAGCCAATTTTGTATACAACTGGCTAGCTCATCTTGGATCCCATGTGATCTAAACCTCTGTCCCAGTCTACAGCATGTAGCATTGTCAAGTGCCTTGCTTAGTCCACATGGACCACATCTACTAATTTGACCTCATCAATCTTCTCAGTCACCTCTTCAACAAACTCCATCAAATTTGTGCATCATGATTTTGCACACACAAAACCATGTTGACCATCCTTAATCAGTCCTTGCCTTACCAAATGCAAGTAGATAGTCACTGGAAACATTTTTGAGGAACAGGATCTATCTCATCACTGATGACAGGCTCAATGGTCAGTAATTCCCTGGGTTCTCCCTTTAGCCTTAGTTTAATAAAGGAACATTGGCCACTTTCCATTCTTCTGATACCTCACTCCCTACCTAGTCTTTTTGGAGTCACCAATTGATTCCAGGACCTCAGAAGTCCACAGTGGTGCAGCTGGTAGCGTTGCTGCCTCACAGCACCAGAGATCTCTGTTCAATCCAGACCTTGGGTGCTGGATTGAACTACACTAGATCACACCAGAACATAGAACTAGTGTGAATGGGTGACTAATGGTCAGCATTGACTTGGTGGGCCATAGGGCCTGTTTCCATGCTATATTGTTCAATCAATTCAATCAAAAAATGAAGTGTAAAATGAGCAAAACAGTTGAGGCAGTAATCCACGATGGCCAGAAATGAAAATGGAATAGCAGCCGAATGTGGAGCATGATACATTAAAGAACCAGCTTGCTCAGGAGACTCTGGAGGAATAGTAAGATTAAATTAGAACTTACCAGTTTGAAGTTTGGTCTTTATTTGATGAGAAGTTACGATGAGCGATTACGTGAAGAAGCCGCCATCCCGCATGTGCATCAATCTTCAAAGCAGTGGTGTGAAATCACAGATAACAGTTGTCGACCTGAATATAGTAAGATTGGAGAGAACTTGAGAACTACCAGATGACCTTTATGATACGAGGGTTGGGAGCGGTGGGCATGTAATCAATCGGTCATCGTAACTCCTCATAAAATAAAGATCAAACTTCAAACTGGTAAGTTCTCATTTAATCTTACTATTTCATTTCAGAGTCACATGAGTGATTCCGTGAAGACTTCAAAGCTCTGTGATGTAATGCCGGATATGAGTCCAGGCGTCACACACTGCATCAATTGACCATGGATGAGTAAAAAAGATTAATGCATTCAGCCATGACATAGTTTGTTAAAAATGCTGATGCTTTAATCATCAAAGGAGAATAATAGTGACCCTCTTCATCCTGGGGGAAACTATGAAACAAATCATAAATGGAATTTGGCAAATACCCCCGGTCTGGCAATGGGTTATTATAAAATGTTGGAAAGTTCATTCATTTGACCATCCTGCAGCCGCTAGGGTGTGGTCCAGTGGAATGTACATGACCCTTGTTGCTAATATTGTAGCAGCCCTAGTGGAGTGAGATAGAAGATATAGTATCTACTTTTGCATAAGCCAAAACCCTGTTTGACCACCTAGAGATGGTCTGGATAGATACCTTTTATGAGGTTTTTAGTAACTAACAACCATTGCTAGTGCAGATCCTCTAAGGCTCTTGGTGACCTTGACGTATTGTTGTAAATGAGTGACTACAGACAACCAAAGGTCCATGGGATATGCTTTGAGAAATAGTTTGGGACCTGACACCCCTGGTCTGCTCTGTTTAACTACATCATAAACATAAAATATTATATTATTAGCAGATGTAACCATCCTGTCCAGTCGCAATATAAGTAGTGGCTGAACCAATTGCGCTGAGACTAGCGCCATGAGCATAAACACTTTGTAAGTGAGTTTGACCAGGGATAGTGATGTAGCTGGGCTCTACTGGTGAAGCAGTTTAAGAACAATGCTACCATCCCATATCTCCGAGTACCTGGGCTTGGGAGAATTATGTTAAAGATATCCTTATAAATCTGGATATCAGAGAGTGAAACCCGACAGAGTGGGTCCTGATCGCTGCAGCAACTATGATGAGAAAGCACGTTGGCACAGTTAATGGTACTATATCTTAATTGATTGTCAAAGCCCATTTGAAATGAACTCTGAGACGTTAGTTATCTGTACCGTATTATATGGAACATTGGCATTAAAATCAAAACACGTCCTATCTCCTGATGAGGAAAAATGTGCCGCTTTCTCGGTGCTATCCCTGCATTCTGCAGTGAGCATGTACATGAATTGGTCTGGCAACCCGTGCCACTGAATGGTCTTCTCAGAGACTCCAAGTCTATAAATTGATTTTATCATGCAGAGGATGGTTTCCTCAGTCACGGGGTGAACCACCAAATTTTTGTGTTTAGGACAACCATATAAGGTCCGATAATCATCCCCAACATTTAGCAGGAACCATGGCTACATAGGCCAGTCAGGCAGTACGAAATGCCTGAGGCGAGATCTTGCTGGTTTTTGTGCAAGACCCGACTAATGAGGCAAAATGGAGGAAATATATAAAGAGCATTCCTCCTCAGTGTAGCGAGAATACATCTACTGCCACTATGCCACATATTTTTGCAATGGTGATAGAGCCTGGATGCAAACATATTGATATTCGGTGTTCCATCGAACCACAATGTCATTAAATATGTTGTGATGCAACATCCATACTGTGTTGTCATAGATTTTTATGTGATGATATACCAGCGTCAAATGACCCCACCATAGTGTATCAACTTGGAGTTGAGCATGCAAAGCCCATCTGCATCCGTAACAAGAGATGGTATTCGTAATTTCATCTTTGAGTACTAGTATCAGTTTGTAATATAACTGAAGAGTTACTGAGCAAAAGTACAGGAGCAATGTAGAATACACCATTGTGACTTTGATAGCTTCAGCTGGTAATAGGAATAGGTATGTTAATAACGACCTACATGGCAGTGAAAATGCAAAGGTCCAAATGTACAGCTGAAAACACAGCCACGATATTGCCAATACTCCTGATGAATAGAGGCTGCTTCATAACAACAAGGTTGTTTACAGGTTTTTACAAGTGTTTCCAACTTGTAAATGGTCCACATACCTCAGTTTCGGAAAGAACCAGACCCACCTACCTTCATGGTTACCGGTGGTCTTATGGTAAGCCCAAAGGTCCCTCATGCGGGTTCTATTTCCATCCTTGATTGGAGAGGACTGGTAGGATATGTGGATTCCATATTTTTCCTGAGACTGGCTTGGGCCTTGGCCTAAAACCCTCTCCCCAGCTTGCTGTCTGCCACCAGCTTCAGTGACAGCTTGCTGCCGATGGAGGTGTGGGGTGTATTGTCGCCGAAACAATGAGGCTGTACTTGTAGTTTGACAGCTTTAGCTCTCTCATGCAGGTCTCACCTGTTGAATAGGTTTTACCTGAATAGCAGATACGGCGGCTAGTTTCCTAGGGTACCATGCCCCTCCAACGTCACCCCTGATGGCACTGTTCACTGCCGGCACTTTCAGGAACTCCAGTATGTGCCACAGACATACTTCCAAGTTTGGAGTCAGTTACACACTCACCCCGACTGCTCCCCTGCTCAGAGAGGGAGACAGTGTACAGCCCTGTACACCGGTGCTGTTGCCGCAGACCCCGAGGAGACCTGCGCTGATGTGGCCCCTCCACGGACCATATCCTTCGTGCCTCATGGTATGCTCCCAGCAATACCTCCAAACTCCGAGTGAGACAGAACTGACCCCGACTGCTCCCCTCTTCAGAGAGGGAGATAGTGTGCAGCCCTGCACACAGGTGCTGTTGCCGCGGGCCCCGCAGAGATCCGCGGTGATATAACTCCCTCTTTGGAGCATACCATTGTGAAGCACCTCTCCAATAGGTGCTCCATGTGGGTTTGACGTCCGAAGAACGTTACCCATTGAAGGAGGGAATTCTCTCATCAGGAATCCTCCTGGCCTGACTTGTTTGAGTCAACTTTCTCCATGGCTGTCCTCCAAGCGGGTTTGCCAAGGTGCTGCCGGCACCAGTCTGAAGCTGCTGGCTCCACCGCCAGCGACTCTGAAGGCAAATTTGACCGCCGCCGCTACCCGCACTTCCGCGGTCTCTGTAGCGGGTTCCCTGCGGTCCATGGCCGGGATTCCCTGAGGTCGAAACCTGGATTCCCCACGTTCCGTGACTGGGACGCGGTCCATAAAGGTTTCCCCGTGGCCCTTCCTGACTTCGCCCCGAAATCCAGCAGGAAACTCTGTAAGAAGAGATTCCTGCAATGGAAACCTAACCTGAAAAGTTTAAAAATTTACCTTCAGGTTTAAACTTACCGCTGGCCGGCGCAGCACGCCTGACAGTCAGCGTTGCGCCATGCGGCGACGTATTGACGCACAACCGGGCTGGCGGCTTCTTCACGGAATCACTCACTTGACTCCATAATGAAATATAGAATTTCATTATCACTGGTATTTTGTTATTGTGTTGAAAAGAAACAATATGAGGAGTTATCTCCAATAATATATATACATCCTACAAGTTGCACGTGACGTTGTCTGTTTAGAAAATAACTCAACATCCTGACATTCATTTAAACTGAACAAAACTTTTTTGTTTCTTGCTCCATGACAAACTGCAAATGGATTAAATATATGAGGCAATCTAAGAATCTTTTCTTCTCATCCGTTACTCACTCATCAATGTCTGCATGTTCACTGAGTGATTTATTCTTCAGTTACATATCTCAGTGATCATTTCTGAGATCGACTTCTATGTGACAACAGTCTTGAGCATCAACACTGAAGCTTTTATCTGAGCCATCTAAATACCTATGCATTCAATTTTGATGCTTCCTCTCAGGCTACAAGTAACGCCGAGTGGCAATTTCCCCTATCTAGCTGAACAAAATTGGAATGCCACTTCCATTTTGTTTCCACCACTTTGTCTAAGCGAGGCTTAAAAGAAACTGAAAGCATCTGATAATATCTGCTGCAGGGCAGCACGGTGGCGCAGCGGTAGAGTTGCTGCCTTACAGTGCTTGCGGCTACGGAGACCCGGATTCGATCCCGACTACAGGTGCAGTCTGTACGGAGTATGTAATTTCTCCTCGTGAATGCGTGGGTTTTCTCCAAGATCTTCGGTGTCCTCCCACACTCCAAAGACGTACAGGTTTGTAGGTTAATTGTTTGGTATAATTGTAAATTGTCCCTAGTGTGTGTAGGTAGCTTTAATGTGTGGAGATCGCTGGTCCACATGGACTTGGTGGGCTGAAGGGCCTGTTTCAGCGCTGTATCTCTAAACTAAACTGAACTATTTCTTCTCTCACCGTTTATTTTTTTACCTTCACTGCAGCCCTTGGGCGATCAACAAGGAGATGTTCCATGTTCAAAAACAACATTTTCATTTTATACTTTCTCAGTTGGCTTGAAAACTATTTTGCTGGCTTTCCTGCAATGTTTAAAGTGACACTCAACTTGCATTGAGAGCAAAGACAGGGCAGATTCACGACTCATTGCAGGCTGCTCAAATACCTTCCATTGTGCACAGAACCTGTCAAGATTAATGGAGCACTCTCTCCAGCGTTTAGCTACTCATTCAATGGCTGCCTCAATGGGGACACCAGTAGCAGCATCCCATTAGAATCATGCAGTCATACAGCACGGCAAAAGGCCCTTCAGCCCAACTTTCCCATTATGACCAAGATGCCCCATCTACTCTCGTCCCACCTGCCCACATTTGGCCCATATCCGTCTAGACACTTCCTATCCATGCTTCGGTCCAAATGTCTTTTAAACATTGTTACATTTAGCAATTTTACTTGGAGAGTAATGGTAGAGCCTGCAGCAATAACAAATACAGCAACAACAACTACTACACCATGCTCACTTACCAATGCACAATGAATAATCTAAATTCAAATAATCTAAATAAAGCACTTGCCCAGGATGCCTAGCTTCAGACTGCTTGCTTGGGGTAATTGAGGAAACGCTAGCTGTGAGGCACAAATACCCGCACATAAGATGGGAAGGTGACCCAGTGCCTTCAGTGCATCAATGGGAGACATCAATGTTCTGAGCCTGTGCACCAGGCAATCACTCAGGATTCTGACGCTGTAAGGCAGCAACTCTACCTCTGCATCACTGTGCCGCTTTGCCTTGTCCTTCCTGAAATCATTCTTTTCCTCAGAGTCATCTCTCCGACCATTCAGATGTGCAGTATCTCTTTGTTTAAAAATAAGGAGAGAAAGTGCAGGAATAACTCAGTGGGCAGGCAGCACACCTGGAGAACATTCAGAAGAAGTATCCCGACCCGAAGCGTCACCTACCCCTGTGCTCCAGAGATGCTGCCTGACCCACTGGGCTACTCCAGCATTTTGTGTGTTTGTTTGTAAACCAGCATGTGCAGTTCTTTGTATTTTCTATCACATTTATTTCAATAAGTAGATAATTCTTGGATTTTTTTTTCAGGTTTAAAAATACCCAATTACTTGGCCTCCACAGCCATGTACGGCATTGAATTCCACAGATTCACCTCTGGATAAAATTTCTCCTCATCTTTCTAAACATGTCCTTTTATTCTGAAGTCTTAGTCCTACTAGTGGAAACATCCTCTCCACATCCACCCTATCCAGGCCTTTCACTATTTGCTAAGTGTCAATGAGATCCCCCTCATCCGTCGAAACTCCATCCCTCTTGTCATCTCCACCAGACAGCCAGACCAGCCTTGATATGACAGCAGCCCAATTAAGATTCTCAAGTGTGCTCCTTGGGAATAGCCCAAGGGTGTAGACTAAAGGGCCTGTCCCACCAGCATGCAACTCTATGCGATTAGCGCGACCTAACGTGGTCGCTTGAGCCGTCCGGCATCGCGGGGCCGGTCCCACTTCGATCGCCGGAGCCGTGCGGAATTGTGCGGAGTTCGTCCCGAGTTCGTCCCGACACCGCTCCGAAAAACCGACTGTCCAAAAATCTCGCGCGGCAACGGCTTGTCGGCTCGCAGTCGCCTCGACATTTACACACCGTCCCGACATCGTGCCTCCGTGACCCTCTCGGTAGGTGCCTCCATGACCCTCTATGTGTGTGGCTCCATGGCCCTGTGTGTGTGTGTGCCTCGGTGCCCCTCTCTGTGTGCCCCTCTCTGTCCTGGCAAACTTACCTTGGACTTCGCTCCAAGTTCGCCTCACTTTGCGCCGCGTTGCGCCACTCACCCGACCTCCGCGCGGCCCCTACTGCCGGTTTGGTTGCGCTTGCCGCATGCAGGCGCATGCTGGTGGGAACGTCCCTGTACAGGGGATCACCCGACCTCCGCGCGGCCCCCGCTTCTAGTTCGATCGCGTTCATCGCATAGAGTTGCATGCTGGTGGGACAGGCCCTTAACCCTTCCCTACTATGGTGGAACCTTCATGTTAGTTTCCCCATGTCTGATGCCAGATTGCATGGTGGTCAGTGTGTGTGTTGAGAGTCAAGTGAGTCAAGGGTCACAAGTGCATAATTGTACTATGTACCAGCAATGGAACAATGACATTCTTACTTGCAGCAACATAACAGGCTTGTAAATGCAAGAGGGAATTCTTCACTTAACCTAATCTATTCATCTCTTTTACAGTGCTGTGAGATATCAGGCACAATGATGCACTTCAGGCATTATTAGCATCAGCATCAACACCATTGATCTAATCGACTCTCATTCCTATGGGCCCTATTAATCATCACATTCCTCCTGCTTTAGTCCAATTTAGGTTAGTTTAGTGATACAGCATGGAAACAAGCCCTTTGGCCCACCGTGCCTGTGCAGACCAGCAATTGCCATAATCTTGCTCCATCCTACACACTAGGAACAATTTACAGCAGCTGATCGACCTAGAAACCCGCACGTCTTTAAAGTGTGGGAGGAAACTGGAGCACCTGGAAGAAACCCACACAGTCACAGGGAGAACATGCAAGGACACCACAGACAGCACCTGTAATCAGTATCGAACCCGCATTTCTGGCACTGTGAGACAGTGACTCCACCGCTACGCCACCGTGTTCTTCTGTGGAGACAAAACTCTTATCCTTATCCAGTACCTTGCAAAGAGATAAAAGAAAGCTTGTAAACTGTGGACTATTTACCTTTCTGGCAATGCTGTATTGTGGATGATAATGTTAAGACGATGATAATGTGGATGATAACGTTAAATGCCCAGTAAGATTCTAATGGATCAGTTTAGGTAGCCTTTTCCATTGTTCCAATAGTAATCAAAATGTGAATGGAATACTAAAATTTGCCTTTATGGGTGACTATTTGCAAACTTTGGGTATGCAAGCAAAGAATTTCACTGTGGCTTGTCACATGTGACGATAACATATTCAATTCAATTCAATAAAAGACTGGATGATTAAATCCTATCAATTTCTTGTCTGGTGGTTTGGTTCTTAAAATTGTTCATTAAGAATCTTGGTTCATCATCGCCAGTTCAAAAAACATGGTATGGGTTCATCTTGGCAGTGACTGAGGGTAGTCAAACAATGGGATCAGCAGCTTCAAGGGGAGTAAGGAGAGAGTGCGATTTTGGCCTCCCCCCCCCCCCCCCGCCCCATGTGGGAAGGATTGATTGGCTCAAGGGAGCGCCGACGCTGATACAAAAGTAGAGTCCAATCATTGGCACCACGAAGCGCCGCCTGCCCCCCCCCTCCCCCCCACGTGGGAAGGATTGATTGCGTTGGGGGAACGGGTGAGTAGGGGAAACGGGTTGCGTTGGGGAAACGGATGAGTGGTGGATTATTGCATTGGGGAAACGGGGCCCAATGGGTCACGCGGGTAGGGTGGGGAGAGGGGAGTAGGGTGGGAGGGAGTTTCTGAGGGTAAGGAGTGACTGAGGGTAGGGGAAAGAAGAGGGGGGGAGAGGTGGAGGAGGGGAGGAGGTGAAGGGAGAGAAGAGGGAGGGTGGAGAGGAGGAGGAGGGAGTTTTCGGGGATGAGGTGAAATGTGCTGCACATACGCAGTTGGGGCTATGGGTGAGTGGTGGAATATTGTGTTGGGCGAGTGGGTTACGTTGGGGGAACGGGTGATGGGGTAATTGGATCTGGGGGGCACCTGTCTCCCGGGTGAGCGCCAGGGCCGCGTTCGGGGACCAGTCCGCCTGTGTGAAGCCGCATCACCCCCCCCCCCCCGCATTGGGTGACGGGGCCCAACGTCCCACTTGGTCTAGTACACTATTAAACATTTCCCAGGTATTCTACAGTCTTACACTTCTCCCTCATCTCAAACTGCAGACTAAACTAACGCTTTCTCTCTTTGACCTCCTTTTATGTAACTATTCAGAGATCCTTTTCCTTGCATTGAAGGATTATTAAATTCTGCTATGCAAGATGAGGTAGATGTTTAAGGAGATTTGCGGCTTCCATGTTGCTCCCATTTTCCCACATCGAGTAAAAATCAGGCTACTTGATGTTTACTCGATGTATCTAGCTTATGGAAGAGTAATTGCAAAAAAATCTGTGGGCAAATGTTTCTATATTTGCAAGCATTTTATTTTGATATGACAACTAGTGGATAGTTTTATAAATGATTGAAAATTCCTCACAGATGGAAACCATTTGTAAGGGGAAAATGGGAGCAACGTGGAAGCCGCTAATCTCCTTATACGGCTACAGTTTTAGAGGATAATTAAGCTTGCAATGCAATCCTTGTCACTGACCTGAACAACTTTTAGTTAATGAATCAAATATGGAACCATTTTAATGTGACGCTGCTGTAATTTTAATTTTTGTCTTATTGGAAAGCCATTGCAATAGTAATTATATGTGTGATTCATGGTGCGTGACAGCACCAAGGCTACAAAGAGTTGGGTGGATCTAAGGCTCTTGAGAATAGGGTGGAAGTTGAAATAGTCAAGTGGTAGTAATAATGTGATTTCAAACCAGTGATGATGAAAGGAAAGAAGAGTGCATTGACGGAATATTTGGAATTTAAGAGGAGTATTTGAAGTCAATTTTCAGCCCACTTTCGTTGTGTGGCCCTTTGACTCCACAATTCGTACTAAAAAGAAAACAGTTTGGCACTAACAAACTGCAATACCATTCACTCCCTGCTGGAGGCTCTACGGAGCTTTCGAATCATCTTATTCTCAGCCAAAATATCAAAATACCATTGAAGAATCTAATCCTGCCTTATATGACCTAGTTTGTCTTGACAAAATATTAAAAACATGAACGTTTCAAGAACAGTATTCCCTGATGGTTATGAATTTGAATAAAATACATTGTAAATATTGTAACACATTCAGTTATAGCTTTTTCTGCATTTGGAACATTAAAGCTGATATATTAAGTTTGATATGAACATGGTTTCTCTGATTTTTTGACATGCTAATAATGTATATAGCTGCAATTGTGTCCCCAGTAAAAGCATGAAATGAAAGATAGTTCAAAGGTTTCCAATGAGGTAGATGGGAGGTCAGGACCATACCCTAGAAGATGAGAGGACTATTCAGTTGTCTGATAACAGTTGTGAAGAAACATTTCCTGAATCTAGAGTTATGCATTTTCAAACTTCTGATGGGAGATGGAGTGAGCGGGGTGAGACTACTCCTTGATTACTTGATTATGCTGGTGGCTTTGCCGAGGCAGCGTGAAGTGTAGATGGAGTCAATGGAAGGCACGTTCGTTTGTGTGATGGTCTGGGCTACGCCCACAACTCTCTGCAATTTCTTGTAGTCTTGGATGAAGCCGGTCCCATGCCTATTGAATTCCCTAACATCTAAAAATAGATTGAACCATCAAGGGTGGTGAATTCAAACATTTCACTATCACTTGGGTGAAAACATTTCTGTCACCTTGTCCTAAATGGGCAGCCTATTAATTTGTCCAGTGAGTTTTGACACCCCAGCCAGGATGAATATCTTTTAGTTTAGTTTACTTTATTTTAGGATGATCTATCATCCATCATAGATGAGGCCCCTTCCCCCAGTCGCCACAGGGATAGACTCCCCTGAGCCCTCACCTTTCACCCCATCAGTCATCGCATACAGCACGTAATCCTCCGACACTTTTGCCACGCCCAACAGTATCCCATCACTAGCTACATCTTCCCATCTCCACTCCTTTCCGTTCCCTCCGCAACTCCCTGATTAACTCATCCCTTCCCACCAAACAACCCCCTCCCCAGGTACTTTCCTCTGCAACCACAGGAGATGCAACACCTGTCTGTATATCTCCTCCATCGACTCTGTCCAAGGACCCTGACTGTCCTTTCAGGTGAGGCAGAAGTTCACTTGCACCTCCTCCAACCTCATCTACTGTACCCGCTGATCCAGGAGTGGACTCCTATATATCGGCGAGAACAAGCGTAGGCTCGCCGATCATTTCCCTGAACACCTCCGCTCAGTCCGTCTAGATCTACGTGGGCTTCCGGTTGATAAACACTTTAACTCCCCTTCCCATTCCCACACTGACCTTTCTCCACTGGGCTTTCTCCACCTGGGCTTCCTCCACTGTCTCAACCTGAAACCCGAAAGGGCCTGTTGCCACACTAATTCACGCTATGATTCTATGAATCCATGAGCATTCGCCAGGTAGGTCTGGGAAAAGTTGAGACACAAGGAACACACAAAATGGAGGAACTGCACCTTATATTCCGCTTTGGTAGCATACAACCTAACGGTATGAATATTGAATTCTCCAATTTAGTGAACTAAATCCCCCCCCCCCCCATCCCCAATTTACACCTATTCTATTTTATCTCACACTTTTTGTTAATGCATCTCGAATGTTTAATTAACACTGGATTCTATGTTCTGCTGACTGTTCCCAGCAACATGCACAAAACAAAAGTCAAAGGCTGCTGAGGGAATATCCTTTTAGTAGAAGACTCCCTCTGGTCTACCAAGAACTTGCTGACCATCGAGTGGAAGGGGGTATGGACTAACAAATGTGAGCGACAAGAGCACACACTGAGGATGGTGTACCTGCTGCATAGTCTCAATGGGGAAAGGCCACAGCTTAGGGGTCTTGCTGCAATTGCACAGTGCGAAGCTTCAGCGATTTTAAAACCCCCTCAGGCATACACCAAGGAATGTAATTGAATGGACGATTAATGTAATGCTAACATAATGTGAAACAAAGAGGGACCCGGCGTGGGGGAGATGCCGAGAACATTGGTGACTAGATTGAACACTTGTAACTGTGTTGGCGCCCTGTACGTGGCGACTTTGTGAATGACTTTCACTGTGACATGCCACATGTGATAATAAAGTATCGATCAATCAATCAATCAATCAAGTTGATGTTAAATACTGTGAATGACAACTACTGAATGTGTTTTGCTCTATATTTGTCTATGTTATGAATAGAGTATCATCTTCAAAAATATATTAGATAGAGTAGGAGGTAACAGACTTCTCCAGTGGCAGGAATTCCCACACCTTTGAACAATGCAGCATTCAGTTTTATAATATGCCCTGATACTGCATGGTATGTCAAGTTGTGCCATACACCACAAAAACACTGCTCTCAATCAATGTCTTACAGTCATACAGCACAGAAACAGTCCCTTCGGCCCAACTAATCCATGCTGACCAAGAAGCCCTTTTTAGGCTAGGCCTTCGTGCCTGTGTTTGACCCATATCCCACTACAACTTTCACATCCATGTACCTGCCCAATGGTTTTTAAATGTTGTTATTATATGGCTCAACTACCTCATCTGTCAGCATGTTCCATATCCCCATAACCCCGAGTGTTGCCTCTCAAATTCTCTCATGTTATGTTCACTTCTATCTGGAGGATTCTTAACAAAAAAATCTTTCATTAATCCTATCTCATTCAAAAACATTCAAAAACTTAAAATAGCCTGCCTTAGATAGGTAAACCGCCACACTGTTCAAAGTAACAGTCCCCTATGCACTCCACAAATTCATTTTCCAAGGTACCCTTGTTACCTTGATTAGTCCATTAAAAATACAGATTAAAATGACCCATGATAGGTACAGTTCCATTCTTTCATGCCATTTATATTTCCCCATTAATGCATTGTGGTATTGAGAAGCAAATCGGGCTTAGCAATAGAGTTGGTGCCTTACTGCGTCAGAAACCCGGGTTCAATCCTGACTATGGGTGCTGTTCTGTAAGGAGTTTGTACGTTTTCCCTGTGACCTGCATGAGTTTTCTTTGGTTGCTATGGTGTACTCCCACACTGCAACGACATACAGGTGTGTAGGTTAATTGGCTTTGGTCAAAAATTGTAAATTGTCCCTAGTGTAGGATGGTGATAATGTACAGTACGAGGATAGCTGGTTGGTGTGGACTCGGTGGGCCGAAAGACCTGTTTCCCCGCTGTATCTTATGAACAAAGACTGCATAGACTCGGTTTATACTCTCTAGAATTTAGGAGATTGAGAGGGGATCTTATAGAAACTTACAAAATTCTTAAGGGGTTGGACAGGCTAGATGCAGGAAGATTGTTCCCGATGTTGGGGAGGTCCAGGACAAGGGGTCACAGCTTAAGGATAAGGGGGAAATCCTTTAGGACCGAGATGAGAAGGAATTTTTTCACACAGAGAGTGGTGGGTCTCTGGAACTCTCTGCCACAGAGGGTAGTTGAGGCCAGTTCATTGGCTATATTTAAGAGGGAGTTAGATGTGGCCCTTGTGGCTAAGGGGATCAGAGGGTATGGAGAGAAGGCAGGTACGGGATACTGAGTTGGATGATCAGCCATGATCATATTGAATGGCAGTGCAGGCTCGAAGGGCCGAATGGCCTACTCCTGCACCTAATTTCTATGTTTCTATGTTTCTATCTCTAAACTAAACTAAACTAAACTAAACCTTGGGGGCCTAAAGACTATTCTCACCAGTGTCTTCTTCCTCTACTAATAAGTATTGCACCCCAAACCAATTCCACATCATTATACACTGGAATTAAATCACTTGTCGGTTGAACACTTAAATGCTTTCAGCTCTAAAATCTGCACCAGCTGGAAACGTTAATCTTATTCCAAAAGTGTCTCATAAATACGTGAGTTATTTTATTTTACTAGACAGTTCAGCAAAATCACATATGGTTCATTTGAAATGTTTCCTGAAGAGTTAAAGGTCACTGTTGATGCAATTACGATGCAGAACAACTGCTGCACTGTACTTGCATTGCTGTGGTGGAAGCAGAAAGCAGCTTTACTTCGTACTATCTGGCTTACCATCTTTCTATGTGCTTATTTTGACAAACATAATTTATTTGGAAATTACGTGTTGCCACGATTTTTTAAAAATCCGTTCTTCCTTATATACGTACAATAAAGTAAAATGCTTCCCCTCACCCCCAATCACTCTGAGAAAGGGTTCTGAAGATAGACACAAAATGCTGGAGTAACTCAGCGGGACAGGCAGCATTTCTGGAGAGAAGGAATAGGTGACGTTTCGGGATGAGACACTCCTTCAGACTGAGTCAGGGGAGAGGGAAACTAGAGGTATGAAAAGGTACAGAACAGATCAGATTCAGCACCGATGGCCAAGGAGCCCACAATGGTCCATTGTTGGCTTTAGAGGAGGTGATAATGAAGGGACATGAAGAGTGAAACTAGCAGGGCGACCAGGGTGGGGGACTCTGACTCATAATGTTGTTTGTCCATGTTCTCCAGGGGTGCTGCCTGACCAGCTGAGTTACTCCTGCATTTTGTGCTTATCTAAAGTAAAAAGCTGCTTTAATTAAAAAAAGAATTGCGGCCAAGTAGAGTGCGCGCCCATTTTCTCTCATTGACTTTCTGATCGGGAGGACACAGAGTCACACGTTTTGTCCACCGGTGTTCTTGTTAAATCAAATTGATGACCCGTAGCAGAACTGCCTATAAAGTTCCCTGCACTGCCCTAAAACAGATAGATTTCTGACGTCTTTTCTAAAGGACTGGGAGTGATTGCTAACCTTATTCGCATCACCCTGACATATGGGATTTCAGAGCTCCTTCTTGGCATTTCAAAGGGCATTTGTGATTATTCTGAAAGCAGGGAGAGGAGAAACAGAATTTCAAAGGTGTTGCATCAATTCCACAGCAAAATTCCAACCCTGATAGTGAGACTGGGTGCAATTTTACTTCAGAGTCACGTGAGTGACTACGTGAAGAAGGCCGTCAGCACGCACGCGCATTGCGCAACAACTGACTGGCAGGCGCGCTGCTCCTGCCAGCGGTAAGTTTAAACCTGCAAGGTAAGTTTAAAACTTATTTCTAGGTTTTGTTTTTTGTGCTGCAGGAAGCTCCGTCGGGAAACCGGTAATGGACCGTGGGGAGATCCCGGTCCGGACTGCGGAAGCGCGGGTAGCCTGCGGCCGGCGGGTTCGTTTCCCAAATCGCTGACAAGGAGGTCAGCGACACCCAGGAGGGGAATGCAAGTGGAGGTTCCCTCAGAAAAGGGGTAAAACTGGCAGTAGGCCGGTCTCGCCACCTGAGTCGCTGACAGTGCAGTCAGCGTCTCCCAGACCACTATGGTGCCCCAGAGACAGGGTCAAACCACGAGGAAGCCGGTCAGGCCTGGAGGGTTCCCCTCCTTCAATGGGTAACGTCTGCAGATGCCTAAACCCACATGGAGCACCTGATGGAGAGGTGCACCACATAGGAGGGAGTTATCTGCGCAGGACTCCTCGGGGGCCCGCAGCAGCGGCACCTTTGGCAGGGCTGCACAATGTCTCCCTCTCTTAGGAGGGGAGCATTCAGGATCAGTTTTAGTTTGACCCAGAGCAAAAATCCTGATATAGGTCCGAAGGAGTGGCCAAGTCAGCGCAGGTATCCTCAGGGGGCTGCGGCAGCACCTGTTTTCAGGGCTGTCTACGAATCTCCCTCTCTGTTGAGGGGAATGCGAGGAAATACTCGCAAGCGAAGGGGTTTCTGCTGGAAGAATTGGTTCAGCCGTAGGCAGAAAATCCGGAAGGGATCAGAGTTCCCCTCACGCTACAAGTGCCGGCAGTGAACAGAGCTATCAGGGGTAGCATTGGAGGGGACATGAAATCCAGGGAATGAAACCAGCCGCCAAATCTTCTCTTCAGGTAAGACTTATCCAACAGGTATACCTGGATGAGGAAGCAAGCTTCATTGTATCGGCGACGACACCCCCCACGCCTCATCGGCAGTAAGCAGTTCACTGAAGCCTTTCAGGCCAAGGTCCAAGCCGGTCTCAGGAAATATGGAATACACATGCACTACCATTCCTACTCTCCAATCAAGGAGGGGAATAAAACCCACATCAGGGGCCTTTGGGCCACCTTAAGACCACCGGTAACCATGGAGGTAGGTGGGTCTGATTCTTCCGAAACATGGGGTAACTGGACCATTTACAAGTTGGTAATGTTTACACTTGTTTTTGTACAAATGACAATGATAACATGAGATTCAGATCAGTTATATACTAAAATGATAACATGTGATGGGTTATTATTGCACAGTATACAAGGGTACCAAGTATGGCTTGGAATTGGGGCCAGAGTTGTCTTTCGAGGCAGGCTCAGTATTACGGCCAGGATCGCCTTCCGAGACAAGCTCGGGAATCTGACCAGAGTTGTCTTTCGAGGCAGGCTCAGAACTATGACCGGAGCAGTCTTTCAAGGCAGGCCCAGTATTATGGCCAGAGTTGTCTTTCGAGTCAGACTCAGTATTATGACCAGGATTACCTTTCGAGACAAGCTCAGGAATCTGGCCAGAGTTGTAGTTCAAGGCAGGCACAGTATTATGGCAGGCATAGCCTGCTCATTGTGAAAGATGGAGGATGTCGGTTCATAATTGATTTAACTCCCATGTGCAACATAGACTTTTCAGTATATGGAACTTTGTTACTGTCTAACTACTGATTTCCTTAGGATTTTTATGGCATGCATCGATCTCAAAGATGCATACTATTCAGGTCCCATTCACAGGGATCACCAGAGACATTTGAAATTGATCTGGATGATATTTCTAACTGTGATCTGTGTTTTGCTAAAATCAACTGTTTCAGCTGCAATGATATATTGAGGAATTGAGGTTCCTCAGCCATCCAGTCAAATGTATGTTGATACCAACTAGAGTTATTGATTATTCGGATTTACCTTTAACTATTAATTTATCTGTGACTCTGCCCTGGGGCAACAGATTGGAATCAATAGAAGCCTGTAACAACCTTGTTATCAAGCAGTCTTCTATTCATCAAGTAATTGACAATATAGCAGCTGTGTTTCAGCTGTGCAATTGGGCCTTTGCATTGTCAGAACTTACAACGTGCAAAGTAGTAATCTCTCAAGTGCCATATAGGTCATTGTTAACAGACCTATGCTATTACCAGCTGAAGCTACCAAAGTCACAATGGTGGACGAACTATATTCAGCATTGCTCCAGTAGGTTTGGTCAATAAATCTTCAGATATATTACAAACAGATGCTAGTGCTCAAAAATGGAAAATTACGAATGCCATCTCTAGTAACAGAGGCGGATGGGATTTCCATGAATCACCAATTCTTCAGTTATTGGTATCAACCAGCTATAGACACTAGATGCATACTATGGGATAAAGGGTTATTGTGCGAATATGCATAATCTGCATGCTCAGTTCCATGTTGATACACTGTGGTGGTGGCTTATGTTAGTCACATGAGTGCAATCAAGTCAAAGTATCCTGTCGTAATTTACCCAACTCATTTGGCGCTGGTGTATCATCATGTAAAATCAATGACAACACAGAATGGATGATGGATCACAAAGTATTTTATGATATTATGGCTCGATGGCACACCCAATATCAATATGTTTGCATCCAGGCTCATTCACCAGTTGTAAAAACATGTGGCATCACAGTGGCGAGAGATACATTCTCGCTACACGGGGAAGGAATGTTCTTTTATGTGGTTTCTCCATTTTGCCTCATCAGTCGGGTCTTGCAATAAATTCAGCAAGATCCCGCTTCAGGGTTCTCGTACTGTCTGACTGGCCGATGCAGCCATGGTTTCCTGCAAATGTTGGGAATAATAATAGAACCTTATATGGGGTTTTCTAAACATAAAGCTTTGCTGGTTCAGCCTGCTACTTGGGGAACCAGCCTCTGCATGATTAATCAATTCATTTCTTTACAGAATCTGAGAAGACAGCTCCTGCGGCTCGGGTTGTTTGACCGAACCATGTATGTGCTCACTGCAGAGTGCAGGGATAGCACCAAAAAAGCAGTACATTGGCTCTTCAGGAGATGGGAAGCGTTCCGTTTAAATGCTATGTTACATATAATACGGCACGGACACTTACGTCTTAGAGTTCATTTTCTAATGGGTCCTTGACGAAAATTATGTTATCGTCCCTTTAACTGTGCCCAATGAGTCTGAAGAAGGGTCTCGACCCGAAACGTCGCCTATCTCCTTCGCTCCTTAGATGCTGCTGCACCCGCTGAGTTTCTCCAGCTTTTTGTGTAACCCTCGATTCTCCAGCATCTGCAGTTCCTTCTTTAACACAGAGCTTCTCATCATATTTGCTGCAGCGAGCGGGACCCGCTCTGTTGGGTATCACCCTCTGATGTCCAGTTTATTAAGGATATCTTTATCACAAGTTCTCCCAGACCCAAGTACATGGAAGTATGGGATATTGACATTGTGTTAACACTTCTTCACCACGGGGCTCCAGCTATATCCCTATCTTTGGCTCGACTCTCTTAAGGTAGTTATCCCCCTGGCGCTGTCCTCAGTGCACGGGTCCAGTCATTACATAAATTGCAACTGGAAAGGATAGTTACACCTGCTATATATAATATTTCATGTTTACGATTTAGTTAAGCAGGGCAGCCCAGGGGTGTCAGGTCTCAAACTAATTCTCATGGCATACCCCATGCACCTTCGGTTATGTGTGGTCACACATTTACAACATTACGTCAAGATCATCTAGAGCCTTAGAGGCTCTGATACTAGCTATGTTTGTTAGTTACAAAAAACCTCATAAGAAGGTATCAGTTCAGAACATCGCCAGGTGGTTAATAAGGGGTTTTGGCTGATACAGGAGTACATACTAATTTTCTAATCTCACTCCACCAGGGCTGCTACAACATCAGCAGCAAGGGTTATATACGGTCCTCTGGACACATCCTGCCGACTGCAGGATGGTCTAACAAACGAGGTTTCCAACATTTTATTTTAACCCACTGCCGAACCAGGGGTATTTGCCAACTCTATTTTAGATTCTATTTTATAGTTTCCCCTCGGATGAGAGGGGTTACTGTTATTATTATTTGTTCATTTATCAGCATCAGCATGTTTTAAATCTATGTCATGTCTGTATGCGTTATGAATGTTTCCCTTATGTGTGGTCAACTGATGCAGTTGTGCTTGTGTGGACTCGTTTTTCCATGGCATGAAATCACAGGGCTTTAAAGTCTTCACGTAGTCACTCACATGACTCCGAAGTAAAATAGTAAGATTAAACGAGAACTTAATAGTTTGAAGTTTGATCTTCATTTTATGAGGAGTCACAGTGCCCTCTGCTCCCAACCCTCGTATCATAAAGATCATCTGGTAGTTCTAGTCATCTCTAATCTTACTATGTTAGTTCAACAACTGTTATCTGTGATTACACACTGCTGCTTTGAACATTGACACGCATGCGGGCTGACGGCCTTCTTCACGTAATCGCTCATCGTAACTCCTCATAAAATAAAGATCAAACTTTAAACTGGTAAGTTCTCATTTAATCTTACTATTTTAAACACTGCCACACTCACCCAGATCTTCTTCAGGGATTCAATGTCAAGAAAAAAACGAAAAGAAAATAGACGTCAGTTAGTGAGATCTGGTTTTAGTAGAGGCAAGTTAGATGCCTCGAGATTACCGCCAACACCAGTGTTTAGTTTAGATTAGTGTAGAAATACAGAACAGTAACAGGTCCTTTGGCTCACTGAGTAAGCAGAGTCCCCTGGTCAAGTGAGGCAGGGAACTCATAGTTTCATGGCCATTTGTAGCAGTGATTATTTTTTTTTTTTTACTTCAAATTCCAGGTTTGGTTCTAGACTGTGAACTGAACACAAAATCCACAGCTCCCATTTTGATGAGCAAACCAAGGCAGGGTATTTAGTAAAATGCGTTAAAGAAGCTGGAAGCCTCCAATTTTACTTGATATTTTTAACTTTGAACTAATTAATTAGTCAATTACATGCAATCAGAAAAACAAAACAGGTGGACGGAATTGAGAGCATAGAACACTAAAGTTACTTGTTACATATGCTTATTTACACATCCTTGAACGTTAATCCCTTGGCAAATCCTTTCAGCTACAGTCTCAAAAGAATGTTGTTTCATGCCTTGCAAACACTGTTTGCCTCAGGCAAGCATGAGTATCACAGTGCATTGGTGATGTTATATTCCCCTATGATGTTTGCCGAGAAGGATGTGCATTAAAGGAGCATGAGGAGTTATGTGCAGGGGTGACCTGAACATTAATTGCATTTAATCGCATTCCTGTGCTGTGAATACACTTAATGAGTAATTCATTTTGAAATGACTTTCTTTAAAGATCTCTTTGAAAATATGGCAGGTGCAGTCACTCTAAGGTGCCATGTGTCAAAGTGGTTTTCTGCATTGTAGTGTCACATTATTCAGAACATTTAGGTCATAATTTTTGATTAAGCTATTGATTTTTGCCGGCTTGAATACAATGCGCTCCCTTTTTGTGAGTTATGTACTTTACACATGACCGAGAATCTATATAGATATAATACCAAATAGTTATTCTGTGGTAAGAATGATGAGTATGTGTTTACAGAACAGTGTGATTATTTAAACTTTGGAATAAAGACAAATATCACAAGCTGTTTTGGGTATTAAATTTTTTTTTTCGTTTTTCTATTGTTATCCTTCCTTTAATAAAAATGCACTTTGTAATTGAAATTGGACATTTAATTCTTTTGTTTTTAGTTTATAGAAACAGTGCGGAAACAGGCCCTTTGGCCCACCAGGTCCCCAGCGACCAGCGATCTCCGCACATTAACACTATCCTATACACACTAGTAACATTTTTTAAAACATTTTATACCATGCCAATTAACCTACAAATCTGTATGTCTTTGGAGTGTGGGGGGAAACTGAAGATCCCGGTGAAAACCCACGCAGGTCACGGGGAGAACGTGCAAACACCGTACAGACAAGCACCTGCAGTCAGGATTGAGCCCTGGTCTCTGGCGCTGTAAGGCAATAGCTCGACAATGTGTTTTTAATAGTGCTTCTACAATGTGTTTTCAATAGTGCTGCATTGCATTGGAATAGCTGCATTATATCGCCAGGATGCTTCTTTTAAAATAAACTCTGACAATATAAGATGACAGGTTCCGTGTAATTATTATAGAAAATCCTGCATTTCCAGATTAGCAACATCTAATGCCTCTGGTAATTGCTGGCATTATTACATTCAATAATGCCAAAAAATAAATTCTAGTTCAAGAGTCACATGTTTATTTTCTCTGATAAAATCCTGAAGGGTCAACAGGAAAAAAGATGTAGGGATTCTCCCCCTCTACATCGGGAACCTGGGGTGGAAGGTATTACACTGAGGAGTCCTATGCAACCAGTTTCTCTCACGGTTCACAGACTCGCCAGCCGTCTGCTACTTTTGCAAGCTGGAAGAGTCTGTGTTTCACATCTACATGGATTGTGTGAGGTTGCAGCCCCTGTTCCAATATCTAAAGCTGCTCCTTGTCTTCTGGCTGCACTTCGCACCCTCCATCCCCGTCATTGGACACCCTGTGTGTAGGGGAGAGGGTAGGGGTGAAGATGTCCTGGTTGGGTTGCTCCTAGGCCTGGCCAAGCTGGCCATCCGCGAGTCACAGCGCCAGGTGGAAGAGGGTTCCACCCGAGCCAGCTGCCTGCCCCGTTTCCGGGGTTACGTCCGCTCCCCGGTGGTTTTAGAGAGGGACTACGCCCTGTCCACGGGCACCCTGGAAGATTTCCGGGACTGCTGGGCACTGCGAGGGGTGGAATGTATCCTCAATAAGGATTATGAAATAGTTATTTAAGAATATGTGTTTTACTTGTATTATGGTTATGGGTTTGTTTGTATTGTTTAGTATTGTACATATTATTGTAATAATTGAATAAATCTATGTTTTGGTTTTTAAAAAATCATGAAAAAAGATTATTATGCTGTAACCAACGTTGAATTTTGGAACTATAATTTGACGGTGGATTCTTGACGTCAAATGGCCATGGCTTTGGACTACTTATGATCACTGGGGCATTGTGAAGTCGATGCGTGGTTGAGGTGATCAGGAGGATAAGGGGTGATGGAGTAATGAGCCTTGATAACAGTAGATGGTTGGGGATGCAAAATGCAGGATGTAAGAAGGCTAGTGTATACCGTCAGGCAGTGTGGCTGAAGGGAATGTCGGGATGCAGCCATACCCCGTTGGCTGGCCTGGCTTACCCGCCGCGGAACCGGGAAACCCACCTGGAGAGGGAAGCTATCGAGCTTGGCCCCCTTTGTCCCAGAGGACTGGAGAACCGCGGAGAAGAATGGGGGGGGGGGGGAGGGAAGTCGGTGACGGAGTAGGCAAGAACGAAGGGCGAGTAAGAAGCACCAGGGGTCTTACCTTCTGCGCCCGCAAGGTCAACTGCGGGGGGCGCCCCTGGGGCACAAAGGTTGAATGTGGCCGGGTAAGGAGAGGTTACATGGTTTGCTGGCCGATCCGGATGGAGGCGACGGTTCTAACAGGCTTCATGGCCAACTGCAGCTTGGACTTAGAAAATGACACCAAAACCTGGCAGCTCTTGCATATGGTCTCAATGGGCTACTTCTATACACTTTGTACTTAGTCTGTGATTGTACTCATGTGTGGTAATAATTGTCTGTTAATGAAGAACTTCACTGTACTTAGTACAAGTGATAATAAAGAACCTGTGGTGGCCGATTATTATATCGTTCAAGGAGTTTTTTTTTCCTCTAGCCACTATGATAGAAGACAAGAGGTAAGGAAATAGTTTCTTTATTGTAGTAGTGAAAACAGTAAGATATTCATCCAAAACTTCTTCTTGTTTAAGTACAATATGATCTTACTTGTAGTCAAACTCGTGCATAGATGAACTCCATGGATGAACCCCATGGATGAACTCGTGCATGGTCGAAAGCTGCGCCTTCTCCCATGCCTCCTCCGAACTAACTACTAAAACTACTAGCGCATCTGCGTGAAAATCCTAGCCACAAACACACCTCCAACTACATAATAAATCCCACCCACATAATTACAGGCAGATAAAATGTAACGGTAACTGGTCATAGTTATAACATACTGAGTTAAGCTAAATGGCTACTACATACCGGCCTCTAATTGTTCTGAGTATATAACGAGGCAAGTACCAATAGACATCAAAAAGGTAGCTATAAAGGCTTAACACTTATCAAAAACAAAAAATAGCATGCATTATATATCCGCATTCAGACTTCTTCAGCGATTCTTCCATCTTCACCTTTGCCTTCTAGAAGCACGCATAACTTGGTTATTGGTCTTAATAAAACACTGTTCTTAGTCTGAAGTCAACTGTGCACACCAAACCCTTAACATCAGGCATGATACCCAAAATATAGTCCAAAACACAAAAGGTTTGACAGCATGAAACTTCTTCCTCCATGTCCGATCAACTCATGGATGTGTCTTAACAATACTGTTGAAGTGTGAAAATTCTTCGAGAGAATTATAGGATTTTTAACAATA
This sequence comes from Raja brachyura, assembly GCA_963514005.1. The sequence goes on from OY740788.1 coordinate 49,083,303, forward strand.
ATGTTCATTGTGATGTTTTGTTTAATTTCCGGATCATTAGCAGAGATTTCAAATTCCAGCTCAAGTTTTCGTCATTCTCTGTCTAGCTTACAGAGAAACTGGTCCATTGATCCATCTCTTATTACTTAAGAAGTGGTCTGCTGTCAGTCCTCTGGAAGTTTCATCTGCAGGATTTTCTTTTGTGTTATCATATTTTCATTGTGAAATATTAGTAGCTCTCAATACAAAAGAGATTCTGTTTGCTACAAATGTCAAGAAATGTTTGTTCTCATTGTTGAAGTATTTAAGCACCATTTTACTATCAGTCCAGAAGATAGATTCCTCCAGTTGCAGTTCTTTTTGCAGCATTATGTTAACTTTAACAGCTAAGACTGCGGCAGTAAGGTCTAGGAATTGTCATTTGTTTCAATGGTGCCACTCTGGCCTTTCCCATTAAAGGGCCTGTCCCACTTGGCCATCATTTACGCGACACGCCGGTAGTGGCTGTCCGTGCTCAGTACAAATGGTATTGGTTCCAATCGCTGTATTGCGGATGGTACCCCGCACTGAGGAAATGGCTAAACACATATTAATTAAGTGACTTTTGCATGTTCCCTTGGGGGTGTGGGATGGGGGTTCGAAATGACGAGAACTTGACACGTTGTGAGTGAAGCTGGAACAAAAAATAAATAAACAGGTAAAATAATCAGAGCCGACTCAGCGTATAAGCAAAATACCGAATATTGTTCTTTGACTCCCTGACCTTGAACCTTGCGCCTCAAACTCAATTATTGGTGCAGCTGCCCATTGAACAAAATGTTTTAAACTCTATAAAAGAGTGTCAAGTGTCTGAATATTCACAATTTTTAATGAATCATCATCAGCATCAAACGTCGCAGATCAGCCTACTGCAATATGTCACCTACATGTATACAGGCAAATGACTCAATAGAGATGACTTATTCTCTGGGGACTTTCTGATTTCAAACTCATCGCAAAATGCACCTTCATTGCACCATCAAAAGCATGTACAATCAAGATATCCGTGATAGTTGATATGTATACTACAGTACTGCACGTACGAGGTCAGGACGTCAGCGTGCGACTGCAATACGTCCGCGTGCATATGTGATATGTCACGCCAGAGGCGCGCAATGATTTTGTGCACTACAAAATCCTGGAGCACCGCGCGATATCGCGCGCAACTCGATACCCCTCTGTGCTTCTCCATGTGACCATCCCGCGCCGCCCACATGCTACCAGTGCGTCTCACCGTGACGACGAGGTCGCGTAAATGACGCGCAAATGACTGCCACGTGGGACTGGCCCTTAAGAATGCAACATGTACTTCTTTGTTATCATTTTCCAGTCTTAGATATGAAACAGTACTGCAGCCACTTTCACTGGCATCTGAGAAATGATGCAGTCGTGCACCTCTGATCTTACCAAAGCTTGTAGGCTTTATGCACCAGTCGGCTTTGAATTCTGAGATCTTGTTGAGATCTGCTAATCATTCGGTGAGATGAAGTTTGTGTTATACTGTTGTCCCATCCAAGTTTTTCCTTACAAAGTTTTTCCTACAAAATCAACTTTGCTGGCAGTGTAAATGGTGCAAGAAATCCCAAAGGGTCATAAACGGAACCAATTACGGATAGGATACCCCTTCTAGAAAATGGTCGTTCTTGAATCGAGATTCTGAACTTGAACGCAGATGTGTTTCAATGCACCACTGCAGTCCCAATGCTCTTTCCATTGGCATATTGTCTTTGTCCAAATCCAACTCCCTGGTCTCTTTGGCTCTATCATCAGATGAAATCCTTTCCAATTCAACACGACTGTTGCTGATCCACTTGGAAAGCATAAATCCTCCCTTACTGCAGAGGGAAGTCAGATGTTTTACCACTTGAATTGCTTCCTGCTCAGTAGACATGGATTTTAAGCAATCGTTCACATAGAAATGATTCTTCACAGTGGTTATCACTTCTTCTGGAAAGTGAGCTTTATTGTCCTCTGTGGTCTTCCTTAATTCAAAGTTTCCAAAGAGATGTACCTTCATCCGGTATTCAACAAGATCTTGATGTTCATCCCCTTCAGGCCACCATAAGAATTACAAGTAGTCAATGTGTTTTCCTGATACTTTGACTTGATGAAACATCGCTCTAATATCAGCCATCAAAGCAATTGGTTCTTGTCTGAAATTAATGAGAACTCCAATGAGTGAGTTGGTATGGTCTGGACCTTGCAGTAGTTGACAGTTAAGTGATGTTCCTTTGAAGACTGCAGCACAGTGAAAGACCACCCTCAAGGTCACTTTCTTCGAGAGATACACCCCATTGTGCAGTATGTACCAAAGCTCTCCATCACTTCGATTTAGTTGGTTTGTTGGTACCATTTTGGCATAATCCTTGTCAATTATATCCTTTAGGAAAGACGTATATTCCTCATGAAATTTCGTATTCTTGCCAAAGTTGCATTTCAGTTTCTGGGTACGTTGCTGTGCCATACGACAATTATTCGGCAGACTAATACTTTCTTGTTTGAAAGGTAAGTCCATGCAATAGTGTCCACCTATCACCTTTACTGAGTAGTTCAAATATCCAAGAACTTTAACTCTTCCTTGGATATTTCTTCAGATTATTTACTGGTACTTTCATTGAAGACATGATTGTATTGCTTGATCAATAGCTTTTCTGATTTACCAGTAGATATTTGATTAACAGCAGCAGCAGGTCAGTTCTTCTGGTTTCTGCTTTCGTTGTTCTTTCTCAAGGAGCCATAGATAACCCATCCTAGTAGGGTTTTCACAGCAAACGGTCCATCACCTTGGCTCCTCACAATATGTATAGGTTCCAATGCCTTCAAAGCATTTGTTCCGATAAGTAGGTCAATACCAGAATTTAATTTAGGAATCTTGACATCCTTCAAGTAAGGCCATTGTTTCAAGTCCTGATGTCTGGGTATATTTTGATGACAAACAGGCATGGTCTCATGTGTAAACACTTCAGATATTGGTATAAAATTATTTTCATCCAGACTAGATAGTTCCATAATTGTAATGTAATGACTAACGCACTCCTTCACATCATTCATGGTACGCAATAGAGTCTTAACCTCTTCTCCTGTGATGTCCAGCCTTCTCATCAAGCTTTCTGCACAAAAGGTAGCTGAACTTCCATGATCCAAAAATGCATATGTTTGCAACACTGCATTCCTCTTGCTATTCCTTCCCTGTATTGGTAAGATCGAGAAGATACAGGTTTCTACCCCGGCCCCAATATGAGCAGGTATCAGAAGAATCAGAATCAGAATGCCTTTTATTGTCACTATACACATGTACAGTGAGATTAAAAACTGCTCCTACTCAGTGCAAAAACAAGACATAAAAGGGGGTCGGGGGGGGGGGGGGGTGGGGGATAAGGTGCACAGTTTCTGCAGCGCTATATACATATCTGCAAAAAGACAATGGATAAATAGAATGGATAATAGGATTCCTATATCCAGTATGGGTTACAGTTACAGTACAAATTACAGTAGGTGGATAGATGAAAGTCCGGGGGTTAGGCTGTGAAGTCAATGCATGTGTGAGTTCAGGGAGATGATGGATTTTGGAAAGAAACTGGTCTTGAGTCTATTTGTCCTTGTGCTGATGCACCTATAGAGCCTCCCTGAGGGTAGCAGGTTGAACAGGCCAAATGCAGGACGGGAGCTGTCCTTGATAATGTTCTTCGCCCTGCTGAGGCAGCGGGAGGTGTAAATGTCCATCAGAGAGGGGAGAGGGCAGCCGATGATCTTCTGTGCTGCCCTGACTACCCTCTGAAGCCTCTCCCTGTCTGCCATGGTGCAGCTGCCGTACCATGCTGTAATGCAGTATGTCAACAGGCTCTCAATGGACGAGCGGTAGAAGGTCAGCAGCAGGTTGGAGTCTAGGTTGTGCTTCCTGAGGACCCTCAGGAAGTGCAGCCGCTGCTGAGCCTTCTTGATGTTGTCTGTCCAGGAGATGTCAGCGGAGATGCGGAATCCGAGAAACCGGAAGGTGTGGACCCTCTCCACACACTCGCCGTTGATGTATAAGGGGGCTAAGTCGGTGCTGTGCTTCCTGAAGTTGACAATGAGCTCCTTGGTTTTCTTGGTGTTCAGAGCCAGGTTGTTTTCTGAGCACCAGGCTGTCAACTTCAGGACTTCCTCTCTGTAGGCTGCCTCATCTCCCCTTGAGATGAGTCCGACTACTGTAGTGTCGTCAGCAAACTTGACGATTCGGTTGTTGTTGTGGGCCGGACTACAGTCGTAGGTGTAGAGACAGTATAGGAGGGGGCTTAGCACACAGCCCTGCGGGGAGCCGGTACTCAACATGCGAGTGGAGGAGAGGTGGGGGCCGAGTCTCACAGTCTGGGGCCGGTTGGTGAGGAAGTCCTTTATCCAGGCACATGTGAGAATGGGGAGGCCGAGAGTGACCAGTTTGTTGATGAGAATGTCCAGAATGATAGTATTGAAAGCTGAGCTGTAATCCACAAAGAGCATCCGAACGTAGCTCTGCCCCTGCTCCAGGTGGCTCAGCACAGAGTGGAGAGCTACGGTGATGGCGTCTTCTGTGGACCTGTTTGGGCGATAGGCGAGCTGGTGGTGGTCGAAGTCTGGAGGGAGATAGTCCTTGATGTGCTGGAGGACCAATCTCTCGAAGCACTTCATGATTACCGGAGTGAGGGCCACGGAACGGTAATCGTTTAGGCTGGTGATGGGAGACTTCTTCGGCACTGGGACGATTGTGGCTGATTTTAGGCAGGATGGGATAACTGCCTGGTCCAGGGAGAAATTGAAGATTCTGGTGAAGATGACGGTGAGCTGGTGGGCACACGCTTTGAGCACCTTACCAGGTACTCAAAGGTATCTGAGGTAGCTGGCTTCGCCTTCTGCTCTATTTACTCTGGCTTCTTCTTCTCAGTGTGAAGTGCTTCAGGATGATCTTGCTTGCACTTATCACAAGTTATAAGACTCTCACAGTCTTTAACCATGTGTCCTTTTTTTCAAAGATCCAAAACAGATTCCCTTCTCCTTTGGGAAATCCATCTTTTCTTTATATTCCTTCTTCTTGAATCTTCAACACCACCTTATGGTGTGACCAACGTCATCACATAACAAACAAAATTATTTTTGGTTGATAGTAGATACATCTCCTTACATTCCACCTGACATTTCCACAGGTATTATAACGGTAGCAAAACTGCCTCCCTTCGGTCCTGATCTTCCTTTAGTTTTAGTAATGGTAGAACCTTTGTCATTTGCTATTGGTTTATGATGTTGAATACTCATGTGGCGTGGATCTAACATGTTCCATACTTCTCTTTCCACGAAAGCCACCAGGTCTGGTAACATGGCTACTCGGTTCTTTTTTTCCAATATCCTGCCTGCTTTATCTCTCCATTTTTCTCTTAGTCTGAAGGGCAGTTTCAGAAAATGGCTTTAGTATTACCAACAGGATTCATCTCCTCCATGTGCTCAAGAATTTCCATCGAGCTACAACAACCTGTAAGAAATAACGGAAACTCACTTAATCCCTCCACATCTTCTGACAATATATTTCCAAGCATACGCCTTCTTCATGTTCATCATTGCATTAGCAATCCTCTGTTCATAACCAAAATGTTCTTCAAGTAACCTTCTTGTCTCTTGATAGCCTTGGCTTTCAGGCCTATTTAGACAACTTTCTACAAGTATCTTAGCATTTCCACTTGTGTAATACGCAAGAAATCGTAAGCGCTCTTTTTCATCAGTAATTTTCATTTCTACTACTTCGTGAACCGCCATTATGAAAGCTTCATACTGCAAAGGATCACCATTATATCCAGGAATTTCTATTGGTGGTAGGGTAGAAGAGAGATTTTGTTGAGCTATGAGCTTATTGAATTCAGCTTGATTCTTCGCTAATTCAAAGAATTCACCTGGAGCAGACGAATGATAAACAGGCCTCTGATAATCATCCTGTCTTGCTCGAGCTTGTGTATCAGGCCTCAGAAAAGGGTACTGAGTTGTTGGTTTGTCCCAAGCCTCGACAGATGCCCCATAAGTACTTTGCTTCTGTCTAACACCCAGTTGCCGAGATGACGTTTTGTCACCCATCAACTGGCTACGTGCTAGTTCTGAGTCATGAGGCCAGATTTGATTTAGCTGTTATTTCCTTTTGAGCAGTTCCTTTTCTCAAATCTTTCATCCCATCAGATGCTTTAGAGCCACATTTCCAACTCTCACTTTCTGATATCGTGGCTAGTTCCAGCTGTTCTTTTTGTCGCCTCATCTCTCCTTTCAGCTGTTCTTCTTGTTGCTCAATCTCATGCTTCTTCTCCACTTCTATTATGATCTATTATGATCTCCATGGATGAACCCCATGGATGAACTTGTGCATTGTCGCAAGTTGTGCCTTCTCCCATGCCTCCTCTGAACTGACTAATAAAACTACAAGCGCATCTGCATGAAAAATCCCAGCCACAAACATGCCTCCAACTATGTAATAAATCCCACCCACATAATTACAGGCAGATAAAATGTAAAGGTAATTGGTTATAGTTAGAACTAGGGCCAGGATTTTGCCATGTTGCATAAGTGCCTTTTCATGCCTTTTTTTGATGATTTCAGGATAATGCCTTTTTCATGATAATGCCTAAATCATCCTTTTTTTGCCATTTTAATGTCACTTACAAGAAAATTTACACCACCCGGGTGAAACCCGGCTGTAAGTGGGTGTGAAGTGGCGATTGGAGAGGGGTGCGTGGGAAAGGGTCCAGTCTTTGCAGACTGGAGTCATGCTTTAAGTAGGTGTGAAGTGGTGATTGGGGAGGAGTAGGTGGTGAAGGATCTAGTCTTTTCAAACTGGAGTCAAGCTGTGAGTAGGTGTGAAGTGCAGGTTGGCGATGGGGTGTGGGGGATATCAGGGTTAAGTTTCTGTTTATCGAACCTGCAGTAGAACTCATTCAGGTTGTTGGTCAGCTGACGATTGTCCAAGGAGTGGGGGGGGGGGGGGGGGTGTTTCTTGCAAGCCCTTCCACTCTGAAGAACAGTCATTTGCTGAGAACTTGCTCCTCAACTTCTCAGAGTACCTTTACTTGGCAGCTCTGATTCCTCTTCTCAGCTTATACTTGGCCGGCCTGTAGAGGTCTGCATTCCTGCTCCTGCAGGATCTATCCCTGCAAGCATAAAAATGCCTAAAGTCTAATCAACGCCTTTTAAAAATCTGAACGATTTGGTGAGAGTGTATGAGAGTGATATATTCTCTAAGACAATTGTGTGCTATTTTGCAAAGCACGTGAGAAAACAGTGAATCATGAGAAGAAATATTTTGTCTCCCAGCATGTACAGACAGCTAAACATAAGTCGGCGACAGAGAAAATGAAGGTAGGAAATACGCAAGCTTGTCTCCTCACAACATTTACTGCTGGCTCCAGTTGCAAATCTGAGTTTTCGAGTGATCTGGGCAAAGCATTCATTGATGCTGTAATTCCACTGTGGAAATTCGAAAACAAATCTCTCAGAGGTTTGTTAGAGAAATACACAGAGGAACATATACCGAGCGAGTCATCATTAGGGAAAAATTACGTTGTCAGAAACTTCAACATTGTTGAGCAGAAAATTAGAGATGAAGTTACACGCAACAAAATATGGATCTCAATAGACGAGACAACCGATGCTGTGGGGATATATGTTGCCAATGTGGTCATCGGTACACTGGAGGCAGGTCAACCATCAAAGGAGTATTTCTTGACATCGGAAGTATTAGAGAAGTCAAAGAGCACAACTATTGCTCAGTTGTTTAATTCTTCACTTGCTGTACTTTGTACTTAAAGTTCCTGGCGATGTAGGTAAAGACATACAAGGTCACATTAGAGTGATACAATCACATTAGAATGATTTTAGCTAACAAAAATCTTGAAGAAATACAAAACATAGCTAAAGTTCTCAAAGGTAGTTGTAATGCACAAGATATCGACATGAATGTAGAGTTTGTAGCTTGTTTCAGGCATGCACCAGTGACCTTAGATGGGGTAGAAAGACGTTATTCACAACTGAAGCATATTCTGTCTGACAGACAGCATAGTTTAACATCAGATAGAAATGCTAGTAGTTATGTGCAACCAGGCAACTTTGGTAATTTAATGTAGTATACCTTTATATTATCATTTTAAACCATATTTTGGTGGTGGAAATAATTGCCTTTTTATGCCTTTTTTGTCACTAAATGCCTTTTTCGTGCCTTTTTTGTAATTTTATTATGCCTTTTTGCCTGCCTATTTCAGAGATTTTTATTGTCGAAACATCCTGGCTCTAGTTATAACATACTGAGTTAAGCTAAATGGCTACTACAGAACCATTGGGCCATTGTTTGAAAGACGAAATAAAGTTCAATTTCAAATTCAAATTTGCGTTTATTGTCACTGAACCAATTAAGGTACAGTGAAATTTGAGTTACCATACAGTCATACTAAGTGAAAAGCAATACACATAGCACATGAAATAAATTTAACATCAACACCCACCACAGTGGAATCCACATTCCTAACTGAGATGGAAGGCAATAAAGTTCAGTCATCTTCCTCCTTTGTTCACCCGTGGTCGGGGCCAAACCTTCTGCACTTGCCGCTCCCGACGGTCCGATGCTCAAGCCCTCGCGTCGGGATGATCGAAACTCCGGCGTTGAGATGGATTGGAACACTCCGCGGCATGAAGCTCCCGAGTCGGCTTCTTCTTACCAGAGACTGCGGCTTCATGGTGTTAAAGTCCACAGGCCCCACGGTCGAAGAACTTTCGCTGGCGTTCCTTGGCAAAGGATCGCCCGCTCCGTGATGGTAAATCCGCGCTGCACCCGCGGCTTGAAGATCTGGGCCGGTTTCGAGGAAAGGGCGCACCACTACACATTGTAGGCCGCAGAGGGGACAGAGATGTGACACGGAGAAAAATCATATCTCCGTCGACGTAAGTGACTGCAAAAAGTTTCCCCTGATCCTCTCCCACCCCACATCTGTAACCCTATGTTTTTGGTGGTGTTGTATTGGATGAGATCCAGTGTTAACTTTTTGCATTAAGTAATCAAAATTCTAGAATGATTGTGATGAGAGTGAATGGTTGTTATTGCAATTAACTCCACCCAAGGAGTAGCTTCAGTCACAAGCAATCTGATTTCTGTGCTACAGTAGCAAACATCCCAAGATGCTTTGCTGGAACATTTTCAGGCATAATTATACATCAAGGAATACTTGGGTTAATTTAAGATTAGCCAGAGAAGGTTTTAAGGAACTCACAATAGAGGGAAAAGAGGTGAAATGCTACGTTTATGAAGGAATTGCAGAGGCACAAAGTTAAGCTCGACGCATTTGACCACTAAACCTCAAGAGGTGCCTATGTTATTTTGTAAAGTACAAATTTAATTGCAGATTAAGCAAGCTTATTGTACAGTGAATGGATGCAATCAAAATTTTAATGTATTAAGATCATAAGTAGAGAGACCATTTAATGAGACTGTGGTGCTTATAAGCAAGTTATTGCAATATTTATAAATATAGGTGTGCCGGACCAAACTTGTGTGATATGCTGCAATTTTATAAGGCTCCTCTCTTATAACTCTCCTAAACTGGAAAAAAAACAAAAGCTGCTATTTCTGGTTTGTCAGCAAATTACCTGCTTGATTTCAATACTTTCCCAGCTTGTATTAGCTGCTGAGTAGGTTTATAATTATAATCACATTCACATCTCTTCATTCCCTGCTCTTTATTTAATGTCTGTAAGATAAGCATCAGCCACTCCTGCTTGATTAAAGTACATTTGTAGTTAATGTCACGCTATTATTGAGGTTCAGAGGTTCTGCTGACTGAATAATTTGGCATATTTCACCGCCATAAAAGACTCCACATAATGGAGTTATTTTCCATTGAGTCTTCTTTACATGCAGAAAATTATAAAATCACAGATTTTCGGGTTTTCTCTTAAGTGGTACTTCTTTGTATTAATGTCAGTAAATTTTCAAATTCCATGCATCATATTTACAAGAATGTCAATTAGATTTTCACAACTTCATCTTGATGGGGTTTTTTGCTTCAGACAATAGTAGTCAGGAAAGGCATAGTGAAGAAATAGTTTTAACATACTACCCACTTGATAATTTGGCTATGTAAGTATCCCGTACTATAGTGATGTGCCATTCAGGTGAATGGTGCAGCATGTTCAAGTGTCTGTCTGTGTTGAATTATTCACTCTTCCTCTTCCCTCCCCAACTCCACCTTGTGTATGAAACTGTTAAAATCAATCTCGTTTGACCTGAGGCTTTTGGTTATCTGCCCCATTATTTCCTCATATGGTCCAGTCACAAACATTGTATGTTAATGTAGTGGATTGTAGTTGGAATTTGGATAGGAAAGGTTTAGATGGATATGGGCCAAACACTGGCAAATGAGATTAGCTTAGATGGGGCATCTTGGTTGGCATTGACCATAAAAGGCCTGTCCCACTAGGGCACATTTGCGCGTCACGCAGGAGGCGCGCAAAGATTTTGTGCATCCCAAAATCCTGCAGCGCAGCGCGCGACCGCGTGTCACTGCCTACGCCACCACGCCTCGCCATGCGTGCATTACGTGTGCATCGTGCCACGTAAATTATGTCGCGTAAATGACCCCCAAGTGGGACAGGCCCATAAGACATAGCAGAATTAGGCTATTCGGCCCATTGAGTCTATTTCACCATTCAATCATGGCTGATCTATCTTTCCCACTCAACCCCATTTACCTGCCTTCTCCCCAGAACGTTTGTCACCCAGAAATGTTCACAGCACCAACTAGCCCACTCCTGGTGGATGAGTTCAGCAGCAAATGCTAAGTATGTTCAATAGCGGGATAGGGTGCGATAAAGAGGGCTGGATTGTCCAGCAGGGAAATATGTTTTATTACTATCCACAAGAGAGGAATTGGGGTAATCGGCTGTGGTCAAGGTAATTAAAATAACAAACCACCAATACCATGGAATTGTTCGTTCATTGCAATGCATTTGAAGTTTTGTGCAAACACCAATGTGGCTGGGTCAAGTAACTCAAAAATTGAGATACCTTTACATTTCACAGAGTGCCAGGTGCCCTGAGGTCCACAGGTCTGGTTCTTTGACCTTGGTGATGCTGTCAAGGTTGGTGAGGCCACATTTGGAGTACTGAGCACAGTTCTGGATGCCCTGCTGCAGGAAGGATGTCTTTAAACTGGAAAGGGTGCAAAAAAAGACTAGTTTAGTTTAGTTTATTACTATTGTCACTTAAGCGGCTACAGTGAAAAACGTTTTGATGCGTGCTCTCCACTCAGCGAAAAGACTATACTTGATTACAATCAAACCGTACACAGTGTACAGATACAGGATAAAAGGAATAACGCTTAGTGTAAGATAAAGTCCAGTAATGACCGATTAAAGATAGCTCGAAGGTCTCTAATAAGGTGAATGGGAGGTCAGGACTGCTCTCTAGTTTGTGAAAGTATAGTTCGGTTGCCTGATAATGGTTGGGAAGAAACTGGCCTTGAATCTGGAGGTATGCGTTTTCAAACTTCTGTACCTCTTGCCTGATGGGAGAGGGGAGATGAGGGAGTGACTGTGGTATAACATTTAGTTCAAGATAATCTGATTAAAGATGGACACAAAATGCTGGAATAACACATGTGTCAGGTAGTATCGGGGAAGGAACAGTCCCTGAACCTGGAGATGTGCATTTTCAGACTTCATTACTAACAAGGCTGTCACCACATTTGGACAGCTTGGGTTACAAGGGGAGGATGGATAGGCTGGGTCTTTTTTCCCTGGAGCAAAGGGGGCTGAGTAAAGTCCATAGCTTGTGTGCAAAATCTTGAGGTACAGAATGAGGTGAAAAGTCAGTCTTTTCCCCAGTCTGAAATTAGAGGACATACAGTAGTTTAAAGAGTGAGGAAGCAGATTTACAAGGGATCTGAGGGGTACTTTTCCACAAAGAGCCTTGTGTACATGAAACCTGCTGCCGGAAGAAGTGATAGAAGTAGCAACAATTATGCTATTTAAAAGACTCTTGGGCAGATACATGGATAGGAAAGATTTGAAACGAAATGGGCCAGGTACAGGCATGTGAGACTAGCTTGGTTAGGCAACTTAGTTGGCATGGACAAGTTTGGCCAAAGGGCTCTTTCCGTGCTATATGGCTCCATGACAGTATGACTGCTTCCCAAACATTACATAATGCAAATCAACTATTCCTATACTTGTGAGGGCAGTTTACCACAGCTTCTTCCACATTACCTACATAATCTTCCTGATTAACACTGACATTAACGAAAATATATTTCAGACATATTTTTAACCACAGGATGGAACCACTGTCTACCTTACTAATTAATATGATAATTTATCTAAAGTCAAATCTCCTTTATTTTCATGACCTGTATAAATATTTATTGTGATTATGAAAGTTTCCAACAGAGGAAGCTATTTCATTGCAAAATATGTACTTGTAGGTTTTACAGTAAACTACTTCTTCTCACCATGCTAAAAAGTCTTACTAGAGAACTGCAAATGAATATTATATTTCCCCAGTATCAAATACCACTCCTTAAATGAATAAAACATTTTTGTTGTGAAATAAAACATTTGTTGAATGCACTCTCGCTGTGTTCATATCAGCAACATTATTTGACTTAAGGATATCAAGTGGGAATTTCTAAGTGTGTTGGAAAGAACTGCATATGCTGGTTTATACCGAAGATAGACACAAAGTGCTGGATTAACTCAGCGCGTCAAGCAGCATCTCCAAAAAAAAGGAATAGGTGACGTTTCAAGTTGGATCTCTTCTACAGACTGAGTGTAGAGGAGGGGGTAACTGGAGGTAGGAAAAGGTCAGAACGAATCAGGGCCGGCAACAGATGAACAATAATGGCTCATTTTTGGCTGGGGAAGAGTTGATAACAAAGGGATACAGGGATACAAACAGTCGAACTGGTTGGATGACTCGGGGAAAAGCGGGGAAAAGAGGGAATGCAGGGGTTACTTGAAATTAGAGAAATCAATACTCATACCGTTGGGTTGTATTCGGCCCAAGCGAAATATGAGGAGAAATTCTCAGTTAATTTTATCATAACTGCTCTGATGGCCTGTGGTCCAGCCTAATCAATAACCTTTTAAATATTGGAGCTTAGACTGTTTTGATTTCAACAGAAATGTACTCAATGGGTCAATGGTGCATTATTGTCGCCTGCCTCAGTGGCGCAGCTGTAGAGCTGCTGCTTGAGTGCCAGTGACCCGGGTTTGATCCAAACTACGGGTGCTGTCTGTGCGGAATTTGTACGTTTACCCTGTGACTTCATGTGTTTTCTCTGGGTGCTCCTGTTTCCTTCCACATTCCAAAGACGTGCAGGTTTGTAGGTTAATTGGCTTCTGTAAATTGAAGATGAGTCCCAACCTGAAACGTCACTTATCCATTTTGTCCAGAGATGCTGCCTGACCCACTGAGTTGCTCCAGCATTTTGTTTCCACCTTTGGGATAACATAGAACTAGTGTATGGGTGATCGGTGGATGGCGTGGACCCAGTGGGCCAAAAAGGCTGTTTCTTCAGACTAAGTCTCTGACTAAACTAGACTACTGTAGATACAGTGAAATTCTTCGTTTTGTTTACAAATCAGTAAAATCATACCACACACAAGCACAGTCATAAATGAGTATAAAAGTCCAACAATTATGCTGTAAGAATATTATCGGGGCAGTGCAGAAAGAGTCGCCATATTTTCATCACATCTTGTTAACTTCAAGTTTCTTGAAAGCATAGAGTCTTATCTTGGCCTTCAAGGCCCGTTGTTCTGGCGGTTGCATTGGTCAGTGCTGCAGAGTGTAGCCTGGCCAGGCAAACCTGTCGATGTTCGTCCACCACTGCTCCGCCGCTTCTTACCGATCCTTACAGCTCTTTACCGCTGCAGGGCGTGACCGAATTGTGCACTCATTCGACCTTTGTGGGGCTTCCAGAAGCTCACGATAGACACACCATCCCCAGGCTGCTGCAGGGCCTCCAGCAACCCATTCTCAAGAACATTGACCGGTGAACACACTGTCCCCTCACCTCCCGCAGCCGCCACTCAGCCTCAGTCCCCTATGGCGCACCTGAGGATCGCTGGCTCTGAATTTGTCTCCAGGTTCACATGAGCATAGACAAGCACAGCAGTAGCAGCAGCAGCAGGTATAACCATAGCAGGGGTTGAACCTCATCAGGGGTTCTCCCGCTCATCAATTAAAATCTCATGAAAGTGCCGTAGAAATCTGACCTAAATGGTGGACTTTATGTCAGAGACTTCCAACACGTCAACCAGAAGCAACCCCCAGAAGCTCAATTCAACAAAAACCCAGCATGGAACAAAATGGATGTGGAACAAAAGGGACATGCTTTGCCTATTGGACCCATCTACAAACGGCATCATTCATCCACTAACACTCTGTCCCACTATTGGTTCTATTTCTATGAAGGATGGATTAATTTGCTGTTGCCACTCCTCAGAAAAACAAGACCATTTATAAACATCCTTGCTGGACACCACCCAAGTTTTGTTTGATTGCTTCCTTAAGGGCTGTCCCACTTGGGTGACCTAATCTGCAAGTTTAGAAGAGTGTCTTCGACCTTCAAAGTCGCAGCATTGTCGACACGTGGTCCTATGAGGTCACTGGAACTCTCATTCATGCTTGAGGGAAGTTCCCGAATACTCGTGGCCTCAGCTAGGTCACGGAAAATATTTCTGCATGTTGAAAATTTTTCCGCAAGTAAAATTTGGTCGGCATTGGTCTTTTTAACTTGTAGTGCAGTAGAGTGGGGTCACTATTTAGTTACATGCAGTCGAGGGTAAGCGTAGGCAATCTCCTTCGCTGACCGGGCATTTTGATTGGCTCATTGGAATTTTCAAGACCAAGGAAGACCAAGTAGGTAAAGTCCCCGCTAAACTTTATTATACTTCTTAAAAGTGTCTCCTCTTTTTCCACCCCTTCTCCTCCCCTTCTCTCCCCTTCTCCCCTTCGTTGTCTCCCAGGAATGAATCTGAATCTCTCCCCCCTTCTACACTTAGCCACTTAGTTGCATACCTCCAGTAACAATTAAGCATAAAAGAAATAAAACTAAAATGAGTAAAATCCCCATTCAGTATCCAGGAATTGACCTGGACACTGAATTGGGATATGGTAACGTTGCCCGCACCCCAGTTGATCTTGTGAAAAAGGACACAAGGTGCTGGAGTAACCCAGAGGTGCAGGCAACATCTTTGGAGACATGGATGGGTAGCGTTTCGGGCCGGTACTCTCCTCACATTTGAAGAAGGGTCTCAACCCGAAACATCATCTTTCCATGTTTCCATGTTTGCCAGAGATGTTGCCTGACCTGCTGAGTTACACTTTATGTGTAAACCAGCATCTACAGTACCTTGTTTCTACATTCTGATCTTGCAAAA
Source organism: Raja brachyura (assembly GCA_963514005.1). The sequence goes on from OY740788.1 coordinate 49,098,735, forward strand.
CCCTCCTCACAATTATCATGATGTCTAAACTGAGAGTCTCACAGCCTAATGAAGCCACAGCCTACAATAGTTAGACACAACAAGCGGGAGTAACTCAGCAGGACGGGCAGCATCCCAGGAGAAGGAATAGGTGACAGTTTGGGTTGAGACTATTAGTCTGAAGAATTACTCCAGCTTTTTTGAGTCTATCTTTGGTTTAAACCAACATCTGAAATTCCTTCCTACACGTTTAGTCACAGCCAAGAATAATATTTTTTTTTAAATGAGTATTCCTCCATCAGAATCCTTGGGCAATTCATGTTCCAGCAGAAGATTCTCACACAGAAGATGGTAGCACAGTAGTTTACAGATAGAGGAACATAGCCCTGTATAGGGTGGCACAGTGTGAAGTGGTAAAGTTGCTGCCTTTACAGCGCCAGAGACCCGGGTTTGATCCCAACTACGTGTGCTGTTTGTATGGAGTTTGTACATTTTCCCTGTGACTGTGTGCGTTTTCCCCAGGTGCTCCAGTTTCTTCCCACATTGCAAAGACATACAGGTTTGTAGGTTAATTGGCTTCTGTAAATTGTAAATAGAAACATAGAAACATAGAAATTAGGTCATTAGGCAGGAGTAGGCCATTCGGCCCTTCAAGCTGCACCGCCATTCAATATGATCATGGCTGATCATCCAACTCAGTATCCTGTACCTGCCTTCTCTCCATACCCCCTGATCCCTTTAGCCACAAGGGCCACATCTAACTTCCTCTTAAATATAGCCAATGAACTGGCCTCAACTACCCTCTGTGGCAGAGAGTTCCAGAGACCCACCACTTCAAATGATCCCAGTGTGTAGGATAGTGCTAGTGTGTGGGGTGATAGCTGGTATCAGATTAGGGATGTGTCCTCCTGCTTACTGCCTACTGCTCTCCCTCAGCTGATGAACCAGCACGCGTCCTGTTGAACAACATTTGGAAGAAGCACTGAAAGAGCCAAGGGTACAGTTTGAACTCTGGATGGGGGACTTCAATGTCCACCACCAAGGACAGCTTAGCAGCACATCTACAGATTGGACATCAATGCTAAGCTGGATCTGCACCAGGTAGTCAGTGAATCCTCACAAGCGATAAACCTATTTTCCCTCCACCTCACCAATTCACGTGAGCAGTATGTAAGTGTCTGTGATAACATTGGTAGACATAATCACTGCACAGCCAGAGAGTCATGAGGTCATAGAGTCACACGGCATGGAAATAGGCCCTTCAGCCCAACTTGCCCACATTGACCAACGTGGCCCCTCTACATTAGTCCCGCCTGCCTGCATTTAGCCCATCATTCATATATATATTAAAACTGTGTATGGCTGTCGGCCGACAACTGTCTGCCGCGTCTCTGCCCTTTGATTTCGTGCTCCGCCAAAACCGGACACTCAGATGCCGCCGTTTTTCCCACCAGGCCAGACGTTACGCTTGTGCGTTAACAAAGGCACTCCTCGTCACGTTTGGAGGTCGTCACGTACACCGTTTTAATAAAATTCTTCCCTCCTCCCCCCACTTTTTCAAAAATCAAACTGCTCTCACCCATAGAATGTTGGTAAACATTCCATCGTGTGATGTCACAATGCCCAACGCTCACAGGTGTCCAATCGGAACGGATCTCATTTACATCTGCCTTTGGCCCAGCCCCAGCCCCCACCCCCCCCACTCCCCCGCTTGATGTTCCAGCACGTTCCATTGTGTGATGTCACAATGCCATCCCTCACAGATGGCCAATCGCAATGGATCTGATTTACATCTGCCTGTGCCCCAGCCCCAGCCCCTCTCCCCACAGTCTGTGTGGACATGTGACTGGGGGGACATTGCTGGCTCGCGTTGCCTTGGAAACCTTTTCCAGAACATTCTTCCCCAACGGTCATTCGGACTTCGCTTCTCGACAGCGATCGATCTAAACGCTGGATTTCTGCCGTTTTTTCATTTTTCATTTGACACTTTTGTTTTGAAAATCTTATTATTTCGATTTACACTTTTTTCAAAAGGTAAACGTAGACGATGTTTTCAATATTTATTTATATTTGAATAATTCTTTTTATTAAGTTCTCCGTTATTTGCTTCGCCAAATTAACACACATTTTCCTGTTTTTTTTAATATTCTCTCTTTTTTCAAAGGACTCCATTACTCCACTTAGAAGAGATTGCTTTTTTCTTTACCAATTTCCACAGCCGTGTTTTTCAAATGTTATCTTTATTTTCAATTTAATTCATATTGAACAGATAATTCTTCCTCTCTCCCCCTGCCCCTTCCCTCTCTCCCTCTCGACCCCACCCCTTCCCCCTACCCCGTCCATCTTCCACCATTCCCTCCCACCCCCTCCCGCCCACTCTTCCACTTTTCTCCCTCTCCCTTCCCCCTCCCTACCCTCTCTCCCGCGCACCCCTTTTCCCCTACCCCTCTCTCCCTCTTCCACCACTTCCCCTACCACTCTCCCCATCCCTCCCCACTCTTCCACTTCTCTCTCCCTCCCCCCACCCCTCTCCCACCACACCTCTCTCCCTCCCCCACCTTCTCTCTCCCCTCCCTATCTCCCCCACCCCTTTCCCCTACTCCTCTATCCCACTTCCACCACTCCCCCTTCCCCCTCTCTCTCTCCCACTCTCCCCTACACCTCACTCTCCCTCCCCATTTCCACTTCTCTCTCCCCATCCCCCACCTTTCCCCCTCCCTCCCCCACCCCTCTCTCCCCCCTCCCTTCCCTCCCCCTCCCCACTCTTCCCCCTCTCTCCGCTTTCCCCCTCCCTACTCACTCTTCTCCCTCCCCATACCGCTCTCCCCCTCCCTCCACACTCTTCCCCCTCTCTCCCCTTCCCCTCTCAACCCCTCCCTGAACCCTCTCACACCTTCCCCCACCCCCTCTCCTCCTCCCTCTCTATCTCCCTCTCTCCTTACCGCTCCCAACTCCTCTCTCTCCCACCCCTCTTCATCCCCATCTCCCCCCCCCACCCCCTTCCTATCGCTCTTGCACCACTCCCTGCTACCCCTCTTCCCCTCACTCACCACTCTTCCCCTCTCCCTCCCCTCCCCTCCCCACCTCTCCCCCTCTCCTTTCCCTCTCTCTCCCCCTCCTCTCTCACCCCCTCTCTCTCCACACCTCTCTCCCTCTCCTTTCACTCTCTCTCTCTCCCCCTCCACTCTCTCTCCACCTCTCCCCCACCCCTCTTTCTCCCCCTCTCCTCCCCCCTCCACCTCCCTTTCCTCCCCTCTTCTCCATAACCCCTCTCCTCTCACCTTCCCCTCTCCTCTCCCCTCCCCCTTACCGCACCCCTCTCTAACCCCCTCACACACCCTCAGGGACATGCTGCCCTGCCCCCCCCCACATGTGACGAGGGAGACACTGTACCTCATCCCCCACACATGTGACTAGGGAGACCTGTACCACTTCCCCCACACATGTGACTAGGGGGACTCTGTACCACTTCCCCCACACATGTGACTAGAGGGACACTGTACAACTTCCCCCACACATGTGACTAGGGGGACACTGTACCACTTCCCCCCCACATGTGACTAGAGGGACACTGTACCTCATCCCCCACACATGTGACTAGGGGGACACTGTACCACCTAATATCCCCCACACATGTGACTAGGGGGACACTGTACCACTATCCCCTACACATGTGACTAGGGGGACACTGCACCACTATCCCCCACACATGTGACTGGGGGGAACATTGTTTGCTCGCGTTGCCTTTGAAACCTTTTCCAGAACATTCTTCCCCAACGGTAATTTGAACTTTGTTTCTCGACAGCGAACAATCTAAATTATAACAAAATCTTATTATTTGATTTAGTTCTACAGGAAAGTCAACTCTCCCTCCCCTTTCTCTCTTTCCCCTTCCACTCTCTCTCCACCTTCCCCTCTTCTCTCCCCACCACCTCTCCATTTCCTCCCCTCTTCTCCACCACACCTCTGCTCTCATCTCCCCCTCTTCCCCTCTCCCCTCCCCTTCCCCCACCCTTCTCTACTCCCCTCATCCCCCTCCTCCTCCCACCCCCTTCCCTCTCTCCCCCACCCCCTTCCTCCTCTCCACCATCCCCTTCCCTCTCTCCCCCCGCCCCCTTCCCCCCTACCCCTGTCCCTCTTCCATCACTCCCTCCCACCCCTTCCTCCTACCCCTCTCTCCCTCTTCCACCACTCCCCCACCACCCTCTCCTCCCTCTCTCCAACTTCCACCACTCCCCTACCCCTCTCCCCACTCTTCCACCTCTGTCCCTTCCCCCACCCCTCTCTCACCCCACCCCTCTCCCTCACCCACCCCCTATCTCCCCTCCCTCCCTATCTCCCCCATCCCTTTCCCCTACTCCTCTCTCCCTCTTCCACCACTCCCCCTTCCCCCTCTCTTTCTCCCACTTCCGCCACTCTCCCCTACATCTCTCACCCTCCCTCCCCACTTCCACTTCTCTTTCCCCCACCTCTCCCCCTCCCTTCCCCACCCCTTTCTCCCCTCCTCCCTTCCCTCCCTCCCCCCTGCAACCACACGTTGGGGGAACAGACCCAACGTGTCTGCACTTGGTCTGGTATCTCTCTAAACCTGTCCTATCCATGTACCTGTCCAAATATTTCTTAAACAATACGATAGTACCTGTCTCAACTATCTCCTCCAGCAGCTCGTTCCATAAACTCATCACCCTTCGTGTGAAAAAGTTACCCCTCAGGTTCCTATTAAATCTTTTCCTCCTCACCTTAAACCTATGTCATCTGATTCACAATTTCCCTACTCTCGGCAAGAGACTCTGTGCGTCTACCCGATCTATGTCTGTCATGATTTTGTACACATCTTTTTGATCACCTTTCATCTTCCTATTTTCCACAAGGAATAGGGTGTCCTAGCCGGCTCAACCTCTCCCTACAGCTCAGATCCCCAAGTCCTGGCACATCCTCATGAAAGTCCTTGGGAAGATAAAATCTTTCTTCCAACCAAATGTACCTTCTACCAAATTGTACATCACTACAAATGTGTGAAAAAGGTTAGGCTTAAAATAAATCTGGCAATTCAATCCTCACTCGCCATGAGGCAACGTGTACCATCGGCACCTCCTGGCCTGAGACATCCTACAATTTACTGTCAGCACCAAGCCAGCATATCGACCCTAGGCCAGCATAGAGTGCACAAGGCCAGTCCAAGAGAGCAGCTGGAATAACAACAAATGATGAGGCTCCAGCCTGGAAAAACGGCAGTACCCGTGTACCCATAAGCTCAATAGCAAAGACATGATGTAATAGACAGAGCTAAACTTTCAGAATCAGCGGATCACATCAGGGTCCTACAGTACGACCATTTAGCCATCAATGGTGTTGGAAAGTTAAGCAGCCAACAGGAGTAGGATACAAGAACATACCGTCCTCAACATGGCAAGGCCCAGCATGTCAGTACCAAAGAGAAGCCTGATATATTTGCAATCATGTTCAGCCAGAAGCAGCGAACAGATGATCCAAAAAAAGACTCAACATGCTGGAGTAATTCAGCAGGTTAAGGCAACATCACTGGAGAACATGGATAGGTGGTGTTTTGGATCAGGACCATTCTTTAGACTGATTGTAGGGGGGGTTGGGGGAGATGGGGAGGGAGAAAGCTGGAAGAGAGGAGGGGCAGGACAAAGCCTGGCAGGAATACGTTGATGTAGGTGCGGTATGGGGATGGAAGATAGTCAGATGGTGGGCAAAGGCCAGTGATGAAAGAACAGAAGGTGTACGACAAAAGGATTGAAGAATTGTGAAGCTAGCGGAAAGAATGTAGGTAGAAAGGGAGGGGGGGGGGATGAGAAATAAGCATGAGTCCAGGTGGGCCAGAGGGAAGAGGGGAAGGGGGAAAGGGATGGATGTTGGGGGAAGAGGGGAGAAGGGGATGGTTTTGTAGATTCCTAAGGTAATTCACCCTGACGTCCTTCTGATTTAGTACAGGTGTCAGAGATTATGGGAAAAGGCAGGAGAATGGGGTTAGGAGAGATAGATCAGCCATGATGGAATGGTGTAGACTTAATGGGCCAAATGGCCTAATTTTACCCCTATTCCTTGTGACCTTTTGACCTTATGAACTCCCCGTCATCACAGAGGCCAATCTCAACCTACATGAAATCAGGACATAGCTGAGTGCACACACACTCCACCCTAGTCTAAAGGACCAGGTAACATCCTGGCCATAGTGTTGAAGGCCTGCACTCCTGGATGAGTTGTTCCTCTAGCAAAACTGTTCCAGTACAGTTACTAAACTGGCATCCATTCAACAGGGAGAAAAGTTGTCCAATTATATCCTTGTCACAATAAGCAGGTCAAATCAATCTGGCTGTAAGCTGTTGAACCTCTCTCAATCACCAGCAAAGTGACAGAAGCTGTTGTTGACACTTTACCATCAAGTGGCTCTCACCATTAAACTGATGCCAGTTTAGATTTTTTTTAGGACCACACAGCTCCAGATATCACAACATTAGCCCAAATATGAATAAAAGGGCTGAATTCTAAAGGTGAGCTGAGAATCAGGGACCAAAAGATCGAGGCAATGTGTGATCAAGGTCTGCTGGCACCTGAGGGCATAGGGCGTCAAAAGGGAAGCAGTCCGCTAGGTGAAGTCATAACTTGCCTGGAGGAAAATGGTTGTGGTTATTGGAGGCCGATCAATCCAGCTGCACTGCAGGAACTCTTTAATGTAGTGTCCAAGATCCAACAGGAGCAGAGAACCTGGCCCTTCAACTCTTCATTATGTCAAAGACGGTCTTCCACAGGCTTAAAACCATCTCCAGCTTCTTCATCAATTGTTGTCCTCTGCAGATCTTGATGTGGCTCCTGGATTGTATTTTGCTTCCCCTCCTCTTGACCTCTTTGTTTGTGACAAGACACTTACTGTGTGGCCTTATTTTTGTTCGAATAAGTATCGTTTTGCTTTAGATGCCATTCCAAATATTTTCCTGGGCTTTTGTCACAGATCCCCTTATTGGCCTTTTCTTTTGCCGTGTTAGGTGCTGTGCTCAGCCACAGCGAAGGGCATGGACACTTCTTTCTCAACTGTGCCTTGGTTGAGCTCTATTATCCTTTCCCCAGGCTGCAATCTTGAACCGATCTCTTCCATGACATCGGGTACCCTTGGATCACTACTTGATATCGTCTCCGCTCTTCCAACTGAAACTGGGCAGGCATTTAAGAGAGAATAACTTGAGAATAACTTGACAGAGAACATTTGCAGAGCAGTTGAGAAAGAATAGGGGAAATTAGACTAATTGGATTCTCTAATAGGAGCTGGGTCTGGACTGAATAGCCTCTTGCTCTGGTGCAATAGGGAGGCACAGTGGCACAGATAGTAGAGCTGCTGTGCCAGAAACCAGGCTTTGATTCTGATCTTTGGTGCGATCTGTATGGAGTTTGCACGTTCTCTCAAGAACCCATTGGTTTCCTCAAGGTGCTCCAGTTTTCTCCCACATCCCAAAGACATGCATTAATTGACCTCTATAAATTTCTCATTTGTAGGAATGGATGTGAAAGTGAGATAATAGAAACAGTGCGAAGATAATACAGAACTAGTCCACTAGGATTTGGTGAGACAAAAGGCCTGTTTCCATGCTGACTCTTGCAATCATTAAAAAAAATCTAAAGTTTGATGATTTTATAAAATAGGCTCGACTTTATCCACTTCATTAATGGCCCACCCAGAACAGCAAAACCAAATTAAGTCTCCATTCATTGTGGACATCATTTACAGTTATTTTGTCTCCCGTCTTCCATGCCTTTTCCTGTCCACAATGTCTCCCTCAACTTCCTCTCAGAGATACATGTTTGCCCACACTTTGTAGAAACAAGGTACTGCAGATGCTGGATTACACAAAATAACACGTTGGGGTAACTCTGCGAGTTGAGACCCTTCTTCAGTTTGACCTGAAACGCCACCTATCCATGTTCTCCAGAGATGCTATCTACCTCATCGGGGAATTTCAGACTTTATCGTATTTTACTGGCTCTGATCGGATTTTACTGGCTTTACATTGCACTAAACGTTATTCCCTTATATATCCATACACTGTGAATGGCACGGTTGTAATCATTCATTGCCTTTCCGCTGACAGGTCAGCATGCAACAAAAGCTTTTTCACTGTACCTCGGTACATGTGACAATAAACAAATAAACATGACCCACTGAGTTACTCCAGCACTTTGCGTCCTTCTCGCAAACATCACACTCTGCATAAGGGTCATTGATTAGCCATCAGGAACCGATACTCTTGCGCATTTTGTTCAATTTTCCAGCCCTGTATTGACAATGAGTCTTTGAATGCCATGCCCCCTACGGCCACCCAGCTCTTAAAATTGACCTCTTCTTATTGTATAAATTAGCCATTCTGTAAAATGGAGAAAACTATTTTACCTTTATTAAACTTCTCATCCTCTAAGACTTCAGGCAGTACTATACTGCATCATTTAAATTACTTTTCAGAAATTAATAAAATTATTACACATTTTGCACATTGCAATTAGTACAGAAACATTGCACATTTATCACGGTATGGGTAATATTTATTTTCATCAAAGACCAATGAGAAATAAAATTTAGTATAACATAAAACAAGCTGTCAGTTTGATATCAGTCCATTGCATACTGCTGGTGAAGTCCAATCTCTCTCTCCTACAAATTCAATTAAAATGTCTGTAACACAGTCAATCTAATCTTTTATCATTTTATTTGCAAGTAACATGCAAGTGACAATATCAAATACCTGCAATCTTAAACAACCAGCAGGCATACTGTAATTAGAGGGAAATATTTTAATGAGACCACTTTGTATGAAGACACAGTATATTTTTCACTGCATCAAAAGTCAAGAGTCAAGAGTGTCATGTGTCCCAGAGAGAACAATGAAATTCTTACTTGCTGCAGCATTACTGAATATGTAAACATATTTAAACATATACGGTTGCAGGGGAAAGGACCAGGGGAGGGGGTGGTCTGGGTGGGAAGGTACGAATTGACCAGAGAGTTACGGAGGGGACGGTCTCCATGGAAAGCAGGAAGGGGAGGAGATAGGAAGATGTGGCCAGTGGTAGGGTATGAAGTGCTGCTCCTCCAATTTGTGTTGGGCCTCACTCTGACAATGAAGAAGGCCCAGGATAGAAAGGTCAGTGTGGGAATGGGAGGGGGAGTTAAAGTGTTTAGCAACCGGGAGATCACGTAGGTCTTGGCGGACTGAGCGGAGGTGTTCAGCGAAACGTTTCTTGTGGAGATTAATGACCACAGAACTATTCAATAAAGTATTATGCAATACTTCAAATGCATAGCATATTAAACAATGTTCATGACTTGAATGAATTTTTAGGCCAATATCATTTGATTTTGTAAGATACTACTAACATTGGCATAATGTGGAGATGCATGAACAAAACAAAATACTTGCCGTTAATAATTTCACGACAAACTGAATTATTTTATTGCCAATGGATTACCCTTCAATGTAAGAAATGAAGCTGTTTACAGATGGCAAACTCCAACAAACTGCAATACCTCATGACTGGAACATGTCATGAACATTTGTTTCAAGTGACGATGGATAAATATTGACAAAATCATTGGGGATGACTCCCATCTTCTTTGAAGCAGTAAATCTGAGCCATTTACATCAATCTGAGAGGGAAGATAGAGATGAAGGTGACACTGTTAAACTCCTTTGTTACAACCTGTGGGTTTGCATTGAATTACACAGTTGAATGGAGTGCTCTTGTGAGTAGAAATATACACAGTTAAAGGGGAAAGACAAACCAATAATATGGTTCAGGTTAGATTAGTTCAGTTGCCTGATGACAGCTGGGAATAAACTGTCCCTGAAACTGGAGCTGTGCGTTTTCCCACTTTTGTACCTCTTGCCTAATGGGAGGGGAGAAGAGGGGGTGCCTGGGGTGAAACTGGTCCTTGATTATGTTGGTGGCCGAGGTGTAGATAGAGTCAATGGAAGGAAGGTTGGTTTGCTTACTGGATTGGGCTGCATGCACAACTCTGCAATTTCTTGCGGTCTTGGATGGAGCTATTCCCAAACCAAGTTGTGATGCATCCTGATGAAATGCTTTCGATCAAAGTTGGTGAGAGTTGTTGAGGACATGCCAAAATTCCTAAACCTTCCAAGGAAATGTTGGTGTTGGTGTATTTTTTTGGCCATTGCCTTGATATGGCTAGTCCAGAACAAGTTGCTGGTGATACTGGTGATTATAAGAGTGATCATGACCAAAGTATGCCAGGAAGGGACATGGCATAACCAATAGAATATCTCAACTGGAGTCAAAGCAGAGAAAAATGGTAAAAAAGCAAACTAAAATGGTCACTATCTGAATTCATGCAGCATTTGGGGTGGGAGATTGTAACCTTCACATGGTCCACCCTGTTTCGATGAATGCAATCAACCTGGCATGCACAAACAGAAGATCAAACAGAACAAGTTGTCTTACAACTTTAGGCTGTGCACATCATACGCAAGAAGAAGAAGATGCAGCATTGTAACAAGATAGATGAATCAATGATGCATATAGAAATTAAAGTGCATGATCCAATATCCATTGCTGAGATATAGTTTGGTTGTAAAGTGACCATTGTTAAGAATTAAATGTTCTTGTCAAAATGAAGCAAGACAGCTTGGATAATAAAGAAAGGCATAAAGGCAATAGAAATGAAGGATCTTAGTGTAAAAAATCAAAAAGTAGAATGAAAAAAGGCACAAAGTAATGGCATAACTCAGCAGGTCAGGCAGCATCACTGGAGAACATGGATAGGTGATGTTTCATGTTGAGACTCTTCTTCAGAATCAGATTGCAACCTGTGTTTTTTTTTGTAAACCAACATTTGCAGTTCTTTGTTTCTACCAAGAGGTAGAATAAGTTTGGATGGAGCTAAGAAGCAGTAGAAAACATTATTGGGAGCGACTTGCGGTCCCACAAGTAGTAGCAGTGATGCAGATCAGAGTATTCATTAAAAAGCTACATGTAACAAGAATAACACACTGACATAATAATCGTGACATTGTAATGGCAGATTATTATATCGTTCAAGGAATTTCTTCCTCTAGCCACTATGTTGAAGACATAGGGGGTAAGGAGATAGCCTCATTTACGCATGGGACCTCTCCATGAGACATTCAAAGCCGTCAAAAGATAAATCTTCAAAACACAGTCTCTTGATTAATAGTTTCTTTATTGTCGTAGTAAAAACAGTGAAATATTCATCCAAACTTCTTGTTTAAGTACATTTTAATCTTACTCACAGACAAACTCATGCATGGTCATACTCTGCATGGTCCAAAGCTCTGGCATGGTAAAAAGCTCCAACATGGTCGAAAGCTCCAACATCCTCATGCTTGTTCGACTAAACTAAAAACTACCTAGCTTCTGCGCAAGAATACCAGCAGCAAACACGCCTCGGACTACGCAATAAATCCCACCCACATTATTACAGACTGACAAAATTTAAAGGCAAATGGCCATAATTTATAACATACTGTGTTAAGCCAAATGGCCACTACAATAATGACATTTAATCCACAACGTCAACCTAAATGAGCAATTGTTTTAGATTTTGTACTGTGTAATGAGAAAGGATTAATTGATGATTTGATCATCAGAGGAATTTGGAGAACAATTTGATATTTTTGTTAGATAAAATGTGATTTGGTTCAATCTGAAACTGGGGTTTTAAATGGCAATTAATTATTCTGCAAAACCATGAGGAGTGAACTGACAAGGAAACTAGATTGAAAGGTATGACTGTAGACAAACAATAACAACACCCAAGAATGAAGGTGATTAGAAAAAGTGGTGAACAGGTACTGACCCCACCATTGAAGTAATCTAGAGGAAATTATGTCTCAACAAGTCATCCAGCATCAACAAGGACCCACACCACCCAGGTCATGCTCTGATTTCACTCCTGCCATCAGGAAGAAGATATGGGAGTCTGAAAACTGTAACATCCAGGTTCAGAAACCGCTTCTTCCCAATGACAGTAAATCCTCGCCAAAATAGCCAGAATAGAACCAAAATAAAGCAGAGGATTCATGCATTACAAGGCCTTTTTGGCCAATTCTGTTTTTCTGCATAAGAAACCACAGGCTGCTGGCTGGTGCAGGAAGTCTAGGTCCCAGATCAGTGTTTCAGATAAAAAATATATAAGTATGTATTGTAAGTATGTATGAAAATCTTGCAGAGGACCTCCAAAGTATTGTAAATGCATGAATTTGATTGGATTGCTGCAAAAGACGTGCAAATAATGTAAATAATGTTGCAAGAGTTACCCTGCTGTTTGTTGATAGGCCAAAGTGTTAAGCCCTGGCAGAATTGGTTTGAGTTCCAGGGTAAATGTTGCATTATTCAGTGAACTAGCTTCCTTCCAGAAGCTTCTTCAAGAAACATTCTTTTAGATGCTCTGTAATTGGATTAGGGAACTGTCAATAATGTATTGATGTAATTAATATGTTTGATTGGATTGTAAGGAGACCACCCCTATGTAGTTCGGCCCCTCAAGGTTTGTGGACCTATAAAAGGTAGCCCCATTTTAGATCGGTGTCGATCTTCTGGAAGGGCGCTTGGGACTCCGGGACCATTTGGGCAGTGTCTGCTTGCACGAGGCTGAAGGAATTTGCCAGGCAGAAACAAGGATCAAACCCGCAGTGGTTTAGGTAGCGTATAGAGGAATTTACTGTTCATTCTAAATATAAAGTTTAGTTGATCCAGTTCTTGAGTTAGTGTTTTTTACTGAACTAGAGTAGGGGGGTAAGCTTGAGAAGAGCATATTTACATGACCACCAGACTATTGAACACCACAAACTCTGACTGAACTCCAAACTACAGACTGCATTGTTTTCACTTGGAATTTTGGGTTTCCTTTTCATTTTTGCACTAAATTTAAAAAAAAAATTTATTGAACATTTTTTTAAATGTTTGTTTTGAGTACCATCGAAGGGATTTACCAAAGTCACTGCCTCAAAAAGGCAGCCAGCGTAATCAGAGACCCACACCACCCTGGCCACACACTCATTTCACCCCTGCCATCAGGAGCATGAAAATTGTAACATCCAGGTTCAGGAACAGCTTCTTCACTATAGCTACTAACACCACCAGCTATTAAACACTACAACCTTAAATAAGCTTTGAACTACATAGACTATTATTGTTATCATTGCACTATTATTGTTTTTGTGTATGTGTGTGTGCATATATATATATGTATATATACATGTGTGTGTGTGTGTGTGTGTGTGTGTGTGTATATGTGTGTGTATATATATATAAATTATATATATATATATACACACACACACACACATATATATATATAATCTCTATATATGTATTTATGAGGATGTGTATATCTAGCCACACTGAACATTTTTTTTCTCTCATTTATTATATTGTTAACAGTGTACTATGTTTACATATTCTGTTGTGTTGCTGCAAGTATGAATTTCATTGTTCTTTCCGGGACATATGAATAAAACACTCTTGACACTTGAGTACTGTGCTTACAAACCTGTTGTGCTGCTGTATGTATGAATTTCACTGTTTCATTTTGGTACATATTACAATGAAGCACTCTTGACTCTTACATTAAAACATAGCTTACAAGTTATATATATTATTCTACGACAAAAAAGGTGTCCACTTCTGGCTATCAAGCAAACTTAAATTTATTTTAGCTGTAAAATGTTGCAAACACAGCAATAAGCCTCACCATAAGGAAGAATTCGGATTTCAGCAAGGAAAGACCATTCATAAGGGAAAGTAAAATACAGGATTAAGCTAGTAGGGAAACTAGTGGGGAAACTAGCCTATTCCTGTAAGGCAGAGATAGAGTCTGAAGAAGGGTCTCGACCCGAAACGTTCCCATTCCTTCTCTCCAGAGATGCTGCCTGTCCTGCTGAGTTACTCCAGCATTTTGTGTCTACCTTTGATTTAAACCAGCATCTGCTGTTCTTTCCTATACATAGATAGATACTTGATTAGTACATGTGTCAGGTCTTACGGGGAGACAGCAGGAGAATCAGCCATTATTGAATGGCGTAGTAGAATTGATAGGCTGAATGGCTTAATTCTGCTCCTATCATTTATAATCTTCTGAAACATAAAGGATGGACAGTGAGAACTTCTTATCGATATGTGAAATGGAAGGGATGAGCAAAAATTAAGATGTGGCAGGAATAATTATACTGGGGAGTAAGGAAATGGAGGGAAAATTAAACAAATATTTTGTGCCTGTCTTCATGAAATAAGACAGAAAATCTTCTGGATAGATTTGATTGTTACAGCTCCAGAATGAATGATGAACTCAAAGGAATAAGCATCAGCAAAATATTAGCGTCGGGCCATTCCCTTGACCTCCACTCCCGAAAAAGTGTGCTCAGAATTCAGAATTAAAAAAATCACTAAGTCAGCCTTGAGAGAAATAAAAATCTCCTGGGATCTGCTCCTGTCAGCTATAGTTATTTGAACAGCTTTTAATATTCATGAGAAGAAATTGATGACAGCGTTTGACTGACAACTATTATCAGTTGAGTTTAAGGAGCCACCTCAATTACATACCTTGATGGAACAGTGCTCAAAGATTTCATTCAATACTTAAACCCCTGTCTCACGCTGCGAGTTGGCCCACGAGTGACCCCGAGTTTTCACTCGTGGTGATCACGTCGTGGGAACATCGGAACTCGCATGAGCAACTTATCGACTCGTGGCGCTAACGGCAGGTACTCGGGAAACTTGTTAACTCGTGGAAAAAAATCAAACATGTTTGATTTTTTCCACGAGTCAAATTAACTCTTCAAGTTAAAAATGGAAACATTTAAACTCGTTGTAGTAACGTAGTGGCCCGTGCGTTTACCTTAGTGACTCGTAAGTCTACCGTGGGAACTTTCTTATAATCTGTTCGTTCGCTCGAGTAAAGACTGACCCAAACATAGAAACTCAGCGGACCAGGCAGCATCTCTGGAGAGAAGGAATGGAGTCGAGACCCTTCTTCAGACTTACCCGAAACGCCACGCATTCCTTCTCTCCAGAGATGCGGCCTGTCCCACTCCAGCATTTTGTGTCTCTTCGGCCTTTCTGCGATGATCTGCAACTTGTCCTTTATTACTGAGGCACCTGCCCCGTGGCTTCGTATTCGTCTCAATGAACGGCTGTAGGATTACACAAAAAGCTGGAGAAACTCAGCAGGTGCAGCAGCATCTAAGGAGCGCAGGAGATAGGCGACGTTTTGGGTTGCGATCCTTCTTCAGACATGCTGACCTTCTTCATGCTGCTGCACCCGCTGAGTTTCTCCAGCTTTTTGTGTAACCCTCAATTCTCCAGCATCTGCAGCTCCTTCTTTAACACGAACGGCTTTAGGACGCAGTTAAAGACCCGTCGGAGGGGCAAGTCTGGGGCGGTGGGTGGGTTGTGTCCACTTGTGATGCTCCATCCACCCCCCGGGGCCGAGAGTATGGGATTGGGAAGGAACTGCAGATGCTGATTTACACCGAAGATAGACACACACAATGCTGGAGTAACTCCAAGGGACAGACAGCATCTCTGGAGAGATGGGATGGGTGAGATTTCGGGTTGAGACCCTACTTCAGACTTCTCCAGAGATCCCGCTGAGTTTACTCCAGTAGTTGGTGTCTATCCCAGTGGCGGGGAGCCGGGCTTGGCCGACCCGCCGCCTCCACTTGCCGGTCAGTCGGGTGATCATCGCCCTCCGCCCGGGATGCAGCGGAGTTTTGCACCCGGTGAGTTGTCCAGCGCGGTGGATGAGGGAGGACAGCAACAGGCCAGGTAAATGAATAGTAGCACATAAATTAGTCTAGCATTTCTTGTTTTTATGTTTTAATTTACAAGCCGTTTCACGCGAGGCAAGTTTTATTTTCAGTCCGAAGAAGGGTCTCGACCCGAAATGTTACCCATTCAATGATAGACTCAAACAAGCTGGAGTAACTCAGCGGGACAGGCCGCATCTCTGGAGGGAAGGAATGGGTGATGTTTAGATCCAAATGCTGGAGAATTTCAGCAGGTCGAGACCCTTCTGTCACCCATCCCTTCGCTCTACAGATGCTGCTGCACCCGCTGAGTTTCTCCAGAATTTTGTGTACGCTCGATTTTGCTGCATCTGCAGTTCCTTCTTTAACACTGCTGGAGTAATTCAGCGGGTTGAGATCCTTCTTCAGAAGACGAGCCCTTATCCGAAACGTCACCTTCACCTACCCACGTTCTCCAGAGATGTTACCTGGCCCGCGTTGTTACTCCAGCTTGTTGCGTCTGCCTTCCGACTGAAGCCTTGGGATAGTCGCCGACATGAAGATGGTGAGAAGCTGGAGTTTAATGCTGACAAGTGGGATCGTAGCCCTTTGTGTTGGCGTGGAGGGGGACGGGGAGGGAGACACAGCGGCTTTTGAGACTGGTGGGCAATCGCTACCAAAGTGTCTGCCTGCAGTCAGCACACCTCTCCTACACATGTCTCCCGCACAAAGACCATCCCATAGAGAATGATCCCAGCACCCAAGAGCCTTGTCTGTCAGCCCCCCATCTACCCCCAACCACCTTCCACCTCAACTTACGCCTGGGCACCAAAGCAGCTCAAGAGGCGAACCCTGAGCTCCGTCTCCCAGCAATCTGAACAGCAGCTGCGGCCGGCCGGCACCCGGCATGGACTTCTCACACCCTCACACACTTACCTTCATTCACGGTTGGCTCAAGAGTAACGGGAGTGAAACTTGTTAACTCGGGAGAGTAAGTTGGAACTCGGTTAAACACTTGATCATAAACTTGAAATCTCGTACACAACCACGAGTCGTATTTTTTTCTTTCACTTGGGGTCACTCGTGGGATGACTTGCACCGTGAGACAGGGCCTTTACTCATTTGGAACAAATTATCAAAGACTGAACAAATATTTATATTCTTAGCATTTCTAATGGTGGAAAAGTTGAAATGTAATTTAGTTAACTTAAAGGGGTAAAGACAGAACATTGCTAAAACCATGTGCACCTGTGACTGATTTCTGTTATGATTTTAACAGCAAATCTGAAAATTATTGCAACAGCTTATTGTTCCTCACTCAGTCATCAAGAGTGCTACTTCTACAAATCGAAGGTTGAATTTCTGAGTAGATTTTATAGTTCTCATTAATTTACAATTCCTTTTCAGCCTGATATTTATGCTAACCTACAAAATCTTGAGTTGGAACTAAAGTCAGCTCTAAATTGCTGTGAATGAATAATGATCATAATATTTTGCTGAAATTCTGTATCTGGTTAATTCTGACATTGATGTGAAACTTTGCAGACAGTTGTAAACTTTAACTGTGGTTGTTTATAATTCTCTACGGTTTAATTAAGTTGAACAAATTCTATCACAATGCAAATGGGATTGGACACAATAATGGTAATGGGCCAAATCCACTTTTAAGCATGCCTTTTTGTCTGATTACAAGTGTTTTTGTTAGATAATGAAATCTCAGATGGTAACCTAAAAAAAAAATCAGCTTTTCAGCCAATGATGGATATTAAGGTCCAATACATCAGTACATGGTTTGGTGGCCTTCCAGCCCCTACCCCACCTCCACCTTCTCCCCCACACCTCACCCTTCTCTTCCCTCCCCTCTCTCCCCTATGCCTCATCTTGACTCCCACCTATTTATCCCCTCCCTTCCAACACCACCCCCTCCTGCTACTTTCCTCTCTCCGGCATCACAATCCGCTTCTCCTCAAACCTGTCGCATGCCCTACGTTCTTATCTCTGGCATTTGATCCAACTAACTGCCTGTCAATAATAAAACCCATCACCTGTGTTGACCTATTATCTGCAACACTTTGTCCTGCCTCTCCCCTTTTCCAGTCTGAAGAAGGATCCCAACCTGAAACATCATCTATCCATTTTTTCCTTAGATGCAACACTCCCCAGGGCCCTGCAATTAGCTGTGAAGGTGCTGCTCAGGTTTGTCCTCCTAATATGCAATGCCTTACACTTATCTTTATTAAACTCCATTAACTATTCCTCAGCCCACTTGCCCAACTTTGAGATTGAGCGCTGGTGTTCAGCGAAACAATCGCCCAGTCTCTGCTTGGTCTCGCTGATATATAGGAGTCCACACCTAGAATAACGGATATAGTAGATGAGGTTGGAGGAAGTGCAAGTGAACCTCTGCCTCACCTGAAGGATTGACAGGGGCCCTGTCTCCTTTTCGCCACTTCCAATGTGATTGCACCACTGGTCACATCTTCCTATCTCCACCCTTTCACTTCTCTTTCAATTCATTCCTCTCCATTAAGACAGGCCCAATCTTTTTCTTTCCTGCGTCCCCTGCAGTTGCAGAGGGAAGTACCTGCGGAGTGGGTGGTTTGGGCTAGAAGGGATGAGTGAACCAGGGAGTGGCGGAGGGAATGGTCTCTGTGGAAAACTGAAGGGGGTGGAGATGGGAAGATGTGACCAGTGGTGTGATCCCATTGGAGGTGGTGAAAATATCAGAGGATTATTTGCTTATGTGATGGCTGATTGGGTGAAATGTAAGGACTCGTGGAATTCTGTCACTGTTGTGACTGGGTGGGGGAGGGAGCAAGAGCAGAGTTATGGGATAGGAGGTGGCACGTATGATAGAAGAGGGGAACCCCCGTTCCTAAAGAATGAGCACATCTCAGATGTCCTGGAATGGAACACCTCACCTTGGGTGCAGATACAGCAGAGAAAGGGGAATTGGGAATAGCCTAAACTAATTGAAGTTCGAATTAAAGGGAAACGGAAACAAATCCATGGGTTATCATGTTGAAAATGTTCTTGATCTACATGTGGTTTATTAGGATTAATGTAAACTCCTGCATTTGTTGGTTCTTTAGAGAACCCATTTCTTTTAATGCAAACTACCAAAAATATTTTTGTCTCATTTGGAGATAGAGTGCGGAAACAGGCCCATTGGCCCACTGAATCTAAGCCGACCATCAATCACCCGTGCACTAGTTCTATGCCCAACATACAAGGGGCAATTTACGGAAGTCAATTAACCTACAAACCTGCACATTTTTGGAATGTAGGAGGAAACCGAAGAACCTAGAGAAAATCCATGTGGTCAAAGGGAGAATGTACAAATTCTGCACAGACAGCCCCCATAGTCAGGATCGAACCTGGGTCCCTGGCACTGTGAGGCAGCTACTGTCCTGCTGTACCACTGTCCGGACCTAATTTACCATAAATAATGAAATTATCATTCAACAGATAGGAAAGCCCCAGTATTGCCATAGGTTTTGCAAAGGTATTGATATATTAGTAATCACAATTAATCACGTGGAAGTTTCTTGTGCATTAATAATGATACATATTGATGATCTATTGAGAACAGAAAAAACAATAAATTAAGCCACGATATTGTGTGTATTCTACAGGAAACCATCATACACACCACTTTGTTTCCCTTATCATGATGGCAGACTTCTATTGTTGCTGTTCTGTGTACATTATTTCCCACCAGTCAATGGGACAATGAGGTCGGGATTGTCATTAGGACAGGACAATCTTGTTAAAGCAGAAGTTGCAGAATGTGAGCTGATGGCTGAGCCATCAAATGTTTCCTAATGGGGATTTTTAATTTTTAATTTGAGAGTGATATTCACTCACTCCACAATTTGACCCATATCAGCACCACCCTAGTGCTTGAAGGTTGGCAAGATAAACAATGGTAAGTATGTGAAATAGTCTCACATTGAGAAATGCTAATCGGACAAGAGATGCGAAAGCAAAGTGGAGCATGAAAACATAAGACTTTTAATATTTTATGATCTCCTATGACATTGCTTTGAAGGAAGGTTAAATGCCTGTTTAAACTCAGTGGTGGATCCTGATTCTGTGCAACAATGTGAAATAGTCAGCAGTATATTCCACATCTCTCCCAATTTACATTTCTGCAGAGTTTAAACTAATTACACTCTGTAAATGTTTTCCTTAAAAAAAATAGGATGGTACAGTGAAACAGCTGGTGGAGCTGCTGCCTCACAGTGTCAGAGACCTGTCCTATCCAAACCTCGACTGCTGTCTGTATGGAGTTTGTACAATCTTCCTTTGACCATGTGGGTTTCCTCTGGGTCCTCCAGTCTCCCTCAAAATACCAAAGATGTGCTGGTTGGTAGGTTATTTGGACTCTTTGAAATTGTACCTAATGAGTAGGGAGTGAATGAGAAAAGAAGATAACGTAGAACTCGTGTGAATGGGTGATCAATGGTCAGCATAGACCTGGTAGGCCAAAGGGCCTATTTCCATGCTGTATCTCTCAACTAGACTAAACTAAACTTAATGGACAAGTGATTTTGATAATTCTATAGATTTGTAGGTTAAAAAGTAGGCTTTGCAACTCTTTTCTCATTACATTGGAAAAGGAGGTACAGAAAGGAGATGAATGTTAATATAAGATGATTTATAAGATGGACCAGATTTTACAGTGAAATACGGCATAGTAATTTTCATTATTTATGGAACATTTCGGAAATATTTCAAACAATGAGCTAATGCATGGTTAAAAGCAGATATCCAAAACATGCTGGCTAAGTTGTTCCAATTCACCATTAGTTTTGCAAAAGCACCATTTTGCTGTCTGCCTCAACATTGACAAGCACTACACATTGTGAAATTGCTTAATTTGCACAGTGGGAAAGAACTATGCTTGCGACTGAAAGTTACAGCTGCAATTACAAGTACTTCTAACCATGTGATAAATGTTAATGACTGTTCCATTTCTCTGGCAGAAGAAAATACGTGTAGAATCTCTATCAAATCAGTACAAGGAAAACCTCAATCACAAAAAAATATACATGGACTTTCTGTAATGGTAGATACTAATTACTACACTATATATACTATGAACACTGTACAACTTTTGTGTGAGTGTCAATAGGTTGTCTCTGAGGCATTGACTAAGAAGTGCGATTTTTGCCAGGTCTGCAGTCTTCTTTGGTGGTTGAGTAGTCACTGGTCAGATAAATGTATGGCTTACCCTTCATCGATGCACTGGTACTTGTTGAATTATATTATTGTCTGAGTGAGATATCACAAGAATATTCATTTCACCTGCGCCTGACATGTACTGATGACTGACCATTATTTGGCTTTCTTGGTTAAGGGGCTGTCCCACTTGGGCAACCTAATTGGCAAATTTAGAAGAGTTTGAAAAAATGAGACATTGAAAACTTCCTTTGACTATGTAGACCTCTTTGGGAAAATTGGACACTGAATAGTAGAGAGAGTGAAGACGACCTCCTTCGATCTCCTTCCACCTCTCTTCCACCTCCCTTCGACTATTATGAAGACTATCTGTAACTACCTTCGACCACCTTCAACTACCCTCAATTACCTACGACTAACATGCCGACCTACTACGACCGACTACGACTAAACCCACGAGTAAAAAAAGTATCGTTTTTTCCATGGCAACCTTTTTTTACTCGCGGGCATTTTTTAACATATTGAAAAAACCTAGCTGAGGCCTCGAGTACGCGGAGACCACTCTCGAGCATGAAGGAGAGCTACGAAGACCTCCTACGACCTTGTGTTGACCATGTTGTGAGAATGAGTCAAGGGCAAACTCGCCAGAACTCGCGGATTAGGTTGCCCAATTGGGACAGGCCCTTTATCTCCTTCAATGCAGTCACAAAACAACAGCACTAAATGAAACACTGTCACCAGATATTCAGACCTGGCAAAGATCGCTCTTAGTCAATGCCTCAGAGCTAACCTATTGATGCTTTAACAATAGGAGTTGTACAAAGCAAATATCCACCATAATTAACATCTACAAAAAAAACTCTTGGCTTTTCAACCAAGAAGAGTGGTGGATTTCAGCCGGGGTTGGTTTGTTGAGAATGGGCAGTAAAATGGCACAGTGGTAGAGCTGCTGACTTACAGTGCCAGAGATCCGGGTTCGATCCTGAATATGGATGCTGGCTGTGCGGAGTTTGTACGTTCTCCCAGTGACCGCGTGAGTTTCCTCCAGGTGCTCCAGTCTCCTCCCATATTCCAAAGCACGCAGGTTTTTAGGTTAGTTTGCCTCTGTAAATTGCCCTTGGTATTCAGAATTGCATGGCATACTACGACTGTATGGCTGATCGATGGACGGCATGGACTTGATGGGACGAAGGGCCTGTTACCATGCTGTATCTCTAATCTAAACTAAAATGAAACTAAATGACCGGGAAGCTAACTTTTTGTACACAAACGGCTATCCCGGGCTGGAAAGTTGACCATTCTTCAAGGGAAAATAAACCTCCTCAGTAGCAGCTAAAGATCGATGCCCAACAGAAAGCCTGTGATCTAAAGAATAAATGGTTGGAGCAGCAGATCCAGCAACATATTGATGATCAATGCATGCACGTGTTCCTCAGCATTTTCAAGGCTATCTGGATCTCAAACACCCAAGGCCATGGAGTGTTTACTACTATGTGACTCATCAGGCCCTGTCACTGCATGGAGGTGCCCAAACATATGGGAATCCATAACGCACACCTCTGCTTTTTCCTTATTTCTATTACAGTCTATTTTTGCTGCTGTTCTATGGCTGACAGGAGGCTTACTTCCCAGTGATCAATGCAACAGTGATGAAGGGACCACCATCAGGAAATGCACGTAAAGCTTTAGCATGGCATGCTTTAATATGACAACCAGATGGTCAAATTCTGGCAGGACATAGAGATAAACAGCAAGGAGGTTGAGGGCATTAAGATAGACAATGGACAACTGTGCATTTTTATCACATGGGCAAATGCACAGAAATTATTTTTTACACATGCACGTGCCGTCCATGTTTGCCGCCATTTCCAAAGTGCAAAGTACGGTCCGCCTGTGCTCGCGGTCTACTGGAGCAGTTCCCGATGCAGGAAACCCCCAGGCTCCTGCAGGGCCTTCCTCATCATCGACCAGATCGCCCATGAACTGACATCCTTCTCCTCGCCCTCGGTGGAAATAAATGCATTTTTATGCCTTTTTTGTCAATAAATGCCTTTTTCATGCCTTTTTCATAATTTTATTATGCCTTTTTGCCTGCCTATTTCAGAGTTTTTTAGTGCCTAAACATCCTGGCTCTAATAATAATGCAGAAGAGATTCACCAGGATGTTGCCTGTAATGGAGGGCTTTAGTTACAATATTAGGCTGGAATTGTTCTCATGAGCATGCAGGAGACTGAGGGGTGACAATGTAGGGGTTTATGAGATTATGAGGGGCAGAGACAGGGTGGATAGTTAGAATATCTTTAGGATAGAAGTCCAAAACTAAAGGATACAGGTTTAAGATGAGAGGAGAACATTTTTTTAAGATATCTGAGGGACAAGATAAACACAAAATGCAGGAATAACTCAGGCACCATCTCTGGAATAAAAGAATAGGTGACGTTTCAGGCCAGAGCCCTTCTTCAGATGGACATAGGTGGAGGGTGAGGAAAGGAGAGAAATAGGTACAAGCCTCGGTAGGGTAGTGTAAAGGGGGGGGGGAATGTGGGGGAGAAATGGGAGGGGAGTGGGTTTTGTTAGAGGTTCCCTAAAATTGGAGAACTGGAAAATATTCCAGCATATACCCCAATGGTACTGTTCCTCCAGTTTGCATCTGACCTCGCTCTAGCAATGGAAGAGGTATAGGGTGTGGCAGTGGCTCGTCGTGCCCTCTCTCTGACAATGGAAGAGGCCCAGGACAGGAATTCAGCATGGGAACGAGAAGGGGTTAAAAAGGGGTTGGCAATCAGGAGATCTAATCTATTTACTGTTTATTTACTGTTATTACTGATCGTGGCATAGATACTGCATAATCACAATTGTCATTGCCTGAATAAAATACCAATCAATGAACTACTCTTGTTGTAAACATTTTGTAATTGCCAGTGGAATTCCTTTTGTTTCGTATCTTAACTTGGATCTCTGAAGGCTGTTGAAATGTGACTGTTTTAAACTCTCGGCTGTTACAAATTGACTGGAAAGGTCCCACTGATCGTTACAGATTAACCAGCATCTCGGAATACTGCTTGTCCCGCTGAGTTACTTCAGCATTTTGGGTCTGTCTTTGGTTTAAACCAGCATCTGCATCCTTCCGACACACTGCAGGTTAAAGTTGTACAACCTTGGGTGTTGCCACAATAGTCTGTGGACTGCAGCTTTAGTAGTGGCTTGCGTTGGACAGAATTCAATTTCTATTTCCATTGACATAGGAAATTTACATTCAGTTTTGGTTGAATTCCTTCATTCACCATCCATGTGTAAACATATCCTAAAAGACTATCTAAAAGGGCACAAAAACTAGCAGACAAAGATAATGTCTTTCCTAAAGCTATATTAATCATTATAAGAAGGGCCCAAACCGAAACGTCACCTATCCATGTTCTCCACAGATGCTATCTGACCCACTGAGTTACTCCAGCACTTTGTGTCCTTTTGTGTATTAAGCAGCATCTGCAGTTCCTTGTATTTACATTTATAATTTTACTCTACTTTTGGCTCCTTATCCAAAATTTATACACCAGTCACATTTCCAATGTCTTCAGAATAAAGTAACGTTCCAGTTTCTACAAAACAACTTCAATTTGTCAGACATTTATTTGCATCACGTGTCCTTTGTAGAGTCTGATTCCCTTGCATCCAACTAGAGCCAATAATTCCAAGATCATTTTGCAAAAATGTATTCTTCAAACTTAATGAAAAATAAAATGTCTTTAGAAGAATTGTCTTCCAATTAAATCATAAGCGCCCATAAGTGCCCATAAACAGAAAAGAATCTGCTTTTGCTGGCCGCTGTATCTTTATACTCCACTCTCTGTACCTCTCTCTTGGCTCAACCCTATTATACTTGAGTTTGGCTTGATTGTATTCATGTGCAGTGTTAGCTGACCTGATTGGCATGCTTCTACAGAAGCATGTGTAGATATAAACTGCAGATGCTGGTTAATACCGAAGATAAACACATAGTGCTGGAGTCACTCAGCGGGTCAGACAACATCTCTGGAGAAAAAGGATGGGTGATGTTTTGGAGCAGGATCCTCTTCAGAATTCTATAGAAGCATCTGGGCTTCTCCACGTATCAGAAAATGAAAAGGAACTTGGAAAGAAAATTGTGCAAAATGCAACAAAACCCATGTTTTTTTTTTACCTTGTATTTCTTTGAAATTGAATCAAGCAGCATACTAATTTGTGGCACCGTGCAATTAAAGATTTGGGCATGGCAATTTCTGAGATTATTGCAGACGTGCCCTTATAGGCCTGATATCCAAATAGCCCAACAAGAGCACTTGGTCTTTTAATGAGGAACACCTGCTTAGATATCACAAATCATCCTTAGCCCTGGATGTTAAATTAAAGTTGTCAGCAATTAAATAACTCGGGACAGGCTGGCAGCTTTCACACTGATACAAGCCAAGTGATACTTTGCTGCTTTTCAAAGCCTGCCCTTGTAGATGCAGTGAGAAAATCACGACAGGAAGGAAAAATCAGTAGCACTTTATACCAATCAAAAAGTGAAGTGTTTTTCTTTGAAAATGATTCATAACTTCACACTAATGAGTAACTTTAATGATTCACTTGCCCATTCATGAACAAATAATTGGCTGTATAAATGTTTGGTAACAATAGCTGCACATTTTAAATAAATGCATTCAATAAGACATTTCGAGTTGCATTTCAAGGTCAGTTTATTGTCACATGTACCAATTAAAGTACAGTGTAATTTGAGTTACCATACAGCCATACTAAGTGAAGAGCAGCAAGACGCACAACCACATACAAGTTAACATAAACATCCATCACAGTGGATTCCACATTCCTCACTGTGATGGAAGACTATTGTCTTCAATCTTCTTCCTCTTTGTTCTCCTGCGGTCAGGGCAGTCAAACCATCTGCAGTCGGGGCGATCAAAGCCCCCGCAGCCGACCATCAAAGCCCCTGTCGGGGTGATCGAAACCCCCACGTTGGGGCAGTTGAAACTCTCTCCGTGGCATGGAGCTCCAGTGGAAGAAAATATTAATATCCTTTATTAATTTTGATTGGAATTGAACAAGGTATCCAAGGGTGTTTGGATGTGACAAATCATGGTAAATGTAAACATGACATTGTAGACGGAGATAAGGAAGCTTGTTTCTCTCTGCAGTGCGTTACAGTAGACCACCTGTGCTCCCATTTTTGCATACAGATCTGTAAGATTATTGCCATACATAATTACAATCCCTGGTTAAGTACATAATGCATAGAAACACCATATGCAAGAGTTGGCAACACTTGGTGCCATTTTCAAAGTCCCAGTTGCAGCTCATAGAGTCATAGAATGATACAGTAATGGAAACAGGTGCTTCGGTCCAACTTGCCCTCACCGGCCAACATGTGCAAGCTACACTAGTCCCACCTGCCTGTGTCTGATTCATATCTGTCCAAACCTGTCCTATCCATGTACCTGACTAACTGTAACTTACGTGAGCGGACGTGGCGTCGAAGGACGAGAAGCTGAAGCAAAGAAGTGGAAGCCAAATAACCGAACTGAAACAAACCTGAAACACCAAATAACTGAAAGCATACAAAGCCGAAATGCCAACTAACCGAAAAGGTGCGACGCCTAAAAGCAAACTAACCAAAAGGGCGGAACAGCTAAAAGCCACTAATCAAAAGAGTGGGATGCGTATAAGCCAACTCACTGAATGGCCACTCTGCCGAAAAGTCAAATAACGGAAATGACGTCGCGGGTGGGGGTCATTTTCCCACACACGCCATAGGTGACTGGGCACTCTGAACCCGAGCACCAAGTTGTAAATGGCCGAAGGAACGCATCCCTCGGGACAGCTCCCACTCCCCCACGGCCACGGCTGCCCTCTGCCTCAACTCCCGCATGCGGCCGCACTATGATGGGCTGTGTGTCAGCAGCGCTGGGTGGAGAAGAGGTGTGGGACAGGCTGGTCCCTCCGCCCACCCAGAGTCACTGACATTGGACGCCAACCCCCACACCAGGGTAATTCACCCCGCCCAACCCCCGGACCCCGACCCACACAAGGGATGATTCACCCCCGACACCCACCCCGGCTGCAGGGACAGACGGCTCGGGGCATTGGCAGCCAAGGTAAATCGCTTTTTAAAACATGAGAGTCGCACAAATTCCCTGGCGGGCCTATGACAAATGTGCATGACAACAAACAATTTTATCTCCTCCCACTTCCCCCCCGCCCCTTGACAACAAGAAGCACATTTTATTTATTGTTTAAACCCAGTAATACCTTCCTTTTCGATATGCAATGTTCTTTTTCAGCTTTTTACTGTCAGCGATTCAAAGAGATTGATATTTGTTTTATTTTCGATAAGTAAGATCTTTTTTCCCAAAGATCATAGACCTTGCTCTAGTATCTGTTTTTTTTCCCAGCTTTTTGACGTCATGTCCACTCGGCGTCAGATCGTTTTTCGGCTTAAAATCTGATGGGCAATGAAAATGATGTTGAAAAGCCTCTGTGGCAATCGCAGCACGGACGAGTTACTGCCAAAAGTCATAGAGCGGATTCACGTCTGACTCCATTAATGCAGAGCAGCTATGGAAGGTGGGAAAACTGGCACTGACAGCAGTCCATGTGAAAGATCAGCACCTACCAACAATGAAGGCACTATGAAACCAGCTGTCGCAAGCCCTTCCCATAGGACGGGGTCGGCATTAAAACTCAAAAGAGAGTTAAGTGGCTGTTCCACTTGGGTGACCTAATTCTTGAGTTAAGAAGTGTCTTCGACCTTCCAGCTCGAGGGCACTCACCTGGAAAACCTCGAGCTGGATCAACCGTCCGCGTTGAAACCGCGAGCTGGATCGACCGACCACACACACACACACACAAACACATTGCAAAGGGAGGGGCCAGGGAAAGCAGGGGAGCGCTGTCTGAAATTCACACCTGCGATGAACAGGAAGGTAAAACGGCTGGACAATAAAGGTAAGTCCTTTAGAGAGCGTGGAAGTGGGGGGGGGGGGCAGACAAGGAGAGAGAGGGGGGAAGAGAAGGGGGGAGAGAAGGGGGGGAGAGAAGGGGGGAAGAGAAGGGGGGAGAGAAGGCGGGGAGAAGGGGGGAGGGAGAGAAGGGGGAGAGAGAAGGGGGGAGAGAAGGGGGGAGAGGGGAGAGGGGGGAGAGAAGGGGGGGAGAGGGGGAGGGGGGAGGAAAGGGGGGGAAAGGTTGGGAGAAGGGGGTGGAGAAGAAGCTTTTAATGAGTATAATAAAGTTTAGTGGACATTTTACCTACCGGTTGGTTTTCCTTGGTCCTGAGAACTCCAATGAGCCAATCAAAATGCACGGTCAGCGAAGGAGATTGCCTACGGCTGCCCTCAACTGCCTGTAATTAAATAGCGACCCCACTCCACTGCAGTACAAGTTCAAAAGAACCTTTCCGACCAAATTTTACTTGCGGAAAATATTTCAACATGCTGAGGCCACGAGTATTTTGGAGCTTCCCTCGAGCATGAAGGAGAGTTCCAGTAACCTCATAGGACCTCCTAGGACCACGTGTCGACCATGCTGTGAGTTTGTAGGTCGAAGACACTCTTCCAAACTCGCAGATTAGGTCGCCCAGTGGGACAGCCCCTTTACTGATTTAAGAACAAAAATGTTACATGTATAAATAGTTCTTATATTCAGGAACGTGGTTAATTAAGTAGTGGTATTATTTCACTATCCTAACTATGCCTTTGCTTTAGCCAGTGGTTACATCCATTCCATCCCTCCCTCGCAAAGATGTGAGATTTCATTACGTGCACACTTGGATGAATAGATGCAAGCGGCATGTAAAGCGTCTCTTCCATGTGCGCAATACAAGAAGCCAATGAAAAGAGACAACTGTCACACCAAAGATAGACACAAAATGCTGGAGTGACTCAGTGGGACAGGCAGCATCTCTGGAGAGAAGGAATGGGTGGCGTTTTGGGTCAAGACCCTTCAGACTCAGTCTTCAGGTCTGAAGAATGGGTCTCGACCCGAAACGTCACCCATTCCTTCTCTCCAGAGATGCTGCCTGTTCCGCTGAGTTGCTCCAGCTTTTCGTGTCCATCTTCGGTTAAAATAGATTACAGATTGGCTGGTGTTTTGTGCGTGGGAGCTTGTGTGCGTTGCGCAGACAAACAGACAGTAACACTGTTTTTATACAAATAAAACGTGCTTCTGTTGTCAAGGAGGGGGGAGGGGGGAGTAGGAGGAGATGAAATTGCTCGTTGTCATGCACACTTGTCATCGGCCCGCCAGGGAATTTGAATGTCCCCCCGTATTTTAAAAACAATTTACTATGGCTGACAATGCCCTGAGCTGTCTGTCTCCATGGCCGGGGTGGCGGGTGATTCACCCGGTGTGGGTGTCGGGGGTGAATCACCCCGTGTGTGGGTCGGGGTCCAGGGGTCGGGGTGGTGGTGAATCACCCTGGTGTGGGGTTTGGGGTCTGATGGCGGTGCATCGCGGTCAATGACTCTGGGTGGGCGGAGGGACCAGCCTGTCATAAACCTCTGCTCCACCCGGCGCTGCCGACACACAGCCCATCATAGTGCCCCCACATGGGGGAGATGAGGCGGAGGGCGGCCGTGGCCATGGGAGAGTGGGGGTGTCCTGTGGGGTGCGCTCCTTCAGCCGCTTACAACTTGGGGCTCGGGTTCAGTGTGCCCAGTCACCTAGGGCTTGTGTGGGAAAATGTTCCCCACTCTCCCGTCTCCTTCGGCCAGTGATGTGATGGACGCAGGGGTCTGCACCAATCGCTGACAAGTCCCGCCTCCATGGCAACATCATGTCCTTTATTTGACATTTCGGCAAAGTGGCCATTCGCTGAGTTGGCTTTTAGGCGACGCAGCCTTTCGGTGAGTTGCCGTTTCGGTAGAGCAGCCTTTCGGTGAGTTTGCTTTAAGGCATCCCACACTTTCGGTTAGTTGGCTTTTAGGTGTCCCACCCTTTCGGTTAGTTGCCGTTTCGGCTTCATACGCTTTAGGTTATTTGGCGTTTCGGCTTCATTTCCGTTCGGTTATTTGGCTTCCACTTCTTTGCTTTGGCTTCTCGTCCTTCGACACCACTTCCTGGTACCGTTTCTTAAATCTCCTCTGCAAGCTTGTTCCATACACCCAACACCCTTTGTGTGAAAAAATGACCCCTCAGATTTCTATTAAATCTTTTCCCCTTCAACTTAAACCTATGTCCTCTGGTCGTTGATTCACCTACTCTAGGCAAGAGGCTCTGTTCATCTACCCGAACTATTCCTGCAGCTGGCCATAAAGGTCCGTTGCTGGCCACCTTCGGCCTTTTCAGTCCTCGGAGGCACCTCCTGAGCGGACCTTGAGGCTGCAGAAGGTAGGTCCCTCTGTTCCTCCTTCTTCCCCTTTATAACAGGCCACGCTCAGAGCCACACCATCATCTCTCATAGATGGGTGGATGTCGACGACAAGAACAACAAAAACTGAGATTTACCTTCTTCAAACTAAACCCTTTCCCATGTGTCTCTGTGATGAGAGTAAAGGTTCCTCATATGAATTAGACACCTTGTTAAACAGGAAGAAGCCTCTCCAAAGCTATTCCAGTATCTTCAAGGCACTTGGTAGAAAGGCACTTGCCAATTGGAACTCATGATGATATGTGCATTTTTATTTTTATTCTATTTATTTTTTACCGCACACAGAATGGACACTGGTTGAGCAACATTTTTTCGTTTCCTCTGGGTATGTAAGTACTCAGGAAAATGATAATAAAGATTTTTTCAAATGGTCTTTGTTTTTACTGATGAGTGTAGCTCAACGATACTCTAACAAACGCAATGCTATTCAGGTCAATGCAGCCCACCAGATTGCTCCCATCAGTTTAAATAATCCCAGTATCATTATGGGTTTAGTGTGTACCGGTTACACACAACCAGGAAATGTGTCAAAGGCTGTTTTTTTGCAACACCTCAGAGACTCATGAGTCCCACCACCAAGAAGTACATGAAGATGCATTTCCAATTCTCCTTCCAAATCACCTCACCTGGAAATACATTGCTCTTTCTTCATTGCTGAAGGTACAATATCATGAAGTTTCTTCCTAACGTTACAGGGGCAATATCTTTCCAGAGAGTCTACAGTAGAACAAGAAGCCAACTCATTGCCTCCTTCTCCAATGTAAGTTGCAGTGAATAATTGACCTTTCTAATACTTCCGATTTCTTAATCCCGAGGTAATTTACTAGTTGAGGTGCTAGACATTCAGAGAGGCAGGCTTTCAAAACAGCAAAGTGTCATTGGGCCAGCATCAGCACCAGACACGTTGGCACCAAACCAATAAATATTAACAAGTAGGTGTGTAGACAGTCGGCCAAAACAGGCAAACAGATGGACAAGCAAACCAATTGAAAGTGAAATGACAGGTAGGCAAACGATCATAATGAAGCCACATGGGAAAAGTTACCATGACGACAAGTAACAAGGAACCAAAATGTGATGGACAATAACAGATGAGGGATCGGAGTTGAAAAATCGTATCCTAATGCTATTTGCAAGAGCGCCTGAGAAGTCCTCTTGCTGGTGACGCTCATCCTTGAAAAGGAATTGCAGGAACCCTGGCTGGGATATATGAATCATTTTTAGGCACAGTTGAGATGCCAGAAAACCAGAGGAAGTTGTTGATGTGCCTCTATTTAAGAAGGACTGCTAAGTAATGCTGGGAACTATAGATCAGTGAGCATAACATGTCCATGCCTTGTTCATTTAGACAGCAAATCTGGCTACAGTTGGCTACAGTATATAAAGAGGAACAGGATTTGTTGATGCAATGATCGAATGAGACAAACTGAGAGTTTGCACGTAACAAAAGCTTTTCACTGTACCTCAATAAACTACTCAACTTTACAAATAAAAGTGGGAAGATATACAAGATACTGTCAGCACATGATAAGGATACGTGCAGAGGAAGTGCCCCTCAGATCCTAATGATGATAAAAATATATATATATTTCATTGCAATCATTACAACTTTACTCAGGGATCATTATCCATGATGATGACAAGAAATATGACATCACTACAAGTGTTCTGTGTGCTTGACGACCTTCCTTAACTAGCTCCGATATAGCAGAATCTTTGAGATCAAAAGCATCCCAATAACTGGCAGCACTTCGGCCACGGATGAAAAGGAATCTCAATCTGGAACATGAGGGAATGGCATCTTTTTCTATTAAATTATCTGAGCGGATTAACTGTGGACTTTGGAATGATTCTATGATAATTTACCTAAATTACATCTATTCCCCTTCTCCAGAGGTGGCAGTGTGAACAAAGTGTAAGAATAAATGGGTCCCTGTCAGAATGGCAGGAGGTGGCTCAGTGCTGGGGCCGGAACTATCTACAATTTCTATTAATGATTTAGATGATAGGATTAAAAGTAACGCTAGAAAAATTGCAGATGACACAAAGCTGGGTGGCAATGTGAACTACAAAGAGGATGCTAGGAGGTTTTAGGGTGACTTGGACAGGTTGGGTAATTGGGGGAGATGCATGGCAGATGCAGTATAATGTAGATAAATGTGAGGTTATCCACTTTGGCAGCAAGAACAATTAGGAAAAAGGGAAGTGCAGTGAGACCTGTGTGTCCTTGTACACCAGTCACTTAAAGTAAGTATGCACATAAAGCTGGCAGTGAAGAAAGCTAATGTACCTAATGCTAATAAAGCTAATGACAATAGGAGTAAAGAGGACCATCTGCAGTTGTACAGGGCCCTGATGAGACCACATCTGGAGTATTGTGTGCTGTTTTGGTCTCCTAATTTGAGGAAGGACATCCTTGCTATTGAGGCAGTGCAGCGTAGGTTCACAAGGTTAATACCCAGGATGGCGGGACTGTCAGATGAGGGAAGATTGGAAAGACTGAGCTTGTAATCACTGGAATTTAGAAGGATGAGAGGGAATCTTATAGAAACGTATACAATTATAAAAGGACTGGACAAGCTAGATGCAGGAAAAATGTTCCCAATGTTGGGGGAGTCCAGAACCAGGGGCCACAGTCTAAGAATAAAGGGGAGGCCATTTAAAACTGAGAGGAGAAAAAACTTTTTCACCCAGAGAGTTGTGAATTTGTGGAATTCTCTGCCACAGAAGGCAGTAGAGGCCAATTCACTGGATGAATTTAAAAGAGTTAGGTAGAGCTCTAGGGGCTAGTGGAATCAAGGGATATGGAGAGAAGGCAGACACGGGTTACTGATTGTGGATGATCAGCCACGATCACAATGAATGGCGGTGCAGGCTCGAAGGGCCAAATGGCCTCCTCCTGCACTTATTTTCTCTGTTTCTATGTTTCCATGCTACCTGATCCGCTGAGTTACTCCAGCATTTTATGTCTATCTTCTGTCGTCCCATCTCTTTTCCTCAATTTCTCTGTTTCTGACATATCTGTTCTCTGCATGTACTTCTTCTCTAGAGCTTCTGAAATGTTCTCCTTCACCCAGAAATACCCCCTTTTCCATAAATGATGGTCTTCACATGTGATACTTCTATTTCCTGCACATTTGATCTCACCTTCCCTTTCTCAGAGAAAACAGCTGTTGAGTTCCCTTGGTCCTTACCATTCACCCGACCAGCCTCCATTTTTTATGTATCATCATCCACCATTTCCATCGACTCTGAAGAATTCCCACCATCAGTCACATCTTCCCCTCTTCCTCGGCCCTTTTTGGGAGGAACCACTTTCTTTTGACTCCCTGGTCCACTCTCCCCTCCCCAGCCACCCACCCATTCCAATCCCGTCCAACTGTCCACTGCAGCCAAAGGGGATGTAATGCTTTTCCTTTGACCTCCTCTCTCACCACCATCATAATCAGCCCTTCCAATTGAGGCAGAGGTTTACCCGCACCTCCTCCACCCTGGCTACTGGTACTCAGTGCTCATGATGTGGCCTTCTCTACTGCTAAAACCAAACATAGACTAAGGACTCTTTTATAGAGCATCTACATGTTGCCTGCAATGGCCATTCCAGTTGCATGTAATTTTAATTTTCCTTCCCACTCTCAAACCAGTGTGTCTGACCTCAGCCTTTTTTTAAAATTGAAACTGAGAAGTCCAATGAAAATTGGAAGAAAAACATCTTGTATTCTGCTTGGGTAGCTAACAACCCAATGGTATGAACATGAAATTTTCCAATTTCACATACCCACACCCCCGGTATTCTCCACCTACACCCACTCATCTGTCCACCTAGTTTTCATCTTCCTTTGCCAACCTTTCCCATCACCTCCATCTGTCCATTGTCCTCTCCTCATCCAGTGCCACCTATCATCTACCAGCCTGTATCCCACCATCTCCCTTACACTGCTATGTATTGGCAATCAGTCCTCTTCCTCCTCACTCCTGATGCAGGCTCTCACCTGAAACATTGACTTACACCTTTGTCTCCACAGATGCTGCTTGACCTGGTGAGTTCTTCCAGGATCCTGCTTTTGTTCCAGATTCCAACATCTGCTGTCTCTTTTGTCATCAACAAAGCTCCAGTGTTCACTCTTTAAATAATGCAGTCTTGAGAGAATTGGAGTAAGCAAAAACAGATTGTTCTGACAGTAAATAAGAACAGTCTTTTTTTCAACAATGGAGGTGAAAAAATCATGAATGCTTGCAGATTGAAGAAGGGTCTCGACCTGAAACTTCATCAGTCTAAAGAATGGTCTCGACCTGTGTTAAGCTGAGTTCTTTTGCCAGTCTAATTCAAGAAAACTTAATTCAAACCATTGCTGCTGTTGAAAGCGATTCTTTATTCAGCGCCGAGACTAATCTCTGAACCTTCCAACACAGAGCTGAATGCTCCAGGGCAGATCCAAAGAGCTAACAAATTTGGCACAAGCTTAACATATTATATAGGGATTAGACAATTATGGTACAGAAGGTGTGGCAAACTATTAATCAATCATTATGGTTTACCATACTTTAGCATGGTAATTGCATTAACCAATCAACTAAATCCTTTCCAGTGATTTACAACACATGTAGTCACATGATTTTCCCTTTTCTGGCCTCTTTACAACCTTTGCTCCCTCTGTGGTTTTCTTTACTCTCTTCGCTCAATCATTTTATTTCAATGAAGTAAAACCACAGAAATAGAAAATTAATTCTCAGAGACCGCCTCTCAGAATATAAAATACACATCATACAGCAATCACACAATACATGCACACAAAACATATATTTTCACTTTTGGAAAAGAAAGTTATTTCTAAAAATTCAGATTTACATAATGTCTAATATTTACAATCCTAGTTTCAAACACAATACACTTCACAAATAATTTCCCTACAACTACATAGTTAAAATGCAGTTACTTATGGATTAAATATGAGTTTTGTCCCATTCTTAAAAAGTGGTAAAGACTTAGATTATTTCTAATCACACAATTCCCAACTCCAAGCACATAAAGGCCATATTTGTCACTCTTGATAAATTAGAATTGCTTCTTACCAAGCTCGGGTCTAGTTTCATTCTGAATTACAAACCTCCCCCTTGTATCTATGGACTAAAGGAATATAAGGCCTCCTCACTAATAGCATTCCACACAGCAAATGGAAGATGATCAAAACAGAGTTACTTTCTCAGTTTTCTATAAACATAAGAATTCACCCTTGTACAAAGGTCACACAACCATCACCTATGCCTTATCTCTTATCTCAACATAAATACATTTAAACAGGACAAACCAGATCCAAGACCCAATATAAACAACCATGTTCTCCTGTGTGTGTGTGTGTGTGTGTGTGTGTGTGTGTGTGTGTGTTCTTTGTACTTTATTACATTGTGGGGACATGTATTTCTGAAAACCCCAACTCCAAGCCCTTGTCTTGCAACTTAACATAAGTTCCTCACACGAAAGTTATTATCTGAGTAATTCTATTATATATTTCCTCACCTGAAGCGTCACCCATTCCTTCTCTCCAGAGTTGCTGCCTGTCCCACTGAGTTACTCCAGCATTACGAGTAAACGAGGGTGTGTAAATTTGCAGATTGTCAAATTTAAGGCTCCTCTTATTTCCCAGGTATGTAAATGAATTTCAAGTAATGAAAATTAAAAAATTGAGAACTGTTCTGTCTGATGTAGTATGCCATTGTCGTGCAGGGCTTCATGCTTTTTAGCTCAAACTACATATGATGGCTTGAACTACCTAATAATGTTTAAATCTACAATGTCCCACTCCATCCCTCACCAATTGCTGCTAGCCGCAGAACATCGGGAAATGAACAATTAAAGCACTGCAGATGCAGGACATCTGAAATATAAGCACAAGATGATGAAAGTACTCAGTGGGTCAGATCACTGGTGTCGAGGGAGAAAAGGTGTGAACATTTCCAGCTCATGATCCTTTTCAGTTCTGTGTATTTTCAGCATGTTGAGTGTTAGTCCTGCCTTCTGTTTATTCTTGGTTAATACTATTTTATTTCTCACTTTCCTGCTTGTATGTTTTTCTTTTATATATATTTTTTTCCATGGAGCGAAATGGTAGAAAATTCTGATTTGAACTCCCACACTGAGGTTGTATATATAAAATAGGTTTTCCCTCTATCCTCCTCTATTAATTCTGGTGCAGAACACCTGATGCACCTTCACACTTTTTCTTCGTCCCTAGATTAAGGCCTGATACATGGCCAACTGTCTGCCTGATTATTCTTTTGTTAATATGCTTTTCTTCATTCACCATGCATATTGTATTCTTGTTTCTCTTTGATCAAAATCCTCATGGTGCATTTAATGTTTCTTAGGAAACATCCTCTTGAATGTTTAATTCATTTGGTACCGCAATGAAAGCAGCTATTTATTAAGTACGTTACATCATGCCCTGCACTTCAAAGGTATTATCAAGAAACTCCATTGCTAAGACAAAAGGATACAAATTAAAAGTTGTTCATCATTTTTATTTAGTTTGAGACTCAAGACCATCGCTTTTTGATTCGCTAAACTGAAATATCCAAATCTGGATCACAATGAAATCACTGTAAATATTTAGCAGGGTTTTATGACGTTCAAACTATAAAGGTAGTGAAGATAGACACAAAAAATCAGGAGTTTCTCAGCGGGTCAGACAGCATGTCTGGAGAAAAGGCATAGGTTGCGTTTTGGGTCGAGACCTTTCTTCAGACTAATCATAATCATCATAATCATAATCATACTTTATTAACCAAGTATGTTTTGCAAGATATAAGCAATTTGATTTGCCATACAGTCATACCAATAAAAAGCAACAAGAAACACAAAATATATTTCAACATGAACATCCCTCACAGTGACTCTTCCACATCCCTCACTGTGATGGAAGGTGAAAAAAAAGTTAAATCTCTTCACCTTCTTTGTCCTCCCGTGGGCAGGGGCCTTGAACCTTCCGTTGACGGGATGATTTTGGCTCCCGTAGCTGGCGGTTGGGCCCTCTGCATCAGGGTGATCGAGCTTCCGCATCGGGGAGGATTCCAGCTCCCCCGGGCTGGGTGATCAGAGCCCGCGTCAGCGCTGGTTGAACCTCTTGCGACTTTGGCACTTCCCCACATCAGTCTCTACCCGAGACTGCGAGCTCCTTGATGTCCGCAGGGCACGGTTTGAGCGTCAATCCCAGGCAAGGGATCGCAGGCTCCAATCGTAAGTCCACGGCCCTGCGGTGGGGAAAGGGAAACGAGAGATATAGACAGTGATGTCGAGTGATAAAGAACATATGAATAAAACATAAGCAAAAAAGTAATGATCTTTCATTCTAATATATCTTTCATTCTAGCCTAGACGAGCACCTGGATCATCATGGACTAGTTATGCTGAGGAGTCTGCATCTGTGCTGTATAATTCTATGGGTCTGTAACAGTCAGGCATTGGTTGATAATCGACATTTATCCTTTTCACCACAGTAGTACCAAGCAATGGTCATGTCCAACAAGAGAGAGTTTAACCATCACTCCCTGACATTAAATGACATTACTGTCCTCAATTACTGACTAATGACTTTGTGTGGGTTGCCACTGACCAGAAACTCAACTGAACTAGGCAAATAAGGGTTGTGGTGACCAGAGCGTGAGTGAGACTGGTATCAAGTAGCAGTAGACTCACTGCCTGACAAAGCCATTTCACCATCTACTAGTCAGGAGTGCGATGGAATACCCCCGTTATGTCTGAGAGATGCAGCACCAACAACCTTCCAGGACTTAGACACAACCTCAGACAAGACAGCAGACCAGATTGGCATACTGTCCACCACACCACTCATTCATTCTCTCCACAACCGGCACTGTGTGTTCCATCTCTGAAATGCACTGCAATTATTCACCCTAGCATTTAAACAGCAACTCAGAAGCACATAACCTCAACCACCAAAAAATACAAGGCAGTAGGTACTTGGTACTATTTAAAAGAACTGGGCATCCTTAGACCACAGCTCCAGATGAAAAACGATGCAACAGAAAAAATGTGAATGAAATCATTATTAATGATGCAGTCATGATAAATTATATACTAACAAAGATTACAAACTCATTACTCTCCTTGAAAAGTCAACACAGTTGGAAAATCTCTCATCATAAGCAGGCCTTTGAAGTGCAGTTGTCTACTCAGTGGCCTGAAGCTCCCCCAGAAGGTTTTAGACTGAGTCATGAAATAAACACAGATGAAGATACCACCAGCATAATCAAACATGAGTCTCACCCCAGACACTCCCTCTTCTTCCCACTCCCATCAGGTAAGAGGAACAGAAGAGTGCAAACGTACTCCTCCAAATTCAGCGACAGTTTCTTCCCAGCTGTTATCAGGCAACTGAACGATCCTATCACCAATAAGAGAGCGATCCTGACCTCCCATGTACCTCACTGGAGACTCTCAGACCATTTTTAATCGGACTTTTCTGGACTTTACCTTGCGCTAAATGTTATTCCCTTTATCCTGTATCTGCACACTGTGGGTGGCTTGTTGGTAATCATGTATAGTCTTTCCGCTGACGATAACACACAACAAAAAAGGCTTTTCACTGTACCTCGATACACGCAACTTTAAACTAAACTAAATGGAAGGTTATTGACTACTGCCATCTTGCCGATGGCAAGACTCATGCATTCAGATGCTTGAATCTGAAGTCAGGCAGACCCCTCAAGTGCATGGTCAACACTTGCCCTCTTTGCCTTGGCCCAAGGAGGGCTAGGTTTCTATAAATACTGATACGAATATGGTTGACGTTCTTTGGTACCCAGAAAGAAATCTGCAGTTTCATTTGGCACGACCACTGACAGTAAGAAAGCAACCAGCAAAAGAAATTCCAAAAAATAATCAATTTTATCCTTGATTATGTCACTTCAGATAGCTCACAGGAAAGTATTAGTATATGCTTTCAGTGGAGTTTCTGGTACACTTGAAATGAACGGGAAAGGATTTATAAATGATTGTAGCTTCCAGTGCTGAAGTGATGCATACAAAGTTTATTTGTCCATATAAAAGACATAGATAAAGCAATTTCACCAGCATCAGAAAAACAACGGAGCAGAATGAATCCTGTGACTGGGTGGAAAGTACCGAGGATGGGCATGGATTATAATATATTTCATTTCTTCATGCAGAAAATACAACATCATTAAAACAATGTCAGACGGCAGTAAATGTTGCTCAAGGTAAAAAATGCAAGATTGCAATGGGATTGATTTCCTTGTCTGTAGAATTGGCATTAATAACCACAAAGAGACGCCAAGAATTTAGTTTCAGAAAGTTAAAATTCCTTCCGATGTCTTTGTTCAATAACCTCTTCTAGTTCTCAGAAATGTAAATATACCTGGAAATCTCATTCAAGTTCCCCTAATTTTAACCTTGATTTTAAATATATAGTCCAGAAATTGCTTTGTGTCATGAATGTCATTTTAAATAGCAATGTGTGGGGTGTGATTGATGGGTTCAGGTGCCTAACGCATGTTTTGGGTTTGGACATCAGCTACAACAATCTACTGCACACAAGACCTAATATGTCTTGTAGAAAAGTATTAACCTTGTAAAATGAAACACATTCAAGGGCCTTTACTCTATCAGGTCCTGTGGGGGAGCGTTCACCCAGTTGCTAGGGGTCAGATGGATTGTAAGCAGGCTGAGGGAGTAACTCAGCGGGACAGGCAGCGTCTCTGGAGAGAAGGAATGGGTAAAGTTTCGAGTCGAGACCTTTCTTCGAGGCCTTCAGTCTGAAGAAGGGTCTTGACCGGAAACTTTACCCATTCCTTCTCTCCAGAGATGCTGCCTGTCCCGCTCAATTACTCCAGCATATTGTGTCTATCTTCGGTGTGAAGTTCCTGCAGTTCCTTCCTACGCATTCAGGCAGAGGGAGGCTGGCAGAAAATGGAGGTCATGGATTCATAGTGTCATAAAGTCATACAGCCTGGAAACAAGCCCTTCGGCTCAACTCGGCCACGCTGACCCATGGAGTCATAGATGGGATGTCTTTGTAATGTACTATATGTAATATATGTAATGTAATATACAATGTAAATGCCAGTGCCCCTTGAGGCCAAAAGCAGAAGCTGGCAAATGTATCTGTGCCTCGTGACTGAGGTCAAGTGACCTTCTGGAAGTTTTAGTCATTGCAGATTAAACCTTACTTACAAGATGTCGGACGTGTTGTCTTTGTGCTAG
Source organism: Raja brachyura (assembly GCA_963514005.1). The sequence goes on from OY740788.1 coordinate 49,139,315, forward strand.
TCACAACAGGGCCTTACGTGGTCTCAAACATTACATGGTGTCAAAGTAAAACAAAAAGAATAATAACATAGAGGGACTCAAGCCTCAAGCCTTCATGCAAAGAAAAGAAAAAGGAAAAGAAGGGTCAACTTGCCTGGAACATTTTCCAGGGCTGTGCAGCCGCCGTCAATGTCGGGTGAGGGCCTGGTACCGTGTAGGCCACGGACAGGTCCGGAGAAACCACCGACGAGAACTGAGTCAGCCCGGCCGGAAGAAGAGTCAGCCCGGTCATGAGAAAAGGCCGGCCGCGTGAGTGAATCGGACCGGCGGAGTGAAAGGTCCGGCTGCGTGGGTGAAGCGGACCGGCTGAGGGAGAGGGGCGGACCAGCCGAGGGAGAGGCTGACGAGCCGAGCGGCGGGCCCAGCAGCGGATACAAGCCAGAGAGTCAGTGACGAGGGTACACAAAAAGCTGGAGAAGGTCAGCGGGTGCAGCAGCATCTAAGGAGCGAAGGAGATAGGCAATGTTTCGGGTCGAAACCCTTCTTCAGACTGACGAGCCGACCTTCAGAGTCAGTGACGAGCCTAGCATCAGCCAAGTGAGCCGGAGAGCCAGCGACGAGCCGAGCAGCGGGAGCAGCAGCAGAGATGAGCCGTAGAGCCAGCGAAGAGCTGAGCAGCGGGACCAGCGAAGAGCCCAGGAACTGCCAGGTGGGGTATGGAGCCAGCAACAGACGGTGCACCGGGAGACGAAGAGAAGGTAGCCGTCCCAGACGGAGTGATGGCCGCCGCCATGTTCGAGAGCGCGCAGCACAACCTTAGCGACCTTAGCAACACGACAAGTTTAGCGAGGCCAAACTTAGTTTGGTGTTGTTTTTTTGTAATTCAACAGTTTCAATAAATCCTTTTTTATATACAAAAGAAATTGAAATAATGAAAGTGGGTTGTATTGACTTTGTAAGTTTTTTTTTGCTTGAAGGGAGAGTAAGTCCAGGATAGAGACCTGTAGCCCAGAAAAGCCCCCGGTATAGCCGTGGATGGACCACCTGTAACCAGACGCCCAGCAGGGAGAAACCTGGACGGAGGAGACAGTCTCCCAGAAGCCAGAAGTAGTCTCCCAGAAGACACGATGCACCAACATGCAGCGAGAGGCAGGAGCCAGTCTCCCAGTTGCAGCAAAAAGCGACAAGACAGGCCCTTTCTAGAGTTTGAGGTTAAAACGTAATATATAATGTAAATGCCAGTGCCCTTGAGGCCAAAAGCAGAAGCTGGCAAATGTACCTGTGCCTCGTGACTGAGGTCAAGTGACCTTCTGGAAGTTTCAGTCATTGCAGATTAAACCTTACTTACAAGACGTCGGACCACTAGTCACAACAGGGCCTTACGTGGTCTCAAACTTTACAATAGAGTCATAGAGTCACACAGCATGGAAACAGACCCTTCAGCCCAATTTGCCTACACCGTGGCCCATCTACAATAGTCCCATCTGCCTGCATTTGGCTCATATCCCTCCAAACCTATCCCATCCATGTAGCCATCTAAATGTTTCTTAAATATTGTGATAGTACCTGCCTCAATATCTCCACCGGCAGCTCATTCCACATACCTACCACCCTTTGTGTAAAAAAGTTTCCCCTCAAAATCATGAGAGGAATAAATCAGGTAAACGCACAGTCTTTTGCACAGTGCAGGGGAATCAAGAAACAGAGGACATAAGTTTAAGGTGCGGGGGGAGGGGGGAGGGGGGAAGATTTAATAGGGACCTGAGAGCTAACTTTTTTTACATAAAGGGAGGTGGGTGTAGGAGCTGACAGAGAAGTTAGTTGAGGCAGGTGCTATTGTAATGATTAAGAAGCATTTAGACAAGTATATGGATAGGATAGGTTAAGAGGGATATGGGTCAAACACATGCAGGTGGGACTAGTGTAGATGGGGCAGGTTGGTCATCATGGTAAGTTGGGCCTAACGGGTTGTTTCCACATTGTATGATTCTATGTCTCAGGTTCCTATTAAATATTTCCCCCCTCACTTTAAGGAGGATGCGGGTGGTTGGTGGAAATGTAGACCCCATAGCAGAAGCGTCCACGTCGCAGGGCTGGAAACTGGAAATATCCTGAGCTAATTCTGCTACCACCGTCATTTATTGCAACGTGATGGCTCCCACTGATTGTCGCCGGAAGCTTGTGTCCTTTTCAGGACGGACGATGACAGCAATGTCAACATTGAAACATGAAAGATGGACACAAAAGAAGGAGAAAATGTAAAGACTAGATAATGGAAACTAGATCTACTTTAACAAGGGTACACAAAAGGCTGGATAAACTCAGCGGGTGCAGCAGCATCTAAGAAGCGAAGGAGATAGGCAATGTTTCGGGCCAAAACCCTTCTTCAGACTGATGGGAGGTGGGGTGGGGGGAGGGTGAGGAGAAGAAAGGAAAAAGTTGGAGGAGGAGCCAGAGGCCTGAGGGAGAGGTGGGAAGGGGAGGAGACAACAAGGGTTAATAGAATTGAGAAAATTCAATGTTCAAGCCCAGAGGATGCAGACTCCCCAAGCGGAATATGAGGTGCTTTTCCTCCAATTTGCGGTGTTAAAAATGTTTTAACACCGCAACTACTTTAACAAAATGTTTTCAGTGCATGGGTGCGGCAGGCAAGGTCACCCCTGATTTCCCTTTCAGGTGGCAACGGGTCATTTACAACTGAGTGGCTTACACAACCATTTCAGAAGCATTGAAGGGTCAACTAAAGGAAGTGAGCCTGGAGTCACATTGAGGATTTGAAGAGGGTGTAGAAGAGGTTTACAAGAATGCTGCAAAGATTAGGGGGTATTAGCTGTTGGTGGAAAATGAATTTGAGACTTGGATTGTTTTCTCCGGAGCACCAGAGAAGTCGACGGGAGATCTGATAGATGCATATATACCATTTTGAGAGGCATAGGTAGAGAAGACAGTCAGAACCTTATTTTCAGGGTGGAAATGTCAAATGTCTGATGTCATAGCTTTAAGGCCAGAGAGGGAATGTTCAAAGGAGATGATGAAGGCAAGCTTTTCGCACTGAGCGTGATGGGTGCCCGAAACATATTTGCCGTTGGTGTTAGTGGAAGATAATTGTGTTTCAGATGCTTTTAGATCTGAAACACCTAATTTAGAGGCACAAAATATGGAAGGAATGGAGCGATGTGGATCATACGCAGGCAGAGTTGATCAGTTTAACTTGGCATTGTGTTCAGTGCAGACATCATGGGCATAAGGGCCTGTTTTTGAACTGCACTGTTCTACGTTCTATGGATGCAGCCCAGTCTCTCCTCCCCCATTAACTCCACCTACACTTCACACTACCTCAAGAAAGCAGCCGAAAGAATAAGGTCTGAACAATGGTACTGAGCCAAAACCTATTGCTTTTCTCCAGAGATGCTATCTGACCTGCTGAGTTACTCCAGCATTTTGTGTCCATAATGAAAGTCCACATGCCTGGCCATTTTCTGTTTTCAGGCTGAAGGTAAAAGACTTGAAACCATGTACTAGCAGATTCAGAAACAACTTCTTTCCCACTGTTAACTGAAGTTAAGGGGTAGTTGTGATCCCCCAATCTAGCTTGTTGTCATAGCTCTGCATTCTGATTATTTCACTTTGCACTGCCTGTTGTACTTATGTATGAAAGATAGACACAAAGTGCAGGAGTAACTGAACGGGTCAGCCAGCATTTCTGCAGAAAAAGAATGGTTGACATTTCAAGTTGGGACCCTTCAGATTCATAAAAACAGTCTGAACAAGGGACCCGACCAGAAACATCACCCATCCTTTTTCCTTTCTCGCCAGAGATGCAGCCTGACCTGCTGAGTGACTCCAGCATTTTGTGTCCATCTTTGGTATATACCAGCATCTGCAGTTCCTTTCTACGCATATTAATGTAAGGTTTGAATGCTTGGTATGTACACATGCATGGTATGATTTAATTAAATGGCATGCAGAACAAAGTTTATCATTGTATCTCAGTGTGCATGATAGTAATAAATCAATACCAATGAACTAATACCATATCCTCATAAAACAGACTACCCTGCTAAGGGAAAACAGTGGAACCATTTGTATCTCAAACATTTTGGAAGAGTTTCTTCTTCATAAAACCCAATGTGTCAGAAGCCAACCAGTAATTTTGAAGCCGAAACAGGAGCCAGCAATGATACCAATAATCCTGTGTAACATTTGTGCTTCTTCACACTCATCAGACACCCATAAGTGTCAACAATTACATCTGGTGAATCAGCGTACTGGTTGCTGCAGATGCATCTGTTGCCATGATGAGTCAGGAAGCTTTCAACAATCTTCACTGTCGCTCGACTCTAACTTAGTGAGGAACTGCCTAGATATTCTTTCAATCGTCAAATATCCTTGACAGTTCTGGGAACATTTTCATTTCAAATGACATTTACAGCCAAAAGTGTTAACACCACATTCTATGTAATCCTAGAAGATCGTGACATTCTGCTGAATTTTCACACAGCAGCAGCCCTTTGTCTTATAAAGATCACCAATTCAGTGTTCACTTTCAATGACAGCCATACTTGATTTGCAAATGATCTTACTGGCATTAAAATGCTAAACCGTATCAACGCTGACCCTACTGTACAGCTATTCCCACTGCCATGTTGTGGGATTCCTTCACATGTTCACAAATAGAGATGGAACTTGAATGTCTTCTCAGTCTTGTTCCCGTGCCCTACCAAGTCTCATTATTGTGCCCCAATCAATTAGAAAAAAATCCAGCTACATCAAAGCAAGAGGTAGTTTTATCCCTGAGCATAACAGAAAATCTATCTGAGAATTGGACAGGTCATGGAAGATGCAAAGTTTAGTGATGACACCTGTAGATTGCAAGATTTTAATAAAGAAGTAGAAACAAGGAATTGCAAAAAGCGACACAAAGTGCTGGTGCAGCTGAGCAGGTCACTCAACAGCGTCCTTGGAGAAGATGGGCAGATGATGGTTTGGGTTAGGATCCTCCTTCAGTCTGAAGATGGGTCACGGCCCAAAACATATTCTCCAGGGATGCTGCCTGACTCGCTCAGTTACTAAGCTTTTTGCGTCTGAGATTTTTTTTTAAGTCTGAGTTTAGAAACATAGAAACATAGAAAATAGGTGCAGGAGTAGGCCATTCGGCCCTTCGAGCCTGGACCGCCATTCGATATGATCATGGCTGATCATCCAACTCAGTATCCTGTACCTGACCTTCTCTCCATACCCTCTGATCCCTTTAGCCACAAGGGCCACATCTAACTCCCTCTCATATATAGCCAATGAACTGGTCTGAACTACCTTCTGTGGCAGAGAATTTCACAGATTCACCACTGTGTGAAAAATGATTTTCTCATCTCGGTCCTAAAAGACTTCCCCCTTATCCTTAAACTGTGACCCCTTGTTCTGGAGTTTCCCAACATCGGGAACAATCTTCCTGTATCTAGCCTGTCCAACCCCTTAAGAATTTTGTAAGTCTCTATAAGATCCCCCCTCAATCTCCTAAATTCCAGTGAATACAAGCCAAATCTACCCAGTCTTTCTTCATATGGAAGTCCTGCCATCCCAGGAATCAGTCTGGTGAACCTTCCCTGTACTCCCTCTATAGCAAGAATGCCTTTCCTCAGATTAGGAGACCAAAACTGTACGCAATACTCCAGGTATGGTCTCACCAAGACTCTGTACAATTGCAGTAGAACCTCCCTGCTCTTGTACACAAATCCTTTTGCTATTGTGGCGCATCTAAGACGGTGTGCCCACATTGATTCAATTTATGTGATGGTGTATTGGCAGTTTATAAGGTGCAGCAGTGAGGGGGAACCTCTGTGTTACTCCAGTTGCTGCGGGGACTGGAAACAGCAAGGCACTCCCCCCCCATCTCAGCAGAAGCAACCTGGGGATGAATTAAGATGCACTGTGTCCTCATTTGCCTTCTCACACCTGCCTTTATACAGGTTATCTATCTGCTTTACGGTGCCCAACCTTGGGACCCGTAACAGATCGTGGGGGCTCGTCCGGAATCGGCGCCACTTCGTGGTTGGAGTGGAGCTGATCAACTAATGACACCTGAGACCGAGACCGAGACAGGGCTGATTCAAGCTGAGTGCCGAGAGTGGTGAGTCGGAGCAGAGACTGTGCCATTGCTGAACTGTGATCCATCGTGAAGGACGGTGAAACGCTGCTGCCATGTCAGAGAGTGGGAGGAAGAGCCTAGTGTGGGACATTCGGAAGTCACTGCTCACCTTGTCAGCTGCAGAGCTTTTTCACATCGCCAAAGAGATGGGTTCAACGTCAGATTGGGACCTGTCTGAACTCCATGAAGGAGACCATGAAGGCTGCTTCGACAAAATCAGTTCATTCATGTACAGTAAGCATTTGTTAGAGTCAGAAGACAGTGGAATGTCTGAATTGTTGGGTTTGAAAGATGCTATTGATGATATTGTAAAGACCCGAAAAGTATTGTGTTTGCCAGAGCTAGAAACACAACCCATAGGTGCTCATGGAGATACTACTAACCAAATGTTCCAAGTCAGTTCTACTTTGCCAAACAGTGATGCTTTCACCACTGACCCAGTACTACCTACTGCTGTATCTGACTCCACAAACGTAGAGTTACTCGAAATGCTCACTAGCTATGAGGAGCTTGGTAAAAGGCTGAAACAAAGCATTATGGTACCGACAACTCAGTCACCAGAAGACTGTCCGCCAGTAGCAGCACAGGCTAATAAGTCTCGAAGTGACTCATCATACCACAACCCGACAGTTGTTCAACCCAATCGAGAGGGGATGATTTCCATAAGAGATCTCGCCTATCTCCAGAGAAGGGAGTTTAAGGTACAAGGGGGCCAGGTTGGTGATCATTCGTCAGACATCAGTTATAGCAATGTCTGTAAGCAAATAGAAGAAGGGATCAAAGAAGGCTTCCATGATGCAGAGATAGTTCGTGGTGTGCTCCGGATAATGAAACCTGGAATTTTTAAAGAGATGCTAATGAACAAGGATGACTTGACTGTGATGGAACTCAAGGGATTTCTCCAGGCTCACCTAAGAGAAAAAAGCAGTGCAGAGTTATTTCAAGAGTTAATATGTGCCAAGCAGGAGGAGAACGAGACACCACAACAATTCCTCTATCGTGTCATAGGTTTGAAGCAACGTGTCCTATTCACATCAAAACTGTCAGACGCAGGTATAAAATACAGTGCAGCCACTGTTCAAGATGGCTTCCTACATACAGTTTACCAGGGATTAGGCTACAAACACAGTGACCTACGCAGAGAAATAAAACCTCTCTTGTCCAGTGGTGAAGTAAGTGATGAGACAATATTGCGCCAGGTAATGAAAATCACCAGTGAAGAAAGTGAGAGACAAAAGAGGATAGGTCCTTTTCGTCGGCAGGCTGCAGTTCATGCACATGGTGCACAGTTTGAGCCGAATACAGCAAAAGAGCAGGGTAGCAAGCAAGAGAGTGTGGCGCCAAAAGTAAAGACAGACCCAATTAAAGAGCTTACAGCCAAGGTAGATGAGCTCACAAGTATGATTGAGGCCATGAAACGACAAATTAAGCCACAACCAACAGATGTGAGGAACCAATATTCTCAAAATAAAATGAGACCCAGGAGAGATAAATCATACGGTTGTCCAAAATGTGTTGAACAAAACCGCCCAGACTGTAACCATTGTTTCTCGTGTGGGGAGGAAGGCCACAGAGCTGTTGGCTGCTTAAAGAAACAGAAGAGTCAGGGAAACTTGCACCGGTCGCTGCAGGGGGGCGCCCAGTGATCGGATCTGAGAAACGTCCCCAAACTCAAACTGATTGTGATGACAACAATACAGATCTTCCTTTGTCCACCACTTCAGAAGTAGCGAGCACACAGTACAATGACAAACAAAGCAAATCATCTTCTCAGTTCTCTTTTGAACCACGATGTACCAAACGTAAAGCTGTCGCCAACACGATAGGAAAGAAGGCTCTGATACAATGTAATCTAAGTGGTTTGGCGGTAACTGCATTGCTTGACTCGGGCGCACAAGTTAGTATTATCAGCCGTGCCTGGAAAGATCTACACCTGCCTGATCTAAACATTCGACCAATGTCTGAGATCATTGAGGAACTGGATGAGCTAAAGGTTTATGCAGTCAATGGAGAGCTCATTCCTTTTGATGGATGGGTTCCTATAATGACCAACCTACCTGGGAATGAGGACCCAAGTCTTGCCATCAGTGTCCCATTCTTAGTTAGCAGCTTGACCATGGAAAGACCGTTGATTGGTTTTAATGTTCTTGAGCAGCTTGTTGAGGGACAGCCAGAAAGGTTAGTACCTACTCTGATACAGTTGTTTCAGAATGCCATTGGTGTTTCAAGTGAGAAAGCCGAAGCAGTGGTGAGTTTTATTCAGACAGTGGAGCCAAGTATGCCACAAGGATGCCTAAGAACTGGTGCAAAGGACGTGGTCGTTCCAGCTGGACAAGTCAGCTGGGTGAGATGCCGGGTTCCCCCAACCATGAACTCCTATGGCCGTCTGGTATTGTTCGAATCAGACGAAGGCAGTCAGCCTTTGGATCAGCTAGATCTAGGAGCAGGTTTGGTTGAAATGCAGAATCCTTTAAAACCGTATGTCACCATTGCTGTTGGCAACAACACCAGCCATGACATTATCTTGCCACGTAAGACAGCCCTGGGCACCTTACAGCATATTGAAAGGGTTGTGGAAGCTGACCCTCCAAGAAAAGTGGCATCCATGACAACAGTCAACGAGGTCACCTCTCAACTTCATCAACCAACTCCATCACTGTGGCATCCGCTCGTGAACCTTGATCACCTGGAGGAAAATCAGCAAGAGGTTGTCAGGAAAATGTTATTTGAGGAGTCAAAAGCCTTTGCCAGAGATGAAAATGATATTGGATGCAACCCAAGCCTGCAAATGGTGATAAATCTGAAAGATGACATTCCTGTGCAGAGAGCGTACACATCCATCCCAAAACCGCTGTTGAGAGAAGTAAAGGAATATGTTCAAGACCTCCTTGTCAAGGGATGGATTGTGAAATCTAGGTCCTCCTATGCCGCTCCAGTTGTGTGTGTGCGGAAGAAAGACGGTACGCTGCGCCTCTGCATAGATTATCGTCTATTGAATCAGAAAACGGTGCCGGATAGACACCCACTGCCTCGAATACGAGACTTGCTGGACACCTTGGGTGGTTACTCGTGGTTTAGCATCCTTGACCAGGGTAAGGCCTACCACCAGGGTTTCGTGGCTGAAAGTTCACGTCATCTCACTGCTTTCATCACACCCTGGGGGTTTTATGAGTGGGTAAGGATCCCGTTTGGCCTATCAAACGCGCCAGCAGCATTCCAGAGTAGTATGGAGGAGATGTTGAGTTCGCTGAGGGATGAGTGCTGTATACCCTACCTCGATGACATCCTCTGCTACTCGCGGTCATTTGAAGATCATGTGGAAGTGGTCCGCAAGGTTCTCCAAGCTTTGCAACATCAAGGGGTAAAGCTCCGATCTGAAAAGTGTGAGTTGTTCAAGCAAGAGGTTCGCTATGTTGGCCGCCTTGTCTCTGCTAACGGTATTCGAGTTGATCCCAAGGACCTGAATGCTGTGCTGGCTTTGAAAGACAAAACACCACAGACGGTAGGTGATTTGAGAAGGGTTCTCGGTTTTCTCAGTTACTACAGGACATACGTTCAAAACTTCTCAAAGATAGCAACGCCATTGTATGAGATGCTCCAAGGGAAATCCTCAATTCAAGTCCAGTCGCGACAAGGTAAAGCCAAGGGACCCCAACTGTCATCCAGGGCACCCATACAGTGGACTGCTGAACATCAAAGTGTACTCGAGAGACTGATTGACATGTTGACACATCCACCGGTTTTGGCATACCCAAACTTCGACAGGCCTTTCGTCTTGCATACCGATGCATCAGAGCAAGGTCTAGGAGCTGTTCTCTACCAGCAACAGGAGGGAAAGCTACGAGTCATTGGGTATGGGTCACGGACTTTGACAGCTGCAGAGAGGAACTACCATATGCATAGTGGCAAGTTGGAGTTCCTTGCACTTAAGTGGGCAGTGTGCGAGAAATTTAGGGACTACCTCTATTATGCTCCACACTTTACCATCTTCACTGACAACAACCCACTTACTTACATCATGAGCACTGCCAAACTCAATGCGGTTGGTCACCGGTGGGTGGGAGAACTGTCAGACTTCCATTTTGACATCAGGTACAGACCAGGAAGAGTCAACACGGACGCAGATACTCTGTCCCGAGTCCCTCTTGATATTGACCAGTACATGTCAACATGCACAGAGGAGTTGTCGCAGGATGTAGTGAATGCAGCTTGGGAAGGAAGTCAAGCAGCCCAGAGGAAAGATGTGGCATGGATAGCCGCTCTCGCTGTCTCCTCTCAAGATGTTGTCCTACAGCCCCGCGCCCCTCTACACAGCATTAGTCATGACGACTTGGTCCAAGCTCAAAGAGAGGATCCCGAGATAGGAAAGATCTTAAAGCTCAAAGAGATGAACAGTAAATTGACAGACGACATCAGAAGGACTGTGAGAGGAAGCGCATGCAAGCTTCTGCATGAGTGGAGCAGGTTGCACATCGAGGATGGGTTGCTGTACCGAAGAACAACAAGTAGGAAACAATTAGTACTACCTCTGAAATACCACCCTGTGGTATTAAAGCACCTCCACGACAACATGGGACATGTGGGCATGGAGAGAGTTCTTCACCTCGCCAGGGAGAGGTTTTACTGGCCCTACATGAAAAGGTGTGTCGAGGACTATGTAACAAAGAAGTGCAGTTGCATCAAACAGAAGAAGCCTACAGTGCATGTGCGTGCACCAATGAGCGGTCTGAAGTCTAACTCACCCCTAGAAATGGTTTGTATCGACTTCTTACACCTGGAAAAGAGCAAAGGCGGTTATGAGTACATCCTAGTAGTAATTGACCATTTTACAAGGTTTGCTCAGGCCTACCCTACAAAAAACAAGTCTGGCCGGACGGCAGCAGAACGGATTTACAATGACTTTGTACCACGTTTCGGATTCCCAAACAAGCTCCATCATGACCAAGGACGTGAATTCGAGAATGAACTGTTTCGAACCCTTGGCCAGCTCTCTGGAGTAGGACATTCCCGAACATCTCCATATCACCCGCAAAGTAATCCAGCAGAGCGATTCAATCGAACCTTGCTGCAGATGCTGCGAACTCTGACAGACATAGAAAAGGAGATATGGAAAGAACATCTCCCACAGGTTGTACATGCGTATAACTGCACACGCCATGAGTCCACTGGCTATTCCCCTCACTATCTTCTCTATGGTCGACACCCTCGCCTTCCTGTGGATCTCTTGTTTGGGTTGGCTGAAGAAATAGATCCAGTGACGCACAAAGGTTATGCTGAGAAGTGGCAAAAAAGGATGGCGGAAGCATACCGCATTGCTAACAACAACAGTCTGGCTTCAAGTGCAAAAGGAAAGTCCTACTATGATCAGAAGGTGAGAGGAGTGGTCCTGAAGCCTGGGGATAGAGTGTTGGTTAGAAATCTGGGAGAGCGAGGTGGGCCTGGGAAACTACGTTCCTACTGGGAAAAGAGGATATATGTAGTGAAAGAGCAAGTCTCAGACAACCCAGTGTATGTTATTCATCCAGAAAACGATGGCAAAGGGAGACTGAGGACGCTGCATAGAAACCTGCTTTTACTGGTCAATGATTTACCAGTGGAATTCCCATCGCAGCAGACCAAACCAACTTCAAAGCCACAGACGAAAAGGAAACCTCAGCTGAGAAGGAGTGACATAAGAGACAGAACCGAGAATGCAGAGACATCTGACTCGGATGATGAGTCAGGAGGAGGTTATTGGTTGAGGATACCCCTAAGTCGGGCTGAGCCAAGGACAGCAGCTACGCCTGAGAGAATGCCGGCTCAGACTCCTAGTAAACCTGCCAGAATCCAACATGAGCAAGCACAAAGAACACCCACTCGAGTGACCCGACAAAGGGATAAAGATTCATTCATATCAGTCGGAAAACATGAAAGAAGTCAAGAACGGATGGTGGTCCAAATATCACCTGAAATGGACTTGAGGCCACCAGAAGCTGAAATACAGCCACAGGATCAATGGAAAAGACACTCAACAGATGAAGGCGAACCACAACAGGAGGATGATCAGGACATTCCCCATGACACTGAACAAGATGAGAAGATTGTTGCAGATCTCGAGCATCACTCTCTCTCACCTTCTGAACCTGGATCCCCTGTTACACTGAGACGGTCCACAGGGGAAAGACGGCCAGTCCAAAGGCTCACCTACTCATCTCTTGGTCATCCGACCTATCAACCATTTCCTGCTGTGAACACTATTGGCACGTACCTCATGCCCTATACTCACCCACTGTACAGGCCATCATTCCAGTGTGCACCCATGGTCCAATATTCATACTTGCCATGTACGGTACAGGGTTATTGAGAATGAACAGTGGTGATGTAATCAAACTAGAGTCATATATTTTTTTATAGTTGAAGATTTTGAATATTGTAAATATTTTTGAGTCTGTGAAAGATTGTTGATTATTTTCAACGGACACTTGCGATTTGAAATAAGTGTCAGGAGCCACTTTTGTTGTTGGGGAGCGTGTGGCGCATCTAAGACGGTGTGCCCACATTGATTCAATTTATGTGATGGTGTATTGGCAGTTTATAAGGTGCAGCAGTGAGGGGGAACCTCTGTGTTACTCCAGTTGCTGCGGGGACTGGAAACAGCAAGGCACTCCCCCCCCCATCTCAGCAGAAGCAACCTGGGGATGAATTAAGATGCACTGTGTCCTCATTTGCCTTCTCACACCTGCTTTTATACAGGTTATCTATCTGCTTTACGGTGCCCAACCTTGGGACCCGTAACACTATGAATGCCAACATACCATTCGCTTTCTTCACAGCCTGCTGCACCTTCATGCCTACTTTCAATGACTGGTGTACCATGACACCCAGGTCTTGTTGCATCTCCCCTTTTCCTAATCAGCCACCATTCAGATAATAGTCCACCCTCCTGTTTTTGCCACCAAAGTGGATAACCTCATATTTATCCCCATTATACTGCATCTGCCATGCATTTGCCCACTCACCCAACCTATCCAAGTCTCCTTGCAGCCTCCTAGCATCCTCCTCACAGCTAACACTGCCCCCCAGCTTCGTGTCATCCGTAAACTTGGAGATGTTGCATTCAATTCCCTCATTCAGATCATTAATATATATTGTAAATAGCTGGGGTCCCAGCACTGAGCCTTGCGGTACCCCACTAGTCACTGCCTGCCATTCTGAAAATGATCCGTTTACTCCTACTCTTTGCTTCCTGTCTGCCAGCCAGTTCTCTATCCACATCAATACCGAACCCCCAATACCGTGTGCTTTAAGTTTGTATACTTATCTCTTATGTGGGACCTTGTCGAAAGCCTTCTGAAAGTCCAAATATAACACATCCACAGGTTCTCCCTTATCCACTCTACTAGTTACATCCTCGAAAAATCCTATAAGATTCGTCAGACATGATTTATCTTTCATAAATCCATGCTGACTTTGTCCAATGATTTCACCACTTTCCAAATGTGCTGCTATCCCATCTTTAATAACTGACTCTAGCATTTTCCCCACTACCAATGTTAGAATAACTGGTCTGTAATTCCCCGTTTTCTCTCTCCCTCCCTTTTTAAAAAGTGGGGTTACATTAGCTACCCTTTATTATTGTATTAATGTATGATTACACCAACCTCATATTTCGTATTGATGAAATGTGTTATAGTCACTACTCATAGATGTAAACATTGATCATCTTTCTCACTGATACCTCTGGACGATGTGCATGTATTCATTTGTGCAGTGGAGGTATTTTATTTGTTGAATCTGCTATTGCACAGACTGCTCGTGATCTAGCAATCATGCAAACATAATAATTGTTAAAGGTGAAGGCATAGTTACAAGGAGTGGATTGTTTAGTTGAACACAAAATCAACAAATGTTATGTCAAGCAACTCCAACAACAAATCTACAAGAATAAATCTAAATCAGTTACAAAAAGGGCCATTGATTTTGATTGCTACAGGTGATTCTTTGCTTTTGATTGTCACCAAATATAATAGATTTCAGAGTGCAGTAATCATGAGTTCTACTTTTCCTAAGCTTGGTCGTGACTTATGTAGCTTACTGTACTGCACAAAGTGAGGATGGATGATGAACTGCCCCAGTTAATAGTAAGTTCCCAAATTGCCGCGATTTTCACACATCTCAAAAACACACCTCACCGCCCATTAATCAATGGAAAACATAGAGAGACTTGTGCAAGTGTTAAAGAATCATCTGTTCAGCTCATGACAAAGGGGGACCGTGGAGGTATGAATTTTACAGGTTTTTTGCAGAATTATAGTGCAATAGCAGATTCAACACTAGAAATACCTCCACTGCACAAATGAATACATGCACATCTTCCAGAGGTATCTGTGAGAAGGATGATCAACGTTTACACGGACCTGATAGTGTCAAGCAGAGCATTGGAAAAGCAGGGGAAACAGATTGATTGATTAATAGGACTGGATGTTCCAATCCCAAAGATTTCACTACAATTGACATTCTTGGATATGACCACTAGGTGAATTTTGCTAACAATCAGGCACATCTTCAGTTGTGTACCTCAACGCCACTGGGTGTTTTGGCCTTTTATCACAAAACACCCTCAGGCGAGGCAGGCCCACCACAGGTTGATCAGCCCTGGGTGTGTGTCTGAAGGATGGTATTTGCGGGAATGTTATCTGGGCATTGATAGGCATGGAATTGATGGTAACTCTCTTGCACTCGAGTTCAGCTGCCAAACACCTCAGCACCTGGTTATGTCGCCTGGTGTATCTGCCTTGTGTTAGGCTGGTCTTACAACCGACCAGGATGTGCTTGATGTTTGCTAGAACTGCACACAGGGGGCAGGCTGGATCCTCTCCCGGCCAAAGATTTAGGTTTGTGGGAGAGGGAAGGACGTTATATGTAGCTCTGTTAATGAAGCTCAACTTATTTGATTCCATGGTCCACAGCGCTCTCCATGTGATCTTCCTCCTTCAACGCCATCCCACATCATGCAGCAGCCTTGTTTGGCTTGGATATGGCTTTGGCACACCTGGCTGCTTCTTCCTGGTGGAGCACCTCCTCCACCACCAGGTGCTGACGTTCAGCTGGAGTAGCCTTTTGCCAGGTAGGTTTCATTGCTCCCAGGCCAAAGCCCCCTCGGCCTTGTTGGACATGGCCCACTATGTCCCGGTGTTGGAGGGCGGATTTTGCATCCACTACCACTGCTGCTGGAGTCCATTTCCTCCCTGTTGCTAGGGTTGGAACGACACCTCTTATTATTGGGTCCCGGGATTCTGTTAGTGTCATGTTCAACCTCACTTTGGCACATTTTACTTCTCCACCAGGCTTGAGACTGGCAGTGAGAGGGCTCTATTCCCATAGAGCCCTATGCTGTTGAGGCATCTCGGTAGCCCAAGCCACTTCCTCACTTGTGAGTTCACCAGTCTCTCCAGCTGGTTGGCATGGGATAAAGTGACCTCGTAGATGGTAATTGGCCACATGAGTCGGGTCAGTAGACTGAATTGAAGGCACCAAAACTTCAGCTTCCCTAGGAGAGCAGTATTGTTGATTTGCTTGAGGCCACTGATTGTATCCTGCCTGAGTTGTTCCACCTGCTCCTTGAGGTATGCAGTGTACCATCGCCTGAGGCTTTTGACAGGCTTCTCCATGACAGTTGGTATTGTCTCGTTATTGATGTGGTACCTTTCGTCAGTGAGCCGGCCTTTGGCGATGGAAATACTGCAGGATTTGCTGGGTTTAATCTCCATTCGTGCCCATTTGATGTTTTCCTGGTGTTTATCCAGCATGCTTTTGTTGTTGTTATTGTGGTTATGTCATCCATGTACGTCCTGATTGGAGGAAGACGCAGCCCACTTTTCATGCGTTCCCCTCCGACCACCCATCATGATGCTCGAATGATGAGCTCCATTGCCATGGTGAAAACCAGAGGAGAAATGGTACAGCCTGCCATTATGCCCACCTCAAGGTGCTGCCAGGCGGTGGTGTTGTCCTGTGTTGTGACGCAGAACTGGAGGTCCTGGAAGTAAGCTTTTACCAGCTTTGTGATGACCTCTGGGACCTGGAAGAAATGAAAAGCTGCCCAAAGAGTCTCATGGGGCACCGAACCAAAGGCATTGGCTAGATCTAAGAAAACCACATGCAGATCTCTCTTTTCCTTCTTGGCAGTTTGTATCTGGTGCCATATGACGTTTTCATGTTTCAGATATCCTGAAAAATCACGTACCCCTGCTTTCTGCACTGACGTGTCAATGAAGTTGTTGCTCTGCAAAAATGCTGAGAGTCTTTGGGCCACAACACCAAAGAAGATCTTTTTTTCCATGTTCAGAAGGCTGATCTGGCGGAATTGGCTAATGGTTGAGGAGTTATTTTCTTTGGGAATTAAGAACCCTCCTGCCCTTCGCCATGCCTTAGGTATGATTCCTTTCCACCATGCCACTTTCATTAACTTCCAAAGGTATTTCAGGGGACCAGGGGTGTTCTTATAGAGCCTGTATGGAATGCCATTTGGCCCTGGGGCTGATGCTGTTCTTGCCCGTTTGACTGTGTTCTCGCCTCCTTCCATGTAGGAGACCTTATGTCCATCTGGTGCTTAGGTGGGTGAATAGGTGGCATGTCATCTGGAATGGTGACTGGCTCATGCCTCAGGTTGTCAGAGTACGTCTTCCTCAGGTGCTCCTCCAATTCCCTTACAGGTACTCTCAGGATCCCGATCTTCTCCTTGACATTGAGGCTTTTGATAAACTTATACGGATCTTTGTAGGAACTCGCCCATTCTTTCTTCTTGTGCTGCTTTCGCAGGATTGCCAGGCACTGCTTTATTTCTGCCTGCAGTGCCTCGAGTCCTTTCCTTCCTGCCTTTGTGGCCTTCCTCCACTGTCTTTCACCAGTCTTTTGATCTCCTGCTGTCTCCTGGACTTGTACTGGAGTGCTGGTTCCTTCTGTGTCCTCTGTTTCACGACCTTCACCCCAAATCTCTCCGTCCCATAGTTGTTTGTGGCTTCTCCCATCTTCTCCAGTTTTCTTTCCACACATCCCTTCAATCCTTCCAGAAGATGGACGAGGTCAGTGTTAACGGTCTCCCACTCTTTCCTCTGGCAGGACTTAGGCCACAAGATTTGAGTCTTTTCCCTTCCATTTTTCTCTCTACTGCTGACTGTGGCTGGTTGGGCTCTGGACTGATGTCCGTTGGTGGTACTGTACCTGGTTGAGCTTCGCCTGGGGTGCTGATACCCTGTGGGCTGTGGTGGTTATCCTGCCACTGGGCTTCACTCAACTGATTTGGCCTACCTCTTAGAAAGTAATGGTCAATGTGAGGCCCCACACCAAGCTCTCCCAGGCACTTTTTCCTGCCCTGGTGGATCTTGAGACCCTTCTCTGATGTTATATTTTCTCAGCCACAGACACAACTTTGAAACTTATGTCCTGTCAGTGCTGCTGCTCTGTCAATTGCTGTGCTAGTTGTAATACTCATAGTCGATTCCGTTCCTAGGTCTGTTGCTGTGTGGTCTGTCGATGAGTCATCTTCCGCCACCGCTCTCGCAGACTCAAGGGGTATTCTTCGTCTTGTCTTTTTCATAGTAATATGTGGGTGGATCCAAAATGCTGATTAGCAATGGATCCTGCTGGCATGAGGAGCTAGCCCATGCCTGCCCTGGTGGGGTCTATTCCCTCCGGTCAGCAGTCTCTCCAGGCCGTCACTAGATCTTTCCCTGGTTGTCAGCTGCCCTTTTGCAGCAGTCACTGGTTTGATCCAGATGTTCAGATTGATTAGTAGGACTGGATGTTACAATCCCTAAGGTTTCAATACAATTGACATTCTTGGGTATGACCACCAGGCGAATTTTGCTAACAATCAGACACATCTTCAGTTGTGTACCTCAACGTCACTGGGTGTTTCGGCCTCTTATCACAAGACACCCTCAGTCGAGGCAGGCCCACCACAGGTTGATCAGACCTGGGTGTGTGTCTTATTGTGACCTCTAGATGGTCACGTGGTAGATCCAGACAGCATCTTTATTCTTCAGCCACAGCCAGTGACTGCTCCGTTCGGCGGCATTGGCAAGTTCTTTGAAATTCAGATCCAAGTCATCTCAGGCTGGCAGTATAGTTGTTGTGAAAACTGATAAGCAGATAGGCAAGCAAGCAACTCCATGTGACGGCGTTTGAAGTTACAGCCATGAAAGGCTGCATGATCACAGCAGTCTGTGGTTTGCAGAGCATCACACAAAAAATCATTCTTCAAAGCACTCAAAGCTGTCAGCGAGTTTAAAATGAGTAATGTCGCGGTTAAAGCCAAAACAACGGCCAATGCCTTTGTACCAGAAAGGTTCCACTGATGCTGTGAGCAGAAGCCTGCTTCATAATTGGGAGACTTTGTAGCAATGTGTTGTAAATTGCAAGAAGATTAGAATTAGGTTGGCAGGGTTATGTTGTTATATTATATTTCCTCTTTAGGAAGAATGCCATAGAGTTATAGAGTATACAGCATGAAAACAGGCCCAACTTGTCTATGCCAACCAACATGTCCTATCTACACTAATCCCCATCTGCCTGTGTTTGCCCCATATCCCTCAAAACCTGTCCCATCCATGAACCTGTCTAAATGTTTCTTAAACATTGCAACAGTACCAAACTGTCTCAACTACGTCCTCTGGCAGCTTGTTTCATACACCCACCACCATCTGTGTAAAGAATGTAGATATTTCCTGTTAAGATTCCATATTATGCACACATTAATGAATAAGAACAAGGCAAGAAGAAGGGTCATGAACTGTAATGTCAACCTATCCATGTTCTCCAGAGATGCTGCCTGGACTTTGTGTCCTTTTCCACAAGGCATCTCAAGACCTTTCCACCATTTAATCAGTTCTTTTCCATGCCATTGTTTTTCAAGTGTCGTTCTACCTCTGCCTTCAAAATATACAAAGCTTCTGCTTCCATTTTACATTGTGAAAGAGAATTCTAAACACACGCTGTCGTCTGTGAGTAAAAATATGACTTAATCTCTATCTTAAATAACTGTGTATTCCCACAAGAAGAAGTATCCTCACCCCCATCAACCTCTCATCATCCCACAGGATCTTAAATGTTGCAGTCCAGTGACCTCTCAGACTTCCATATTCCAATATAGTTGCCTGTCCAACTTTACTGATTCCAGGTATTGGGCTAGTTTTTCGAACTGCTGCAATTCCATTCCATTTTATTCCATACCATTGAATTGAATTGAAAAGAATGGAATGGAATGGAATAATACAGCATGGAAACAGACCCTTTGGCCCATCGAGTCCTCACCGACTGTCTATCACCCACTCGCAATAGGTAAATGTTATCCCACCTTCACATCCATTCCATATACACCTGGGACAATGTCACGGTAGCCAATTAACCTACAAATCCGCACGTCTTTGGCATGTGGGAGGAAACTGGAGCACCTGGAGGAACCCCACATGATCTTAGGGAGAGCTTGTAAACTCCCACCTGACCCGCAGAGTTACTTCAGCAATTTGTGTTACATTACAACATACCTCGTGAGAGTGAAGCTAATCTTCAGAAAAAGAAACCATCCAATGTAGTTTGGTTTAGTTTTAGTTTAGTTTATTATTGTCACGTGTATCGAGAAACAATGAAAAGCTTTTTCATTGCATGCGATCCAGTCAGCGAAAAGACTATACTTTATCACTATCAAGCCGTCCACAGCGTACAGATACAGGATGGCAACAATGCTCCTGCACTAACATTTCTGCAGTTGAGCTGCAGCATAGAGGTGATGTATGTGCTCAAATTCCAGGCCATTATTGATTCATATAAAACAAACAAGAAAATCTGCAACATTCACAAGACTCTATCAACTCACTCCCATTGCCGCTCAGCCTCCCAACAATAAAGATTCACGATGAGACCCTGGAAAGGGTGAATCATTTCCCGTCTCTTAGGGGTACCTCTTTGCAAAGTAAGAGATCAATGATAAAGGCAAGACAAAAATGCTGGAGAAACTCAGTGGGTGAGACAGCATCTATGGAGCGAAGGAAATAAGCAACGTTTCAGACTGAAGGGTCTCGACCAGAAACATTGCCTATTTCCTTCGCTTCATAGATGCTGCCTCACCCGCCGAGTTTCTCCAGCATTTTTGTCTACCTTCGATTTTCCAGCTGCTGCAGTTCCTTCTTAAAAAGATCAATGATAGAAGTCACCTGGCACAGATTTTGGTTTGATTGATGAGAAGACTGTATTCAAGACGAATACCTCAAACCCAGCACAAAACTCACAATCAGAAAGGCTGCTGTGTTTCAGAAACTAGACAATCTCAATAGTAATAAGAAATGCCAATAAATGGTGTCCTTGCCATGAACCTGGCCGACATCCAAAAAAATAAATAGAAGAAAAGCAGCAAACCAGGGTACTGTTTTCATTTTCTCTCAGCTCACATCATGCTCATAAATAAAAATTGCAATTTTGATTTCATTGTAGAAATGGCAGCATTGTTTGTAATACGGGAATGTCAGGGAATTATAAGAAAATTAGGCAAGTTTGTCATATGGTTAACCCAAGAACTTACATACTGGAGAAGCATGATAATGAATGAGGCCAACATAGTGAAGGCGACTGAAGGTAATGTTAGGAGAAGCAATTAATAGATTTATGAAGTGTTTAGATTGCAAGATATAACTAGCTGGAGCAAAGATAATCATAGGATGTTGTAAACCAAGCTGAAGGCACTAAAACTGTTAATGAGATAAGAGGAGTCAAGTTATAGTCCCCATTTACAGCACAAATGGAAGAACGTTTTCTAAACAATAGGAAGAAAAGTCCTAGCTGTGAGTTAGTTGCAGACACAAAGAACTGGAGTAACTAAGCAGATCAGGTAGCGTCTCTGGAAAATAGGAATAGGTGACGTTTCAAGGTGAAGAAGGGACCACCAGAAGAAAGGTTCCAACCTGAAACGTCATCTATGCCTTTTTTCCAAAGATGTAGCCTGTCCTGCTGAGTTACTCCAGCACTTTGTGTCTAAAACAAGGATCAAAGTCTTCCAATAAATGCTGCTTACTGGTGAATCATTTCAAAAATATAAAATCCGCATGTAAGCATTGTATCACAAACTATAATATGCTGTAAGTGTTATGGAGTGATACAGCGTAGAAACAGGCACTTCGGCCCAACTTGCCCACACAGACCAACATAGAATATACTAGCCCCACCTGCCTGCATTTGGCCCATATGCCTCCAAAACTGTCCTATCCATATACCTGTCTAATTGTTTATTAAACATTGCAATAGTCCCCACCTCAACTACCTCCTCTGGCAGCTCGTTTATGTTAAAAAGTTACCCCTCAGATTCCTATTAAATCTTTCCCCGCTTCACATTAAACCTACGTCCTCTGGTTCTCGATTCCCGTACTCTGGCAAAAGACTCTGCGCATTTACCTGATCTATTTCTCTCAAGATTTTATACACCTCTATAAGATCCTCCTCATTCACCTGCACTCCAAGGAACAAAGTCCTAGCCTGCTCAATCTCTCCTAAGCGCTCAGATCCTCAAGTCCTAGCAACATCCACATAAATCTTCTCTGTACCCTTTCCAACTTGACAACATCCTTCCTGTAACATAGTGCCCAGAATGAACACAATATTCTAAATGCAGCCTCACCAATGCAGTCTTATATAACTGCAACATGATCTCCCTACTTCTATACACAATAGTCTGACTGATGAAAGCCAATGTGCCAAAAGCCTTTTTGACCACCCTATCTACCTGTGATGCCGCCTTCAAGGAACTATGTACCTGGACTCCTAGGTCCGTCTGGCCTACAACACTCCCAGAGCCCTACCATTCACTGTGCAGGTCCTGCCCAGGTTAGATTTTCCAAAATGCAGCACTTCACATTTCTCTGCACTAAATTCAATCAACCATTTCTCAGCCCACCTGGCCAACTGGCCAACTGATCAAGATCATGTTGCAATTTTTGACAACCATCCTCATCATCTGCAAACTTTTACCATGTCTGTTCTTATCCAAGATATAGATGACAAAGAGTAATGGGACCAGCACCGAACCCTGAGGCCCACCACTAATCACAGAACTCCAGTTCGAGTAGCATCCTTCCACCATCACTTCTGCTTCCTTCCATGAAGCCAATTTTTTATCTATTCAGCTATCTCACATCGGATCCCATGTTCTAACCTTCCAGGGCAGCCTACCATGCGGAACCCTGTCAAATGCTTTACTGAAATCCACATATACAACTTCAGCTCTGCCTTTTATCAGCACATCTTCAAAAAACTCCATCAGATCCGTGAGACATGACCAGTCACATACAAAACCATGCTGACTCTCCCAAATCAGCCCTTGTCTATCTAAATTCATATATATCCTATCCCTCAGAATACTCTTTAATAACTTTCCAACTACAGATGTTAAGCTCACTAACCTATATTGTCCACCATTTCCCTGCAGCCCTTCTTGAATAGAGGCACAACGTTTGCCACCCTCCAGTCTTCCGATACCTCGAATTAAATACGACTTGTAAATTTCAGCCAGGGTTCTGCAATTTCCTCTCTAGCTTCCGCGGATATATCAGATCCGGCCTGGGAGATTTGTCCAGGGAATTGTCTAGGCGCAGTGGGAATTTCAGCACCGCTTCGATTGTCATGCTGACTGCTCTCAAGATACTTCCATTGACTGCCCCAAATGTTGTGAATCAGTGAAGCACTTTTGGTCCTCTCAGCGTGCTTCCCAGTATATGCTGCTGAGGCCAGTATTAACTGACGTTTGAGAAACTCACCACTGTAATATGATCTGAGCCGTAATTAATAGTAAGATTAAATGAGAATTTACCAGTTTGAAGTTTGATCTTTATTTTATGAGGAGTTACGATGAGGGATTACGTGAAGAACCCCGTCAGCCTGCATGCCCGTTAATCTTCGAAGCAGCAGTGTGAAGTCACAGATAACAGTTGGTGAACTGATGATAATAAGATTCGAGAACTAGAACTACCAGTTATATTTTATGAGGAGGGTTGGGAGCGGAGGGCACGCAATCCCTCATCGTAACTCCTCATAAAATAAAGATCAAACTTCAAACTGGTAAGTTCTCAATTAATCTTACTATTTTACTTCGGAGTCACGTGAGTGACTACGTGAAGATTTTGAAGCTCTGTGACTTCATGCCGTGGAACGAGTCCATGCGTCACGCACTGCATGATTGACCAAGAAGGAGTGGAAAATCAAGTATTCAGTCATGACATAAACTTTGAACATGCTGAAAATATTTAATGGACAAATTATAATAGAAAAACCCTCTTACACTCGAGAGGGGTTTACAAAACAGAACTTCAAATAGAATTTGCGAAATCATTCGACCTTGTTACGGGTTTATTGTAAAATGTCTGGAACGTGCGTTTGGAGGACTATCCTGCAGCCGCTAGAATTTGGTCCCCCCTGTCTGCCTTCCGCAAAGACCGCTCCCTCCGCAACTCCCTTGTCAATTCTTCCCTTCCCTCCCGCTTCACCCCTTCCCCGGGCAAGAGATGCTACACTTGTCCCTTCACCTCCCCCATCCACTCCTTTCAGCTATCTATCTGGGACCCAAGCAGTCATTCCAAGTCCGACAGAGGTTCACCTGCACCTCCTCCAACCTCATCTACTACATCCGTTGCTCCAGATGCCAGCTGATCTACATCGGTGAGACCAAGCGGAGGCTGGGCGATCGTTTCGCCGAACACCTCTGTTCGGTCCGCAATAACCAACCCGACCTCCCGGTGGCTCAGCACTTCAACTCCCCCTCCCATTCCGTATCCGACCTCTCGGTCCTGGGCCTCCTCCACGGCCAGAGTGAGCAACACCGCAAGTTGGAGGAACAGCACCTCATATTCCGCTTGGGGAGTCTGCATCCTCTGGGCTTAAACATTGAATTTTCTCAATTCTGTTAACCCAGACTGCCTCCTCCCCCTCCCCACCTCTCCCTCAGCCCTCGGGCCCTGACATTCCTTCTCCATCTCCCCCCCCCCACCCAAGTCGCACTAGCTTCTCATTTTCACACTACAAACAGCTTACAATGGCCTGTTTCCTTTATCTTCAATACTTTTTTGCATATCTTTCATTCATTGTTCTTTATCTCTCCACATCACTGTCTATATCTCTCGTTTCCCTGATCCCTGACCAGTCTGAAGAAGGGTCTCGACCCGAAACGTCACCTATCTCCTTCGCTCCTTAAATGCTGCTGCACCCGCTGAGTTTCTCCAGCTTTTTATGTAACCCTCGATTCTCCAGCATCTGCAGTTCCTTCTTTAACACAGCATCAATACTTTGTAAGTCAGCCGGAGAAGGGACAGGGATGTAGCTGGAGCCCATTGGCGAAGTAGTGTTAAAACCACACCCACATCCCATATTTTGATATACCTGGGCCTGGGAGGGTTTAAGTTAAAAATACCCCTCATGAATCTGGATATTAATGGATATTAATGGATGGGACCCAACAGAGTGACCTGAGCTTGGCAACAAATATGATGACAACGCACTTCTGGCACAATTCAGAGCACTGTAGCTCAACCTCTCATCTCAGTGAAGTTTTGAGAGAAATTCCAGAATGTTGGTTATGTGCGCTGTCCCATACGTGATGTTAGTTTGCAAACAGAACTCTTCCGATTTCTTTATGTAGGAGACATATTGTTTTTTTTAGTGCTGTCTTTCCAGGCCGTAGTTAGTACATCCACTGTACGGTCAGCTAGTCCAATCCCGAGAAAGGGTCTTCTTAGAATCTGCAAACCAATAAGTTTTTAGCTGATCATGTAGGGGATGTTCTTCCCCAGTGATGGGGTGGATAGCAGATTCTAGCATTTAGGAACCTCCATAAGGGTTCCATGATCACAACCAGAATGAGTGGATACCATGGCTTAGTGGCCCTATCAGGCCAAGCCAGAGTCTTGTTTGACTTTAAGCAGGCATCGACAGACAAGGCAGAATGGGTAGAACATAGAAACTTTATTCATCCCAATACAGCGAGAATGCATCAATCGCTACTGCCCTTGGGTCTGGTTTGCAACCAATATACCTTGGTAATCTTTAGACTTAAGTCTGAACACAACAAACTTATATCTGGTGTAGCATACCTAGAGATAATATTATTAAGTGCTTTATGATTCAACATCCATTCTGTGTTTTCATTAATTGCGTGGCCTGGTGCACCATAGCTGGCAGATAGACAGCTGAAACCCAAGCAATTCTTGGAAACACCAGTGCAAATTGTATTATTTTTTTTTAATTATTATTTTTTTTAATTAATCACGGAAACTGACTTGATTCAACCCCTATGATTAAGGTCTGTCACCGCTGTGGTGTTGTCAGTAATACTAAATAATTAACACCATATAATTGCAGAAACCCCGTTCATGCATGTTTCATCTGCCTTCGCAATTAGGGATGGCCTGAATTTTGTGGCTGGGAGAACCCGTCATTAATTTGCTAATAAACTGGCCACTTGTCAAATAAAAGGCTGCTGCTTTGTAATGAGGTAACTAGCAGACTTTCAATAACTCCAATTATTATTATAATTTGTGACAAGACAGAGTTACAGAGGTGTTTCACTTAGATTGAGCTGAATGGATGAGAAAACCCCAAATCGCTCTAACAAGTGTTTGGTGGTTGAGACTGTTAAAATAGCTAATTTTGGAGTTTTTAGAATTTGTTAAGCAACCTGGGTGCTGAAGTTAACCCATTAGCAAATGCTTTAAACTGCCATGGCTGCCATCCAATTGAATTCAGTTATTCCCGGTGATCCTATAATTAGGCACCAAATAGTATAAACGTGGTGTTTATCCAACATCCAAACTAATAGTGCCACACTCCGCATATTTAGAGTAAACCAGATCACCTACCTCCATAGTTGCTGGTTCATATGTGGTGTGTACCGGCGTGCGCCAATTGCCCGTTTGGAGTCTGTCGGCTTGAGCTTTGCCCCGGAAAAACGCCTTTGGCTGGCTCTGTCTGTCCTTGAGCTGGTAGTGTGTCCTGTAGACCGTCTGCTGCCAGCTGAGGCATATGGGTGCTGCCGTCGGAATGCTGATGGTCTGTCTGCTGGTGGAGCTCTGAGTTGCCCCACCGCCTTTGACTCATCGTCCAACTCCTTAATTTGTTTGGACAAATCCTCCCCAAATGAATAATTGGGCGGCTGCACATTTGTTGATTTACATAATCCTGCTAATTTGGGATTAAGTACCGGACGAATGGCATTTTTCCTGAAACAATTTATCTGAAAATGTGCATTGCACATCAGAGCCAATGAGTCTTGTTGAACCTCTGACAGGGAGCATGTATCTACAGACCTGGCAAAGGCAGTGACTCCAGCAGCTAGCAGGCTCAGGATTCTTTGAAGTTTAACCTCCTGAGTCTTAATGCCTCCTCCCATGTAACTCCAAATAGAGCTATTGACAGTCGGGACGTTTAGCAAGGCGCAGTTGCTGGGTGTCTGATACTTCATTGCTGTTTCCAGCATTACAGCTCCTGTAGTTGATGAGAGGTCAGATAATTTATACTGGCCGCTAACTCAGGGTTCAACGGCTCACTGACTTGATCTTGATCTTGGATCTTATAGAAACTTACAAAATACATAAAGGGTTGGACAGGCTAGATGCAGGAAGATTGTTCCCAATGTTGGGGAAGTCCAGGACAAGGGGTCACAGCTTAAGGATAAGGGGGAAATCCTTTAAGACCGAGATGAGAAAGACGTTTTTCATACAGAGAGTGGTGAGTCTCTGGAACTCTCTGCCACAGAGGGTAGTTGAGGCCAGTTCATTGGCTATATTTAAGAGGGAGTTAGATGTGGCCGTTGTGGCTAAGGGGATCAGAGGGTATGGAGAGAAGGCAGGTATGGGATACTGAGTTGGATGATCAGCCATGATCATATTGAATGGTGGTGCAGGCTCGAAGGGCTGAATGGCCTAATCCTGCACCTAATTTCTATGTTTCTATGTTTCTATGTTGATACGGCATCGCAAACTTGGACACCATGGAGGGTACTTTTGTTTCTTGTAGGTCTAGTGCCGCAGAGCATTCTGTCATGGCACTGAAGGGTGAGCCCGCCCAGGGCTGTTGACCTACACTCCCTTCGTCAGACGGGGAGATATAACGTAGCCCTGCACCAGGCGCTGCCACGGTCCCCTCAAGCCCGTGTTGATATAACTCCTGTTTCTGGAGTATGTCTTGCTGGAGCATCTTATCCATAAGATGCTCCATAATGCAACGGAATTTCGTTTGGAACTGCATATATCAATGTATTTCTAAATGACAATAAAGTTTGTTTGAGTTCGAGTTGAGTTTGACGGGAAATTCGTCCGAAGACGTACCCTGTAGGAGGAGGCGAATCCTCCTGGCCGGACTAATCCAAGTAAACCGGCTTGTTGGTTTTGCGCTTGGCCTTCCCGAGGCCAAGTTTAAAACTAGTGAGATTAAACGAGAACTTACCAGTTTGAAGTTTGATCTTTATTTTATGAGGAGTTGCGATGAGGGATTTCGTGAAGACCCCTCCAGCACGCATGCCCATGGTTCTCTAATCATCCCAAGGACCACCAGATACCATGGTTGTGTAGGCCAGACAAGTATGATTAAAATACCTGTTGCAGAATCTGATTTAATTTTCCGCAATACCCGACTGATGAGGCAAAATGGAGGAAATGCATAGAAATACCATTTCCCCCAGTGCAGCGAGAAAGCGTCCATCGCTATTGCCCCAGGATCTGGTTCCCAAGATACATATGTTGGTACTTGATGGTTTAACCTCGATGCAAAAAGGTCGATATCCGGTTTCCCAAATTTGGCTGCCATTTTTGTAACATCCATTCAATGTTATTGAATACTCGTGACCTGGTGTCCGCCACTGTATTGAGCTTACCTGGAAGATAGGTAGCTGATATCCAAATATTTTGTTCTATGCACCAGAGCCAAATTGAATTAGCCAATTCATCGCAAGAAATTGACCTGATACCACCCATATGATTTAAATATGCCACCACAGTGGTATTGTCTATTTGGAGACGGACATGAGTACCAGTAAGGTTTGAACAATAAGCTCGTAGTCCGTGAAATGCTCCTAGCATCTCCAAATAATTTATCCCTTGTGATAACAAAAGGGTAGATTCCTGTGAATCCCATCTGCCACCACAACTAGAATTGTTGTCAGTAGCTCCCCAGTCATGGGAGCTTGCGTCAGTTTGTAAATACACTGACGGGTGAGGCACAATGATGGGCTTAAATGAGTTCCGAATATTGTCAATCCACCATTGTAACTCAAATTTTGCCTTGATTGGCAGCTGCATAGGTCTATCAACATGTCCAGCATTCAATTTTAATGTTGACATCTTGGATCTTTGTAAATTTTGATAATATAAAGGTCCAAATTGGGCAGCTGGAAATGTGGCTACCAATTTCCCAATTACCTTAGCAGCATGTCTAATTGTTGGTGTACTGGCGCAGACAAGTTTATTACATGCCTCGATGATGTCGATAGCTTTGTTAGTTGGTATGGAAGTAATCATTTGATTGGTATCAATTGTGAATACCAAATAGTTCATAACCTGTGATGGGTAGAACTTCGATTTGTCTGGATGGATTATAAACCCCATTTTTTGGAATAATTATGCAGTAGCTGTCACCAACTTTGTGACTGCCAACTTTGTTGATTCCATGGTATCTCCTATAATTAGGATATCATCCAAATAGGCCATAACTATATGGTTTTGTCTCCTCGGTGTTGCTAACACTGGCTTCAGTAATTTGGTAAATAATCTAGGGGCTGTAGTAAGCCCATTAGGCAGAGCTCTATATTGCCAAAGTTGATCCATCCAAACAAACTTCAAGAACTTCCTGTGATGTTTCCATATGGATACTGAATAGTATGCATCTTTTAAATTGATGCATGCCATGAAGCAGCCATTAGAAACCAATGATTTGGCTGTTTCAAACGTGTCCATTTTAAAATGGGTGTATTTTACAAAGGTATTCAACTGGGTTAGATCAATAATGACACGACATCCACCATCTTTTTTGATTTTAGTAAAGATGTTGGATACGAACTCAACTGGTTCGTGAATCATTCTTTCTATCACCCCTTTGTCTTGTAGCATCAAAATGTCAGCTTGTCCTTCCGCTATTTCCTTATTGGAAAGTGCAAACTTGCGGTCTGGCACATGTTGAGGCGGGGGAAGTTGTCCATTTATGAACTCAATTTCATACCCCTGAATACTTTGTAATGTAAACACATCTGAGGTGATAGCATTCCATGCATCCTCAAAGAATCACAATCTTCCACCAATATGTGAGGTTATGCATGCAACTTGTGCATGAAAACCAGACCGCCTTACCTCCATGGTTAGCGGTGGTCCTTGACATTTTTGGTGTATCGTGGAGGTGCTGGGTTTTGCGGCTGCCGCATCTTCCACGCCGGCCGCTGAGGGCCTTGTCCTAAAAAAGGCTTCTGCTGTTGATGTTGATGATAATGTGGTGCTGCCGGCGTGTAGGTCCTTGCTGATCTTTCGGGTGGCCCCCGAGGTCTGGAGTATGGTAGTCTCCGTGACGCCTGCCCGTTCGAAGGATGTGGCCTCATCAATCCAACTGCCTTCGCTTGGTCATCTAAATCCTTGACCTGTTTCGGCAGGTCTTCCCCAAACAACTCTCTTGTGATAGCATTGGGATGCTTTGCATCAATGCGCAAACTTCGGGTTGAGGGTCGGTTTGATGGTAGCTTTCCGGAACGCATTGATTTCATACTGGGTGTTGCACAGTAAAGCAAGAGCATCTTCTTGTTCAGTAGTCAATTCTGTCCCATCCACCGATCTTGCAAACGCAGTAATCCCCGATGTAAGCAACTTCAGAATCCTTTGCAACTTTATTTCTTGTGCTCTGATTCCTGGGCAGATATTACCCCAAATAGGTGTATTCACTGTTGGCACATTCAGTGAGTTGCAGTTGTTTGGAGCCTTGTACCGATTCATGGCTTCGGTAAGGACCTCATCTTGTAGTTGATGGGTGGCAAGGAAATCAATACTGGCAGCCAGTTTGGGTTTAAGAGGTTGACCCGAGGACTTAGGTTGAGCGAACTTGGATACAACTCCCAATAGTTCTTCTTGAGCAATTTCAGGTGCCATAGGTTCATGTATTAATATTTCTTCCTCTTCCCCTGGCTGCTCCCTTGCACTTCCCATCGATGATGGGGATATATTTGCTCCCATCGAAAATCTCCTTGAACTAGAGCGCATGATGTCCTGCTGCTGGAGATTTTGTTGTAGGATACGCTCCATCATGCGTTCCATGCGTTCTATACGACCATCTCCACCAAATGCGGATGATAGGTCGGTTTCCTCAGGTCCAAAAGAACCCCTGAGGCTTCTATCACCGGCCCGTACCTCGTCGAGGTAAGAACTCCGGTGCCGTGATAGGATGTTGCTGCCTGCCGCTGCTGCGGGGCTATGCGACTCCCGCGCAGACCTGTCGCTCGTTCTCCATCTTTCGAACGAAAACGGCCCGCTAGTCTCAATGGACATGAGCGGTGAAAAGTTGGCACCTGCCGCCGCAGCGTGGTGTCCCGATGTCCGCGCGGGCTTGCCACCTGTCCTCCTAAGGGACGAAGCCGACGTACGGTCACGTCCTGCCACTAATGGGGGGTGCGGTGACCGAGATGAGACTCCACCTGCCCGAGATTTTGTGGCCTTCCCTGGTGGTGAGTCTATACCAGCCATAATTGATAGGCCGGTAGACCCTGGTCTCAATTGTTCACTCATCCGGGGCTGGTCGACTGAAGTGTAGCTCTTCCCCTGGCTGGTCCTCGAGTGACTTGATTGGCTGGGGAGAAAGAACATGCCGTGGAACGGGTAACACGTTTGCTCATGGCTACTAGATTCTCCCTAACAGAGGGAGATAGTGGTAAAGAGTCAGGGTTTTATCTGACCTGCTCTTGCGCGATGTTCCCACTCTGCTGCTCCAAGAACAGCTGTGGTGGAGAGTTGGGTCCTGTAGGTGTAGGGCTCCCCAACTTTCGCGCCCTTTTCCCGGCCCGACTAGCGGGTGTTGCCGTCGTTGTCGTGTGCAGCTCTGGGAAAAGTGGCCGTTGACTTCTTTCAGAAGTTCTGCGACCTGTATTTTTACTCCTGTCCATGGATTCCTGTGAATAAACAGTTTTCACATAGAAACCAAAAACCAGCTCAAGGTTAGTTCTACCTACCTGAGTGGCTCTTATGAAGGGCTGGTGGTGAGGCGCGCTCCTCCTCCAGCCGTCGACTGCAACTGCGAGCGACGATATGTCGCGCATGCGTGCTGGCGGGGTCTTCACGAAGTCACTCACGTGACTCCAAAATGAAATTACCTGGAGGTCTTTAAACTTACTGCTGGAGGAGCAACGCGCCTACCAGCCAGTCGCGGCGCCATGCGTTGATGTAATGACGTGCATGCGGGTTGACGGGGTTCTTCACGTATTCACTCATGTGACTCCGAAGTAAAATGGGGAGGCGACTGTACCCCAGCTGAAGCCCAGATTCAGGATAAAGGCCATACATCCAATTCCCTCTGACATTTTAAAACAATTAGTAGGCAACATTTAAGGATGAAGATAAGCTACGGTCTCCTGATAAACACTTTGGGTTTTCCCATTTAATGTGCAAAGACTGCTTCGTTTAAAGTGCATTTAATTTTATTTTCCCTCTTGATATGTGCAAAATAAAACAATATTGGGCCCATGGAAAAGAGGATGTCAACAATGTAAACTGTGAATTACTGCTGCTTGAAACAAAGGGAAGAATGCTGGTTATTTGAAGAATCAAAGAACTGCAGATGCTGCTTTACTAAGGAGAGGCACAAAAAGCTGGAGTAACTCAGCAGGTCCAGCAATAATTCCAGAAAAGGTGACATTTGTGTCGGGATACTTCTTCAGACTTAACTTGGTTATTTATGTAGGTTTCATGTGTGCCTTTAATCTTTCAGTCTATGCAAGACAGCTGCAATGCCACACTCTTTTTCAGCTGCTTTATTTCACAACATAATAGCTAAGGATCACATTCCCTCAGTGCAATCAGTACAATTTATGACAATTAACAGTCAAAAACAAAAAGGAAGTTGTATTTTCCTGTGTGAGTAGCCTACCTTTAAAGATTTAAACCTAAAAATTCCCAACGACAGCCCTTAACATTTTCCTTAACAGCAAACTAATTTAAAACTAGCCCCTCTTCTTTCCAGTCCTAACTGGCCCTGACTGCCTGCATGCAATTGTGTTTCTGCATTTTACCTCTCTTGAAGTTCACAGCATGAATTGAAGTGCTGCTCAAATCCCAGTCCAGCTCATACAACATGATTGCTGAGACAAGCTGACAAGTTGCCTTTTGGTCAGAGCCTTTGCGAAAGAAACAAAAATCCATCAGTGCATCAAGCCCTCTCCTTGTACTTTGTTCGCTTCAACGTGTGAAACTGCACTTTGCCTTAAAAATACGACTTCAATGAAAAAAATCTATTGCACCATGATTCTGCTTTTCCACCTGTCAATGAGATATAAAATGCTTTTAACCTCCCATTCCTCAAACAAACTGCTGACTTTGAAAATCCTATGTTTTCCAGTCATTATTCCCTGAATTTTATCAGTATTGAATATGTCCATTGGCTGCAGATGAAAGTGAGTCTCAACTCAAGAGTGTTTAATTGCCATTTGTACCAACAATGAACAATGAAATTATTTCTTGCAGCTGCAAAGCAGGCTTGCAAATTCATTACTCAAGATCGCATAATAAAGTAATAAGGTCATAAGTGACAGGGGCGGAATTAAACTATTCGGCCCATGAAGTCTACTCCGTCATTCAGTCATGGCTGATCTAACTCTTCCCCCTAAAAGAATTCTCCTTCCTCCTCCCCATAACTCTTGACACCCGTACTAATCAAGAATCTATCGACAGTATCTCGGTCTTAAAAATATCCATTGAAGTGGCCTCCACAGCCTTTTGTGGAAAAGAATTCCACAGATTCCCCACCCTGTGACTAAAGAAATTCCTCCTCATCTCCTTCCTAAAGGAACATCCCTTAATTCTGAGGCTATGACCTCTGGTCCTAGACTTTCGTTAGTGGATACATCGTCACCACATCCACACTATCTCAGCATTTCACTATTCAGTAAGTTTCAATGAGGCCCTTCTAAACTCCAGCAAGTACAGGCCCAGTGCCGTCAAATGCCATCATAGGTTAACCCACTAATTCCTGAGATCATTCGTGTGAACCTCCTCTGGACCCTCTGCAGACCCAGCACATCCTTCCTCTGATATGGTGGCCAAAATTGCTCACATTACTCCAAATGCTGCCTGACCAGGGCCTTATAGAGCCTCAGCATTACGTAATAAAAAATTCAATTAAAAAAAACAGTATTCATGAAAAAGCCCAAAGTCCTTAGTGCAGCCAAGACAGTTCAGTTTAGTGTAGTTTAGTTTAGAGAAATAGGCCCTTCGGCCCACCGAGTCCACGCTGATCAACGATCCCTGCGCACTAACACTATCATACACAAGGATATTTGACAAGGACAATTTACAATTTTCCACCAAAGCCAATTAACCGACAAACTTGTACATCTTTGGAGTGTGGGAGGAAAACAGAGCACCTGGAAAAAACACATGCAGGTCACGGGGAAAACGTACAAACTCCGTACAGGCAGCAACCGTAGTCAGGATCGAAACTGGGTCTCTGGCGCTGTAAGGCAGCAACTCTACTGCTACGCCACCATGCCGCTATTCATAGTTCAGAGTTTAGTTAATATTTGTAGTGTTCAAGAACATGATGGTGGTTGGGAAGAAGCTGTTCTTGATCCTGTGGAAGCTTCAGTATGACAAGGGTTAAGATAGCTGTACATCACAAGGACCTTTGCACATTGAATACAAATAAAGGATTAAATTGCATGTAGATTTATTTGTATTAGTGTTATTGTATATGTATGAGTGTTTTAAGAATGTATTGTGATCAATGTTAAGAAATTAGAAAGTGCGCGTGAGTTCAAGGGTCAAAGTCTGTATAAAATCTGACAGTTCGAAGTGGAATTTCAGACTAGTAGGTAACTGTGACTGTGCTGCTCTCCTTGTGCTCAAGTAAAATAAAGTGTGTCTGGAAAATGATTGCAAGTTGTCAGAGTCCAGTTGATCGGCGACGCCAAATCTGGAGGTTATGGTTTTCAGACTTTTATGCCTTCTTCTCGATGGTGAGCATGAAATAAGAGCGTGGTCAAGGTAGTGCGGTACTTTAATGTCGGTGGCTTAAGAGTGTCACATGAGGTCTCGTCTTCTAACATTATTTATACCATGCTTGCAGAGGGGTTGAAGACAGGTGGCCACAAGAAACAGTTGTGCTCACATGATGCACTGTCTTTAAGCGAATGAATGGATGAGTCGTGCTCAGTCTTAAAGACCCACTCAGGAGATCCCAAGGTAGACCACGATCAGCATCCAATAACCTCATCTGATGGTTTTTAAGCATGTTTTAGGGCTGGGAGGTGGGGAAGCGGAGGCAAAGGGATGGACGGGAAGGGATTGTGGAGAGTGGAGGAGTGGAGAAATGAGGAAGACTGATTGTCTGTAACATTGGACCCTTCACCCAGTTTTGTCAAAATAATTATTTCCAAATGATCAGCCAGCACAATGGCGCAGCATCCGGCACAGTGGCGCAACAGTATTGTTGCTGTCTTACAGCACCAGAGACCCGGTTCAATCCTGACTGCAGGTGTTGGTTGTACAGAGTTTGCACGTTCTCCCTGTGACCACAGGGGTTTTCTCATGGTGTTCTGGTTTCCTCCCACATTCCAAGGACGTGCAGGCTTCTAGGTTTATTCACTTCTGTAAATTGTCCCTAGATTGTAGGATAGAGCTAGTGTACAGATGATCGTGGGTTGGTGCGAACTTAGTGGGCTGAAGCGTGTTTCCATGCTGTATCTAAACTAAACTAAATAACTAAACATTCATCATCAATTAATCACAGTCATTATATCACAATATTATTTTATTTATTACTAATTAAAAGTAATGCGATTTTCTCAAAAATAGAGAATTATTTATAATCTACTTTCTGGTTGACGAAATCTAAAATGTTAGTTAACAGCTGCAAGAAGAAAACAAACCCAACATTGATTAAAGTGAGTCTTTTGAGTACAGAATTGATCATTAAAATAATGAATAACCTTAAGTCATTGAAAGGTTTTATTACACAGAGATCGTGCAATGTTTCCAAGATAGGCACAATTAGCGGGAGTAACTCAACAGGTCAGACAGCATTTCTAGAGAAAAGGAATAGGTGACGTTTCGGGTCGAGACCCTTCTTCAGATCTGACCCGAAATGTCATCTATTCCTTTTCTTCAGAGATGCTGTCTGACCCGCTGAGTTACTCCAGCTTTTTGTGTCTATCTTCAGTTTAAAACAGCATCTGCTGTTCCTTCCTGAACAATGTTTTCAAGCTGCTTTGTTGTGCTTCATGACATAATCTGAATGATTTGATGCATGTTTTTCTTTAGTTTCTGTTATTTTCTGTTGATGGTGGTAGACATCCTAACTAACACTATTGCAATCATTTCAGGTCACAATTTATGGTTGAGTGAGTGATGCGGGAGGCATCGAACAATGGTTTAGCTTTATAAAACCTGTTTCTAATGGGTTAGCACTGAGACCAAGACTCAGTAAATTGCCTCCTGCCTTGGATACATTTTGTACACAGTTGTACAGGCACTCGATCAGAAGAATAACAAGGAAAGGATACAAAACTCACAGGGCAGAATGAACAGGTAATTATGCACTGTAATGGAAAGACTGCACTCTGTGCATGCCACTTCAGATGTGTTGTTAAGATGCATTTGCCATTATTTCACATGAAAAGAAACAAGCATCAATTAGGGCAATTCTCCGAAAGAAAATATCAGTTGTGAGTTTCCTCCTGTATTGTTGTAACTATGAGGGATGCTGCATAAACCTTGTTTATTGATGGATTTAGGCAGCTACTGCTGCTTTTCCCCCTAACTTCTACACAATGCTTCACATAGGGGACCTCCATTTTAGCTGACCCTGATCAATCTTTCAAGTCCAACAATGTAATTTTGCCAGTCGGCCTCAACAGCCTATGTCCACAATCAAAGAGCTGCAAACCAATGCAGTCTAAATACTGACCACACTAAAAACTGTCCAGGATCTTTCTGTTAGTTTTTAGTCTGGAGATACAGCATGGAAACAGGCACTTCAGCCCATCGAGTCCACGTCGACCATCGATCACTCATTCACATTAGTTCCATTTTGTCCCACTATCTCAACCACTCCCCACACACCAGTGACAATTTTACTTCAGAGTCACGTGAGTGATTCCGTGAAGAAGCCCCGCCAGTGCGCATGCGCATCATTACGTCAGACGCATGGCGCACCGACGGGCTGGAGAGCGCAGCTCCACCAGCGGTAAGTTATAAACCCGCAGGTAAGTGCTTTAAAACTTTACTATGGTTTACTTACGTTCTGTAAGGCTGGTTGCAAGAACCAGCAGGAACGATTTCACAAAAAATGGAAAAAGTAATGAAAAGCAAGGGATGCCGCTGTTGGAAGTAAAAATCTTACCCGCAGGACCGCGGTCAGCGAGCATACGCCAGCTTCAGAGACGCCGGCTCCAGAGACGCCGACTTCAGAGCTGCCAGAGGTTCAGCCAGCGGCAGTAACTCCGGTACTTCAGAGCACTGTGGCCACCAAAGATTATAGAGGAGCAAGATGCGCCACTCAGTGGAAAAGGCGTAGTATCACATGTGTGATTGTCGACGCCATATTAGTGGCCCAGAGATGGCGTCGACTATGGCGTCTACTGGGAAACTGAGCTTCTCTATGATCTTTGTCTCGCGATCTGCCGCTGTGTAATCCGCTCCAAAGCTACAGAGCAGTTGCAAACAAAGATTATAGAGGAGCAAGATGCATTAGAAAGTTATTAGATTTATTTGTAATAGATCTTTACTTACCTCTCGATCCCTCTCTATCCCCTCTTCTCTCGATCACCCTCTCTTCTTTCTATCGCTCTCTCTCCCCTGTCGATCTCTTTCTCTCCCCTGTCGATCTCTTTCTCTCCCCTGTTGAACTCTTTCTCTCCCCTCTCGAACTCTTTCTCTCCCCTCTCGAACTCTTTCTCTCCCCTCTCGATCTCTTTCTCTACCCTCTCGAACTCTTTCTCTCCCCTCTCGAACTCTTTCTCTCCCCTCTCGAACTCTTTCTCTCTCCTCTCGATCTCTTTCTCATACCCTCTCGATCTCTTTCTCTCCCCTCGCGATCTCTTTCTCATACCCTCTCGATCTCTTTCTCTCCCCTCTCTTCTCGATTTCCCTCTCTCCCTCCCTTCCCTCCGTGTGAGAGTTGGCAGCCCTGCTATGCCTTCGGCCCAAAAGAGGATAGAAATAAATTACATAATGGTCTTTGTAGGAAGATTTTAATAAGCTCTTCTATCCAAAGATTTGCTTCTATCTGTCCCACCATATATTTATATGAATGTGTGTTTGTGTGTGCCTGTAATTTTGTGCACAGTGTGTATTAAAGCAATGCAAGGGAAGCTGTACAATGCAAGGGAAACTACGCAAAGGAGGGGCTGGGGAGGAAAGATGCGAGGGAAATGGGGGAGCAGGGGGAAAAGGGAGGAGGAGAGAGAGAGAGAGGGAAGGAGGGGGAGAGGGGAGGGAGGGAGATCGAGAGAAGATAGGGGAGAGAGGGATCGAGGGGAGATAGAGAAGAGGGAGATCGAAAGAGAGGGAGAGAAAGATCGAGAGAAAGAGGGATCGAGAGGGAGAGAAAGATCGAGAGGGGGAGAGAGAGGGATAGAGAGGGATAGAGAGGGATCGAGAGGTAAGTAAAGATCTATTACAAATAAATCTAATAACTTTCTAATGCCTCTTGCTCCTCTGTAATCTTTGCTTACAACTGCTCTGTAGCTTTGGAGCGGATTACACATGGGGAGGCAATCCGCCAAAATGGCGGCCGTGACGTTCCGTTACGTACTACACACCCGTCCATTGGATTTCCACTGAGTGGCGCATCTTGCTCCTCTTTATTCTTTGGTGGCCACTCCTGTCGGGAGGAAGGCCAAGAGGAAAACGTCCAGACCTGTCAACTCTGATGAGTCAGGCCAGGAAGACTCCCCTCCATCGAATAAAAAGGTTTGGGGATGTCTGGACAAAATGGAACACCTCATAGAAAAAATGCTTAAACATGAGGTGTTCCAGCCGGGGTTTCATACCCCCAGGGTTCCCCAACAGCTCTCAGCAGCAACATCTGGCAGAGGTCTGTATAGCGAAGGGCTCTACAGGCAGGAAGAACAATATGCCTACGAGTTTGAATGGGGACCCATAACAGCAGCACCTTTTCAAGGGCTGCATGATACCTCCCTTGAGAATGGGTCGGGAGAGCCAGGACAGTATGACTCTGACCCTGAAGTTGGTGATACTGCAGAAGAGCATGCACCAAAGCACATGAGCTATACTCCAGATGTGCCGGATGTGGCAAGCAATTTTGCCATATCGGCTGGAACTGGTGAACAGATGGATGAAAACCTGGCCAGCAATGTTAACTATATGGCCTCTCACCAGCTCCAGGACTCCATAATGGAGGAAACTTCACAGAGATATCAATCACCTGGTAACTGTGCATCGCTAAAAGTGCCCACAGTGAACCGGGCCATCTGGGGGCAAATGAGCACATCCATGCAGGCGCATGAGTTGAGGTTACAGAAAGTCCTCAAACTGGTTGGAGCAGGAATAACGGCATTTGGGCGAATGGTACAAGGGGCACCACTATCAAATACACAGCAGAATATGCTGGCCCTGCTGTGTAATGCTCATTTTGCGATTAATAGCTTATGGAAGGTATGCCATCAAGCCAACGCTCAACCCACGCTTCGTGGCCTTGTGCAGATCATCTAATGTCCAGACACCAAACTTGCTATTTGGGGAGGATCTGGTGTAGCAAGTGAAAGACCTGGATGATGAGGCAAAAACAATCGGCGAGCAGGATGCTGCCTCACAAACCATACCCTTTCAGATGGGCTACAGACGCTCGAGCAGGACAAAGACCAAGCCGGGGAATTCCAGCTACTTGCCACTGGCACGCACCAATGCACAGCCCCAACAGGGCCAGGAGACCGAGGAATCCAGCAACCATGGAGGTATGAGTAACTGGACTAGTCCAGGAAATATCCTCTAGAGATCAGTCACCGGTCTAGGGCAGATTGCAATTGTTTTGTGATGAATGGTATCGCATAACATCAGATCTATTCTTACTGGACAGTATCCGGGGGTCTAGAATCGAGTTTATCTCAGACGTACATCCACCCATACAAAATACACCTAGTTGGGTATTGGTTTCAAGACCAGAAACTCTACAGGTGAATGATGAAATTGCAATTTTATGCCAAAAAGGAGTAATTGAAAGGACGGCATATCAGTCTCAACAATTTGTGTCCAATATATTCCCCAGGCAAAAGTAGGATGGTGGGTGTCGAGTCATTCTGGACCTAACCCAACTTAACTCTTATGTCCAGTATAACCATTTAAAAATGGAAACTTTTAAGCAACTGGTATCAAAAGGGTGTGAAATGGCAACCATAGATCTGAAAGATGCATATTATTCAGTACCAATTCATCACCAATACCGTAGATACTTGAAATTTAATTGGTTGGGACAGCTGTGGCAATTTAAAGCTTTGCCCAATGGGTTAACCTCAGCCCCCAGGTTATTTACAAAATTGTTGAAACCAGTATTAGGGCTACTCCGCACTCAAAATCACATTGTATTGGCATACTTACATGATGTTCTGATTGTAGGCAAAACTCAGGGAGCAGCTGAGGAATCTGTTTCAGTTACCAAACACCGGTTTGAGAGGTTAGGTTTGCTCATCCATCCAACTAAATACAAATTAGTACCATCTAGAATGATTGACTATTTGGGGTTCATCATTGATTCAACTAACATGTCAGTGACTTTGCCTATGGCCAAAACTGTAGAAATTATGGAGGCCTGTAGCAATCTTGTAGATGAACAGCAACCCACCATCCAACGAGTAGCCAGTGTTATTGGTAAATTAGTGGCAGCTTTCTCTGGAGTGAAGTTCGGACCTCTGCACTATCAGAATGTACAGCGAGCTAAAGAACAAGCACTAATAGAACATGCAGGTCATTTCGATAGACCAATGCAGTTGCCAGCCGAAGCTATCGCCTAGTTGCAATGGTGGATGATTAATGTCTCACAATGTACTAGAGACATTCAGACTCAACAACCTTCAGTTCTTTTACAAACTGATGTGAGTGCTTCGGGATGGGGAGCCACTGATGCCGATTCTAGCTGTGGCAGCAGATGGAATGTGCAGGAGGCATTAATCCTGCAGAGGCATGGGATAAATTTCTTAGAATTGTTGGGTGCACTCTATGGCCTAAAAGCATTCTGTTCAACAATGCATCATTTAAATGTTCAGCCTCAGATTGACAATACCACAGATGTTGCATATATCAATCACATGGGTGGAATTAGGTCATTATCATGTGACAATCTAGCTAACCTCATCTGGCTCTGGTGCATTATGAGAAACATCTGTGTCTCAGCTATCTACCTACCAGGTAGAGATTACGTGGTAGCAGACAACAGGTCACGTAAATTTAATGACAACACAGAATGTATGCTGAATCCACAAGTTTTCAAAATGATTGTCACCCGGTATGGATTGCCAGACATAGATCTGTTTGCATCCAGGTTAAATCACCAGTTACCTAAATACGTCTCATGGGAACCGGATCCAGGGGCAGTAGTGGTGGATGCAATCTCGCTACATTGTGGACGTACGTTCTTTTACGCTTTCCCCCCATTCTGGCTCATCAGTCAATGTCTCACCAAAATAGAGCAGGACTCCGCTTCAGGCGTTTTGGTAGTTTCAGGCTGGCCCACACAGCCATGGTTCCCATTGGTTCTGAGACTGACGAAACAACCATTCATGATTATCCCCAAATGCAGCAACTTGTTGGTTCGCCCTGTGACAGCAGAGAGTCACCCTTTACATGATCGTATTAATCTGCTGATTTGCAGATTCTGACCAGACCGTTCCAGGGGCTCGGACTATCGAGTAGGACCGTGGATGTAATTACTGCAGCCTGGAGAGATATTATTAAAAAGCAATATGTATCTCATATTAAGAAATGGGAGATGTTCTGTTTACAGTCAAATATATCTTATCATAATGCACGCATACCGGATTTATTGGAGTTCCTTGCTACATTGCATGTCGATGAGCAATTGAGCTATAGTGCCATTAATAGTGCTCAAAGTGCTTTGTCCTCCTATTTAGGGCAAGGGTCAAGACAACATTCTGTCGGATCTCATCCATTGGTGCCCCGATTCATGAGAGGTATTTTTTAACAAAAACCCTCCCAGACCTTGATATATGGAAATCTGGGATGTGAACATAGTTCTCACACTGCTTTGGCAATGGGCCCCAATTACATCTCTGTCTTTCCAGAAGTTAACGCTCGAAGTGATCATGCTCATGGCACTAGTGTCAGCGCAACGAGTCAAGACATTGCAAAAGCTACGACTGGACAGCATGCATTCTTCTGTATATAATATTACGTTTTATGTATATGATCTAATCAAACAAAGCAGGCCAGGGACGGCTGGAACCAAAATAAGCTTTAAAGCATACCCCATTGATCTGAGACTATGTGTAATTACACACCTGAGTCAATATATCAAGATTACCAAGAGTCTCAGAGGCTCTAAAACAGGGGCCACAGGATGGTCCAGTGAAGGAAACTTTTCACGATTTTATGATAAACCTGTCCTTGCAGTGGAAGGGTTTGGGCATGTTGTTTTGGGTTCTGTTTTGAGTTCTCCTTTGTAATTTCCCCCTGGGAGAGAGGGGTTATTACTGTTCTTTTATTATTAAAAATGTTCATTGTATAATTTAAACAATGTTCAATACATTTTTTGTTTATCCTGTGTCAACTGAAACAGTGTGTCGTATGGAACTGGATCTGCGGCATGAAATCACAGAGCTTTGAAATCATCACGGAATCACTCACGTGACTCCGAAGTAAAATAGTAAGATTAAACGAGAACTTACCAGTTTGAAGTTTGATCTTTATTTTATGAGGAGTTACGGTGAGCGAATATGTGCCCTCCGCTCCCGGCCCTCATAATCGCAAAGATCATCTGGTAGTTCTAGTCTTCTGAGTCTTACTATATCACTTTGACTGTAGTTACTGTGATTTCATGCCACTGCTTTGAAGATTGATGCGCATGCGCACTGGCATGCGCATTACGGGTCTTCTTCACGTAATCGCTCACCATAACTCCTCATAAAAATAAAGATCAAACTTCAATCTGGTAAGTTCTCATTTAATCTTACTATTTTACAGAGATCAATTAACTGACAAACTGCATGTCTTGGGGATGTGCAGAGAACGCAAAGCACACAGAGGAAACCCTTGCAGTCACAGGCAGAATGTGCAAACTCCAAACGGACAGCACACAGGGTCAGGATCAAATCTGAGTCCCAAGCGCTGTTCTACTATATCTTTCCTTCCTAGATTTCCCAGTTCAATCCATCTAAAGCAGCAAATTGGTTAGACCACAATGAAATCCCTGGCTTCTACATGACTTTCTACTGTGTAAGTATGGGAATGAGGAGGATGGGAGGCAGGGAAAAATGAGGGAAATCTTGGTGGGTATATCTTAAAATTGTAGAAATTAGCTTTCAAACTTTTGGGTTCAAAGATACTCAAGCAGAATATGAGGCGCTTTTCTTCCAGTTTGCCTGTGGCTTCACTCTGGACTCTGGCAATAGAGGAAGCGAAAGACAAAAAGATTGATAGTGGAACAGGAAGAGGAGTTCAAATGGTCAGTAACTATGAACTTCGGCAGGTCTTGGTGGATGGAGCACAAGTGTTTGGCGAAACTATCCGTTGTACTACGAATAAGTTATCAACCAGGGGTCGGCCAGCTACGGCACCCGGGCTGAATGCGGCCCGTAACCCAAAATCATCCGGCCCCTAGGTGAATTTTTTTTCCAGTAATCATCCGGCACGCCGAGCGCCCCAAGCAGCAGCCGAGCAGCGGCTGAGTCCTGGCTGTACGCATCCTGCTCAAAATCACCGGCACGGCTGCACACCTACTGTGAACATGTTTAAGAAAGAACTGCAGATGCTGGAAAAATCAAAGGTAGACAAAAATGCTGGAGAAACTCAGCGGGTGAGACCTGCAAGGATTGCACAAGGTTGTCTCACCCGCTGAGTTTCTACTCATCGGGATCGATGTGTACACGTGATAGATGTGGCCCACCATCCACTCTCAGACATGCGTCCCGGCGAATATGCAGAGCAATATTCCGACTCCTATTATAAACCATCAATTATACTATGTACAAAATGATCAGCTATACTAGGTAAACAGATCAAAATAGTGCAAGCCGAAATGCATAGTGCAACCTTATACGTTGTTATACGAACTGAAGCCTTTTATAAACTGAAGACTTTGCAGAACAAGAGGGACCTAGATTTAAAGCAATGAACAGAAGATACAATGGGTAGCGCCAAGAGTCGTCAAGAGTGTTTAATTGTCATATGTCTGGAAATGGAACAATGACAATTCGTGCTCGCAGCAGTACAACAGATATGTAAACATAGTACTATGTAAAACCCATAATAAATAACAACAAAAGTTTGGTCTAAAAAAAATGAAACAGACAAATAAGTGGACAATAGCAGTGCAAAGTCAAAAATAATTTCCCCGTCTTTCTAGTTCAGTGCTTATTTGGAGGTTGTATTGTTTAATGGCCTGAAGGTTGAAGGGAAGAAGATGCTTGTGAACCCGGATGTTATTGTTTTCAGGCTCCTGTACCTTCCTCCCATTGGCAGGAATGAAATGAGAGCATGGACTGAGGGTACAGATCTCTGATGTTGCTGGCTGCCTTTTTGAGGCAGCTACTCCTGTAGATCCCTTCAATGGTGGTAAGGTCAGTATCCACGATGGACTG
Source organism: Raja brachyura (assembly GCA_963514005.1). The sequence goes on from OY740788.1 coordinate 49,183,456, forward strand.
GGCTGTGTTCACCACTTTTTGCAATCTTCTTATTTCCTGGGCATTCGAGTTGCCAAACAAGGCCATGATGCAACCAGTCCATTTGCTCTCTACTGTACAAGTTCAGGAGAATATTTGTTGTCATACTGAATCTCCTCATTCTTCTACGGAATGTTGATGACATTTCTTTATGCTTGCATCAATATGCTGGGTCTCGGACAGATCTTCAGAGATATGCACACCCAGGAATCTGAAACTTTTGACTCTCTTCACCACTGTCTCGTTGGTGGAGACAGGTTTGTGTATACTCATCGTTCCTCTTCCAATGTTCACAATGTTTCTTGGTGTCGAAAGCAAGATTGGCATTGAGAGCAAGATTGTGAGCAAGATTGTTGTTCCTGCACTGTTTAGTCATTCGTTCTCCCTCCTATATTCTGACACATCCTCATCTGTAATTCATTCAACTGCAGTGGTGTTATTGGCTAACTTAAAGACGGAGTCAGAACTGAGTCCGGTTACATGGTCATGAGGATAGAGTCATAGAGTAATAGAGTAATACAGAGTGGAATAAGGCCTTTTGACCTGACTGGCCTTCACTTGCCAACATGTCCCAGCTACATGTCCCAACATGCCCACCTGCCAGCATTTGGTCCATATCGCTCCAAACCATAGAGTAATGCAAAACTTCACATGTGAAGAGTGCTTATGGTCAGGAACTCACTGCCAGTGAAGGTGGAGGAAGCAGAATGAATTAGGGCTGTCAAAAGTGAGAAAAGGAGAGAAAATAGTTAACAGGACAATGAGGAAAGAGTAGGGGCAAGGACTGTAAGATTGCTTCCCCAAGTGTGCTGAACGATTTAATATAATGCATGCTATGCTGGGTTAATAAACTGGAGATGATAACATATATATAATGTCTGCCTTACTTGCTTTAAAGACGTTCAGAGTGAAAGCAAAATTACAAAACTACATTGGTCCTTTACCAATTTTATGTCTGAAGGAAAATCTCTGAATATTTTGAAGTATAATGCCTTTAAGAGGGAAGCTATTCTTAAGATAAAATATGTGTTTTGTGGGTTTTGGTAAATTGATAATAACTGGAATGACAGTTACTGATGGAAGGTATGTTACTGGTGGAAGTGACAGGGAAAACAGCACCTCATAATCTACAAGATTCTTATTCTTTTTGTCATCGGTGACATTATTTTAACTGAAAAGTATAATCTCCCTTGACATAAGGAGAGTTTCAAATAGTTTGCTGCTTATTGGAATATTGAAGTCATACTGCCAACTCAGAAAGCTTTGCTACACAGCTAGGCAAATGCAAATAACCTTTTGCTGAATGAAATAAAAAGAAATGCAATTACATTAATTCTTATTTTAATGTAATTTCTAGTTAAAATCAATATTTCACCAAGGGAGGAGCAATTTACATCCAATAGATTCAAATAGATTCAAAAGCTAACTATTTTTCTCAGTTTAATTCCTTTTTATTTCATCCCCAGAACTGATTTTAGACCTTAAAGGAAATTTTAACTGCGATAATAGAAAACAAGTGATATAATTCCATTTTACAACTCTTCCCATGTTTCCATTAATATTATTGTCCTGATTCCTCTAGGTCTGGTTTGTTGTAAACTCTCCTTACTCGTCACCACAAAACTGGTAGTTTTTGCTTGACTATTAAACCATGCTTTGAAATTCCCTTCACTCTTCACCTTCCTTCCATATTAAACTTCTTCTTAAATCGGCTATTGGCCAAATGTTTTGTCACCTCTTCCTGATGAATGCTTCCCTAGACTCAACATATTGATTGCTTAACCATGACACTGCTTGCCACTTTCAGGTCATTTTCTATATCAAGGTTACCGTCTAAGTACAAATTATTGTGAATGAATCAATGGGAGGGAATTTCTCTGGAGCCTTAGGTAGCAGGAATTTCTCCAGGGATTCTCCCTGCGATTGACAACAACTGAACAGTAAGGTTGAAAAATTCAATCAGTGTGGCTGTGACTGACCAGGTGGATGGATAGTTTATACATTAGTTTACACAGGAATATCAAGGATGTCCATATGTGTGATTCCGAAAATCACAATGGATGCTGACTAAAAAATTATTCAGTGAAGAGAACTGTGTCTGCTTATCACATTTGACAATGCAGATAAGTGGCTGAATCTTTTCTACTGCACATATCACCAAATCACTGTTTGTGTTCATGAACAATGTAGATTTAGACCAGACTTGAGAGATACAGCGTGGAAACAGGCCCCTTTGGTCCACTGAGTCCGCACCGACCAGCGATCACCCCGCACACTAGCACTATCTTACACACTGGGGACAATTTACAATTTAAAGAAACCAATTAACCTACAGGACTATATGTATTTGGAGTGTGGGAGAATTTGGATCCCCCAGAGAAAACCCATGCGGTCAAAGGGAGAACATACAAGCTCCATACAGACAGCACCCTTAGATCGATCCCGGGTCTCTGCCACTTCCACCGGGTGGTGCCAGCAATGGCAGCCTCGCCAACAGGCTGTCTGTTCCTTCCTTCTTTGTTGTTTTAATGGTATGTGTTTAATGTATGTTTTATTGTTCTTTAGCAAATTATATGGGGGATGGTGGGGGGTGGGGGGGGGGGGGGGGTGTTGGGGGAAACTTCTATTAATCTCTTACCTCAACGGAGATGCAATTTTTTTCTGTATCGTATCTCTGTCCGCACTGCGGTCTAACATCGAGGAGTGGCACCTTTGCTGGAGACCGACTTCGGGAACTCCAACCGCGGGAGCCTGCGAACTTATAATCGTGGAGCTTGCGATCCCTTTACCAGGGATCGACCTTGAAGTTCCAACCGCGGGAGCCTGCGGACTTTAACATTGTGGAACTTGGAGTCTCTGGTTAGAGACCAGCTTCGGGAGCTCCAAGTCGCAGGAGCTTCGACCGCCCCGACGTGGGAGCTACGACCGCCCCGACGTGGGGGCTTCGACCGCTGGCAGCAGGAGATTCAATCGCCCCGATGGATGGTTGGACTGCCTTGACCGTGGGAGAATAAAGAGGAAGGAAATTGGACTATTGCCTTCCATCACATTGAGGAATGTGGGGAATCCGCTGTGTTGGATGTTTATGTTAACTTTTACGTAGAGTGTGTCTTGTTGCTTTTTTTTAGTATGGCTGTATGGTAATTCACATATCACTGTACCTTAATTGGTACACGTGACAATAAAAGAACTTTGAAACCTTTTAAACCTTTGCAAGGCAGCAACTGTAACGCTGCTCCACTGTGCCACCCTGAATGCATACGTGACATGATATGTTTGAAATTATTCTTGACCCGTAGTAGGTTGTATTGATAACTGTGTCATTGAGGAAATTAATGATAACATATTAGTTAAGACATAAATTAGGTTGTCTGACATAGAAAATAGTTCTGTATTACCCCATCTAAATATAATTGAACTGATCTGATATTGAATGGATCAAAACAAATTGAAGTCACTGATAGTTGCGGATCAATATGCCATGTTGATCAGGCAAAATATGTTCTGTCATGTAGTCTGACCACAGATTACTTCATATTCAGTACTATTTGTGGCTGGACAGGGTTGACAAGTGAATTACAAGACGAACCATTAATCATTTTGGCACCGTAGTACAGAAACATGAAATGGAAGTACAAATAAGAGTGATCTTTTATTAGGGGGGGCCTACTGTGTACAATGGTAACTGTGCAACCTTCGAATAACTTAAGGATTAAAGGAATTTTTAAATCTTATTTTTCACTATTTACCAATGGCTGCTAAAACATTGAAGACAGGCAAACAAGACTAGTTTGGCTTGGCATCATGTTCAGCACAGACATTGTGGGCGTTTTGGTGGAGGTACTCCAGAGATGATGCCTGACCTATTGAGATCAGGCATCATCCAGCCCTTTGTGATCAAAGGGGGAATGTGCAAACTCCACACAGACATCTCCAGAGATCAGGACACTGGAACCATGAGGCAGCAATTCTACACTTGGCTACAATTAAGTGGCTGATGCTAATTCTCAAGAGAATGTTAGCATAAACCGATGGCATTGCCTTGTAGGAATGTGGTCTGGAGTATCTGTAGATATTCAGATAGCTCTTCAGAAGCAGCAGCTGATTAATGGGAAAGAATAGAAGCCACTTGATGGAATCAAAAGTAGGGTCCTGGCAATTAGCAGCAGGAGACGTTGTAAGTGAGAAGTGGTGATGGAGACAGATAGGATAATGGTGTTTAAGAGGCTTTTAGGTAGGTACATGGATATATTCACGGAAGAAAGGGGTTTGGATCAGGTGAACAAGATTAGTTTAGCTTGGCATCATGTTTGTCACAGACATTGTGGGACTTTAGGTGGAGGTACTACAGAGATGCTGCCTGACCTGCTGAGTTACTCCAGCACTTTGTATCCACACAGCCAGGTCCAGGGAGCAGAATTGTGGAACCATGAGGCAGCAATTCCATTAATTGAGCCACTGTCAAATTATTATGGTGCACTTTCACATTAATGGAAACTTGCATGAGTTCCTTACGTTATTTTTTTCACACAGCCTAATCAAATTAATGTCATTTTCCCCTTGTGTTATGCTTTGGGTGGCACAGTGGCACAGCGGTAGAGTTGGTGCCTTACGAAGATTGAAGATTGATGCGCATGCGCACTGGCATGCGCATTACGGGTCTTCTTCACGTAATCGCTCACCATAACTCCTCATAAAAATAAAGATCAAACTTCAATCTGGTAAGTTCTCATTTAATCTTACTATTTTACAGAGATCAATTAACTGACAAACTGCATGTCTTGGGGATGTGCAGAGAACGCAAAGCACACAGAGGAAACCCTTGCAGTCACAGGCAGAATGTGCAAACTCCAAACGGACAGCACACAGGGTCAGGATCAAATCTGAGTCCCAAGCGCTGTTCTACTATATCTTTCCTTCCTAGATTTCCCAGTTCAATCCATCTAAAGCAGCAAATTGGTTAGACCACAATGAAATCCCTGGCTTCTACATGACTTTCTACTGTGTAAGTATGGGAATGAGGAGGATGGGAGGCAGGGAAAAATGAGGGAAATCTTGGTGGGTATATCTTAAAATTGTAGAAATCAGCTTTCAAACTTTTGGGTTCAAAGATACTCAAGCAGAATATGAGGCGCTTTTCTTCCAGTTTGCCTGTGGCTTCACTCTGGACTCTGGCAATAGAGGAAGCGAAAGACAAAAAGATTGATAGTGGAACAGGAAGAGGAGTTCAAATGGTCAGTAACTATGAACTTCGGCAGGTCTTGATGGATGGAGCACAAGTGTTCGGCGAAACTATCCGTTGTACTACGAATAAGTTATCAACCAGGGGTCGGCCAGCTACGGCACCCGGGCCGAATGCGGCCCGTAACCCAAAATCATCCGGCCCCTAGGTGAATTTTATTTCCAGTAATCATCCGGCACACCGAGCGCCCCGAGCAGCAGCCGAGCAGCGGCTGAGTCCTGGCTGTACCGCATCCTGCACAAAATCACTGGCACGGCTGCACACCTACTGTGAACATGTTTAAGAAAGAACTGCAGATGCTGGAAAAATCGAAGGTAGACAAAAATGCTGGAGAAACTCAGTGGGTGAGACGTGCAAGGATTGCACAAGGTTGTCTCACCCGCTGAGTTTCTACTCATCGGGATCGATGTGTACACGTGATAGATGTGGCCCACCATCCACTCTCAGACATGCGTCCCGGCGCCTATGCAGAACAAGGTTGCCGACTCCTATTATAAACCATCAATTATACTATGTACAAAATGATCAGCTATACTAGGTAAACAGATCAAAATAGTGCAAGCCAAAATGCATAGTGCAACCTTATACGTTGTTATACGAACTGAAGCCTTTTATAAACTGAAGGCTTTGCAGAACAAGAGGGACCCGGATTTAAAGCAATGAACAGAAGATACAATGGGTAGAGCCAAGAGACGTCAAGAGTGTTTAATTGTTATATGTCTGGAAATGGAACAATGACAATTCGTGCTCGCAGCAGTACAACAGATATGTAAACATAGTACTATGTAAAACCCATAATAAATAACAACAAAAGTTTGGTCTAAAAAAAATGAAACAGACAAATAAGTGGACAATAGCAGTGCAAAGTCAAAAATAATTTCCCCGTCTTTCTAGTTCAGTGCTTATTTGGAGGTTGTATTGTTTAATGGCCTGAAGGTTGAAGGGAAGAAGATGCTTGTGAACCCGGATGTTATTGTTTTCAGGCTCCTGTACCTTCCTCCCATTGGCAGGAATGAAATGAGAGCATGGACTGAGGGTACAGATCTCTGATGTTGCTGGCTGCCTTTTTGAGGCAGCTACTCCTGTAGATCCCTTCAATGGTGGTAAGGTCAGTATGGACTTAGTGGTGAACACAGCCCAGCAGATGGACTGGGCTGTGTTCACCACTTTTTGCAATCTTCTTATTTCCTGGGCATTCGAGTTGCCAAACAAGGCCATGATGCAACCAGTCCATTTGCTCTCTACTGTACAAGTTCAGGAGAATATTTGTTGTCATACTGAATCTCCTCATTCTTCTACGGAAGTAGGGGCGTTGATGACATTTCTTTATGCTTGCATCAATATGCTGGGTCTCGGACAGATCTTCAGAGATATGCACACCCAGGAATCTGAAACTTTTGACTCTCTTCACCACTGTCTCGTTGGTGGAGACAGGTTTGTGTATACTCATCGTTCCTCTTCCAATGTTCACAATGTTTCTTGGTGTCGAAAGCAAGATTGGCATTGAGAGCAAGATTGTGAGCAAGATTGTTGTTCCTGCACTATTTAGTCAGTTATTCATTCTCCCTCCTATATTCTGACACATCCTCATCTGTAATTCATTCAACTGCAGTGGTGTTATTGGCTAACTTAAAGACGGAGTCAGAACTGAGTCCGGTTACATGGTCATGAGGATAGAGTCATAGAGTAATAGAGTAATACAGCGTGGAATAAGGCCTTTTGACCTGACTGGCCTTCACTTGCCAACATGTCCCACCTCCCAGCATTTGGTCCATATCGCTGCAAACCATAGAGTAATGCAAAACTTCACATGTGAAGAGTGCTTATGGTCAGGAACTCACTGCCAGTGAAGGTGGGGGAAGCAGAATGAATTAGGGCTGTCAAAAGTGAGTAAAGGAGAGAACATAGTTAACAGGACAATGAGGAAAGAGTAGGGGCAAGGATTGTAAGATTGCTTCCCCAAGTGTGCTGAACGATTTAATATAATGCATGCTATGCTGGGTTAATAAACTGGAGATGATAACTTATATATATAATGTCTGCCTTACTTGCTTTAAAGACGTTCACAGTGAAAGCAAAATTACAAAACTACATTGGTCCTTTACCAATTTTATGTCTGAAGGAAAATCTCTGAATATTTTGAAGTATAATGCCTTTAAGAGGGAAGCTATTCTTAAGATAAAATATGTGTTTTGTGGGTTTTGGTAAATTGATAATAACTGGAATGACAGTTACTGATGGAAGGTATGTTACTGATGGAAGTGACAGGGAAAACAGCACCTCATAATCTACAAGATTCTTATTCTTTTTGTCATCGGTGACGTTATTTTTACTGAAAAGTATAATCTCCCTTGACATAAGGAGACTTTCAAATAGTTTGCTGCTTATTAGAATATTGAAGTCATACTGCCAACTCAGAAAGCAGTGCTACACAGCTAGGCAAATGCAAATAACCTTTTGCTGAATGAAATAAAAAGAAATGCAATTACATTAATTCTTATTTTAATGTAATTTCTAGTTAAAATCAATATTTCACCAAGGGAGGAGCAATTTACATCCAATAGATTCAAATAGATTCAAAAGCTAACTATTTTTCTCCATTTAATTCCTTTTTATTTCATCCCCAGAACTGATTTTAGACCTTAAAGGAAATTTTAACTGCGATAATAGAAAACAAGTGATATAATTCCATTTTACAACTCTTCCCATGTTTCCATTAATATTATTGTCCTGATTCCTCTAGGTCTGGTTTGTTGTAAACTCTCCTTACTCGTCACCACAAAACTGGTAGTTTTTGCTTGACTATTAAACCATGCCTTGAAATTCCCTTCACTCTTCACCTTCCTTCCATATTAAACTTCTTCTTAAATCGGCTATTGGCCAAATGTTTTGTCACCTCTTCCTGATGAATGCTTCCCTAGACTCAACATATTGATTGCTTAACCATGACACTGCTTGCCACCTTCAGGTCATTTTCTATATCAAGGTTACCGTCTAAGTACAAATTGTTGTGAATGAATCAATGGGAGGGAATTTCTCTGGGGCCTTAGGTAGCAGGAATTTCTCCAGGGATTCTCCCTGCGATTGACAACAACTGAACAGTAAGGTTGAAAAATTCAATCAGTGTGGCTGTGACTGACCAGGTGGATGGATAGTTTATACATTAGTTTACACAGGAATATCAAGGATATCCATATGTGTGATTCCGAAAATCACAATGGATGCTGACTAAAAAATTATTCAGTGAAGAGAACTGTGTCTGCTTATCACATTTGACAATGCAGATAAGTGGCTGAATCTTTTCTACTGCACATATCACCAAATCACTGTTTGTGTTCATGAACAATGTAGATTTAGACCAGACTTGAGAGATACAGCGTGGAAACAGGCCCCTTTGGTCCACTGAGTCCGCACCGACCAGCGATCACCCCGCACACTAGCACTATCTTACACACTGGGGACAATTTACAATTTAAAGAAACCAATTAACCTACAAGACTATATGTATTTGGAGTGTGGGAGAATTTGGATCACCCAGAGAAAACCCATGCGGTCAAAGGGCGAACATACAAGCTCCATACAAACAGCACCCTTAGATCGATCCCGGGTCTGCCACTTCCACCGGGTGGTGCCAGCAATGGCAGCCTCGCCAACAGGCTGTCTGTTCCTTCCTTCTTTGTTGTTTTAATGGTATGTGTTTAATGTATGTTTTATTATTCTTTAGCATATTATATGGGGATGGTGAGGGAGGGGGGGGGGGGTGTTGGGGGAAACTTCTATTAATCTCTTACCTCAACGGAGACGCAATTTTTTTCTGTATCGTATCTCTGTCCGCACTGCGGTCTAACATCGAGGAGTGGCACCTTTGCTGGAGACTGACTTCGGGAACTCCAACCGTGGGAGCCTGCAAACTTATAATCTTGGAGCTTGCGATCCCTTTACCAGGGATCGACCTTGAAGTTCCAACCACGGGAGCCTGCGGACTTTAACATCGTGAAACTTGGAGTCTCTGGTTAGAGACCAACTTCGGGAGCTCCAAGTCGCAGGAGCTTCGACCACCCCAACGTGGGAGCTACGACCGCCCCGACGTGGGGGCTTCGACCGCTGGCAGCAGGAGATTCAATCGCCCCGATGGATGGTTGGACTGCCTTGACCGTGGGAGAATAAAGAGGAAGGAAATTGGACTATTGCCTTCCATCACATTGAGGAATGTGGGGAATCCGCTGTGTTGGATGTTTATGTTAACTTTTACATAGAGTGTGTCTTGTTGCTTTTTTTTAGTATGGCTGTATGGTAATTCACATATCACTGTACCTTAATTGGTACACGTGACAATAAAAGAACTTTGAAACCTTTTAAACCTTTGCAAGGCAGCAACTGTAACGCTGCTCCACTGTGCCACCCTGAATGCATACGTGACATGATATGTTTGAAATTATTCTTGACCCGTAGTAGGTTGTATTGATAACTGTGTCATTGAGGAAATTAATGATAACATATTAGTTAAGACATAAATTAGGTTGTCTGACATAGAAAATAGTTCTGTATTACCCCATCTAAATATAATTGAACTGATCTGATATTGAATGGATCAAAACAAATTTAAGTCACTGATAGTTGCGGATCAATATGCCATGTTGATCAGGCAAAATATGTTCTGTCATGTAGTCTGACCACAGATTACTTCATATTCAGTACTATTTGTGGCTGGACAAGGTTGACAAGTGAATTACAAGACTAACCATTAATCATTTTGGCACTGTAGTACAGAAACATGAAATGGAAGTACAAATAAGAGTGATCTTTTATTAGGGGGGGCCTACTGTGTACAATGGTAACTGTGTGCAACCTTCGAATAACTTAAGGATTAAAGGAATTTTTAAGTCTTATTTTTCACTATTTACCAATGGCTGCTAAAACATTGAAGACAGGCAAACAAGATTAGTTTGGCTTGGCATCATGTTCAGCACAGACATTGTGGGCGTTTTGGTGGAGGTACTCCAGAGATGATGCCTGACCTATTGAGATCAGGCATCATCCAGCACTTTGTGATCAAAGGGGGAATGTGCAAACTCCACACAGACATCTCCAGAGATCAGGACACTGGAACCATGAGGCAGCAATTCTACACTTGGCTACAATTAAGTGGCTGATGCTAATTCTCAAGAGAATGTTAGCATAAACCGATGGCATTGCCTTGTAGGAATGTGGTCTGGAGTATCTGTAGATATTCAGATAGCTCTTCAGAAGCAGCAGCTGATGAATGGGAAAGAATAGAAGCCACTTGATGGAATCAAAAGTAGGGTCCTGGCAATTAGCAGCAGGAGACGTTGTAAGTGAGAAGTGGTGATGGAGACAGATAGGATAATGGTGTTTAAGAGGGTTTTAGGTAGGTACATGGATATATTCACGGAACAAAGGGGTTTCGATCAGGTGAACAAGATTAGTTTAGCTTGGCATCATGTTTGTCACAGACATTGTGGGACTTTAGGTGGAGGTACTACAGAGATGCTGCCTGACCTGCTGAGTTACTCCAGCACTTTGTGTCCACACAGCCAGGTCCAGGGAGCAGAATTGTGGAACCATGAGGCAGCAATTCCATTAATTGAGCCACTGTCAAATTATTATGGTGCACTTTCACATTAATGGAAACTTGCATGAGTTCCTTACGTTATTTTTTTCACACAGCCTAATCAAATTAATGTCATTTTCCCCTTGTGTTATGCTTTGGGTGGCACAGTGGCACAGCGGTAGAGTTGGTGCCTTACAGCACCAGCGATCCAGGTTCAATCCCGACTACAGGTGCTGTCTGTACAGAGTTTGTACGTTCTCCCCGTTTTCTCTGGGTGCTCCAGTTTCCTCACACACTCTAAAGTGTGGTTTGTAGGTCAATTGGCTTTGGTAAAATTGTAAATTGTCCCTCATGTGTGTAGGATAGTGCCAGTGTGCGGGGATCATTCTTGGCGTGGACTTGGTAGGCCAAAGGTCCTGTTTCTGCACTGTATCTCTAAATTAAACTGGTAGGGAATTGAAGAATACAGTTGAACAGAGGGATCTGGGAATAACCGTGCATAGTTCTTTGAAGGTGGAATCTCATATAGATAGGGTGGTAAAGAAATCTTTTGGTATGCTAGCCTTTATAAATCAGAGGATTGAGTATAGAAGCTGGGATGTAATGTTAAAATTGTACAAGGCATTGGTGAGACCAAATCTGGAGTATGGTGTACAATTTTGGTCGCCCAATTATAGGAAGGATGTCAACAAAATAGAGAGGGTACAGAGGAGATTGATTAGAATGTTGCCTGGGTTTCAACAGCTAAGTTACAGAGATAGGTTGAATAAGTTAGGTCTTTATTCTCTGGAGCGCAGAAGGTTAAGGGGGGACTTGATAGAGGTCTTTAAAATGATGAGAGGGATAGACAGAGTTGATGTGGACAAGCTTTTCCCTTTGAGAATAGGGAAGATTCAAACAAGAGGACATGACTTTAGAATTAAGGGACAGAAGTTTAGGGGTAACATAAAGGGGAACTTCTTTACTCAGAGAGTGGTAGCGGTGTGGAACGAGCTTCCAGTGGAAGTGGTGGCGGCAGGTTCGTTGGTATCATTTAAAAATAAATTGGATAAGCATATGGATGAGAAGGGTATGGAGGGTTATGGTATGAGTGCAGGCAGGTGGGACTAAGGGAAAAAAGTTGATCGGCACGGACTTGAAGAGCCGAGATGGCCTGTTTCCGTGCTGTAATTGTTATATGGTTATATGGTTATATGGTTAAATTAAACTTTGGCCTGTTCCTATTTTGTATGAGGGAATGTTCTCAGACCAAGACTGAAGGCAGATATTTAATTGTGACATCTCTTTACTTACATCAATATTATCTCCAAAATGCACAGTGGAAAACCAATTGAATACAATTTTCTACTTCCAAGCTTCTGTATTCCTTTCAAAGGCATCTTTACATTATTCTTGTAAAATGTTAATTGGGAGCACATTCAGAGAATTGTTTGTGTGCAAAGTAATCAACAAAAGATAAAAGTCAGAGGGAATTTCCCCCCCATTTTTACTGACATATCTTTTGTGCTGCAAAACAATTGAATTAATCTATTTCACAAGGGGACATCGTTCTCCACAGGCTGTTCATTGTATAACGATTTCAACTGGCAGCGAACATTTTGTACCAAAACAAATGTCTATTGAAGGAGAACTTGTGATTTTTTTAAAATGTTTTGAAGAAAAGACATCCTGCAAATTGTTTCTTTTATCTTCCAGATCATGATTATTTACATTGCATTTACAAGAGTAAGAATGCAATGATCTGGCAAATTATTTTACTTGTGTTTAATTTGAAGATCCGGAATAGGAAAAAAATGGATTTTCATCAGCAAAAGGAGATTGAATTTATATTGCCTCTCCAAGTGTAACACAAGCCAAGTTGTTGCAAATTTTTAAAAAAAAGTTTAGTTTAGTTTATTACTGTCACGTGTACAAAGGTCCAGTGAAAAGCTTTTGTTGCTTTCCAGTCCAAGAGAATACTATACATGACTACAATCCACAGGGCACAGATAACGGATAAAGGGCACAACACTTAGTGCAAGACAAAATCTGACAAAGTCCAATTAAAGATAGTTCACAGATCTCCAGTGAGGTAAATGGGAGGTCAGGACCGTACTCTAGCTGATGAGAGGCCTGATACCAGCTGGGAACAAAACTGTCCCTGAATTTGGAGGTATGTTTTTCAAAGTTTTGTGCCTCTTGCCTGATGGAGGAGGGAAGGAGTTGAACAAGGTTAACTTATAATTAAACAAACAGGTTCGCTTCTCAATAAACAGACAACTAACAATACAGGGTTACACAAAAAGCTGGAGAAACTCAGCGGGTGCAGCAGCATCTAAGGAGTGAAGGAGATAGGCGACGTTTCGGGTCGAGACCCTTCTTCAGTCTGAAGAAGGGTCTCGACCCGAAACGTCGCCTATCTCCTTCACTCCTTAGATGCTGCTGCACCCGCTGAGTTTCTCCAGCTTTTTGTGTAACCCTCGATTCTCCAGCATCTGCAGTTCCTTCTTTACAACTAACAATACAGTTGGTAGACCAGTTCAAAACTTTACTAATTATCGGCCGATGGAAGTGGCAAGGCATACCCCAGCCAAGGGAGCAGCACAGACCCTTGGCTGACCTCTCTCCACTTCCCTGATCAAAGCTTTGCAAGGTGTTTTTATACAGTGTGACACTTAATCACATTAGCCGTGGTCACAAGACTTAGTCACATTCCAAAGAGATCACAAGATTCAGTCAATACAGTTTGTTAAAAAAGGAACTGCAGATGCTGGAGAATCGAGGGTACACAAAAGGCTGGAGAAACTCAGCGGGTGCAGCAGCATCTAAGGAGCGAAGGAGCTAGGTGACGTTTCGGGTCGAGACCCTTCTTCATTCAGTCAATACACATCAGTACACAATGAATCTGAGCTTGGCTTCTCTTATCAATTGGTAGACACCGGTCATTGTCTCAATATACATCGTTCAATAAGGAACTGCAGATGCTGGAAAATCGAAGGTAGACAAAAGTGCTGGAGAAACTCAGTGGGTGCGGCAGCATCTATGGAGCGAAGGAAATAGGCAACGTTTTGGGCCGAATCTGAAGAAGGGTTTCGGCCCAAAACGTTGCCTATATCCTTCGCTCCTTAGATGCTGCCGCACCTTCTGAGTCTGTCTCAATACACATCAACCTGAGGCAAGCCCAGGCTTTCCTTTCTGTATCAATTTACTAGAGAAAAGCCTGCTTTGAGACTAAATATGTGTAGTCTAGTGCAGGAATCCATTTAATATTTAAAAAATATTTTTACCATCATCCAGCCTTATCAGAGTGACCAGGCAAAATTCACCCCATGAAACATTGGGGCAGATATCCTAAAGCTTGTTCAAATGGATACGTTTTAAAGATTGTTTAAAGAGAGTTAAAACATGTCAGGAAACAGAGATTATCAGATAGGAAATACTAGAGTTTTGCATGATGGCATGGCCCAGGCGTTAGAGCAATTGACATGACAGTGGATCAAGAAGCCTGAAGTCAGGGTACACACTCGAGTGCATTACAGAGAGTATGGGGAACAAGTCTATGTAGAGACATGAAATAGGATGAAAATATTAGAGTGTGTAGGAAGGAACTGCTGATGCTGGTTTACACCGAATATAGACACAAAATGCTGGAGTATCTTAGCGGATCAGGCAGCATCCCTGGAGAGAAGGAATGGATTACATTTCTGGTCGAGACCCTTCCTCAGACTGTTAGAACTGCTAGAACTGAGATAGAAACCAGACGGCACCTAACTGGGAGTGAAAGAGGAGATGGTGCAGTTTAGAAATCCCCAGCGCCAGAGATAACCAACTGCAGAGATGAATCTGATGAACTGAACTGAACTAGGGCCTGGGTAAAAAGTCTGAAGAGGAGTCTCGACCCGAAACGTCACCCATTCCTTCTCTCCAGAGATGCTGCCAGTCTGCTGAGTTGCTCCCGCATTTTGTGTCTGTCTTCTGACCTAGGACCTGGTTTGAGCTGGCAAAGGAGATGGAAATAGGCAGTCTTACTACCTGGATGCTCACCTTCTGGGCTAAATCTCACCAAGGCTGCAAACAGTCTGGATCGTCCTTGGACAGTTGTCAGTTAAAGAGATCGAGAGAATGAGTGGGGAACAGAGTTTGCCCAGGGGAGTGAAGACACTGGCTTTGGTCCACCTCGAATGAAGTTCAAGGACATTTCTACACAATCTGTAGAAGCGAGAGGAATGGAACAGAGTAAGAAGCTAAAAAGAGGAAAAAGTGCCTGAAGAAAACTAAAACAGACTCGATGCTTCTTTGAAGATTAGGACTTGAACATGTAGTACAGGTTCTGACAACAAGGCAAGATCCCCAGCAACTGAGCCAGCTGACAGCAGAGCAAGACAGATCAAAATAAATTCATACGAGAGGAGTATTCTATTCCCATTACCTTCAGTACAATTGTTCAAACTTTTCTCAGTTTGAATCACTTTGGTATTTTTCTCTGAAATAAAAGAGCATTTTCATCAAGCTTGAAGGCTGCGGATTAAAAAGGGAGCCGGCATCATGGATAGAAAATTGAATACGGACAAGAAACCAAGAGCAATAATGAGAGATTGATTTTCAGGTAGACGAAAAGTGTAAAATGTTGTTGATTGTACGGTTCTAGATCATCAATTGTCCTTAATAACTTGGACGTGGAAGTACAGGCCATATTTTCAGATTTTGAAAATGACACAAACTTAGAGAAATTAAGAGCAGTTTTCAGACTGAGAAGATATGGACAGGCTGATGGAATAGCAAACACGTGGTAAATGAAATTTAATGCTGAGAAATGTGAAGGTTTACATTTTCGTTGGAAGAATAAGAAGAAGCAACTTAAACCAAGGGCAATTCTAAAAGGGATGTATAGTCAAAGAAATTTAGGGGGTATTGTACATAGATGAATGAGGGTTGGGCTGTGGATGTTAAAAATATTTGATAAATTCCTTGATAGTGGGCTCATCCAGAAGATTAAGATGCATGGGATCAAGGCTGACAGTGGTTTGGATTCCGAGCTAACTTATCCATACAAGATACAGGGTTGTGGTGGAAAGGTTACATTTTAGCTGGAGGCTATGACCAGTGGATTTCTGCAGGGATCTATGCTAGGACCTCTGTTGTTAGTGACATATTTATCAAAGACAGTGAAATAAATGCAGATGGGTTGGTTAGTAAGTTTGCAATCAAAACCAAAATTGGTGGAGTCGCAGATAATGAAGAAGGCTGTCACAGTGGGATTTAGATCCGTTGCAGATATGGATGGAGAAATGGCAGATTTCTCAGAGCAAGTGTGAGGTGATGCATTTTGCGACGTCAAATGCAAGGCGAAAGTGCACAGTTAATGCCAGGAACCTTAACAGCAGTGATGTACTGAGGGATCATGGGGTCCTAGAAACATAGAAACATAGAAAAATAGGTGCAGGAGTAGGCCATTCGGCCCTTCGAGCCTGTACCGCCATTCAATATGATCATGGCTGATCATCCAACTCAGTATCCCGTACCTGCCTTCTCTCCATACCCCCTGATCCCTTTAGTCACAAGTGCCACATCTAACGCCCTCTTAAATATAGCCAATGAACTGGCCTCAACTACCTTCTGTGGCAGAGAATTCCAGAGACTCACCACTCTCTGTGTAAAGAATGTTTTCCTCATCTCCGTCCTAAAGGAATTCCCCCTTATCCTTAGACTGTGACCCCTTGTTCTGGACTC
This sequence comes from Raja brachyura, assembly GCA_963514005.1. The sequence goes on from OY740788.1 coordinate 49,199,997, forward strand.
CCCCAACATCGGGAACAATCTTCCAGCATCTAGCTTGTCCAACCTCTTAAGAATTTTGTAAGTTTCTATAAGATCCCCCCTCAATCTTCTAAATTCCAGCGAGTACAAGCCGAGTCTATCCAATCTTTCCTCATATGAAAGTCCTGACATCACAGGAATCAGTCTGGTGAATCTTCTCTGTACCCCCTCTATGGCAAGGATGTCTTTCCTCAGATTTGGAGACCAAAACTGTACGCAATACTCCAGGTGTGGCCTCACCAAAACCCTGTACAACTGCAGTAGAACCTCCCTGCTCCTATACTCAAATCCTTTTGCTATGAATGCTAACATACCATTTGCTTTCTTCACTGCCTGCTGCACCTGCATGCCTACTTTCAATGACTGGTGTACCATGACACCCAGGTCTCGTTGCATCTCCCCTTTTCCTAATCTGCCACCATTCAGATAATAGTCTACCCTCATGTTTTTGCCACCAAAGTGGATAACCTCACATTTATCCACATTATACTGCATCTGCCATGCATCTGCCCATTCACTCAGCCTATCCAAATCACCCTGCAGCCTCCAAGCATCCTCCTCACACCTAACTATACTCCCCAGCTTGGTGTCATCTGCAAATTTGGAGATGTTGCATTGAATTCCCTCGTCCAAATCATTAATATATATTGTAAATAGCTGGGGTCCCAGCACTGAGCCTTGCGGTACCCCACTAGTCACTGCCTGCCATTCTGAAAAGGACCCGTTTACTCCTACCCTTTGCCTCCTGTCTGCTAGCCAGTTCTCTATCCACATCAATACTGAACCCCCAATACCGTGTGTTTTAAGTTTGTATGCTAATCTCTTATGCAGGACCTTGTCGAAAGCCTTCTGAAAGTCTAGATATAACACATCCACTGGTTCTCCCTTATCCACTCTACTAGTTACATCCGCGAAAGATTTTATCAGATTTGTCAGACATGATTTACCTTTCGTAAATCCATGCTGACTTTGTCCAATGATTTCACCACTTTCAAAATGCGCTGCTATCCCATCTTTAATAACTGACTCTAGCAGTTTCCCCACTACCGATGTTAGACTAACTGGTCTGTAATTCCCCGCTTTCTCTCTCCCTCCTTTTTTAAAAAGTGGGATTACATTAGCTACCCTCCAATCCTCAGGAACTACTCCAGAATCTAACGAATTTTGAAAAATTACCACTAATGCATCCACTATTTCTATGGCTACCTCCTTGAGTACTCTGGGATGCAGACTATCTGGCCCTGGGGATTTATCGGCCTTCAATCCGTTCAATTTACCCAACACCACCTCCCGGCTAACCTGGATTTCACTCAGTTCCTCCATCTTATTTGATCCCCGTTCCACTGCTATTTCCGGCAGATTATTTATGTCTTCCTTAGTGAAGACAGAACCAAAGTAGTTATTCAATTGGTCTGCCATGTCCTTGTTCCCCAATGCGCTGCAATGTCCTACGCCATAGCTCCCTAAACATGGCAACACGAGTAGACAGAGTGGTGAAGAAAGTGTATGATATACTTGCATTCATCAGTCGAGGCATTGAGTATAACAATTAGAAAGTTAGGTTGCAGCTTTATAAAGCTTGACCGTGCTTGGAGTATTGTGTGTAGTTCCAGTCGCCTCATTTCAGATTTCCACTTGCTTGTAGTTTCGATAAATGTAACAAAAATATGGAATGAAAAAGAGCTGTAAATGCTGGTTTATGTCAAAGAAGGACCCAAAATGCTGTTGTAACTCAATGGATCAGGCAGCATCTTTGTAGAAAACGGATAAGCTACGTTTTGGGTCAGAAACCTTCTTCAGACTGAGTCCGAATCAACCTGAAACATCACCTATCTATTTTCGCCAGCATTTTAAGTCTATCCTTACCACTACAATATGTATGCTTTCCTACTTTCTGGGGTGGTCGAACTATGGATTCTTGCAGTTATAGATTTTAGACAATAGGCAACAGACAATAGACATAGACAATAGGTGCAGGAGTAGGCCATTCGGCCCTTTGAGCCAGCACCGCCATTCAATGTGATCATGGCTGATCATCCCCAATCAGTACCCCGTTCCTGCCTTCTCCCCGTATCCCCTGACTCCGCTATCTTTAAGAGCCCTATCTAGCTCTCTCTTTAAAGTATCCAGAGAACCGGCCTCCATCGCCTTCTGAGGCAGAGAATTCCACAGACTCACAACTTTCTGTGTGAAAAAGTGTTTCCTCATCTCTATTCTAAATGGCTTACTCCTTATTTTTAAACTGTGGCCCCTGGTTCTGGACTCCCCCAACATCGGGAACATGTTTCCTGCCTCTAGTGTGTCCAAACCCTTTATAATCTTAGGGTTTTTAATGATTAGTGTATTTATCAGGTGAATAATGATGGAAAATGACGAGTATTTTCCAACTCCCACAATGGTGGCATCAATCAATTTTAAATCAGGTTGTTTTTTTAAACAGGAACATTTGCAATATTACAATGGTAACTGGATGCCAAATATAACCCCTGCTCACCATCTTATCTCCAACCTCAGAACACATGTTGCCTTGCTGCTAAGGTGAGATCTTTTTTTCTGGTGTGCAAGCAATGCAATTATTTTAAAGTTAATTGAATTAATTCCCCTTTGAGAAAGACTTAATGTCAACAGGTTTCACACAGTATCCCATGCCTCTGGCGTGTCCAAACCCTTAATAATCTTATATGTTTCAATAAGATCCCCTCTCATCCTTCTAAATTCCAGAGTATACAAGCCCAGCCGCTCCATTCTATCAACATATGACAGTCCCGCTATCCCAGGAATTAACCTCGTGAACCTACGCTGCACTCCCTCAATAGCAAGAATGTCCTTCCTCAAATTTGAAGACCTAAACTGCACACAATACTCCAGGTGTGGTCTCACTAGGGCTCTGTACAACTACAGAAGGACCTCTTTGCTCCTATACTCAACTTCTCTTGTTATGAAGGCCAACATGCCTTAGTTTAGTTTAGTTTAGTTTATTGTCATGTGTACCTAGGTACAGTGAAAAGCTTTTGTTGTATGCTAACCAGTTAGCTGAAAGGCTACACAAGATTACAATCGAGCCATATACAGTGTTCAGATACATGATAAAGCGAATAACATGAATAATGGGAGGTGCAATATAAAGTTCAGTAAAGACCAATTAAAGATAGCCTGAGCGTCTCCAGTGAGGTAGATAGTAGCTCAGGACTGCTCCCTTGTTGTTGGTTGGTTCAGTTTCCTGGTAACAGATGGGAAGAAACTGTCTCTGAATCTGGAGTGTGTAGGAAGGAACTGCAGATGCTGATTTAAACCAAAGATAAACACAAAATGCTGAAGTAACTCAGCGGGACAAGCAGCATATCTGGAGAGAAGGAATCAGAAGAAGGATCTCAATCCGAAACGTCACCCATTCCTTCTCTCCAGAGATGCTGCCTGTCCCGCAGTTACTAAAACATTTTGTTCCTATATGCTGAATCTAGAGGTGTGCGTTTTCACTTCTGTATCTCTTGCCTGATGGAAGAGGGGAGAAGAGGGGAGTCCTTGATTATACTGGTCCTTGCCGAGGCAACGTGAATCTCTTAATTTGAACCCAAAATTTAGAACAATAAATGACAGTTTTATCCCAATGCACCACTCATTCTCCATAAAGTTGCAAAACTAAAAATCAGCACTTGAACCACACTGCACATATATATGATATGAAGTATGTTTTTTACAATTGGCTATTGAAGCACAGTCAATCATGACACTTATAAATTACATAAACACTGTGAAAGGAAAATAATAAAAACGTAAGAAAAAGAATAGTCAATTAAGATTATCGTGGCTGGCAGTAATATTGAGCCAGCACAAGCACTTGTGTTGATTTGCTCTCTTTTGTTTGTCGTGATCGGTTTGGTTTAATGGCTGACCATTTCTCCGCTTTACAAAAGGTAAGCATTTTCTTTAAAGTATTCCTCCTTGTACCTATCAGCAGTTATTTTTAAAGTTCTTCAAATACATCAAGCAAGAGTGTGGTTTCATGTTGTTATTAATGGGCAATTATCTCACTGGGGAACTCGTCTTCACTCTTCAGTGTGAATGCAATCTTAAAATGTCATTCCCAGGAAAAGGCAGAATGTGAATCCACAAGCTACTTGATAATTTAACTTGGCTGCAGTAAAATCATTTTCTTTCTTCCATTACAGAGAAAGTTAAGCCCAGATAGAGATCGAAATTTCTAGGAAACTGTCTCGTACAGGGTGTCCACCACTACTATATTAGAAAAACAGACAGCAATTTGTGGTAAGGATACCATAATTTGCTATACACCATTGATGATGCATGCTACACTACCATTAGCTGCACAAAAACATGACCTTGCTTTGAATTCCCCCCATAGTCAGTGTGGAAACAGGTCCTTCGGCCCAACTTGCCCATGCCAACCAATATATGCCAATTAAAATAGTCTCACCTGCCCGCAATTGGCCTGTAACCCTCTAAACCGATCCTAACCATGTACCTGTCCAATTGTTTTATAAATGTTATGGTAGTATCTGCCTCAACTACCTCCTCCGGCAGCTCGTACCATACACCCACCACTGTAAAGTCACCCCTCAGGTTCCTATTAAATCTTTCCCCCCTAATCTTAAACCTATGTCCTCTGATTAGCGAATCCAAAACTCTGAGCAAAAAGACTGTGCTTTTACCCAATCTATTACTCTCATAATTTTGTACACCTCTATAAGATCACTCCTGATCCCTCCTGCGCCCCAAGGGATAAAGTCCTAGCCTGCTCAACTTCTCCCTGTAACCCAGGCCCTGAAGTCCGGGCAACATCCTTGTATATGTTCTCTGCACCCTTTCAGCTTGACAACATCTTTCCTTTAACTCGGTGACCAAAATCGAACTAAATACTCTAAATGTGGCCTCACCAATGTCTTATATAACTACAACAGGGCCTCGTAACTTCAATGTTAATAATTTGTTGGGTTTGTACAGAAAATAGGAATGAATACCAATGGCAACGTTGCAAGATGTAATTGATGCTGATCCTCTTGCCCCAGCAACACCCATTCTTACCCATTCAGATGAGGAGCACTAGTTTCACTGAGTCAAAGCATCTTAACGGGCCTGTCCCACATGGCGATTTTTTTTCCGTGACTGCCGGCATCATTGACTGACGTTTCAGGTCATCGAAAAAGACTTGGTGCTGACGCGGCGTGATGCGGCATGATGACGTACTGACACGCTGTGTTTCCTCAAGTGTCGCAACATTTTTTTCGTTGACGCTGGATTTTGAAATGTTCAAAATCTTTTGGTGACCCTGATACGTCAGACAATGACAGCAGCAGTCGCTGAAAAAAAATCGCAAAATGGGACAGGCCTTTAAACCATCAGCAGTGGTGTTTGGCTAGCTGCCCTTGTTAGGTAGTCCACTTTCAAAACATCCTGGGAAGCTTTAGAGTCATGAACTCACATTGCACCTTTATAAAACTTTATAAAGTCTGTATGTTTATAAAACTTTAGTTAGGCGGCAGTTAAAGTATTGTGTGCAGTTCTTGTCACCCCATTACATAGCAATGTTACAAAATTTTGAGATTTAAAAAATCAAGTCTGCAATTTATCCCATCAGATAAAGCATAAAAAGAAGTTTAATTTGACACCTAATTTACTTTCATATGTTCAGTATTGAGAAAGTTATGGCCATTTTCACACTCGGAAATTAGCATCTTGCTCCCCATTGCCTTTCAATTGACTGAACTCAAAAGCTGTGATCTGGAAAAGTTAAAAGCCCATAACTTTCGGTTGTCTGCGCTCACGGCTTTTGAAGGTGATTTTTAAATTGCTCTAGTTAACAAATAATTTAGAGTAATTTAAAAATACCTTCATTGATGAAATGTCGGAGCGATTTTTCTTCCGCAACAAAATCGCCCGACATTCATCGATTATCCCAGTGTCGAAAAACGGCACTTTAAGCCCGCCCCCCTCTGAAAGGCACCAAAGTCGCGCACACGGGGAGCGGCAGAACTGCAGCGCCGCTAAAGGTAAGTTTTGCAACATACCTACATTACAGGAAGGATGTGGAGGCTTTGGAGTGGGTGCAGAAGAGGTTTATCAGGATGCTGTCTGTATCAGAGAGCATTAGCTACAAGGAGGGGTTGGACAAAGTTGGATTGTTTTCTCTACAACGTCGGAAGTTGAGTGGAGACGGATTGAAATATATAAAATTATGAGGGGTGTGAAAGGGGTAGATAGTCAGAACCTTTTTCCAGAATGGGAATGTCAAAGACTAGAAGTCATAGCTTTCAGGTCTGAGGGGGGAAGTTAAAGGAAATATATGTGGTAAGTAATTTACACCGAGTGGTAGATGCCTGGAAAACATTGACAATGCTGGTGGGGGAAGCAGAAACAATAGTGGCAGTTAAGAGGTATTCAGATAGGCACATAGATATGCAGGGAATGGAGGGACATGAATCATGTGCAGACTGAGGAGATTAGTTTAACATGGCATCATGTTTGGCATAGATTTTATGGTGTAAAATGCTTGTTCCTGTGCTGTAACATTTTAGGTTCTACAAGTTCAAAGCTGTTGGTATTAGAACATGATACCATGTACTGGGAAACAGAACATTTAAAACTGGAAATTTTTGTTCCTTTTTGGAATTGGTAAATACAATTTAAAATCTATATTTTTTTCTTCGTGTTTCATTTTTCTCCATGTTCATACACTCCTTCCTTGTCCTATCTAATCTGACTCCAACCTGTTTTATTTCCTTCTTTATTGTTCCGTCTGTTTTGTTGTGTCCTGTTAAATTTAATTGGCCGGAGAGATCGATCATTAAATCTGGTATTCACCAGATCCTTATTTTGTGAGACCTTGTTCACTGTTTAACAGGTAGACAGAAGAGCTGGAGAAACTCAGCGGGTGCGGCAGCATCTATGGAGCGAAGAAGGAAGAAGAAAGGAAGAGCAGGAGCCAGAGGGCTGAGGGAGAGCTGAGAAGGGGAGGACACAGTGAGGGCTATCTGAAATTGGAGAAATCAATGTTCATGCCGCTGGGGTATAAACTGCCCAAGCAAAATATGAGGTGCTGCTTCTCTAATTTCCGGTGGTCCTCACTCTGGCCATGGAGGAGGTCGGATTCGGAATGGGAGGGGGAGTTGAAGTGCTGAGCCACCAGGAGATCAGGTAGGTTATTGCGGACCAAGCGGAGGTGTTCGGCAAAGCGATCGCCAAGCCTACGCTTGGTCTCACCGATGTAGAGCAGCTGACATCTAGAGCAGCAGATGCAATATATGAGGTTGGAGGAGGCAAGGTGAACCTCTGTCACACCTGGAACGACTGCTTGGGTCCTTGAATGGAGTCAAGGGGGGAGGTAAAGCGACAAGTTTAGCATTTCTTGTGGTTGCAAGGGAAAGTGCCCGGGAAGCGGGTGGTACGGGTGGGAAGGGCAGAATCGACCAGGGAATTACGTAGGGAGCGGTCTTTGCTGAAAGCAGACAGGGGAGGAAATGGGAACATGTGGCGAGTGGTGGGGTCACGTTGGAGGTGCCGAAAATGACAAAGGATTATTTGTTGTAAGTGACGGCTAGTAAGGTGGAAGATGAGGACGAGGGGGACTCTGCCCTTGTTACGAATGGGGGGATAGGGAGAGAGAGCAGTGTTACGGGGTATGGAAGAAACCCTTGTGATTGCCTCATCTATGGTAGGGGAGGGGAACCACCCTTCCCTGAAGAATGAGGACATCACCGTTGCCCTGGTGTGCAACACGTCATCCTGGGAGCAGATGAAGCATAGACGGAGGAATTGGGAGTAGGGGATGGAGTCCTTACAGGAAGCAGGGTGGGAAGAAGTTTAGTCTAGATAGCCATGGGTGTCAGTGGGTTTATAGTGGATGTCGGTCGGAAGTCTATGAGGGATTTCGTGAAGACCCCGCCAGCACACATGCACGACATTCTTCAAAGCAGCGGTGTGAAATCACAGATAGTAGAGTTGACTGAAGATAGTAAGATAAGAGAACTAACATACCAGTTGACCTTATAATAGAGGGTTGGGAGCAGAGGGCACAAAATCCCTCATCGTAACTCCTCATAAAATATTGAATCAAACTTCGAAACTGGTAAGTTCTCGTTTAATCTTACTATTTTACTTTGGAGTCACGTGAGTGACTTTGTGAAGATTTCCAAGCTCTGTGATTTCATGCCCTGGAATCTAATCCATGCTCACACACTGCCATAATGACCAATGGAGGAAGTATGTTAACGTATTTCAGACTTGAAACATGGCAGAAAAACAATAATGTATTTATTTAACAAACAAATAATAAACCCCTATCTTCGGGGAGAAAAATTATGATACAGAACTTGAAAAATAGTATCTGCAAATATTGCAGGTGTGGTCACAGGTTTATTATAAAACCGCTGAAAAGTTGTTTCATTGGACCAACCCGCCGTTGCAAGGATGTGGTCCATGGGAACTTCCATCAACCTCGCCGCTGCCCTGGTAGACGCAGCCCTGGTAGAATGAGATCTAAAAATGTCAGTGTCCACCCCTGCTGCACCTAACACCACCCTGAACCATCTTGAGATGGTCTGTACGGTTACCCTGTGGCGAGAGCGTTTAAAACTTATCAAAAGGATTTTTGGTGACCTCTAGGTAATGACGAGGGTGGGTTACTATGCAAAGGCACCTGTCTATTGGATAGGCCAGGAACTCCAATTTGAGGTCAGATGACCCAGGCCTGTTTTGTTTGAGTAACTCATGTATGTAAAAGGTTACCTTATTTAGAGATGATACCATGGCATCCAATTTTAGTTTATGCAGGGTCTGGACCCGATGCGCAGTAACAAGTGCCATAAGCATCACTATCTTATAGGTGAGCTTGGTTAATGAGAGGGACGTGGCTGGTGCCCAATCTCTGAGCAGGGTCAGGACAAGCCCAATATCCCAGGTCTGAGAATATCGAGGCCTGGGAGGGTTAGAGTTAAAAATACCCCTCATGAGTTTTGACACCAGGGGGTGGGATCCTACTCCAAGGTGTTCTAGCCCAAGCCCCAGGTAGGAAGATAAGGCACTTCCGGCGCAGTTGATGGCACTATAACTCAAGTCCTCATCGTAATGAAGGCTAGCCAGGAACTCCAGTACATCCGTGATAGTGGCTGTATTGTACATAGTGCCTGTCCTGGTACAAAATACCTCCCATTTTTTTACATAGGTGAGGTACTGTCTCCTGGTAGACTTCCTGCATGATGCCGTGATGATATTCATGGTTCAGTCCGACAACCCGAATTCCAGGAGAGGTCTATTCAAAACCTGCAAGCCAATAGGTTAATGTGATGATGGCACGGATGACTCTCCCCGTCACAGGATGTACCAGTAGATTTGGGCGTTTGGGTATCGGAAAACATTGTTCTGTGACCATGTCAAGTACCACAGGGAACCATGGCTGCATAGGCCAATCGGGTATTATCAGAATACCTGATGCAGAGAATAGTTGAATTTTCCGCAATACCCGACTGATGAAGCAGAAAGGGGGAAATGCATATAAAAACAAATCCCCCCAATGTAGCGAGAAAGCATCCATCGCTACTGCCCCAGGGTCTGGTTCGCATGCAACATATGTTGGTATCCGATGATTAAGTCTGGATGCAAAAAGGTCGATATCTGGCGTTCCATACCAAGCTACAATGTCAGTAAATACCTGGTGGTTCAACATCCATTCGGTGTTGTCATTGAATATGCATGACCTGGTGTCCGCCACTGTATTGAGCTTACCCGGAAGGTAAGTAGCTGATATCCAAATGTTTCTTTCTATGCACCAGTGCCAGATTGAATTGGCCAATTCGTCACAAGATATCGACTTGATACCACCCATATGATTAATATGTGCCACCATGGTGGTGTTATCTATTTGTAGGCAAACATGCAGATGGTGCATATTTGAACAGTAAGCCCGAAGTCCATGAAATGCTCCCAACATTTCTAGATAATTAATACCTTGTGTCTGATGTAAGGTAGACTCATGTGTATTCCATCTACCACCACAACTGGAGGTGCTATCGGTAGCTCCCCAGCCGTGAGCACTGGTGTCAGTTTGTAACACAACTGAAGGGTTTGTGATTGTGATGGGATTAAAGCAATGTCGAATATTGCTAACCCACCATCGCAAATCCATTTTTGCTTTGGCCGGTAGCTGCATAGGCATGTCAAAATGGCCAGAGTGAAGTTTGAGAGCTGCAATTTTGGCTCTTTGTAAATTTTGGTAATGTAAAGGTCTATTTTGTGTGGCTGGAAAATAGGTTTTTTTGCAAGTGATGATCTTGGCATCATGTTCAGCCCAGACATTGTGGGCCGAAGGGCCTGTCTTTGTCAGCACTATTCTATGTTCTCGGTTTTGTATCATGTTGGTTATTTGGCAGTCTAGAACTCTGCAGTGATTGTGTCAACTCCTAGCCAGCCATGGCTTTTTCACACAAGTTTCCCAACATCGCATCTCAGATGTAAAAGATATTCAATATTTTAAATTAAGAGAATAAGGTGCTTCACTCATTGTAAAAAGCAGATTATTTTACAGTTCCTTGTCATGAAATGGAGACAGCTTCTAGGTATCTCTGCAATGAAGGCAGACTTTCTGACTATCTATGCTGAAACAATATTTGGTTACATGATTCAGTTCTTAAAGTGGTTCTAACTCATGTTATATATCTTACAAAGAATGTGCTGAAATATTCTCCACTTGGCTTAGTGACTGCAGCTTCAACCACAAGCAATAAACTCAACACCTTCCAGCAGAGGAAGGCGGCACAGGGCGTCACAGTGGCGCAGCGGTAGAGTTGCTTTCTTACAGTACCAGAGGCCTGGGTTCAATCCTGACGGGTGCTGTCTGTACGGAGTTTGCATGTTTTCCATGTGATCCCATGGGTTTTCTCCGGGTTTTCTCCCACATTCCAAAGATGTATAGGTTTATAGCTTCATTGGCTTTAGTAAATTGTAAATAGTCCCTGGTGTGTTAGATGGTGCTAGTGTATGGGGTGATTGGTGGTCAGAGCAATCTCAGTGAAACGAAGGGTCTGTTTCCACACTGTATCTCTAAATTAAACTTAACTAAACTAAACTGAACTGAACAAAAGAGCACACTGGATGAGTATTTGATCCAATATTTAAAAATACACTGCTTCCACCATTGGTACACTGTGCCCATGGCATGTTTCATCTACAAGATGCCTGGAGCAACTTGCTAAGGCACTTCCAACCACTTACACCTAGAGTGTCAAATAGAGCAGGCACAACAGAACATCCGCTCCATGTTGACATGGAAATATATCATCATTCCCACATCACGGCTGTGTCAAAATCCTGTAATTCCTTTCCTAATGGCGGCATCTGAGTTTCTAATCAAATAAACTGCAATGCCTTAAGAAATCAATTCGACACCACCTTCACAACGGCAATTAAATGTTGGTCTGGCCAGAAGTGCCCAAGTCCCATGGGAGAATAAACAAAAATAACATTCTGGAAGCATATAGACCGGCTGTCTGATGTGAAACTATTTCTCATATTTATGTTCTTTGATGACCCTAAGTGGATAGTCTCCAATATTTCTCTCACAATAATAATTATTTTATCATTCTTAAAATACATGGTGGAATTACAGTTCTACCCACACAGTAATGTACATACAGCGGCTGAATCCATTAAAAAATAATTACTGTCTACAGATTAATTAAACTTTAGCTGTTTTTACACCAACCTAATTGAGAATGACGTCGTTAAATTGATTTTGCTACAACAATGTTGCCTTTGAATAGTTACTACAATCATTTTGAAATAAACTTAAAGGTGCCCAGGAGGCAGCTTAACCGTCTGTCAGGAGCTGCTTTTCACAATAAACACATCACTGTATTGTGCATGTGAAATTTTATCATCATTCTACAGCCTCCATGGCTTTTACCGTCTCTCAGTTCCGTAATCTTGAGGCATATATTTTATCCTGCTATGACTTTGTACTAGTTCTTAATAGATCATTACTGCCATTAGCAATGTTAATTCTGGATGTTTTTGTTTCTCACTAAGTACCAATATTTCTCTTATAGTTCTGGGAAATTCCTAATATCGCATCTTGTGTTTGCAGATTGACAAATAATGGGATGACTTTAGGGATGGATTTAGGCATAGGTTTAGGTTTAATATTGTCGCATGTTCCTAGGTATCGTGATAAGCTTTATTTTGCATGTTATCCATTCGGACCAGATAATATGTTCATGACTTAGATGTGTGGATTCAGGGTAACATTTCCAAATGTACTGATACAATAAAGCTTGGAATATCAATGAACAGGTTGGTGAAGATTGCAGACTGGAATTAAAAAAAAGCATTGTTAAGCTGGCTGAATGGGCAGATAGGTGACAAATAACATTTGGAACAAAGAGGTTTGAAAGGATATACTTTGGCAAAAAGGAATGAGGAGAGCAGCACTAAATTACACAGCTCTAAAGAGTATGAGATATGGTCGATTTGCATTAGGTCTAGAGGATGGAAAGACATGTGGAAAGAGTTGTTATTGAGGCAGATCCGAGAATTCTTATAAAATGTATATATATATATATATATATATATATATATATATATATATATATATATATATATATATTTGTAAGTCCAAGGATTCATACATAAAACAAAGATTTTCACTATACATATGACAAGGGAGTTAGGCAAAACACAAAGTGTGCTGGAGGAACTCAATGGGCCAGTCAGCATCTGTGGAGGGAATGGACAGGTGACCTTTTAGGTTGGGACCCTTCTTCACACTCTTGGGTGCTGACCTGAAATGTTGCCCATCCATTCCCTCGCCAGATGCTGCCTGACCCACTGAGTTTCTCCAGCACTTTGTGTTTTGCTCAAGACACCAGCATCTGCAGTTCCTTGCTTCTCCAAGTAGAGGAATATCATTTCCGATAGCAGATGATACAAAGGCTTAGGAAAAGGAAACCAGAGGGTACGTAAAGAAAATGTGTTTTAAGAGGATACTCATTATAATCTGAAATCTATTGATAGTATTGATAGTAAAATCTGAAACAATTTAAAGGGATTAGATAAACACAGGAGGGGAAATCATTTTCAGAAACATGGGACGTGAACAATATGACAGGACTAACAGTATTCCTAACTGAAGATAGACACAAAAGGCTGGAGTAACTCAGTGGGTCAGGCAGGATCTCTGCATTACAGAAATAGGTGACTTTGTGGGTCAGAAGGGTTCCAACCTGAAATGTCACCTATTCCTTTTCTCCAGAGATACTGCTTGAACCATCGAGATACTCCAGCATTTTGAGTGAATCTTCAATATAGACCAGCAGTTGCAATTCCTTCCTGCACATTATTCCTAGCTAATCTTCCTACCAAGGTTTCAATGGTAAGAAATTTTTTCTACCATGTAACAGTTCTCTGCTTCTATGATTTAGATAGTTAAGCAGTTTGGCAGCAATTTTGGAGAACATGGATAGGTGATATTTCGGGTTGAAACCCGTCTTCAGACAGATTGTGGGGGGAAAAAGAAATCTGTAAAATGGGAGAAGCAGGACAAAGCATGGCGGGTAATACAGTGCATTCAGAAAGTATTCAGACCCCTTCACTTTTCCCACATTTTGTTACATTACAGCCTTATTTTTAAATGGATTAGATTCATCAATGTACACACAATACCGCAGAATGAAGAAGCGAAAACAGATGTTTAGAAATTTTTGCAAAGTCATTAAAAGTAAATAACTGAAATATCACATTTGCATAAGTATTCAGACCCTTTGCTATGACTTGTCCGTAGACCTCCAAGACAGGATTGTGTCGAGACACTGATCTGCGGAAGGATATAAAACAAATTATGCAGCATTGCAGGTCCCAAAAAGCACAGTGGCCTCTGTCATTCTTAAATGGAAGAACTTTGGAACCACCAGGACTCTTCATAGAGTTGGCCGCCCGGCCAAACTGAGCAATTGGGGGAGAAGAGCTCCAGAGTTCCTCTGTGGAGAAGGGAAAACCTTCCAGAAGGACAACTATATCTATAGCACTCCACCAATCAGGCCTTTATGTGTGGCCAGACGGAAGCCACTCCTCAGTAAAAGGCACATGACAGCCCACTTGGAGTTTGCCAAAAGACATCTAAAGAACTCTCAGATCATGAGAAACAAGATTCTCTGGTCCGATGAAACCAAGATTGAACTCTTTAGCTTGAATGCCAAGTGTCACGTCTGGAGGAAACCAGGCACCGCTCATCACCTGGCCAATACCATACCAATGGTGAAGCATGGTGGTGGCAGCATCATGCTGTGGGGAAAATGTTCAGAGGCAGAAACTGGGAGACTAGTTATGATTGAGGGAAAGATGAATGGAACAAAGTACAGAGAGATCTTTGATGAAAACCTCCTCCAGACCGTTCTGGACCTCAGACTGGGGCGGAGCTTCACCTTCTGAGTAAAGGGTCTTAATACTTATGTAAAGGTGATATTTCAGTTATTTCTTTTTAATTACTTTGCAAAAATTTCTAACCACCTGTATTCACTTTTTTATTATATGGTATTATGTGTGGATTGATGATAAAAAGCAAAGAATTTAATCCATTTTAGAATAAGCCTGTAACGTAACAAAATGTGGAAAAAGTGAAGTGGTCTGAATACTTTCGGAATGCACTGCAGGTTGACATAGGCGAGGCGTGTTTTTAATGGGCAGATGGTTGGAACAAAGGCCAGACATAAGAAAGGAAGGAAGGTGTGAAACAGGTTTGAAGATTGGCAGATTGGGAAGCCAGAGGAAAGTAAGGAACTGGGGGGTGGGGAGTGGGGAGTGGTTGGAGGGGAGTCCAGGTGTGGCACAGGGGGGAGAAGGGGTTTGAGATGGAGTGGGGCTGTGGGAGAGAAAGGGAGGGGGAGTTGAGGTGGAGGCGGGGGGGGGGGGGGGGGGGGGGGGGCATTTAGTGAGAGGTCACTTGAAAATGGAAAATTCTCTGTTCATGCCGTTGGTTATAAGCTTGTAAATTACATCAGACAGGACATTGAATTCAATGGGGACAATGAGCTCCTTCTTTCCCATTCTTTGACTGCTACTCATCCTGCTGTGAAACAGATGCTGGGCAATTGAGCCATCAGCTCTAATGTTCATCGTACCAGCAGAACTATTAAATAGAACATGATTTGCTCAGAAGATGCTAATGGAGTGGGTTGTCAGAAAAAGCACTAGATTGGCCTCTGTTCCTTCATTTATAAAATTCCGCTCTTTGTTTTTGTTGATCACATCACTTTCCGCACAATGATTAAATTCACACTGGGAAGCCAAGCAGTAATTGAACCTCTGCAAGCAAAAAAAATGTGAAAAGCTATTGGCATGCCGACAAATTATGTAATACCCTGCACCTAGTAAGTCCAAATCAAAAGCTGACGTCAAAAATTGACTGCCATCTATCTCAGCAAAACCTGCTGATTTCATTTCGGAGTCACGTGAGTGACTTCGTGAAGAACCCGCCAGCACGCATGCGCGACATATCGTCGCTCGCATTGCAGTCGACGGCTGGAGAGGAGCGCGGCTCATCACCAGCCCTTCATAAGGGCCACTCAGGTAAGTACTAACAACCTTGAGTTGGTTGTTCTGTGTGAATAATTGTGTTTTCTTCCACAGAGACATGGACAGCAGAAAAAGTAAAGGCCGTAAAACTTCTGCAAGGAGTTGTCGGCAACCCAACCCGGAGCCCCCCTCCACGGCAGGAGGACGGGCCGGGAAAAAGGCGCGCAAGCCGGGGAGCCCTGTATTCACAGGATCCGGTTCACCGACGCAGCTATGCCCTAGCGGGGTACCTGCAGAACAATCAGTCGGTACAGCGCCGGAGCAGGTGCATCCTGACTCCATCTCTCTCTCACCCACTGGGTCGTTTGCAGAGACAAGTAAAAGGGATTCGCGTGCTGATGCACGGCCCTTCTCCCTGAGCCCTCTTGAAGGAGGCAGGGATACAATTCCACTACCTAGCCCTTCGCGGGTTGAGGTCTCACCAGGAGCCACTAGGAAGTGGTCTGGTGAATCAGGCAGGCCCGAGTCCACTGGCAGACCAAGAAGGGCCAGTGTCGACTCACCACCCAGAGGGACCAGGAGGAGTCACAAGGGTGGAGCCTCGCCTAGGTCACCGCTTCCCCCGCTGGGGGCAGGTCGGGACCGTACGCCGTCTGGGTCCAGATTTAGGACAGTCGGCAAGCCCGTGCGGACGTCGGGTCACCACGCTGCGGCGTCAGGTGCCGACCTCTCCCCACCCATGCCCTTTGAGGCAGCCGGGTCCAGCTCAGCGAAGAGGAGGCGCTCGAGCAGGTCCGCGCGGGAATCGCTCAGCTTCGCCGAGGCGGCTGGTAGCGACACATCATCACAGTACCGATATTACCTCGACGAGGTACGGACTGATGATCGAAGCCTCAGGAGTTCCTTCGGGCACGAGGCCTCTTACCTCCCACACCCGCCCGATGAAGGGCGCTTGGATCGTATGGAGAGGATATTGGAGCAAGTTCTACTCAATCAGAAACAGGACACACACAGCTCCAGGGGACTCATGGATATATCCCCGTCCCCATCTATGGACAACATAAGACCAGATGAGGAGGATATCCTGGTACATGCCCCAGCAGCACCTGAGGTCCCTCAGGAAGATCTGCTGGATGTGGCAGCCAAATTCGGGTTACCCGTATCATCAGGACAACCCCTCAACATCAAACTGGCCGCAACCATAGATTATCTTACCAACCATCAATTGCAGGAGGAGGTCCTTGCGAAGGCCATGGAGAGACACAAGGCTCCAGGGAACTGCAATTCACTCCACGTGCCGATTGTGAACATGCCAATCTGGGGTAATATCAGCCCGGGCATCAGAGCGCAGGAAGTGAAACTGCAGAGGATTTTAAAACTGCTTACGTCTGGGATCACCGCTTTTGCAAAGTCGGTAGATGGGGTTGATCTAAGCACCGAACAGGAGGATGCTCTAGCTCTGCTCTGCAATACGCAGTACGAGATCAACGCTTTCCGGAAGAGCATTATCAAACCTTCCTTGAATCCCAAATTTGCGGGACTATGCAGAGCACCTCCTACCCCCCCACCTAGACAGCTGTTCGGGGAAGACCTCCCAAAGCAGGTCAAAGAGCTCGATGACCATGCGAAAACCATAGGTCTGATGAGACCACATTTTGTGGCCAGACCTTCGGCCAAGAAGACACCTTACTTCAGGCCACGAGGTCAGACCGATAGGTCAACAAGGACCTACGTTCCGGCACCTCCTCAATATCAACAGCCTCATCAGCCCAGGCCTTTTTTAGGACTAGGCCCTCAGCGGCCAGCATGGAAGATGCGGATTCCGCACCAACCACGAAACCCAGCGCCTCCACGTCCCACCAAAAATCCCAGGGACCGCCGATAACCATGAAGGTAAGGGGGTCTGGGTTCCATGCACTTGCATGTCTAACCTCACGAATTGGGGGCAGATTACGGGGATTTAAGGAGGCTTGGGAAACCATCACTTCAGATGAGTTTATCTTGCAAAGTATTCAGGGTTATGAAATTGAGTTTATTCATGGCCAATTGCCTCCACCCCAGCATATGCCGAATCGCAAATTTGCACTTTCCAAAAAAGAATTGGCAGAAGGCTATGCTGAAATCTTGAGTTTACAAGACAAAGGTGTGATAGAACGAACCACACATGAACCAGTTGAATTTGTGTCTAATATATTTACTAAAACTAAAAAAGACGGTGGATGCCGGGTCATTATAGATTTAACTCACTTGAATACCTTTGTAAAATACACCCATTTCAAAATGGACACATTTGAAACAGCCAAATCTTTGATTTCGGAGGGCTGCTTCATGGCATGCATTGATTTAAAAGATGCATACTATTCAGTATCCATTCGGAAACATCATAGGAAGTTCTTGAAGTTTACCTGGATGGATCAGCTTTGGCAATACAAAGCATTGCCCAATGGGCTTACTACAGCCCCCAGACTGTTCACCAAACTACTCAAGCCAGTGTTATCTACACTGCGGAGACAAAATCATACGGTCATGGCTTATTTGGATGACATTCTCATAATTGGGCACACTCTGGAATCCGCAGAGTTGGCGGTTTCAGCCACAGTGGAAATTTTTCAACAAATGGGGTTTATAATCCATCCAGACAAATCAACGTTCCTCCCCGCACAGATCATGGACTACTTGGGGTTCACAATAGACTCCAATCGCATGATCACCACCATCCCAACTAACAAAGTTGGTGATGTGTTTCAAGCATGCAAGAACCTGGTCTGCGCCAGTATACCGTCTATCAGATTAACTGCCAGGGTAATTGGCAAAATTGTAGCAGTATTTCCAGCTGCTCAATATGGACCTTTACACTATCAGAATTTACAAAGGTCAAAAATAACAGCATTAAAATTAAATGCTGGACATTATGATAGACCCATGCAGTTGCCGGTTAAGGCAAAACTTGAGTTACTATGGTGGATTGGCAATATCCATAACTCATTTAAACCCATCATTGTGCCTCGTCCAAAGGTATACTTGCAAACAGATGCAAGCTCCCATGGCTGGGGAGCTACAGACAACAATAACAGTTGTGGAGGTAGATGGGATTCACTTGAAGCTACTTTGTTGTTAGCACAAGGGATAAACTATTTGGAGATGCTAGGAGCATTCCACGGACTTAGAGCCTATTGTTCAAACATGACTAACACTCATGTCCGTCTCCAAATAGACAATACCACTGCGGTGGCTTATCTGAATCATATGGGCGGTACCAGGTCAATTTCATGCAATGAATTGGCAAACACAATTTGGCTCTGGTGTATTCAACGGAATATTTGGATCTCAGCTACCTACTTGCCAGGTGAGCTCAATACAGTGGCGGACACCAGGTCACGGAAGTTCAATGACAACATCGAGTGGATGTTGAACCCCCAAATATTCACCAAAATTACAGCCAAATTTGGTAAACCGGATATTGACCTTTTTGCGTCACGGTTGAACCATCAGGTACCAACATACGTATCATGGGAGCCAGATCCTGGGGCAATGGCGATGGACGCATTCTCGCTAGACTGGGGGAAATGGTTCTTCTATGCCTTTCCTCCATTCTGCCTCATCAGTCGGGTATTGCGGAAAATCCAGCTCGATGCTGCCAAGGGCATCCTCATTATACCCGACTGGCCTACGCAATCATGGTATCCGGTGGTCCTTGGAATGATAAGTCAACCATGGGTCCTCTTGGAGGGTTGCCCACAATTGGTGACGAACCCTGCCACAGGGGAACCACACCCCTGCCATAATCATTTGAATCTATTGGCTTGCAGGATCTGAACAGGCCACTACTTCAGTATGGTCTATCTTCAAGGACAATGGATACCATGGGAGCATCATGCAGGGAGTCCTCAAGACGGCAGTACTTATCGTACATCAGGAAATGGGAATCCTATTGTGGCCGCATGGACGTTGCATATGACTCCGTCTCCATCACAGATGTGCTGGAATTTCTTGCGGGGCTACACCATGATCAACATCTCAGCTATAGTGCCATCAATAGCGCCAGGAGTGCGCTCTCGTCCTACCTCAATATTGAGGTAGGATCCAATAAATTGGTCTCCAAACTTATGCGGGGGATATTTAATTCCAACCCGCCGAGGCCCCGTTACAACGTCACATGGGATATTGGCAAAGTGCTGACCCTGCTGAGAACATGGTCACCCATGACGGGGCTCGAATTGGACAAACTCACCCTGAAGGTGGTGATGTTGATGGCACTTACTTCAGCACAAAGGGTGCAAACGCTTCACAAGGCCAAGATCGACAGAATGATCTCTACCCCTGAACGGGTCACTTTCTTCATTGATGAATTGCTCAAGCAGCATAGACCTGGATTCACAGGGCTGCAGCTGGAGTTTCCAGCATACCCCGCTGATGCTAGGCTATGCATAGCCACCCATATCCGCCACTATATCAAAGTGACGAGGAAAATAAGGGGAATGGAGCAATACCTGTTCATCAGTCACAAAAAACCTCACCATAGAGTGACGGTGCAGACGATATCCCGATGGCTCAGGATCGTCTTGAACAAAGCAGGTATTGACACTGATGTTTTTAAATCCCATTCCACCAGGGCAGCATCAACATCGGCGGCAAAGGCCATGGAGGTGCCCATGGACCAGATACTTTCCACAGCGGGATGGGCCAGTGAAGCCACTTTTCAACGGTTTTACAATAAACCCGTCACCATACCTGGAATGTTCGCAGGAGCCGTGCTGGATGCAGGCCGAGAACATGCAGTTCCCCCTCAGTGAGGGGTCCTTTCTTGTTGTTATTAATAAATATTATTATTTTTTCAGAGAAACAGTGACGGAAATTGATTACTGCTGTCCACCTTTTCAGTAGCGTGTGTGATAGCATGGACGTTGTCCAGGGCGTGAAATCACAGAAGCTTTGAAGTCTTCACGAAGTCACTCACGTGACTCCGAAATGAAATAGTAAGATTAAACGAGAACTTACCAGTTTGAAGTTTGATCTTTATTTTATGAGGAGTTGCGATGAGGGATTTCGTGCCCTCCACTCCCAACCCTCGATCATAAAGTCAACTGGTAACTAGAGTCTCTTTAATCTTACTATAACAAGTCATTTCTTGGCTTGGTTTTTCTGTGATTCCACACCGCGGCTTTGAAGTATGTCGCGCATGCGTGCTGGCGGGTTCTTCACGAAATCCCTCATCGCAACTCCTCATAAAATAAAGATCAAACTTCAAACTGGTAAGTTCTCGTTTAATCTTACTATTAATCTGGCTTCTTTCGCAAGTCTCATGCCACCAACTACATCCAAACTACATGAGGCAAATACAACTGGTTGAACAAGTCTGCAAAAGAAAATAAAACCTCAACAAAGGGGCAATGGGGATGGCTAGTGATGAGGGTGGTGATAGGGGAGAGATAGTCGGCAGGGAAGTGTGGGATCAGCAGAGAAAGCCCACGGTATGTTTTCCATGGGAAATAATTAACAAGTCAGTGTAACTCCAGGCGTTTGGACTGGAAAATTGATTCTGTCACTCCATTGTCTTCCTTCACTAGTTCTATGTAATCCCATCTTCGCACCAATGGCACTTTATTGTCACGCGTATCTAGGTACGGAGAAAGTTCTCTTTTCCATACAGCTCAGTAAAAATCCTACTATACCTAAACACAATCATACTTAAGCACAAGAGTGCAAAAATTGTACTGAGACAGTACACCAAGAGTACGGCAGTTGTTCTTACCAATTTAAGACAACGATACACTGCAAAATCATCCTATCTGGATGCATCACAGCTCTGCCCAAAACCACACAAAATTTCATAGAGTTGTGAATGTAGCCCAGTCCATCATACAGACCAGCCAGTAATAATAATAATAATAATTTTGTGTAACCCTCGATTCTCCAGCATCTGCAGTTCCTTCTTTAACACTTTGTCTACTCCACTGCGATATCTCCTCAAGGTATGCCTACTTTGAAGAAGTTCTCGTCCTCCCTACGAAGACAATTTCACAACCTCCTCTCAAACTGCTCCCCCTCTGTGATACCCCCTTCCCTCCAACTCTACGACCACATCCTCACCCAGACTCGATACCACAGCCACATCTGCTTCCTCGGGGCCTGCCTGCGCCTCCATCTCATACCCCGTGGATTCCAGCTGCAATTCCCTGCCTCCCAGTTCGGACCCCAGCCGGACTATCGGTACCGACTGGCCATCCGCCGCCACACTGTGCAATTCTCCAACCGGGCATTAGGATCCACCGTGGTTGCAATGCGCCGGCACCAGCAGGACCTCGCATTGACTCTCCCGAATCTTCGGGCCTCACTCACCCAGACCTGCAACGGACCCCAACTACACTACATCCTCTGGAAGATCCACCGCTTCAATCAACAATTCCTGTCCCACCTTACCTCCACCAAGGACCTGAAATTAGCCCGCCTCCAGGCCGTTCCAGCTACCGACAATCCCCGACTCGACCGCCCGCAGGACCCGGGCCCCAACTCTGGCCCGAGCCGCCGGCCTGAGTCGTCCCCCGATGCCATCTTGGCCACAAGGAGCGCCTCCAGGACTCACCAGGACGCCGCCTTCACCGACCTCCACGTCGATGCTGCCGCCGACCTCCACCTGCCCACCGACGATGCCCAGCCTCGCTGCCTGCCCGGTAACTCTGTTTATCTCCCCCTCCCCAATTCCACCGCCCATCACCAGCACAACGTGACCGCCGAAGCTCGCCGCCCCCCCCGGACCGCCTAACCTCATCGCCGCACCAGGCCCATCCAGCATCGCCGTTGTACTGGGCCTGCCGAAGATCACAGCCGCACCCGTCTCACCTTGCATCGCCACCGGACCGGGGCCCCCCGAACATGGCCGCCGCACCGCACCCCACTCTTCTCGCGGCCTCACCGGGCGGGCTGAACCTTGCCGCCACACCGACCACCCGCCCACCGGGACCTCCCACGCATCGCCCGCCGACCCCGACTCCACTGCCCGCGGACTCCTACGTTCGGGCCCACCGACCCACGACATTCCACCGCCCTCCAGCAGCCCGCAGCCGTCACCTCACCTACAGACTGGACTGTGCAGCGGGCCTGAAGCCTCCATGTTGCTCACTCCTCCCACCACTCTGGTGTTAACGGAACTGGGTCCTAGTGCCCGTCTCCCCAGTCCCGGTGACCTCAGTGGCTATTTCACTGGGTCTTCCCCATCCCCCTCCTACTATGTAACCCCTGCTCTTCCCCACCCACACCACAGCCCCCATACCCCACCAGCCCCTGACCACCCTCCACCCCCCCACCACACAACGCTCCGTCCTCAGTCCACTCACCTGCCTTTGTCCAGCCACAACCCCCATCCTTGCTGCGTGTTCACCATCCCCCCGGACCTCCCCCTCTCCGACACCGAAAGGTCGGTCCTCAGCAGGGGTCTTACTTGTGTCCCCCTCCGTCCCCACCTCAATGAGTTCCGCGCCCACCACGACTTGGAGCTCTTCTACCGTCGCCTCCGCCTCACAGCGTTCTTCCACGGGAATAAGTCCTCACCCCCCACTGATGATCCCTTTTCCTGTCTCCCACATACCCCCTCCTCGTGGACCCCCCCTCGTGGCCCTCCAGCTTTAGAACTCTTTATACAGAACTGCCGTCGGGACATCAACCGCCTCGACTTCTCCACTCCCCTGTCTCACTCCAATCTCTCCCCCTCCGAACGTACTGCCATCGACTCACTCCGCAACAACCCAGACTGGGTTATTAAACCCGCCGACAAGGGAGATGCCGTGGTAGTCTGGCGCGTCGATCTCTACAAAGCGGAGGCCACGCGCCAACTCTCGGACACCTCCTCCTACTTACCCCTGGACCATGACCCCACTGACGAGCACCAGGCCACCATCTCGAGCACCATAACCGACTTCATCAACTCCAGCTCCCTACCCCCCCGAGCCTCCAACCTCATCATTTCCCAGCCCCGCACAGCCCGATTTTACCTTCTCCCCAAAATCCACAAACCCGACTGCCCCGGCAGACCCATTGTCTCTGCCTGTTCGTGCCCCACCGAACACATTTCCACATACCTTGACTCCATCCTATCCCCCTTTGTTAAATCCCTCCCCACCTATGTTCAAGACACCTCAGGCACTCTCCGTCAGCTCCGCGCATTCCGTTGTCCAGGCCCCCATCCTCTCATCTTCACCATGGACGTCCAGTCACTATACACCTGCATCCCCCACCAGGATGGTCTCAAAGCCCTCCGGTACTTCCTCGACCAGAGGAGCAACCCATACCCATCCACTGACACCCTCCTCCGCCTAGCGGAGTTGGTCCTTACCCTCAACAACTTCTCTTTTGACTCCTCCCATTTCCTCCAAACACAAGGCGTAGCTATGGGCACACGCATGGGCCCTAGCTACCCCTGCCTCTTTGTCGGGCACGTTGAACAATCTTTGTTCTCGGCGTACCAGGGCCCCACCCCCGACCTTTATCTCCGTTACATTGACGACTGCTTTGGTGTCACCTCCTGCACCCACGCACAACTGACTGACTTCATCCATTTCACCACCAACTTCCATGCGGCACTCAAATATACTTGGACCATTTCCAACATTTCCCTACCATTCCTTGACCTCACCATCTCTATTGCAGGTGATACACTCCTGACTGACATCCACTACAAACCAACTGACTCCCACAGCTACCTGGACTACTCTTCCTCCTACCCTGCTTCCTGTAAGGACTCCATCCCCTATTCCCAATTCCTCCGTCTACGCCGCATCTGCTCCCAGGATGATGTGTTCCACACCAGGTCATCACAAATGTCCTCGTTCTTCAGAGAATGGGGTTTCCCCTCCCCCACTATAGATGAGGCTCGCACCAGGGTCTCCTCCATACCCCGCAACACTGCCCTCTCTCCCCATTCCCCCACTCACACCAAGGGCCGAGTCCCCCTGGTCCTCACCTTTCACCCCACCCGCCAACGCATACAACAGATAGTCCTCCGCCAGTTTCGCCACCTCCAACGTGACCCCTTCACTCGCCACATCTTCCCATCTCCCCCCCTGTCTGCCTTCCGCAAAGACCGCTCCCTCCGCAACTCCCTTGTCAATTCTTCCCTTCCCTCCCGCTCCACTCCTTCCCCGGGCACTTTCCTTTGAAACCGCAAGAGATACTACACTTGTCCCTTCACCTCCCCCATCCACTCCTTTCAGGGACCCAAACAATCATTCCACGTCTGACAGAGGTTCACCTGCACCTCCTCCAACCTCATCTACTGCATCTGTTGCTCCAGATGCCAGCTGATCTACATCGGTGAGACCAAGCGGAGGCTGGGCGATCGTTTCGCCGAACACCTCCGCTCGGTCCGCAATAACCAACCCGACCTCCCGGTGGCTCAGCACTTCAACTCCCCCTCCCATTCCGTATCCGACCTCCCGGTCCTGGGCCTCCTCCACGGCCAGAGTGAGCAACACCGCAAGTTGGAGTAACAGCACCTTATATTCCGCTTGGGGAGTCTGCATCCTCTGGGCTTAAACATTGAATTTTCTCAATTCTGTTAACCAAGACTGCCCCCTCCCCCTCCCCACCTCTCCCTCAGCCCTCGGGCCCTGACATTCCTTCTCCATCTCCCCCCCCGCCCCCCCCCCCCACCCCAGTCGCACTAGCTTCTCATTTTCACACCACAAACAGCTTACAATGGCCTGTTTCCTTTATCATCAATACTTTTTTGCATATCTTTCATTCATTGTTCTTTATCTCTCCACATCACTGTCTATATCTCTCGTTTCCCTGATCCCTGACCAGTCTGAAGAAGGATCTCGACCCGAAACGTTGCCTATCTCCTTCGCTCCTTAGATGCTGCTGCACCCGCTTTCTCCAGCTTTTTGTGTAACCCTCGATTCTCCAGCATCTGCAGTTCCTTCTTTAACACAGTAATAATAAACCTTTTATGAATTCTGCTGAGGGATAACTCCACTCCCTCCACACCAATTTACAGCAGGGCAGTTAACCTTCAAACCTGCACATCTTTGGGATGTGGGTGGAAACTGGAGCACAGGAAAAATGTGTAAACTCCACGCAGACAGTATCCAAGGTCAGGATCGAACCCAGGTCACTGTCAGACAGCGACTCTACCAGCTGCTCCACTGTGCCACTGTGTTAGCATGTTCTGGAATTCCCCACAGATTGTGGGTGGAGTTTAAATATATTCATACATTAGAACCCCTGTGTAATAATGGGCAGTACTAAGCTACTGTGTCCAATGAGGCCAGAAGTTAATGCTATAGTGCTGGTGTTTTAATGAGTGTTCCACAATAATGCACTGACATTAACATAAATCCCAGTTTGCTATGAGCTGTACACTACAGTCATAACTCACACAGAGGTATAATCATGAGAACAGATTGCAATGTGATTGAGTAATGTGAATTCCAAAAATTGTTTTGATCAAAGAGCACCTATCCAATAATCCATCACGGAGATCTGTGCCTCCAGAAATATTGTATTTCCTTCATCTCTTGTACTTTATGTAATCATTGAAAATGACAGCATCTTGCTGAATTTTATTTCACAGAACGTAGAACACTACAGTACAGGAACAGGATTTTCTGCCCACAATGTCTGTGCTGAACATAATGCCAAGACCAGCACGAACATGATCGATATCCCTCAATTCCCTGTATATTCATATATCTATTCAAAAGTCTCTATCTGCCTGAACCACCACCCCCAGCAGCGCAATCCAGACACTCAACAGCCTCATATCCCATAACATGTCCTGCTCATCTCCTTTAAACTTTGCTCCTCTGACCTTAAAGTTATGCACCCTGGTATTGGATTTTTCCATCCTGGGAAAAATGTTTTGACAAATTTATCGTATTTACACTCCCTCATAATTTGATATACTTCCCTCAACCTCCAGTGTTTGAGAGCAAATAATCCAAGTCTGTTCAACCTCGAAAAGTATCACTTCAATCTAGGGGCCTAGAAAAGGAAGCCTCTTTATTTGGGGTAGATGGAAGAACTACTGATCAGGACCACAAGCATTCAGGAAGAGACATTCAGCCCAATGTCTTCCCCAGATCCCACAGCATACTTATCTTCCTGGTGATCTAATATTTTTCCAGTCAATGACAACAGGCAGAAGCGACATCAAGGCCTGAAGTTTTGCCATCACTATGGTAAAGTGGCCTAAATTTCAAAGCATCCTCCAGGAAGATACAGGCAAAAATTCCCACTTGTTCCCTCTCCATTCCTACCAAAAATTAAAATGTATTTCATTGATGTTTGTTGAGATGAGGTTGAAGTGCATGTTTCATTGGACGTATTTTGCATGTTTACCCATACTCAAGGTCTGGCTTTCATGTGGAGCCCATCCGAGCAACACAACAAAGAAAACTCACATAGCTGTGGTAGGATTCTCAAACAAGTCCGTCTGAAGAAGCGTCTTGACCCAAAACATCACCCATCCCTTTTCTCCAGAGATGCTGCCAGCCCCGTTGAGTTACTCCAGCATTTTGTGTCTCTCTTCAGTTTTTTTTTGCCTTGATCATAGCATAAGCATGTCGGTTGAGTACTGAAAGTTGCTTCAATGATCCCAAAAAATTGTTGTTACTGTGCAGCATTCATATCGCAATAGTTACATGCAAATTATGTAGTTCTTCAATCAATCACCACGATCTTGTTTTTCTTAATTGGGGACTGTGCTCATGAAGTGTTGACTTATATGGGACTTGCCTGACTATGGTTCCCCCATTATTCCTGTGGATAATGACTCCCCCTTTGGCCATCAGTGTGTGCAGAAAGATTTGTAGGCCTGTTTTTCCATCCTTATCATATCTTGCTTATCCTGTGCATAATCCTATGTTATAACTCACACACACAGCTATCTTTGTTCTAATTAACTCTGCTTTACAATCTAAGCTGTTCCCTATTCTAATCACTGTGCTGCCTCTTCTAACATGACCTTTAAACTACCTTCTCTACATTGATTTAATTTCCCACAACCCTTTTCCAGTACATAAGGCACTTAGCTTGCCCATTTTACAAACTTTCTCAATTTTCTCATCTTCCTGAAGATTGCTTCTTCAGCTGGCAGCACTTTAAGACACTGAAGCTAGTGAGGATTTTTGACAGAAGATCTGACATGAGACAAAACCAGAAAATATTGGAAATACTCAGCAGGTCAGGCTGCATCAGTGGGGAGAGAAACAGACTCAGTGTTGAGCCAAAATATCAGCTCTGTTTCATTCCACACATATGCTGCATCATCAGCTGAGCACTTCTACCATTCTATGCCTTTATTTTGTACTAGACTAAGTGGAGCCCGTTGGGGGGTGGTGGTGGTTCTGGAGCGCTAGCATGGGTATTGTGAGTCAAGTCAAACACAATGAGTGCAGGGCCAACAATCCATTTCAATCCATTTCATGTCGTCAAGTCAAGTCAATCCATTTCCAGTCAAGTCATTCCATTTCAAGCCAAGTCAATCCATTTCAAGTCAAGTCAAGTCAAATCAATCCATTTCAAGTCAATCCATTTCAAGTCAAGTCTAGTCAAGTCAATCCATTTCAAGTCAAGTCAAGTCAATCCATTTCAAGTCAAGTCAAGTCAAGTCAATCCATTTCAAGTCAAGTCAAGTCAAGTCAATCCATTTCAAGTCAAGTGACAGGGCAGGCGGGGCCAGCCAACAATACAATCCATTTGCTTTCATTTCAGGTGAGCTCAAGCAAAGCAAAGGCAAAGCAAAAGCAAAATCACAGGGCAGACACGGCCAGCCACCAATACAATCTATTTGCTTTCATTTCCGGTGAGGTCAAGCAAAGTAAAAGCAGAAGCACAGGGCAGGCCAAACAACTAATTTCATTTCATTTTCATTTCCACTTCCATTTCAATTTCAAGCACAGGGCAGGTCAAACAACTTATTTCATTTCATTAAGGGCTAACAAATCATTTATTGCAAGCACATTAAGGGTTAAATCATCATTAATTGCAAGCACATTACTGGCTAACAAATCATGTATTGTAAGCACATTAAGGGTTAACAAATCATCATTCATTACTCCAGCAGGTTTTGTCTTTTTTTGTAAACCAGCATCTACAGGTCCTTGCTTCTCCCTGATCTATTAGAGTTTATATTATGTGGTATAGTTGTCCACAGGATCTATTTTTCTCTTCTAATTCTACCCTTTTCCATATGCTTAACCTTGATTTACTGTGTTATTGGCAGACACACCATATTACTTGTCTCTCATACTTCCTTTAAAATACTTCTTAAAATCTACCTCATTCACCAACCTCTCCAATTTTTGACAGCGTTGTCCGAAATATTGTTGGATTGTATTGGGAATTTTTACTGCATCAAAGGAATTCAGGAATTATATAATTTAAAATTGATGTTGGTGCTAATGTTCTTAGTTACCACCAAAAACAGGTTTAGGTTTAGATTGTAAACCTAGATTTAGATTTAGACTTGTAAAGTCACGTACACCACAGTGCAGTGAAAGGCTTGGTTTTGCATACTATCCGAACAAATCAGATAGACTAGACATAATTACAATTATATGCATAAGTGCAAATAAATATCGGACTTCCGGTGGCGCCATGCTGGATTAAAGAGGAACGCCAGCCAGCTCTGTGAGAAAAAACGGGAAAAAAAACGGGAGAAGAAACCCTACCTGCTGCCTGCCGTTTCTGCACGTACCGTTGTGAGTGACGTCATCAGGCGAGCAACCGTAATGGCAACACTGCGCAGCCCACCCGCGGATAAACCTAAACTCCGATATGCAAGACAGAAAACGGCAGAAGAACAAGGCCTGACTGAAGCACCGGGCTCAGGTAGGACATCATCCCAGGAAGATGTCTATAAAAAGTTAAAGAAAAAATCGGAAATGGAAGAACTTAAAACTTTTTTTACACAAGAAATAATAGAGTTAAAATCGGAATTAAAGTCTGATTTGGCAAAAATGAATTTCAAGGAAGATATAGAAAAAATCAAGGAGGAGATGAAAGAGTTAAAGTTTGAAATTAAAACCTTGGCTCGGGAATTAACTGATAAATTGCGAAAGGAAATCGCAGAAATATTAATGGATCAGGCTGCAGAGATGAATGCTAAAATACAAAGTAAGGTGGAAGAAGAGCTGGAACCTATGGAAACAGTACTTAATGAGCAGTCGTCGGCCATAAAGAACCTTGAAGATTTAGCCGAAACAAGTCCTCAGTCTATGAAAGCACTCCTCAAAGAAAATCAATGCTTATCTGATCTACTGGGCAAAATAACTGAAAAATGTACCGAGCTGGAAGGACGCCAGAGAAGGCAGAACCTGAGGATTGTGGGTATCCAAGAAGGGAGAGAAGCGAATCAAGATACCCGAGAGTTTACTGCAAACTTACTGCAAAAGGTTTTATCTCTGGACCAGAAACCTTTACTAGCCCGAGCACATAGAGTAATGAGGCGTTATACAAGACAAGACGCCCCTCCAAGACAAATGATAGTGAAAGTCCAGTATGATCATGTTTTGGAGGAGATGATGAACAAAATAGTAAGAAGCAGAAATCTTACATACGAAGGATACTCAATTAGCATTTATCGAGATTACCCAGCAGAGGTTTCTAAGAAGCGGAATGCGTTTAAGGAGACCAAAAGAATTTTGAGAGAAGTGAAGAACCTGAAGTACACTCTGAGATACCCAGCCACTCTAAGAGTCACCCACAACCAGGAAGAACACTATTTCAAAAGCCCAGCAGATGCACTGGACTTTGCCAAGAGGATCAAGAGTCAAGAGGAAGACTGAATGAAAGCCTCAAAGATGAACCTCATCAACAAATAAATCGTATCCTCACGACTGGAATGGACTATGGACTTGTGGTACTTAAAGAAGATGGAGAAGATGGAGAAGGATGCGGACTGGAGACTCGGATGGGAGATACGGATTGGACACTCTCTTATGGACATTAACAATTAGAATAATAACACTACTAATATTAACTAACAAATACTAAAATCCTTGGTGTAGTATTATTACTAATCTATAGCACAGTACTAATACTAATTAAAGTTGATAATTTTCAATTAAGGATTAATAATTACTTATAGCTGATTTAAATAGAATTAGATAATTATTAAGTATAACCATATAGAATATAAAGCTTGATTTTATTTACTTCCCTTCTTTTTACTATATTTTATGATATTTTTAAAATTTGTTTCAAGTATAGATATTATCATATACCTGACTGATAGATCCCGTACACATCAGATTTTTAACATTCCTGGTTAAATATTTTTATGAATTAACAATATTAAGGAGCCACAGAGCTGGTAAGATAATAACAACGTCTACGGAAGTCTTTAGATTACTAGCCATGTTAGAATGGCTAACACTCACTGCACTAATATTAGATGTAGTTTTTTCTTTCTTTGTGCACCCTTTTAACCTCTTAATCTATCCTTTTTTTTATATTACTTTCTGTTATTATTACTTTATATTTGAATGGAGATATACATCAATGCAAAGGAGATATATATGTGAGTGTCATTTAAAGGTCTTGAAATTCATCTATTCGGAGCTCAGGTGTAAGGTCGGCTATGTCGAGCTGAACCATTTGCTCTATTACAGACCCCCTTAGACAAAAGATGCAAGACTTAAAAACGAATATGGGGAATGGAGGAATAACGTTTTGTAGCTGGAATGTAAAACGTATTAACGAACCAATTAAGAGAGGTAAATTATTAGCACACCTAAAAGCACTCAAAGTAGATGTGGCATTCATCCAAGAAACACATTTAAAAAAAGATGTAGAGCATAGATTAAAAGCTAAATGGATTGACAAAGTGTATCACTCTTCTTTTACACATAAATCAAGAGGGGTAGCAATATTAATCCGTAAAGGTACTTCATTTAAACACACCTCAACTATAACCGATAAGAAGGGTAGATATATCATTATAACAGGAGAATTATATACACAAAAAATGATTTTTGTTAATATTTATGGCCCAAATTTTGACAGTCCATCGTTTTTCAGGAAAATACTAAATAGTATCCCAGACATACCACAACACAATTTAATAATTGGAGGAGATTTAAATTGCACACTAGATCCTTACTTAGACAGATCATCAAGACAACAGAAAACTAAATCGCATTCCAGCGATTTAATAAATGCATATATAGATACTAGTAACATTATGGATGTTTGGAGAATGGAAAACCCAACTGGACGAGAATACTCGTTTTACTCATCGGTACATAAAACCTATTCAAGAATAGACTACTTTCTGGTAGACTCAAAACTTATACCACTCACCTATAATTCAAAATATCACAATATTATAATTTCAGATCATGCACCGTTACCTTTCATGATTAAAATAACTGGAAAAATGGAAAAGCAGGGACAATGGAGACTCAATCCACAAATTGTAAAGGACAAAACAACTCAAGAATATATTACAAAACAGATTGAGATCTTCTTTGAAACAAATGACAAACCAGAAATATCTTCGTCACTACTATGGGAAACTTTTAAAGCATATACACGTGGAATCATGATATCCTCTCAAGCATTTTATAACAAAGAGAATCAGAGGGAACAGCAGGCCTTGGAAAAGGAGATTAAACAATTAGATATAGAAAACGCTGCTAACCCAACCATGATTAAACATAATAAAATTTCTGCATTGAAATATAAATTAAATAAAATACAGTCAGACCAAGTTGTAAAACTTTATCAATGTACTAAACAAATACAATTTGAATTTGGAGATAAGCCACAAAAATTATTGGCTCATCAATTAAGAAAATTGGAGGGAGAAAAAATAATCCATAGGGTTAAATCAGATAAAGGGGAATTACTAACACAAACCAAAGATATTAATGAGAGATTTTCGCAATATTATAAAAATTTATATTCAGCCAAAACGACAGAAAATTATATGGGAATAGAAACATTTTAAAAAAATTGTAATTTAAGGGGATTAGATTTAGAAGACAGAGAATCACTAAACGCAGAAATAACCATTAAAGAAATCGAAGAATCTATTAGGTCATTAAAAAATAGTAAAGCACCAGGACCGGATGGTATTGGTTCGGAATTTTATAAGACATTTGATGATCTGATGGTACCACGGTTGAAGACGCTTTATGAACATATTTATACACAACAGAAATTACCGGAAACATTAAATGAATTTATTATAACACTTATACCTAAATTAGATAAAGATCTGGGGGACCCAGGATCGTATAGAGCTATAGCTCTTTTAAACACCGATAAAAAAATATTAACTAAAATATTAGCACAAAGACTAAATATGATGATTAACAAAGTAATACACCCAGACCAAACAGGATTTATACCAAAACGATACTCTTCATATAACCTGAGACGATTGTTCAATATTATTTACTCGAAAAGAAATACTAGCAAAGACCTAGCAATTATCTCATTAGATGCAGAGAAAGCTTTTGACCAGGTTGAATAGTCTTCTTTATTTTCGGCTATGGAATCCTTCCAGCTAGGAGAGAAGTTTATAACATGGGTTAAATTATTATATACCAATCAAACAGCTAGAATACTAACAAACCAAATGTTATCAACCAAATTTAATGTATTCAGAGGCTGTAGACAAGGTTGTCCATTATCACCACTACTCTTTGCGTTAGCAATAGAACCATTAGCACAGCGTGTGAGATTACACCCTGAAATATACGGGTATGAAACTAAAGAAACTGAAAATAAAATTTCTCTATACGCAGATGATGTATTACTTTATATTACAAAGCCTGAAACTAGTATTCCTAACTTGCTAGATTTAATAACTCAATTTGGTTTGCTCTCAGGATATAGAATTAATTGGAATAAAAGTGAAGTTATGTCAATAACGGGAAATAACTTATACATATTACAACGATTCCCTTTTACGATAGCAAACGAAAAAATTAAATATCTTGGAATTTATGTAACAAAAAGACATGACTCTTTATTTAAATCTAATTTCCCACCCCTATTGAATAAGTTACTTAAGAATATCCTATATTGGAAAACACTACCTATCTCAATGTTAGGTAAAATAAACACGATAAAAATGATTTTTCTTCCGCAATTATTATATTTATTTCAAATGATCCCGATATATCTTCCTAAAAAATTCTTTAAGAAGGTGGACTCTATAATCACAAATTTCATTTGGGACTATAAGAGCCATAGAATAAATAAGAAACATCTATGCAAAGCAAAAATATCTGGTGGTTTAGCGCTGCCTAATTTTATGTTTTACTACTGGGCAGTTAATATTAAAAATATGAATTTTTGGTTGGAAGAATTAGATAAACAACCGAACTGGTTAAAAATGGAAAAGGAAGATTGCTTACCTTTTGAAATTAGCTTGATTCTATTTGCTAATACCAAACTACATAAAAAAAACTATAAGTTATAACTATAAGAGGAAACCCAATAATAGAAAGTGGGATACGTATTTGGAAACAATTAAAGAAATCATTAAAATTGGAATGTATACCACTGGCTCTTCCTATTGCAAACAATATTACTTTTAAACCCTCAAGGATGGATAAAGGTTTTTCACTATGGAAAAATTATGGAATTAATAAGATACGGGATCTCTACAGGGAAAATCTTTTTCTTTCATTTCATGAACTACAACAAAAGTATGGACTACACTCAAAAGAATATTTTAGATATTTACAAATTAGAGACTATGTTAAATCAAATACACTAGAACTTAGAAACAGAAAGACAGAAATTCTAGATGAATGTTTAAATAAACACCCGAACACAGAAAAATTAATATCATATATTTATAATATTTTATTGGAAAATGATGCACCAACGTCGGAAATATATAGGCAAGCATGGGGAAGCGAATTAGGACAAACAATTAGTTTAGAAGTATGGGAGGAAATTTTACAACATATACACAACTGTTCATTAAATGCCAGACACTCTTTGATGCAATTTAAAGTTTTACATAGATTACATCTCTCAAAATCCAAATTAAATAGAATCTTCTCAAATGTTTCTGCTATATGTGATAAATGTCAACACTTAGAAGCTAATCCAACGCACTCATTTACTAAATGTTTAAAAATTACTAATTTTTGGTCAGAAATTTTTAAGATAATTTTGAAGGTAGTTAATAGAAATTTGACTCCAGGTCCAAAATTAATCATATTAGGTATATTAGAAACTGATCAATCACTAACAATAAAACAACGATCAAAATGTGGATTACAGAAATGTCGGAGACACTTAATTTGGAAAGATTAAGACTTGTCCTCTCGGACAGGCTAGACCAGTTTAGAGGAACATGGTCTCCATTTATTGATTATTTAAAGGGACAAATTGGCTCGGTTCGAGGGCCTGACTGAAACCTGAACGAAAGAATGGATGAAGAATTATATACAATAGATCACTGATATATCTCCAATGAAGTATAGATTGTTTCATACTCCACTCACATTATTGATTTTCTATTTTTACTCTTATTTTATTTTTCTCTATTATTTCTTTCTATCAATTTCTTTCTGTACCAAAAATAATAAAAAATATAGAAGTACAAACAAGAATGATTGTAAACTTTAAAAATATTAAGAATGTATGTGATGAATAATATACTCTTTCTCTTCACATTTTAATTTGTCTTAATATGTATTTACTTCTAATAAAAAATATTTTACAAAAAAAAAGTGCAAATAAATATCATTCAAAGTATTAAGGTCAGTTCCAATATTTTAGGCAATTATATCTGAATTTACAAACACTTAGTTATGAGGCTTATTAACAGGTTTTGTCATTGTATATCTGTCATATTCCATTCAACCAAAGCTGAAGAGAGCCCACAGAGTGTTTTAACTGCCCGTGAAATCCACCACAATTAGTGGCTGTGACAGGACCCTTCACTTCCCTATGGGTTAGGAGATAATTAACTGCAAACAAAGTCACACCTGCACTGGAAGCTCCACAATGCCTGAAGAGAAAACAAACTGCTCTGCGGGCACTAAAGCCCAAGGTTCAGCAGGAAGTGAGATGGAAAGAATGCAGGAAGTCTAACTTGAGGGGCAGCACAGTAGAGTTGCTGCGTTATAGCACCAGAGACATTGGTTCGATCCTGTCTACGGTGCTGTCTCTACGGAGTTTGTACATTCTCCCTGTGTTCATGTGGGTTTTCTCCGGGATCTCTGGTTTTCCTCTCACACTCCAAAGGTTTGTAGGTTAATTGGCTTTGGTAGAATTGTAAATTGTCCCTAGTATGTGTAGTATAGTGCTAGTGTGTGGGGATGGCTGGTCTGCGCGGACTTGGTGGGCCAAAGGGTCTGTTTCCGCGCTGATTCTCTAAAGTAAACTAGACATTGATGGCCATGAATGCACAGATTCCTCAGTTTTGTCAAATCCATCTATGACCCAAATACTCAAAGTCCACCCAAACGCCCAGAGAGCCAAGCCAGAGAGATTAGTTTAGATTAGATTAGGACAGAGAAGCAGTTAACATCGACTGGTGGGAACCCTCAACCACGACTCATCTGGAAGCAGATCCATTCAATGGTTGAGAGGGAATGTGAAGGGAGCCATTCCACAGCAACATATTTAGGTCAGAGAACTGCTCCCCATATTGCAGTGTGGATTTTATACATTTGGTGGCAAAATAGGCAGGATCCCCACTGCGTGTGCCAATCCAAGCAAAATACAGGGAGCTGCAACAATCACTTTACACTACCATGCCACCACTCCTGATCAGCAAGGTGAAAAAGGATGTATATTATCATAAAGAAACATGTCCTCTGGACAGTTGATACATCTTTTCCAGGTCTAAATAGTGTTGATCTTTAATCACAAACCCATAACATCATTTTGCACATCTGGGTAGAGGAGGTTATACAAGGGACACCAGAGACAACTAAATCATGACCATTGACAAGAAGAAGACAAATTTGACTGTTGTAACTACAGAGACATCTCGCTGCTGTTTGACTAAGAGAAAGTAATTACCAAAGTCCTCCTTAACTACCTTCTCCCAGTGACTGAAGCACTGTTTCCTGAATCTTAGTATAAATTCCTTCCATCTAAAGGCATAGTGAACATTATGTTTAATGTACATTAACTCCAGGGAATAGCAAATAATAGTAAGATTAAATGAGAACTTACCAGTTCGAAGGTTGATCTTTATTTTATGAGGAGTTGCGATGAGGGATTTCGTGAAGACCCCGCCAACACGCATGCGCAGCATCCTTCAAAGCAGCGGTGTGGAATCACAGACCCGACCAAAAGTAAGGATATTAAGATTAACCTTTGAACTAACCAGTTGAACATAATGATCGAGGGTTGGGAGCGGAGGGCACGAAATCCCTCATCGTAACTCCTCATAAAATAAAGATCAACCTTCGAACTGGTAAGTTCTCGTTTAATCTTACTATTTTACTTCAGAGTCACGTGAGTGACTTCGTGAAGATTTCAAAGCTCTGTGATTACACGCCCTGGACAACGTCCATGCTACCACACTGCCGCAATCCTGATGGAGGAAGTTTGTTAATGCAATCCAGACTGGACAAGCTGAAAGCAAAATAATAGAGATTTATTAAAACAAATCATAAACAACCCCCTGTCTGGGGACAAATGACATTAGGGAGCAGCCCTGAGTACTGCATCCGCATATGTTGCAGGTCCGGCCAATGGCTTGTGGTAGAACCGTTGGAAGGTTGACTCACTGGCCCATCCTGCGGTAGCGAGGACGAGATCCATGGGCACCTACATGGCCCTCGCTGTTGATGTGGATGCAGCCCTGGTGGAATGAGATTTAAAAATGTGAGTGTCAATACCTGCTGCATCCAACACCTCCCTGGGCCACCTGGAGATCGTCTGCACTGTCACCCGGTGATGTGGTTTTTTGTGGCTTATGAGCAGTCCTTGTTCTGAGTTCCTGATTGGCTGGGTTGACTCGATGTAGTAATGGAGGTGGGCAACTGTGCAGAGTGTGGCATCAGTGGGGTACGCCTGGAATTCCAATTGCAGCCCCGTAGTCCCGGGTCTATGCTGCTTCAGCAACTCTGCAATGTAAAATGTTACTTTCCCAGGGGTAGAGAGCATATTGTCAATGCGCAACTTTTGAAGTGCCTGTACCCGCTGAGCAGACGTGAGTGCCATCAACATGACCACCTTTAGGGTGAGTCGGTGAAGTGGTAACCCCGCCATGGCAGACCATGATCTTAAAAGGGACAGGACCACTCCTGCATCCCAGACAACGTTATATATGGGCCGTGGAGGGTTTGTATTAAATACACCCCTCATGAACTTTGACACCAGATTGTTGGTCCCCACTCCTACCGGAAGGTACGAGGACAGCGCACTCCTGGCGCTATTGATGGCACTATAGCTGAGCCCTTCATCGTAATGGAGGCCCGCCAGGAATTCCAGGACGTCAGGTATCGTGGCAGAATCATAGGAAACATTCTTCCTTGAGCAGAATAACTCCCATTTCCTGATCTGGGTCAGGTACTGCTGTCTAGTAGATGTTCTGCACAATGCAGCGATTACATCCATGGCCCTCGATGAAATCCCGGTGTTTATAAAAGGCCTTTTCAGAATCTGCAGATCAACAGGTTTAGACAGCCGTGGCACGGATGTGACGCGCCAGTGACAGGATTAGTTACCAATTGTGGGTTGTTTGCAATTTGCACCCAAGGATGTTTCAACATCTGGGAGACCACCGGGTACCATGGTTGTGTCGGCCAGTTGGGTATTACCAGAATGCCTGACGCAGAGTCCAATTTGATCTTCTGCAATACCCGGCTGATGAGGCAGAATGGGGGAAATGCGCAGCAATACCATTTCCCCCAGTGGAGCGAAAAAGCATCCAACGCCACTGCCCCAGGGTCTGGTTCCCACGATACATACATTGGTATCTGATGGTTCAACCTAGACGCAAATAGGTCAATATCTGGCATACCAAATTTTGTTGCAATTTCAGCAAACACATGGGGATTCAGCATCCACTCGATGTTATCATTGAACACTCGTGACCTAGTGTCCGCCATTGTATTGAGTATCCCCGGGAGGTACGTTGCTGATATCCAAATATCCCTTTTGATGCACCAGAGCCAAATTGTATTTGCCAAATTATTACAAGATACTGACCTGATACCACCCATATGATTTATATAGGCTACTACCGTGGTATTGTCTATTTGAAGGCGGACATGTGCATGACGCAAATTATTGCAATATGCCCGTAACCCATGAAAGACCCCCAGCATCTCCAGATAATTAATGCCTTGCACTTGGAGAAGGGTGAACTCATGAGCGTCCCATCTACCACCGCAACTGCTTATGGTGTCAGTTGCTCCCCAGCCTTGTGCGCTTGCATCAGTTTGCAACAGAACTGTTGGATTTGGGAGAAGGATGGGTTTGGAACTTCCTCTAATACCGTGAACCCACCAGTTCAACTCGGTTTTTTCCCCTATGGCCAGTTGCATAGGTCGGTCAAAATGTCCGGCATTCAATTTTAACGCCAGAATTTTGCTTGTTTGTAATTTCCGGTAGTGCAATGGACCATAATTTACAGCTGGGAACGTAGCTACCAGCTTCCCTATGACCTTTGCAACCTGCCGAATGGTTGGCCTGTTGCTGTCAAGTAAACTGATGCATGCGTGTTGAATGTCCACCACTTTGTCAATTGGGACGGTGACTTTCATCTGGTTAGTGTCTATAGTGAACCCCAAATAGTCCATGACCTGCGAAGGGTTGAACTTGGATTTGTCTGGATGGATTATAAACCCCATTCTTTGAAACAAAGAGATGGCGGCTGAGACTGCCAGCTGAGCTAGCGCTAGGGTTTCCCCCGCTATGAATATGTCATCCAAATATGCCATTACGACATGGTTTCGTTTCCTAAGATGTGCCAATATAGGTTTAACAATTTTGGTAAATAGTCTCGGCACTGTTGTAATCCCATTAGGCAAAGCTTTATATTGCCATAACTGACCTTCCCAGACAAATTTCAAGAACCTTCTATGTTGTTTAGCGATAGGCACTGTATAATATGCCTCCTTCAGGTCAATGCAAGCCATAAAGTACCCATGACTAACCAACTGCTTGGCTGTCTCAAAAGTCTCCATTTTGAAATGGGTATATTGTACGAAAGCATTCAACTGGGTTAAGTCGATGATAATCCAACAGCCTCCATCCTTCTTAGGTCTAGTAAAGATGTTGGATACAAACTCCAGTGGCTCATGCGTCATTTTCTGTATGACCCCTTTTTCTTCCAATCGTAGTACCTCAACATGAGCCCGCTCCTTCTCTAATTGAGAGAGTGCAAATCTGCGACTAGGCTCATGTTGCGAAGGGGGATCCCTGCCATTAATAAACTCTATCTCATAACCCTGAATGCTTTGTAAAATAAAAGGATCCGTAGTTATGGTATCCCAGGCAGACCGGAATTCCCGTAGCCGTCCCCCCACCGGTGAGGTTACTATTGCTACTTTGTGGAAGGAACCAAGCAGCCTTACCTCCAAGGTTAGCGCCGGGGTCTGGACTGTGGTGTTTTTGCTCCCCGTGTGGCGTGGCCCTGTTGCCGCATCTTCCAAGCCGGCTTGGGCTGGCCTTGGAATAAAAAAGGCTTCTGCTGTTGGGGCCCCGGCGTGGAGTATGTTGTTTGCGGGTATGTTCTGGGGACCTTGTCCGCCGGCGTGCGGGACCTGACCGAGGAATGTGGCTGCTGCCTGGTGTAAACATGAGCCTTAGATGAATGAGGCTGCCTCATCATCCCCACAGTCTTGGCCTCCTTGTCCAGCTCTTTTACCCATTTAGGTAGGTCTTCCCCAAACAGCTGCCTTGGTGGTGGTGCGGTGGAGGTGCTGCATAATCCCGCAAAGTTGGGATTTAAATTTGGCCGGATGGAGCTTTTCCTAAAGCAGTTTATTTCAAACTGAGTGTTGCACAAGAGTGCTAGTGCATCCTGCTGCTCCTCGGAAACACTCGTGGCATCCAGAGACCGAGCAAAAGCCGTGATACCTGCCGTCAGCAGTTTCAGGATCTTCTGGAGCTTGCCCTCCTTGATCCTTGTGTTGGTAGACATGTTCCCCCATATTGCTGTATTCACCTTTGGAACGTTGAGGGAGTTGCAGTTCGCCGGTGCTTTATATCTCGCCATTGTTTCCGTGAGCACGGTATCCTGGAGCTGGTGAGTAGTCAGGAAATCAACTGAAGCCTCTATCTTGGGATGTAATGGGTCCCCAGCGGTAGCAGGCGACCCAAACTTCGAGACTGCCTCCAACATTTCCTGTGGGGCCTCGAGCTCTCCCTCCTCCTCAAACTCACCCATACTTCCTTGCTGGCTCTCAATAAGCGATGGTGAGATGGAAGGTGGTGGCTGTACGTAGCTCCCAGACCTCTGGGACTGCCGTTCCTGACGCTCCAGGTCCCGTTTATAGAGCACCTCCACCATTCGCTCCAACCGGGCCATACAACCGTCACCGCTGCACACGGGCCACTGGTCGTCCTCCCCAGCCTCTCCAGAGGAACCGGGGCTTCTGGCAGTTGTCAGCACCCCCACGGAATGCACTGCCAGGAAGTCGCCAGCTCGCACTCCAGTGGGGCTGTGCGACTCCCGCACGGACATACCGCTGGTCCGCCGTCGTTTGGACAGCAGCGGCCCCTCTGTCTGGTGGGAGGGAAGAGGGCTTGAGTCAGCGCTTGCACCCAGAAGCCAGACTCCTCGATGTCCGTGCGGGCTTACCACCACAGTGTTCCACACATAAACGGGAATGTGGCGGCGCATGGTCTGCTATACCCGCCTCAGCAGGGGTGCTGGACCGTACTTTGCTGCCACCGGCCCGCACTACGGCAGCCTGTTCCGGTGGTGTGCCGGTACATCCTGCCCCCACAGGGATCCTCGGCACGCCAGCATTGCCACTGGCCTGCTTCCTCGCAGGTTTATCCAGTGGCTTGTCCCTGCCTGCCGCACCGACAAGGCTGGACTTTAGCGAGGCTTCCCCCCTGTTCTGCCCACGAGGGACCTCTAAAGGGGGGGATGCACCCGCAGATACGCTTGCTCCAAGAGCCCCACGTGCCTTACCTCCAGCCCTGGACTTGGGCACTGGAGGACTGGAGTCAGGGTCTCCCAGCCCCTGCTCCTGCGCGGACACCCTCTTCTTTGCCAGAGGGGTTGTGCCGGGTCTAATCAGCTGCCCAGAGCTCGCCGACTGCCACGACTTCTTCCCCGGTGGTGTCTCAGCTGCTCTCGATGTAGCGGGCAGCTCCGGGGACTTCACTCGCTGAACGCGACTCGGAATCCTCCTTCCTCCTTCCATGGCCCTGCAAAACAATGCAGAGCACACGAACCAGCTAAAGGTTAACTCACCTGCAGCTACTTACCTTTTTGAAGGAGCCGGTTGAGGGAGCGCACTCCCCCCCCCAGCTGCCGTGAGCAAATGCGCGCGACGATATGCCGCGCATGCGTGTTGGCGGGGTCTTCACGAAGTCACTCACGTGACTCCGACGTAAAATTTGGGAGAGGTTCCATTCTTTCTACAGATACCCAGTGTTTACCTCTACTTGTATCTGCCTTATGCTTCATCTTTAATGCTCTTGGTTACACTCGTGGAGGTATTACAGTTCAAGTTTCCATTATCGAAATAGGCATTCAAATGAGCATAATTCTGTTGTAACCGAAGAAGAATATTGGCTGCAACCTTCCCTCCATTGATGAACTGTACACTGCAAGGGCCAGGAAACTTAAATAGAAGGCAGAAAATAAAAACCAGAGAAACTATAAAGGCACCGTGGTGCGGTGTAGAGTTGCTGTCTCATAACACCAGATTCAATCTTGACTAAAGCTGCTGTCCGTATGGCGTTTATACATTCTCCCTGTGACCGCATGCGTTTTCTCTGGTGCTCCGGTTTCCTCCCCATTCCAAAGATGTGTGGGTTTATAGGTTATGTAAGAAGGAACTGCAGATGCTAGTTTACACTGAATATGGACACATAATGCTGGAATAGCTCAGCAGGTCTGGTAGCATCTCTGGAGATTAGGAATTGGTTTCAGGTCAAGACTTTTCTTCAGCTAAGGATACCCATGAAGAAGCGTCCAGACCCAAGATATCACCTATTCCTTTTCTCTAAGGATGCTGCCTGACTCGCTGAGTTACTTCACCATTTAGTGAATATCTTGGGTTTGAAGGTTGATTGGCTTCTATAAATTGTCCCTAGTGTGTAGGATAGAACTAGTTGTTAAAGAAAGAACTGCAGATGCTGGAAAAATGCTGGAAGGTAGACAAAAATGCTGGAGAAACTCAGCAGGTGAGGCAACATCTAAGGAATGAAGGAATAGGTGACGTTTTGGGTCGAGACCCATCTTCAGACTGGCCACATCTTCCCATCTCCTCCCATTTCGGCTTTCCGCAGAGTCCCACCACTGGCTACATCTTCCCATCTCCTCCCCTTTCAGCTTTCTGCAGAGACCGCTCCCTCCATAACCCCTTGGTCAATTCGTCCTTTCCCACCCAAACCACCCCCTTCCCTGGTACATTCCCTTGAAACCGCAGGAAATGCTATACTTCTCGCTTTACCTCCACCTTGACTCCATCAGTTCAAGGACCCAAGCAGTCTTTCCAGGTGAGGCAGAGGTTCACCTGCACCCCCTCCAACCTCATC
Organism: Raja brachyura; assembly: GCA_963514005.1. The sequence goes on from OY740788.1 coordinate 49,243,185, forward strand.
TATTGCATTCGCTGCTCTAGGTGCCAACTGCTCTACATTGGTGAGACCAAGCACAGACTTGGCGATCGCTTCACCCAACACCTCGGCACAGTTCGCATTAACCAACCTGATCTCCCGGTGGCTCAGCACTTCAACTCCCCCTCCCATTCCGAATCCGACCTTTCTGTTCTGGGCCTCCTCCATGGCCAGAGTGAGCAGCACTTGGAGGAGCAGCAGTTGGAGGAGTGGCACCTCATATTTCGCTTTGGTAGTTTACACCCCAGCGGTATGAACATTGACTTCTCCAATTTTAGGTAGTCGTTGCTTTCTCCCCCCTTCCCAGCTCTCCCACAGTCTACTGTCTCCGCCTCTTCCTTTCTTCTTCCCGCCCCTACCCCCCACCCCCCACACCACATCAGTCTGAAGAAGGGTCTCGACCTGAAACGTCACCTATAGATGCTGCCTCACCAGCTGAGTTTCTCCAGCATTTTTGTCTACCAAGGACAGAACTAATGTTCAGGTGATATTGGTCAGTGCTGATTCAGTGGGACCAAAGGACCTGTTTCTATGCTGTATCTCTAAACTGAATTATAGTGAATAACAGCTCTAATGATTTTTTTATTGATTGACTCAAAGCGCTTCTATTCCAGATGATCAGGTTGGAAACTTAAGATACATTTATTTGTCACATGTGCCAGATGGCACAGTGAAAATGAGATTACCATACAGCCATACAATAAAAATAAAGAACACAACACACGATAGAATTCAACATAAAAACATCCCCACACAGCAGAATCAAAGTTTCCAACTGTGAGGGTAGGCACCAAAGTCAGTCATCTTCCTCTAATGTTCCCCACTGTTCACCAGTGGTCGGGGCCTCCCTGAGCCCTCCACAGTCGCCCTGGCCTCGAGCACCTCCGATGACGGGATGATCTTGACTCCCATAGCCAGCGGCGTTTTGGCCCTCCGCATCGGGGCGATCAGCTCCTGCATCGGGGGGATGTCAGCTCACCCACGCCAGCGATCGGGCCCCCGTCGGGGCTGGTCAAACCTTCCGTGACATTGGAGCTTCCCGACTACCCTCTCCCGAGACCGTGAGCCCTTGATGGTACGAGATACAAGATACAAGATACATTTATTTGTCACATGTGCCAGATGGCACAGTGAAATTAGATTACCATACAGCCATAGAATAAAAATAAAGAACACAACACACGATAGAATTCAACATAAAAGCATCCCCACACAGCAGAATCAAAGGTTCCAACTGTGAGGGTAGGCACCAAAGTCAGTCATCTTCCTCTAATGTTCCCCACTTTTCACCCGTGGTCGGGGCCTCACCGAGCCCTCCGCAGTCGCTGCTACGGGCGGCCCAATGTTCACGCCCGCTCGCCGGGGTGATGTAAGTCCGGCGTCGGGGCTGGGGGGCATCCTCAGCGGCCTGGACATCAGAGTCGGCCCACTCCTACCGGAGTCCGCGGTACAGATACCCAGTATCTATACATATACCCTGTATAAGTTCGCAGGCCACAGTGGGAGTGATCCCAGGCAAGGGAATGTCTCTGATGTTAAGTCCATGCCCCGCGGTGGGGCCCAAAGTCAGTCCGAGGTGGCCTCCAACTCTATCGATGGTAGTTCGCAGAGCAACCAGAGAATGCGATCCGGAAAAAAATCTCCGGTAAGGTAAGAAACAGATAAAAAAGGTTTCCTCCAATCCCCACCCCATCCCCCCCACATAAAAAAACTGGAGAACATTTACGCAAACTTTTAACACTAAAAATTAAAAAAACGAAAAAAACAGACAGACTGTTGGCAAGGTTGCCAATCATGTGGCGCCCCTGGTGGTGATAAATCAAATTGCACAGAAATAGAAACATGCATAAATTGGCCCATATAAGAATTGCAATAGACATAGACTTAAACATACATAGGAAATAGGTGCAGGAGTAGTCCATTCGGCCTTTCGAGCCAGCACCGCCATTCCATATGATCGTGGTTAATCAACTAAGATCTGTACCCCGTTCCTGTTTTTCCCTATATCCCTCAAATCCTTTAGCCCTAAGAGCTAAACCTAACTCTCTCTTGAAAACATCCAGTAAATTGGCCTTCACTGCCGAATTCGAGAGATTCACAACTCTCTGGGTGAAAAAAAAAATTTCCTCATCTCAGTTCTAAATGGCCCACCCTCTATTATTAAAGTGTGACCCCTGGCTCTAGACTCCCCCAACATCGGGAAGATTTTTCCAGCATCTAGCACGTCCAATCCTTTAAGAATTGTACATGTTTATATAAGATATCCTCTCATCCTTCCAAATTCGAGTGAATACAAGCCTAGTCGATCCATTCTTTCGTCATATGTCGGTCCCGTCATCCTGGGAATTAACCTGGTGAACCTACACTGCACTCTCTCAATAGTAATAATGTCTTTCCTCAAATTATGAGACCAAAATTGAACAAAATATTCCAGGTGCAGTCTCACCAGGACCCTGTACAAGTGCAGTAGGACTTCCTTGCTCCTAAACTCAAATCCTCTCGCAATGAGGGCTGACATGCTATTTGCTTTCTTCACTGCCTGCTGTACCTGCATGATTACTTTCAGTGACTGATGTACAAGCACACCCAGGTCTCGTTGCTCCTCCCTTTTTCCTAATCTGACACCATTCAGATAATAATCTGCCTTCCTCCTTGCCACCAAAGTGGATAACCTCACATTTATCCACATTATACTGCATCTGCCATGCATCTGCACACTCACCCTGCAGCCTCATAACATCCTCATCGCAGCTCACACTGCCACATAGCTTTGTGTCATCCGCAAACTTGGTGATGGCACTTTTAATTTCCTCGTCTAAATCATTAATATATATTGTAAATAACTGGGGTCTCAGCATCGAGCCTCGCGGCACCCCGCTAGTCATTGCCTGCCATTCTGAAAAGAACCCGTTAATTCCTACTCTTTGCTTCCTGTCTGCCAACCAGTTCTCTATCCATGTCAATACCCTACCCCCAATACCATGTGTATTTTTGCACACTAATCTCTTGTGTGGGACCTTGTCAATCACACTGCAAGATCTTGATTATTTAAACAGTGAGACCATTCAATCAGCTTTCTTCAGAATATTGAAATTTGAAAATGTGATAAAGAAACTTCAATGACAATGCAAACAACAACCATTTGCAATTATGCAACATCTTAAAATATTGGATCCCCAAGGTACTTACAATAGGACAAAATTATTCAAGGCTGAAAAGAGAGATGGCATGAATTTAAGAATGTGGTTACTTTGTTACAGCGGGAAGTGGCCACCATGGGTGAATTGTTCTCCAAAACTCATGGTTGCAGCTGAATGCTTTTGTGTACTAATTAGCATGAACATAAACGTATACTTGCTCTGTCCAGTGCTGATTGCTTGCTTTGCCACATCTATTTTTTTTTAATGGAGAAAGGTTTTTTTTTAATGTTTCCTCCAAATTGCTGGGTTTTTTCCTAGTTTTTACCATAAAAACTTTATATTGTTTTATTTTCAAACTTTGCTCAACAATGTTGTGTAGAATTACCACCCAGCTTAATTTGCTCCATTTTCTATGAGTAGAATAATCTTTATCACTTAAGAAAGCCATTCTTCACACTTTATACTTCACAGATCAGTTCTCCATTCTACCTTTCATGAAGATTAGTTTGAGAGGCCCTTTTCCCAGTGAATTGCCATCCCAAGTAAAAAGTTGGATTATTTCATGATCTTCACAGTATTTACTCTTCAGTTGACAGTAGTCTTCTCTGGCTCAATTCACAGAGAATCACCATAATCCCCCCCAAGGTTCACACAGACGCACATTACCCCCATTTCACAAAGACATGTTACACATAGTTATAATTTTATTTCAGGGAGGATACAGGCCCTTCAGCACAAAGTCCATTCCAACTAAGGTGTCATCCTGAGAATATAATGTGCCTGTATTTGGCCCATATCATTCCAAACATCTATTTTCCATTAACCTGTGCAAATGTCTTTAAAACTGTATAAATTTGCCTACCTTTCTCAATTCCTCTGTCAACTTGTTCCAGATATACAAACAATCTCTCTGCGGAAATCTTGCCCCTCTGGACCCCTTTAAACTTTTCCCCTCTCACCATAAATCTATGTCTTTCAATTGTATCTATCTCTGTGCTTTAAGACCATGAACATCTCATATTTCATAATATCAAATGCTTCAGGGCATCAATGTTCTCTTCCCCAAGTTCCACAACATCCATGTCAACAGAAAGGAGAGGAGGAGGAATTGCTTTAGTCAGAGCCTGGTGAATCTGTGGAATTGTGGTATGTCAGAGATGATTCTCTTGAATTTCTACAGGTGTACAGTAGAGAGCATATTGACTAGTTGCACCACGATAATTTGAATGCCCAGGAGCAAAGAAGACTGCAAAAAGTTGTGAACACTGCCCAGTCCATCACCGGCTCTGACCTCCCCACCATCGAAGGGATTTACCGGAATCACTGCCTCAAAAAGGCAGCCAGCATAATCAGGGACCCACACCACCCTGGCCACACACTAATTTCGCCCATGCCATTGGGAGCCTGTAACGTCCAAGTTCAGAAACAGCTTCTTCCCTGCAGCTATTCGACTATTAAACACTACAACCACAAATAAGCTCTGAACTCCATAGACTGTTATTGTTATCATTGTTTGTTTTTTGTGTGTACCTATGTGTGTGTGTGTGTGTGTGTGTATATATACACATATATATATGTGTGTGTGTGTGTGTGTGTGTGTGTGTGTGTGTGTGTGTGTGTGTGTGTGTGTGTGTATTTGTGAGTATGTGTATATATACACACACTGAACTTTTCTCTCTCTCTTTACCATAGTGATTACAGTGTACTATGTTTACAGATTCTGTTGTGCTGCTGCAAGTAAGAATTTCATTGTTCTATCTGGGACACATGACAATAAAACACTCTTGCCTCTTGATTCTCTTCACTGCCACTGGCTGTGGAGGCCAAGTCAGTGGGTATTTTTAAGGTGGGGATTGACAGATTCTTAATTAGTGAAAGTGTCAGGGGTAAAAGGGAGAAGGCGGGTGAAAGATAGATCAGCCATGGTTGAATGATGGAGTAGACTTGATAGGCCGAATGGCCTAATTCTGCTCCTATAAGTAATGAACTTATAAACAATATAATTTATGCCTAATTTATGTGCCAGCGATGCTGCTGCAAGCAAGACTTCCTTTGCTCCAGTACCTCACTATATTTGACAATAAACTCAATTTGACTTGACAATAAAATATATATATTTTTAATTGAATCATTTCCTGTGCTTCCTTACAGCCATAATCTAATGGTAAGCTTATACCATGCATCACAAGCACAGACCAATAATAAATGGATCCAGGTATTACTTGATGAATGCAAGTTAACTACTTTTGAAAACTGAACTGGTAGTAAGCTATTATTGGCAGCAAAGATCTCCTTGAATTTACTGGAAAGATGTCATTAATAAAATGGTAAGAACAATGGAACCTCAGGCTAGCTTTACGCTTTATAAAATGTTCTTTCTTTACTCCACAAATGGAAGAAAGGTTCATTTTTCACCATAATTTACAACCCAGGAAAAAATTGTTTCTGAAAATATAATTTCTGTGGGTAAAATTGAAAAATGACCAATCATAGTACTCACGCGTAATAATAATCAGTTAATGAATAATGTAACTGATTCAAAAGTGATGATCTTTCTCTGTGGAATTTAGATTATAGACTTCTTGTGAATATTGGCTGAATGTCAATTGAGAAAAGTTCATTATGCAAAACAAATTTCTGTTTTTGTTTGTCTTTTACTGCCACAGAGCAACACAACCAAAATGACTGTCAGTGGAAAACGGGAATAAGCTTGAATAAATCATGAGACAAAGTGATATGCCTTTAAAAGAGTCAGCTCATTGAGAATTAATGCTGATTGATATTGTTCGCCTTATTGCTGAAATTCCAAAACAAAACCTCGTTAGTTAACGAAGTCATAGCCAAGTGGAGTCACAGTAAAGAAGAACTTTATATTCCAATTGATCTAGGATATAACGCAGCCCAACGATTATGTTCTCCAGAGATGCTGCAAAGATTAAATCATTTATGCCCTATCTCTCATTATGATGCCAACGAATGTGCTGCATTGTTTGTGGTGATCTTTCTCAGATGCGATCGCAACCAAACTCTCAGGTGATCCAACAGACACCAGGGCACAATTTTAAAGAGACTCATGGAGCTTCCTCCTGTGCTTTGTCAAAATCTTACCATCTCCTCAACCCTCTCTCCCCACTATCACTATGAAGATACATTATCTGTTCTTTATAACTTTGCTGTCTATGGGACCCTGAGAATTAATTTATTCCTACAACGCTTTAGTTTAGTTTAGGTTATTATTATTGTCACGTGTACCGAGTCCTTTTAGAACAATTGATGTATGCAACCTGATATAAGTGGTGAATAGCAACAATTTATATCAGGTTTTGGCAATGTTAATATAGGAACACAAGGAAATAGGAGCTGGCATAAGCCACCTGGCCATTAAGGCTGTCCCTTTATTTAACATGATCATGTCTGATCCATACATGCCACCGCATTCCAAGATCTGGGCGGCAGCTCTTGCTGCGCCAGAGACCCAGGTTCGATTCCGACTATGTGTGCTGTCTGTATGGAGTTTGTACATTCTCCCCTAACCGCATGGGTTTTCTCCGAGATTTTCTGTTTCCTCCCACACTCCAAAGATGTACAGGTTTTTAGGTGAGTTGTTTTGGTATTAATGTAAAATTGCCCCTAGTGCTTGTAGGGATCGATGGTTGGTACGGACTCAGTGGGCCGAAGTGCCTGTTTCTGCGCTGTATCTCTAAACTAAACTAAAATTAAACACCTCTTCCATGCCAATTCCCCATAACCCTTAATAACCATCTTTTCATATCTTCATTAGTGAGAGCAATAGATTGGGTAAAAGCACAGTGTCTCTTGCCTAGAGTTGGGGAATCGAGAACCAGAGGACACAGGCTTAAGCTGAGGTGGGAATATTTAATAGGAACCTGAGGGGTAACTTTTTCACACTGAGAGTGATGGGTATATGGAACAAGCTGCCAGAGGAGGTTGTTGAGGCAGGTACTATGACAATGTATAAGAAACATTGAAACACGGAAGTGGATAGGATAGGTTTAGAGGGATATGGGCCAAACATCTGTAGGCAGGTGGGACTAGTGCAGATTTGACATGTTGGTTGGTATGGGCAAGTTGGGCCGAAGGACTTGTTTCCATGCTGTGTGACTCTTTGACTCCATGACTATATAACCTTATTTTGCAGGTATAATCACTATATTAGAACATGGAACACTGCAGCACAGGAACTGCCCCTTAAGCACACAATGTTCATGCCAAAAGTGATGCCAAGACGAACTCTTATCTGGCTTCACATAATCTGTATCCTTCCATCCCCTGCATGTGCATGTGTCTATCCAAACGTCTCTTAGATTTTTTTACTTTAGTTTAGAGATACAGTGTGGAAACAGGCCCTTCAGCCCACTGAGTCCGCACTGACCAGCGATCCCCACACATTAACACTATCCCAAACACACTAGGGACAATTTACACATACCAAGCCAATTAAACTGAAGATCTCGGAGAAAACCAATGTTGTCACGGGAAGAACGTACAAACTCTGCACAGACAGCACCCGTAGTCGGGGTCGAACCCTGGTCTCTGGCATTGTGAGCGCTGTAAGGCAGCAACTCTACTCTGCTCCACCATGCCGCAGTATCTTGTCTTCTAGTATTTGATATTTCTATCCTATGGGAAAAAGAATCTTATGGAGACAGCACCCATAGTCAGTATCAAAGCTCGATCTCTAGCGCTGTGAGACAGTCACTCTACCGCTGCGCCACTATTCCGCCCACACGTGTTGATTTCAACATATTCTTAGATACCACTCTCACTAATGCCTTAATAAGGAACTGGCAAACTGCCCACCGAGGACAAAGGAATTAAAATGTCAATGGAGAGTGAACCCTGCATTCATGACCTTTTGGTTGAAAACTCAGTGTTCTTCATTCAGAATGAAAGCACAGATAATGGGAAAAGCAAATTTCTGTTGAAATAACTAAGGGCACAAGTGCTGCTGCAGTTTCGGAATAATGAACTGTCTGGCTGTTCCTCTCGGAGAGGGGATTAAAAGGATAATAACTCAATTATTTTCAGGTTTTGAGAAAAAGTTAACCAGTGGCCTTTCAGCACTTCTTTTCAGGGCAAGGCCAAATCTGTTCTGAAGTCTAGAAGCTTCACTGCTTCAGTAGTTTGGTGTGGACATTAGATTTGGCAGGGCCATTATATTTCCATCTGGCAGTCAAGATCACTATACATCAACAAACAGGGCAATGACTTATCAGCCATTACTCTGTGGGCTTATACACCATCTGGCTTTCAGGCTCATGCTACCTTATTCTCAAGCTGTTACTCAGAGAAGTCGATTATTGCGTCCATGGACTGCCAGACATGGTGCTAATGGTAACTATCCTGGCACAGGCTGGTGTGCCATAAAATAACATTTGTTAAACATTTCTAGGTTTGGGTTAAATATCACAAAGATAGAGAGAATCTAATTGCAAATGGCCTTGTGCGTAAATAATTGTGTAGTGTGGGAGGGTAGATGGATTGACCTGTAGGTGCAATGTGGGAATTACAGTGCATTCAAACTTGTCCCAGTCTGACCGCCACACAAGTGCAGTACATGAGATAAACTCAAAAAGCTGGATCAGCCATGATTGAATGGCAGAGTAGACTTTATGGACCAAATGGCCTGATTCTGCTCTTATAACTAATGAACTTATGAAGTGTCCCTTCCAGGAGATGTTGCAGGGGCAGTTATGAATTCCCCCCTCCTCTTTCCCCCACATCACTGATCAGTTCTGTGCCATCACCAGCGGTAGCAATGACTTAACTCAGCACATGTAAGTGGTCAGAGGACCACTCTGTATTGCACGGCACGTTTTATCTGCTGCTCACTATAAAGATGGTAAGAAGCTCAAATAATTATTCATATTATGTTTAAGAGCAATAAAGTCTTGCATAACCAGGTATATTATGGAAATCTTGTGCCTACTTTATATATTTTCATGACCTCAAGAAATAACAGAAATATTCAGAATTATTTTTGAAGGTACTAGTCCAACCAGCTTACAAGACACAATTTTCACTCCCAATAGATCTAACGTCATGCAGCTATCTGTTATATGTATCTAGAGGACCAATATATGACAGCTTGACAACCCGATGAATTCAAATTAATATGTATTTTAAGATAAATATTCCTCATATTTTCCTCTCTTTTCCTGATGTACAATAATTAATGTTAACAGATGAAAAGATGCAGTGTACATAAAATTAATAAATATGTAAACAAAAAATGCAAAGTATTCTTGAACAAATTAATCGTATTCTGGAAAATAAACAATCATATAGGATTCCATTTACTTTTAACAGATTTGCTGGGATCCTCAGCAATTTTTGAACTTTGTTGCACAAACTAAATAATCTTCAATATAAACTGGTAAACTGAGATTGTTGGGATATTTTCTTCCTGGACACATGACAGAGTAGTAGAGCCATATAGCATGGAAACAGGCCCCTCAGCCCAACCGACCCATTATAACCAAAATGCCCCGCCTCCACTAGTCCCACCACCCCGTGTTTGGCCCATATCCTTCTAAACCTTTCCTAACAATATACAGTATCTGTCCAAATGTCTTTTAAATGTTGTTATAAATGTTATTGAAGAATGAGGGAAATCCCTGAAGAATTATTCACAATAATACCCAGTCACACGTAAATATACAGTCCTAGAGTCTTAGAGTCTTAACAGTCATAGAGAGATAAGGCGTGAAAACAGGCACTTCAGTCCACCAGTCTGGCTGACCACCCATGTTTCATTCATCATGTTTGTTTTGAATTTACTTTAGTGAAACTGCGTGGAAGCAGTCCCTTTGGCCCGCCGAGTCTGCGCCGTCAACAATCATCCGTACACGAGCGCTATCTTTCACACTAGCGGCATTTAATAATTTTACAGAAGCCAGTTACCTACAAACCTGGAGTACCCAGATAAAACCCATGTGGCCACAAGGAGAACGGATAGAATCCATCAGGATCGAACCCGAGACTCTAGCGCTGTAAAGCAGCAACTCGACCGTTGCGCCACTGTGCAACCAAACATTATATCTACATTCCCCTCATATTGTGCCATTTACCCACAGTACTGAACATGGGTCTTCGGTACCACTAGCTACGCCATGGAACCACAAAGGAACGGCAAGTAATAAGATGTGCAAAGATTTCACAAAGATGTTTCTGCAAGAAATGGAGATGAGCCGCAGGTTAAAGAGATTTGTGGATCATTCTGATAGATTCAAAATGCTGAATGATTTGAAATTTCATAGCCAGAAATTGATCACAGATGCTAAATGCTAGATTCCATATGTATCAAAAAAACAATGGAGTATACTAGATATAACAATAGCTATGGGACAGGGCAACATCGTAATTGTAGTTGGAAATTTGTGCTGCACAACCAGTCATAACTGAGAAGTTGCCCAGATATGTCCTGTTCACAAAAAGTAGCAGAAATTCAATAACTTATCCTAACTTTCAGTATAATCATAGCTAATCTGCTTCAGACCTCAACACCTTTTCTTGCCGTTCCACATAGCCTTCAATTTCCCAATCTTTCAAATCTCTCTCACTCCCTTTCATGAATATTCTCCAAACTGGAGAAGCGTTCCGACCCAAAATGTCACCTATTTATGTTCTACAGAAATGCTGACTGACCTGCTGAGTTATACCAGCGCTTTGTGTTCTTTTGTGTAAAAAGGCATCGGCATTTCTTCTTTCTCCGTGGGAATCAAAGCAGAAATTCTCGACTTTGAGGTCATAACTAACCCAAGGAAAGATTTGTGTGCTTGTTGAAAATTAACCAACTATGAAATTCCTCAAGCCAATATGCTAAACCCAATCATCAGCAAGTACTTCTTTACTTTGGATTTCAGACTTTGATTAGCTTTGGTAAGTTATAAGGCCTGTTTCTATGCTGTATGTCTGAAATCACTAACATACACACCCTAGGGCCAATTTTTATAACTTACCAAAGATAATCAACCTACTAACCTGTACGTCTTTGGAATGCGGGAGAATACAGGAGCACCCATGCAGTTACAGGGAGAATGTGCAAAATCCGTATAGACAGCACCCGATATCAGGATCAAATCTGGGTCTACTGTGCCGCCACTGTGCCACCCCCAAAAGCCTTAATTGAAGACTTCCCTTCCAGCGCTACCAACAGGGCTGCAGTGGTGAACCCTTGGACTGGTGCTCAAAACTGCAGTCTTTACTTTGAATACCATCACAGCAGATAAGGAATTCAAAGTAACAAAAGGAAGAAAGCTATTTTCAGTTTTGGTGACCATGAAATTAATGGATTGTTATATAAAAATCTGGATTACTTTTGTCCTTCAGGAATTGACAGGCAACATTCACACGTGAGTTTTTTTTATTTCTGAGGTGTGGCAAGGGAGAATTTATTGCCCATCTCTAAATGTTCTTGGGAAGGTGGCAGGGGTGGCAAGCAATGATAATCTTCAACAAGAGTGTCTAACGATCTACTCTTCTATCAGCTGGAAATTCTGCAGATTACTACTGTCTAGAAACTCAGCAAGGCCAGCCATGTAACTACTGGAGCTCCAAGATCAAGTAATTGACCAAAGGCTTTTTACCACTTACTAGCCACAAATCAGGACCACAATCTAACAGGCATTTTTATTGTTAATGCTTTCTGGCTGTGTATGTTCCACACAACATGGTCAAGACAGTTTTGATTGGTCAGTGGGGGGCGCTGCGAGACGGCTGGCCAGTCAACAGAGTGTTCGTCATTTCTACATTTTTTGTTTTTGTTAGTATGTCCAAATGTGTGTTTTAATGTCTCTTAGTGTGTCTTGTGTGGGGGGTGGTGAGGGGGGAAAGGGCGGATCCGCTTTTTCAATGTCGCTTCCCTCACCATCGATTGGTGCGGCCTTTCCCGGAATCGAGCCCGGAGCTTCAGCAGTGGGCACAGCGTGGAGATTTTTCATTGTGGAGTGTGGCGAACCCATGCCCGGTCGCCAGAAGATAGTGCTCTGATTGCTGACATGCGGACTGTTACAGCCTGAAGCCACAGGCGTGGCATCCGGAGCCTAGGATCCCTCTTTGGGGATCCCTGAAGGAGAAGAGCTCCGACCACCGGCCCGCAGCCTACAACATCTTGAAGCCGCGGTCTCCTGTAGGGAAGCACCGATTCGGGACTGACAAAAGGGCCTGTACATCTGGCCGCCGGCAGCGGCGACTGCGGAGGTTTATGGCCCCAACCACGGGCGAACAATGGAGGAGGACTGACTGTACTTTGTGCTTTCCACCACGATGAAGAATACTGTGGTGGATGTTTGTGTTAAATTTTTATTGTGGATTGTGTGTTCTTTTTGATGGTGGCTGCTGGCAAAGTCATTTTGCTGCATTTTATTGTGTTTGTGATGAATAAATCTGATTGATTGATTGCAAACTGGAAACATTCTTTAATTTTAGATAACTACAAAACTCTCCCCTTTGCCCTTCTTCCCCCACAACTCCCCCCCCCACCCCAACTGGACTTACACCTATTTCCCCCCTCTCCCTCCCATTTCACCTACTGTATATTCCTTCCTCTAGTTTTATAATTCACAACTTTTCAATCTTTTTGTCTCACACCTTCTGCTTTTCATCTCCACCATTTTACCACCTTCTACATATCAAAAGCCCTCCTCACCTCTATCAACCTATTACTTATTGGGCTTTGTCCTGCCCTTCTCTCCTCCAGCTTTCTTCTCCCCTCCCTCCCCCTTTCTCCAGAGTACGAGCGGTCATGGTGGCACAGAGGTAGAGTTGCTGCCTAATAGCGAATGCATCGCCGAGACCCGGGTTCGATCCCAACTATGGGTGCTGTCTGTACGGAGTTTGTACGTTCTCCATGTGACCTGCGTGGGTTTTCTCTAGGATCTTTGGTTTTCTCCCACATTCCAAAGACGTACAGGTTTGTAGGTTAATTGGCTTGGTAAATGTAAAAACTGTCCCTTGTGGGTGGAGGATAGTGTTAAAGTGCGGGGATCGCAGGTCAGCGCAGATCCAGTGGGCCGAAGGGCCTGTTTCTGCGCTGTATCTCTAAACTAAGATGCTGCCTGATCCGTTGAATTATTCCAGCATATTGTGTTTTTAAAAAAAAAAAAAACAGCATCTCCGTTTAGTTTGGAATTTAGTTTAGAGATAGAGCATGGAAACAGGCCCTCTTGCCCACCAAATCCATACTGACCATCAAACAACTGAACACTAGTTCTATGTCCTACACCAAGGGGCAATTTACAGAGGACAATTAACCTACAAACCTGCATATCTTTGGAGTGTTAGAGGAAACTGGAGCACATGGAGAAAACTTACACAGTCATAGGGAGAATGTACAAACTTTGCACAGACAACACATATAGTCAGGATCGAACACGAGTCTCTTGCACTGTGAACCAGTATCTGCAGTTCCTTGTTTCTACATTCCTTTGATTATTTAATCCTTCAATGGGATTTCCACTTCTCATCGGGTTGCCCATGAGTGCCCTTGAATGGAAGGTGAGTTTCCTGGGCAGTTTGTTGGGAAACTGGGATTAAAAAGTGGAGCTTTTATTTTTTATTATTTGGGGTTTGTGCCTGTGTGGGTTTACAACCAACAACCATCAACTGTGTGCACATAAACAATGCCTCCCACGTAGAAAAAATGTACCTGGACGTTTTGCAAGAAGAATATCAACCAGAATTTGACACTATGAATTAATGGGCAGATTTCAGCAGCATGATCTGGGGTAGGTTTTAAAGACCATTTCCTGAACATGGAAGGAAAAATAATAAAGCAATGAGGCTTAAGGGGTGATTTAGAGCAGGTTTTAGCAGTTGGAGGAATGCATGGCAAATGCAGTGTAATTAACATCAGGAAAGCTCAGGAGATCAAAATGAGATCAGATTTAGTATCTCCGGGGATGGTAGGACAAGAGTATGTTATGGAAATAGAGACTGATAATACAATCGTTATTTGAATTGTCAAACCAAGTTGCTACTTAACCAAAACTCAACACAGACCAGCTAGCACAGGATTATTGGTGAATGAAGAAATGATGTGAGTTAAGGCAGCATCAGCAAATTTTTGGAATAGATACTGAGAGAAGATAAAATAAAGAAAGCCAGACACTGCTGCATTGAGATGACCAAGTCGAGGAAGAACAATAAAAAAGACACAGGCTTTTTATTCCAGTTTGAGATGTAACATTTTCTGATATAAAACAAAACAAAAAAATTGAATCAATTATTAGTCTCCTGCCAGACCCTAATTACATAACATTAATTGGACCCTCATAGATTATGCTAAAACCATAGATAGAAACAAAGAACTGCAGATGCTGGTTAATACACAAAAGGGCACAAAGTGCTGGGATAACTAATCAGGTCTGGCAGCATCTCCTGAGAACATAGAGGGTCTTAACCTGAAGCATCACCCATCCATGTTCTCTGGATGGTCTGCAAACAATTGCTTTCCACTGTACCTTTATATAATTAAAACAGAAATGCTGCCTGACCTGCTGAGTTACTCCAGCACCTTGTGTCCATTTGATGCTAGAAACCATTTGAATAGCACTCTTTAGAATATTGAAATAGAATAGTAAGATTGAACGAGAACTTACCAGTTTGAAGGTTGATCTTTATTTCATGAGGAGTTGCGGTGAGGGATTTCGTGAAGAGCCCGCCGGCACGCATGCGCGACATTCTTCAAAGTAGCGGTGTGGAATCACAGAAACAACAACAGAAATGATTTGGCATAGTAAGATTAAAGAGACTCTAATTACCAGTTGAGTATGATCGAGGGTTGGGAGCGGAGGGCACGAAATCCCTCACCGCAACTCCTCATGAAGTAAAGATCAACCTTCGAACTGGTAAGTTCTCGTTCAATCTTACTATTTCATTTCGGAGTCACGTGAGTGACTTCGTGAAGACTTCAAAGCTTCTGTGATTACACGCCCTGGACCACGTCCATGCTGACACACCACTAGCAAGGATGGAGGGAGTAAACAAGTTGATGAAACCAGGTTATACTGAAACACAAAGAATATTTATTAATAACACAGCAAAATCCCCTTATTCGGGGACATCCCCACGTTCTTGCCCGGCGTTCAGCACGGCCTCCACGAACTGTAGGGGAGCAGCAACAGGCTTATTATAGAACCGCTGGAACACAGCTTCGTTCGCCCATCCTGCTGTGGCGAGAATATGGTCCATGGGCACCTCCATGACCCTCGCCGCCGACATCGATGCAGCCCTGGTGGAGTGAGACTTGAACACATTAGTGTCAATACCTGACTTACCCAAGACGATCCGGAGCCACCTGGATATCGTCTGGACTGTCACTCGATGGTGAGGTCTTTTATGAGTGACAAGCAGGTATTGCTCCATTCCTCTGATGCTCCTCGTCACCTTGACGTAGTAACGGATATGAGTGGCTAAACATAGCCGAGCATCTGCGGGGTATGCCGGGAACTTCAGCTGCAGCCCTGTGCACCCAGGTCTATGCTGCTTTAGTAGCTCATCAATGAAAAAGACTACTTCTCCAGGGGTAGACGTCATCCTATCAATACGGAGTTTGTGGAGCGTCTGAACCCGCTGTGCTGAAGTCAGCGCTAGTAACATCACCAGCTTCATGGTGAGTTTGTCCAGTTGTAACCCTTCCATGGGTGATCACGTCCTGAGCAGGGTAAGTACATCCCTGACATCCCAGGTGATGTGATAGCGTGGTGTAGGCGGATTCAAATTGAATATTCCCCGCATTAGTCTGGACACTAGCCTGTTTGATCCTACCTCGATGTTGAGGTAGAATGACAGCGCACTCCTGGCGCTGTTGATGGCACTGTAACTTAAGTGTTCATCGTGGTGCAACCCCGCGAGGAATTCCAGGACGTCGGCTATGGAGACATCATCATAGGCGATGCGAGAGCGGCTGCAGTAGGCTTCCCACTTGGCGATGTGGGAGAGGTATCTTCGCCTGGTTGACTCTCGACATGATGCCCCAATGGTGTTCATGGTTCGGGTGGAGAGGCCATACTGCAACCATGGCCTGGTCAGAACCTGCAAGCCAGTAATTTTAAATAGGCATGGCAGGGGTGTGACTCCCATGAGACAGGGTGAGAATCCAATTGCGGGCAACCCTCTAAAGGGACCCAGGGTTGACTAATCATGTCAAAGACCACCGGATACCACGGCTGTGTGGGCCAGTCGGGTATGATAAGAATGCCCCGAGCGGCATCCATCTTGATTTTTTGTAATACCCGACTGATGAGGCAAAACGGGGGGAATGCGTAGAAAAACCAACTCCCCCAGTCTAGCGAGAATGCATCCATCGCTAATGCCCCAGGATCTGGTTCCCATGAAACGTATGTTGGTACCTGATGGTTCAACCGTGACGCAAAGAGGTCAATATCCGGTTGACCAAATTTGGCTGTAATTTTGGCGAATATTTGAGGATGCAACATCCACTCAATATTATCATTAAATTTGCGTGACCTGGTGTCTGCCACAGTATTAAGCCTACCTGGCAAATAGGTGGCTGAAATCCAAATATCCCGATCAATACACCAGAGCCAAATGGTATTAGCCAATTTGTCACATGAGACTGACCTGGTACCGCCCATATGGTTTAAATATGCCACCGCCGTGGTGTTGTCTATTTGGATATGGACATGAGCTCCACCGAGATTGGAACAATAAGCCCGAAGTCCGTGAATGCTGCAAGCAGCTCCAAATAGTTTATCCCTTGTGATAGCAACATGCTAGCTTCAAGGGTGTCCCACCTACCCCCACAACTAGAACAGCTGTCCGTAGCTCCCCAGCCTTGGGAGCTTGCGTCAGTTTGCAAATATACCACCGGATTGGGCACAATAATGGGTTGGAAGGACCTGCCAATATTGGACACCCACCATTGTAGCTCAACCTCAGCATTAGGAGGCAGCCGTATTGGTCTGTCGAAATGACCAGCGTTCTTTTTTAACGCGGCAATCTTGGCTCGTTGCAAATTTTGATAATTCAAAGGCCCGAATTGGGCTGCCGGAAACAACGCTACGATTTTGCCAATCACCTTAGCTGTTTGCCGGATAGATGGTATACTGGCGAATGCAAGATCCTGACATGCTTGGGTGACATCCTCAACCTTGTTAGTTGGTATGGTGGCCCTCATCCGATTGGAATCCGCCGTGAAGCCCAGATAATCCATAACCTGGGACGGGTAGAACTTGGACTTGTCTGGATGGACAATAAACCCCAGCCGCTGAAATATCGTGACAGTGGCCGAAACTGCCCTCTCAGCTGCCTCCAGGGTTTTGCCAATAATCAGGATATCATCCAAATAGGCCATTACAATATGTTGTTGTTTTCTTAATTGGGCCATAATAGGCTTGAGCAATTTAGTAAACAGCCTAGGGGCGGTTGTAAGCCCATTTGGCAAAGCCCTGTATTGCCAGAGCTGATCCATCCAAACAAATTTCAGAAACTTCCGGTGATGTTTCCGAATGGATACTGAATAGTATGCATCTTTTAAATCAATACATGCCATAAAGCAACCATGCGAAATCAGTGATTTGGCTGTCTCAAAAGTGTCCATTTTAAAATGGGTGTATGTTACAAAAGTATTCAGCTGGGTCAAGTCAATAATCACTCGACAACCTCCATCCTTTTTTGGTCTAGTAAAGATATTGGAGACAAATTCAATAGGTTCGTGCATAGTTTTCTCTATCACGCCTTTTTGTTCCAAACGAAAAATTTCAGCTGTGCCTGCTGCCTGTTCAACGGCAGACAGCGTAAACTTCCGTTTAGGCATATGCTGGGATGGAGGAATGTCCCTGTGAATAAATTCCATAGTATGACCCCGAATATTCTGCAAAATAAACTCATCTGAAGTAACAGTCTCCCATGCCTCAGAAAAGAACCGGAGTCGCCCTCCAACATGTGATGTTAAAGGAACAGGAAAAAGAAAACCAGACCGCCTTACCTCCATGGTCACCGGTGGTCCTTGACATGTTTGGTTGGCCGCGGAGGTGCTGGGTTGGGTCGATGGTGGTGTGGCTTCATTTTCCACTGGGGTCGTTGTGGGCCTGACCCCAAAAAAGACCGCTGCTGCTGGCCCTGTTGATATCGGTGTGGTGTCGCATCATATGGTCTGGCTGCTGAAGCGGCCGAGCCTCGCGGTCGAGCAGGTGGAGCTTTTGGCACCGACGGTCTGGGGGCGATCTGAGACTGCATCCCACCGTCTTGGCTACCTCGTCAAGCTCTTTGACTCTCTTCGGAAGGTCCTCTCCGAAGAGTTGTCGGGGCGGCGGTGGCGGTGATGGTTTACACAACCCAGCGAACTTAGGGTTGATGGATGGACGGATGCTGTTTTTTCGGAAGGCATTGATTTCGTGTTGAGTGGCACACAAAAGTGCCAAAGCATCCTCCTGGTCCAACGAGAGATCACCACCATCGACCGACCCCGCAAAGGCGGTAATACCGGCCGTGAGGAGTTTTAAAATCCGCTGGAGCTTCAGCTCCTGATGGCGGATTGCCATGCCGATGTTGCCCCATATGGGCGTATTGACCACAGGCACATTTAGGGCATTGCAGTTGGAGGGAGGTTTGTGGCGATGAATAGCCTGCGAGAGGACTTCCTCCTGGAGCTGGTGGTTCGTAAGGAAGTCCACCGTGGCCGCCAGCTTGGGGTGAAGCGGAAGCCCAGTTGTGACCGGGGCAGTGAATTTTGCCGCTACATCCAGTAGCTCTTCTGTCGGTGGCTCCGATAGAGCTGGTGTAGGGTCAAGAAATCCTTCTTCCTCCGGTAGTTCGCTGACGATGGAGGCTGGTGAGATGGCCCTGTGCCTGTCGATGTTGGTGGACGCTTGCTGCTGTTGATTATGCAGCAGAAGCTCCAGCAGCCGCTCCATACGGTCAATACGCCCACCACCCTGAACACTCGAGTGGTCGGAGTCCTCCGGCTCAGAAAAATTGCCGGGGCTCCTGTCATCGGCCCGCACCTCGTCGAGGTGATCTCGGTGCCGGTAGTTGTCGCTGCCGGCCGCCGAAGCGAAACCGCGCGATTCCCGCGCGGGAGAGGTGTTCAACCGCCTCCGTTTGGCGGGAGCGGAAGCCGTTGCCACAAAGGGCCCTGACGGCTGAGGGTCGGCTCCAGCAGAAGCATGGAGACCCGACGCCCGCGCGGGCTTGCCGGCTCTCCACATCGTGGACGATGCCGACGCATGGTCTCGTCCTCCCATCCATGGGGGACTCGGCGACCGAGGCGGGACCGTACCCAAGCCCCCCGTCCCGGTGGCGGGGTTTGGGAGTTGGGTAGCAGACCTCACAGACCCAGGTCCCGCCGTTGCACCAGACCGCAACTCGGCGGCAGGTGAAGCCTTAGCCCGTACCGGGTTAGGCTTACGGGCTCCTCCCCTGCCCTTCTTCGAAGGGCTAGCGGAGCGGGGCCGGGCAGCTGCACGAGACCCCTTCCCCGCGGTCGCCGCTGGCGACCTGAATGTGGCAGGGTCCACCTGTTCAGGTGGCACCCCGTTGTCGTCCTCCACGAACTCCTCCTCGGAGCTGTGGCGAGTCAGCGGGTCCCGACCTGCGGAAGCAGGAGGCATCGGTCTCCCCGCCTTTCTCCCGGCCCCAGGTGTAAACGATGATGAGGGTGCCGGGCCGGTCAGTCGACGACTCCGACCAGACATCGAAACTCCAATCCACGCCCTTACTGAAAGAGAAACAGACAGCAAGGGCCAACCAACTTAAGGTTAGGTTAACTTACCTAAGCGGTCCCTTATGAAGAGCTGGCGGGGAGCGCACCCCACCGCCAGCTGTCGGCAGCAATGCGTTGCGACGATATGTCGCGCATGCGTGCCGGCGGGCTCTTCACGAAGTCACTCACGTGACTCCGAAATGAAATATTGTCCACATACTGTTTGGGAAAACTGTGTGGGTGTGTCTGACTTCTTCTAGCAGCCTGAAGGGTCTGAAGAAGGGTCTCGACCCGAAACGTCGCCTATCTCCTTCGCTCCTTAGATGCTGCTGCACCCGCTGAGTTTCTCCAGCTTTTTGTGTAACCCCCTTCTTCTAGCAGCATATCTGTACACACTAATGGAAATATTCATGTGTTGGCCTTCCAGACAGAAACCGAAATGCACTGCTTAACCTGCAACTGTCGTGCACCAGTTCTAGTTTGTGGCTCTCCACGTTATTTATAGGGATGTTCTGCCAATATTGTGAGATTTAACTGCATAACTTTAGAATCACTGCTGACTGCTCTGATACCTTCTGTAAATTACAATATAATTTAGCGAGTCGAGACGTTAGTTTTTTTCACAAACAAGCTTTATTGTCAAAGCAGTGAAAACAACAAGGATCAAACAACAGCTAATACAAAAATGATCTTACCACAATGGTGGTCAAAGCAATGAATGGGCGTCGCCCAGAAAACGCGTGAAAACACAACCCCTCCCACAGTCACCTGATCGAGGTAACCGACTGCAGGGTTCGACTACCTACCGGCACCAGCAGTTGGCGCTACAGGACCTCCCGCCAGAACCCGCGGTACGGAACCGAGAGGGACCCGTATGGAACCACCAGAATGTGTGGTCCGCGAAGGCGGGGCGGACGTAATAGAAGGGGTCGGCAAAACAGGGCCGGGAGGATGCAGAGACCGCAAAAGCAGAGCTGGCATAACATTAACCATATAACCATATAACCATATAACAATTACAGCACGGAAACAGGCCATCTCGGCCCTTCAAGTCCGTGCTGAACAACTTTGGGGACCAGCGGAACACAACCAGAGGCAGGCAACGGGGCAGAAAGAACTGGGTTGGAGGAAACGGGCATACTCAGTATGGGTGGGACAGCCAGTGGACGACCTCTACGTCGCAGCAACGACCACCGGGCTGTTCACATCCACGTGGGCGTGCTTGAGATGGCTGACAGAGACGAACTCCTCCCGGCCTCCCATGTCCACCGTGAACATGGCGACTCCAGCTCATAGCACCTGGAAGGGCCCTTCATGGACCCATAGGCCAACGTGCTCACCCGCTCTCGAAGGCCTGCCAGCATTGCCGGGGCCTATGCGACCGAGCCGTACACGAGCGCGGCCAAGGAAGGAGCCAAATCCTCCTTGGGTGCAGTGTGAATCCTAAGGAGGATCCAGGGCAGCTGGTCCACCCAGTCCGGGCCCAAAAACGAAGCTTTCAATGCCGACTTAAGGTGCTGATGGAACCTTTCGACCAGCCCATTGGCCTGCGGGTGATAGGCGGTCGTATGGTGTAACCGGGCACCATAGAGCTGGGCTAGGGCAGACCACAAGGAAGAGGTGAACTGGGCCCTCCGGTCGGTAGAAATGACGGAGGGCACCCCGAACTTGGCGACCCAGCGGGCCGCCATAGCCCGAGCGCAAGCCGTGTCAAGGTATCAGAGAGCAGGATCGCCTATGGCCACCGCAAGCAGGTGCGTGGCATTGCGGGACTGTAGCAAAGGACCTACAAGGTTGACATGCAGGTGCAGGAACCTACCCTTGGGGAGCGCAAACTCCTGCACGGGTGGCCGCACGTGTCACTGGACCTTGGAGGTCTGACAAGGGACACAGGCGCGGGCCCAGGCAGCCACCTGCTTATGGAGCATGTGCCAGGCGAACTTGCCTGCTACCAGAGCGGACGTCACCCGGATGGATGGGTGTGCCAGGCCATGAACGGCATTGAAAACCCGCCGTCTCCAACTGACGGGGACGATTGGGCGGACGCAACCAGTGGAGACGTCGCACAGTACCATCATGCCTGTTGCTCCGCCAGCCTCTTCGGCCAGCTGAAGGCCTGACACCACGGTGCTGTATGCTTCCATACCTGCATCGGCCCGCTGCGCTGCTGCCAGCTCACTGTAATTGACATCGTGGTTGAGGGCTGAAACTGAGGGAATGGCGGGGCGGGACAAGGCATCAGTAACGACGGTTTCCCGCAACGTGGAGAACATCGGTCGTAAATTCCGAGATGTAGGCTAGGTGCCGCTGCTGGTGGGCGGACCACGAATCAGCGATCTAACTCAGGGCGAAAGTAAAGGGCTTGTGGTCCGTGAACACGGTAAATGCCCGGCCCTCAAGGAAATACCTGAAATGCCTGACGGCCAGGTACAGCGCCAGAAGCTCGCAGTTGAAAGCGCTGTAGTTGCATTCTGGAGGCCGCAGCTGATGCTTGAAAAAGGCCAATGGCTGCCAGCTGCTGTCAACGAGCTGCTCCAGAACACCCCCTGCAGCAGCATCCAAGGCATCGACGGTGAGCGCGGTGGGGGAGGAGGAGCGCGGGTGCACTAACATGGTGGTGTTAGCCAAGGCCACCTTGGCATCCTCTAAAGCCGCGTCCACCTCCTCGGGCCACACAAGGTCCCACGGTTTACCCGGCAGGCACCGGAACAGGGGACGCATGAAAGCAGCAGCTGCCAGCACGAAACGGTGATAGAAATTCACCATGCCGCCAAGTCCTGTAGTCCCTTCACAGTGAGCTGCCTGGGGAAGTGCCAGATAGCCTCGACCTTCGCAGGGAGCGGATTAGCACCTTGTGGTGTCACGCTGTGCCCCAGGAAGGAAATGGAGTGGAGGCCAAACTGGCATTTTGCGGGGTTAATGACCAGGTCGTGTTCGCTGAGGCGCTGAAACAAAGAGGAGGTGGGTGACGTGCTCCGTTTGTGAAACGCTGGTGACTAGAATGTCAGCCAAATAAATGAAGATGAAAGGCAGACCCGGTCCGACCTGGTCCATCAGCCGCTGGAATGTCTGTGCAGCGTTCTTTAATCTGTAAGGCATTTGCAGCCATTCTAACCGACAGAACGGGGTGATCGTGGCAGTTTTTGGTACATCGTCGGGGTGCACGGGGATTTGATTGTAACCCCGGATGAGGTCAACCTTGGAAAAGTTCTTGGCACCTTCGAGGTGCGCGGATAAGTCCTGAATTTGAGGCACTGGTACGCTGTGGTTATTTCGTTCAGGCGCTGGTAATCCCCACATGGTCTCCACCCCGCAGATACTTTCAGGACCATGTACAGTGAGGAGGCTCACGGGCTGTCGGACCACCGGACAATCCCCATGTCCTGCATCAGTCGGAATTCATCCCAGACGATGCGCAGTTGTCGCGTCCGTGCATGCACCGGAGGGCCCTCAGTGGGGATGTGGTGCATGACTCTGTGTTTAGGAGCCGCCCCACTGAAAAGGGGTGCAAGGAGTCCAGGGAAATCTGCAAGCAGGGCAGCGTAAGGACCAGCGACGTCGGCGACGGCGTTGAGCTGCTGGTCGGGTGGGGGCAGTGCCGGCAGCGCAGATGAACCGATGGCCGATTGTGGACTCATGCAACCGCCCCGTATATCTACCATGAGGGAGAAAGCGTGGAAAAAGTAGTCTCCCAAAAGCGGCTGAGCAATGTCCGCCACGATAAACGTCCACTCGTATGGACTGGAGTCGAAGGTAAGTGCAAGGGTCCGCGTACCATACGTTCGAATGGTGCTTCCATTAATGGCAGTGAGCACGGGGTCCCTCTTATCAGCACGAGTGTCGCTCCAGGTCACGGGGAGGATTCTGACAATTGCACCGGAGTCCATTGGGAAGCGGCAGCCGGATTGACGGTCGCAGACATAGAGGCGGTTGTTTGGGCCGATCGTGATTGCCTCTACAGACGATCAGCCGAGGCATTTCCCTGAAACGTACTGGGTGGGCTGCAGCATCGAGCCTCCGTGCCATAGCAGAGGTGATAGTAACACCAAAGGTGCCTACCGCGAGTCCCGGGTCGCTGCTGTGGGTCCGCGCTGGGTTCATGGGCGGGGCTTCATTGTTTTCCCGCTGAGGCGAAGGACTGCTGGTGCGGACACGTGGTTAATGGCGCTGCCATCTTGATGTTTCATCAGCCAGAGTTCGTCGGCCCGTTCGGCGAGCCGCAGAGGGTCGGCGATATCCACACCCGCGAGCATGAGGCGGACACCATCCAGCATTTGTTCGAGGAATGTCTGCTGCATCAACGTGAGCATCTCGGCCATGAGGACTGACGGCTTGCGGTTTCCCAAACCGTCCATGTGTAGAACGCGTGCGGCACACTCCCGGCGGCCGAGTCCCAAAGTATGCAGTAGGAGGGCCTTCAGGCCGTCATACTTGGTGGTCACGGGTGGGTTCTGCAGAAATGGCAGCAGATGGGAGGCCGACTCCTGTGTCAGGGCTCCCACCACATGAAAATACTTTGTCTCATCCGCCACGATGAGGCACAGGTGGAATTGCACTTCCACATGTGCAAACCACACCTGTGGCTGCTCAGGCCAAAACACTGGCAGCTTGAGGCTGACGGCGGTCTGATGGGCGTCAGGAACAGCAACTGGAGCTAAATTGTCCTGCATCTCGGCCACCCAATTTCCATTTGGGCGCATCGAGGTCACCAATTTAGCAAGTCAAGACGTCAATGCTTTATTGACAAAGCAGTGAAAACAACAAGGATCAAACGACAGCTAATAGAAAAATGATCTAACCACAACGGTGGTCGAAGTAATGAATGGGGCTAGCCCAGAAAACACGCAAAAACACAACCCCTCCCACAGTCACCTGACCGAGGTAACCGACCGCAGGGTTTGACTACCAACCGGCACCAGCAGGTGCCGCTACGTTATACTATATCTAACTGTGGATGTTATTCACATTTGGTTGCCGAAAAAGAAAAACATTCAAGAGTGCCCCAGTGGTGACAAATTGGCAAACCTCCATTAATAGTAAGATTAAATGAGAACTTACCAGTTTGAAGTTTGATCTTGATTTTATGAGGAGTTACGTTGGTGATTACGTGAAGAAGACCCGCCTGGCCGCATGCACATCAATCTTCAAAGCAGCGGTATGAAATCACAAATAACAACACCGAAGTGACATAGTAAGATGCGCGACTCGGGAACTACCAGATGATCCTTTATGAGAGAGGGTTGGGCGTGGCGGGCACGTAATCACCAACATAACTCCTCATAAAATCAAGATCAAACTTCAAACTAGTAAGTTCTCGTTTAATCTTACTATTTTACTTCGGAGTCACGTGAGTGATTCTGTGAAGAGTTCAAAGCTTTGTGATTTCATGCCGCAGATTACAAATTCCGGCATCCCACTGCATTGATTGACTCGAATGAGAAATTAATGCATTAGTAGTAACATTGCGTTTAATGCAGTAATAAGGTTTATTTAAAAATATAAGCAAACAACAGTACCCCTCTATCCCTGGGCACTTTAACAGAATTTAAAATAGTATTGGCAAACAGCCCTGGATCGACAATCGGCCGATGATAGAAATTCTGAAACATCAGCTCATTTGCCCATCCGGCGGCTGCCAAAATGTGCTCGACGGACACCTCACCTTGGCCGCCGACGTAGCTGCTGCCCTAGTGGAATGAGATGTGAACACATCAGTGTTAATACCTGCATCAATCAAGACTTGTTTCAGCCATCGCAAAATAGTTTTAACTGACACTCTCTTATGTGGTTTTTTATAACTGATAAACAATCCTGTCTCCATGTTAAGTAAAGCCTGTGTTGCTGCAATGTATTGCATCAAATGTGCTTTTACGCATAAGGATGGGTCTGTGGGAAATGCTGAAAATCCCACCCTGGCCTGCTTTGTTTGAGGAGGTCATAAATATAAAACGTAACATTGTCTGCACCATGTTATCCATCCATGTTTTCCAGAAATGCTGCCCGACCCGTTTAGTTACTCCAGCACTTTGTGCCATTTTTTCCTCATAAATCATAGTCAGAAGAAAACGCTACAAATGCAAATAAAAGCCTCAAATAGACCACTTCCTGTCTGCGCTGCATATTGATTTTAGAAAAAACACTACCATATACCGCTATTATTTTTGGCCATCTTACTCACAGTCCACCTCCGCTGCAGCAGCCCCAAGGATTTTTCTGATCAATGAAAAATAAAAAAGTTACAAATGTTTTAAAGATCAGTGTTTTTATCACGACACCTATATCTGATATGTTCCGCACAAACTTGCTGCCTCTGTTTGTGAAAGCTGAAAGAGACCTTGACAGCTGGTCAGTTTTAGCATTATCCCTAGCGGCCCAGATAAATCTCGTCAAGATGGTCGTCCTACCCAAATTCTTGTATCTTTTCCAGCACGTCCCTATACTTATCACTAAATCTTTTTTTGATAAATTCGAAAGGAGAATATCTAAATTTTTTATGGGGTAGCAAACCGGCTAGAATTCGAAAGATGATACTAAGAGTGATGGCGGTTTGGCACTTCCTGACTTTAGGCGATACTATTGGGTATTGGCTAACTTGCAAAAAATCCTGTATTGGATGAATGATGATTGCGACCACCTACCGACCTGGGTACACAGGAAAAGGCGAGTTCACGTCTCCCATTGCGGTCTGTTCTATGCTCCAAACTCCCCATTTCTACAACATCTGTGGGTGCAGGCCCAATTGCTTCCCTCTCGCTCAAGATATGGAGTCAACTCAGGAAAAACTTTGGTTTACAAGGCCCATCTTGACCCCACTGCTTAAAAATCCCATCTTTAAACCTTCAAGTACAGACTCCGCATACAAAACCTGGCATAGTAATGGTATCAGTAGTATCAAAAACCTATACAAGGATGGCATTTTGTTCGTCCTTTGTGGAGCTTTCGTCCAACTACAGCCTCCCAAACTCCCACCTTTTCAGTTTTTTCCAGATTAGGGATTTTGTGAAGAAGACATTCTTGCACTTCCCAAATTGCTCCCCTGAAACCCTGACCGACTCCATCCTAGCTCTAGATCCCAACCGGATGAAATGCATCTCTCTTTTGTATAACTTGTTAGGGTCGGTAATATTGAATCCTCATACCTCATTAAAAGTTGCATGGGAGGGCGAGCTGAATATGAAACTAACAGACCAGTAATGGGACTCTGTCTTGGATTTGATCCATTCTTCCTCCATATGTGCCCGTCATGGCCTAATCCAATGCAAAGTGCTTCACAAAGTCCACTACACAAATGCAAGATTATCTAGAATATACCCCGCTGTCAAGGACACCTACAACAGATGTAATGAATCCCCTGCCAACCATAGCCATATGTTTTGGTCTTGCCCTAAGCTGGCAGCCTTTTGGAGGAGTGCTTTCTATGTGATTAGAAGAGCCTATGGCCAGACTATTCCTTTAAACCCACTGTCAGCTTTTTTTTGGTACTCCTCCCAACACCAACCTTTCTGTTGCATTGAAGCGGGTCCTGGTTTTTACAACCTTGTTAGCCCGGAGACTGATCTTGCTTAACTGGAGGCTTACCTGTCCCCCGACACACGCCCGCTGGATCAAGGAGGTGCTCTACAATTAAAAGCTTGAAAAACTTAGGTTTTCTCTCAAAGGCTCTACCAAGACATTCCTAGATACATGGAACCCTTACCTGGAACTTGTTAACTCTCTCAACTTGTTTCCAAACTCGGAAAAGGACTGAGTGCCTTCTATCACTGCTCTGACTTATTGCAGCTGCTCTCCGCTCACCCCCCGCCCCCCCAAACTTTTTTTTTTGTTCGTTTTTTGTACATTTTGTTTTGTTTCGTTTATCTTATTGTATTTGTGTGGATGTGTACATATGTGAGTGTTGTTTGTCCCCATTTGGTTCTGACCTGATTCGGATGGATTGAGGGGGGGGGTAAGGGTAAGGGCTCTGAGGGTCGCTTACATACTGTCGCACAATTATGTCCTGACTATCACTGTCTGTTATCATTGTATGTATGCAAATTGCTGTGAAATTCAAATAAAAAGATGTAATAAACATTGTCTGCACCAGTTTACATTCTATCTAGTTGTAGTGTTTGTAACGTCTGTACGCTTTGTGCTGAAACCAATGCCATGAGCATGGCCACCTTCATGGTGATTTTGGTCAAAGACAAAGACGAGACAGAAACAACTCATGCAGTAGTCTAAGGACCATACTCACATTCCAAATTGCCATATATCTAGGTTTGGGAGGTCTGGAATTAAAAATCCCTTTCATTAACCGAACAACGAGAAGATGAGATCCAATAGAATGTTTGTCTGACTTCATCACTAAATATGATGATAAAGGACTTCTCGCTGTATTGATTGCACTATAACTCAATCCTTCATCATAGTAGAGGGTTGACAGAAACTCTAGAACATGCGAAATATGTGCTGTACAATAGTCAATATTATTTTGTACACAGTAAACATCCCATTTTTTTGCATAACAAATATACTGCTTTTGAGTACTCAATCTCCAAGATGCAATGAGCATGTCCACAGTTCAACCCGACAATCCATGCCCCAGATATGGCCTTCTTAAAATCTGCAAATTAACAAATCAATACGATTATACAACAGGTGGCATTCGCCAGTTACTGGATGCACCAATAAATCCCTTTGTTTGGGAACAGCCGTCAGAGGTTGTGTCATCAGCTGTAAGATCAAAGGGTACCATGGCTGGTTAGGCCAGTCGGGTATCACCAGTACCCCTGAAGCATCATCCTGCTTGAATTTAAGCAGACAACGATTTATGAGACAAAACAGTGGAAATGCATATATAAACATACCACCCCACTGCAGCGAGAAAGCGTCAATCACCACTGCCCCAGGATCTGGTTCCCATGACACATATTTGGGAAGCTGGTGGTTTAGGCTGGATGCAAACAAGTCGACATCTGGCTTTCCATATTTGACAATGATCTCATTGAACACGTCCCGATTCAACATCCACTCTATGTTGTCATGGAACGTTTGTGACCTGGTGTCTGCCACAGTATTGAATCTCCCTGGTAGATAAATAGCTGAGAGCCAAATGTATTTGTCAATACACCAGATCCAGATTTGGTTTGCCAGTCTGTCTCAAGATACCGACTTGATACCACCCATGTGATTGACATATGCTACTGCTGTAGTGTTATCAATTTGGAGCTGAACATGCAGACTGCTTTTGTTAGAGCAATAAGCCTTGAGCCCATAAAATGCTCCTAAAAGCTCTAAATGGTTTATTCCCCATGTCTGCAGAAGCACAGCTTCTTCCATACTCCATCTTCCTCCACAACTTGAACTTGTATCCGTGGCACCCCACCCAAGTGCACTGACATCAGGCTGTAAGACCATGGAAGGTTGTTCTAGCACCACTGTGCTGAAACTACTGGAGACATGTTGGATCCACCATTGAAGATCAATACTGCACCTGCTGATAATTGCATGAGTCTATCATAATGACCCAATTGTACCCTGAGTGCCTGTTCCTTTGCTCTTTGTAATTGCTGATAATGCAAAGGCCCAAATTGGACTGCTGGAAATGCTGCTACCAATTTGCCTAGCAGCCTGACAACTTGTCTAATTGAAGGTTGTTGTTTGTTTAAAATTTTTGTGCAATCCTCAATTAGCTCTACTCTTTTCTCCCTGGGCAAGGTAATTACTATTTTAAATAAATCAATTGCGAAACCCAAATAATCAATTGTGGTAATTAGTGTCAATTTAGATTTTCCCAAATGATTGACAAACCCCAGTTTTTCAAGCGTGAACTTGACAACAGCCACTGATGTTTCAGCTAATTCTCTTGTTTGTCCGATAATTAAAATATCATCCAAATAGGCCATAATTACATGGCCCTGACCTCTAAGTAGCCCCAAAATTGTTTTTAACAATTTAGTGAATACTCTAGGGGCTGAGGTTAAACTATTCGGCAGCGCCTTAAACTGCCATAATTATTAATCCAAATAAATTTTAAATACTTTCTATGCTCGCAATGAACAGGCACTGAGTAGTAAGCGTCCTTCAGATCTATGGTTGCCATATAACAAACTCTGGAAATCAGTTGCTTGGCGGTAACCAACGTTTCCATTTTGAAGTATCTATAGAGTACAATTTTTCAAGGTCAGCTTGAAACTCTATTACCTCTGTTTGTGAGAAATAAAGTGTTCTGCTAGGAACATGTTGGAGAGGTAAATCACTATTTGGAATAAATTCAATCCAAAACCCTTGAAACACACTCCTGATAAACAGATCTGAAGTAAGCTGCTTCCATTCTTCATAAAAAAGCCGTAATCTGCCGCAAATCTTTTCCTGTGTTACATTTAATATGTTTTTTTGAGAACCAGGCCCACCTACCTCTCTGGTGACTGGTGCGCCCTGCTGACTCCAGCCTCTGGCAGTGGCCCCCATGGTTTCTCATGCAGAAGGATACCATCCGCGGCCCTGCATTGAGGACCGGCTTGTCCCTGGTGTAACGTCGGAAGCTGAAGTGGTTCTGTAAGGAAACTTCCTCTTCAGCGGTCTGCCGGTCATCATTGGTCTCATCAGGCTCATTGTTTTTGCTTCTTTTTTGATCTCTTTGACCTGTTTAATAAGGTCTGCACCAAACAGTAGATTAGGTGGCTGGATATTTGTTAGCTTGCAAAGTGCACCAAATCTGGGATTAATGGTGGGTCGAATTGCCCTTCTCCTGATACAATTGATCTCAAAATGGGTACTGCATAACAACCCTAGAGCCTCTTGATGCGTTCTGGTCACATAACCACCATCCATAGTTCTTGAGAACGCCATAATGCCAGAGGCCAATAATTTTAGGACCCTCTGCATTTTAATCTCTTGACTTTGCATGCCGGGTCCCATCTGACCCCATATGACCTGATTCACAGATGGTATTTATAACAACTCACAGTTACTTGGAGGCTCATGTTTTTTGGCTGTCTCATCCATAATGAGCTCCTGGAGCTGATGGGAAACCACATAATTTATTGTGGCGGCCAGCTCTTCACCTAGTGGCTCTCCTGCTCCTGATGGGACAGCAAATGGTACTGCCCGCTGGCGGTACCATTTACAGTGGAACATCTGGTAACTCCACTGTTCCCCCTGGCTGAACCTCCCCATCAGATTTGGGGTCAGGACAGATCTAACCCATTGCACTCCCCTCAAAAGTGAAGGGGTTACCTGGCAGTACTGTTGCTGCTGGCGCCTCTGGCTGTGAGCGGCGCTGACATTCCTTCTCCTGGAGTGAAGTTCTCTGGAGGACTGTGTACAACAGCTCCACCACTTGGGACAGGCGTGTACACACTCCATCCAGCCCCGGTGAGGAATCATCCCCCGAATCCGTGGGCCTAGCAGACTTTTCAGGTGCCTTCCGCCCTAATGGTGCTGGCTCTGTGTTGTGTAGCTCTAAGTCTGCAGTTGTTAACTCTGTAGCTAGCGACTGATCAGGGGTATGAAGCAAAGTTTCAATACCTGAGCTGCCACGGCTGGTTGCGACTCGCCGCTTTCCCTTCCCTGTTTTGTCGATGCTAGCGATCGGCAGATAGCGTACCGGCCAGCACGGACTCAAACTCCAGTGAAACCTTTGCCACTTACCTGGAGTCTGAATACTTACTGCTGGAGGAGCTCTGTTCCTTGCAGCCTCCGTGCGTCAATGCGGCTGACGTACTGATGCGCATGCAGCCTGGCGGGTCTTCTTCACGGAATCACTCACGTGACTCCGAAGTAAAATGGAGGTATCAGTATGACAATAAATGGCCACTCAATCTGGTTTGTGGACCTCAATGCAGAAGGCAATGATATATCCATCAGTAAACAGCCTGCATAGAGAAGCTTTGGAGACAGGACCCCTCTGATGAACACTGTATTTACCGACTGTTATCACTGGACATTCTGCATGCCCTTGTTCCAGGATTTCTTGTACCATGGAAGTCAAGATTACTCTGTCCCCTATTTTCCTTACAACAGGGTCTTTCCAACTGTTCTGAGCAGATATCTACCACATCACTCAATTTACTGCACACTAAGAGAGTCAGTTAGGCATTGCAGTTTAGTTTAGTTTAGTTTAGTTTAGTTTAGAGATGCAGCGCCACACCGACCAGCGATCCCCGCACATTAACACTATCCTACACACACTAAGGATAATTTCCACTTATACCAAGACAATTACCTACAAACCTGCACGTCTTTTGCGTGTGGGAGGAAACCGAAGATCTCGGAGAAAACCCACGCGGTCATGGGGAGAACGTAAAAACTCCGTACAGACAGTACCTGTAGGTAGGATCGAACGCAGATCTCCAGTACTGCAAGCGCTATAAGGCAGCAATTCTACTGCCACACCACCATGCTGGCCATGCCACTAGAGAAACAATTTCCTGTACTTTACTTTAATTGAAGAACATTATTACTGTCAGTTTCAATTCTGTGTATGGATGAAGCCTGTGAGAGAAAGAGCCATATTGAACAGATATTTAGTCTCATTATGTGACCCATGTCATTATTCATTTGTAGGAGGTCCTGGTTCAGAGGTATTGTAATGGGCCACTTAGGCGATTCTTTCGGCAACTGCCGGCGACTGTCATAGTCGTAGCAGGTCGCCGAGAAACCAGCAACTGGACCCAACAACCTACCATTAAGTCAACGTCACACAATGGCAAGCTTCCGACAACCGGCGACCCATTAGGACATCCACCCATGACCACACCTACGACAACCTACGTCCACCCACAACAAGCTATGACAAGCTATGACCCTGTCGGCGACAACTTAAGACAATTCAGTCGCCGGTACCTGTCGCCAGTTGACGTAGGTTGATGTACAACTTACGTCACCTGCCGCCAACCTACGTCCTCCTGCGACAACCTACGACAGCACCCACGTTAGGAGGTCAAGCTATGCTCATTGGCGTCAAGTCCACTGTCGCCGACTGGCGCCGAACATTTTTGAACATTTCAAAATCCAGCGGCGACCAGAAAAATGCTACGACTCTTTTGGTGACTGAAAAAACTACTGACGACCATACAGGAAACACCATGGCGACTATGTGGCAACAACCTAGTCGCCTATAGTCGCCTAAAAAATCGCCTAAGTAGGACAGGCCCTTAAGTTTGGAACAAACAGGGAATAAGATCAATAAGGTAACACTCAACTTGGCAATGAATGTCATTTACAGTAATTGCAAATATAACATCGCACCTATGGCATGAGTCTAATGAGGCTAATTATTTCACAGTCATAAGGTTTACAGTGCTGTGACTTCAATTTTTAAGGAGAATCCATCACTCTATGTCGAGCAGTAAGCAAGATTTTGTTGAGGCATTTTGGCCAGATCATCTCCCTAAGTGAAACAAGGCTGCAATTGGTACATCATTGTCACTTTACCTCTGCATAATGGATGCAATGAAGGCACATCAGACAGTGCTCGCATAGAGAATCATTATTAACGTCAAATAAATCATAAATCAAAAATCACTCTTTCACTTCAATTCTCACAGTCTATCCCCCCCCCCCACCCCCTCTGTGTAACTCTGTGGAAAGAGTCTTCAGCCTGTTTCTCTGCGGCATAGTGGCACCGCTGCCTCAAGGGCCTGTCCCATTTTCACGACCTAATTCACGACCTCTGCTGAGTTTGCCCTTGACTCATACTCGCATCATGGTCGTCACAAGGTCGTAGGAGGTCCTAGGTAGGTCGTAGGAGGTTGTGATGCTAGTCGTAGGTACTCATGGCATCAAGTAGGTCGGGGCATTTTTCTAGCATCATGAAAAATGTCCACGAGTAAAAAAGGTCGTGAATTAGGTCGTGAAAGTGGGACAGGCCTTTCATGCCGCCTGAAGCATGGTGTTTGATCCTGACCTCAGACAGTATCTTTGCAGAGTTTACACCTTCCGCACAGGGCAGAACGGCGGTGCAGCAGTAGAGTTGCTGCCAGAGACGCTGGTTCGATCCAGGCTACAGGTGCTGTCTATACATCTAACTCCCTCTTGCTATATTTAAGAGGGAGTTAGATGTGGCCCTTGTCGCTAAGGGGATCAGAGGGTATGGAGAGAAGGCAGGTACGGGATACTGAGTTGGATGATCAGCCATGATCATATTGAATGGCGGTGCAGGCTTGAAGGGACGAATGGCCTACTCCTGCACCTAATTTCTATGTTTCTATGTTTCTATGTCTATACAGAGTTTGTACATTCTCCCCCGTAATTGTGGGAATTTTGTCCTGGGTGCTCCGGTTTCCTCCAACACTTAAAGATGTACAGGTTTGTAGGATAATTGGCTTTGGTTGAAAATTGTCTCTAGTGTGCAGGATGGTGCTCGTGTACGGGGATCACTGGTCGGCACAAACTCAGTGGGCTGAAGGGCCTGTTTCCATGCTGTACATAATTTGCAGACCCATTTTTAACTCTGGAGAGTTTTATTCTGATAGAAAACTCAACAATAGGAATCAGGAGACACAAGGGATGGCAGATGCTGAAAATCTTGTGTAGAACACATTGCTGGAGTAGCTCAGCAAGTCAGGTAACATCTCTGGATGACATGGATAGGCGACGTATCAGGTTGGGGCCCTTCTTCAGACTGAAGATCAGAAATTAAGCTCAAATTGTTTCAACTCATGCCAGTGACCACTCCGCACCCTAGCACTATCCTACACACCAGGGATAATTTACAATTTTACCAAGCCAATTAACCTACAATCCTGTACGTCCTTGGAGTGTGGGAGGAAACCAGAGTACCTGGATCAAACACACGCAATCACAGAGAGAACGTACAAACTCCATACGGACAGCACCCGTAGTCAGCGTTGAACCCAAATCTCTGGTGCTGTAAGGCAGCAACTTTACCGCTGGACCTTCCCAATTTCAGCCCAATAACATATTTTTAAGAGTCAAGAGAGTCAAATGTGTTTAATTGTCATATGTACCGATAAGAATGGAAAAAGGGAAGTTTTATTTGCAGCAGCAACTACAAGGCATTTTTGAGCATTGGAACATTACGTTATATTGAACATAATGTTATATGTAAGGGTATAATGTCCTTGCAGGAGATTTAGGCAGTGTTAACTGGGCACTCTGGGCACAGGCAAATAGCTTAAGGGACTTCCACTACCCACCCGCCTATCATTTTTCTACTGGGAAGGCAGGGTTAATGTTCTTCACATTTTCTACCGTGCAAATGAAGCTATGAAAATAACACAAAGATAAGGAGGTAATTTTTTATCACTGCACAAGTTGGAAATTCGAACATTCTGCAGTTTGCTGACCAAAACTGGTCATGAAATTATAGGCTGAGCACATTGTAATTTCCAGTTTGTGCTCCCAGTATGTGCAGCAACGCTGCTGCCAGCTCTTTATGGTAAGAGCTCCATAGGAAACCTTATAATTGGAATGAATTGATTTGTGAAATGAGTTCCAATGTAGGGACAATCACATAACGTATATTAAATCTTTCTACACAAAGATATATCTGGCCTTCACAGTCTTTATGTGCATATCAGCCCGGTTAGAATATTGATTCATAAACAGCGAGCATAAACCAATTCTACATGTGCCTGTGCTTCAAAATAAAAAAGTCAATCACAATTATTTTTGTCGTAAACATTTCCAGCACAATTATGTTTATCAATAGTGTGTTCGTTATCACTGTTTTCTTTCTGAAAACCTGACATAAGGAAGTCCACCCAGTGCATCATCATCAGCTTTCGTTCATTCAAGGCAGGTCAGGTGTTTATCTGGAATTAGTTCAAAGAGGGACGTAAAGTGTCAGCAAATTCAATTTCAACAGAAGTAGTAAATCCTATAAAGGTTGAGGAAATAAAAAAAAATAAGAAGACACATGTGGTAAATCCCATGAAGGCTGAGAGGAAATATATATTTTTAAAATACACAAAGTGCTGGATTAATTCAGTGGGTCAGGCAGCATCCCTGGACGACATGAATAGATGACATTTTGGGTCGGGACCCCTCTTTAGCTAAGGAGGGTAGAAGGCTTTGTGCTCGCTGTTGCTTGCTGGTTTATGAATCAATATTCTACAGGAGACAGCAGGGGAGTGGACACCTCCCCATCCACATCGGAGATGCTGAGGTTGAAAGAGTCAGCAGCTTCAAGTTCCTCGGTGTGCACATTACTGAGGACCTCTCTTGGACACTGCACACGGACAAAATAACTAACAAAGCCCGCCAGTGGCTCTTTTTCCTGAGAAGACCGAGGAAGTTTGGCATGAACGCCAGCATCCTCACAAACTTCTACAGTTGCACCATCGAGAGTCTGCTGATGGGCTGCATCACTGTCTGGTACGTGAACAGTTCTGCCCACTCCGCAAATCGCTACAGAGGGTGGTGAAGGCAGCACAGCACATCACTGGCAACTGTCTCCCAGCCATTCAGGACATTTTTCACAGGCGGTGACTGCGAAAGGCACACATCATCAAGGACCACACCCAGCCAGCACACAGACTGTTCTCATTGTTACCATCAGGCAGACAATACAGGAGCATGGCTGCACGTACCACTAGACTTAAGAACAGTTTTATCTTCCTGCCATCAGGCTTCTGAACTCATAAATGCATCATATATGTTGATTATTTTATTTATTATTGTTTTTTATCTACCAGTGTCATTTTTATCTTATCTTTTTTACCTTAATTTTATCCTTGTAATATCATTGCTGAGGTGACCCGTTGTCTTGTCAAACACATTTCATTGTACTGTTGACCCTGTGTTGACCTACATATGACAAATAAAACTGAACTGAACTGAAGGCCGGCAGAGGGGAGTCCATGAGGAGGAGGAATGTTGGAGACGTGAGAAAAGGTTACCAACGGGAAGCGAGGATTCCTTACCAGAGACAAAGACCCAGATGTGGAGGCGGGTTTATAGCTTGCTGAGATGTGGTTGGAGTGGTATAAAGGTAAGGCCTCTGCTGAGAATTGGCTGTCCTGTATCAGAAAGGGGGAGGTCATAGGGGAACGGTGAAAACATGACAGGAGTAAGGGCTGTGTCAGACCCAGGCTGAGAAGGGGACAGAACGGTGGAGGAGGGTCAGAGAAGGTGCTGTGGGGGGATGATGGGGCCTCAGATGGGAGGCAGGATCTGAGGAGCTCAGAGGGGATGGGGGGGGGGTTGAGGAAATCAGAGGGGTGGAGTGGTATGAGCCTGAAGAATGGTCCCGACCTAAAACATCCCCTACAGTGTCATGTTTGCCAGAGATGGTGCCTGACCTGTCGAGTTATTCTAGCACTTTGTGTCTTTTTTTGTAAACCAGCATCTGCAGCTGCTTATTCCGAAATAATTTTTAAACTTGCATTGGAATCAGATTCCTAAATAATCAAAATGTGTTCTTTAAATGTTAAAGTAATTTGAAACGTGTAGTTTTAGCAGAACCTGACTGGATGCAAGTTCAGACTATTTATCTCAATCAGCCAACTAGTGATCTAAAAAATAATTAGAATTGGGATACATTAAACAAATGGAACTGAGATTTCGAGAGGTGACATTTAAGAAATATTCTTAACCTGGAAGTAATTGTAACTTTTTTAACGACTTTGAACTTGAAGAGTATAATATGGTGCTAGAAACATGGTGATTCTTGTGTACTGCCTCAGTGTAATCTATGATTCTAACACTCTTGTACTTAAGTATTATTGTAGGTAAGGTTTTTACTGAACTGCGAAAAAAAAAAAGGAATTCCACGGTATCAAGGTACATGTGACAATAAAGTACCATTGAACCATTAATCCCAGTGAAATTACTTTCTTCAATTATGTGGCCATCTCACACTCGGAAGGATTTCAAAGTCAAGGCAAGGGTGAGATGATATTTAACTGAACAAAGCTTGCAATATGGAAATTAAGTTATGTAAGAATTGAGAAGCTGCTTTGTTGAAGCAAAAGAGAAAAGAGGATTTAGTACAAGCATTCAAAATTCTTTGTTTGCAAAGGTAGAAGAGATTGATCAGAGGACACAGATTCAAGGCAGTTAGTAAAAGAACCAGGGTAATACAGAGAAGCTGTTTTACGTATGTAGCAAGTTATCCAAAGTGTACTGCCAGAAAGGGTGAGGAAGTAAAGTTGATGAAAGCATGGAAGTTCGTATTGGATAAATAAATCTTTCTTTCTTTCAAAATCCTTTTATTAGGTTTTTTTTCCAAAGAAAACAAAAATAAAACATTAAAAAAAATAAAAAACAGAGCAAAAAAAATAGTGATAAACATAACAATGATATTGATTCATAGCAATCAGGATTACATTAATAACAGGTATAACCTGATATGAGACCAATGTCAAAATATACATTGAGTATAGACCTCTATGTAAATATAGTTAAATATTTAAAAGAAAACTTATGAATGTAGAAAAAAACACAAAAATAAAAAGAAGGAAGGAAAAAGCAAAACCCCTCTAAACTAAAAATGAATAAATAAATAAAGATTTAATAATAATGAAATAAAACTAAAAATAAAATAAATAATAAAAGCAAAATAAATTCTGAACTAAAAGTTTCAACAATTTAAGTCTGTATGACATCAAATCCGTTCCACCATATAGAAGTAAAATAGTTTTTATAACGGTTAAAGAGGGAGCAATTTATATTGTATGAAAGTGTTCAATAGCTTTTCCCCCAAGTCTTATCAAATTTAACCAAGGGTTTAACAATGTCACTCGTAATTTTTTCTAAATTTAAACATTATATTGTTTCAGAATACCACTGGAGTGTGGTCGGAGGGTTGGAGTCTTTCCATTTAAATAAAATAGATCTTCTGGCGATCAATGTGGTAAAAGCAATCAACCGATGGGTGGAGCGGGACAAATTAATAGAATCTAACATTGGTAGCCCAAAAATTGCAGTAATAGGATGAAGTTGTAAATCAATACCTAAGACTACAGAAATATTATCAAAAATGTCTTTCCAATATTTTTCCAAAAGTGGGCAGGACCAAAACATATGGGTCAGAGAGGCCACTTCAGAGTTACATCTGTCACAGGTAGGGTTTATATGACCATAAAAACGAGCCAACTTATCTTTTGACATATGAGCTCTGTGAACCACCTTGAATTGTGTTGTCTTGCACACATTGAAGAGGTATTGACTAATTGAAGAATCCTCTCCCATTTCTCTATAGATAAAAACGTTTGGAGTTGTCATTCCCAGTCATTCTTAATTTTATCAAATGTATCTATTTGCAATTTCATAATCAACTCATAAATAGTCATTATTAATCCTTTCTGATACGGGTTCAGCTGTAAATTTTTTTCCAAAATTTCGGTTTGATGTGGTAGCGGAAAAAAGGAGTAGAGTAGCTTTTAAAAAGTGTCTAATTTGTAAATATCTAAAAAAGTGTGAATTAGGTAAGATATATTGGAGAGTTGTTCGAAAGACATAAAATCTGAAATAAATACAGAAATCTAGGTAAAATGAACATTTTAATAGCATTGATTCGGCCAATTAGGGATAAGGATATTGGTGACCATTTAGTAAACTGATGTTTAATATGGTCAATTTTACTTCGGAATCACGTGAGTGACTACGTGAAGAAGTCCCACCAGGCGCATGCGCATCTTTACGTCCACGCATGTCGCACTGAACGGGCTGGAGGGCACAGCTCCACCAGGGATAAGTAGAAACTCTCAGGTAAGTGGTTTTAAAAACTTTGTCTGAGAGTATTTAACTCCGTAAAGCTGGCTCGAGAAGTCAGTAGGAGTTGGTGGTATGGTCAGGTAGGAAAGTTCGCTAGCATGGGTCCACGGATTCACTAAATTGATTGGGTCGGGAGATTAGCGCGGCAACACTGGTTCCGATACCGGGTACCGTTTACCGACAACAGTTTCATTAGAAAGTGAACTTTCCACACCAGTTCCAGTTACTCAGGAGGCTGAGGCCACCGACAGTCTTAGAAAGGCAAAAAAGAAAATCTATTAGATTCAGGTTGTTAGACGAGTCTGAAGAGAATGTGACTTCCCTCCAGATAATACAAAATGTGGGGGAGGATACAGAATATGGAGAAGATGCTCCAAACTCTGATAAAACAAGGGTTAAGGGCCCAGTGATTCCCCAGGCAGCTGTTCAATAAGGCCCATATCAAGAGGAATATGTGGACTATCAGCAAGGGGAGTTCCTTCCAGCGCCTTGTTTAGGACTGGAGGATGCCTCTCTAATATATGACTTTGGAGAAGCGGGGCAGGATGCAGCTGACCCCATGTCTGGTGTCCCTGCTTATGTGCAAACACCAGAGCACAAGAGCCACGCTCCGGGTGTCCCGGATATTGCAATGAGTTTGCTTTTCCGGAGGGGACTGGTGAGGCAATGGAGGTATACCTTGCCAACAATATCAATTATTTAGTGTCTCACCAGCTCCAGCAATTTATGATGCAAGAGACTACCTGTAAATATAAGACACCTGTTTACTGTGCATCACTGAAAGTGCCCACTGTGAACCCAGTAATCTGGGCACCCATGAGTCCTTCTATGAGAGGACAGGAGGTTCGGCATTAATGCATCCTCCAACTGGTGGCTGCAGCACATACTGCATTTGGCACTATGGTCAAAGTGATCATGATTACTCAAACTCAAAAAGATATGTTGGCTCTATTATGCAATGCATTCTTTGAAGTAAATTGCATTAGAAAAATCGCCATCAGGCCAATTCTCAAACCAGGGTTTGTGTACTGAAGGTCGGATCCAGTTGCTGGACCGAGCAGGGGGAGGCCAGTGGGGCAACAAGGTTACCCACTAAGACAGAGCGGCTTCAACCCCAATATGAGCAGACAGCAGGCTTACAGGCCAACTGCAGAGGTACAGGGAACTTGTGTTTAAGGTTCTGATGCACAACCTCCTATTGGAGGTAGATTACAATTGTTTTACAATTAATGATGCTGTATAACACGTGATATGTTTATACTAAATACTGTGTCAGGTTCTACTATTGAGTTTATCTCAGGGATAGATCCACCTCAGCAGCACAAGCCAAATAAAATGTTGGTGTTTTTCTCCTCCAGAGACTGAACAGGTTAACGATGAGATTAAGAATTTATGCCAAAAAGGAGTGATTGAGAAAGCCATTATTCATCCTCAACAATTTGTGTCCAATATATTTCCCAGACCTAAGAAAGATGGGGATTGTAGAGTTATTCTGGACCTCACCCACTTAGATTCTTCAGTTCTCTATAGACATTTTAAATGGACACTTCGTTACTGCAAAACAGCTGGTCTCACAAGGTTATTATATGGCAACTATTTATTTGCAAGATGCGTATTATTCAGTACCAATTCATGCTCATTATCGCAGGTACTTGAAATTTAATTGGATGGGACAGCTGTGGCAATATAAAGTATTGCCTAATGGATTAGGTTCAGCACCTAGGCTATTTACTAATTGTCAAAACCTGTGTTGGGGCTATTGAGGGCCCATAATCACATTGTCATGGCTTATTTAGATGATATCTTAATTATCAGCAACACTAAAGAGTCAGCTGAGGAGTTGTTTGCAGTAATCAAAAATGTGTTTGAAACATTAGGTTTTTTGGTCTATCCAACTAAGTCTAAATTACAGCCAACCCAAAATATTGAGCATTTGGGTTTTCTTATTTATACAGTTGATATGACAGTAACAGCCAAGGTTGTGGATATTGCTGATGTCTGTACTTGCCTCACACAAAAAACTTTATACCTCCATTCGAGAAGTGACTAAGGTCATTGGGAAATTGGTAGCAGTTTTCCCTGCAGTATAGTTCGGTCCTTTGCATTATCAATATTTACAAAGAGCAAGAGAACAAGCATTAAAAGAGCATGCAGGCCATTTTGATTGGGTTATGCAGTTACCAACCACAGCTCTAGCAGAATTGCAGTGGTGGATTGTTAATGTCAGTCAAACTACCAATAACATGTTGGTGCAGGAACCTTCAATGATTTTACAGACTGATGTAAGTGCCCTCGGATGGGGAGGCTATGGACATTGAGTCTAGCTGTGGGGGGTACATGGAATGTTTTTTTTACATTGGGGGTACTCATGCTTTTATGCTTTTCCTCCATTTTGTCTGATTATGAAATGTTTAACCAAAATAGAGCGTGACTATGCCACAGGCGTTTTGGTGGTCCTAGATTGGCCAACACAACCATAGTTCCCATTGATAGTCAGAAGATGGTTCAGCCATTCATGAGATTGCCAGCTGCAGTAATTTGTTGGTGCATCTGGTTACAGGAGAAAGTCACCCATTGCATGACCGTATCAATTGTTGGTCTGCAGGTTCTGAGCAGACCATTCCAAGGCTTTGGATTGTCAAACAGGACCATGGAGGGTATCACTGCAGCCTGGAGGAATAGTACTAAAAAACAATATGTGCTTCACATAAAGAAATGTGACATGTTCTGTGTACAATCAAATATATCTTACCATACTGCAAGCATAAGTGATGTGTTGGAGTTCCTTGCTAAATTGCATTTTGATGAGCACTTGAGTTCTAGTGCTATTAACAGTGCTCGGAGTGCTTTGTCCTCTTATTTAGGACAGTCCTCAGGACAACAACCTATTGGGGCTCATCTGTTAGCATCCCGATTTATGAGAGGAATTTGAACAAAAACCCTCCTAAACCTAGATATACAGAAATCTGGGATTTGGCAATGGGCTCCAATTACGTCATTGTCTATGCAGAGATTAACTCTGAAAGTGGTTATGCTAATGGCGCTGGTTTCAGCGCAACGTGTACAAACATTACAATTGTTACGAATAGATTGTATGCATTTGTCTGTGGATGACATTACATTTTATGTCTATGATTTAATCAAACAAAGCAGGCCAGGTATGGCAGGAACCAAGGTGACGTTTAAAGCATATTCTGTTGACCAAATGTTATGTGTAGTTAAACACTTAAGCCAATATCTTGAGTTAACAAGAAGTCTAAGAGGTTCTGAGACAACACTGCTCATCAGTCACAAAAAGCCATATAAAGAATGTCAGTACAAACTATTTCTAGATGGTTGAAACAGGTTCTCAATTATGATGGAGTCAACACTCATGTATTTGAATCTCACTCCACCAGGGCAACTTCAACATCCGTGGCGAAGGCTCAGGGCATACCGCTAGACCAAATCCTCGCGGCCACAGGATGGTCTAGGGAGTCGACATTCTCACAATTTTATGGTAAACCTGTACAGACAGTACCACGGTTTGGGCATGCTGGTTTTGGGTTCCATTTATTTCATTTGCTTTGTTTATATCATTGTTTGTAATTTTGTCCTGGGTTATTACTGACTTTTGTTATTATTGTTATTTTTAAAAAAAGTTATTGAATAATTTGAAGCAATGTTCAATATATTATTTGTTACTACTGTGTCAACTGAAGCTGTTGTCGTATGGAGTGCATCTACAGCATGTAAACACAGAGCTTTGAAATCTTCACGTAGTCACTCACGTGACTCCGAAGTAAAATAGTAAGATTAAACGAGAACTTACCAGTTCGAAGTTTGATCGTTATTTTATGAGGAGTTACGTTGAGGGATTACGTGCCCTCCGCTCCCACCCTCATAATCTAAGAGATCATCTGGTAGTTCTAGTCTTCTTAAAGCCTTACTATGTTACTTCGGCTATATGTGTTTTCTGTGTTTCCACGCCGCTGCTTTGAAGTATGACGCGCATGCGCCTGGCGGGACTTCTTCACGTAATCCCTCAACGTAACTCCTCATAAAATAAGGATCAAACTTCGAACTGGTAAGTTCTCGTTTAATCTTACTATTAAAGGCATAAAATTGGCTTTAAATAAATGCTTGTGTTTCTTGGTGATCTTAATACCTAAATAAGTAAAACTTTCGGTAGTCAATCTAAATGGAAACTGACCATAATTCAAAACAAGATTATTTAATGGAAAAAGCTCACTCTTACTAAGATTTAGTTTATAACGAGAAAAACTACTAAATTGATTAAGTAATGCTACTGTTGCCGGAATAGATTTCTCCGGGTTAGAAATAAATAATCACAGGTCATCTGCGTAAAGAGATAGCTTATGTGTCTTATTGCCACGGACAATACCAAACATATTAGGGGATTCCTAATTCCCTTGCTAAAGGTTACAAAGCAATATCAAACAGTAAAGGGCTTAAGGGACAGCCCTGTCTAGTACCTCAAAAGAGCCTGAAAAAAGGGGATCTCTGATTATTAGTAAATACAGAAACCTGCGGTATATGAAAAGAAATACATTTTGGACCAATCTTAAATTTTTCAAGTGTATTGAATAAATAATCTCATACTACTCTATCAAACGCTTTCTTGGCATTAAGTGAGATGACACATTCTGGGGTTTTATTAGACGCTGTATATACAATATTCATTAATCTCCTAACGTTAAAGTATGAGTAACGATTTTTAATAAAACCGGTCTGATCTTCAGAGATAATTTGCGGTAAAATCTTTTCCAATCTCATAGCTAAATTTTGGAAAGAATTTTGAAATCTACATTTAACATTGAGGTAGGTCTATATGATGACATTTAGTAGGGTCTGTATCTTTTTTAAGAATTAAAGAAATAGAAGCTTCATAAAAAGATTGTAGTAATCTATTCCTTAAAAGGGCTTCTTTAAATACCTTATGTAGCCATGGAGACAATAAATTTGAAAAATTCTACTGTAAACCCATCTAAACCAGGAGCTTTACCAGAATTCATTGAATAGATTGCTTTCTGTATTTCTTCTTCCGTGATGGGTTCATCTAACAACAGAGACTCATTATATGATAAATTTGGTAAGTTCAG
Organism: Raja brachyura; assembly: GCA_963514005.1. The sequence goes on from OY740788.1 coordinate 49,287,791, forward strand.
TTTCTTTAAAAATTCATGCATTATATTAGAATCAGTAGGAAGATCTGATTGGTATAGGGAGGTATAAAATTCTTGAAAGGATTTAGTAATTTAGTCATGATCTAGTTACTGTACCATCCCATTTTCTCACATTAGTAATCTGACACTTGGCCGACACCGCTTTCAATTGATTAGCGAGTAATTTACCAGATATTTCACCATGTATATAAAATTGACTTTTGGTTTTAAGTAACTGGTTCTCAATTGGTGATACTAATAACAAATGATGTCTCAATTGAAGTTCAACTCTATTCTTGCAGAGCTCTAAACTAGGAGGTTTTTAATGTTTTTTTATCAATTTCTTTAATCTCGTCAGCCAATGTACCTATTTCTTTTTGATTTTGTTTTTTTAATCCCGCGGAGTATAATTCGTCCACAAATAGAAGGGTAGCAAAAAGAGGAGGGCAATTGTAATAGGGGACTCCATTGTTAGAGGGTCAGATTGGCGATTCTGTGGACGCAGTCAAAAGACCCGGATGGTAGTTTGCCTCCCTGGTGCCAGGGTCTCGGATGTGTCGGAACGTGTTGAAAAGATTCTGAAAAGGGAGGGAGAGGAGCCTGAAGTTGTGGTACACTTTGGTACCAATGACATAGGCAGAAAAAGAGAAGAGGTCCTGAAAGGAGAATTTAGGGAGTTGGGGGGAAGGTTGAGGAGAAGGACCAAAAGAGTAACAATATCAGGATTACGGCCTGTGCTACGTGACAGTGAGAGTAGAAATGGAATGAGATGGAGGATAAATGCGTGGCTGAGGGACTGGTGCAGTGGGCAGGGATTCAAGTTTCTTGATCACTGGGACCTCTTTTGGGGAAGGCATGCTCTGTATAAAAAGGACGGGTTGCACTTGAACCCGAGGGGAACCAATATCCTGGCGGGGAGATTTGCAAAGGAGACTTTAAACTAGAAAGGCTCGGGGGAGGGACTCGGGTATAGGGGGCTAGGGGACAAGGTGATGGGCAAGAGGCAGTGAAAGGAAGCACTCAGACCCAAAATGTAGGCGAGAAAGAGGAAAAAGATAATAAACAGAGAATAAGGGATGGTGGGTTTCTAAAATGTGTATATTTTAATGCTAACATTGTAAGAAATGTGGATGAACTTAGAGCCTGGATTGACACCTGGAAATATGATGTTGTGGCAATCAGTGAAACATGGTTGCAGGAGGGTTGTGATTAGAAACTAAATGTTCCAGGATTTCGTTGCTTCAGGTGTGATAGAATTGGAGGGACCAGAGGTGGAGGGGTTGCATTGCTGGTCAGAGAAGATATTACAGCAGTGCTTTGACAGGATAGATTAGAGGGCTCGTCTAGGTATTATCGACCACCCAATGGGGAGCGAGAATTGGAAGAGCTAATATGTAAAGAGATAGCAGATATTAGTAGTAAGCACAAGGTAGTGATTGTGGGAGATTTCAATTTTCCAAAAATAGACTGGGAAACACATTCTGTAAATGGGCTGGATGGTTTGGAGTTTGTTAAATGTGTGCAGGATAGTTTTTTGCAGCAATACATAGAGGTATCGACCAGAGAAGGGGCAGTGCTGGACCTCCTGTTAGGAAATGAGGCAGGTCAGGTGACGGAGGTATGCATTGGTGAGCACTTCAGGACCAGTGATTACAATACCATTAGTTTCAATATAATTATGGAGAGAGTCAGAACTGGACCTAGGGTTGAGATTTTTGATTGGAGAAAGGCTAACTTTGAGGGAATGCGTAATGATTTAAAAGGAGTGAATTAGGACATTTTGTTTGAAATTATATTTTATCTACCGTGCAAAGCTTAATTTCAGATCTTCACAATGCCAACCGCATTGAAGTCTTTCGCTGCTTGGACGCCTGCGGTTCACTGGAGAAAATGACTATTTGTTTCCTAGATAAGGACGAGATGCAGAATGAGTTTGGATACACAGTGGGATATTGCTTAAAGTTGTATATGTGTGTTGGTGGAGCGAGATCGGGGTAACCCGAATCTGCACTGGTTTGTTCCGCCTTCACCGTTTGTAATACCTTTTTCCATGGACACCTTTCAGAACAAACTCAGAAACGGCTTCTCTTTTGTCCGTTTTCAGGTGAGCCGACAATGTGGAGAGGTAGGGTTACGCGACTTTTGTCTGTAATGGATATTTGTCACTGAACCAGCCAAATTCCTGGAAACCAAACGTACTTATATAGCTCGTTCTACCTGTTTAGCTTAAAAATGAAACCCCGCCCACCCCCATCCCCACCAACCCTCGGAGAGAACAATGAGGGTTCTTTGTTCTTGTTCCAAATTATGAAAGAGTTGAAGAAAAGTGCCTTTTTCAACACGCGACTCAAGCGAGATCTTACCTGATCTCTCTGGGAAAAGGAAAAGTTGAAAATGCAATAGAGCGGCCGCGCTGTATTCTATCTTTAGCTCAAAGCTGCAGGATGGAGATGTCTTCTTTAACACTGTTGTTTATTAAAACAGACCTTCATTCACAGTTGGCTCAAGAGTAACTCAGGAGAGGAACTTGGGAACTCAGGAGACGAACTTGGAACATCGCAGAAATGACAAGTAAACGGCAAACTTAGTCATACCCGTGGGAACTCGGTTAAACTCTTGATCACATACTTGGAATCTCGTACACCCCCACGAGTCTTTCACTCGGGGTACCTCGTGGGTCAGCTCGCACCGTGAGACAGGGCTATTAGGCTTCAAGAAATTAACCCATTACATCCCACATGATTTTTACAAGCAATATGGATGAAGTTATTAATTTTCTTTCATGGAATGTGAATGGCTTAAACCATCCCATTAAGAGGAACATTGTATTTATAATTATTCACAGACTAAATGCTCAGATTATCTTTGCTCAGGAAACTCATGTAAGGCAAGATGACAATTTACAATTTTTAATTAATAGTTTTTTTTATTGGAAGGAAAAATAAACATTCACAGTGCATCTGATGTATGGCATTACATTTTCCTCATTTTGTTTTTTATAAATAATAATAATAATATAAACAAAATAACCCTAACCCCACCCTCCCTAAACACCCCTTGGCAGCTTATTTTTTCACAAAATCAAATGCACTTTTTAACAATAATAAAGTAACAAAACAGTATAAAGGCAGATCCCCACTTAATGTCGTGCCCTCAGTCAATAGGTAGTTCCTTTAGACCCTCAAAGTATGATAAAAAGGGTTCCCATTTCAAATAAAACTTTTTCACAGACCCCCTCAATGTGAATTTAATCTTTTCTAACCTTAAAAAAAACATGACGTCTTCCAGCCAAGCAGCGGCAGATGGAGAAGTGTTAGATTTCCAGACCAGCAAGATTCTCCTACGGGCCAAAAGTGATGTAAATGTAATGATATCAGACTGGGTTGTATTTAAACCCAAGGTTTTATCTGTTACACCAAATACAGCTACAAGCGGGCAAGGTCTCACTGTCATCCCAAGGACTTCACTGATGGTTTTAAAAACCACTGCCCAGTAGTTAACAAGTTTGGGGCAAGACCAGAATGCATGATCTAGATTGGCTGGAGAGAACGAGCTCCTGTCACAGCCAGCGTCCGTCCCTGGATATATGTTAGCAAGCCTGGCTTTGCTTAAATGAACCCTGTGTAAAACTTTAAGTTGTATGAGCCCCAATCTAGCACATGATGACGAGGAGTGGACTTTTTTCAGCGCTTCTGTCCAGCATTCCTCAGACAGATCCATATCAAGGTCATCCTCCCATCTAGCTTTAACTTTGTTCAGGTTTTGATCTCCTAAATACATCAATCGAGAATATACTGCAGAGATCAGTCCTTTATTTGCAAAGGTAAGAGTGAGTTTATCCAACACTGTGACAGGAGGGAAATCAGGAAAAGAAGGAAATTGTTTCATGACAAAGTGGCGAACCTGAAGATATTTAAAGAAATGATTATGTGGGAGGCCATGTTTTTTGCGTAGGTAGTCGAAACTATCAAATATGTTGTTAGTGTATAAATCCTTAATGGACATAAGACCATTCAAATCCCACTGTCGAAAGGTTGAGTCAAGTGTAGAGGGAGGGGAATAATGGTTACTGTGAATGGGACCCAGAACTGAAGCTGTTGTAAGCTTATAATGGCAACAAAATTGGTTAAAAATTTTGATGGTTGATAGTACGACAGGGTTGGATGTAAATCTAGAGGGTTTCAATGGCAGGGAGGAATATACTAAAGCTGGGAGAGAAGAGGAGTAACAGGATTGTGATTCAAGCAGACACCAGTCTGTATCTGGTCGGTGGAGCCAGAATAATATCTTTTGGATATTGGATACCCAGTAATAATTAATAAAGCTAGGAAGGCCCAGTCCACCTACTTCATGACCTCTTTGGAGAGTGTACTTATTGACCCTTGGAACCTTGTTACCCCATATAAAGGAGGTGATAGATTGGTTAACTGAGTTAAAAAATGACTTGGGTAGGAAAACCGGCAAACATTGGAACAAGTAAAGAAATCTGGGAAGTACAGTCATCTTCACTGACTGCACTCTCCCAGCCATAGTGAGTGGCAGACTACGCCATCTCTCAAAGTCAGCCTTCATTTGGCTAACTTGAGGCATGTAGGTAGCTGCAAACAGGGATGTGAAAACGTGGGTGATGTGTATTCCTAAATATACAAACCCTTCTTGAGATATGGGAAAGGGCAGGGTTTCCTGTTGGATCTGTAGGGCTAAGTTGATGGGAAAGCATTTGCTTTTATGGAGGTTTAGTTTATAGCCGGAAAAAGTCCCAACTGATCCAACAAGGACACAATTGCAGGGCTACTGGCTATAGGGTCGCTCACATAAAGAAGGAGGTCATCAGCATATAGAGACACACGATGTTCCCTGTTTCCTCTCCTAATGCCCTGGAATAATGTGTTTGACCCAAGTGTAATAGAGAGAGGCTCAATTGCAATCGCAAAAAGAAGCGGAGACAATGGGCAGCCTTGACGAGTGCCACGTGTTAATTGAAAATAATCAGATCGCAAATAATTGGTCTGTACACATGCTAAGGGTGAATGATACAATAGTTTAACCCAGGCTACAAATATTTTACCAAATCCAAATCTCTCCATGACTCTGAACAAATATGGCCACTCCACTCGATCGAATGCCTTCTACGATTTTTTAAATTTTGGAGAGGACAGCAGTTTCATTCAACTTCACAGTTAATTGCATCCTTTCCTAATTTAAATGAACACTTTTTAATAATGGGTGGAGATTTCAACTGTTGTCTGAACCCCGCGATTGACAGGTCTACATCTGATAAATAATTCAAGATTAAAAAATATTGCAGGCCAAGAGTGGGCAACTGAAAGCACTTTGATTGCTCTAATCAAGACTCAACTTGGGCATGACAAGATGAATGACCTCTTTTATAATGCATAATTATATAATTCTATGAAATACAGTTAGTTCTTGTCATACCACTACACTCTGAGAGACAGGAAACTCATTTGGGTGGGCATACACCTGAACTTTCAGTGCATGGTTTTCAATAAAGTATGCACCATGGAAACAGCCCCTTCAGCCCAACTTGGCCATGCTGACCAAGATGCCCCATCTACCTATCCATGTTTGCCCCATATCCCTCTAAACCCCTACCTATACACATACCTGTCTAAATGTAGTTTAAATGTTGTTATAGCACCTGCCTCAACTTCCCCCACTAACCTCTGTGTGAAAAAGTTGCCCCTTGGGTTCCTATTAAATCTGCCCTCTCATCTTAAACCTATGTCCTCTGGATTTTGATTCCCCTACTCTAGATAAAAGATTCTATGCATCTACCATATCTTTTGCACTCATGATTTTATACACCTGTATAAGATCACCTTCATCCTCCTGTGCTCCTAGGAATAAAGTCCTAGCCTGCCCAACCTCTCCCTATAGCTCAGGCCTTCAAGTCCTGGCAACATCTTTGTAAACCTAACATTTGTGTTGAATGGTAAAACGTAACAGTCATGTAAGCACAACTGCAGGTGAGTGGCATAATTTCCCGATTTGTAGCTCGACTATGTGAGCATAGTTAGCATAAAAGAATTGTCATTCTTCTCAGTCAGTGTGTCTTCTGTGGGCTATGAGCAATAAAAATTGCAACTCATTAATAACATTTCATTCTCGACCTAACTATTCTTGTATATTATCATAGTGATATTATGAAAGGTTAATGCCTCAGTTTAATTAAGGGTTAAAGTGTAAAGCTCCTGAGAAATTAACACATTTCCTTTTGTAGAGAAGGTGAACAGCCGGCAGCAGTTGTGCACATAGGCACAAACGACATCGGGAAAGAATAGGAAGGAGGTTCTCCAACATGAGTTCAGAGAGTTGGGAAGAAGACTGAAAGGCAGGACTTCTCGGGTGGTTATCTCTGGATTGCTTCCAGTACCTCATGCTAGTGAGGACAGGAACAGGGAGATAGGGGATCTGAATGTGTGGCTGATGGGCTGGTGCAGGGAGCAAGGATTTAGATTTATAGACCACTGGGATCTCTCCTGGGGTAGGGGTGGCCTGTACAAAAGGGATGGGTTACACCTTAACTGGAAGGGGACCGTCATTCTGGCAGGCAGGTTTGCTAGGGCTACACGTGTGGGTTTAAACTAAATAGTGGGGGGGGAGGGATTGACAAATTGGGAGTATAAAGATGGAGTTGAAGGGGAAATGAGTACAGGAAAAATTACAAAAGATTCTCGAATTAATGTGAAGGAAAGGCCGACAAGGGATAAAAGAGTAAGGTCAGGGCCAATTGCGAGCGGTGCGATGGGGGGACGACAATGCGGTCAAAGTGTAGTACATGAATGCACGAAGTATAAGAAATAAAGTGGACGCTCTTTTAGAAATTGGTAAGTATGATGTTGTGGGAATTACAGACACATGGCTGCGAGGGCCAGGGCTGGGAACTAAATATTCAAGGGTATACCTCCTATCGAAAAGACAGACAGGTGGGCAGAGGGGGTGGGGTAGCTCTGTTGGTGAGGAATGAAATTCAGTCCCTTGCAAGACGTGATATTGAAACAGGAGATGTGGAGTCATTATGAATAGAACTAAGGAATAGTAAGGGTAAAAATACCCTAGTGGGACTTATCTGCAGGCCCCCAAACAGTAGCCTGGACATAGGGTGCAAGTTCAATCAGGAGTTAAAATTGGCATGTAGCAAAGGTAGTGCTGTGGTTGTTATGGGAGATTTCAACATGCAGGTAGACTGGGAAAAATCAGGTTGGTACTGGACCCCAAGAAAGGGACTTTGTAGAGTGCCTTCGTGATGGATTCTTAGAGCAGCCTGTATTGGAGCCTACCAGGGAGAAGGCAATTCTGGATTTAATGTTATATAATGAATCGGATTTGATAAAGGAACTTGAGGTTAATGAGTCATTAGGAGGTAGTGACCATAACATGGTCAGGTTTAATCAACAATTGGAGAGGGAGAAGGGTAGATCGGAGGTGTTAGTGTTACAGTTGAATAAAGGGGACGATGAGGCTATGAGGGAGGAGCTGACAATGTTGACTGCAAAGATACCCTTGCAAGGATGACAGTGGAACAACAATGGCAGGTATTTCTAGGAATAATACAGATGGTGCAGGATCAGTTCATTCCGAGGAGGAAGAAAGATTCCAAGGGGAATAATGGGCGACTGTGGATGACAAGGGATGTGGGGGACAGTATAAAAATAAAAGAGAAGAAGTACATAGCAAAGATGAACGGGAAGCAAGAGGATTGAGTAATTTTTAAAAAGCAGCAGAAGATAACTAAAAAGACAAGACGGGGAGAAAAGATGAGGTACGAAGGTAAGCTAGCCATGAATATAAAGGAGGATAGTAAAAGTTTCTTTCGGTATGTGGAGGACAAAAATAGTTAAGACCAAAGTTGGACCCTTGAAGACCGAAAAAGGTGAATTTATTACGGGGAACAAGGAAATGGCACATGAGTTGAACAGGTACTTTGGATCCATCTTCACTAAGGAGGACACAAACAATCTTCCTGATAAGTGGCCAGAGGATCTGGGGTGATGAAAGAACTGAAGGAAGTCCACATTAGGCAGGGAATGGTGTTGGGTAGACTGATGGGACTGAAGGCTGATAAATCCCCAGGGCCTGATGGTCTGCATGCCAGGGTACTGAAGGAAGTGGCTCTAGACATTGTAGATGCATTGGTGATAATTTTCCAATGTTCTATAGACTCAGGATCAGTTCCTGTGGATTGGAGGGTAGCAAATGTTATCCCACCTTTTTGAGAAAGGCGGGAGAGAGAAAACAGGGAATTATAGACCAGTTAGTGGGAAAGATGCTGGAGTCAATTATAAAAGATGAAATAGCCGCACATTTGGATAGCAGTAACAGGATCGGTCCGAGTCAGCATGGATTTACAAAGGGGAAATCATGCTTTACTAATCTTCTGGAATTTTTTTGAGGATGTAACTCGGAAAATGGACAAGGGAGAGTCAGTGGATGTAGTGTACCTGGACTTTCAGAAAGCATTTGATAAGGTCCCACATAGGAGATTAGTGGGCAAAATTATGGCACATGGTATTGGGGGTAGAGTGACATGGATAGAAAATTGGTTGGCAGACAGGAAACAAAGAGTAGGAATTAATGGGTCCCTTTCAGAATGGCAGGCAGTGACTAGTGGCGTACCGCAAGGCTCGGTGCTGGGAACGCAGCTATTTACATTATACATCAATGATTTGGATGAAGGGATTCAAAGTAACATTAGCAAATTTGCAGGTGACACAAAGCTGGGTGGCAGTGTGAACTGTGAAGAGGATGCTATGATAATGCAGGGTGACTTGGACAGGTTGGGGGAGTGGGCAGATTCATGGCAGATGAAGTTTAATGTGGATAAATGTGATATTATCCACTTTGGTATCAAAAACAGGAAGGTACATTACTATCTAAATGGTGTTGTTGGAAAAAGAGGAAGTACAATGGGATCTGGGGGTCCTTGTTCATCAGTCTATGAAAGTAAGCATTCAGGTGCAGCAGGCAGTGAAGAAAGCGAATGGCATGTTGGCCTTTATAACATGAGGAGTCGAGTATAGGGAGCAAAGAGGTCCTTCTGCAGTTGTACGGAGCCCTAGTGAGACCACTCCTGGAGTATTGCATGCAGTTTTGGTACCCTAATTTGAGGAAGGACATTCTTGCTATTGAGGGAGTGCAGCATAGGTTTACAAGGTTAATTCCCGGGATGGCGGAACTGTCATATGCTGAGAGAATGGAGCGGCTGGGCTTGTACACTCTGGAGTTTAGAAATGATAAGAGGAGATCTTTTTCAAACATATAAGATTGTTAAGGGTTTGGACACGCTAGAGGCAGGAAAGATGTTCCCAATGTTGGGGGAGTCCAGAACCAGGGGCCACAGTTTAAGAATAAGGGATAAGCCATTTAGAACGGAGACGAGGAAACACTTTTTCTCACTGAGAGTTGTGAGTCTGTGGAATTCTCTGCCTCATAGGACTGTGGAGGATGGTTCTCTGGATACTTTCAAGAGAGAGCTAGATAGGGCTCTTAAAGATAGCGGAGTCAGGGGATATGGGGAGAAGGCAGGAACTGGGTACTGATTGGGATGATCAGCCATGATCACATTGAATAGCGGTGCTGGCTCGAAGCGCCGAATGGCCTACTCCTGCAACTATTGTCTATTGCATGCACTCTTACCATACAGAGTTCTGAACAAAGAGTTGCAATTTTCCCCCCCTATTTTATTTCTGTCATCTACAATTTCTCTTTTTTATTTTGCCTTCCACTTCAACACTTCAATGTTTAAAACATTGTAATAACTTTTCAAATGATAAATACTTTATTGCTCTGTCATCTGCCTGGGTTTAATCCTTTACAGGATTTCATTTATTTCTCTTTGGCTTCATTCATGATTAATGCGGTTTAAATGCACTATCTTACTGAAGAGCACCGTCTCCTCACGCATTAAAGATTTTAATCAAGAACACCCAATGGCGTAGTAGAATCTGTAAGGCATAAATGTTTGTTTCCCACATAAAGACATAATTACCATTTATTGCCATTGCTAGTAATTAATCCATTGCAAAATTAGAGTACATCGGCGAGACAAAGCGCAGGCTCGGAGATCATTTCACTGAACACCTCTGCTCAGTCCGCCTAAACCTACCTGATCTCCCTGTTGCTCAGCACTTTAACTCCCCCTCTCATTCCCAATCTGACCTTTCTGTCCTGGGCCTCCTCCTTGTCAGAGTGTCCAGCACAAAATGGAGGAACAGCACCTCATATTTTGCTTGGGTAGCTTACATCCCTGCACTATGAACATTGACTTAACTCAAATAACTCTTGCTATCCCACTCTCTTCATCCCCTCCCTCTTTCCAGTTCACCCACCTGTCTTACTGTCTCCGACTACATTTTATCTTTGTACCGCCCACTCTCTGACATCAGTCCGAAGAAGGGTCTCGACCCGAAACGTCACCCATTCCCTCTCCCCTCGATGCTGCATGTCCCACTGAGTTACTCCAGCGTTTTGTGTCTACCTTAGAGTAAGTACCTATATTCTTATGTTTCACAAAGTGCATTGCGTTTTGTTTATGTTATTCCAAAAGTCAGAGTAAAAACATTCCAAGGTCAAATTTGTAGTGGCCAAATAAAAGCTCTTTTACATTGATAAACAAAAGGCAATCATCGAGTGCATTGCTCTCCATATCAGATTGAAATTGAAAATGAAAATAACCAACTATTCCTCTCTGGAACGTTTCGGGTTTTGACCTAGCCATGTTCTCCAGAGGTGCTGCCTTACCTGCTGGGTCACTCCAGCACCTTGTACCCTTTTGTGTATTAGCCAGCAAGTCTTTGGTTCTACATTTTGACTGGCCTGTCCTGTCCTCGGAGACTCACATTCACTGAGCATCCTAGAAATGGTCAGGAGTCCTCCTAGTTTGGCGGTTGCAAGAACGACAACTAAGTTTTGTAATTTATTTTATTCTCAAAATAGATTCTTAATTCACAGGTTCTTACAACACGTCTGGCCACAACGGTGGTCAGCACGCAACTGCTGCGCGAAAGCAAAACCGCGCGAAAAACCAGCAGCCCCTCCCGAGTCACGTGACCGTGGCTTCCGAACGCCAGGTTTGATACCTGCGTGCGCCAGCAAGCGCCACTACATGCCCCCCCCCCCACATTCTGCAGTACAGAAACGCACGGGTAACTGGACAGTTCGACCGGAGCGCTTAGTCCGAGGTCGCAGGGCGAGGGTAACAGAACTGGAGGGGCACGACAAACGCGTATGAGGGACGGGCTTAACAGTGGGGACCGGTGAAACATAACCTGGGGTAACAGGTGCAGAAGGCGGCAAAACGGCCGGTGGACGTCCTTTACGCCGCGGAGTGGCTACTGTCACCGGGCTATCTTCGTCGACATGTGCTGGCTTAAGGTAGCTGATGGAGACTAACTCCTCCTTGCCACCCATGTCCAATGTGAACGTCGAGGTACCAGTCTCTAGCACCCTGTACGGACCCTCGTACACCCACTGTAACGGCGGGCGTTGAGTATCCCTACGACGGAAAACATAAGCACAATCCCGTAACATAGTAGGCACATGCACCGCAGACGACCCGTGTCGGGAAGTGGGAACCGGGACCAAAGCACGCGCCCGCTCGCGAAGGTCAGGTAGCACTGCCAGAGCCGGGACTTCCTGATCCCGGGGGACGGGCAGAAAATCCCCTGGTACCTGTAAAACCAAGCCACAAATCAGCTCAGCCGAGGAGGCATTGAGGTCCTCCTTAGGCGTGATTCTGATGCCTAGGAGAACCCAAGGCAACTGGTCGACCCAATCTGGGGCCGGTGAGCTGAGCGTTCAATGTTGACTTGAGGTGTCTGTGGAAACGCTCAACCAAACCATTTGACTCTGGATAATACGCGGTGGTCTGGTGCAGCTTTGCACCATACAGCTGCGCCATACCACTCCACAGGGAGGACGTGCACTGGGCCCCTCGATCGGTAGTAATATCTGAAGGGATCCCGAAAAGAGCGATCCAATGTGAGAAAAATAGGAGGTATCAGTTAACGGTATTGCCTCCGCCCACCTGGTGAACCTGTCCACGATAGTGAGTGGGTGAGTGGCCCCATGCGAACAGGTCAACATGAATGTGCAGGAACCTGCCGTCTGGAACAGTGAAATCCTGCACGGGCGGTTGCACATGCCTCTGCAACTTCGAAGTCTGACAGGGGATACAAGAACGGGCCCATGATGTGACCGGCTTCCACAACCCATGCCAGACAAACTTGGCCGCGACCAGGGCAGAGGTGGAGCGAATGGACGGGTGAGCTAGGCTGTGGATGGTGTCGACAATCCGATGCCTCCAGGCAATCGGGCCAATACGGTGGGCTTTGCCTGTCGAGACATCGCAAAGGACCCGCACGCCGGCAGCGTCGCAGGGCACCTCAGCCAATTTAAGGCCCGACTCAGTATTGTGGTAAACCTCCATGCCGGCATCAGCCTGCTGGGCAGCGGCCAGCTCTGCGTAATCCACCCCTAGGCTTAAAGCGGAAACCTCGGGGACTGCCGGACGGGACAGTGCGTCAGCCACAACGTTCAGCTTCCCCGCCACATGCTGAATATCAGATGTGAATTCGGATATGTAGGTGAGGTGTCTCTGTTGCTTGGCGGACCAGGGTTCGGACACTTTGGTCAAAGCGAACGCGAGTGGCTTGTGGTCCGTGAATGCAGTGAAAGTGTACCCCTCCAGGAAATAACGGAAATAGCGGATCGTTAGGTAAAGCCCTGTACTGGTTCTCGGGGGCCCGCAGATGCCTGCTGAAAAACGCCAGCGGAACCCAGCGGCTACCTAACCATTGTTCGAGGACAGCACCTACTGCAATGCCAGGTGCGTCCACCATTAGGGCCAACGCTCTAGGGTGAACCAGCATAGTGGCATTGGCCAATGCAGTCTTAGTTCCCTCGAAAGCCATCTCAGCCTTCTTGGACCAGATCAGGTCCTTGTGCTTACCCGCCAGACACTGGAACAACAGCTGCATGATGGCGGCTGCTGACAGGATGAATCGATGGTAGAAATTGACCATTCCGATAAATTCTTGCAGGCCCTTGATGGATAGTGGCCTCGGGAAGCGACTGATACCGTCGACCTTCTCAGGCAGCTGCTGTGCGCCGTGGCAGGTAATGCTGTGACCCAAAAAGGAAATGGAACACATTCCGAACTGGCACTTCGCAGGGTTGATCACCAACCCGTGTTTGCGCAGCTGTTCGAAGAGCAGGCGGAGGTGCCTGACGTGCTCTGTCTGCAAGTTGCTGGCCACCAGAATATCATCGAGGTAGATGAATATGAACGGCAAACCCCGACCGACCTTTGGAATGCCTGAGCGGCGTTCTTCAGGCCAAAAGCATTCTTAGCCATTCGAAAAGGCCGAAAGGGGTGATGGTGGCCGTCTTAGGGATGGACCGGAATTTGATTATACTCGCGAATGAGGTCGACTTCGAGAAGAATGTTGCGCCCTCCAGATGAGCCGAGAAATCTTGGATGTTCGGGACTGGGTAGCCGTGGTTATGGCATTAAGAGGCCTGTAATAACTGCAAGGTCTCCAACGCCCGGACGCTTTGGGTAACATGTGCAGCAGGGAAACTCAAGGGCTATCCCCATGTCCTCCATAAGCTGGAACTCGTCTCGTTCGATGCGCAGTTTATCAGGCGGGAGGCGGCACACGCGGGCGTGTACCATTGGGCCCGTGGTGGGAATGTGGTGGACCACGACATGATGGGGCGCGGCCCCGTCGAACTAGGACGTGAGCAACCCTGGGAATTCGGTGAGAAGGGCTGCGAAAGGTTGCTGGATCTCAGCTACCTCGTCGAGTTGCTGTAGGGGCGTGGATGGATTACCCAGGGCACAGGTCCGACACTGGAACATGCACCCACCTCGCACATCGACTAACAGGGAGATCGCATGCAAGAAAGCGTCCCCCAATATCAGTTGGGCGACGTTAGCAACGGTGAACTTCCACCTATACGGGTGGGAGTCGAAAGTGAAGTCCAGGATCCGCGTACCATAAGTGAGAATGCCGCTCCCGTTGATGGCTGAGAGGACAGGTCATACCTTACCGACGCGGGTATCTGGGGCGTTTGGCGGCAGGATGTTGGCTGTGGCGCCGGAGTCCACCAGAAAATGGTGGCCGGAATGGCTATCACGGACGTAGAGGCGTTTGTTTGGGCCGATCGCGTTCGCCTCTATGGACGATTGACCGAGGCATTGTAGGAATTATCTCTGAAGAACAAGGTCCCAATGAAGTTAAAATAAAATAATTAATTCCTTTTGATTAAATTCCTGAGTCCAAATAGATCGTCTAAGATAGGGGTTCCCATCCCTTTTCGTCCCGTTTACCCCAGGCAACGTTAATAGCACATAACAATGTTATTTCACTTATTTATGAATAACTAATGATGAACAGATACCGGTATGCCCAAACCAAATGCAGTTAGTCAATGAGAAAAATATGAACAAATCCAGAATCAAAAAATGTACCCCTGGGCAGGCAAAATTTACCCCCTAGGGGGAAAATTTACCCCAGGTTGGGAACCCATGGTCTAAGACGGGGGTCAGCAACCTTGTTTTGCATAGGGGCCAGAATGCACGTCTGTGAGCAGATGGCGGGCCACATCTATCACTTGTACACACGGATCCCGCCCCTTCGAGGACGCCACTCATACTCACTCGTCCCCGGCCTATTGACAACCGCGATCCCGATCAAAGATCATAGAGCAGATCTTTGATCCCGACAGTGAAGCACAGACACAGAAGGTGTGCGGCCGTGCTGGCGGTGGGCCGGATGATTTTGGGTTATGGGCCGCATTCGGCCTGGCGGCCGTAGGATGCCGACCCCTGGTCTAAGAGAATAAGTGAAGAACAGAGAGGAGACAAATGAGTGATATCTGAATAGAAGCTAGATCAAAACATAGATGTGTGGGTGAGCATTGATTCTTGCCTTTCCTTCAACAATATAAAAGAGCTTCTATTCAGCCATGCCAAACAAGAATGTCCATAGGCAATTTGATTTCTGGTGAATAACAGTACAGTTTCATCCTCTGCTCCTCCCAAAGCCTATCTATCTGTCTCAGAGGAATGCAGTGAAGATTATTTAATCTGTGGATGCATTGTGAGACTGAGGAGCAGGGGGTCAAAACGTGGATCAGTAACAGAGCAAACGGTTAAAGACTAGAGTTTTGGTAACTTTCTGTGCAGATCTTTATTTAAGTAGAATGAATGGAATTCTTACTCAATCATGTTTCACTAGATGGACTAGAACTATTGCATTAGGAAATGTAGAAGCAAAGAACTGCAGAGGAAGAGAACTTATTCAAAGTAGGCATACCTTGTGAAGATTTTGCAGTGGAGACCCAGTCTGAAGAAGGGTTCGGACCCGATGATGGGTCATTGATGAAACTTGTTATCCACGCCATGCTAAAAGTGATCCAGGTAGTCCAATGGTTTGAATAATAACTGTGCTGCTTCGGACTGCTGGAGTTACACAGGGGTGAATTGTGGAAGAAATTAATATCAATAAGCAAAACTTAAATACATGTTCACATAGTGGCAATAGCTATTTAGGATGAAAAGATGTGCCAACTTCAAATTTAAATATGTTGGGATAGACCAACTGCCTCAAAGTAGCAATGTTACAAAATTTTCCATTGACTTACCACAAAAGCTGTGATCAAGGACAGTCAAAAGCCCATAACTTTCTTAAAAATTTAGAGAACTGAAAGATATTTTCAGTTATTATAGATTGAAGCATTCTGAAACAAATATGAAACAATCTTACTTGGATGACCTGAAATTAAAGCATATAATTAGTCAGTTAGCTAATTGTAGCTAATTACAAAATTCAATTACTAGATCTAAACATCCATCCATTTCTTAAGAAAAGTTAACATTTAAAAAAAACCTAAGTGTCCAAATAACATTCACACAATAATTCACAATAGTACATGATTTTTAAATCTCATTATCATTAATTTAGAGGCCAAATTGAAGGAATTTAGTGTTTAATTCCCGTAAATTAACGGCCATTTAAATCAACTTGCGAGTGGGTTTTTGTGGAACGCGATGGATTGGAACGTTGCGGTTTGTGGTGAATTTAACCCCCAGTCGGCAGGAAATATACTGCCGGTTCGTATATTTTTTTAGTCACCTTTTCACAACATGAAATTTTGATTAAAGGCTGCCTAAGAAGCACGTTTTATGTAAAGATAAACAATGTACCTTCTTTTGTCCCCTACGTAAGATCCGCCCCGTTGTCGGCGTTGACAGCATTAAAAGATGATTTTTAATTTACTCATGCTTTTAATTTTTCCAGCGCTAATTTTAATAAACTTAATAAAACGGCAGTCGAAGCAATTTTTCTTCAGCAACTAAAAAGCCTGTTCAAAATTGATTTAAATTGTCTGAAGAAAAATTGCATTTTAAACCAGCCCCCCACTCAAAGGCACCAAAGTCGCGCACACGGGCAGTGGCAGAACTGCAGCGCCACTAAAGGTAAGTTTTGTAACATACCTACTCAAAGGCAACTGGCAGTAGAGAGAAAGAGGAAATCGGTGCAATGTACAGGTTTAGTCTGAAGAATGGTCTTGTCACCTGTCCTGAGATGCTGACCTGGTGAGTTACTCCAGCACTATGTCTTTTTTTTTTGTAAGCCAGCATCTGCAGTTCCTTTTTTATGTCAGATTTGTCTTTCAAATATATTTTTCTTTACAGCTCAAATTCAGAAGGCAATCCATCCATAACAATTTGGTTAAATATTAGGCTGTGTTCACAGAATTTGAGCTACTGATAAAAATATGAAAATATCAGGGAATATTTTGGCTTGCAAAAAACAGCAAAAAACAGCAAATCAATCATGATTTATATACATTGTTGGTGCTCATGTTGGCTCCTTCCATCAGCAAATCAACTAAACAAAAACACTGGGTGCTGGAAATCTGAAACAAAAACAAAATACTAGACGGCCACACAAAGTATCTCAGACAATAAAATAATACCATTCTTTCTCTTCCCAGAGATACAGAGTAATCGGTTGTATATTTCCAACATTTTCTGCTTCTAATCTAAACAAAGTACTCCTGTAACGAGTATTGTTCCTACTTCTGTAATGAGCCCTGTTTCTACTTCTGCAACGAGTCTTGTTTCTCCTTATCTAACGAGTGTTCTGATCCATGTCTTGTGGGGATCTAATTCTGTGAAGCTTCCTTTTGTACATGGACAATTATCTGGTAGAATAGTAAGATTAAACAAGAACGTACCAGTTTGAATTTTGATCATTATTTTATGAGGAGTTACGATGAGGGATTACGTGAAGAAGGCCGTCCCCACGCATGCGCGTCAATCTTCAAAGCAGCGGTGTGAAATCACAGATAACAGTTGTTGAACTAACATAGTAAGGTTATAGATTAGAACTACCAGATGATCGTTATGTTACGAGGGTAGGGAGCTGAGGGCAAGTAATCCCTCATCGTAACTACTCATAAAATAATGATCAAACTTCAAACTGGTAAGTTCTCATTTAATCTTACTATTTTACTACGTGAAGAATTTGAAGGTCTGTGATTTCATGCCGTGGAAAAACGAGTCTACACAAGCACGACTGCATCAGTTGACCATAGATGAGGGAAACATCATAATGCATATATACATGACATAGATTTAAAAACATGCTGATGCTGATAAAAGAACAAACAATAATAACAGTAACCCCACTCAACCGAGGGGAACTATGAATTGAACCTAAATAGAGTTGGCAAATACCCCTGGTCTGGGTTAATGGGTTAAAATAAATCTTGGATACCTCATTTGTTAGAGCATCCTGCAGTTGACAGGATGTGGTCCGGAGCACCGCACATAACCCTTGCTGCTGGTGTTGTAGCATCTCTAGTGGAGTGAGATTAGAAATCAGTATCTACTCCTGTATAAGCCAAACATAGAAACATAGAAATTAGGTGCAGGAGTAGGCCATTTGGCCCTTCGAGCCTGCACCGCCATTCAATATGATCATGGCTGATCATCCAACTCAGTATCCCGTACCTGCCTTCTCTCCATACCCTCTGATCCCCTTAGCCACAAGGGCCACATCTAACTCCCTCTTAAATATAGCCAATGAACTGGCCTCAACTACCCTCTGTGGCAGAGAGTTCCAGAGACCCACCACTCTCTGTGTGAAAAAATTCCTTCTCATCTCGGTCCTAAAGGATTTCCCCCTTATCCTTAAGCTGTGACCCCTTGTCCTGGACCTCCCCAACATCGGGAACAATCTTCCTGCATCTAGCCTGTCCAACCCTTTAAGAATTTTGTAAGTTTCTATAAGATCCCCTCTCAATCTCCTAAATTCTAGAGAGTATAAACCGAGTCTATGCAGTCTTTGTTCATAAGACAGTCCTGACATCCCAGGAATCAGTCTGGTGAACCTTCTCTGCACTCCCTCTATGGCAATAATGTCCTTCCTCACATTTGGAGACCAGAACTGTACGCAATAGACCAGAACTGTACGCAATAACCTCGCATAACCACCTGGAGATGGTCTGAATTAGTATCAGAGCCTCTAAGGCTCTAGATGATCTTGACGTAATGATGTAAACGTGTGACCACATGTAGCCGAAGGTACATAGGGTATGTAAACATGAATTATGATATTGCAGGTGTAATGATCCTGTCCATTTGCAATTTATGTAATGGCTGGACCTGTGCGCTGAGGGCAGCGCCAGGGAATAACCTACCTATGAAAGCCGAACCAAAGATAGAGATATAGCTGGAGCCCCATGGTGAATAAATGTTTACACAATGTCAATATCCCATACTTCTGTGTATTTGGATCTGGAAGAACTTGTGTTAATGATATCCTAAATACTGGACACCAGAGGGTGAAACCCAAGAGAGCGGGTCCCACTTGCTGCAGCAACTATGAGGAGAAGCACTTTGGGTACAGTTAATAGGACTATAACTTAATTTATTGTCAAAAACCCATAGAAATGAACTCTAAGATGTCAGTGTTCGTGCCGTATTATGTGTAACATAACATTTAACAGAAAAAACGCTTCCCATCTTCTGAAGGCAAAGTACTGCTTTTTTGTTACTATCCCTGCATTCTGCAGTGAGACACACATGGATCAGTCTGACACCCCACGCCGCAGGAGCAGTCTTCTCAGATTCTGTAAAGCAATGAATTGATTAATCATGTAGAGGCTGGTTTCCCAAATGCCAGGCTGAACCAGCAAAGTTTTATGTTTGGAACCCCATATAAGGTTCTATATTATTCCCAACATTTATGGGAAACCAAGGCTGCGTAGGCCAGTCAGACAGCACGAGAAACCTGAATGTGGGCATCTTGCTGAATATTGCAAGCCCCGACTGATGAGGCAAAATGGAGAACCACATAAAAGAACGTTCCTCACCTGTGTAGCGAGAATGAGCTTGCATGCAAACATAGCGATATTCGGTGCCATAGAGCCATAGATCCTAAAATGCTTTGTGATCCAACATCCATATTGTGTTGTCATTGACTTTGCAGGATGATACACCAGCGCCAAAAAAGGTTGGGTAAATTATGACAGGATACTTTGACTTTATTGCATTCATGTGACTAACATATGCCACCACCACAGTGTATCAACTTGGAACTAAGCATGCAGATTTTGCATATTTGCACAATAACCCCTTTAACCCATAGTATACACCTAGTTAATACCTAGTGAATACCAATAACTGAAGAATTGGTGGGATTCATGCAAATTCCATCCACCTTCGTTACTAGAGATGGCATGCGTGATTTTCCATCTTAGTTCTACTGGAGCAATGCTGAATGTAGTTCGACCACCATTGTGACTTTGGTAGCTTCAGCTGATAATAGCATAGGTCTGTTAACCTATATGGCACTTGAGAGGTTGATACTTGCACGTTGAGAGTTCTAATAATGCAAGACCCAATTGCACAGCTGAAACACAGCTGCTATAGCCAATTACTCTTGATAAATAGAAGACTGCTTGATAACAAGGTTGTTACAGGCTTCAATTGATTCCAATCTGTTGCCCCAGGGCAGAATCACAGGTAATTAATAGTTAAAGCTAAAGCTGATAAACAGCAACTTCCAGTTGGTATCAACTTAAATTTGACTGGATGGCTGAAACAGTTGATTTAAGCAAAACACAGCGTAAGAAATATCATCCAGATCAATTTGAAATGTCTCTGATGATCTCCTGTGAATGGGTCCTAAACAGTATGCATCTATGATCTTGATGCATGCCATAAATATCGTAAGGAAATAAGTAATTAGACAGTAGAGAAATTCCATATACTGAAAAGCTATGTTGCACATGGGAGTAAATGAAATATGAACCGACATCTTTCACAAGGAACCGGCCATGCCTGCCATCGTTCCGTTCCTGCCTTGAATGCAGCTCTGGCCATACTACTGGCCTGCCTTAAAACTGCGCTGGCCGTAATACTGAGTCTGCCTCGAAAGACAACTCTAGCCCCAATTCCAAGCCATGCTTGGTACCCTTGTATACTGTGTAATAATTACCCATCACGTTATGATTTTCATTCGTACAAAACAAGTGTAAATATTACGAACTTGTAAATGGTCCACTTACCCCACGTTTCAAACGAACCAGACCCACCTACCTCCATGATTACCGGTGGTCTTATGGTAAGCCCAAAGGCCCCTGATGTGTGTTCCATTCCCATCCTTGATTTCCTTCCTGAGACTGACTTGGCCCAGCTTTCAAGCGCCCATCAACTTCAATGAACTGCTTACTGCCGTTGAGGCGTGGGGGTGTCATTGCCGATACGATGGTTTCATTTGATAGCTTTGTGCACTGCCGGCACTTGTAGCGTGAGGGAAAACTGCCCCTGCGGGTTTTTTTGCCTCTTCCCTTGCGAGTATGTCCTCGCACTCCCCTCCACCGAGAGGGAGACTCGTAGACAGCCCTGAGACAGGCCCCTGAGGATACCTGCGCTGACATGGCCCCTCGGACGCATATCAGAATATGACTCTGGGCCAGAGCGAAACTGACCCCGGATACTCCCCTCGTCAGAGAGGGAGACATTGTGCAACCCTAACAGGTGCTGCCGCAGGCCCCAGAGAATACCTGCACTGACATGGCCCCTCGGACCTATATCAGAATATGACTCCAGTCCCCTCATGCTCCCTTCCTCAGAGAGGGAAACATTGTGCAGCCCTAACAGGTGCTGCCGCAGGCCTCTGAGGATACCTGCGCTGACATGGCCCCTCGGACCTATATCAGAATATGACTCTGGGCCAGAGGAAAACTGACCACTGATGCTCCCCTCCTCAGAGACGGAGGCATTGTGCAGCCCTAACAGGTGCCGCTGCCAGCGGGGTTATCCTAATACCCGGGCTCAGATAGCTCTCTTCTGGAGCATATCTCTCTGGAGCAACCTGCATCAGGTGTTCCATGTGGGTTTTAGGCGTTCACAGACGCTACCCATAGAAGGAGGGGGGAACCTCCTGGCCCGACTCGACCGAGTCCCAAGGCCTGACCAATTCCTCGTGGTTTAACCCCTTTCCTGGGGAACCATAGCGGTCTGTGAGTTGCTGACCCCATAGTTAGTGACTGGGTCTCGAGACCAGCTTACTGCCAGTTTTCCCCTTATTTAGGAAGGCCTAAGTGGTCTGGGAACTGCTGACCCCATTGTCAGTGACTGCAGTAGCATGACCAGCTTACTGCCAGTCTGACCGCTTTCTCTAGGAAGACCTAAGCGGTCTGGAGCTGCTGACCCCATAGTCCACAACAGGGGTTGTGAGACTGGCATACAGCCAGTCTAACCGCTTTATCTCGGAAGACCTAAGTGGTCTGGGGGTTGCTGACCCCATTGTCCACGACTGGGGTAGCTAGTCCGGCTTGCTGCCAGTCTAACCCCTATTTCTGGGAAACCATAATGTCGTAGGAGCTACAGACCCCATAGTGAATGGCTGGGGTTGCAAGACCGGCTGACTGCCATTCTAACCCCTACTCTGGGGGAACCATGCGATGTGGGAGCTGCTAACCCCATTAACAGTTACTGGGGTAGTAAGACCGGCTAACTGGCAGTCTAACCCCGTTCACTGTGGGACCATAGCAGTCTGGGAGCCCATACTAGGAGAACCCCCACTCGCATTCCCCTCCTGGGTGTCGCTGACCTCCTTGTCAGCGACTAGGGAGTGAACCTGACGGCCGCCAGCTACCAGCAATTCCGCGGTCCAGACCGGGATTTTCCCACGGTCCATAACCAGTTTACCGTGGCCCGTCCCACTTCGCCCCGAATTCAGCAGGCAATCCTGCAATACAAAAAACAGCCCTAGAAATAAGTTAAAACTTACCTTCTAGGTTTAAAAACTTATCGCTGGCAGGAGCCGCGCGCCCACCAGCCAGTCCGTGCGCAACGTGTCAGACGTAATGACGCGCGTGCGTGGGGACGGCCTTCTTCACGTAGTCACTCACGTGACTCCGAAGTAAAATAGTTTACTGCTCATTAAAAATCTTGCCCAATTTTATTGCTCTTGAATTGAAGGCCTTAAAATCAGCAAACCATATAACAGGCTGGTGATTTGGGAGTCATATAATTGATTAGATTACCTCTCTTGTAGTGAGGACAAAATCAAACCCCATTCACATTACACTTACTCTACTTCTTTGTGCAAAATAAGGAATTAAAGCAAATGGGATATTGCAATTCCAAATCTCGTGATGATTAATGTTTTTTCATAATCACTAGCAATAAGAGCTATTAATTTCTCCATGTCTTTTCTTTCATTTAAAACATAAAATATTTATGTTCCATTGCATAAGCTGACTCATTAGATTGGAAAATGCTCTTTGTAGATGTGAAATATGTGGCATTATGACTAGTCTGTGGGTGTTTCTCTGGCTTCAAAGTACTTTAAGAGCACGGAGGGTCAATTATGAACAAGGCTTTTCAGCTGATATCCTGGAAGGAGACCATCCTAACTGTCTTCCCATCTCAGCTGGGTTTGTGTGAAGAAATACTTTTTAAAGTTGACATTAAACCTGTTTTTAACAGGCATGAACGTGCACTCTCACATATTATTGGCTCAGAAGATGTGCAAGTGTTATTCATTCTGGACGCCCTTCATTCTGCAAGAAGTGGAGCTTTATACGGAGTCTGAAGAAGGGTCTTGACCCAAAACGTCACCTATTCATGTCCTCCAGAGATGCTGCCTTTTTAAAGTTAAAAATAGCAATATCTTGTAAAAAATAAGATCAATGTGAACGCATCTCACTCTCCCTCTTCGGTCCCCTATTCCTCTCCTCCATTATCCTCCCTCTCCCCGCTTCTCTGCTTCCCCCCCTCACCCCCTCCCCCCCTCCACCCTCTCTTCCCCCTCCCCTCCTCCATTACCTCACCATCCCACTTCTTATCCCTATCCTCCTATCCCCACCCCCCAGCACTCCCTCCCCTCCTCTTCACCCTCCCAATTATTTTTTCTCTCCTCCTCCCCTCCCCACTCCCTCACCTCTACCTCCCTCTCCTTTCCTCTACCCTCAGTCACTCCCTCCCTCCCACCATAACCTCTTTCCCATCTCTAACCTCCTTTACCCCCTCCTCCCCCAATCCTCACCTCCCCCTATCCCCCCACTCTCTCTCTTCACCCCCCTCACTGTCCTCCTCGCTATCCCCCACTCCCCCCTCCTCTCCCTTTATCTCCCTCTCCTCCCCATTATGCCTCCTCAACACCCCCAGTTTCCCCTCCCTCCCCCTCCTCTTCACACTCCCTCTTCTTTCCCCTCTCATTTCTCCCCTGTCTCACTCCCCACTCTCCTTCCTCATCCCCCCGCCCTTCTTTTCCTCTACCCCCACTGCCTACCTCCCAACTCCCCCCTCTTCTCCCTCCCTACCCCCTCATCTCCCTCCTCACCTCCCCAGGATCTCGATGTAAATCACTGCTGGTCCCGTTTTCTCCACCACATTGGTGATGAAGTTGTACTTGAGGTGAGGACTGTCGGGGAATGGGCCGAGTGGCCTGGATCCGGGGGAGGGAGTGGCCGAGTCCTTGCCCGGGTCCCTCTCCTCTCCCTTCCAGTAGGCTTGGGGCAGCAGCAACACTGCCCCCAGACCTAGCCCCAGCGCTGTGGTTATTTCAAATCCCGCACGTGCAGTTACCGGACCCACTGCGCATGCACGGTCATTTCAAATCCCGCACGCGGCTAATGGGCAGGGCAAGTGGAAAAGTGATTTTTTTAAGTTTAAAATCCCATTGTGACATCGTTATGACGTCGAACGTGGCTGACAGGCAGGGTGTGGATAAGTAATTTTTGTAAAGTTTAAAATGTCAATAACTTGTAAAATAGAGCATCAATCTGAATGAAACGTGGCTAATGCACACCCAGGACAATGGTGAGTAAGGTGGGCCAAAAATCGTCGCGCTATTGTGTACCATTGTGGCGGAGTTACCAGAACACACATACAAACAAACAAACAAACAAACAAATGAGATGATAGTTTTAGTAATATATATAGATATAGATTTGTTTAATCTGTTCAATATTGGGATTAAACATCAATGATTTTATAACATAACCCATTTTTTGGTCATTTGGTTAATTGTTACATCTTAATTTGAAAAGACAACCAGCAAGTGTCCATGACATTGCCATTGGATTACGAGGACATTTGCTTCTCATCTCGTCAACAAAATCTTGATTCTGAAAGAGCACATTCTGAAAGAGAAAATTTCAATCAATAAAAAAACCCTTTACTTTGTTCCCAATGTTGCCAGCATATATTCTCCAGAGGTGGGAACACCAATGATTCCTGAGGCCAATGAGAACACTCCTAAAGTTATCGAGTAGGGGACACCACAGACGGAAAATGAACAAAGTCTGTTGATTCTGGAAATCTCAAATAAAATCAGGACATGCTGGAAACACTCAGCAGTTCAGGCAGAATCTGTGGAAATTGAAATACAGCACAGAAACAAGTCCTATGGCCCAACGTGTCCATGTCCACCTATATGCCCCATCTAAGCTAGTCCCATTTGTCCGCATTTGGCCCATCTTATCTATATATATTTAAAACCCTCGTGTTGGTTTGTCCGGATTCTATCCCACGAATATTCGTTTTATGCATTTGTGAATCTCCTCCCTCAAAATATGCAACATCGAAACAATTTTTACATATTCCCAGAGGGGTTTTCCTCCTCTTCTTAATGTTTGTAATATTAGAACATCCGGTTGAAATTTTCCCTGCTTTTTGGTAAAAAACATTAAAAATTTCAAAACCAAACAGCTTCTGACCCATAGAATGTTGACAAACGTTCCATCGTGTGATGTCACACTGTCCAATGCTCACAGATGTCCAATCACAATGGATCTAATTTGCATATGCCTTTGTTCCAGCCCAAGCCCCCCCCCCCCCCCCCCCCTCCGTCTGATGTTGCAGCATGTTCCATTGTGTGATGTCACAATGCCATCCCTCACTGATGGCCAATCGCAATGGAAACCATTTACATATGCCTTTGCTCCAGCCCCGGCCCCACCACCTGCCGCCTGTGTCGAAGCGCGTGATCACTCCTCTCTCCACACCCTTCTCTCCTCACCCTTCTCTCCTCACCCCTCTCTCCTCACCCCTCTCTCCTCACCCCTCTCACCTCACTCCTCTCACCTCATTCCTCTCACCTCACCCCTCTCACCTCACCCCTCTCACCTCCCCCCTCTCTCCTCCACCCTCTCTACTCACCCCTCTCACCCCCCATTCCCTATTCTCCTCACCCCTCTCATCAAGCCTCACCCCTCTCTCCTCACTCCTCTCTCCCCCTCTCCCATCACCCCTCTCTCCTCACCCCTCTCTCCTCACCCCTCTCCTCACCCTTCTCTCCTCCCGCGTCTCTCCTCACCCATCTCTCCAAAACCCCTCACCCCTCTCTCCCCATCCCTCTCTCCCCACCCCTCTCTCAACACCCCTCTCTCCTCCTCCCCTCCATCTCCCCCTCTCCCCATCTACCCATCTCCCCTTTACCCTCCCCGCTTTCCTCCCCGACTCTCACCCCATTTTACCCCTCTCACCCCCTCTTTCCCCTCTCCCCTCCTGCTCCCTCCCTCTCCCCGTCTCCCCCCTCGTCTAACCCCTGTCCTAACCCCTCTGCTCCCACTCTCCTCCCCCTCCTCCCCCTCCTCCCCCTCCTCCACTCCTCCCCTATCCCCTCACGCCTCTCTCATCACTCCTCTCTCCCCCTCTCTCCTCCCCCTCTCTCCTCCCCCATCTCCTCGCCCGTCTCTCCTCGCCCCTCTCTACCCATTCCCTATTCCCCTCACGCCTCTCTCCTCACCCCTCTCCCCATCCCTCTCTCATCACCCCTCTCCATCTCCCCCTCTCCTCACTCCTCTCTCCATCTCCTCCCCCTCTCCTTCCTCCTCCCAACCCTCTCTCCCCTTCCACCCCTCCCCTACCCTTCTCCCCCTCCCTCCCCACTCTTCCCCTTATCTCCCCTCCCCTCTCTCCCACCCCTCTCCCCCTTCCCTTCCCCCTACCCCTCGCTCCCCCTTCACCATCCCCTCTCTCCACCCCTCCCCCACCACTCTGACATCCCCTCCCCACCTCCCCATCCCCCGCTCTCTCCCCTTCCTCCTCCCCCTCCCCAATCTCTCCCCCATCTTCACACTTCCTCCACACCCCTCTCTCCTACCCCTCTCTACACACCCCTATCCTACCGCTCCCCATCTCCCCCTCCTCCTCCCTCCCACCACCCCTCCACCTCCCCGCTCTCTTCCCCATCCACACTCTCCCCCTTCCCCCCTCTCCCTCCCCATTCCCCCATCCCCATTCCCCTCCCCCTTGCCCTCCCCACTCTCTCCCCCATCTCCCTCCATCTCCTTCTCTCCTTACCCCCTCCCTACCCCCTCACTGCCCCCTCCCCATCCCCCCTCTCTCCCTTGCCCCCTCCCCACTCTCTCCCCATTCCCCTCTCATCCCACCCCGCTCTCCATCTTCTCCTCTCCATCTCCCCCTCTCCATCTCCACTTCTGCCCCATCCTCTTCCTGCCTCTAGACCCCCTCTCCCTCCTCTCCATCCCATCTCCCCCCCTCCCTCCAACCCCTCTCTCCAACCACCCTCTCACCCCTCATCTCCCTCCCCCTCTCCCTCTGCCCCACTCTCTTTGCCCCTCGAGATAGGAGGGGGATGGGGTAAAAGGAGCCAATGAATAATATTAATATAATATCAAGAGGTTAGTGTGTATAATGGGGGGATGATTAGTGTGTGTGTGTGTGTGGGGGGGGGGGGGGAAGTGGCGGTTAGTGTGCGTGTGTGTGGGGGGGGGGGTTGTTAGTGTGTGTGACGCTGCAACATCCCCCCTCCCCCACAACCGTGTGTTGAATGGACGGTACCCTCTCCCCTCTCCCCCCCTCTTCCCCCTCCCCACTCTCTCCCCTTCCCCCTCTCCCCTCCCTCCCTTCCCCCCTTCTTCCCCTCCCCCCTTCCCACTCTCTGTTCCCCTCCCCTCCCCCTCTGCCCCCTCCCCCTCTGCCCCCTCCCCCTCCCTCTCTGCCCCCTCCCCCTCTGCCCCCCCTCCTCTGCCCCACACCCCTCTCCCCTCCTCCAACTCCCCTCTCCCCTCCTCCAACCCCCTCTTCCCTCCAACACCCTCTTCCCACTCCACCTCCTCTCTCTCCCCTCATCTCTCCCGCCTCTCTCCCCACCTCCTCTCCCCTCTACTCTCTTCCCCCTACTCTCTTCCCCCCTCCCCCCACCCCGTCTCCCCCTTCTCCCCCTTCATCCCCCTCATCCCCCTCCCCCACCCCTGTGTGTGTGGGACGTGGTTAGTGTGTGTGTGAAGCCGCAGCCCCCACCTGCAACCGTACATTGAGGGGACGGGACACAGCGGTCTCCCCTCCCTCCCCTTCCCCACCCGTGTGTGTGTGGGGTGGTTAGTGTGCGTGTGATAGGGTGTGGGGAATAGATGGATCTCATTTACATATCCCTCTCTCTCTCTCCCTCTCTCTCTCTCCCTCTCTCTCTCCCCCTCATTCTCTCCCACTCGCTCTCTCCCCCCTCTCTCCTCCTCTCTCTCTCTCCCCCCTCTCTCTCTCCCCCCTCTCTCTCCCCCCCTCTCTCTCCCCCCTCTCTCTCTCTCCCCCCTCTCTCTCTCCCCCTCTCTCTCCCCCCCTCCCCTCCCCCCTCTCTCCCCTCCCCTCCCCCTCTCTCCCCTCCCCTCCCCCTCTCTCCCCTCCCCCCTCTCTGCCCTCCCCGCTCTCTCCCCTCCCTCTCCTCTCTCTCTCCACCACCCCCTCTTCTCTGCCCTCTCCTTCCCCCCTCCCCCCTCTCCCCTCTCCCCCCTCTTTTGCCCCTCCTCTCTCTCTCTCCCGCTTCCCCCACTCACTGCTCTCCTCACCATCCCACTCTCTCTCCCTTCCCCCTCTCTTCCCCTTCCCCAATCTCTCCCCATCTCCTTCCCCTCTACATCTCCCCCTCTCCTTCGCCCTCTCCCTGTCTCTTCTCCCCCCCCCCCCCCGTGTGTGTGGTGTGGTTAGTGTGCAGTGTGCGTGTGAAGCCACAGCAACCTCCCCGCCCTCCGCCCCCACGTTGGAGAAACAGACCCAACGGTTCTGCACTTGGTCTAGTAACTATTAAAACTGTCGTTCGTGGGTTTGTTTGTACAGGTTCTATTTCGCGAAAATTCGTTTAAGCTGTTTGTGAATTTTTCCTCCTCCACATTTTGTTTTGAAAATTAGAATATTAGGTTCTTAATTTCCCTGCTTTTTTAGTAAAAAACATTAAAATCAAGCAGAGGCATGAGTAACAAGGTCATCTCACAGATGTCCAATCACAATGGATCCCATTTACCTATGATACGACATCACAATGGGACAGGGCTAGGAGATTGGAACCTTTCTCGTGAGCCCACTAAAATCAAACAGCTGCATGAGTCACAGATCCATCTCACAGATGTACAATCACAAAGGATCTCATTTACATATGCAATCACAATGGGACAGGTGTTGGAGATTGGAACCTTCACGTGGTCCAATCAAATAAGATCAAAAGACAAGTTGTCCTACCCTCCTCCCTATCTACCCCCTCCCTCTCCAATTCCCCTCCCCCTCTCCTATCCTCCCCCTTCTCCACCCTCCCCTCTCCTCCATCCCCTCCTCTTCTCCCCTCCTCTTCTCCCCTCCTCTTCTCCCCTCCTCTTCTCCCCTCCTCTTCTCCCCTCCTCTTCTCCCCTCCTCTTCTCCCCTCCTCTTCTCCCCTCCTCTTCTCCCCTCCTCTTCTCCCCTCCTCTTCTCCCCTCCTCTTCTCCCCTTCCTCTTCTCTCTCCCCTCCACCACTCCCCCTCCACCTCCTCTTCTCTCCCCCCTCCAACCCCCCTTCTCTATCCCTCTCCTCCCTCCCCCTCACTCACCCCCTCCTCTCCCCCCTCCCCCCTCCCCCCTCCCCCTCCCATCCCCCTCCCATCTCTCTCCGCTCTACTCTCACTTTCCCCTCTACTCTCTCTCTCTCCCCCCTCTCTCTCTCTCCCCATCCCTCCCTCCATTCCACCCCCTGCCTCTCCCCCTCTCCCCCTTCCCTTTTTCCCCTTCTCTCTCCCCACTTCTCTTTCCCACTGTCTCCTCCTTTATCTCTCCCCCTCCTCTCTCTCCCCCTCCCTCCCCCTCTACTCTCTCCCTCTACTCAGAGAAGTCCTAACTTGCCCAGTCTCTCCCGGTCAACATCCTCGTAAATCTTCCCTGCACTCTTCCCATCTTAATGACATCCTGAACGCTAAAAATCTTCAAATGTGGCCTCAACTGCACATCTGCAACATAATGTCCCAACTTCTATGCCCAGTACCCTAACTGATGAAGGCCAATGTTCAAAGGGTCTTCTATAGCATCAACCCTCTCTCCTCACCTCTCTCTCCCCCTCTCCTCGCCCCTCTCTCTCCCCTCTACTCTCTCTCTCCTCTCTAATCTCTCTCTTCCCCTCCCTCTCCCCCTCCCCCCCTACCCCCCTCCCCCCTCCCCCCTCCCCCCTCCCCCCTCTCCCCCTCTCCCCCTCCTCTCCCCTCCCCTCCTCTCTCCTCCCCCTCCTCTCTCCTCTCTCCTCCCCTTCTTCCCCGCCCCCGCCCCCTCCCCCCTCCCACCTCCTCCTCTTCCCCTCCCCCCTCCTCCTCTCTCCCCTCCCCCTCTCTCCCCTCCCCCCTCCTCCTCTTCCCCTCCTCCTCTTCCCCTCCCTCTCTCCCCCTCTCTCCCCCTCTCTCCCCCTCTCTCCCCCTCTCTCCCCCTCTCTCCCCCTCTCTCCCCCTCTCTCTCCCTCTCTCTCCCTCTCTCTCCCTCTCTCCCCCTCTCTCCCCCTCTCTCCCCCTCTCTCCCCCCCTCCCCCCCTCCCCCCTCCCCCCTCTCCCCCCCTCCCCCCTCTCCCCTCCGCCACTCACCTCCCCACCCCTCTCCTCTCCCCTCCCCCTCTCCTCTCCTCTCCCCTTCACCTCCCCCACCCTTCTCTACTTTAAGGGAACTGTGAACTTATACTCCTAAATCCCTCTACTCTACAACACCCCCCTTGGGCCCTAGCATTCACTGTGAAGGTCCTGCCCTAGCTTGACTTCACAAAATGCAACTCCTCACACTTATCTGCGTAAGCTGCCATAGAGTTATATAGCATGGAAATCAGTTCTTTGGAATAACTTGTCCATGCCAATTATGGTGTTTACCTACATTTGGCCTCTAGCCCTCTCTAATCTTTTTCTATCCATATTGGTCAAATGCCTTTTAAGTATTGTTTTTGTACCTGCCTCTACCACTTCCTCCATCGGCTTGTTCCATAAGCCTACCACTCTCTTTATGAAAAACCTAACCCTCAGATTCCTTTTAAATCTTCCCCTCTCACCTTAAACCTATGGCTTCTAGCTTTATACTCCCTTACACCCGGGGAAAAGACTGTGATAATTCACTATCTCCATGCCCTTCATGATTGTATACACCTCAGCCTCCTTTGATACAGTCCAGGCCTGTCCCATCTCTTCTAACTCAAGCTCTCACCCTGCTGGTCATTTGATTCGGCACCTCACGGTTCAGGGATCTATAAAAAGTAGCTCACACGAGGTCTGCTGTCGATCTTCTGGAAGAACGCTTGGGACTGCGTGACCTTTTGGAGTGTCTCTGCTTGCACGAGGCTAGAAGGGCTTGGCAAGCAGATACAAGAATCGAACCCGCGGTAGTTAGATATTATATCGGGAAATTTGTGTTGTGATATCCAAAATAAAGTTTATTTACTCAAGTGCTTGATTCAGTATTTTATTGACTGAAATTGGACTGGGGGGAACCTTAGAACGACCTGTTTACATTGGGTGCTCGTCCGGGATCTCAACTGACCCCCAAACACAAGTTTGCGATTAAGGGTGTTGAGAATTCTGTGAATATAGAACTTCGGAGTTTGTGCGTGTTTGAAATCAATTCCAAATAGCGGCTGATCAACAGTGAATAGTAGTGTTTTCGTATCTGGTCTGAAGAAGGGTCTCGACCCGAAACGTCGCCTATCTCCTTCGCTCTTTAGATGCTGCTGCACCCGCTGAGTTTCTCCAGCTTTTTGTGTAACCCAGTGAATAGTAGTACTCAATTGTTGATTAGTAGCTGATAGAGAAGGGTAACTGAGAGACGGGAACCTAGTTTACTGGGTGAAAAGTACCCAGATGTGAGAGGCACCCCTAATTCTGAGAACTTAGAGTGGAGGGATAGAGGTCCCCAAATAGAGGTCTCCAGTCTTAGCAGGAGGAAAGTAACATTTAGGAGGGAAAGTCGTCATTTAAGAAGTAGTACCCCTCAGCAAAGTGTACCCCAGGAATGGGAAAATATTCGGTATCGGAGGGAGAGGTTCACTGATTGATAACAGCACGACGCAGAATTGAAATCGCGTGCTTGTGAATTGTGCGCTTGCGTGTTAAATTATTATTGTAAATTTCCAGCATCATCTTTTTAGTATCTTTATCAAATCAAAACTGTGTAAATACTTTGTGCATGTAAAAAATATTTAGAATGTGTTCAGATCGCAGACCGCTACTTGTATTGTCTGTGTGAGTGCTTAAGGATTTTGGGTGTTAGATAATTGGGGTAAAGTGCGTTTGAATTGAATATCTGTAAAGTGCGTTTGAATTGAATATCTGAGATCTGTTTAAATTGGGATTGTAGTGTTGTTAGAATCCGATTCGTGGTGGCTCGATCAGGGTTCGTATTCTTTCGATCGCTGTGTCAGGGGAGAGATCGTTCCGTTGACCGAGTAAGCCATGAGGAGGATTTATTAGAGTGTGTGATTCATCGTCATAATAAGTGGATGCTTGTAGTTTATGTTGGGGTGTGTCTTGGTCTACTTGGAATTGGGGAATAGTTTCTTGCGTGGTTCGGGTTTATTTGTCTTTGTGAACTTAAAGTGTTCTGTGTGGGAGAACAAGATTTAAATATTAAGTTTGAGAGACCAGAGATTATTTGTTTACAGGTTGAAAGGTGATAGTGATCGAACTGATAAGAAAGTTGAGCATGCGATTGAAGAGTGATTGAGTCCAACAAGTGAATAGCAGTTGAGTAGAGTGATTGACTGGCAGTTGGGAGAGATTGAATGTATAATTGTGTGGGAAAGGTGTCAATCTGCTAGACGTTAGTCATTGTGTGAGAGTGATTTCAGTGGCCTTGGAGTCTGAAATGAAGGAGCGAGTATTGAGGAGGTGCGAGTGCTTTGAAACTTATCTGTATTGTGTCTATTGTGTAGGAGGATGGGAAATATACTAGAGAAGGACCTATCAAACATTCCTGAAAGTCTGTTGAGAATAATTTGTGAGAAAATGCTTCAGGAAGCAGAGAGATTAAGGATATTGGCAGGGATATTATATAAAGTTTTGGGGAACATACTTTGGCCGATAGGTGCGCTAAAGTCTGTAGTACGAATAACCTACATAGAGACAATTATTAGGCGAAATGGGAACAGTGAAGAAGGGACCGAACTTATTGAAATATAAAAAATGTTCTTCACTGAAAGGAAAATAAATAAAGAAGTCATCTGCTTTCTACTTTAAGAATGGCAGCGTTTAAGTTAGGGATAAGAATGGAAGAAGAGAGAACTGGTCCTTCTCTCGGTATTTCGGAATAGGGAGAGAAAGATAGTGGAAGTCAGCAGCAGGAGAGAGCATCAACTTTTAAAGGGGAAATGACTACGATTGCTCTTAAAGGGGAGGTGCTGACTAAAATTAAATTAATCGAATTTAGTATGAGTGCAGCGGTTAGCATAGATCTCGAAGGGAGCGAAGCCCAATATATAAAAGGATGGGCAGACTTTTTTGGAACAGAGTCACAGCATTCCTCTCAGCCCTCTCATGTTCTTAGTTCTAAAACATGTTGCGCAGCTTGCGAACAGGGCACTCAGGTGGAGTCAGCGGTATTTTCGACTCCACCCACTAAATTTAAGTCCAAGGCAGGGAAATCGGGAGAGGACTCTCTAGCTCCGACGATTGCTTCACCAGCAAAGGATTGTGTGGGGAATCAGGGTGCTAGAAGGAAGGTATCCTCAGAAGTGGATGCCAAAATTAATTGGGAAACCAAGTGGGGAAGTGAAGGAATCCTTGCTAAAGTATAATAATATCTTTTTTTTCTTTTTCTTTTTTTTTATTGTCATTACACATAAGTGCAACTAGATTTGGTTTGCAACTTCGAGATTTCGGTTTGCAACCCCCAAGAACAAGGTTTGTAGAAACAAACATTTGACCAGTAACATCAACACAGACTAATGTGCGAGGCCGGGGGAGACAGTCCATGGGGTGGGGTGGGGTACTCAGCAGGGCCGGTTCAGAGCCGCTATAGCTCTGGGAATGAAGCTGTTCCTGAGTCTGGTAGTGCGGGCGTAGAAGGCCTTGTAACGTCTGCCGGAAGGGAGTAGTTCGAACAGTCCATTACAAGGGTGAGAGGAGTCTTTATGTATGCTGACGACCTTCCTGAGGCACCGTGTGTAGTAGATGCCCTCCAAGGCTGGTAGCTGTGTCCCAATAATCTGTTGCGCTCTGTGGACAATTTGCTGAAGAGCTCTCCTCTCCGCCTCCGTGCAGCTGAGATACCACACAGAGATGCCATACGTTAGTATGCTCTCTGTGATGCAGCAGTATAGAGATTCCGTTAGCAGAAAGCGCAGTTTCCTTGAGAGTGAGACAGCAGGAGGCTATGAAGTGGCTGATCCTGACATTGTTAAAATGATAAGATCAGAACAAATCCCCGATATTATGAATATGGAGTGGATTCCCCATATGCAATTCCCTAGTAGGAAGCTGCTTACTCCGCCTTTAGAATTAGATCCCGCAGTAGGTGCAGATTATCCCCGGGCTACAGACGCCACGTTCCAGTGCAACCTGGTTCAACGGCAGCTACATCCTTCCAGAGACCAGTACTAAGAATCCAGAAAAGGGAAGTAACATCGAAGGAGGAGGAAGAATTTAAAGCATGGATTCCTCCTGGTTACCTTGGAGACATGCCAATCTGAGAGCCGACTTACCCTCAGTTTTGTTGGAGAGGCTATAGAGCTGTGAGGCCCGATCAATGTTACATCTGTGGGGAATCTGGACATTGGAGCAGATCTTGCCTTTTGAGGGAACACAGAGTTGGAAGGGATGAAAGAAGAGGTACACGGGTTCTAAGAAGTCAGTGGATCCCTAGAGGTTATAGGGACACTTGGGACCCTGAAGATAGAAGAGAACACTGGCCAGAGGATCAGGGGGCAGGGACATTCTGGCAGCCAAATCCATTCCGCTAGCCCTGATCTGCCAGCTAGTACAAAGTAAAAAGATGAAATCTGAGGGTATCCTGCAATGGCCCAAAAATAATAATACATTATAAGAACAAGAAAGAACACCACACCTTCCGAATCACAGAAAGAGAGTTACAAAGAAGCCAATTGGGATTGAGAAACCTCACTAAAAGGAAGGAATATGAAAAGGGAAACATCGTAGCTGGTGTCAAAGAGAATAGTAAGATTGAACGAGAACTTACCAGTTCGAAGGTTGATCTTTATTTCATGAGGAGTTGCGGTGAGGGATTTCGTGAAGAACCCGCCAGCACGCATGCGCGACATTCTTCAAAGTAGCGGTGTGGAATCACAGAAACCAACAACAGAAATGACTTGGCATAGTAAGATTGAAGAGACTCTAATTACCAGTTGAGTATGATCGAGGGTTGGGAGCGGAGGGCACGAAATCCCTCACCGCAACTCCTCATGAAATAAAGATCAACCTTCGAACTGATAAGTTCTCGTTCAATCTTACTATTTCATTTCGGAGTCACGTGAGTGACTTCGTGAAGACTTCAAAGCTTCTGTGATTGCACGCCCTGGACCACGTCCATGCTGACACACCACTAGCAAGGATGGATGGGAGTAAACAATTCTGTCAAACTGGTTATACTGAAAAACAAGAAGAATATTTATTAATAAACAAAGCAAAAAACCCCTCATTCGGGGACACCTCCACGTTCTTGACCTGCATTCAGCACGGCCTCCGCGAACTGTAGAGGAGCAGCAACAGGCTTGTTGTAAAATCGCTGAAATACAGCTTCATTCGCCCATCCTGCTGTAGCCAGAATATGGTCCATGGGCACCTCCATGACCCTCGCCGCCGACGTTGATGCAGCCCTGGTGGAATGGGATTTGAACACATTAGTGTCGATACCTGACTTACCCAAGACGATCCTGAGCCACCTGGATATCGTCTGGACTGTCACTCGATGGTGAGGTTTCTTGTGAGTGACAAGCAGATATCTCTCCATTCCCCTTATGTGCCTCGTCACCTTGATATAGTGACGGATATGGGCGGCTAAACATAGCCTTGCATCTGCGGGGTATGCCGGGAACTTCAGCTGCAGCCCTGTGCACCCAGGTCTATGCTGCTTTAGTAGCTCATCGATAAAGAAGACTACTTCTGCAGGGGTAGAGATCATCCTGTCGATGCGGATTTTATGCAGAGTCTGTACCCTCTGCGCTGAAGTCAGTGCTAGTAACATCACCAGCTTCATGGTGAGTTTGTCCAGCTCTAGCCCCTCCATGGGCGACCACGTCCTGAGCAGGGTTAGTACGTTCCTGACATCCCAGGTGATATTATAGCGTGGTCTAGGCGGATTCATATTGAATATACCCCGCATGAGTCTGGACACTAGCCTGTTGGATCCTACCTCAATATTGAGGTAGAATGACAGCGCGCTTCTGGCGCTGTTGATGGCACTGTAGCTCAAGTGTTCATCATGGTGCAACCCCGCGAGGAATTCCAATACGTCGGCTATGGAGGCATCGTCATATGTGATTTGAGAGCGGCTGCAGTAGGCTTCCCATTTTCGGATGTGGGAGAGGTATCACCGCCTGGTGGACTCTTGGCACGACGCTCCAATGGTATCCACAGTTCTGAGAGATAGGCCATACTGCAGTAATGGCCGGTTTAGAATCTTTAAGCCAACAAATTCAGATAGCTATGGCAGGGATGTGGCTCCCCCGATACGGGGTTGGTGACCAATTGTGGGCAACTCTCTAAGAGGACCCAAGGCTGACTGATCATGTCAAAGACCACCGGATACAATGGCTGCGTAGGCCAGTCGGGTATAATAAGAATGCCCTTAGCAGCATCCATCTGGATTTTCCGCAATACCCGACTGATGAGGCAAAACGGGGGGAATGCATAGAAAAACCATTTCCCTCAGTCCAGCGAGAATGCATCCATCGCCATTGCCCCAGGATCCGGTTCCCACAAAACGTATGTTGGTACCTGATGGTTCAACCATGACGCAAAGAGGTCGATATCCGGTTTACCAAATTTGGCTGTAATTTTAGCGAAGATTTGAGGATGCAACATCCACTCGATGTTGTCATTAAACTTGCGTGACCTGGTGTCCGCCACAGTATTGAGCTCACCTGGTAAATAGGCAGCTGAAATCCAAATATTCCGTTGAATACACCAGAGCCAAATTGTATTAGCCAATTCATCACACGAAATAGACCTGGTACCGCCCATATGGTTTAAATATGCCACCGCAGTGGTATTGTCTATTTGGATACGGACATGAGCGTCAGAAAGATTGGAACAATAAGCTCAAAGTCCGTGAAATGCTGCAAGCATCTCCAAATAGTTTATCCCTTGTGACAACAACATAGTAGATTCAAGGGTGTCCCATCTGCCCCCACAACTAGAGCAGTTGTCCATAGCTCCCCAGCCATAGGAACTTGCATCGGTTTGCAAGTATACCATCGGATTGGGCACAATAATGGGTTTAAATGAGTCACTCACCATTGTAACTCAATGGTAATATGGTCCACCCACCATTGTAACTCAATCTTAGCTTTAAGAGGCAGCTGCATTGATCTGTCGAAATGACCGGCGTTCTGTTTTAACACGGAGATCTTGGCTCTTCGCAAATTTTGATAATGCAAAGGCCCGTATTGAGCTGCTGGAAACAATGCTACGATCTTGCCAATTACCTTAGCAGTTTGCCTAATTGATGGTATACTGGCGCAGGCTAAATCCTGACATACTTGGGTGACATCCCCAACCTTGTTAGCCAGTATGGTGGCCCTCATGCGATTGGAATCGACCGTGAACCCCAGATAATCCATAACCTGTGAAGGGCAGAACTTCGACTTATCTGGATGGACAATAAACCCCATTTGCTGAAAAATTGCCACAGCGGCTGAGACTGCCTGTTCAGCTGACTCCAGGGTGTTGCCAATAATCAATATATCATCCAAATAGGCCATCACTACATGATGTTGCTTCCGTAGCCTGGCCATAATGGGTTTCAGTAATTTAGTAAACAATCTAGGGGCTGTAGTAAGCCCATTTGGTAAAGCCCTGTATTGCCAGAGTTGATCTATCCAGACAAATTTTAAGAACTTCCTATGGTGTTTCCGAATACATAATAGTATGCATCTTTTAAATTAATGCATGCCATAAAGCAGCCATGAGAAATCAATGACTTGGCTATTTCGAAAGTGTCCATTTTGAAATGGGTGTATGTTACAAAAGTATTCAAATGGGTCAGATCAATAATAACCCGACATCCTCCATCCTTCTTGGGCCTGGTAAATATATTTGACACAAATTCAATAGGTTCGTATATAGTTTTTTCTATCACGCCTTTTTGTTCTAACCTTAAGATCTCAGCATAGCCGGCTGCCTGGTCAACAGCAGACAGCATAAATGTCTGATTGGGCATATGCTGGGATGGAGGAATGTTGCCGTTAATAAATTCAATCTCATGACCTTGAATACTTTGTAAAATAAAATTATCAGAAGTGATAGTCTCCCATGCCTCCAAGAAAAACCGAAGGCGCCCACCAACATGTGAAGTTAAACACACAGGTACATGAAAACCAGACCGCCTTACCTCCCTGGTTACCGGCGGTCCCTGACATGTTTGGTGGGTCGTGGAGGTGCTGGGTTGGGCTGGTGCTGCGGCGTCCGCATCTTCCATGGAGGCCGCTGCGGGCCTTGCCCTAAAAAAGGCCGCGGCTGCTGGGGCTGCTGGTAGCGAGGTGGAGCTGGAGCGTAGGTCCGTGTTGGTCTGGAGACAGGGCCTCGTGGCTGAATAAATGGCGCATTTATGGCCGGCGGCCTCGGCGCGATCTGAGGCCGCATTAGTCCCACCGTTTTGGCATGGTCATCCAGCTCCTTAACCCTCTGCGGGAGGTCTTCCCCGAAGAGCTGTCTGGGCGGCAGTGGAGGAGGCGCCTTGCACAACCCAGCAAATTTTGGGCTGAGCGTGGGGCGGATACTGCTCTTCCTAAAGGCATTGATTTCGTGCTGTGTGGCACAGAGCAGCGCAAGAGCATCCTCCTGCTCGAGGTTGAGGTCTTCGCCATCCACCGACCGCGCAAACGCGGTGATTCCAGCCGTGAGCAGCCTCAGGATTCGTTGGAGCTTGATCTCCTGAGTTCGGATGGCGGTGCCTATGTTGCCCCAGATCGGCGTATTGACCACGGGCACGTTGAGGGAGTTGCAGTTAGATGGGGCTTTATGCCGGTTAACGGCCTGTGAAAGAACTTCCTCCTGGAGCTGGTGGTTGGTGAGGAAGTCCACTGTGGCAGCCAGTTTGGGGTTGAGGGGAAGTCCCATGGTCTCCGGAGTAGCAAATTTCGCCGCCACATCAAGGAGTTCTTCCGGCGGCACCTCCGATGGAACCGGTGTAGGGTTCCTCCTCCTCTACCTCCTCCTCTGGCTGCCGCAGGCTGGCTGTGAAAACTGGTGAAACCTCCCTGTGCCTCTTGATGTTGGATGCCTCCTGTTGTTGGTTGTGTAGAAGGAGCTCCAATAGCCACTCCATACGGTCAATACGCCCTTCGCCCTGAACACTCGGGCGGTCGGAGTCCTCATGCTCTGATATACTGCAGAGGCTCCTTTCATCGGCCCGCACCTCGTCAAGGTGAACCCGGTGCCGGAAGTTGTCGCTGCCAGCCGCCGCAGCAAAGCTGAGCGAGGTGTGTTCGAACGCCTTCGTTTGGCGGAGCCTAATGCCGCTGCCACGGAGGGCAATCGCGGCGGAGAGTCGGCACCCAATGCCTCAGCACGGTGACCCGACGCCCGTGCGGGCTTGCCGGCTGCCCACATCGTGGACCTTGCCGACACATAGTCTCGTCCTCCCATCCATGGGGGACTCGGCGACCGTGGCGGGACTCCACCCAAATGACCCGTCCCGGCGTCGGTGGTTGGGGAGTCAACACTGGACCTCACAGTGGACTTGAGTCCCGCCTTTGCACCAGTCCGCTGCTTGGTGGCAGGTGATGCCTTTGCCCCTGAAGGGTGAGGCTTCCGGGCTCCATCCCTCCCCCTACTCTGAGGGCTGAGGGAGAAGGGCCGTGCAGCCCCACGCGAGCCCTTGCCCGGGGCCGCCAACGGGCTCGTTGGCGACCTGAATGCCGAGGCAGGGTCTGCCTGCACCGGCGGCACACCGCAGTCCTGCTCCTCGTACTCCTCCCCAGAGCTGCGGTGTGTCAGCGGGTCCGGTCCTGCAGCAACAGGGCTCCCCGGTTTCCCCGCCTTCTTCCCGGCCTGTCTCACAGGTGCAGCCGATGACGAGGGCTCCGGGACAGGTGGCCGGCGACTCCGGACGGACGTCTTTCGGCCTCTCGAACTCCCGTCCATGTCCTTGCTGAAAGACAAAAAAGCACTCGCAGCAAGGACCAACCAACTTAAGGTTAGTATAACTTACCTTAGCGGTCCCTTATGAAGGACTGGCGGGGAGCGCACCCCACCGCCAGCCGTCGGCAGCAACGCGTTGCGACGATATGTCGCGCATGCATGCTGGTGGGTTCTTCACGAAGTCACTCACGTGACTCCGAAATGAAATAAGAACTGAAGGGAACTAAATTGGCACTAGGGAAAGAAGAAATTAATTTGTTGTACAGGAGGTACGGGAGTAGGGAAAGGAGCTATTGCACTAATTTGTTACAAAGTTTTTGTGCCTCCAGGACAGTATAACCTACAACACCACTATCTGGAGAGTGAGGTAAAGAGTATGGGGACCCTTAAGAATGGGCGGAAGACAGCTCAGGTAGGATGTGTAGTTATTACCTCCATCCAGGTAGCTCCCCGGAGACAAAGACCAACAACAAAGAAGAAATCATACTGTTCTGTCCCTTTAAGATACATCTGGGAGAGGACAACAAATAGAGAAGGCTGCTCCATGGCATTCCTACTCCTTTGAAATTAACATTGAGGAAGAAGAAGAAGATACCTACCCTAGTGCCCAACTTTAACATCATACATTTGACAACAGTGAAGGGAAAAGAAAATAACAATATCCAACATTTTCTACAGAAAGCTCTGATTTGAACAATTTAATTTAAATTTGAAAATAGATACTCCTCTGTAGTTGGAGGGCAAAACACCTACTTTGCGCCTAAATAATTAGAAATTAGTCATTAGAAATAAATTGACAAAATTTTGAATTTGATCCCTAAATCGTATGGTGATGAATTGGAAGGACTTTAAAGTTTGAGATTTGGAACTGACTTATGAGATCTGGCTTAGGAGTATTTAAAATCTGATTATTAACTTGGTATTTTTATTGTCTCATCCCCAGACAGGCAGCCAAAGATGGGAAGGATTATTCAGAGAACATCAGGGAAGGATGGAACTTTGGAAGATCTGGTAAAATGGAAGAGTTATTCAGGGAACATGAGAGCTGGCATTGAAAGAGTAAGAAAGAGGAAATATGAATAGCAAGACTCCCCTTTAAGAGATCAAAATTAACATACTAAGAAAGAGTAACTCAGTGATAAAAGGAAACTAGTTCTGAGAAAGAACCCTTATTGAATGAGAGCCCATTCAACATACTAAGGAAGATGTACTGGAGAAGTCTGATTGCATTAGAATGAGGAAGAAGAGAATGGATATTGATATCAGAAGTGATGTATTTGACCAGTGGATCAAAATTTGTATAATCCTTGATAGTAATGCAGCTTCTATTATCAAGGTCTAAACAAATTGTCCCTAGATTTGGCATTGGCTTTATGATAAAATTGACAACATATGGAACGTGATTGATTAAATTTGAACAGCTGGTAATTCCACAGGAATTGGATGGAATTGTGTTATCGACCACAAGCTGTGGAATGAGAAGGGTGAGACGGACCCTGAAACTTAAAATATTAAATTGAAGGCTAAGACTGAATTTGGTTGAATTGAAACATTCTTCATGGTTTGCTTTAAATAACAGTCACATCTATAGGGAAGCCTGGACTGAACCCAGGTGAAATTTATATGAGAAACCATCATCAGATATACATTAAAGAACATTGTGTGAATATGGAGAGGGCTGATTAATGTTGATCCTAGGATAGTAAAGAGTATATTTTACTTCGGAGTCACGTGAGTGACTTCGTGAAGACCCCGCCAACACGCATGCACGGCATATCGTCGCGCGCATTTGCTCACGGCAGCTGGGGGGGGGGGAGTGCGCTCCCTCAACCGGCTCCTTCAAAAGGTAAGCAGCTGCAGGTAAGTCTAACCTTAAGCTGGTTCGTTGTGGTCTGCATTGTTTTTGCAGGGCCATGGAAGGAGGAAGGAGTATCAAGAGTCGCGTTCAGCGAGTTAAGTCCCCGGAGCTGCCCGCTACATCGGGAGCAGCAGAGACACCACCGGGGAAGAAGTCGCGGCAGTCGGGGAGCTCTGGGCAGCTGTTCAGACCCGGCACAACCCCTCTGGCAAAGAAGAGGGTGTCCGCGCAGGAGCAGGGGCTGGGAGACCCTAACTCCAGGCCTCCAGTGCCCAAGTCCAGGGCTGGAGGTAAGACACGTGGGGCTGTTGGAGCAAGCATGTCTGCGGGTGCATCCCCCCCTTTAGAGGTCCCTCGTGGGCAGAACAGGGGGGAAGCCTCGCTAAAGTCCAGCCTTGTCGGTGCGGCAGGCAGGGACAAGCCACTGGGTAAACCTGCGAGGAAGCAGACCAGTGGCAATGCTGGCGTGCCGAAGATCCCTGTGGGGGCAGGATGTACCGGCACACCACCGGAACAGGCTGCCGTTTTGCGGGCCGGTGGCAGCAAAATACGGTCCAGCACCCCTGCTGAGGCGGGTATAGCAGACCATGCGCCGCCACATTCCCGTTTATGTGTGGAACACTGTGGTGGTAAGCCCGCACGGACATCGAGGAGTCTGGCTTCTGGTGCAAGCACTGACTCAAGCCCTCTTCCCTCCCACCAGACAGAGGGGCCGCTGCTGTCCAAACGACGGCGGACCAGCGGTATGTCCGTGCGGGAGTCGCACAGCCCCGCTGGAGCGGGAGCTGGCGACTTCCTGGCAGTGCATTCCGTGGGGGTGCTGACAACTGCCGGAAGCCCCAGTTCCTCTGGAGAGGCTGGGGAAGACGACCAGTGGCCCGTGTGCAGCGGTGACGGTCGTATGGCCCGGTTGGAGCGGATGGTGGAGGTGCTCTATCAACGGGACCTGGAGCATCAGGAACGGCAGTCCCAGGGGTCTGGGAGCTGCGTACAGCCGCCACCTTCCATCTCACCATCGCTTATTGAGAGCCAGCAAGGAAGTATGGGTGAGTCTGAGGAGGAGCGAGAGCTCGAGGACCCACAGGAAATGTTGGAGGCGGTCTCGAAATTTGGGACACCTGCTACAGCAGGGGACCCATTACATCCCAAGATAGCGGCTTCGGTTGATTTCCTGACTACGCACCAGCTCTAGGATACCGTGCTCACGGAAACAATGGCAAAATGTAAAGCACCAGCGAACTGCAACTCCCTCAACGTTCCGAAGGTAAATACAGCTATATGGGGGAACATGTCTACCAACACAAGGATCAAGGAGGGCAAGCTCCAGAAGATCCTGAAACTGCTGACGGCAGGTATCACGGCCTTTGCTCGGTCTCTGGATGCCACGAGTGTTTCCGAGGAGCAGCAGGATGCACTAGCGCTCTTGTGCAACACCCAGTTTGAAATAAACTGCTTTAGGAAAAGCTCCATCCGGCCAAATTTAAATCCCAAGTTTGCGGGATTATGCAGCACCTCCACCGCACCACCACCAAGGCAGCTGTTTGGGGAAGACCTGCCTAAACGGGTAAAAGAGCTGGACGAGGAGGCCAAGACTGTGAGAATGATGAGGCAGCCTCATTCATCTAAGGCTCAAGTTTACACTAGGTAGCAGCCACATTCCTCGGTCAGGTCCCGCGCACCGGCGGACAAGGTCCCCAGAACATACCCACAAAGAACATACTCCACGCCGGGGCCCCATCAGCAGAAGCCTTTTTTAGCCCAAGGCCAGCCCAAGATGCGGCAACAGGGCCATGCCACACGGGGAGCAAAAACACCACAGTCCAGACCCCAGCGCTAACCTTGGAGGTAAGGGGGCTTGGTTCCTTCCACAAAGTAGCAATAGTAACCTCACCGGTGGGGGGACGGCTGCGGGAATTCCGGCCTGCCTGGGATACCATAACTACGGATCCTTTTATTTTACAAAGCATTCAGGGTTATGAGATAGAGTTTATTAATGGCAGGGATCCCCCTTCGCAACATGAGCCTAGTCGCAGATTTGCACTCTCTCAATTAGAGAAGGAGCGGGCTCATGTTGAGATACTACGATTGGAAGAAAAAGGGGTAATGCAGAAAACGACGCATGAGCCACTGGAGTTTGTATCCAACATCTTTACTAGAACCAAGAAGGATGGAGGCTGTCGGATTATCATCGACTTAACCCAGTTGAATGCTTTCGTACAATATACCCATTTCAAAATGGAGACGTTTGAGACAGCCAAGCAGTTGGTCAGTCATGGGTACTTTATGGCTTGCATTGACCTGAAGGATGCATACTATACAGTCCCTATCGCTAAACAACATAGAAGGTTCTTGAAATTTGTCTGGGAAGGTCAATTATGGCAATATAAAGCTTTGCCTAATGGGATTACAACAGCGCCGAGACTATTTACTAAAATTGTTAAACCTATATTGGCACATCTTAGGAAACGAAACCATATCGTAATGGCATATTTAGATGACATATTCATAGCGGGGGAAACCCTAGCGCTAGCCCAGCTGGCAGTTTCAGCCGCCATCTCTTTGTTTCAAAGAATGGGGTTTATAATCCATCCAGACAAATCCAAGTTCAACCCTTCGCAGGTCATGGACTATTTGGGGTTCACTATAAACACTAACCAGATGAAAATCACCGTCCCAATTGACAAAGTGGTGGACATTCAACGCGCATGCATCAGTTTACTTGACAGCAACAGGCCAACCATTCGGCAGGTTGCAAAGGTAATTGGGAAGCTGGTAACTACGTTCCCAGCTGTAAATTATGGTCCATTGCACTACCGGAAATTACAACAAAGCAAAATTCTGGCGTTAAAATTGAATGCCGGACATTTTGACAGACCTATGCAACTGGCCATAGGGGAAAAAACCGAGTTGAAATGGTGGGTTCACGGTATTAGAGTAAGTTCCAAACCCATCATTCTCCCAAATCCAACAGTTCTGTTGCAAACTGATGCAAGCGCCCAAGGCTGGGGAGCAACTGACACCGTAACC
Source organism: Raja brachyura (assembly GCA_963514005.1). Next base: position 49,332,771 of record OY740788.1, read on the forward strand.
AGCTGCGGTGGTAGATGGGACGCTCGTGAGTTCACCCTTCTCCAAGTGCAAGGCATTAATTATCTGGAGATGCTGGGGGTCTTTCAATGGTTACGGGCATATTGCAATAATTTGCGTCATGCACATGTCCGCCTTCAAATAGACAATACCACGGTGGTAGCCTATATAAATCATATGGGTGGTATCAGGTCAGTATCTTGTAATGATTTGGCAAATACAATTTGGCTCTGGTGCATCGAAAGGGATATTTGGATATCAGCAACGTACCTCCCGGGGATACTCAATACAGTGGTGGACACCAGGTCACGAGTGTTCAATGATAACATCGAGTGGATGCTGAATCCCCATGTGTTTGCTGAAATTGCAACTAAATTTGGTATGCCAGATATTGACCTATTTGCGTCTAGGTTGAACCATCAGATACCAACATATGTATCGTGGGAACCAGACCCTGGGGCAGTGGCGTTGGATGCTTTTTCGCTCCACTGGGGGAAATGGTATTGCTACGCATTTCCCCCATTCTGCCGGGTATTGCAGAAGATCAAATTGGACACTGCGTCAGGCATTCTGGTAATACCCGACTGGCCGACACAACCATGGTACCCGGTGGTCTCCCAGATGTTAAAACATCCTTGGGTGCAAATTGCAAACAACCCACAATTGGTAACTAATCCTGTCACTGGCGAATCGCATCTGTGCCACGGGTATCTAAACCTGTTGGTCTGCAGGTTCTGAAAAGGCCTTTAATAAACACCGGGATTTCATCGAGGGCCATGGATGTAATTGCCACATTGTGCAGAACATCTACCAGACGGCAGATCAGGAAATGGGAACTATACTGCTCAAGGAAGAATGTTTCCTATGATTCTGCCACGATACCTGACGTCCTGGAATTCCTGGCGGGCCTCCACTACGATGAAGGGCTCAGCTACAGTGCCATCAATAGCGCCAGGAGTGCGCTGTCCTCGTACCTTCCGGTAGGAGTGGGGACCAACAATCTGGAGTCAAAGTTCATGAGGGGTGTATTTAATACCAACCCTCCACGGCCCATATATAACGTTGTCTGGGATGCAGGAGTGGTCCTGTCCCTTTTAAGATCATGGTCTCCCATGGCGGGGTTACCACTTCACCGACTCACCCTAAAGGTGGTCATGTTGATGGCACTCACGTCTGCTCAGCGGGTACAGACGCTTCAAAAGTTATGCATTGACAATATGCTCTCTACCCCTGGGAATGTAACATTTTACGTTGCAGAGTTGCTGAAGCAGCATAGACCCGGAACTACGGAGCTGCAATTGGAATTCCAGGCGTACCCCACTGATGCCACATTCTGCACAGTCGCCCACCTCCGTTACTACATCGAATCAACCCGGTCAATCAGGAACTCAGAACAAGGACTGCTCATAAGCCACAAAAAACCACATCACCGGGTGACAGTGCAGACGATCTCCATGTGGCTCAGGGAGGTGTTGGATGCAGCAGGTATTTACACTCACATTTTTAAATCTCATTCCACCAGGGCTGCATCCACAACAACAGCGAGGGCCATGGAGGTGCCCATGGATCACGTCCTCGCTACAGCAGGATGGGCCAGTGAGTCAACCTTCCAACGGTTCTACCACAAGCCATTGGCCGGACCTGCAACATATGCGGATGCAGTACTCAGGGCTGCTCCCTAATATCATTTGTCCCCAGACAAGGGGTTGTTTATGATTTGTTTTAATAAATCTCCATTATTTTTTGGTTTCAGTTTGTCCAGTCTGGATTGCATTAACAGACTTCCTCCATCAGGATTGCATGGACGTTGTCCAGGGCGTGTAATCACAGAGCTTTGAAGTCTTCATGAAGTCACTCACGTGACTCCGAAGTAAAATAGTAAGATTAAATGAGAACTTACCAGTTCGAAGGTTGATCTTTATTTTATGAGGAGTTGCGATGAGGGATTTCGTGCCCTCCGCTCCCAACCCTCGATCATTATGTTCAACTGGTTAGTTCAAAGTTTAATCTTCATATCCTTACTTTTGGTCGGGTCTGTGATTCCACACCGCTGCTTTGAAGGATGCCGCGCATGCGTGTTGGCGGGGTCTTCACGAAATCCCTCATCGCAACTCCTCATAAAATAAAGATCAACCTTCGAACTGGTAAGTTCTCGTTTAATCTTACTATTATAGAACAGAATAGTGATAGTGAAATAGAAAAGGGCTTGTGACTGACAGAATAGTAATAGTAATACAATGGAATGGATGGGAAAGCATTAGAATAGAATAGTTTCTTTATTGTCATTGTAACATGAACCATGTACAACAAAATTTAAAAATGTCAACCAGTCAGTGCAACATTCAAACCATAAAAGCTAACGATACATACAAGGTAAAATATTTAAAAAGATAAACAACTAAAATAAATATGAAATATGAAAATAGCACGCATAAACACCCAACCCTACATCCTTCTGTCGATTCCACAGTGTACCAACCACAGTCCCTTAGTCCCCGCGTTCCTTGGCGGCTACATTTAGTGCCTTTATAGCAGTGGGGTAAAAACTGTTTTTAAGTCTGTTTGTCCTTGTCCTTGTAGATCTGTACCGTCTGCCTGACGGCAACAGTTCAAACATGGAGTGTCCGGGGTGGGAAATGTCCTTTATAATATTCTGGGATTTTTTGATGCAGCGGGAACTGTGTAAGTCTTCCAAGGTAAGGAGAGGGCAGCCGACAATCCTCTGGGCATTGTCAATGGCCCTCTGGAGCGCTTTCCTCTGAGCTGCTGTGCAGCTGGTGTACCACACGCATACACAGTATGTTAGGATGCTCTCAATGGAGCACCGATAAAAGGACAGCAGCAGTCTCTGTGTGATGTTATTCTTCCTGAGCACCCTCAGGAAGTGCAGTCTCTGCTGGACCTTTTTCAGCAGTGCAGAGGTGTTCACGCTCCACATCATGTCCTCCTCAATATGGATTCCCAGGAAGCGGTAATCCGCCACCCTCTCCACACAGTCCCCTCTGATGATTAGTGGTACCAGTTCTGTTTTGTTCTTCCTGAAGTCTATTATTATCTCCTTGGTCTTTAAGGTGCTGAGGAGCAGGTTATTTTCTCCACACCACACTGTCAGCTGCTCCACCTCATCCCGATAGGCGTACTCGTCCCCCCTGGAGATGAGCCCCACCACCGTAGTGTCATCTGCAAATTTGACAATGGTGTTGCTGTGATGGGCGGAGGTGCAGTCATGTGTGTAGATGGTGTAGAGCAGGGGGCTCAGCACGCAGCCCTGTGGAGAGCCAGTACTGAGGCTGAGGGCCGTGGATGTGTGATGGCCCATTCTGACTCTCTGGCTGTGGCCCGACAGGAAGCTATTTATCCACATGCAGGTGGATTGTGGAAGTCCCAAGTCCCCCAGTTTGTCCACCAGTTTGTGGGGAAGGATAGTGTAGATGTTTAGTGCATGTCCCTTTAATTGTAGGTTGTGTAGCCACTCCCCTTTCACCAAGTATATTACTGTCTCTCCATCCCTGGTACCCCCTCTAGTAAAACGTGCAGACCATGTACAACTAGGGCATCGATATATATGTGATTAATAAAGACTCGGTAAAGAAACACTGTGTACGTGTATACTCCTTTACATGGTGTCAGTCGTTTCGAATTGCGTGCCTCCTGTTTATCGGGTTTAGTTTTTTTTTTGCCCCAGTTACCCTTCCCTGCCTGGTTATGGCTTCCTCCTGCCGCAAGCCTGAGTCCCTTGTCTTTGACGACGACATCGCTCACCGGTGGAATGTGTTCCGCCGGGACTTTCGGCATTATGTGGCTATCGTGCACCCGGGAGTTTCCTCTGCCATTAAAGCGTCGCTGCTATTGAATCTAGCCGGCTCCGAGGCTCTGGAGCGCTCTGAATCGTTTGAGTACGGGCCGAATGAGGACCCCGAGGACCTTGACTGTCTACTGGGGAAGTTCAACGAGATGTGCGATGTGCCCACGAACTCTATTCTGGAGCGTTTTAAGTTTTTTGGACGTCGTCAGAAACCCGGTGAGTCTGTCGGCAACTTCTACGCTGACCTACGGCACCTGGCTAGGCGATGCCACCTGAATGACGCTACCCCAGAGACCCTGACCCGCGATGTCTTGGTGTATGGTCTACGAAATGAAAAGCTGCGGTCGGAGCTCCTGTGTAAGGCAGACTTGACTCTCCAGGCTGCCCTGCATGCTGCAAAGATGTCTGAGGCTGTTATCTCTGCTGCACCACCCCCTGATCATGAGGTTCGGGCAGCTACCGTCGCAACCTGCCGTCCTGCTCAGCAAACTCGCCGTGGGGCCAGCTATGGTTCAAGTTCCAAGCTGGAGAAGCGCTGCCCGAACTGTAACTTTGTGACTCATCGTTTCAACGTGTGCCCTGCGGTGGGAAAGATTTGTAACTTCTGCAACAAGCCTAACCACTTCTCGTCAGCATGCAGAGCTAGAAAAAATTCTGCCCAGCAACAGCGCAGGCACTCTAATTACCTGGTACGGGATGGTACTGCGTCTGGTTCTTATCACCCTCCTGACAACCTCCCACTGTCTGATTCGGACTCTTCTCAGAGTGAGCTCAGCGTGTTTTCAGTTAGGAAGACACCTGCTCGAATAACAGACCCTACTGTGCAAGTTACTGTCAATGGTGCTACGTTCTCTGCCAAGGTCGATACTGGGGCCGCAACGAACGTTATGTCTACTAGCCTTTTCAAGAAGATAAGGAATAATGAGCGAGTCACCGTTGAGCGCTCTGTCCTTCGTGCTTATGGGGGAGGGTTGCTTGTCCCTGTGGGGAAGGCTACCCTGAACTGTGAAGTGCTAGAGACCGTTCGGCCCCTCTCCTTCTTCCTGGTTAACGAAAAATGTGTTACACTGCTCGGTGTTCGGGCATGCCAAGACCTCGGATTGGTCAATTTTCACCGGGAGATCCGTTTAGTTCAGCAACCTTTGGACCCGTTAGCCGAGTACCCCGATCGGTTTGACAATGCGCTGGGGATGCTCCCCTGCAGTTATGAGATCTCTCTAAACCCTGACGTGGATCCAGTTATACGCCCTCCACACTGGGTCTCCTTTGCGATGAAGGATAGGGTCGAGTCCACCCTTCGGGACATGGTGGCTACAGGCATTCTGAAAGAGGTGAGCGAGCCCACTCAGTGGGTCTCCACCATGGTGGTTGCTGCCAACAAGGACAAGAGTGAGCTACGGATCTGCATCAACCCCAAAGATTTGAACCTGGCTATCAAGCGCCCGCACTATCCCATGCGTACTGTCGAAGATGTTGCTGCACAGGTTGGCCCTGCCACTGTGTTTTCGGTGCTGGATGCTAAGAGCTCGTTCTGGCAGATACCGCTAGATGAACAATCGTCCTACCTGACGACCTTTGCCACTCCCTTTGGGAGGTTCCGATTCCTGCGCATGCCGTTCGGGATCAGCTCCGCCAGTGAAGTTTTCCAGAGGACGATGGAACAGCTGTTTGCGGGGCTCCCGTGCACTATCATTGTAGATGACATCTTGGTGTATGGTGAAGATGTGGAACAGCACGACCACAACCTCCGACTAGTTTTGGATCGAGCTCGGGAGGTAAATCTGAAGCTCAACCCCAGTAAATGCCGGTTCCGTGTCCCGGAGGTCACCTATGTGGGACACGTCTTCACAGCGTCCGGGCTGAAGCCCGACCCACAGAAGACCGCTGCTATCTCGGAGATGCCTGCTCCTGTGGATGTGCCGAGCCTCCAGCATTTCCTTGGCATGGTTAATTACTTGGGAAAATTCATCCCCGATCTGAGCGAGTTGAGTGCCCCTTTAAGAGACTTGGTGAAGAAAGACACTGCATGGTCCTGGTTCCCGCAACACCAGGCTGCTTTCGATGTGCTGCGTTCAAAGCTTGTCTGCACTCCGACGCTGCAATATTTTGATTTGAACCGTCCTATTGTCCTCACGTGCGATGCTTCAAAGTTCGGGCTGGGTGCTGCTTGTTTGCAAGTTCATGATGGGGTCCAGTTGCCCGTGTCCTTCGCGTCCCGCACAATGACTCCAGCTGAGCAGCGCTATGCCCAGATCGAAAAGGAACTGCTGGCTGTTGTGTTTGCATGTTCAAAGTTTAAGGACTATATCCTGGGCACCGAATTCTCTATTGAGACCGACCACCAGCCTCTGGTCACCATCCTCGGCAAGCCGATTCACGCTGCCTCCTCCAGGCTGCAGCGGATGATGCTGCAGCTGCAGCGTTTTACCTTCTCCGTAGTGTACCGTAGAGGCAAGGACATGTTTATTGCTGACACGCTGTCTCGGGCTCCTCTGGCTTCGACCACCCGTCACCCTTACGAGGCTTCAGGTATGATTGTCCTGAATGTCAACTTTGTTCCTTCAAAACAACTACAGTCCTTAGTTAAACACACTGCTGCTGACGCCTCGCTCCAACAGCTGGCTGCGGTCATTCAAAGGGGTTGGCCCGAGCGACGTTCTTCCCTGCCCGCCGCGGCAGTGCCCTACTTCCTGGTCCGTGACGAGCTGGTGCTACGAGATGGAGTTATCGTTAAGGGTCACAAGGTTGTGGTACCTGAGGCTCTTCGCCAACAGTATTTCGACACCGCTCATCGGGGTCATCCAGGCGCCGAGGCCACTCTCTCTATCGCCCAAAGCCAGTTTTATTGGCCTGATATGGCTGTGTATTTTCGGGACCGGGTGTCATCTTGCCCTACCTGCAACAGTCTCGCCCCGCAGCAGCAGCGTTTGCCCCTTCTGCAGCAGCCCGCACCGGACCTGCCATGGTCGGCGCTGGCAACGGACATTTTTGAGTGGCACGGCAAGCACTTCTTGGTGCTTGTCGACTCTTACTCCAACTGGTATGAGGTCGACCAGCTGTTCTCTCTCTCCTCTTCTGCTGTTATCGCGAAGCTGCGCCGCCACTTCGCGACCTTTGGATCACCAGCGAGCCTGCAGTCAGACAACGGCAGCCAATTTACCAGTGCGGAGTTCAAGGACTTTGCTGACCGCTGGAACTTTCGGCATTACACTAGTAGCCCTGAGTACCCTCAGAGCAATGGCCTGGCCGAGCGTGCTGTTTGCAGCGCAAAGGACTTGTTGAATCGCTGCCGCGCATCGAAGTCTGACATTTACCTCGCCCTCCTCAACCTGCGAAACATTTCCCGTGACAGTGTTCTGGGATCCCCGGCGCAGCGCCTCATGTCCCGGGTTACTCGACCTCCCATTCCGGTGGCCCAGCAGACTCTTACCCCAGCTGTTGTAAAACCTGCCGTGGTCCGTGAGCGTATTGCTACCAAGCAGTCCATTCAGAAGTGATCCCACGACAGGTCTTGCCGTGCCTTGCCTCCTCTGTCTCCTGGTCAGGTTGTCCGCATGCGTTCCACCTCCGGTCACCCTGGCCTTGCGGTTGTTGTTGGGACGGCTGGTTCACCTCGCTCCTATCTGGTGAACCTCGATGGTACTGTTTACCGTCGGTCCAGGCGGCACCTCCGCCTGGTGAACGAGCCTCCTCCTCCTCCTCCTCCTGCTGACCCCCATGCTCCCCCTCTGTCCGCTCTCCCGCCTGTAGCGGTCACTAAACCTGTGCCTGCTCGCCCTGTCCCGGTTCTTCTCCCTGTGCCTGTTCCCGTGCCTCCAGCCGTCTCTTCCCCATCGCCAGGTCGCTCGCCTCCAATCCCTTTGTCCCCATATCGTAGTCCTCCTGTCGTGGGGTCTCCCCCGGTGCCCGTTCCTTTGGGGGGAGAGGGTGTGAGCGGGGTTCGTACCCGCTCGGGGCGGATTGTAAGGGCGCCTGACCGTTATGGCGATTATATTTGATTGCTGCTATTTTGCTGTCTATCCTTTTCCAGTTGCTCTAGTGTATGAGACATGGTCGGCTGTCACGTTCCTTTCTTTTGTAAGAGGAAGGATGTAGATGTTTAGTGCATGTGTCTTTAATTGTAGGTTGTGTAGCCACTCCCCTTTCACCAAGTATATTACTGTCTCTCCATCCCTGGTACCCCCTCTAGTAAAACGTGCAGACCATGTACAACTAGGGCATCGATATATATGTGATTAATAAAGACTCGGTAAAGAAACACTGTGTACGTGTATACTCCTTTACAGATAGTATTAAAAGCAGAGCTGTAGTCCACAAAGAACATTCGCACATAGCTTCCCCGCTGCTCCAGGTGGGACAGTGCAGCATGGAGAGCTGTGGCTACAGCGTCCTCTGTAGATCTATTCGCTCTGTACGCAAACTGGTGGGGGTCAAAGCTTCGGGGCAGGAGTGATGTGATATGACCCCGGACCAGTTTTTCAAAGCACTTCATCACCACTGGTGTGAGTGCGACTGGCTGGTAGTCGTTGAGGCTGGAAATGTGGGTTTTTTTGGGCAAGGGGACTATGGTTGTGGACTTCAGACAGGGTGGGACAGTGGACTGGGCCAGAGACTAGTTAAAAATCCTCGTGAAGACTCCAGCCAGCTGGTCTGCGCAGTCCTTCAGCACGCGTCCAGAGACGCCGTCGGGTCCAGTAGTCTTCCTTGGATTGATGGCCCGCAACGTGCGCCTCACCTCATGCTCCTCTATCGTGAGGGTTAGGCTACTGTGGACCATATGGTGTGTTGTGGCTGTCTCGGGTGGCTCCACTTCAAAGTGAGCAAAGAAGAGGTTCAGCTCCTCTGCCAACGAGGCGTCACCCTCAGCAGTCCAAGGTTTGTCTTATAATTGGTGAGATACTGGATCCCCTGCCACACCTGCCTGCTGTTGTTAATGTCCAGGTGGTCCTCTATCTTCCTCCTGTAGTCTGACTTGGCCTCTCTGATGCCTCTCTTCAGGTTAGCTCGGGCCGTGCTGTATAAAGCCCTATCACCAGACCTAAAAGCAGTGTTCCTCTCTTTTAACAGCCGCTGGACCTCCCGAGTCATCCAGGGCTTCTGATTGGGGTAGACCTGGATTTGTTTGTTCACTGTGACCGTGTCCATGCAATTTTTAATGTAACACAGTACACTGTCTGTGAACAATTCCAGGTCCCGGTGTTCAAACACATCCCAGTTGGTCCTGTCAAGGCAGTCCTGCAGCTGCTGAGATGCACCATCAGGCCAAGTTGTGATGGTCTTTGTGATGGGAGGAGCAGTTTTCCTGAGGGGGCCATATGCAGGAATTAAAAGCAGGGACATATGGTCCGACTGACCCAGGTGTGGTAGTGGTCTATCCCTGTAGCCCAGCTTGATGTTGGAGTAGACCTTGTCTAGTGTGTTAGCTCCTCTTGTAGCACATTTAACATGCTGGTAGAATTTTGGGAGCATTTTCTTCAATTCCGCGTGATTAAAGTCCCCTGCTATGATGTGAACACCGTCCGGATATATGCTCTGTTGACTGCAAGTACTACCGTACAAATGTCCGATAGCCGAGTTAGCATTAGCATCCGGTGGTATGTACACAGCAGTTATCATGACAACGGTAAACTCTCTAGTTTACCGCTACTATTCATTACTATTCAATGCTACTATTCATTAGTGCATGAATAGTAACTTGCTTTGTCCCAAGTTTTTCCGGAATTATAGGTTATAGGTTCAACTGTGGAAAGGGATGGAAGAATGGGCAACAACCTGGATGGAGGGAATTCTCACCCACAAAAGCGCGGGAGGTGAAGACTCATCAGACAGAAATTGTGAAGCTACGCCCACAAAAACTCGGGAAGCTTGATTAGATTCTGAGAAGAAACTTCATCGTCTTGTTGTTGTTAATAAATGGAGAATGTAATAGTCACACATATGTATATCTGATTATTTGATTATCTGATTATTTGGTTATCATAAATGATGGTTTATCATATATGATAAAAAGGAAGGAATGTTAATTCTGGCCAAATTGGAGCTGCCAGGATTGAGTAAAGGCTTGTGTAAGGCTTGAGTTAAGGCTGCTAGGCCATTTTGGTCAAGTTAAATGTGCTTTTGCAGAACTAGGACAAGCTGCTGAATGATGCCAGTTTGTCTGTGGCCTAGATGTAGGGCAAGAATGTAGCAGAAAGAGCTGTAGGGAAAGAATTTGACATCTGCAGATCTTACAATAAGGTGTAAATTGCATGGAACTGATTGGGGCACTGCGAACCAGATATACATAGTGTAAATAATGTTGCAAAGCTTTATTTGAACAGTTATTGATTGGTTAAGATGTTGAGCTTTTTCTGGGTTTTCTGAATCCCCAGGCACATGTTGCAAAATTCATCTCTGTTAACTTCCATCTAGAAACTTTGTCATTATTTTAGTTACTGTGTTATTGGGTTAGGGAACTATCTATCATGTGTTAATTGATATTTATTATTGGACTATCTAGAGACCACCCCCATGTGGTTGGGCCCCTCAAGGTTCAGGGACCTATAAAAAGTAGCTCCCACGAGCAAAGATTATAGAGGAGCAAGATGCACCACTTAGTGGAAAAGGCGTAGTATCACGTGTGTGATTGTCGACGCCATATTAGCGGACCAGAGATGGCGTCGTCTATGGCGTCTACTGGGAAACTGAGCTTCTCTATGATCTTTGTCTCTCGATCTGCCGCTGTGTAATCCACTACAGAGCAGTTGCAAGCAAAGATTATAGAGGAGCAAGATGCATTAGAAAGTTATTAGGTTTATTTGTAATAGATCTTTACTTACCTCTCAATCCCTCTCTATCCCCTCTCTTCTCTCGATCACCCTCTCTTCTTTCTATCGCTCTCTCTCTCCCCTCTCGATCTCTTTCTCTCCCCTCTCGATCTCTTTCTCTCCCCTCTCGATCTCTTTCTCTCCCCTCTCGATCTCTTTCTCTCCCCTCTCGATCTCTTTCTCTCCCCTCTCGATCTCTTTCTCTCCCCTCTCGATCTCTTTCTCTCCCCTCTCGATCTATCTCTCTCCCCTCTCTTCTCGATTTCCCTCTCTCCCTTCCCTCCCTCTGTGTGAGAGTTGGCAGCCCTGCTATGCCTTCAGCCCAAAAGAGGATAGAAATAAATTACATAATGGTCTTTGTAGGAAAATTTTAATAAGCTCCTCTATCCAAAGATTTGCTTCTATCTGTCCCACCATATATTTATATGTGTGTTTGTGTGTGCCTGTAATTTTGTGCACAGTGTGTGTTAGAGCAATACAAGGGAAGCTGTACAATGAAATGGTAACCTACGCAAAGGAGGGGCTGGGGAGGAAAGATGCGAGGGAAATGGGGGAACAGGGGGAAAAGGGAGAAGAGAGAGAGCGAAGGAGGGGGAGAGGGGAGGGGAGGTAGGGAGATCGAGAGAAGATAGGGGAGAGAGGGATCGAGGGGAGATAGAGAAGAGAGGGAGATCGAAAGAGAGGGAGAGAAAGATCGAGAGAAAGCGGGGTCGAGAGGGAGAGAAAGATCGAGAGGGGGATCGAGAGGTAAGTAAAGATCTATTACAAATAAATCTAATAACTTTCTAATGCATCTTGCTCCTCTATAATCTTTGCTTACACCTGCTCTGTAGCTTTGGAGCGGATTACACATGGGGAGGCAATCCGCCAAAATGGCGGCCGTGACGTTCCGTTACGTACTACACACCAGTCCATTGGATTTCCACTGAGTGGCGCATCTTGCTCCTCTATAATCTTTGCCCACGAGGTCCAATGTCAATCTTTGGAAGAACGCTTGGGACTGCGTGACCTTTTGGAGTGTCTCTGTTTGCACGAGGCTAGAAGGGCTTGGCCAAGTAGATACAAGGATCGAACCAACTGTGATTAGGTATTGTATAGGGGAATTTGTGTTGTGTTATCCAAAATAAAGTTTAGTTTCTCAAGTGCTTTATTTAGTATTTTATTGACTTAAACTAGACGTAGGGAGGCTTAGAATGAGTTATTTGCACGTGTATAGCCACGTACATGTGTGCGTGAATGTGTGAACATGTGTGCATGTTGGGTATTGTTAAATGTGTGCATGCAGGTTATTATTAAATCTATTTACCTTTAAATAAAGACTCCAGCTTCTCCACAATCTCTCTCACAATCATAGCATTCAACCACTAATTAATAACTCCTAAATTATTTTCAAATACTCCAACAATGTGTTCATATCTGGAGAGCATGATTTATTTTCAAACTTACTGTGTGTAATCACCTTGTCACCTTATTACTATTGCTGTGAAGTTTCTATCAAAAGCAACTTCTCCACAAATTACTGTGCTCCTAACAGCGTCATCTTGACTCCTGAGGTGTAACATCCCAGTCTAAGTTTCATTCTAATCATTTTACTCAACCTGAAATTATTCTTGTGGAATAGACATTCAGCTGGACAGTTCTATTGGTCGGTATGAATAAAAGATGTTTCATTAATCCGTTACTTCACCAATGCACCTCACCAATGTGAGAACTGAGAGGAAAGCTAAATGTTATGAAGGCGAATGAAGTGTTATTTTCAGCATCATCAGTGGAAGAAGGCAGGTGTCATTTGTTTAGAACTGAATAACTCCAACAATGCTCCCAGCATCAATTTCAGTAGAATCCTTTCTTGTACACCCCAAGCTTTCAACAGGGAGGAATGGAAGGATGGGAAAGTGTAGAAGTTGAGTGCAATTAAAAAGTAGTGGCCTAGATATTTGGATGGGCTGCATGGTTTGATTTCAGTCCCACGTAAAGTTTATTGTTTTCCAGTGGATTATGATTGTGTGTCAATCACATCAGTTCATTAGACCATATGACATAGGAACAGAATAATTCCATTCGGCCCATTGACTCCACTCCATCGGTCGATCATGGCTGATCTTTTTTCCCTCTCAACCCCATTCTCCTGCCTTCTCCCCATAACCTTTGATGCCCTTACTACGCAAGAACCCTCCAATCTCTGCTTTAAAAATACACTTCGTTTTGACCTCCATGGCCATCTGTGGCAATGAATTCCACAGCTTTACCACACCATGGCTGAGGAACATCCTCCTCATCTCCTTTCTAATGATACAACCTTTTATGCTGAGACTGTGCCCTCTGGTTCTACACTCTCCCATTATTGGCAACATCCTTTCCAACGTAGGTTTTAATGAGATCTCTCCTCATCCGTCTAAATGCCAGCGAGTACAAGCACAAATCTGATGGACACTTCCTGTCCACTCGCATTGGTCAGGAACTCAATAAGTGTCACCAAGTTCCACCCCACCAGCCGTCGTGTACAGCATATAATCCTCTAACACTTTTGCCACCTCCAACAAGATCCCACTACTGGTCACATCTTCCCATCTCCACCCCTTTATGCTTTCTGCAGAGACCTTTCCCTCTGCAACTCCCTGGTCAACTCGTCCCTTCCCACCCAAACCACCCCCTCCCCAGGTACGTTCCCCTGCAACCGCAGGAGATGCAACACCTGTCCCTTTACCTCCCCTTTGACTCCATCCAAGGACCCATTCGTGTTCGTCTTCTAGGTCTGCACAAGTACTTGAGAGTCTTCAAGGTACAACAGAAGGCTTTATTACATTACTTCAATGCTGGCAGCAAGACAACTCAAACATGGCTGCACACAGATTGGATGAAGTATATACAAGACATCTTGTTAAAGAAGGAACTGCAGATGCTGGAGAATCGAGGGTACACAAAAGGCTGGAGAAACTCAGTGGGTGCAGCAGCATCTAAGGAGCGAAGGAGATAGGCGACGTTTCGTGTCGAGACCCTTCTTCAGCTAAACATCTTCCTTTGTCCTGTGCAGCGCCACCTGCTGCATGGTAGGAGCAACGGGTCCTCCCACCCCACACAGTCTAGCAAACATCACATACCCCGACGGTCCTTCCAGGTGAGGCAAAGTTTCACTTGTATCTCCTCCAACCTCATCTACTGCATCCGCTGTTCCAGGCCCCAACTTCTGTACATCAGCGAGACCAAACGCAGGCTCGGTGATCGTTTTGCTGAACACCTCCGCTCAGTCCGCCTTAACCTACTTGGTCAGCCGGTTGCTCAGCACTTCAACTCCCCCTCCAACTCCAAATCTGACCTTTCTGTCCTGGGCCTCCTCCATTGTAAGAGTGAGGCCCAGCACAAATTGGAGGAACAGCACCTCATATTTCACTTGGGTAGCTTAGTACTAGTATGAACATTGACTTCTCTAACTTCAAATAGCCCTTGCATTCCCTCTCTCTCCATCCTCTCCCCCTTCCCAGTTCTCCCACCAGTCTTACCGCCTCCGACTACATTCTAGCTTTGTCCTGCTCACTCCCCTGACATCAGTCTGAAGAAGGGTCTCGACCCGAAACGTCACCCATTCCTTCTCTCCAGAGATGCTGCCTGTCCCACACCCGAAACATAGTTCTTTCCTACACTCAATTTGGGAGCAAAATTTGGGAAATAGAGCAAGTTAGTCCAAGAAGCACCAACAATTCATCAACCTTGCAACAACCAGTTTTAATCACATCTGGATCATGTCTTAGGTGAACCCTTGAAGATATAGATCATTTTTTCAGTGAAGTCTTTTTATATAATATTTGTATTCAGAGTGGAGAATAGGGATGGGCAGAACATCAAAGCTTCCTGAAATGGGGGACCTGGAAACAATGATTTGGAATCTTTGTTCTGTGTTAATATGTTTGCGGTCTCTTTAGTGAGATTAGTGCTGAAACCTACAGAATTAACAATGGCAGGGCCCTTGTTTTGAGATCACAGTAATTTTAACTGCCAAGGTCATAAGGTCATGTGATAGTAGAATTAGGCCATTCGGCCCATGCCATCTACTCCACCATTCAATCATAGCTGATCCATCTCTCCCTCCTAACCCCATTCTCCTGCCTTCTCCCCATAACCTCTGGCACCTGTACTAATCATGAATCTATCTATCTCTGTCTCCACAGTCCTCGATGGCAATTAATTCCACAGATTTACCACCCTCTGACTAAAGAAATGTCTCCTCATCTCCTTCCTAAAAGAACATCCTTTAATTCTGAGGCTTTTACCTTTGGTCCTAGACTCTCCCACTAGTGGAAACATCCTCGCCACATCCACACTATCCAAGCTTTTCACTATTCTGTATGTTTCGATGAGGTCCCCCCTAACTCTTCTAAACTCCAGCAAGTACAGGCCCAGTGCTGACAAACGCTCATCATAGGTTAACCTACTCATTGTGGGATCATTCTTGTAAACCTCCTCTGGACTTTCTCCAGAGCCCCCACATCCTTCCTCAGATATGGTGCCCAAAATTGCTCACAATATTCCAAATGCGGTCTCACCAGCAGCCCATCTGTCCTTTTGACATTTTTTTTTTGTTTTTTAGTGTGTCTAAATGTATGATTTAATGTTTTTCAGTATGCCTTATGTGGGGGGTGGGGGGGAATAGGGGGAAAATGTTTTCAGTCATTTACCTTGACGGAGATGTGACATGTCCTTGTTGCATCTTCGCTCCTCCGCGGCCTGACAACTGGTTTGGTGCAGCCTTTCCAGACCGGAGACTGGCCCAGAGCTTCAGCAGCAGACGAGGTGCGGACTTACCATCGCGGAGCCTGGGATCCCTTGCCGGGAATCGGCAGAAGAATCCGACCACTGGCCTGTAGTTCATTCTGGAACTCCAAGCTGCGGAGTGTGTTCTGATCCGTCCGGACGTCAGAGTTTCGGTCATCCTGACGAGAGGGCTTGTACATCGGGCCGTTCGTAATGGCGACTGAAAGGGTTCAAGGCCCCGACCATGGGTGGACAAAGCAGGAAGATTGACTGAACTTTATTGCCTTCCATCACAATGAGGGATGTTGATTCCACTGTGATGGATGTTTATGTCATCTGTGTATTGTGTATTGTGCTCTTTTTACTTGTGTAGCTGTATGGTAATTAAAATATCACTGTACCTTGGTGCATGTGACAATAAATGTGAACTTGAACTTGAACTTATAGAGCTTCAGCATTACACCCCTGGTTTTGTGTACAAGCCCTCTTGAAATAAATGCTAGCATTGAGTTTGCAAAATTGAGAATATCATTGGATCATATACTGTGATTTATACAACTTTTAGTCATAAGAACCATATAACGATCGGTCATTAAGGGCAGGGTTTATCAAGCTTTATCACATAATTGAAAAGGATGGGGGAGTGAAGCGCAGAGTTGGTGGGGAGGAGGGCTCGTGTACTGAAAAATCCATCAGGACTGTTGCCACTTCTTCTGCATTACTTCACGCAAGTGCTAGAGGAGCAGCTGCAAGCATTTTTTAAATTTAGTTTTTCTTTGGATTTTAGGTTTAGGTTTATTATTGTCAAGAGTGCTGAGATATATGAAAAGATCTGTTTTATATGCTGTCCAATCAAATCAAATAATACTGTACATAAATACAATCAAGTCAAACTCAAGAACAATAGTTTGAACAAAGGGGAAGATACAGAGGGCAGAATGTAGTTCTCAGCATTGTCGTGTACCAGTTCCATCGTGAAAGATTATGGAAGGAATCCTATAATTGTGTTCCGTTTTGGACATCATTTTATAGGGAAGATATTGTCAAACTGGAAAGGGTGCAGAGAGAACTTACGGGGATGTTGCCGGGACTCGAGGGCCTGAGCAATAGGGAATGGTTGCGCAGGCTAGGACTCTATTCCTTGGAGTGCAGGAGGATGAGGGGTGATCTTATGAAAGTGTACAACATTGTGAGAGGAAGAGATTGGGTAAACGCACAGTGTCTTGCCCAGAGTAGGGGAATCGAGAATCAGAGGACATAGGTTTCTAGTGAGGGGGGAAAGATTTAATATGTAGCTGAGGGGTACATTTGTCATGCAAAGGGTGGTGGGCATATGGAATGTGCTGCCGGGGGAGGTAATTAGACAGGTACTATAGAAACATTTTGACAAGTACATGGATAGGACAGGATTGGAGGGATGTGGGCCAAATGTAGACAGGTGCGACACGTGTAGATGGGACTTTCGTCGGTGTGGGCAAGTTGGGCCGATGGGCCTGTTTCCATGTTGTATGACAGCATGACTCTATTTCTAGAAAAGAGCACAGGGAACCCAGGAGACCATTGTTCATCAGTGACAGCATTTTTCTTCTCACTGTGGGAATAGCTCTATTAAATATGTCCAACTCTGGCAGCCACTAACTGAACTAAACAATTATATTCTAACGATGCAGGTGAAAGATGTGTAGCTGTCAGCATCCTCACACAGGGGGATCCAGAAAAGATATTCAAGTGTTGCCCATCTGTTGCCTACATGAAAGCTGTAACTAAATGTCAGATGATGAAAGCAGTCAGAATTTAAAGAGCCTCCACACTGCTCTAATGTCAATCTGAAATCATTAAAATTGCAAGGCCGATTTAGTTAGGAAGAAACCATATTTTAAGGAAAGAAAGCACAAAGTGCTGGAGTGACTGAACGGCTCAGGCAGCACCTCTGGAGGACGTGGATATGCAACATTTCCGGGTGGGACCTTTCTTCAGACTGATTGTAGCACGGGGGGTGAAATCTGGAAGAGAAGTGGTGGCAGGACAAAGCGTGCAAGTGATAGGTGGAGGGGGTTTGCTTGGCAGCTAGGGAGACAAAGCTGAGAGATGAGGAGAGAAGAAACATGAAACGTGATGCCAGAGGAAAGGATATGGGGTGGGGAGGAGGTGGAAGGGGGGAGAAAGGAAATAGGGAAAGGATAGGTGTGATAGTTGGATGGTGGAAAAAAATGGTGTGTATCCAAGTGGGGCACAAGAACGAAGGGAGTGGAACAGGCGAAGGGGTGGGGGGGAGGAAACATGTGTGGGGTGGGGGTGGGGGGGGGGGGGGATGGTGGGTGGGATGGAAGTGGTGTTTGGGTTGCTGGTAAGTTACCTAAAACTGGAGAATTTAATGTTCATAAGTTTGGGATGTAAGCTACCAAAGTTATGTAAGCTATGAGGGCTGTTCCTTCAGTATGTGTGAGGCAATGGAGGAGGCCCAAGCTAGAATCGTCGTAACAAGAAGAGGAGTTAGAATGGTCCACAAACATATTTTAGAACATTTACCTCAGTGTTTAATTATCTACATATTTATTGATATAAGATGATTATGGAATAATCTTTAAGATAAATCATTATAAGAAGCATTTTAAGCACTGCCTTTTGCTGCTGTCCACACTGGTCCATCTTTACATTAAAACCAGGAGCAATTAATTTTAGTTTTAGCACAGAAACAAAACAGACAATAATGGATGACTGTCCTTGACATGTCCTATCTATTTTACCTCTTCATCTTCATCTCACTCCGGTTGATTGACTAATATCTAACTTGAGAATTAAATTCTATCTCTCATGGCACTCCATTGTCCTGAAGATATGAACTAAGTGAAAGGTGGTTTCCAAAGAAAGCAGGAAATGATTCATTATCTTACATTGTTCAATGCAACTAATGAGACCCTTATTTGCAGCTGACTTATTAATTGTCATGAGTTTGATCAGAGATCTGTGCCCAACTATATTGTATATCATTAGTAATTATTCATATGACATACATGTTATTAGTGCTGCAATAAGCATCAACTATAAGGAAGACAATACCTATGCTCAATGACTAGCGAGCCTCAGATAGTATATAGATTGTTTTTTCCTGTGTTTAACTACTAATTCCAAATTTAATGTGATTGAATGGCCAATTAAACTCTGCTTTGGTCTATAAATATTTTCAAGTGTTGCAGAGTGGGTTGCTTTAAAATCCTATTGCAATGCTGTAGATCTCCAGCTTTATGCATAAAGGCATTAAAAATCCAAGCTGAGATTTTAAACCTGATGTTAGCATTGAACCCTTCACTATCTCCTAAATCTGAGCTATGTTTAAGCCACTGCACTTGTAACCCACCCAGACCATGTACCAACCAAATGCAGAAGATAAGAAGGAAGTGATCGTACAAAAACTCAGCTCGAATTTAACTGAATTTGTTCTGTCAAGTTCAATGGAGCTTTTCTGCTCTTTGATTACTTGCAACTTTTGAAGAAGTTTTAAAAGATAATTGAGTACATTTTTTATTCAATAAACAAAGGGAGAGTAACTCACAGAATAAAAAACTAATGACAGTTAGAATCCATCAGTTATTTTTCTGCCAGTGTTTGAAATTTTAATTAATCCACATGAGATTTTAAAATTAATATAAAAAGGTTGTCAAAATATTATCTCACACTCCAAAAACATGGAAATCATACGTTCAAAGATTCACTGCCAGTAAGCATATAATTGTCCGAACAATCTTTCTCTACTCGAGAATTTATACGCACTAATTGCATAATGCAAGATCTTTTGAACAATTCTGTGAAACATTGGGTATTAACCCATGCACCGATGGGCATGTTGTGTACAACCTCTTTGCTTTGTCATCTGCATTTAGAGATTCACACCTGTATGATCCTTAGGACTGTATATTAATGGGGATTACTGATAAAGTTACACAAGGGAAGTGACTACTGTTTTCAATTAATCTTATATGCAAAAGTCCTAATAATGATGAATTACATTTAATACCCATCCTGTAATTAAAGTCGAAGTTATACACAAAAAGCTGGAGTAACTAAGCGAGACCCGACCAGTCTCGACCCAAAACATCACCCATTCCTTCTCTCCAGAGATATGCCTGTCCCGTTGAGCTACTCCATCTTTTTGTGTCTATCGTTGGTTTAAACCAGCATCTGCAGTTCCTTCCTACACACTGTAATTAAAGTAATTGGCTGAACAGGAAACTTTTTATCTATATAGACACATTGTCTTTGAACAAGTCATTACACAAACAAGAAAAATGGCTGGGCTTCTCCAGAAGAAATGTTACACTTTAATGTTGGTGATGGTAATGTTTAAGTTTTAAACTAATATGCAGAGCTTTGTACATTTGCAATGATGTAACTAATGTTTGCGCACTTCTGTGCACTGTGCACAAATATGAAATGAAACGGTAAACTTAAATTTTCACAGCCAGGGAGGATGCATTTCAGATGGATATTGTAAATTGGGATGGAATTTAGATGTCATATTTCCATCCAGAACATAGAACAAACAGTGCAGCACAAGAACACGTTCTTCAAGCCACACTATCTGTGCCAGACATAATGGCAGATCCAATTCTTATTTGCCTGCACATAATCCACACCCCTCCATTCCATGCACATTCATATGCCTACCCGAAGGTCTCTTAAATGCCACTATCGTAACTGGCTAAACCTCCACACACCCAGCATATTCCAAGCAGTCACCAAGTTCTATGCAAACAACATACCCAGCACCAAAGATTATAGAGGAGCAAAATGCGCCACTCAGTGGAAAAGGCATAGTATCACATGTGTGATTGTCGACGCCATATTAGCGGACCAGAGATGGCGTTGACTATGGCGTCTACATCATTGGGAAGCTAGGCTTCTCTATAATCTTTGTCTCTCGATCTCCCACTGTGTAATCCGCTTCAAAGCTACAGAGCAGTTGCAAGCAAAGATTATAGAGGAGCAAGATGCATTAGAAAGTTATTAGATTTATTTGTAATAGATCTTTACTTACCTCTCGATCCCTCTCTATCCCCTCTCTTCTCGCTATCTCCCTCTCTTCTCTCGATCACCCTCTCTTCTCTCTATCGCTCTCTCTCCCCTCTCGATCTTTTTCTCTCCCCTCTCGACCTCTTTCTCTACCCTCTCGATCTCTGTCTCTCCCCTCTCGATCTCTTTCTCTCACCTCTCGATCTCCTTCTCTCCCCTCTCTTCTCGATTTCCCTCTCCCTCCCTTCCCTCTGTGTGAGAGTTGACAGCCCTGCTATGCCTTAGGCCCAAAAGAGGATAGAAATAAATTACATAATGGTCTTTGTAAGAAGATTTTAATAAGCTCTTCTATCTGTCCCACCATATATTTATATGTTTGTGTGTGCCTGTAATTGTGTGCACAGTGTGTGTTAAAGTAATGCAAGAGAAGCTGTACAATGCAATGCAAGGGAAACTACGCAAAGGTGGCGGCTGGGGAGGAAAGATGCGAGGGAAATGGGGGAGCAGGGGGAAAAGGGAGGGGGAGAGGGCAGGGAGGGAGAGAGAGGGAAGGAGGGATGGGGAGAGGGGAGGAGGGAGATCAACAGGGGAGAGAGATCAAGAGAAGATAGGGGAGAGAGAGATCGAGAGAAGAGGGGAGAGAGAGATCGAGAGGGGAGAGAGAGGGATCAAGAGAATAGAGGGGAGAGGGAAAAGGGGGAAAGGGAAGGGAGGGAGAGAGAGGGAAGGAAGGAGGGAAGGAGGGAGGGGGAGAGGGAAGGGAGGGAGATCGAGAGGGGAGAGAGAGGGATCGAGAGAAGAGAGGGGAGAGAGAGATCGAGAGAAGAGGCGGGGAGAGAGAAGAGAGGGAGAGAGAGATCGAGAAAAGAGAGGGGAGAGAGAGAAGAGAGGGAGAGAGAGATCGAAAGAGAGGGAGAGAAAGATCGAAAGAAGAGAGGGAGAGAGAGGGATCGAGAGAAGAGAGGGAGAGAAAGATCAAGAAAAGAGATGGGAGAGAAAGATCGAGAAAAGAGAAGGGAGAGAAAGATCGAGAGGGGGAGAGAGAGGGAGATAGCGAGAAGAGAGGGGACAGAGAGGGATCGAGAGGTAAGTAAAGATCTATTACAAATAAATCTAATAACTTCCTAATGCATCTTGCTCCTCTATCATCTTTGCTTGCAACTGCTCTGTAGCTTTGGAGCGGATTACACATGGGGAGACAGTCCGCCAGAATGGTGGCCGTGACATTACGTTACGTACTACACACCAGCCCATTGGATTTCCACTGAGTGGCGCATCTTGCTCCTCTATAATCTTTGCCCAGTACATTTAAACGTTGTCCCGCTAGCTTTAAAGCTTTGCCCTCTAGTATTTAATTTCTCCATTCTTGACATTTGTGCTCAACAGTTTACATCACATAGCAAAGTTGCTGAATTCAATTGGCTGTTAAGTGAGGAAACAGAAATTCACTCTCTTTGGTAATGTTGAGTGGTTTATAACTGTCAGCTGTTCAAAAGTAGTCTTTGAAAGAAGAGGCAAAACTGGTGTTACTTTTTTAAAAATGACACAAAGCGCTGGTGCAACTCAGCGGGTGAGGCAACATCCCCCATAGGTGACATTTCAGGTCGGGACACTTCTTCAGCCTCATGACTCCCATGTGCTATCTAGACTGCACTTCTTCCCACCCTGCTTCCTGTAAAGAATCCTTCCCCTCCTCCCAATTCCTCCGTCTATGCCGCATCTACACCAAGGATGAGATTTTCTATACCATGGAGATGTCCTAATTCTTTAGGAAATTAGGATTCCCCTTTTATAGATGAGGCTTTCACTAGGGTCTCCTCGATATCCCACAGCTCTGCTCTTGCTCTCCTCCCCTCATTCATAACAAAGACAGAGTCCGCCTTGTCCTCACCTCCCACCCCATCAGCCGTCACATACAGCATATAATCCTCCAACACTTTTGCCACCTTCAACGGATCCCACTACTGGCAACATCTTCCCATCTGCACTCCTTTCTGCTTTCCACCGAGACCGTTCCCTCCGTAACTCCCTGGTCAACTAGTTCCTTCCCTCCCAAACCACCCCCTCCCCAGGTACTTTCCCCTGGAACCACAGGAGGTGCAACACCTGTCCCTTTAACTCCGCCCTCGACTCCAACCAAGGACCCTGACAGTCTTTCCAGGTGAAGCTCCACCATCCTCATCTACTGTTCCAGGTGTCAACTCCTGTACATCGGCGAGACCAAGCGCAGTATCGACGATCGTTTCGCTGAACACCTCGCTCAGTCCACCTTAACCTACCTGATCTCCTGATTACTCAGCACTTTAACTCCCCCCCCATTCCCAATCTGATCTTTCTGCCTGGGCCTCCTCAATTGTCAGAGTGAGGCCCAGTGCAAATTGGAGAAACAGCACCTCATATTTCGCTTGGGTAGCTTACACCCCAGCGTTATGAACATTGACTTTTCTAACTTCAAATAGACCTTGCTTTCCCTCTTTCTCCATCCCCTCTCCCTTCCCAGTTCACCCACCAGTCTTACTGTCTCCGACTACATTCTATCTCTGTCCCACCCACTCCCCTGGCATCAGTCTGTAGAAGGGTCTCGACCGGAAAGGTCACCCATTCCTTCGCTCCAGAGATGCTGCCTGTCCCGCTGAGTTACTCCAACATTTTGTGTCTATCTTCAGACTCAACCTGACCTGAAATGTCACCTATCTACGTTCTCCAGAGATGCTGATCCGCTGAATTACTCCAGCACTTTACATCATTTTTTTGTAAACCAGCTACTGCAGTTCCTTGCTTCTACACTCTGCTGTCACTATCTATTGGTTTCCAGCTTGTCTGTACCATATAGCTAGGCTTCCCATTAGTCATCGGTTGGGTCAGAAAAACCCAATTCATCCAGTAGAATTAACACAATATAATATTATTCTATCATAACATGTATCAGTTTGCTCCCCATGTGAAACATGTTTTGATCTTATCAATATTTTTTTAGCTAACACCGCATTGTCACCTCAAAGAACACTTTCATCAGTTTATTTGGTTGACAAACTGTCCCATTTCTTTGTCAGTTCCTGCTGAATCTGACACTTCTTTGCTTTGTCTTTCATGTTCCTCTGAGCTTCTTTCATTTAACCTTTCAATTAACCCCATCAAGGTCTGTTCACACCAAACACCCAGCTCCCCATGCCTGCAGCTCATCTTTTGCCGTACTTTATTCAGTGAAATTTGGTGGATTATTCAAAATAGAATTTAAAATATATTATTCAAAATAGAATATCTCTATGATTAAACTGGTGTACTTCACAGACGATAGTTATAAAGATTCAGTGAAATTTGCTGGATTACCCAAAATAGAATTCAACATAGATTTAAAATAGAATATCAGAATTGCTAAACTGGTGTAGTTCACAGATAATAGTTGAAAAATCTCCTCTTATCTGGTTCATTCATCATTCTCTTACCCTTTCATTTCTGTTTCATTTTGTTTACTTCAATTCTGCTTCTGTCTCTCTCAGCTTGGGAAGTTTCTGCACTCATCTGTTCCCTGTGGAGACCGCCCTTCATATTGACTACATTTTGACAATTCACTGGCCACTTAGCAGTGAGTTCCTAACATCTCCTTTTTCAAGCTTGCATGGAATTGCACCATTTGTCCCTCATTTACACTCTCTCCTTGACTCTACTGGCTCTCCTTGATTTTACTTCGGAGTCACGTGAGTGACTACGTGAAGAAGGCCATCAGTCCACTTGCGCGACATTACGTCTGAAGCATGCGCCAATGACTGACTGGCAGGCGCGTCGCATCCTTCCATCGGTAAGTTTAAAAACTCAGGTAAGTGTTTTAAAAACTACTCTGAGGTCGTATTGGCGGATTCGCTACTTCTTGTGTTCCAGCAAGTTAGAACCCAAACCATGTCAAAGCTGAAGCGACGGTCTGCGGGGAAGCCGGCTACTGAAGACCGCGGAGGTGCGGGTAGCGGACGACTGTCTGAATCGCCTTCCATGTCGCTGGCAGTGGAACCAGCGACAGCAGACTTGGTGCCTGAGGAAAGCACCATGGCAGTCCTGCCGGGGCGCAAGGCCACTCACATGTCTGTAAGGCCCGTAGTATCAGATGAGTCAGGGCCGGAGGGACCCCCTCCTTCACTGGGAAGCATCTACAGACGCCTTTCCCAGATGGAGCACCTATTGGAGAGGTGGCTCCAGACCGATATGCTCCAAAGGAAGGAGCAGTATCAGCACGGGTCTCCACGGAAGCCCGCACCAGCAACACCGTTTACAGGGCTGCGAAGTGTCTCTGGAGAGGGGAGTACACAGAGTCAGTATATCCCCGACTCAGAGTATGCAGGTGAGCACTCCCGGGGGCATGGGGCCAAAGAGCCACTTTGGCATCCAAATTTGCCATACCTACGCCATCAGGAGCACCCCTGGATGAAGACCTGGCCACTAAAATTAACTATTTGGCATCACACCAGCTCAAAGACCTGGCAATGGAGGAGACCTCAAACAGATACCATACTCCTGCCAACTGTGCCTCCCTTGATGTGCCGGCTGTCAACCACTCCATCTGGGGTCATATTGGAGTGGGGGTCAGAGTCCAGAAAATCAAGCTCCAAAAATGTTTTAAATTACTGGCCTCTGGCATTATGGCCTTTGCAAGATCTGTAGATGGGGGGCTGCTGACGGAGACACAGTGCCAGGACGCAGTGGCACTTATGTGTAATGCCCACTTTGAAATAAATTGCCTGTGTAAAAACGCAATATGGCCAGCACTCAACCCCAAATTTGCTGTGCTTGTGCAAGGCCAGCAACATCCAGCCAGCCAATTATCTATTTGGGGCAGACCTGCCGAAGCAGGTCCGGGAGCTGGACGATGAGGCCGAGACCAACCGCCTCATGAGCAGAGCCCAAACAACACGCAGGGGCTCATCATACCGGGCACACCCTCATGCGCCCGTCAGCACCAGGCGAAACCAGCCTAGAGGCTCCAGAACCGGAGGAAGACTCGAGCTGGAGGCACGGAGGTCTTTTTTAGGGGTAGGCCCCAGCCTGCCCAAGGCTCAGGTGCGTGGGGGGCATCCACCATCAGTCCCTCTTCCAAAGCCTCAAGGACGGAAACCAGCACTGTACCGCCAGTAACGTCTAAGGTAGGAGAACCTAGTTCCTTGTGGAACACCTTACACATCACTGCACAAGTTGGGGGTAGACTGCGACATTTCTTGAATGAATGGAGTTGGGTCACAGCAGACCTGTTCATACTGCACAGTATACAAGGTTTCAAAATTGAGTTACTTCTTGATTCATCACCACCCACACAACATTTACCAAACCGCACATATGTGTTTTCACAACAGGAAAGATTCGAGGTTCAAGCTGAAATCCAGGCTTTATATAAAAAAGAGGTGATTCAGAGGTCGCATCAGGAATCTCACCAATTTGTATCCAACATATTCACCAGCGGAAAAGGGATGGAGGATGTCGTATCATCCTAGACTTGACAGAACTCAATACATTTGTGCAGTATAAACATTTAAAAATTGATAACTTTGGCACAGCCATCCAACTGGTTTCCAGGGAATGTTATATGGCATGCATTGATCTAAAAGATGCATACTACTCAGTATCCATTCACAGGGAACACAGGAGATATTTGAAATTTAACTGGATGGGACAATTGCGGCAATTCAAAGCATTGCCTAATGGGCTGACTTCAGCTACCAGACTATTTACAAAATTACTAAAACAAGTTCTGGGGCTACTACGAGCTCAGAATCACATAGTGATGGCATAATTTTTTATGACATTTTAATAGTTGGGGACACCAAGGAATCAGCTGAATCATCTGTTTCAGCCACCATACTCTTGTTTGAGAGATTGGGGTTTCTAATCCATCCACTTAAGTCAAAATTGACTGCTACCAGGGTAATTGATTACCTGGGGTTTACAATTAACTCAATTCATATGTCAGTGACACTGCCAAGTGGCAAGCAATTAGAGTTAATGGAAGCCTGCAACAAGCTAATTGTTAAACAGCAGCCAACAAACAGAGAAGCAGCAAGTGTAATTGGCAAGCTTATAGTTGCCTTTCCAGCTGGGCCCGTTGGACCTTTGCACTATCAAAATTTACAACGTGCAAAGGAACAGGTACTAAAATCCCATTCAAGCCAATTCGGAAGACCCATGCAATTGCCAGCAGAGGCCATTGCTGAATTACAATGGTGGGTAACGAATATACCTCACAGCTCTAAGAAAATTCTAATTGGTGCACCATCGGTAATCTTACAAACCGATGCAAGTGGCCTGGGCTGGGGAGCAACAGATATCATCTCCAGCTGCGGAGGTAGATGGAATGTGCAGGAGTCCTTAATTCTTCAGCAACATGGTATTAACTACTTAGAGTTGTTGGGAGCACTCTATGGGCTAAAGGCTTTTTGCAGCAATATGCATCATTTGCATGTTCAACTACAGATTGACAACACCACGGCAGTGGCGTATGTCAATCACATGAGTGGAATTAAGTCTGTATCTTGCGATAAATTGGCAAACCTTCTTTGGCACTGGTGTATTGCAAGGAACATTTGGGTCACAGCAATCTACCTACCAGGTAGATACAACATGGTGGTGGACACAAGATCGTGAAAATTCAATGATAACACAGAATGGATGTTGAATCATGAAGTGTTTAATGACATTGTCGATCGGCATGCCAGATATTTACTTGTTTGCCTCCAGATTGAATCACCAGTTACCCAAATATGTGTCATGGGAGCCAGACCCAGGGGCAGTGGCAGTAGATGCATTTACACTGCATGGGGGAGGAATGTTCTTGTACGCTTTTCCTCCATTTTGCCTCATCAGTCGATGCTTGGCAAAAATAAAGCAAGACAATACCACAGGCATTTTGGTAGTGCCTGACTGGCCTATGCAGTCCTGGTTTCCACTAGTCCTGGGAATTATAACAGAGCCTCTCATGGCTGTCCCCAAAAGCAGGGTTCTGCTGGTTCACCCAGTAACGGGGGGACAACCACCCACTACATGACCAAATCAATTTATTGATTAGCAGATTCTGAGGAGACCATACCTGGGACTTGGACTGTCTGACCGGACAGTGGATGTCATAACAGTGGCCTGGAGGGACAGTACACAAAAGCAGTACGTCTCTCACATCAAGAAGTGGGAGATGTACTGTCATGTCTCCAACATATCATATGATATAGTACGCATCACGGATGTCCTGGAGTTCCTATCAACATTATACTATGACCATAAATTAGGCTACAGTGCCATCAATAGTGCCAGGAGTGCATTATCTTCATATTTAGTGCTGGATATGGGGCACCAAACGGTAGGGACACACCCCTTAATTACGATGTTCATGAAGGGCATTTACAATTCCATACCACCCAGGCCACGGTATGTGGACATTTGGGATGTGAGCATGGTGCTAACACTGCTTCGCCAGTGGGCGCCAGCAACCTCCTTATCCTTAGCTAAACTCATCCTCAAGGTGGTCATGCTGATGGCACTGGTACCGGCGCAACAAGTCCAGACATTGCACAAGCTACGACTGGACAACATGACCACCAATGTAAATTCCATAACCTTCATAATATATGATTTAATCAAACAGAGCAGGCCGGGGGTACCAGGGCTCAAGCTTGAGTTCCTGGCATACCCCGAGGATCCACGATTGTGTGTAGTGTCACATATACACCAATACATTAAAGCCACTAGGAGCCTCAGAGGCTCTGAGTTAGCTGTCATGATCACCCACAAGAAACCACACCACAGGGTATCAGCACAAACCATTTCCAGATGGTTAAAGGAGGTACCGGTGAATGCAGGAGTGAATACTGACACTTTCAAACCTCACTCCACCAGGGCTGCATCTACGCCGGCAGCGAGGGCAATGGTGGTCCCCCTCGACAACATCCTAGCGTCTGCAGGATGGGCCAATGAACGGATGTTCCACAGGTTTTATAATAAACCTATCGCCGGACCGGGGGTGTTTGCACGTACCATTTTAGATTCTGTTTTATAGTTCCCCCCAGGTTGGGCGGGGTTACTATTTTGTTTTCATATTAAAGCATCAATATTGTTACCTGACTACGTTATGTCTGAATGCATTAATCTTTCTCACTCATTCATGGTCAATCCATTCAGTGTGTGATGGACTCGAACCGGCATGAAATCGCAGAGCTTTGAAATCTTCACGTAGTCACTCACGCGACTCCCAAGTAAAATAGTAATATTAAATGAGAACTTACCAGTTTGAAGTTTGATCTTGATTTTATGAGGAGTTACGATGAGTGATTACGTGCCCACCGCTCCCAACCCTCATATTATCAGGTCATCTGGTAGTTCTAGTTCTCCAAATCTTACTATCTACAGGTCAACTTCTCTTATCTGTGATTTCACACCGCTGCTTTGAAGATTGACACACAAGCGGACTGATGGCCTTCTTCACATAATCGATCGTAACTCCTCATAAAATCAAGATCAAACTTCAAACTGGTAAGTTCTCGTTTAATCTTACTATTCTACTATGTTTTCCTTTTTTATCTCTCATTTTATATAAATTAAAATTCTACGCCAACGTTAAAGCTCAGTGTTGGTATCAGATATGTAATACCAATTGCAAATGTATCTAGTTTGTTATTTGCAGAGAATAAAGATTTAGGATACCTAGAAAATTACGGATTTTTTTTTACAGCTTCCTAACTTTAATTAGAAAGAAAAGTTTCAATAACTCTGTAAAGTTGACATTCAGCAGTCACATAGAGTGATTTTATCAAGGCCAAAATATTACTTTAGTAAACTATTTTTTCAAACAAAGGAACTATTACATTAATGTCTTTTGGTTCCACCATCGATTTTCTGGCAACCGGTGATCTGGCACCTACTTTAATCCAGACAAAATAATGAGAGGCCACTTGAAGTCCCCCATGAAAATGTGGTGCCTAGGCCAGGTGAGTCGGCCAATCTAAACCTCATCAGGACATCTGCGGCTGATCGGCGGGTCACATTTGCCCCCTGTGGCCGTGATCCTGGAGCTCCGGCTTGGCTGGAGCCAGTGGATTCATTCCGTAGCCAACTTCCTTGGCCGACTTTGTGGGCCGGTATCTCGGTCCCTCAGCGGTCTAAGCGGACCGTTCCAGTACCATTTGACTTGAAGGTCATGACCTCTGTTGGTCCAGTAAAATGGATGATCCAAAAAGGCTCTGGAACCAAGGATGCCAGATAATCGGTGGTGGATGTAATATAATTTCTATTTTGCTATTATGAAAAGTGATTGACATATGGAGTGAACCAGCTAGCCATAGCATCGCGGAAGGTAATTTGAGACGGGCAATTAATGATTTTTGTTTTCCATGTTCACATCTCAAGAGTAATTAAACATAAGCATCATTGTGACAGCTGTATCATTCATAAGGCCGATCAAGGAAGTGGCTTATCAACAAGGAAGGTGTGGATGGCAGGTTTGCCTTGTATCACCAACTCCTGACGCCAATTTAAAATCTGATAATCAGCAGACAAGCAGTGAGTCCGTATAAAGAACCAACTCTCAGCATGTGCTGACACTAATTAATACTGCACTGATGAATACTGACAATTATGGAGAATGATGCATAACTGTATCATTTTAAATTTTAAATTCTAAAATGAACAATTTCCTGAAATAAAAACATTTACTTCTTATGTTTTTAAGTAGGTTTCTTACTTTTTTAAATGTAACATTATCAACATCCTTTCTATGACATTCCAGTTCCATGGCAACGGATTGCAGGACAAGTTTTAATAGGTAACTTTGGTGAACAAGAATTGTGTTCATTGTTTTATTTACCATAGATATTGAGGTTGTATCATACACAATGCTTCAATCCACTCTATTTGTCAGGGTTTCTGGGATAATGGGTAGAAGGCAGGAGAATGGAGTTAGGAGGGAGAGATGATTGAATGGTGAAGTAGACTTGATGGGCCGAATTACCTAATTCTGCTGCTATCACTTATGACCTTATGACCTATTTCTGACTGGTAACTGCACGGACTACAACTGAAGGAGAACGCTTTCATAGTCATAAAGTTATGCAGTCTGAGCACAGGACATCGGACTCACCACGTCCACTCCAACTAGTGGGAGCCCATCCGCATTAATCTCTTCTTCCACCATTGAACCTTATCTGCTATTCCCAGGGAATTCAAGTGCTTATCCAGACACTTCTTAGATATTGTCAATGACTGCTTCCACCACTCTCTCAGGCAGTGCATTCCAGGTACTCACCACTCTCTGGGTAAACACAATTACCCCTGGATCCCCTCTCAATCTCTTAGCCCTTACCCTAAATCTATGTCCTTTTGTTTTATCTACTTATGATTTGTGGAATAGTTTCCTAGAGTCTGCACTATCTATTCCCCTTATAATTTTAGATATCTAATCCATGTCCCGCTCTTAACCTCTGCAACTCCAGGGAAAGCATAGACTTAGCTTCTTAGGCCAGTCTCTTCTCAAGAATCAGACGCTCCATCCCAGCCAATATCCTGGTGAATCCTCTCTGCATTTTCTCCAGCGCGATCACTAATCTGCTGCCTCCTGGAAAATTGCAGTACGATTAAGATTGAAATATATCTTAGTTGTTTTACTGCGTGCAATATACATTTTCAATTATGGCAGTTAAGTCTAACATAGTTTGCCTATATGTATGAACTCATTAAAATATCATACATTGTTGAACTGCAGATAAGCAGTGGAGATCTAGTCCAGTGTTGAAACGGGGGGTTGCAAAAACCTGGAGTTAATGAGTAAAACCAAATGTGGTCTCTCATTATTGGGAGATTAGAGATATTTATAAATATTCATAAGGTTTGTTTTATTAGTTTTCGTGCACCAAATCTATAAGCAAATACTAAAACAATTTAGTGCATGAATACAGTGTCAGCAAGTCAGAGTGCAATATAGTGTGGAAACAAGCACTTGGTCCAACCCATCAGTGCTGGCCAAGTTCCCTAACTGAGCTGGTACCCTTTGACTATACCTGGCCCATATTTCACCAAACCTTTCCAATCCATGTATCAGTCCAAGTGTCTATAAAATACCATGATTGTACCTGCCTCTCCCACTTCCTCTGGCAGCTTATTCCATTTACTCACCATCTTCAGTGTCATAAAGTTATCCCTCAGATCCTTTGTAAATCTTGCCCCTCTCAGCGTAAACCTATGTCTTGTTTTAGACTCTCTTATCCTGGAGAAAATACTGTGACTAGTCACCTAACCCAAGCCCCTCATGATTTTATATACCTCTGTAGGGTTACTCTTCTGCCACCTCCGCTTCCTAGACTTAGCCTACCTGACCTCTTCTACCTCACCTCTGACCTATAACCCCTTATAACCCATTATAACAGGGTCTTGTATCCTGGCATCATTGTAAATCTTCTCTGCACTCTTTCCAGTTTAATGGCAACTATCTTATAGCAAGGCTCACAAGTTCACATGTTCACAAATTATAGGATAAGATATAGGCCATTCGGCCCTTTGAGTCTACTCCGCCATTCAATCATGGTGATCAAAACTGAGCAGGATATTCCAAGTGTGGCCCTACAAACCTCTATGTCTTTGAAATGTGGGAGGAAACCGGAGCATCTTGAGAAAACCCAAATGGTCACAGGGAGAACGTGCAAACTCTATACAGACAGTGTACTTAGTCAGGATCAAACCTAGGTCTCTGCCGTTATAAGGCAGCAACTCCACCGCTGCGCCACTGTGCCCCCCCCCCCCCCCCCCCCCAAGAATTAAATCTGTTATTTACCTTCATAAGAAGAAAATTATAAATCATTTTTATTGGCTTATACCTATCATGATCTTTGTGAAATGATTACCAAATTGTTTCCTTACATTCCAACCTGTCTGGATTCAGTGAATAAAATCTACGCACATTCTAAGGAAAACTGATGCACAACATTGGTCCCGCTAAATTGCGTAGGAGAACTGTAGAGTCTATAGGGAGGTCCTGGGAATGTGGGAACAATAAAATGGGATTAGTGATGATAGGTGCTTGAAGTCAGCACAGATTAACTGGGACACTGGACCAGTTTCCATCTTGTCTGACTCTATGGCTCTATAGAAGCTTAACAGTTAAATTAACAATGCAGGCAAGTAAATGCCTCCTTTGAATGATTTGATAATGGGAGCTTCCTGTGAATTGACGCTGCAAATATAACAATTGTGGAAAGCAGTATAAGCTACTTGAAATATGAAAATAGCCCTTGCACTGATTTATTTTATGTGCATCACATTTAGTGAATGGAAATTCAGTAAATGGTGCCTCTCATAATTTAATATAATATAATATTTTAATTTTGCAACAGCTAAATAGTTAACTTGGAATTCAATAGTTGCTAAAATGACTTACATTTCAGTCTTGTGAGTTATGAAATAATATGATCTAAATATTTGATACTTCAGTCCATGCATTAATCAGTACAAGTCATATCAATTACATGCTGAAGGATTTTTAAACAGTATACAATTATTTTGGTTCGTAAAAAAAATCAGGATTAGGTAAAGGGTGTCATTGTTGCCATTAGAACATAGAACAGTATACTGTAGCCGTAGGCTCTTCGGCCCACAATGTTTGCGTTGAGCGTGATGCTAAGTTAAATCGATCTCATCTGTCTGTGCATGATCCATATCCCTCTATTCCTTGTACTCCCATGTTCCTATCTAAATGCCTGTTAAACACCACTGTTGTATCTGCCTCTAGCACCACCCCTGGCCATGCATTCCATGCCCCTACAACTCTCTGTGTAGAAAACCTGCCCCGCACATCCCCATTTAACTTTCCCCCTCTCACATTATGGTTATGCCCTCCAGCATTGGACATTTCCACCTTGGTGAAAAAGATTCAGACTGAATACCCATTCATTAGCTGGACCTCCCATCTACCTCTTGGAAAACCTTGAACTATCTTTAACTGGACGTTATTGACTTTTATCTTGCACTAAATGTTGGCCCTTTTATCCTTTACCTGTGCACTGTGGAAGACTTGATTGCATTCATGTATAGTCTTTGACTGGATAGCATGCAATAAATCTTTTCACTGTACCATGGCACACATGACAGTAATAAAGTAAACTAAATTAAAAACGGTGCCTCATACTTTTATGTAATATATTATATATTAAATTTGCAACGGGCAAATACTCAAATAGTTACACTGCAGACCTGACAGCTGTTCCAGAATGCAGAAGTTTTAACTTTTAAATATTCTTGGCCTAACCTGTATTTTAAAAGAAAAACTCATCAGATATTACTGCCAACTGTGATAATGACGTTGTGAACATGGTTGGGAGCATTCCGGTGAATAGATTTATTGGGTAATTGAAGTGAGCAGCTGACTGTTCTCTTTCTGGTTCCAACATTAATTTTCATTACGAACATTTCTTTAAAAATTTTTTTTGAATCAATAGTCCCACAAAGTATTACATAATAAACTTGTGGAGTGAAGAGTGAGCGCGTGAGAGGAAACGTCGAGGAGAGAACGTTTGTTGCCAAGCAGCGAGCCTCTCACTTGCTGTACCAGGCCAATGTGTGGGGGAGGGGGGTTAGGCCGGGATAAAGATAAAAGCATTCTGACAGCTGACAGGAAAGCAGGTTCAGGACCTGCGTGATGTAGTGGTTAAATTAGTGCCAGTGGCACATCAGTGCTCTGGAAGTCCTTATGATTCATGAAGGCAGTAGGGTCACCTGCAAAAGCCCACAACACTGCATGTGTACAAACAGTGAGTCCTGGACTGGTGAGTGGGGGGGGGGGGGGGAGGGGGAGAAGGGGGAGCTGCAATCTGCAAAAAATTTATAACTGACGTCTGCTGTTTCCAGTTGTCCATGTGAAGCAAGTCACGCATCTTCAACTGCTTAACATAAGCATGAATTGCAGATTAATTGTTGCTGATAACTGTTGCCACGGCTTAGAACAAAGGCAAAAGTGTCACAAAGGCAGAAGTAACTTTGAAAGAAAGAGACAAAGTCGCATCTTGTAATGGGGTGGATGTCTTGTGGCGGCACAAATATGAGGAGCAAAAGTTTCAACAGTCAAGAGTCAAGAGTGCTTCATATTATATGTGCTGGTAACAGACCAATGAAATTATTACTTGCATCAGATTTACAGGCCCATTAACACAATAACACACATATATATATATATTCAATAATCAATAAAACAATAAAGTAATAATCAGCAAAAATGGGATACCAGACCATAATAGGTTCCCATTATTAACTATTGGGAAATAGTTAATGTTTCCCCATCATACGTTCTTCTCCCCGCTTCTGTCGGGCAGGAGATGCAGAAGCATGAAATCACATACACTCAGTCAGGAACAGCTCCTTCTCCATTGTTCTCAGACTTCTGAACAGCCGCTCCAAAAGCTAGGGTACAGTCCCTATTTTCCAACCTACCTCGTGACAGACATTATGTGTGGGAAGGAACTGCAGATGCTGGTTTAAACCGAAGATAGGCACAAAAGGCTGGAGTAACTCAACAGGACAGGCAGCATCTCTGGAGCGAAGGAATGGGTGACGTTTCGGGTCAAGACCCTTCTTCAGACTTCTTCCCCGTCTAGTGATTAGTGAAGATGAATGTCGGTCCCTTACAGTCAGAGACAGGTGAATATATAATGGGAAACAAAGAAATGGTAGAACAGTTAAACGAGTACTTTGGTTCTCTCTTCACTAAGGAAGACAAACAATCTCCCGGAAATACTAGGGGACCGAGGATCTAGTTGGAGGGAGGAACTGAAGGGAATCCACATTAGTCAGAAAATGGTGTTAGGTAAACGGTTGGGACTGAATGCAGATAAATGCCCAGGGCCTAATGTCTGCATCCCAGAGCACTTAAGGAGGTGGCCCTAGAAATTGTGGTTGCATTGCTGATCATTTTCCAATGTTCTCTCAACTGGATCGGTTCCTGTGGACTGGAGAGTAGCCAATGTAACTTCATCTTTTAAGAAAGGAGGGAGAGAGAAAATGGGGAATTATAGACCAGTTAGCCTTATATCGGTAGTGGGGAAGATGCTGGAGTCAATTATTAAAGATGTTATAGCAGTGCATTTGGAAAGCAGCGATGGGATCGGTCAAAGTCAGCATGGATTTATGAAGGGGAAATCATGCTTGACTAATCTTCTGGAATATTTTGAGGATGTAACAAGTAGAATGGATAAGGGAGAGCTAGTGGATGTGGTGTATTTGGACTTTCAAAAAGCCTTTGACAAGGTCCCACACAAGATTAGTGTGTAAAATTAGAGCATAGGGTATTGGGGGTAGGGTATTGACATGGATAGAAAACTGGTTGGCAGACAGGAAGCAAAGAGTAGGAAGGAGCGGGTCCTTTTCAGAATGGCAGGCAGTGACTAGTGGGGTGTCGCATGGCTTGGTGCTGGGATCCCAGTTGTTTCCAATATATATTAAACAATTTCGACGAGGGGATTAAATGTAACATCTCTAAGTTTGCGGATGACACAAAGCTGGGTGGCAATGTGAGCTGTGAGGAGGGTGCTATGAGGCTGCAGGGTGACTTGCGTAGGTTGGGTGAGTGGGCAGACAGATGCAGTATAAATATGCGGTTATCCACTTTGGTGGCAAGAACAGGAGGCAGATTATTATCTGAATGGTGTCAGATTAGGAGAGAGAGAAGTGCAACGAGACCTGGGTGCGCTTGTACATGTGGATAAATGTGAGGTTATCCACTTTGGTGTGGATAAATGTGAGGTTATCCACTTTGGTGGCAAAAACAGGAGGGTAGACTATTATCTGAATGGTGACCAATTAGGAAAAGGTGAGATGCAAAGTAGGCATGCAGGCTGTGAAGAAAGTGAATGGTATGTTGGCATTCATAGCAAAAGGATTTGAGTACAAGAGCAGGGAGGTTCTACTGCAATTGTTCAGGGTCTTGGTGAGATCACACCTGGAGTATTGTGTACAGTTTTGGTCTCCTAATCTGAGGAAAGACATTCTTGCCATAGAGGTAGTACAGAGAAGGTTCACCAGACTGATTCCTGGGATGGCAGGACTTCCATAAGAAGAAAGACTGGATAAACTCGGCTTGTACTCGCTGGAATTTAGAAGATTGAGGGGGAATCTTATAGAGACTTGCAAAATTCTTAAGGTGTTGGACAAGCTAGATGCAGGAAGATTGTTCCCGATGTTGGGGAACTCCAGAACAAGGGGTCACAGTATAAGGATAGGGGGGGAAGTCTTTTAGGACCAATATGAGAAAATCATTTTTCACACAGAGAGTGGTGAATCTGTGGAATTCTCTGCCACAGAATGTAGTTGAGGCCAGCTCGTTGGCTATATTTAAGAGGGAGTTAGATGTGGCCCTTGTGGCTAAAGGGATCAGGGGGTATGGAGAGAAGGCAGGTACACGATACTGAGTTGGATGATCAGCCATGATCATATTGAATGGCGGTGCAGGCTCAAAGGGCCGAATGGTCTACTCCTGCACCTATTTTCTATGTTTCTATGTTTCTATCAGTCACTTAAAGTAAGCATGCAGGTATAGCAGGCAGAGAAGAAAGCCAATGGCATGTTGGCCTTCATTATTTGAAGGATTTGAGTTTAGGAGCAAGGAGGTCCAACTGCAGTTGTACAGGGCCCTGGTGAGACCGCACCTGGAGTATTATGTGCAATTCTGATCTCCTAATTTGAGGAAGGACATTATTGCTACTGAGGGAGTGCAACATAGGTTCACCAGGTTAATTCCCAGGATGGCGGGACAGATGTCTGATGAAAGAATGGGTTGACTGGGCTTGTATTAACTGGAATTTAGAAGGATGAGAGGGGATCATAGAGAAATATGTAAAATTCTTCTAGGATTGGACAGGGTAGATGCAGGAAATATGTTCCTGATTTTGGGGGAGTCTAGAACCAGTGGTCACAGTTTAAGAATAAGGGGTAGACCATTTAGGACTGAGATTTTCACCCAGAGAATTGTGAATCTGTGGAATTCTCTGTCACAGAAGGCAGTGGCGGCCAATTCACTGGATGTTTTCAAGAGAAAGTTAGATTTAGCTCTTCGGGCTAAGGGTATCAAGGGATATGGGGAAAAAGCCAGTACAGGGTACTGATTTTGGACGATCAGCCATGATCATATTGAATGGCGCTGCTGGCTTGAAAGACCAAATGGCCTACTCCTGCACCCATTTTCTTTGTTCCTATGTTTCTTTGACCCAAAACTTCATCCATTCTTTCTCTGCAGAGATGCTCCCTGTCCCGCTGAGTTACTCCAGCTTTTTGTGTCTATCTACGTGGCAGACATTAGACTGTTCTCTGAGAAGCTATATTGTGCACTCTGGTATTTTTATCTTCGCTCTGCAAAAAATCAGAAAATGCTGGCAAAAACTACGTGGATCAGGCAACTTCAAATTCCTTGGAGTGCATATCTCCGAAGATCTGCCCTGGGCCCAGCACATTGTTGCAATCATAAAAAAACCTCATCAACACCTCTACCTCTTTAGAAGATTAAGGAAATTTGGTATGTCAACGAATCCTCTCTTGAAGTTTTACAGGTCTCCACTGGAGGACAAACTGACTGCTTGCATCACGGCAACTTGAATACCTAGGAATGTAGGAGATTGCAAAAATTTGTGAACACTGCCCAGTCCATCGTGGATACTTACCTCGCAATCTCCTATGGGGGATGCTGCCAAAAAAAGGTAGCCTGTATCATCAAGGATAATCACCACCCTGGCCATGCTCTCATTTCACTCCTGCCACCTGGATGCAGGTATAGGAGCCTGAAAACTGGGACCTCCAGTTTCAGGAACAACTTCTTCCCAACATCCATTAGGCTCTTGAACACTACAAACTCCATCTAACTGTGAACTACAAACTGCCTTTGTTGCACTAGGGACCTTGGGCACCAGTATCGAGTTTTTTTTTAAATTTATTGAATTTGCTATTGTTTATTGTGAGATCTATAAGTATTGTGTTTACAGACCTATTAAGCCGTGGCTTAACAGGTCTGTAAACACATACTTATAGATCACACAATACATTTCTTATTTAGGTAAGATTTCCACTGTGCCATTTTCAGTACGTATGACAATTAAACACTCTTAACTCTTGGCTCTAGCATCTGTGGAAAGAGAAACAGTTAATGTTTTGAAAATAATCATGATTTATAACAGAAAGTAGACAAAAAATGCTGTAGAAACTCAGTGGGTGAGGCAGCATCTCTGGAGAAAAGGAATAGACGACGTTTCGGGTTGAGACCCTTCTTCAGACTAATGTCAGGTGGAGGGAAAAAAAAGGAAGAGGCGGAGGCAGGTAGGCTGTGTGGGAGAGGTGGGAAGGGGGAGGGGAAGGAAGGAGAAAGAGAGGACTACCTGAAATTAGAGAAGTCGATGTTCATACCGCTGCGGTGTAAACTACCCACGCGAAATATGAGGTGTTCCTCCAATTTACGCTGGGCCTCACTCTGGCAATGGAGGAGGCCCAGGACAGCAAGGTCAGATTCAGAATGGGAGGGGGAGTTGAAGTACTGAGCAACCGGGAGATCAGGTTGGTTAGTACGGACTGAGCGGAGGTGTTGGGCGAAGCGGTCGCCAAGCCTATGCTTGGTCTTGCCGATGTAGAGAAGGTGACACCTACGACAGCGGATGCAGTTGATAAGGTTCGAGGAGGTGCAGGTGAACCTCTGCCTCACCTGGAAAGACTGTTTGGGTTCTTGGATGGAGTGGCAAAAATGTCAGAGGATTATATGTTGTATGTGACGGCTGATGGGATGGAAGGTGAGGACAAGGGGGACTCTGTCCTTGTTACGAGTAGGGGGATGGGGAGTAAGAGCGAAGCTGCAGGATATAGAGGAGACCTTGGTGAGAGCCTCACCTATAATAGAAGAGGGGAACCCATGTTTCCTAAAGAATGAGGACATCTCCGATGCCCTGGTCTGGAACACCTCATCCTGGGAGCAGATGCGGCATAGACAGAGGAATTGGGAGTAGGGTATAGAGTCCTTACAGGAAACAGCGAGGGAAGAGGTGTAGTCAAGATAGCTGTGGGAGTCAGTGGGTTTGTAGTGGTTTATACCAAATACTTTCACATATTAGTATGTTTCAATAAAATATCTAGATATTTGTTCACTTTAATACTTGTACAGCTCCTTATTTCAAACTCATTCAATGGCCTGTAAAAATGGCTAAACCAAAGTAAATGGAATAACAAGGAACTGCAGATGCTGGTTTACCAAAGAAAGACACAAAATGCTGGAGTAACTCAACAGGTCAGGCAGCATCTCTGGAGAACATGACCAGGTGAAGTTTCAGATTGGGACCTTTCTTAAATGAATTATTTAAAGGTAATTCTTGAATAATGACCTGTCTTAATTATACCCAAATTAACAGGATATACTCTGTCCTTTATAACGAGGACATACACAAATAAGTTCATACAACAACACAGTTTTCACCACCCAGCTTCTGCATGATCACTTAATTAATTCTGCTTCCACTGAACAAAGCCTCTTTTTTTTCTCTGCAACAAGCATACTAATGTGGTAAGTATTTATACCCACGTATGAATAGCACACTGGACTTATTTAGATGTGGAGATCATAAACAAACTAATAAATTGTCTTTAATGTGAGGATAACAGTCAACAAAAATTTAATTGCGTGGTGAAAATTGATTGGCAGATTTATCACTGTAAATTTGACATTCCTCTCATAGAAATTTGCTTCTTAATAATCAACCACATAAGTTCTGAGCATTGCATTAAATAACAATGCACTCAATTGCAGAAAGCAAGCAGCATTTGAGTGATAGTGTAGGAAGGAATAGTAAGATTGAACGAGAACTTACCAGTTCGAAGGTTGATCTTTATTTTATGAGGAGACGAAGTGAGGGATTTCGTGAAGAGCCCGCCGGCGCGCATGCTCGACATACTTCAAAGTAGCGGCGTGGAATCACAGAACCAACAATAGAAATGACTTTGCATAGTATGATTGAATTGACTAAGATTACCAGATGAATGTGATTGAGGGTTGGGCGAGGAGGGCACGAAATCCCTCACTTCGACTCCTCATAAAATAAAGATCAACCTTCGAACTGGTAAGTTCTCGTTCAATCTTACTATTTCATTTCGGAGTCACGTGAGTGACTTCGTGAAGACTTCAAAGCTTCTGTGATTACACGCCCTGGACCACGTCCATGCTGACACACCACTACCAGGGATGGATGGGAGGAACAAACTTGCTCAACAGTCCATACTGCAAAACAAGAGCATATTTATTAATAACAAATCAAACCCCTCATACGGGGACATCTCCACGTTCTTGACCTGCATTCAGCATGGCTTCTGCGAACTGTAGAGGAGCAGCAACAGGCTTGTTGTAAAAACGCTGGAACACAGCTTCATTAGCCCATCCTGCGGTGGCGAGAATTTGGTCCATGGGCACCTCCATGACCCTCGCCGCTGACGTCGATGCAGCCCTGGTGGAATGAGACTTGAACACATTAGTGTCGATACCTGACTTACCCAAGACGACTCGAAGCCACCTGGATATCGTCTGGACTGTCACTCGATGATGAGGTCTCTTATGAGTGACAAGCAGGTATCTCTCCATTCCTCTGATGCGTGCCGTCACCTTGACATAGTGGCGGATATGTGAGGCTAAACATAGCCTAGCATCTGCGGGGTATGCCGGGAACTTCAGCTGCAGCCCTGTGCACCTGTGCACCCAGGTCTATGCTGCTTTAGTAGCTCGTCAATGAAAAAGACTACTTCTGTGGGGGTAGACGTCATTCTGTCGACACGAAGTTTGTGTAGTGTCTGTACCCTCTGAGCTGAAGTCAGCGCTAGTAACATCACCAGCTTCATGGTGAGTTGGTCCAGTTGGAGCCCTTCCATGGGTGACCACGTCCTGAGCAGGGTTAATACGTCCCTGACATCCCAGGTGATATTATAGCGTGGTGTAGGCGGATTCATATTGAATATACCCCGCATGAGTCTGGACACTAGCCTGTTGGATCCTACCTCCAAACTGAGGTAGAATGATAGCGCACTTCTGGCGCTGTTAATAGCACTGTAACTTAAGTGTTCATCATGGTGCAACCCCGCGAGGAATTCCAGGACGTCGGTTATTGTCACGTCATCGTACGTGATGCGAGAGCGGCTGCAGTAGGCTTCCCACTTCTTAATATGCGAGCGGTATCTTCGCCTTGTAGACTCTCGACACGACGCCCCGATGGTATCCATGGTCCGAGCCGAGAGGCCGTATTGGACTAACGGCCTGTTCAGAACCTGCAAGCCAACAAATTTAAATAGCCATGGCAGGGATGCGGCTCCCCTGAGACAGGGTGAGTAACCAATTGTGGGCAACCCTTCAAAAGGACCCAAGGTTCGTTGAGCATGTCAAAGACCACCGGATACCAAGGCTGTGTGGGCCAGTCGGGTATAATAAGGATGCCCTTGGCAGCATCTGCCTGAATCTTTCCCAATACCCGACTGATGAGGCAAAACGGGGGGAAGGCATAGAAAAACCACTTCCCCCAGTCCAGCGAGAATGCATCTAGCGCTATAGCCCCAGGATCTGGTTCCCATGAAACGTAGGTTGGTACCTGATGGTTCAACCGTGACGCAAAGAGGTCAATGTCCAGTTTACCAAATTTGGCTGTGACTTTAGAAAAGATCTCAGGATGCAACATCCATTCAATATTGTCATTAAATTTGCGTGACCTGGTGTCCGCCACAGTATTAAGCTCACCTGGCAAATAGGTAGCTGAAATCCAAATGTCTCT
Organism: Raja brachyura; assembly: GCA_963514005.1. The sequence goes on from OY740788.1 coordinate 49,374,911, forward strand.
TTGAACACACCAGAGCCAAATTGAGTTTGCCAACTTGTCACACGAAACTGACCTGGTACCACCCATATGGTTTAAATATGCTACTGCTGTGGTGTTGTCTATTTGGAGACGGACATGTGCTCCAACAAGCTTGGAACAATACGCACGAAGTCCGTGGAATGCTGCCAGCAACTCCAAATAGTTAATCCCTTGAGTTAACAACATCGTTGATTCAAGGGTGTCCCAACTGCCACCACAACTAGAGCAATTATTCGTGGCTCCCCAACCATTGGAGCTTGCATCAGTTTGCAAATATACCACCGGATTAGCCTCCCTAATAGGCTTGAATGAGCTGCTAATGTGACACACCCACCATTGCAACTCATTTATCGCTTTGGGCGGCAGCTGCATGGACCGATCATAATGACCAGCGTTCTGTTTTAACGCAGCAATTTTAGCTCTTTGCAAATTCTGATAATGCAAAGGTCCATATCGCGCTGCCGGAAACAAAGCTACCAGCTTCCCAATTATTGTAGCTAAGTGCCGAATCGATGGTATATTGGTGCAGATTAAGTCTTGACACACCTGGGTAACCTCCTCAATCTTGTTAATTGGAATGGTAACCCTCATGCTTATAGAGTTCAATGTGAACCCTAGGTAATTAATCACCTGGGCAGGGTAGAACTTTGATTTCTCTGGATGGACAATAAACCCCAATTGTTGAAATATATTGACAGCAGCTGCAACACCCTGTTCAGCCAATTCCAGGGTGTGGCCCACAATTAAGATATCATCTAAATAGGCCATAACTATATGGTGTCCTTGTCTCAAATAAGCCATAATTGGCTTCACTAATTTAGTGAACAATCTAGGGGCTGTGGTGAGCCCATTAGGCAAAGCCTTGTACTGCCAGAGTTGCCCCATCCAGATGAATTTCAAAAACCTTCTGTCATATTTCTGGACGGATACGGTATAATATGCGTCTTTTAAATCGATGCATGCCATAAAGCAACCATGAGAAATCAATGATTTGGCTGTTTCAAACGTATCCATTTTAAAATGAGTATATGTTACAAAAGTATTCAAACGGGTTAGATCAATAATGACACGACAACCTACATCCTTCTTAGGTCTGGTGAATATGTTCGAAACAAATTCAACTGGCTCATGCACCACTCTCTCAATCACTCCTTTGTGCTCAAGACTTAACAGTTCCTTATAGCCGGCTGCCTGTTCTGCAGCAGATAATTTAAACGTTCGAGCGGGCATGTGCTGGGATGGAGGAATGTCGCCATTAATAAACTCAATTTTATGCCCCTGAATATTCTGCAGCACATACTCGTCACCAGTAAAATTACCCCATGCACCCAAAAACCACCGAAGGCGACCACCAACATGTGAAGTTAAACAGAGAGAAAAGAGAGAACCAGACCCCCTCACCTCCGTGGTTACCGGCGGTCCTTGACACGCGTGTGCGGATGTGGAGGTGCTGGGTTGGCTTGAGGGCGCGGTGTCTTCGTTTTCCACCAGGGTCTCTGCCGACCCTGTCCTAAAAAAGACCCCTGGTGCTGGGTCTGATGTTGCCGTCGTTGTGGAGCTTGAGGGTGGGTCCTCGTCGAGGTACTAGCAGACCCTCGTGATCGAATGTATGGAGACTTTGAGCCTGACGGTGTGGGGGCACTCTGAGGGCGCATGATCCCCACCATTTTGGCTTGCTCGTCAAGCTCCTTGACTCTCTTCGAGAGGTCCTCCCCAAAGAGCTGACGGGGCGGGGGCGGCGGCGGTGGTTTGCACAATCCTGCAAACTTTGGATTGAGCGCTGGGCGGATGCTGGTTTTGCGAAACCCGTTAATTTCGTGCTGGGTCGCGCACAGGAGGGCCAGGGCATCTTCCTGGTCCAAATTCAATTCGTCCCACAAAGGCGGTAATACCGGCCGTGAGGAGCTTCAGGATCTGCTGCAGTTTTACCTCCTGTTGACGGATAGCCGCACTGATGTTGCCCCATATCGGCGTATTGACCACAGGCACGTTGAGGGAGTTGCAATTGGATGGAGCCTTGTGACGGCTCATTGCCTGAATGAGGACTTCTTCCTGTAGTTGCTGGTTGTTAAGAAAGTCCACAGTGGCTGCCAGCTTCGTGTTTAAAGGAAGTCCAGATGAATGTGGGGCCGCAAATTTGGTCGCCACATCCAGAAGATCCTCCGCTGGTACCTCCACCGGAGGTGGTATGGAATCCACCAAAACCTCCTCCTCCTGCTGCTCCAGGCTGATGGTAGAGGCTGGTGACGACGCCCTGTGCCTGTGGCTGCCCTGCTGTTGTTGGCTTTGAAGCAGGAGCTCCAGCAGCCGCTCCATACGGTCAATACGCCCTTCACCCTGAACACTCAGGTGGTCGGAGTCCTCCGGCTCTGAAAAGAAAACCGGGCTCCTATCATCGGCCCGCACCTCATCGAGGCCCTGCCGGTGCCGGTAGTTGTCGCTAACAGCCGCCGAGGCGAAACTGCGCGATTCCCACGCGGGCGTGTTCAACCGCCTCCGTTTAGCGGGAGCTGACGCTGCTGCCACTAAGGGCACTTGCAGCGTGGTGTCGGCACCAGCCGAAGCATGGCTACCTGAAGCCCGCGCAGGCTTGCCGGCTGCCCACATCGTGGACCTTGCCGACGCATGGTCTCGCCCGCCCATCCATGGGGGGCTCGGCGACCGTGACGAGACCCGACTCAACCGACCCGTCCCGGCGTCGAGAGTCGGGGTGTGCCGGCTGGACCTCACAGCCGCCCCGGGTCTCGCCCTGGAACCTGACCACTCTTCCGTGTCAGGCAATGCCTTAGCCCTGGCAGGGTTAGGCTTCTGGGCTCCTGCCCTGCCCCTTCTCGGGGGGCTGAGTGGAATGGGCCGTGCAGCCGCACGCCCCCTGCTCGAGGTCGCCAGCGAGCCCGCTGACGACCTAACTGCCATGGCAGGGTCCCCCTGCTCTGGCGGCACACCACACTCCTCCTCGTCGAACTCCTCCGAGCTGTGGTGTGCTGGCGGATCTGGACCTGTAAACACAGGGCTTACCCACATCTCCGCCTGAGTCCCGGCCTGCACTGCAGGTACTGCCGATGGTAAAGGCCCCGGAACTGTTGACCGGCGAACTCGTCCTGACGTCCTCCGGCCCCTCGAACTCCCATCCATGTCCTTGCTGCAAGACATAACGAACAACAAGGACCACCAACTAAAGGTGGAATACTCACCTCCGTGGCCCCTTATGAAGGGCTGGCGAGGAGCGCGCTCCACCGCCAGCCGTCGCAGCAACGCGTTACGACGATATGTCGAGCATGCGCGCCGGCGGGCTCTTCACGAAGTCACTCACGTGACTCCGAAATGAAATTGCAGATGCTGGATAAACTGAAGATAAACACAAGTCAGGCAGCATCTCTGGGGAAGACATTTTGTGTTGGGTCCCTTGTTCAGTCTGTTTTTCTCAGCTATAAGAGAAATCTATGGAGCAAAAACTTTGGTTCAATGATGCATGAATTTCCAATGTACATGATATTTGCTGCAAATATTATTCACAGTCTTGTTTCTTTGTTTAATGCTGATATCTCAGGGCAGTCATTTGTGTGCACATAAGAGTAGATGGTATTCAAAAATAAAATAGTGTATATCTAGATCAGATGCACTAAAGGGAATCAAAAAAGCATCATGGCACATTGACATTGTTAAAAAAATAATAATAATTGATTTACAAAGAGGTACTAAATTGTGGTAAGACAGCTTACAACATTATTAGGCAGAACAGAGTTACAAGAATATTGCCAGGACACGAGAGCCTGAGCTATAGGGAACTGTTGGGCAGGATAGGATTTTATACCTTGGAATACAGGAAACTGAGGGGTAATCTTATAGAGGTGCGTAAAAGGGGAACAGGTAGGATGAATGCACCCAGGGTGGAAGATTCAAGAACCAGAAGACATAGCTTTAAGGTAAGAGGGGTTAATAGGAACATGAGGGGCATTATTTTACTCAGAGGTTGATGGGTGTATGGCACGTGCTGTCAGAGGAAGTTGAAATTCATTCAAAAAGAAAAAGGAATGTTTACAAATACACAGGACAAGATGTTAAAAGTCCAAAGTGCCAAATATCAATTTACTCCCGATGGTGATGGAAGCCTTCTGCACTCATCTATGCTCCTCCGATGTTGAGAATGGCTAGGCAGACACGTCATTGGGGATATCAAGTGGGCACCTACTTTCATCGACGTTTCGCTGATTGAACCCACGATGTCTCCAGTAGGCTCAGCGGTGCATATTGGCATCCCAGAACCACCCCCCTCTGCATCTGTCTAGTTGGTTATTTGGGAGACCAAATGGGGTCTTTCCTCTTCAGCCAAAGCCACTGGCTACTCCGCTCTGCCACCCGTGATGTTTATTTGATGCCCTTGCGTAGGGCTTGTCCGCTGATCCCCAGGTCCTTCATCAGTCTTAAGGTAGATGTTGCCACGAATCCTCAACATCCAACTTCCACCGGGCAGATCTTAGCTCTCCAGCCCCGCTGTTCTGCCTCCGCTGCAAGCTCTGTATATCGCAGTTTCTTTTTTTCAAAGGCTTCCTGCACAGCATCCTCCCAAGGGACTGTGAGCTCCACAAAATACACCATGTGCTGAGAGTTCGACCAGAGCACAAGATCAGGCCTCAAGTTCGTGATGGCTATCTCTGATGGAACTGTAAGCCGTTGGTCCACATCCACCAGCATCTGCCAATCCCGGGCTGCCTCCAGCTGTCCAAACCTGGTCCTTGGTGGAATTTTCCATTGCCTTTGTTCCCCCCAACCCAAACAAAGGCAATTGTCTTAACTGGGTTGGTTGTTCTGGGCAGCAGGGCATTGTTGGCTGTTCTCCTGCGTTCCAGAGTCGCTGCCAGGCATTTGAGCACTTGATTATGCCTGCAGGTACCTACCTGCAGGTGTACCGTCCTTGGGAGAGGCTTACTTTACACACAGTGAGGATGTGCCTAAGTGTGGCTGGTGTTGAACACAGGGGGCATGATGGATCTTCGCCCAGCCATTGGTTGAGATTTTTTGGGCTAGGAAGGACATCATACGTTGCCCAAATGAGGAAACTTATCCTGCTCGCCTCCATCTCCCACATGGCCTTCCAGCTGATCTGCCTCTTTTCCACACTCTCCCATCTCATCCACTGGCCCTGTTTAGCTTGCGACACAGCCCTGGCACACCTACTTAACTCCTCCTGTCGGCGGACTTCGGCCACGATCAACTTCCGGCGCTCCAGTGATGATGTCTTGTCCCAGCAAGGTCGTTTTCCGCCAAGCCCCAAGCCACTTCTTCCGTGTTGGATTTGCCCTACGATGTTGCCTTGGTGGAGAGCAGATTTTGCCTGCTGTGTCGCATTCTTAGCCGTCCACTTCTTTCCTGTTACCAGGGTTGGAGCAGCAGCTTGGATGACAGTGTCCCTTGATTCGGCCAGGGTCATCTCTAGTCTGACTTTAGTGCACTTGAACTCCTCTGTGAGACTAGAGAGAGGTAGCTGGAATACCCCCTGACCGTACAGGCCTATGTTGCTCAGGCACTGAGTAATACCTAACCACTTTCTCACAAAAGAGCTGATTGTTCTTTCTATCTTCTCGACTCTTGTGAGGGTGATGTCATACATGGTCAGTGGCCACATAACCCAAACTGCAGGCACCAGATTTTCAGCTTTCCAGGCAGCATGGATCGGTCGATGTTCACCAGACCTTTGATGACTTCTTTCCTAAACTCGTTAGCCTGATCAGTGTCCTTCAGTTTAGAGTTATACCATCTTCCCAGATTTTTGATTGGCATCTCTGACACAGTGGGATAGGTTCTTGATCAATGAAAAACCTTTGATCTGTCAGTTTGCCTTTGATTATAGAAATGCTTCTTGATTTGGATGGCTTGAATTTCATTCTGACCCCAATGATGTTCTCTTGAAGCTTCCCTAAAAGGCACCTGGTGCAAGGTGCTGTTGTTGTTATGATCGTCATGTCATCCATGTAGGCCCTGATGGGTGGTAGACAGACTCCAGACTAGAAGTTAATTTAGTTTTTTGAGGAGATGTTGAAGGTGATCGACGAGGGTAGGGTAGAAGATGTTGTCTATGTGGATATTAGTAAGGTTTTCGATAAAGTCTCTCAGGGGAATCTAATCCAAAAGATGAAGATGAATGGGATTAGACCAGGAATAATGCCATTTAAGAGGCAATTAGATAGGCAGATCAATATGGAAGGAATGGAGGGATATGGATCATATGCAGGCAGAGGAGATTAGTTTAATTTGGCATCATCTTTGGCACGGAAATTGTGGGCCGAAGGCCTATTCCTGTGCTGTACTGATTTACAGTGGGAATGGGCAAAAACCTTTATTCTTCTACAGCTCAATAAATTTTCTACATTAAAATTGCTGTGCAGAACTATTTAAATTAGCACTTGGCCGAGGCTGTGTTGGCAGCAAATAAAAAACATAATATTCCCTTCAAATATAAATTAATCTTTTCATCCACATTTCCACCCACTCCCTTCCTTTCCATATGTTGTAACTTTTGCTGCAAAATTGCTTGATATGGCTTTAATTTGCCACCCACCTCCAATTAGTCTTTTCCGTTATGTATTTTATCTTTTTCTGGGAATATGGTCTAGATTTCAAGGTACCATAGTTAAATAATGTATGCACAAAGCAAAACATAGAGTTTTTTATCTCACTGGCTGGATCAAAAGATTTCTGTCTGACAAAGAACTTTGACACGTTTCACCATTCTTTCTTGTCATTATTGTGAGAAACGGATAAATATTAATCCTAATATAGTAGCATCCCTTTTCTGCCTACCTGTTGAGCACTATGATGAGTCCACCTGATACGTACAATGCTACGCTAATTAAGTATAGTATAGTTTAGAGATACAGCGTGGAAACAGGCCCTTCAGCCCACCGAGTCTGCACTGACCAGCAATCCGCGTACTCAAGGCTGCGTGCTCAGTCCCATGCTGTACTCACTCTATACTCATGACTGTGTAGCCGGACATAGTGGGAAGTCCATTATCAAATTCGTCGACTACACCACTATTGTGGGACGAATCACAGATGGTGATGAGTCAGAGTATAGAAGTGAGATCGACCGATTGACCAAATGGTGCCAGCGCAACAACATGGCTCTCAACACCAGTAAAACAAAGGAACTGATTGTGAAAGGGGAAGGATAGGGACCCACAATCCGATTTATATCAACGGGATGATGGTGGAAAGAGTCAAATTCCTGGGCGTGCATATTTGCAAAGATCTTTCCTGGTCCAAGCACACTGATGCAATTATAAAGAAGGCATCAGCGCCTCTACTTCCTGAGAAGATTACAGAGAGTCGGTATGTCAAAGAGGACTCTCTCGAACTTCTACAGGTGCATAGTAGAGAGCATACTGACTGGCTGCATCGTGGCCTGGTTCGGCAACTTGAATGTCCAGGAGCGGAAAAGACTGCAGAAATTTGTGACCACTGCCCAGTCCATCACCGGCTCTCCCCGCCCCACCATCGAAGGGATCTATCGCAGTCACTGCCTCAAAAAGGCTGCCAACATCATCAAGGACCCACACCATCCTGATCATACACTCATTTCACCATTGCCATAGGGAAGAAGGTACAGGAGCCTGCAATCTGTAACATCCAGGTTCAGGAACAGCCACTTCCCCACAGCCATCAGGCTATTAAACACAACATCAAATAAGCTCTGAACAATAACAATCTATTATTACTATTATTATTATTATTATTGCACTATATCTGTTAATTTATGGTCTATGGTCTATTGACACACTGAACTTTTATCTTCCGTTTTATATTATGTTTACATATTCTGTTGTGCTGCAGCAAGTAAGAATTTCTTGTCCTACCTGGGACACATGACAATAAAACTCTCTTGTCTCTTGTCTTGTCTAACACTATCCTACACACACTCGGGACAATTTACATTTATACCTAGCCAATTAACCTACAAACCTGAATGTCTTTGGAGTGTGGGAGGAAACAGAAGATCTCAGAAAAAACCCATGTGGTCACTGGGAAAATGTACAACCTCCATACAGACAGCACCCGTAGTCAAGATCGAACCCTGGGTCTCAGGTGCAGTAAGGCAGCAACTCTACTGCTGCGCCACTGTGCTGCCCATGTTCTAAAGCTGGGTATCCATAATCGTTTAAAACATTAACTTGTTCTGAAGAATATTGATCCCAGTTGGCAGACAGGTGATACGGGGGGGATTTCATTGAAGGCTTGCCGAATAATGAATAATAGAGTGGATGAAGAAAGGACATTTCTGGTTGTGGGAAAGTCTTGGACCAGTGGGCACAGCCTCAGAATAAAAGTACATACCTTCAGAATGGAGATGAGGAGGCATTTCTTTCGCCAGAGGGTGGTGAATCTATGGAATTCATTGCCACACATCGCTGATGAGGCCAATGGGTAATTTTATTGATAGATTGATAGATTCTTGATTATTAAGGCTGTCAAAGTTTAAGGGGAGAAGGCAGGAGAATGAGGTTGCGAGGGGAAAATGGATCAGCCATGATAGAATGGCGGAGAAGACTCGATGGGCCAAATGGCTTAATTCTGCTCCTATGTCTTATGATCCTGTGACAATGACAAGTCTTTGTAGTTACACCATGCTGTGCACTTGAGATGAGAAACATTTTTAAGTCATCTTGCAGAAAGATTACTGAAGTGACCAAAGTTTGTATTCACATTAGGTGTCATTTTACTACACTTTGATGAACAATCACATAGAAACATAGAAAAATGGGTGTAGGAGTAGGTCATTTGTCCCTTCGAGTCAAACTCCCTCTTAAATCTAACTCTCTTGAAAACATCCAGTGAATTGGCGTCCACTACTTTCTGTAGCAGATAATTCCACAGATTCACAACCACACCTTCATTCATGTTTATTGGGTTTATATCTTACTTGTGACTGGTATAACTTTACACCTACAAAATACCTGTCTTTAGGCCAGTGGAGCTAAAGAATTGGTGAATTGAAAATTGCACCATGTTCATTTAGCTGAATAGATGTATACAGTGGCTTGCTAAAGTATTCATACCCCTTGAACTTTTCCACATTCTGTCACATTACAACCACAAACGTAAATATATGTTATTGGGATTTTATGTGATAGACCAACACAAAGTGGCGCATAATTGTGAAGTGGAAGGAAAATGATACATTCTTTTCAAATTCTTTTACAAATAAAAAACTGAAAAGTGTGGCGTGCAAAAGTATTCAGCCCCCTTTACTCTGATACCCCTAAATAAAATACAGTGCAACCAATTGCCTTCGGAAGTCACCTAATTAGTAAATAGAGTCCACTTGTGTGTAATCTAATCTCAGTATAAATACAGCTGTTCTGTGAAGACCTCAGAGGTTTGTTAGAGAGCATTAGAGAACAAACAGCATCATGAAGCCCAAGGAACACACCAGACAGGTCAGGGATAAAGTTTAAAGCAGGGTTAGGTTATAAAATAATATCCCAAGCTTTGAACATCTCACGGAGCACTGCTCAATCCATCTTCCACAAATGGAAAGAGTATGGCACAACTGCAAACCTACCAAGACATGGCCGTCCACCTAAACTGACAGGCCAGGCAAGGAGAGCATTGATCAGAGAAGCAGCCAAGAGGCCCATGGTAACTCTGGAGGAGCTGCAGAGATCCACAGCTCAGGTGGGAGAATCTGTCCACAGGACAACTATTAGTCGTGCGCTCCACAAATCGGGCCTTTATGGAAGAGTGGCAAAAAGACAGCCATTGTTGAAACAAAGCCATAAGAAGTTCCGTTTGCAGTTTGCCACAAGCCATGTGGGGGACACAACAAACATGTGGAGGAAGGTGCTCTGGTCTGATGAGACCAAAATTGAAGTTTTTGGCCTAAATGCAAAACGCTATGTGTGGCGGAAAACTAACACTGCACATCACCCTGAACACACCATCCCCACTGTGAAACTTGGTGGTGGCAGCATCATGCTGTGGGGATGCTTTTCTTCAGCAGGGACAGGGAAGCTGGTCAGAGTTGATGGGAAGATGGATGGAGCCAAATACAGGGCAATCTTGGATGAAAACCTGTTAGAGTCTGCAAAAGACCTGAGACTGGGTCGGAGGTTCACCTTCCAGCAGGACAACAACCCTAAACATACAGCCAGAGCTACAATGGAATGGTTCAGATCAAAGCATATTCATGTGTTAGAATGGCCCAGTCAAAGTCCAGACCTAAATCCAATTGAGAATCTCTGACAAGACTTGAAAATTGCTGTTCACAGACGCTCTCCATCCAATCTGACTGAGCTTAAGATATTTTGCAAAGAAGAATGGGCAAAATTTTCAGTCTCTAGATGTGCAAAGTGGTAGAGACATACCCCAAAAGACTTGCAGCTGTAATTGCAGCAAAAGGTGGTTCTACAAAGTATTGACTCAGGGGGGCTGAATACTTTTGTACGCCACACTTTTCAGTTTTTTTGTTTGTAATAAAATTTGGAAACCATGTATCAATTTCCTTCCACTTCACAATTATGCACCACTTTGTGTTGGTCTACCACATAAAATCCCAATAAAATACATTTACGTTTGTGCTTGTAACGTGACAAAATGTGGAAAAGTTCAAGGGATATGAGTGATTTTGCAAGCCACTGTATATGATTATATATCTAGACCCTGGGCTTTGAATCTCTGTTATCCTTCCCAATATGTATAGAATACTTGGCAACTCTGTGAGGACCTATGCCAGGAGCCTCTCCTGCAGCTAGAGAACCAAACAATGTCCTGGAGCAACTCAGCGGGTCATTACGTCCATGGGGGACAGGAATTTTCAATGTTTCGGGTAAAACCCTTGCATCGAAACTGAGCTTGGGGAAGGAAGAAAGACCGTATAAAGACGACAGGGGAAGTGGTGAGGCAATGGCCAACAGGCAATTTGGTGGAGCGAGGAAGCATGAGGGGCAGATGGAGCCAGGGAGATAGCAATTATTTTCCCACACAAATGCAGCCTGACCCACTGGGTTCTTCCAGCAGATTGTTCATTGCACCAGATTCTGGCATTTGCATTCTCTTGTGTCTCAGATATCTTTGCAGACTGGTTTAACCACCACAGCTATGGTGCCTATACAGGTCAAATTACTGCAGGTCTCTACATTAGTGTTTCCGCATTCTTCCAGGCTGGAATGTGGACGGTGCAGCATTAGGCAAGGGTCACAAAGCTGACTAACATGAAGAGGATTTGGTGTTCATCAGAGATGAATTGCTTCACATTTAGCATACCATACCTGGAAATGGACACAACACACCAGCTCTGTAGGAATCAATGATTTAGTTTAAGGTAGATAAAATTGATGGAGAAACTGAGCGTGTGAGGCAGCATCTATAGAGCGAAGGAAAAGGTGACGTTTCGGGTCGAGACCCTTCTTCAGATTAAAGAAGTGTCTCAACCTGAAATGTCATATTTTCCTTCGCTCCATAGATGCTGCCTCACCCGCTGAGTTTCTCCAGCATTTTTATCTACCTTCGATTTTTCCAGCATCTGCAGTTCCTTCTTAAACAAACTTAATGATTTAGTTTAGTTTAGTTTAGTTTAGATATACTGCACGGAAACAGGCCCTTTGGCCCACCGAGTCCACGCTGATGATCTATCTCCTGTTCACACTAGTTCTATGTTATCCCACTTTCTCCTCCATTCCCTACACACTAAGAGCAATTTGGAGAGGCCAATTAACCAACAAACCCTCTCCTCATTGGGATGTTGGGAGAAACCGGAGGAAACTCACTCGATCACAGGGAGAACATGCAAGCTCCAAACAATCAGCAGCCGAGGTCAGGGTCGAACATGGGGTCTCTGGTGCACTGAGGCAGCAGCTGTATCAGCTGCACCGCTGTGCTCTCCCTTATGAAGGCTTATCATGATCTCCATTCCCTTATACTCGGCATCTCTCTAAAACCCACGATCCCCTTTGCTTTTTTAACCACTCTCTCAACCTGTTCTGCCTATTTCTGGGAACTATGTTCACCCACCCCTAGATCTCTCCAAGCATGTTTCCCATTAGAAATGTGCCCTCTAATTTACAATGTCCCTTCCCGTTCTTTCTCCCAAAGGTTATCTTCAAATTTATCAATAGTAATTTGTTTGCCCCCCCATCAGTCCACACCATTCCGTCCATACATCATTGAAGTCCATTACTGTCCTCGTCACAGTTCATTAAGCCTCGCAATTTTTGTCACGTGCTGATATGGAAATTATGCACCACAGGCCCAAGTCATTAAAGCAATAATCCTAGTAGGAGCTCCACTGCACGATTCCCTTTTGACCGCAAACAATAATTTTATAATTTTTTATAATTTTATCAAAGCCAATCAACCTCCAAACCGGTAACTTTTTGGACTATGGGAGTAATCCGGAGCACCCAGAGAAAACCCATGCAGGCCACAGGGAGAACGTAGAAACTCTGTACTGACAGCACCCATAGTCAGGATCGAACCTGGGTCTCTAGCGCTGTAAAGGCCCTGTCTCACGGTGCGAGTTGACACACGAGTGACCCAGAGTGACAGACTCGTGGTTGTGTACGATATTCCAAGTTGATGTGCAAGTGTTTGTGGCGAGTTCCCACGGGTATGGTAATCTGCGATGTTCCGAGATTGTCTCCAGAGTTACCAAGTTCCCCTCCCGTTTGCTCTTGAGTTACCAAGTTCCTCTCCCGCTCAGGGCGTGTGTTGTTGCTGCAGTCCGGGATTCGCATTTAAAGCACCCGGTTATCTTCAGCAGTTCAGGCGAGGACAGGTTTGGGGGAGGGGGGGGGGGGGGGCGAGGGATGGTGGAATTGGGAGAAGGCAAAGACTATGGGTGGGGAGGAGTGAGAGGGGGGGCTAGGAACGGCATCTGCGAAACGGGTAGTCAACCTTTAGGGTCCCGGCCCGAAACATCCCTATAGATTTTATGATTTCCCTCTAAAGACACAGTCTCCCGTGGTTTGTTTGCACAACTCTCTTCCCTCTCTCTCCCAACATTGGGGGGGGGGGGGGGGGGACGACGACAAGATAGTTTAAACGGACCTTACCCCACTTCATGCTTCTGTTGCGCATAATTCAGCAGTAAAACTTCTCTTCCCCTTACCCAGCGACGCCCGATTCCTCGCACCCCCACAAGTTCACATCGACGAGGGAAGAATGAGCGGGGAGTCTGAAGAAGGGTCCCGACCCGAAACATCACCCATTCCTTCTCTCCAGATGCGATGCCTGTCCCGCTGAGTTACTCCAGCATGTTTGTGTCTATCGTCGGTGTAAACCAGCATCTGCAGTTCCTTCCTACAAACGGACAGTGAAGTGCCTCAGCCAAATTAGGAACATTAGGATTCTCTGATGTGAAGATAGTCTGGTTTGCGTTTCTTACACTTGATCATATCCGAAACTAAAGTATAGATAGACACAAAATGCTGGAGTAACTCAGTGGGACTGGCAGCATCTCTGGAGAGAAGGAATGGGTGGCGTTTTGGGTAAGTCTGAAGAAGGGTCTCGATTCCATTCCTTCTCTCCAGAGATGCTGCCTGGTCCGCTGAGTTACTCCAGCATTTTGTGTCTATTAAAGAGTTCCCACGGTAGACACACGGATCACTAAAGTTAACGCACGGGCCACTACGATATTACAACGAGTTTAAATGTTTCAATTTTAAACTTGACCACGAAATTTGACTCGTGGAAAAAGTCAAACATGTTTGACTTTTTTCACGAGTTCACAAGTTTGACGGGTACCTGCCGTTAGCGCCACGAGTGGACAAGTTGATCGCGCGAGTTCCGACGTTCCCGCTACGTTGGCTGTACGTGATCGCCACGAGTGAAAACTCGGGGTCACTCGTGGGCCAACTCGCACCGTGAGACAGGGGTTTAAGGCAGCAACTCAACCACTGTGCCACCATGCCACCCCTATGTCCATGAAGTCATGGGCAAGTTTCTCCTCCTGGAAAGTGGACAACTACTTGACTAGCTCACCAACAAGCATATTATGTATATCAAAATCTACTTACGACAAAGTTGATGTGTAGAAGAAAGAAAAGGAGTGACAAGATGTAGGTATGTTACAAACCTTATCTTCAGCAGCGCTGCAGTTCTGTCACTGGCCGTGGGCGCGACTTTGGCGCCTTTGAGGGGGGGTAGTGGGGTTAAAATGCAGTTTTCCCCTGCCTTCCGGAGTTTTATTTTCTCGGGGGGCGAGTTTTTGCTGAAGATTCGTTCCGACTGCCGGTCTGTTAAATATTTTTTTTAACGCCGACAACAGGGACGGATTTCAAGGGGACAGGTAAAGGAAAGCCGTTCATTTACATATAAACGTGCTTCGTAAGATGACCTTAATCCAAATTTCATGTTGTGCAACCGTGATTTATTCCCCATACGAACCGGAAGTATTTTTCCTGCCGATATGGGGTTTAAATTCACTGCAACCTCAACGTTCCAATCGATCACATTCCATAAAATCCCACTCGCAAGATGATTTAAATGGCCATTAATTTACGGGAATTAAACACTAAATGCCTTCAATTTGGCCTATAAATTCACGACAATGAGATTTAAAAATCATGTTATATTGTGAATTCTTGTGTGAAAGTTATTTGGACACTTAGGCTATTTAAAAATGTTAATGTTTTCCTAAGAAATGGATAGATGTTTAGATCTAGTAATTGAATTTTGGAATTTGCTACAATTGGGTAACTAACTAATAATATGCTTTAATTTAATTTCATCCAAGTAAGATTGTTTCATATTTTTTTCAGAATGCTTCAATCTATAATAACTGAAAATATCTTTCAGTTCTCTTAATTTTTAAGAAAGTTATGGGCTTTTGACAGTACTCAATCACAACTTTTGTGTTGTGAATAGAAAAGCAATAGGGAACAAGATGCTATTTTTTGTGCATAAAAATGGCTATAACTTTTTTAATACTGAAGATGTGAAAGTGAATTAGGTGTCTCTCTGAAACATGCACTCTTTTTGAACAAACCTTCCTATATTATCCTGCAACAGTGTTGCCACTTCCTTTGTCATCCTACTTCTAACATAGAATTCAAATATAGGCAATCAATGCCAGGCAGAAATTTGAGAATAAATGAGAAAAATCATTCCAGGGATGTGTTGAAGGTTAGGATCTAGGCAACACTGGTAGTAAATCTACAATGCGCATTCACCAAAGCAAAATTAGTACCTTGCAAAATCACCAAAATAGCTTCTGTCAGTCATCCTCAGACAAGCACCTCTCACTACATCTCTTGTGTAACAAGACAGTTTTTTTCAAAACATTAGATAATTATTGCAGTTTCAAAAATATCCTTGCAGTTCCTGTAAATATGAACTCAGTAATAATTATCTAAATGTTTTTTTTAACAGTCTTACTGAGAGGCAGTGAGAGGAGTGTGTCCAATTTTAGGGCAGCAAAGTGGGGCAGCAATAGAGTTGCAGCCTTACAGTACCAGAGACGTGGATCCTGATTACGGTGCTGTCTGTATGGAATTTGTACGTTCTCCCTGTGACCGCGTAGGTTTTCTCTGGGTGCTCCAGTTTCCTCCCGCATTCCAAAGGCGTGCAGGTTTGTAGGATAATTGGCTTCTGTAAAGTTGCCTCCAGTGTGTAGGATGCAAAACTAGAATTACATAGAGCCAGTGTGTGGGTTATCATTGGTCGGTGCGGACTCGGTGGGCCGAAGGGCCTGTTTCCACGCTGTATCCTAAACTAAACTAAACTAAACTCTGCTGCCCATTTCCCAACTCATGGCAACTGCTCGCCCATCTACATGTGTTGACATTGTCCAGCCATCTCTCGGTTTCAGAATATCCTTATTTTCAAATCTCTCCATCACGTTGCAAACCTTGTCCCCCTTCCATCACACCACTGTAACTGTAGCATTTTCTAACCTGACAAATCCTCTGCCATTTCTGCTTTTTTAGACACCCGCTCATCCAAATCTATTTATCATGCTATCGCCTGTTTGGCACTAAATTCTGGAATTTCCCTTGTGAAATCCGTTTCCGGGATCCTGTCTCATCCCAAAATCGACCTTTTTGACATGTCAATTGGTGCAAAACACAAACTGTGTTTAGAAAAAGCATTTTATCAGAATACATCACAGAATGTTTTGGGAACAGCTCCATCCAAGACCGCAAGAAATTGCAGAGAATTGTGGACGCAGCCCAGACCATTACATACACAAATCTCCATGACTCTATGTATACCTCATTCTGTTTCAGCATGGCTGCCAATATAACCAAGGATGAGTCTCAACCTGGTCACTCCTTCTTCTCCCTTCTCCCATCAGGCAAGAGGTATAGAAATGTGAAAATGCATATCTCCACATTCAGGGACAGTTTCTTCTGAACGGTTTTCAGGCAACTGAACCATTCTATCAACAACTAGAGAACAGTCCTGAGCTATTATCTACCGCTTTAATCAGACTTCACTAGATTTGATCATGCACTAAACATTGTTCCCTTTATCTTGTATCTGAACACTGTGGATGGGTCGATTGTAATCATGTATTGTTTTTCCATTGACTGGTTAGCAAGCAACACAAGATGTTCACTGTACCTCAGTACATGTGACAATAAGCTAAAGTAAATTAAGCTAAACTGAATAACTCAGCAGGTCAGGCAACATCACTGGAGGCCATAGATAGCCCATGTATCAGGTCGGGTTTCTTCTTCAGACTTTATTATATACCTTGCATATACAGGTTCTGACTTACCTGCTAAGTTACTTCAGCACTTTCTATTTTACTCAATCCAGCATCTGCAGTTCCTTGTGTCTCAATTTAATTGCCATATAATCTCTTTGCATGGTTTTTGCCAAAATATTATTTGTAAATACACCTGTGAGGCACCTTAAGAACTATTGCCCCACTGAAGGTATTATAACTGCTGTTGCTATTTTACATATGCATCTCTCCAGCACATCCACCAACACCTGTACCATTTGCTAATTAATTTTCCAGGATATTTGCATGCACCTCCCTCTGCTGGTGAATGGCTTTACGTATTTAAGGAAATGGAGCTCAAAATTCTTCCCTGTGCACCTTGTTTTGTTGACGTATGTTACAATTATTTTCAATGAAAGAATCTCTCTATCGGTAGTGATCTCTTTTGTATGTGGCACAATGACAGAATAAACTGCATTCTCAAATCCCACAACCACACTGCTGATAGGATCAATTTTAAGCTTTATTTATAAAGATCTGTTGTGTCATGAGCAAATGTCGCTTATGTCATTCACAGGTGGCTTTTTAGTAACAAGAATGACGCTGTTTCTTCCCGAATCGACTGATTGAAATTCTAAACAGTAAAACCGTGATGACTCCTCCCAAAGGCAATGGTAAACTGAGATAGTTAAGTTAGTACCGTTTCTGGTGTGGCCATAAGTTCATACGTTTTATAAGTTATAGGAGCAGAATTAGGCCATTTGGCCCATCAAGTCTACTCCGCCATTCAATCATGGCTGATCTATCTTTCCCTCTCAACCCCATTCTCCTGCCTTCTTTCCATAACCAATGACACCCTTACTAATCAAGAATCTGTCAACCTCTGCCTTAAAAATATCCAATGACTTGGCCATAGCAATGAATTCCACAGATTCACCACCCTCCGACTAAAGACCTTCCTCCTCATCTCCTTTCTAAAGATATGTCCTTTTATGCCGATGCTACGGCCTCTGGTTCGGGACTCTCCCACTCAATTTCATTTCTTCATTATCATTAATAGCTTTTGCAATTCCATCTTAAATGAAGGTTCCATTGAGGGTAAATTGCGGAAGTTGAAGAGAAAGGCTAAGGAAATGGTGCAGGCTTGTGAAATAGTCTATGATAACCATCCACCTCTCCAGGCACCATCAACCCTGACCTCCTCCAGTACTATTGATATTGAGCTTACACATTCTCCCTTTAACAATAAAGGCTTCATCCAGGCTTCCTCCCCCTTTTAAAAGGTGACTTGCCATGGACCCGATGAGGAGAAGGATCTCCTTTTGTCTCCAAATACATTAAATTATACCTTCAATTAGCCAGAGATGTAACAACGATTCTTTGACTGTGTGAATGCAATATTTCATTTCGGAGTCATGTGAGTGACTTCGTGAAGAACCCGCGAGCACGCATGTGCGACATATCGTCGCGACGCATTGCAGTCGACGGCTGGAGGTGGAGCGCGGCTCACCATCAGCCCTTCACAAGGAGCCGCTCAGGTAAGTGAAACTAACCTTGAGTTGGTTGGTTTCTGTTGTGAGTGTTTTTCTCTCAACAGGAACATGGACGGGAAGAACAAGGGCCGTAGGACGTCCGCACGGAGTTGCCGTCCACCCATCCCGGAGCCCTCATCAACAGCTACACCTGCGAGTCAGGCCGGGAAAAAGGCGAGGAAGTCGGTGAGCCCTGTCGCTACAGGACCCGACCCGCCGACACACCGGAACTCCAGCGAGGATTCCGCGGAGCAGGATTTCGGTGTGCCACCGGAGCAGGTTGACCCTGACTCCGTATCACTGTTGCCAACGGGCTCGTTGGTCGACCAGGGCAAACAGGGTTCATGTGCTGCCGCACGGCCCTTCTCCCTGAGCCCTCGGAGGAGAGGGAAGGATGGAGCCCGTAAACCTAGCCCTTCACGGGCAAAGGTATCACCTGCCGCTAGATTGCGGACTGGTGAATTGGCGGGACTCAAGTCCACTGGGAGACCTGTAAGGACCAGTGTCGACTCACCAGCCACCAAGACCAGGAAGAGTCATTCGGGTGGAGTCCCGCCACGGTCGCCGAGTCCCCCGTGGATGGGAGGACGGGACCGTACGCCGTCTAGGCCCAGGATTAGGGCAGTCGGCAAGCCCGCGCGGATGTCGGGTCACCACGCCGAGGCATCGGGTGCCGACTTCTCACCGCGTTTGCCCTTCGAGGCAGCGGGATCAAGCTCCGCAAAAAGGAGGCGTTTGAGCGGATCCGCGCGGGAATCGCTCAGCTTCGCTGCGGCGGCTGGTAGCGACAGCTTCCGGCACCGAGATTACCTCGACGAGGTACGGGCCAATGACTGGAGCCTCAGCAGTTCCGCAGAACATGAGGACTCCGACCGCCCAGGTTCTAAGGGCGAAGGGCGTATTGACAGGATGGAGCGGATGTTGGAACTTCTCCTGCAACAAAATCAGAGGCAGGAAACATCTAGCTCCAGAGGGCACAGGGAGATATCACCATCGTCAGCAGGCAGCCTGAGACAGCTGGAGGATGAGGACATTTTGGGCCATGCACCAGCTACATCGGAGGTCCCTCAGGAGGAGCTCCTGGATGTAGCAACAAAATTTGCATTGTCGGAGACGTCGGGACTACCCCTGAACCCCAAACTGGCTGCCAACGTGGACTTCCTGACAAACCATCAGCTCCAGGAGGAGGTCCTGTCAGAGGCCATAAATATGCACAAAGCCCCAGCTAACTGCAACTCCCTCAACGTGCCCATCGTCAATACGCCGATCTGGGGCAACATCAGCCCAGGGATCAGGACCCAGGAGATGAAGCTCCAGCGGATCCTGAAGCTGCTCACTGCTGGGATTACCGCGTTTGCGCGGTCGGTGGACGGGGAGGATCTGAGCATCGAGCAGGAGGATGCTCTGGCTCTATTGTGCACCACACAGTATGAGATAAATGCCTTCAGGAAGAGCGTCATCAAACCCACGCTGAACCCAAAATTTGCAGGGTTGTGCAAAGCACCTCCTACACCGCCACCCAGACAGTTGTTCGGGGAAGACCTCCCGAAGAGGGTCAAGGAGCTGGATGACCACGCTAAAACGGTAGGAATCATGCGGTCACACATCTCAACCAGGCAGCCGGCCAGGAAAGTGCCATTTTTCAGGCCATGAGGCCCTGCCGTTAGACCAGCAAGGACCTACGCTCCAGCTCCGCCTCAATTTCAGCAGCCTCAACAACCTAGGCCTTTTTTAGGGCTAGGCCCCCAGCGGCCACCATGGAAGATGCAGCCGCCGCATCATCAGCCCAACCCAGCACCTCCACGTCCCGCCAAACATATCAGGGACCGCCGGTAACCATGGAGGTAAGGCAGTCTGGATTTCATGCACCTGCATGCTTAACTTCACATGTTGGTGGGAGACTACGGTTCTTTACGGAGGCATGGGGAACTATCACTTCTGATGAGTTTATCTTACAAAGTATTCAAGGCCATGAGATTGAATTCATCAATGGTAAAATCCCTCCATCCCAGCATATGCCAGATCGGAAATTTACGCTGTCCAGCAACGAAACGGCAGTAGGCTATGCTGAAATCTTAAGGCTACAAGAAAAAGCGTGATAGAAAGAACTATACACGAACCAATTGAATTTGTATCCAACGTATTCACAAAAACCAAGAAGGATGGAGGATGTCGGGTTATTATTGATCTGACCCATTTGAATACCTTTGTAAAATATACCCATTTCAAAATGGACACTTTCGAAACAGCCAAGTTATTGATTTCTCAGGGCTGCTTTATGGCATGCATTGATTTTAAAGATGCATACTATTCAGTATCCATTCAGAAACACCACAGGAAGTTCTTGAAATTTACCTGGATGGATCAGCTCTGGCAATACAGGGCTTTGCCAAATGGGCTTACCACAGCCCCTAGGTTATTTACTAAATTGCTCAAACCAATACTGGCTACGCTAAGGAGACAAAATCATATAGTGATGGCCTATCTGGATGATATCCTATTCATTGGGAACACACTGGAATCAGCGGAACTGGCAGTTTCAGCCACCGTGGAAATTTTTCAGAAAATGGGGTTCATTATCCATATAGATAAATCAAAGTTCTGCCCTTTACAGGTCATGGATTATCTGGGGTTCACGGTGGATTCCAATCGCATGAGGGCCACCATACCAACTAACAAAGTTGGGGATGTCACCCAAGTATGTAAGGATCTAGTCTGGGCCAGTATACCATCAATTAGACAAACTGCTAAGGTGATTGGCAAGATCGTAGCACTTTTTCCAGCTGCCCAATACGGACCTTTGCATTATCAAAATTTGCAGAGAGCCAAGATCTCAGCGTTAAAACTGAACGCTGGACATTTCGATAGACCAATGCACCTGCCTCTAAAGGCAAAGATTGAGTTACAATGGTGGGTTGACAATATTTGTGACTCATTTAAACCCATCATTTTGCCCAATCCGATGGTATACTTACAAACAGATGCAAGCTCCCATGGCTGGGGAGCTACGGACAACTACTCTAGTTGTGGGGGCAGATGGGACACCTTTGAATCTACCCTGTTGTTGTCACAAGGGTTAAACTATTTGGAGATGCTAGGAACATTTCACGGACTTCGAGCTTATTGTTCTAACCTTACTGACGCTCATGTCCGTCTCCAGATAGATAATACCACTGCGGTGGCATATTTAAACCATATGGGCGGTACCAGGTCAATATCATGTGATGAATTGGCAAATACAATTTGGCTCTGGTGTATTCAACGGAATATTTGGATTTCAGCTACCTATTTACCAGGTGAGCTCAATACAGTGGCGGACACCAGGTCACGCAAATTTAATGACAACATCGAGTGGATGTTGAATGCCCAAATCTTCGCTAAAATTACAGCCAAATTTGGTAAACCGGATATTGACCTCTTTGCATCATGGTTGAACCATCAGGTACCAACATACGTTTCGTGGGAACCAGATCCTGGGGCAATGGCGATGGATGCGTTCTCGCTGGACTGGGGGAAATGGTTTTTCTATGCATTTCCTCCATTTTGCCTCATCAGTCGGGTATTGCGGAAAATCCAGACAGATGCTGCTAAGGGCATTCTTATCATACCCAACTGGCCTACGCAGCCATGGTATCCGGTGGTCCTTGATATGATCAGTAAACCTTGGGTCCTCTTAGAGGGTTGCCCACAATTGGTAACAAACCCTGTGTCAGGGGAACCACATCCCTGCCACAGTCATCTCAACTTATTGGCTTGCAGGTTCTGAACAGGCCATTACTGCGGTATGGCCTATCATCTAGAACCATGGATACCATCGGAGCGTCATGCCGGGAGTCCACCAGGCGGCAATATCTCACACACATCCGGAAATGGGAAACCTACTGCGGCCGCTCCCACATTGCATACGACTCCGTAACCATCACCGACGTATTGGAATTCCTGGCGGGGTTGCACCATGACGAACACCTCAGCTACAGTGCCATCAACAGCGCCAGGAGTGCGTTGTCATTCTACCTCAATATTGAGGTAGGATCCAACAGGCTGGTGTCCAGACTCATGCGGGGAATATTTAATTCCAATCCCGCCCAGACCGCGTTATAACATCACCTGGGATATCGGGAAGGTATTAACCCTGCTCAGGACGTGGTCGCCCATGGAGGGGCTTGAGCTGGACAAACTCACCCTGAAGCTGGTGATGTTACTGGCACTGACTTCAGCGCAGAGGGTACAGACACTCCACAAGGTCAGGATCGACAGGATGATCTCTACCCCTGGGGAAGTAATCTTCTTCATAGATGAATTACTAAAGCAGCATAGACCTGGGTTCACAGGGCTGGGGCTGAAGTTCCCGGCATACCCCGCTGATGCAAGGCTATGTTTAGCCGCCCATATCCGTCACTATGTGAAAGTGACGAGAAAGCTGAGGGGAATGGAGAAATACTTGCTCATCACCCACAAGAAACCTCACCATAGAGTGATGGTCCAGACGATATCCAGGTGGCTCAGGATCGTTTTGGGTGAGTCAGGTATTGACACTAATGTCTTCAAATCCCATTCCACCAGGGCTGCATCAACGTCGGCGGCAAGGGTCATGGAGGTGCCCATGGACCATATTCTAGCCACAGCAGGATGGATGAACGAAGCCACCTTCCAGCGGTTCTACAATAAACCTGTTGCCGCTCCTCTACAGTTCGCGGAGGCCGTGCTGAATGCAGGTCAAGAACGTGGAAATGTCTCCGAGTGAGGGGTTTTTTCTTTGTTGTTAATAAATATTGTTCTTATTTTTCAGTATAAGCAGCCTGGAAAGTTGTTTACTCCTATCCATCCTTATAAGTGGTGTGTGACAGCATGGACGTGGTCCAGGGCACGGAATCACAGAGCTTTGAAGTCTTCACGAAGTCACTCACGTGACTCCGAAATGAAATAGTAAGATTGAACGAGAACTTACCAGTTCGAAGGTTGATCTTTATTTTATGAGGAGTTGCGATGAGGGATTTCGTGCCGTCCGCTCCCAACCCTCGATCATAAATCAACTGGTAATTAGAGTCTCTTCAATCTTACTATAACAAGTCATTTCTCTGTTGTTGGTCCTGTGATTCCACACCGCTACTTTGAAGTATGTCGCGCATGCGTGCTGGCGGGTTATTCACGAAATCCCTCATCGCAACTCCTCATAAAATAAAGATCAACCTTCGAACTGGTAAGTTCTCATTCAATCTTACTATTCTTGATAAGGTAGCTAACTTAATAACACAAATAGAAATGGATAGTTGTGATCTATTGGCCAGTAGAGAAATTGAGCTGCCAAATGAGGTGAGGCCACATTTGGAGTATTGTGTTCAATTTTGTTCACCCTGCGATAGGGAAAATGTTGTTCAGCTGGGAAGAGTGCAGAGAAGATTTACAAGGATGTTGCCAGGATTGAGTACTTAAGTACAGGGAGAGGTTGGACAAGCTAGACCTTTATTCAGAGTAGTGAATCAAGAACCAGAGAACATAGGTTTATTTTGAAAGGGGAAAGATTTAATAGGAACCTGAGAGGGAACTTTTTTGTATAGAGGATAGTAAGTATATAGAACGAGCTGCGGCAGCTGAAGCAGGCACTATAACAAATTCTTTACGATATTTGGACAGGTACATGGATAGAAAACATTTTGAGGGATATGGCCCAAACGCAGGCAGGTAGAACTAGCTTAGAGGAGGCAGGGACAAATTAGGCTGAAGGGCCTGCTTCTATGCTGTATGAATCTATGACTAAGTGACCAAGATTGGGCATTCAATATAACAGGATACTTAATTCTCAGAAGACCTGGGCGAAACAGAAAGAGAGTGGATTACACCTCATGATAAATGATGGGATGACGGTGGTAGAGAGAAAGGGGCTGAGCTTCGGAAATCAAGAAGTAGAAATAGTTAGGATGGAGCAGAGAAACAGCACAGGAAGCAATGGTAAGAGTTTATTTTAGTTTAGTTTATTGTAGTCCCATGTACTGAGGTACAATGAAAAGCATGCCATCCAGTCAATGAAAAGTATATACTTTTTTTTTGTTTTGTTTTTTTGTTAGAAGTAAGTACAATAGTGTGGTACTTGAGTACCTAATACATACATACATATTACCATTCTTGTATAACTTCGTATTTTTAATTTAATAATAAAAGAACAGTGAAAGAAAAAAGAAATTTGGAGAGATCTACCTATTTTGTATATTTGCCCATCCGTCACTCAGTTCTGAACCATTTAATTTCTAAGGTTGTGTAATGTTGGACCATATGCTTGTAAAAAGTTGATAAAAGGGGACCAAGTCTTTAAGAATTGGTCTACTTTGCCTAATAGGAGGAATCTAATTTCTTCAAGATGTAGCGTTTCCGACATATTTGAAATCCACATTTTGAACGTTGGCGTGGTTGCGTTTTTCCATAATTTGAGTATAAGTTTTTTTGCTGTTATTAAATCGTAATTAAGAAGAGCTTCTTGGAATATAGTTAGCGTACTTCCCTCTTCCATTGATCCAAAGATAATCAGTTCTGTATTGGGGTTCAATTTTGTGTTAAATAGTTCTAAAAATTTAATTCCATAATTTATGCAGTTTTGTACAACAGACAAAGGAATGTGCTATAGTGGCATTTTGAGTTAGACATTTGTCACAGATGAGGGAAACATTTGAAAATATTTTATTCAGTCTAGTTTTCGAGTAATATAATCTATGTAAAATTTTTAATTAAATTAGGTTATGTCTTACATTAATTGAACATTTATGTACATATTATAGATTTTTTTCCCCATCTATCGTTCGGAATTTTTATCAAAACTCTTGTTCCCAGTCCCTTCTAATTGCCTCTGTCGTTGGTGTTTCTATATTTAGAATTATATTATGTAAGTATGATATTAAATTGCTTGATTCTGCCTTTCTATTCATTCCTTCCTCTAATAAATCTGGGGTTAGAGTTTTGATATCCTTGTATACATTTTTTCAAATAATCTTGAATTTGAAGTTATTTAAAATATTGATTACTTTTCAAGTTATATTTTATTTGTAATTGTTGGAATGATAAAAGTTTTCCCATTTCATACATATCTCCCATCATTTTAATTCCTATTCTTTGCCAATGGATAAACGTTTTATCAATAATAGATGGTTTGAATGAGGGATTATTAGCTATTGGAGAAAGAAGCGATAAATTTCTTGATTTAAAAGTTAATTTTATTTGTTTCCAAATTCGTATTATACTATGAATAATTGGATTCTTCTTATATATTATATTGTTCAGTTTCATCGGGGAAAGAAGGATCGCTCCTATATAGTAAGGGGAACAATCCTCTTTCTCCATTCTTATCCAATCTACCTGTTGGGCAGAACTGTCCAACCAGTAGATTATATTTTTAATATTCACTGCCCAATAGTAATACAATAAGTTAGGGAGTGTCGGTCCCCCTGATTCTTTAGATTTACACGTGTTTTCTTTGAATTATGTGTGATTTATAGTCCCATATGAAGTTTGTAATATCAGAATCTAGTTTTTTAAATAATTTTTTTGGTAAGTATATTGGTATTGATTGAAATAGGTACAGTATTTGTGGTAAGAAGATCATTTTTATCACATTTATTCTGCCTATTAAGGACATCGGCAGTGTTTTCCAAAATGTAATCAACCCGTTTAATTTAGTTAATAAAGGCATATAGTTTGCGTTGAGTAATGATTTATATTTCCTAGTAATTTGGATACCCAAATACTTAAATTTTTCTGTTGCAATTCTAAAAGGGAATTTCAACAGATGTGTTGGCTCTTGAGGTTTTATCGTCATAATTTCGGTTTTGTTCCAGTTTACTATACCCTGAAAAGGAACCAAATTCCTCTATTAAATTTAATATATTTGGTATGCTAATTTGCAAATTTGTAATATATAATAATATGTCGTCAGCATATAATGAGATTTTATTATTTAAGTGTTTGGTATTATATCCATGAATATTCGGATGACTCCTTATACTTTCTGCTAAAGGCTCTATCACTAGTGCAAATAGCAGGGGCGATAATGTGCACCCCTGTCTATTGCCCCTTGCTAATTGGAATTTCGGAGATAGTATATTATTAGTCAGTATTCTAGCCATCGGCTTATTGTATAATAACTTTACCCATAAGATAAAGTTATCTCCCATATTAAATTTTTGCAATACTTTGGATAAATATTGCCATTCTACTTGATCAAAAGCTTTTGCTGCATCCAATGAAATAATTGCTAGGTCTTCTTCTTCAATATTATGCGAGTACGTTATATTAAACAGCCGTCTCAAATTGTTAAATGAGTATCTATTTGGTATAAATCCCGTTTGGTCCGGGTTTATTAGTTTGCTAACATATTTACTCAATCTTTTCGCTAGGGTCTTTGCTAATATCTTTTGATCTGTATTTAGGAGTGCTATGGCTCTATATGAGCCTGGGTCTTCTAGATCTTTATCCTTTTTAGGTATCAGTGTAATAGTTGACTCAGTTAGTGTTTCTGATAGATTATTTTCTTTAAAAGCGTGTATATATAAATCTTGCAGGCGTGGAGAAATTATCTCGTAGAATCTTTTATATAATTCATTACTAAAGCCATCTGGTCCTGGCGTTTTGCCATTCTTCAACAAATTTATTGTTTCTTCTATTTCCTGAAGTGTAATCTGAGCTCCTAATCCCTCTTGTTCCACCATATTTAATTTTGGAAGATTACAATTTTCTAAGAAATTTGTAATTTGAGTATTATTTGCAGAGGTTTTCGATGTATATAAATGTTGGTAAAATTAATATTTTTAGGTAGTGTTAGTAATTCCCCTTTGTCTGATTTAATTTTAGTAATTGTATTTTCTGTTTCCCGTTTTTTCAGTTGGCGTGTTAAGAGTTTGTGGTTTATCACCAAATTCGAAGTTTTCTAGTTTTGTTATTTGAAATAATCTTATTATTCTGGCCAATAAAATTGTATTTAATTTATATTTTAGTATTGTTATCTTATTATGTTTATCTATAGTTGGTTCTTTGGCATTTTCTAAATCTAATTGTCTAATTTCTTGTTTCAACTGCAATTGTTCAGTGTTATTATTTTTAGTTTGGAAAGCTTGATATGAGATTATAGTTCCTCTTATAAATGCCTTAAAAGTTTCCCATAATAATGAAGGTGAAGTGTCTGGTGTATCATTTGTCTCAAAGAAGAATATCAGCTGCTCTTTTAAATACATTCAGATTCAGATTCAATTTTAATTGTCATTGTCCGTGTACAGTACAGAGACAACAAAATGCATTTACGACATGCAACCTTGTGAGTTGTTTAAGATTTGGGAGTTAAACCTCCAGAACGATTTTTTATCAGGCATTCCTTCTAATTTTAAAGAAAAAGTTAACGAGGAGTGATCAGAAATAATACTATTATGATACTTAGAATTATATGTATATGGAATTAATTTTGTGTCCACTAAGAAATAATCAATACATGGATATGTTTTATGTACCGTTGAATAAAATGAATATTCCCTACCTACTGGATTAGCGATCCTCCATACATCAGTTATGTTGGTATTTTTCATGTATGTATTTAGGAGTTCACCAGTTTTAGATTTTATGTTAATCCTTTTTTGTTTCGCTGATTTATCCAGATATGGATCTAAAACACAATTAAAATATCCCCTTATTATCACATTTTGATAGTTAAGTTCTGAAATTGTATCCAGAATTTTGCTAAAGAATTGGGGGTTATCAAAATTAGGAGCATAAATATTTATCAAAGTAAATGGAGTAGAATGAATTTCTCCCGTAACTATGACGTACGTCCCCTCTTTATCTGCTATGGTATTCTTTAATTTAAATGGTATACCTTTACGAATAATAATAGCCGTGCCTCTATATTTAGAAATAAATGAAGTATGTTTGCCCAATCCAATTTTCCTTCATCTGTGTTTGATGTTTCAGATGGGTTTCTTGTAAAAAAATTATGTCACTATTGAGAGCTTTTAATTGGGGAAAGATCTTACCCCTTTTAATTGGTTCATTAGCACCCCTTATATTCCAGCTACAGAACGTGATTCCTCCAGTTTTCTTTTGTTTATTGTCTAACATTATGGATCATGTTAATACCTTTACTTCATATGGTGCAACCAAGAACCTCAGAACTCTAGGTGAAGGATGGTCATCCCCAGCTGTTAAGTTTTGTTGGCATCTTCCCTTCAGAATAGACCTTAGAAAAGACCAGAAAGTGTAAAGTCGTGAAAAGATAATTAACAAAAAAAAAGTGATAATATAATATCCAAAAATAAAGATATTATAATTTTAAAAAAACCAACAACAGGTGGTAGAAAAATTCTTGTTGACTTCCGTAGCTGTTTTTATACATTTTGCTCTGCCCCCTTGACCAATTATTATTAATTGGAAGAGAGACCAATACAAAGTTAAAACATAGATATATATAAAATAAAACACATTTCTAATCTATCTATTGGAATGTATCTTCAGAGAGGAAAAACAGAAAAAAAAGAGTTTCTAACATTAAGTATATACTTAGATATAACAGTGAGTGTGTTAGTTATATATCCATATCTACGGATATGCCGAGAATTATTACAATTAAGTCTCAAGCTTTTGTATTAGACAACAGCAGGTTCCAAGGGGTTAACCAGATTCAGACCCTTGGATAACTTCCAAGTATCTGAGTCTCCCCCCCCCCCCCCCCTTTACACACAGTTTAGACTAGATCTACTATATCCATAAAATTTGTTAGTATATTATTAATACTTATCAATCATATTTAACTCGTTATTCTTATATTTAGCAAGCAATTAACATCATTAAATAAACATCAGTCATTTTTATGCTGTGCCTTAATATTACACAATTTTATTAGTTATATTTTATGTTAGTATATAATTGTATGTTTCTTAAATCATAAATTTCTATATACAAGTCCATTGATAATATTTTTCCATATTCCCAAATTCCATTTATTTCCCCCCACCACGGTTTTTCTTGTGTTCCAGTCCTTTGTTGAAGTGAAACATAAAGTCCGACCTTGATTCCAAAGATAAAACATTCCAAAGATAAAATGTCTAGACAACGCCTCGAGGAAAGTTTACCATCTTGACCAGAGCAGTCTTTTTTGTATATTAATAAAAAAGAAACACAGTCCTTTCTTCGCCGCTTCTCCTCTGTGTTATTGTGGGAGACCGACTCCTGATAATCAGTAGTCCTCCTCTGTGATACTTTGTGCATATTTAAATGCCTGGATCCGTGAAGGCACGTTGAACTGAGTTATAAGTAATTCTCATTTTCGCAGGATATACTATTCCATATCTTACTCCCGAAACCTCTTTCAGTAGCCTTCTTGTCTTTGTGAACTTGTCCCTCTTTTCCATGACTTCAGCTGGATAATCACGGAAGAATCTTAATTTATCTTCTCCAAACATCAAATTCGCTCCATATGGAATCTGTTTCATAATTCCTTGCAGGGTTGAAATATCATAGAATTTCACGATAATCTGTCTTGGGGGGCAGTTGGGCTTGCTTGAGCCTTACGTTGAACCCAGTGGGCCACATCCATTCTCGTAGCTTCAGGCAGCTTAAGTACTTGTTTAAATAAGTTGGCAGCAAACTCCTGAGGTTTTGTCCACTCTCCTTTCCTTCTTTTACTCCAACTAATCTTAAGTTCTGCCTCCTCGATCTTGCTTCCAAGTCCAGACATTTATTCTTCATTTTAGCAAGTTCCCCCCTAGTGCTTTCTTGTTCCTTTTTTAGTCTCTTTATCTCCTTAGTCATCTACGTTATCATATTAGCCATTCCTTCCATAGCCGCATCAGTAGACTTATGCATTGCATCCAGCTTTTTATTACATTCTTTATTAACCCGCTTAATTTTTTTATTTAAATCCTCCTCAATCTCAACCACACGTTTGGTTAAGTCATCAATTTTCCCCATCAACGTATCATTATCTTGTTTAATTTTTTCAGAGAGGCTTTTGTCCAGCGCGACAATCCCCTCTCGTATCACTTTAGAAATAGTTTCATGACTGAAACTGTTACTGAAGCTGTTACTGACTTTTCCAGTTGTTCCATTTGTTCCCTTTGTTCCTCCATTGAAGTAATTTCTGTAGAAGGATTTCGAGAGTCAGCTTCTTCATCTAAGCTTCCAGCTGATATTTGAGGGGATTGAGGAGTCTTTCCAAGTTTTTTCATGCAGGCTCTTGTAACATGTCTTGCAACAGCTTTTGTAGGCTTCTGATGAGGTTTCCCTCTTTTCATTTAAAACTGCCGTTATTTTCTGTTATCAGCAGGATTTCTGATAACACACAATTAAATAACAGCTCCAGTAGTTATTTTTAGAACTCCCCCATCTTCCAACTCGTATTTTAGCACATTAAAGCATTCTTTGGGAGCAGAGCAAAACAGCAGCGTCTCTCAGCACACCATTGACTCAACCGGAAGTCTGAAAAGTATATACATGATTGCAATCAAGTTATACACAATGTACAGAAACAGGATAAAGTGTATAACATTTAGTGTAAGATATAGTCTGATAGTCCTGTTAAAGGTAGTTCAAAGGTTTCCAATGAAGTAGATGGGAGGTCAGGACTGCACTCTAGCTGGTGAGAGGATGATTCAGTTGCCTGAAAACAGCTGGGAAGAAACTGAATCTGGAGGTATGCGTTTTCAAACTTCTGTAAATTCTTGCCTGATGGGAGAGGGGAGAAGAGGGAGTGTCTGGAGTGAGACTGGTCCTTGATTATGCTGGTGGCCCTGCCGAGGCAGCAAAGCTTTGGAGATGGTAATAATATGCATCGGGTTGAAGTTAATTAACTGAAGGTACCCAAGACAATGTCTGGTGTGCAACCACTCACAGATAAGTGTGTCCAGGACTTATGCGAGCTGTCGGCCTGAAGTGTGTTGCGTGACAGATATCTCATGGGGAGTCCAATGGTGGAGCTGTGTTTCTCTGGGTTTCTGCCTCTCCATCCAATACCAGCGAGAGGGGGACCAGGAAGGTCGGTTATACAGTTTTTACATAATTCACATTATTTAGATTTTCATTAGTTTCTAGTGTAATCACATGCATATAATTAGTTCTATTTTAAAATCACTTTTTTTAGTAACTTTTGGCTATTTAGTTATTTAAAGCAATTACATTCCCTGATTGGCCAAATGGAGATATATAAAAACCGTTACAAAACTCAAATTATATCTTGAGAAATCTCCCGACCTAAATCGTTTTCAGTCCATTCCCTCCATAGATGCCGTCTGACCCACTGAGCTCTTCTGGTATCTTGTGCTTTGCTCAAGATTCACGCATCTGCAGTTTCTTGTACCTCTGTTATAAAACCTCAACAGGCTCTGCTAAAACCCTTGGTTTTCCTCCTGCCAAAGGCAGTCGGGACCCCCTGGGCACAGAGCATCTGCAGTGCACGTGCAGGGCATCTCTGATGCCTTGTAATAACTTGCTGAGCACTTGCTGGCAGCCCAGGTAAACAGGCCGCCTGGGACTGCAGGCAGCAATTTTGGGAGGTGGCCAGGTCTGTCTTGATTTGGCCCATTAACTCTGAGCAGTTGAAAGGACT
Organism: Raja brachyura; assembly: GCA_963514005.1. The sequence goes on from OY740788.1 coordinate 49,406,696, forward strand.
CACACTGTCTTTCACAGGGAATTGCATTAATCTTGGTATTGACAGAGAGCCTGCAGCTGAGAGCATAATAACCTTCGGGTGGATGCAGACTTCGAAGTGAGATGTAATTGCCACTCAAATACCTTTGGCGCTATGTTCTCCACTTCAAACGAAAATGGTTTGCAAAAGAAAAATAAATGGGCTAGAGACTATACTGTGGGCTGGTGAGGACAAAGTATCAAAAGCAGATTATTGACAGAGAAACACTCGAGTTCAAAATGTTTAGTTATAGATCCAACCAGTTCACTTCCACCAACACTCTCCTTACGCAGGCGGAACTTATGGTTATCATGAACAACTTATCTTTCCACTCCTCCCACCTTCTACAAATCATAGCCGTGGTCCTGGACATTTGCATGGACTCCAGTTATGCCTCCACTTTATGAGGTGCATGGATCATTCTTTGTTCCAAACCTACCCAGGCACCACTCCACTACGATAACAGCAATGCTGTTGCCCCCTGCCACCCATGCAGAACCCTTCCCTTTCATTAACTTTGCAGCAAACTTTCACCCAGCCATCAATTGATTTGCACCATTTCTGACTCCTCCCTCACCTTGAATTCTCCATGCCCATCTCAGGAGAAGAACTATCCACTGATATGTACTAGAAATGCACTGAATCAAGGGCGGCACACTGGTGCAGCGGTAGAGCTGCGGCCTGACAGAGCCAAAGATCCAGGTTCCATCCTGACTATGGGTGCTGTCTGTATGGAGTTGTACATTTTCCCTGTGACCGCATGGCTTTTCTTTTTTTTTAATATATATTTTTTTATTAGAAGTAAATACATAATAAAAAACATTTTGTTTGTTGTAGTCATACATTATTAATATTGTTTGTATTATCAATTGTATAATAATTGTACTTCTATATATATTTTTTAAATTTTATATAGATAGAAAATAATAGAGGGAGAGAAAAGAAACCGAAAAAAAAAAGAGAATGGAATAATCAGATAATTATACATCATAGGAGATATGTCCGTGGATTATAAAATGTAATTCTTCATCTAATCCTTGATTTAGGTTTCAGTCAGGTTCTCGTGCCAAATCGTTTTGCCCCCTCAAATATTCAATGAATGGAGACCATATTCTAGTAAATCATACTTGTTTGTCCATCAAGACAAATCTTAATCTTTCCAAATGTAGGGTTTCCGACATTTCCATAGTCTACATTTTAATTGTGCGGGTTATTGACAACTTCCGAAATTATCTTAAAAATTTCCGTCCAAAAATTATTAATTTTTATACAACTTACAAATGTGTGCGTTAGGTTAGCCACTGAATGCTGACATTTTTCACAAATAGGAAATATGCTTGGGAAAATTCTATTTAATTTTGTTTTTGAATAGTGCAATCTATGTAATATTTTAAATTGTATTAAAGAGTGTCTAGCATTTAATGAACAGTGATGTATATATTGTAAGCTTTCGTCCCATATTTCTGGCCTTATTGGTTGGCCTAGTTCATTTTCCCACGATTGCCTATATATTTCCATCGTGTGTGTATCATTATCTAATAGGATATTATAAATATAAGATATCAATTTTTCTGTGTTAGGGTGTTTATTCAAACAATCATCAAGAATTTCTGCCTTTCTATTTCTATAGTCCTGTGTATTTGATTTAGCGTAGTCTCTAAGTTGTAGGTATCTAAAGTAGTCATTTGTGTGAAGCCCATAAATTTGTTGTAGTTCCTGAAATGAGAGGAATGTCATTTCACTTTTATTCCAATTAATTGTGTATCCTGAAAACGAGCCATATTGAGTTATTAAATTTAATAGGTTTGGGATACTAACTTCAGGCTTTGTAATGTAAATTAATATATCATCTGCATATAAGGAAATTTTATTCTCAGTATCTTTAGTGTTATACCCATATATTTCAGGAAGGGACCTCACGCTTTCTGCTAATGGTTCTATTGCAAGTGCGAATAATAGCGGGGATAACAGACATCCTTTTCTACAGCCTCTAGATAAATTAAATTTAGCTGATAACATTTGATTTGTCGATATTCTAGCTGTTGTGTTAGTATATAAAAGTTTTACCCATGTACTAAACTTCTCGCCCAATTGAAAAATTTTCATAACCGAAAATAAATAGGGCCATTCCACCTGGTTGAATGCTTTCTCAGCATCTAACAAAATAATTGGTAGATCTTTGTTAGTACTTCTCTTTGAGTATATAATATTGAATAATCATCTCAGGATATATGAAGAGTAGTGTTTTGGTATAAATCCTGTTTGGTCCGGGTGTATTAATTTATTAATCACTGTGCTTAATCTTTGTGCTAGGATTTTAGTTAATATTTTTTGTTCAGCATTTAGGAGAGCTATAGCTCTATATGAACCTGGATCATCCAGGTCCTTATCTATTTTTGGTATGTGTTATTATCGATTCATTCAGCGTTTCTGGTAATTTCTGTTGGGTATAGATATGTTCATACAGTGTCTTTAAACGTGGAGCAATCAGGTCATAGAATGTTTTATAGAATTCAGAGCCTATGCCATCAGGGCCCGGGGATTTACCATTTTTTAGAGATCTGATAGACTCTTTCTTTTACTGTTAGACAATTTCTTATACTGTTATTTCAGCACCTAATAATTCTCTATCTTCCAAATCTAACCCTTTAAGATTGCATTTTTGTAGGAATGCTTCTACTCTTGTCCGGTGATCTATCATTTTAGCAGAGTAAAGGTTTTGATAATATTGCAGAAATCTCTCATTAATATCCTTAGATTGTACTAGTGGTTCTCCTGTTTCTGATTTAATCTTATGAATTGTTTTTTCCCCGTCCAGTTTCCATAATTGACGAGCAAAAAAATTTTGTGGTTTATCACCGAATTCAAAATGTAATTGTTTAGTATATTGGTAAAATTTTACAACTCGGTCTGAATATATTTTATTTAATTTATATTTCAATGCTGAAATTGTATTGTGTTTTATCATAGTTGGTGTAGCCGCATTTTCTATGTCTAATTGTTTTATTTCCCTTCCTAAAGCCTGTTGTTTAGCCCGATTTATCATGAAATGCTTGGGCGGAGATCATAGCTCCTCGAGTAAATGCTTTAAATGTTTCCCAAAGTAGAGAGGCAGACGTTTCAGGGTTATCATTGATTTCAAAGAACATATTAATCTGTTTAGTGAGATATGCCTGACATAATTTCTCCTTTAAAATTTATGGATTGTGTCTCCATTGTAACTGTTTCTCCATCCTTCCATTTAATTTAATCATAAATATTAAGGGGGCATGGTCCGAGATTATAATATTGTGATATTTCGAGTTATAAGTAAATTGAATAAGCTTGGAGTCCACCAAAAAATAATCTATTCTTGAATATGTTTTATGTACTGATGAATAAAATGAATATTCTCGTCCGGTTGGGTTTTCTATTCTCCAAACATCCTTGATATTACTAGTATCTATATATGCATTTAATAAGTCACTGGACTGCGATTTTGTTTTGCGTTGTCTTGATGATCTATCTAAATAGGGGTCTATTGTACAATTTAAGTCTCCTCCAATTATTAAATTGTGTTGTATTAATTCCGGAATTGTATTAAATATTTTCTTAAAAAACAAGGGACTATCAAAATTTGGTCCATAACCATTAATAAGAGTCAGTTTTTGTGCATATAATTCACCAATTAATACAATATATCTACCATCACTGTCCGTTATAGTTGATATATGTTTAAAAGGTTTCCCTTTACGGATTAGTATTGCAACACCTCTGGATTTATCTGTGAAGGAGGAATGATACGCTTTATCAATCCATTTAGCTTTCAATCAATGCTCTGCATCCTTTTTAAGGTGAATTTCCTGAAGATATATTACATCTGTTTTAAGTGCTTTTAAATGTGCTAATACTTTACCTCTCTTGATTGGTTCATTAATACCCTTAACGTTCCAACTACAAAATATTATTCCTTCAGCCCCCAATCTTCATATTTGAATCTTGCATGTTTTGTTTAGGAAGGTCTATAAAAGAGCAGATAGTTCAGCTCAACAAGCCCGACATTACACCCGGAAATCAGATAGATGAATTTTAAGTCTCGTTGGTCTTTCTCATGTACATATCCCCTTTGGTAAAACTTATGACTCCATTCAAACTTAAAATTATAATAAAGTATTATATAAAAAAAAGTGATAGAATAAGTGGTTTGGAAAGTGAAAAAGAAACAAAAAACTACATCTATAAGTAGTGCAGTTAATGATAGCCATACTAACATGACTAGCCATCTACTGACGTCCGTAGCCTTTGTAAAAAAAACGTAACTAGCTCCATGCTCTCTTTAAGATGATATTTCCATAGCGATATTTTACCGGGGGTGGGGGGGGGGGGGGGGGGTGGGGGGGGGAAACATTTTAAGTTCCAAAGTATTCATATTCCATTAGTAAAAAAAAAATATATCTTTTTTAAATAAAAAGGTAACTATTATCAAGATATAGTATATATAAAAATAGATAACAGAAGAGGAAAAAAAAGTGAAATCAAGCTTTAAATCCAACCGTACTTATAATTGCCATTTTAACTAATTCTTAGTAATTCAATTATAAGTAATTAGTAACCATTAGTAATAGTTATTAGTAGTACCGCGCAGTTATAATTAGTACTTATCAGTTATTGATGTTAATAGTAACTATGAGTGTAACATGTCCATAGGGAAAGCCTTATTCAGCAATCATTATCCAATTTCAATTGTCCTTAGGTATAACAGCTTAAATTCCATCCGATCTTTACAAAGTTACATTGTTCGTTGACGTCAGGTGCTTTGTAATTAATATTCAGTTATCAGGCACATTCTTGATCTTCTGGGTGAACTCCAATGCATCCTTAGGGTTGGTAAAGATATGTTCATTCTGATTGTAGGTAACTCTTAATGTAGCCGGGTACATCAAGCCATACTTCAGATCTTTCACATCCTTAAGTATTATTTTTGTCTCCATCGTATATGAGATTCCTGGTACGAATGATTTTTTTCATCATCTCCTCCAGTGCATGGCCGTATTACACCTTTACTATCATTTGTCTTGCTGGGGCATCTGCCCATGGGCGACGTCTCATCACTCTATGTGCTCGACCTAGCAGAGGCTTTTGATCCAGATTTAAGACTTTTTGCAATAAGTCTGCAGCAAATTCGCAGGGGTCTCGTTTCCCCTCTCTTCCTTCTTGAATGTTGACGATTCTTAAATTCTGACGCCTCTGATGTCCTTCCAGTTCAGTGCATTTTTCAGTTATTTTACTCAGTAATTCTGATAAGCATTGGTTTTCTCTGATAAGCTGTTTTGTCGTTTCGGCACTTGTTGAAGCAATCTCCTCTAAATTAATTATTGCTATAGTCTGTTGATTCAGTGCTTTCTCAATGGGCTCTAACCTGTCATTAAAGCTGGACTCCATCGAGTTTATTTTGACATTCATCTCCGCATCCATCTCTGCAATCTGTTGATCCATCTTTTCTTCCGTTTCTTTCTTCCATTTTTCCGATAATTCAAGGACGGTGGAGTTGATTTTACTTCGGAGTCACGTGAGTGACTACGTGAAGAAGACCCCGCCTGGCGCTGGAATGGCATTACGTCGTCGCTGTCGGCAACGAAAGAGCTGCAGAGCGCAGCTCCACACAGCGGTAAGGAACCGGCCCGCAGGTAAGAAAGTTTTACAAAATTTTGGGCGAGGTTTCAGAACTCCGTAGCCTGGTGGGTAAACCAGGAGGAGTTAGGGGAAAAAAATAAAATGGAGAAGGCCAAGAAACAGCGGGTAAAACGTGCGTCCCGGGGTGCAGAAGAGTCGGGACAGCAGATTATTGCGGAGCCGGTTCCGATACCGGCGGCCGTTGAAACACCCGTTAGTGAGGCTTTGATTGCTCCACAAACAGAAACTGTAGAGGAAATCCCAGTGCCTCAAAAAAGTAAAAGAAAGCTGCAGGGCCTGGGGTTTCTGAGGACTCTGATTCTGAAGGTCCAGAAAGGAAAGCCTTATGGCTCAGGATGGACCAAATGGAGAAAATTGCTCCAGACTATAATCAACCAAGGGTCTAAGAACCCAGAATATTCCCAGGCAGCCCCTGAGGGGGTCCATATCGTGAATATGGTGCCAATTCGATTTGGGAATTGAAACCCCAGTGCCTGGGTATGGACTGGAGGTAATCTCCTTGAACAAGTTTCAGGAGAACCAGGGCTGTATGAGACAGACCCTGAAAGTGGTGATTGTGGTCCGGAGTACACACCACAATGGATCCAGGTGTGCCTGATGTGGCACAAGATTTTGCTATACCTGGAGGAAGCGGTGAGGCCATGGAAGATAACCTGGCGGCCAATATTAATTATATGGTCTCTCACCCGCTTCAAGATGCTGTTATGGTTGAGACAGCAGAAATGTATAAAACATCTATTAATTGTGCCTCTTTGAAGGTACCTACGGTGAATCCAGTTGTTTGGGCGCCAATGTCTTCAATTATGCGGGCGCAATGAATTCGATTTCAAAGAGTCCTCAAGCTGTTTTCAGCTGGCATTACTGCACCTGGCAGATAAGTGGAAGGTTGTGGAATGACCAAAGTGCATAAACATATGTTGGCCTTATTTTGCAACTCATTTGAGATTAATTGTATGAGTAAGATTGCCATTCGACCTCTATTACATTCAAGATTTGCAGGATTGTGTAAACCAAGCAATGTTCAAACTCCTAGAGGGTTTTGTTCGGAGAGGATTTGTCTAAACAAATTAAAGAAATGGATGAAGAGGCAAAGACTTTTGGTCGTATGAAACCCTTCACCTTTGGCCAGAAATGGACTGGCTATATAAAAAGGGATTTGACTTGGAGCTGGTACAAGCCGAGGCAGGAGTATGATAAGGGACATTTTCCAGCCAACACAGCCAAATGTACGCCCATTTATTGGGAAAGGAAGTCATTTCGTCCAGGTGGAGAGGTACATAAACATTATCCTATTAAGAGGAATGTTGGGATGAGCCACAGATTGGTGGTAGACTCCAAATGTTTTATGAGGAATGGGACAATATTACAGTTGATCGTGTTGTATTAGACACTGCTGAGAGGATTTACCATTGATTTTGTGGAAGGTATGGATCCATTGGGACGGAATGAGTCTAGTCATTCTTTGATGTTCTCAGAGAGTGAGGAAATTCAAATTGTTAAAGAGATTAAGAATTTGAGTAAAAAAGGAGTCATTTAGAATCTGGAGAGGATCCACAACAATTGTATCAAACATTTTTCCCAGAACAAAGAAAGATGGGGGTTGTAGGATCATTTTAGATCTCACACTTTTGAATGAAACATTTGTCCAGTGTAAACATTTTAAAATGGACACATTTCACACTGCAATGCAGTTGGTATCAACAGGCTGTTATATGGCTACACTAGATTTGAAGGAGGCTTATTATTCCGTCCCAATTCATCATAGTTTTCGCAGGTATTTAAAGTTTAAATGGATGGGACAGCTGTGGCAATACAAGCTTTGTCTAATGGATTAAGTTCAGCACCTAGATTGTTCACTTAATTGTTAAAGCCAGCACTTGCTCTGCTAATGGCATCAAAACACATCGTTAGGGTTTATTTAGATGACATTTTAATTGTCAATGCTAATCAGGAATCAGCTGGGAAATCAGTCTCAGCAACCATTAGCTTGTTTGAGAATTGGGGTTTCTGATCCATCCAACAAAGTCTAAGTTACAGCCATCGCAAACCATTCAATATCTGGGGTTTGTGATTAACTCAGTCACCATGTTGGTAACTTTACCAATGGATAAGGAGTTAGATTTGACAAATGTGTGTCAAAACCTGATTAACAAACCTTATCCCTCCATCCGAGAGGTTGCCAAGGGTATTGGTAAATTGGTAGCAGCATTTCCAGCAATAGAATTTGGTCGTTTACATTACCAAAATCTTCAAAGGGCAAAAACTAAAGCGCTAATTCAGCGAGCAGGCCATTTTGATAGGCCAATGCAATTGCCTAAGGAAGCTGTATCGGAATTACATTGGTGGATTGAGAATGTTCCACAAGCTGCTTAGAACATTTTAGTTCATCAGCCAGTCGTGTTTTACAAACTGACGCAAGCTCGCTCGGATGGGGGGCTACGGACAATGAGACCAGCTGTGGGGGCAGATGGGCTGTCCAAGAGGATTTATTGCTCCAAACATATGGTATTAATTATTTGGAGCTACTGGGAGCATTTTATGGATTTAAAGTTTATTGCTCTTCATTAAAGGATTTGCATGTCCAAGTACAAATAGATTACACCACAGCTGTGGCATATATCAATCACATGGTGGTGTCAGATCAAAATAAATGTGATCATCTGGTAACCAGATATGGCAGTGGTGTATTGCAAAAATATTTGGCTTTCAGCTATTTATCTCCCAGGGAGAGACAATGTTGTGGCAGACAAAGATCACGAATATTTAAAGACAATTCAGAATGGATGTTAAATCCAAAAATTTTCAAAAATATTGTCAGTCGGTATGGAGTACCGGACATTGATCTGTTTGCATCTAGATTGAATCACCAATTGCTGAAATACGTGTCTTGGGAACACGATCCAGGGGCAGTAGCGGTGGATGCTTTCTCGCTACACTGGGGGAATATGTTATTTTATGCTTTTCCCCCATTCTGTCTCATTGGGCAATGTCTCAAGAAAATAGCGCAAGACGCTGCCAAAGGCATTTTGGTGGTGCCAGTTTGGCCCACACAGTCATGGTTCCCATTGATGCTTAAAATGATTATTGAACCATGTATGGTAATTCCCAGTGCGACAATCTGTTGACACAACCAGTAACAAAAGAAATTCATCCATTGCATGATCATATGAATTTGTAAATCTGCAGGTTCTGACCAGACCATTGCAAGAGTTTGAACTGTCGGACAGGACCATGGATGTTATAGATACAGTTTGGAGGACTAGCACTAGAAAACAATATATGTCGCATATTAGAAATGAGAAGCCTTTTGTACACAGGCAAAGATATCTTATCATTCTGCAAACATTTCAAATGTATTGGAGTTCCTTGCTGGGTTACACTTTGATGAGCATTTGAGTTATAGTGCCATTAATTGTGCTCGGAGTGCATTGTCATCCTATTTAGGACAAATTTCGGATCAGGATTCAGTTGGGTCTCACCCATTAATATCTCGATTCATGAAGGGTATTTATATATAAATCCTCCCAAGCCCAGATATACAGGAATTTGGGATGTTAGCATTGTTCTTACTTTACTTAAACAATGGACTCCAATTAATTCAATATCTTTGCAGAACTTAACATTGAAGGTGGTTATGTTAATGGCATTGGTATCAGCTCAAAGAGTACAGACTTTGCAATTGTTAAGGTTGGATTGCATGCATGTGACTTCAGATAACATTGTGTTTATGTTTATGACCGGTGAAGCAAAGCAGACCAGGGAGAACTGGAATGAAGGTAATGTTTAAAGCATATCCTATTGATGAAACATTGTGTGTAGTTAAGCATTTAACTCAATACATGGAGGTAACCAAAAATCTCAGGGGTTCTGAGAAAGCGTTATTGATAACACACAAAAACCACATACAAAAGTTTCAGTTCAAACCATTTCTAGATGGTTAAAACAGGTTTTGGGTCTAGCAGGAATAGACACTGATGTGTTAAATCTCACTACACTAGGGCAGCAGCTACGTCCGCGGCGAAGGTACAGGACGTACCACTCGATCAAATTTTAGAGGCCGCAGGGTGGTCTAGAGAAGAAACTTTTTCAAAGTTCTACAATAAACCTGTTGTCACGGTGCCAGGATTTGGACACGCAGTACTGGGTTCCCTTTGAATGCTTGCTTTGTTTATATTATCGATTTATATTATCGATTTATGTTACCATTTACATCATTTATCAATTGTTGTAATTTTTCCCCTGCAATAGAGGGGTTCTTATTTTAAAAAAGTTGTTCTTTTTATAATTAAAGGACTTATTACATAAAATATAACAATGTGTTAAAATATTTTTACTCACTACTGTTTTGACCAAACAGAGAGTCGTATGAAATGAGTTTACGACATGGAAAACACAGGGCTTTAAAATCTTCACGTAGTCACTCACGTGACTCCGAAGTAAAATAGTGAGATTAAACGAGAACTTACCTGTTCGAAGTTTGATCTTTACTTTATGAGGAGTTACGATGAGGGATTACGTGCCCTCCACTCCCAACCCTCATAATATAAATGATCATCTGGTAGTTCTAGTCTATTTTGAGCCTTACTATTTTACTCCGGCTATTTGGTTCTGTGTTTTTCATGCCGCTGCTTTGAAGTATGCCGTTCCAGCGCCAGGCGGGGTCTTCTTCACGTAATCCCTCATCGTAACTCCTCATAAAATAAAGATCAAACTTCGAACAGGTAAGTTCTCGTTTAATCTCACTATTTCTTCCTTCATTTCCTCCTTAAACTCTTCCTTTAAAAATTGAAGCTCTTCTTTAAAATTCACTCTCTTCAGTTCTTCCTTTATATTTTTAATTTCCTGAGTTAGAAAAATCAATAGGTCAATGAACTCTTCAGTTCTTACAAGAAACAGAAGGAAATAGACTAATGTAGCGCGGAAACAGGCCCTTCGGACCAACTTGCCCACACCGACCAACATGCCCCATCTACACTAGTCCCACCGTTTGGTCCATAACTCTGTAAACCCATCCTATCCATGTAACTGTCCACATGTCTCTTAAATGTTATGATAGTACCTGCCTTAACTACGTTCTCCAGCAGCTCTTATCATATACCCACCAAGCTGTGTAAAATAAGTTACCCCTCAGGTTCCTTTTAAATCTTTCCCCTCTCACCTTAAACCTATGCCCTCTGGTTCTCGATTCCCCTAATCTGGCAAAAGACTCTTTGTATTCACCTGCTCTACTCCTTTCCTGTTCTTGTACAGCTCCATAAGATCACCCCTCATCGTCCTGTGCTCCAAGGAATAGAGCCCTAGACTGCTCAATCTCGCCCTACAGCTCTTGCCTTTGAGTCCTGGCAACATCCTTGTGTTCTTCGGGCCAAACAACATTGTTGAAATTAAGGATATAAATGTTCTAGACACTTGAGGGTAAAAGTGTCCCTCTTCACACCGAACAAAATATATTTTATGTTTGATGAAATGTCATTAACCTGAACAATTAACTAAATTAACTGAAAGTATACCCCTCTGCGGATACTTCCTGGTCTGCTGGGTAACTTGAAACACAGGCCTGAGTTCTCAAAGCTGATGTTGTTGGTTGTTGCATTGTTAATACTTCATGGTGATTTCTTAATGATGTACATTAGCCGGGCTACAACAGCAAGGAATCAGTTTTCCATTAATGAAATTGAAACGGGTTGCTGTATGTGCATTTTAGATTAATTTGATTTGATCTGTTGCTTCCTGTTCCTGGAGGATTTCTCCTGTCCATTTTGAATTGCATTGTTCACTTATTTTACTTTTCCGTTCTCAACATGAATGAACAGAACCACAAGCCCTGCTTAAAAAGAGAACAATGGTCTAAAAGTAATTGAGTCACACAGTATGGAAACAGGCCCTTCGATCCAACTTGCCCATGCCGTCCAAGAACCCCCATCTTTACTTGTCCCACCTGCCCGCATTTGGCCCATATCCTTCCAAACATTTTCTATCCAGGTACCAGTATAAATGCTGTTATAGCACCTGCTTCAACCACCTCATCTACCATATACCCACCACCATCTTTCCTCTCTCACGTCAAGCCTATGTCCTCCAGTACCTGATTCTCCAATTCTGGGTAAAATACTGTGCATCTCCCCTATTTATTCCACTCATTATCTTATGCACCTCTATAAGATTAGCCCTCATCCTCCTACACTCCAATGAATGAATGAAGTTCCTTCCAGCTCAGGCCGTCAAATTCTGGTAACATCCTTGTAAATGTTCTCCGCAATCTTTGAAGGTTAATAATAGTAGAGACAATCTTCTTCAAGCAATAACGATTTGTTGTTTGACTAGTGCAGCAGGTTGCCCAGAGCAATCGAGCAACCAAACAATGTGCAGCATGGTAGACACAAAATGCTGGAGTAACTCAGCGGGACAGGCAGCATCTCTGGAGAGATAAAAATCAGTGAGGTTTCGGGTTGAGTCCCTTCTTCAGACTGATGTTAGGGGAGTGGGCGGTACAGAGGTAGAATGTAGTCAGAGACAGTAAGACTGGTGGGAGAACTGGGAAGGGGGGGGGGTGGAGAGAGAGAGGGAAAGCAAGGGCAATTTAAAGTTAGAGAAGTCAATGTTCATACCGCTGGGGTGTAAGTTCCCCAAGCGAAATATGAGGCGCTCTTCTCCAATTTGCGCTGAGCCTCTCTCTGACAATGGAGGAGGCCCAGGACAGAAAGGTCAGACAGGGAATGGGAGGAGGAGTTAAAGTGCTGAGCAATCGGGAGATCGGGTAGGTTAAGGCGGACTGAGCGGAGGTGTTCAGCGAAACAATCGCCAAACCTGCGCCTGGTCTCGCCAATGTACAGGAGTTGACACCTGGATCAGCGGATACAGTAGATGAGGTTAAGGGATGCAAGTGAACCTTTACCTCCCCTGAAAAGACTGTCGAGGTCCTTGGTTGGAGTCGAGGGGGGTGGTAAAGGGACAGGTGTTACATCTCCTGCGGTTGCAGGGTAAAGTACCTGGGGAGGGGGTGGTTTGGGCAGGAAGGGACGAGTTGACCAGGGAGTTGTGGAGGGAATGGTCTTTGGGGAAAGCAGAAAGTTCAGTTTTATTTATCATACGTAGGTTAACACAGGGTCAACGGTACAATGAAATATGTTTGAGAAGACAACGGGTCGCCTCAGCAATGATATTACAAGGATAAAAATAAGATAAAATAAGATATGATAAAAGTGACATTGGTAGGTAAAAGACAATAATAAATAAAATAATTAACATATATGATGTGTTTTGAGTTCAGAAGCCTGATGGCCTGATGGTAAAAACTGTTCTTAAGTCTGGTGGTGCATGCAGCCATGCTCCTATATCGTCTGCCTGACGGTAACAAGGAGAACAGTCAGTGTGCTGGCTGGGTGTGGTCTTTGATGATGCCTGTGAAAAATGTCCTGAATGGCCAGGAGACAGTTGCCAGTGATGTGCTGTGCCGCCTTCACCACTCTCTGTAGTTATTTGCGGAGTGGACAGAACAGTTCCCGTACCAGACTGTGATGCAGCCCGTCAGCAGACTCTCAATGGTGCATCTGTGGAAGTTTGTGAGGATGCTGGCGTTCATGCCAAACTTCCTCAGTCTTCTCACAAAAGGGGCCGCTGGCGGGCTTTCTTTGTTATTGTGTCCATGTGCAGTGTCCAAGAGAGGTCCTCAGTGATGTGCACACCAAGGAACTTGTAGCTGCTGACCCTTTCAACCTCAGCATCACCGATGTGTATGGGGAAGTGTCAATAGACAATAGACAATAGACAATAGGTGCAGGAGTAGGCCATTCGGCCCTTCGAGCCAGCACCACCATTCACTGTGATCATACCTAATCAGTACCCCGTTCCTGCCTTCCCCCCATATCCCTGACTCCGCTATCTTTAAGAGCACTATCAAGCTCTCTCTTGAAAGTATCCAGAGAACCTGCCTCCACCGCCCTCTGAGGCAGAGAATTTCACAAACTCACAACTCTCTGTAAGAAAAGGTGCTCCCTTGTCTCTGTTCTAAACGGCTTACCCCTTATTCTTAAACTGTGGCCCCTGGTTCTGGACTCCCCCAACATCGGGAACATGTTTCCTGCCTCTAGCGTGTACAAACCCTTAACAAACTTATATGTTTCAATAAGATCCCGTCTCATTCATCTAAACTCCAGAGTGTACAAGCCCAGCCGCTCCATTCTCTCAGCATATGACAGTCCTGTCATCCCGGGAATTAACCATGTAAACCTACGCTGCACTCCCTCAATAGCAAGAATGTCCTTCCTCAAATTAGGGGACCAAAACTGCACGCAATACTCCACGTGTGGTCTCACTAGGGCTCTGTACAACTGCAGAAGGACCTCTTTGCTCCTATACTCGGCTCCTCTTGTTATAAAGGCGAACATGCCATTCGCTTTCTTCACTGCCTGCTGTACCTGCAAGCTTACTTTCTAAGACTGATGAACAAGGACCCCCAGATCCTGTTGTACTTCCCCTTTTCCTAACTTGATGCCATTTAGATAGTAATCTGCCTTCCTGTTTTTGATACCAAAGTGGATAACCTCACATTTATCCACATTAAACTTCATCTGCCATGCATCTGTCCACTCCCCAACCTGTCCTGGTCACCCTGCAATCTCAAAGCATCCTCCTTACAGTTCACACTGTCACCCAGCTTTGTGTCATCTGCAAATATGCTAATGTTACTTTGAATCCCTTCATCCAAATCATTGATATATATTGTAAATAGCTGCGGACCCAGCACCGAGCATTGCGGTACCCCACTAGTCACTGCCTGCCATTCTGTCATTAAGCCCTGCTCTTTGTTTCTTGTCTGCCAACCAATTTTCTATCCATGTTAGCACTCTACCCCCAACACCATGTGCCCTAATTTTGCCCACTAATCTCCTATGTGGGACCTTTTCAAATGCTTTCTGAAAGTCCAGGTACACGAAATCCACTGGCTCTCCCTTGTCCATTTTCCTAGTTACATCCTCAAAGAATTCCAGAAGATTAGTCACGCATGATTTCCCCTTCGTAAATCCATGCTGACTGTTACTGCTATCCAAATGTGATGTTATTTTATCTTTTATAATTGACTCCAGCATCATCCCCACCACCCCTGCTGTCCACTCCCCTGCTGTCTCCTGTAGTCCACGATCATCTCTTTAGTTTTGCTAACATTGATAGAGAGGTTAGTTTCCTGGCACCAGCTGTTTAGTTCCTTTACCTCCTCTCTATAGGTCGTCTCATTGTTGTCTGTGACGAGGCCCAGAATGGTTGTGTCGTCAGCAAACTTTAGGATGATGTTTGAACTGTGCTTGGCAGTACAGTCATGCAGAAGCAGGGAGTACAAGAGAGGACTGAGCACACAGCCCTGTGGTGTGCTTGTGTAGAGGATCAGTGAGGTAGAGGTGTGGCGGCCGATTCTCACCACCTGGAGCCTGCCCATCAGGAAGTCGAATATCCAGCCGCAGATGGAGGTCTCCAGTCCAAGATCAAGGAGCTTGGGGATGAGCTTTGAGGGAATTATAGTGTTGAATGCCGAGCAGTAGTCAATGAAGAGCATTCTCACATATGTATCCCCTTTGTCCAGATGGGTAAGCGCAGTGTGAGTTGCCATGGCGATGACATAGTCCGTGGCCCTGTTTGGTCTATACGCAAACTGAAGTGGGTCCAAGGTGTCAGGGAGAGAGGAGCAGATGTGAGTTTTGACTAGTTGCTCGAAGCACTTCATGAAGACTGATGCCAGTGCGACAGGACGGTAGTAATTTAAACAGGAGATTATTGGTTTCTTTGAAACAGTAACGATGATGGATGTTTTGAAGGTGGTGGGAACCACAGACTGACTCAGGGAGACATTGAAGATGTTGGTGAACACCTCTGCCAGTTGATCACGCTCGCCCTGGAATATCATCCCACCCTGGAGCTTTGCGGTCATTGACCTTTTTGAAGGACCGCCTCATGTCTGCCATTTGTAAGGTCAGTGTGGTAGTCCCCCTGCACACCTGTGGGCTCAGGGTGGGTGCTATGTTGTCTGCATTGAACTGGGCATAAAACGTGTTAAGCTCGTCCGGGAGCGAAGCGGTAGGCTGGACAGTGCTCCTGTTTTTCCCATTGTAATCTGTGATGCAACATGATTCACTCCACATGCATCTGGGGTCAGAGCTGTAGTAATTAGATTCAACTTTGTTCCTGTAGACTCTCTTGGTTTCCCTGATGGTCTTCCGGAGGTCACGCTTCCCTCTCTTTGCTTTCCTCCGCTGCCGCCGTGCAGTAAGCAAAGCACCCAGAGGAGCCCATCATCCATGAGTTCAATAACTGGCTTAAAGTCCCCGTTGGCTGACTTTCTCACCTCCAAAAGTGACTGTCAATCATACTGAATGCGTGAAAGTACAGTATGTGCAAAAAGTGCGTATTAAAAGTAAATACACACAAGATTTACAAAGGGGTGCAGATGGGAAGATGTGTCCAGTAGTGAGACCCCGTTGAACGTGGTGAAAATGTCAGAGGATTATATGCTGCATGTGACGGCTGATAGGGTGGAAGGTGAGGACCATAACTATGTCCTTGTTATGAATGGGGGAGGGGGAGCAAGAGCGGAGCAGCGGGATATCGAGGAGACCCTAGTGAGAGCCTCATCTCTAATGGAAGAAGGGAACCCCCATTCTCTAAAGAATGAGGACATCTCCGATGACCCGGTATGGAAAACCTCATCCTGGGCGCAGATGCTGGTGTAGACGGAGGAATTAGGAGTAGGGGATAGTGCTTTTACAGGAAGCAGGGTGGGATGAAGTGTAGTCTAGATAGTTATGGGAGTCAATGGGTATGTAATAGATGTCAGTCAATATTCTGTCTCTTGTGATGTAGACGATGAGATCTAGAAACAGTAGGGAGATGTTGGAGATGGTCCAAGTGAATTTGAGTGCAGGGTGGAAATTAGTGGTGAAGTTGATGAAGTCAGTGGGTTTTGCATGCGTGCAGGAGGTAGCAACCGATGCAGTCATCAATGTAGCGGAGGTAGAGTTCGGGGATAGGGCCAGTATACACCTGGAAACGTAATTGTTCGATGTATCCTACAAAGAGGCCGGAATAGCTGGGGCCCATGCGAGTGCCCATAGCTATGCCTTGGATTTGGGGGAAGTGGGAGGAGTCGAAGGAGAAGTTGTTAAGGGTAAGGGCCATCTCTGCTAGGTGGAAGAGAGTGTTAGTAGACGGAAATTGGCTGGTTCTGCGGTCAAGGAAGAAATGGAAAGCTTTATGACCTTCCTGGTGGAGGGTGGAGGTGTAAAATGACTGGACATCCATAGTAACGATGAGGGAGTGAGGGCCTGGAAAACAGAAGTAATTAAAGAAATTAAAGACATTTATGTACAGCATGGATTGATTTGTTGCTGCAGATAATGCTGCAATGCTTGCTGACACACTAAAGTGGACTGCAGATCCTTGTGCAGTCCCTGACATAACTCTACAGCGGCTTCCTGAAATGCAAAGCTCTGTTCTGATGCATTCATGAACAATAAATCCTAAATAAGAACTTTGAATCTGTGAATCGATGGAAATCGATGTGGAAAAAGCAAGTGTCTACTTTCGTATTTGACTTCAAATATCACCTATCCAGATTAATATTTTCAGAGCAGATAAGAGAAAGATTTCCATGGGGCAATCTGCTTTACGAAACTAAATTATTACTTTTCTTTGGTACTCATTGTGCAGTATATGGCAGAAATCTTCAGAGAATCTCCAGTCCAAATTTAGTTTAGTTCAATTTCATTTAGTTTAGAGATACAGCGCAGAAACTGGCCCTTGGGCTCACTGAGTCCGCATCTACCAGCGATCCCCATACACTAACATACCCTACATACACTAGGGACAATTTACAATTTTACCTAACCAACTAGCCTACAAACTTGTACATCTTTAGAGTTTGGGAGGAAACTGGAGCACCGGGAGAAAATGCCACCCCAAAGATAATTTAGTATGGGCTGGTGCAGAGTGTGGGTAAGAAAGTCTCATGTCCCGAATTGAACAGTGAAATTCTTATTTGCAGCAGCAGAACAGATATGTGAACATCTGTAAAACCCATAATAAACAACAAAAAAGTTCAGTATATATAGACAAACAGACAAATACATAGACAATAGTAGCGCAAACCTATAAATAATGTCCCCAAGGCTATACAGTTTGGGGCTTATTTGGAGGTTGCAGTGTTTATTAGCCTGATGGTTGATGGGAAGAAGCTGTTCCTGAACCTGAAGCAAAATGTCATCTATCCATGTTATCCTGAGATGCTACTAGACCCGTTGAGTTACCCCAGCACCTTTTGTCTTGCTGTTTATATTCTGTTGTCCATGTTCTCCCTTTCTAACTTCCCCAATGCACTCAATGACCATGTAAATTTGTTTGTAGCTTATCCCAAAGGTCACCACAGCTGACTCTATTAGAGGCATAGCTCTTCGACATCATCCCTGCAACTTAACAAACTGCTTCCAAAGCCTTTGAGCGTGTTAATCACAGAAAGCTGTTTGGCAAAATGAGTCAAAGAGGAGTGCCTAAATACATTGTGAGAATTCTGGCTTACTGGTATGCCCACCAGACTATGCAAATAAAATGGGGCAATAGGGACTCAGCCCCATTTGCAGTTAGCAATGGTGTTATACAAGGGGGGATTTTGTCCCCAGTCCTTTTTAATCTTTATATTGATGATATGTCCAAACAATTGAAAACTGTAATACTGGGTGCATGGTTGGTAATATTTTAGTGAACCATATTATGTATGCAGATGATCTGGTGGTCATTAGTCCATCTAGCGCTGGTCTACAGCAGTTCCTTACTATATGGTCTGTGTATGGTGTGCAACATGACATTAAATATAATGTTTCTAAGAGTGCTATTATGATCTGTAGAACGAAAGAGGATAAATGTCTAAAATGTCCTGATTTTAAATTGTCTGACAATAATCTTAGTGTCTGTAATAAGGTAAAATATCTAGGGCATTTTATTACAAAACAAATGACAGATGATGAGGATATTTATAGGCAACAACACATGCTGTATGTACAGGCGAATATTCTCTTGCATAAGTTTGGTGCGTGTACAGATGCAGTGAAGATGTCGCTGTTTAGAGCATATTGCACACCACTCTATACTGCGCACCTGTGGATGAACTTTGGAAATACAAGTTAGCAGAGATTAAAGGTGTCATATAATAATGCCATGAGCACACTGCTAAGGAAACCTAGATGGTGTAGTGTTAGTAACATGTTTGTGGCTGCAGGAGTTAGTACATTAGAAACTATCCTAAGAAATCCTAAGAAATCATATGTATAAATTCATCTGCAGGATAAATGACTCTAAAAATGTATTCATTGTGGCATTGTCAAACATAAGGATCGTTGTCTCATTGTAGGACATTGATCATTCTTTTTATTCTGGATTTTAATTCATGTATTGTGTTTTTTTAAAATATATAATTTATGATGCTTTTATAAGTGATATGCTAAGGTTATATATGTATTTTATGATGTTTTTAATATGCAATGCATTTTTATGTAATGTTGTCCCTTGTCTGGACCTTGAGTCTGAAATAAAGTTTATTATTATTATTAAATTTCTTTTCTCTCCTTCCCTATTCTGACGACGAGTTTTCGACCTGAAAATGTGAGCTGTTTCTTTTCCCACAGATTGACCTGCTGCCTATCTCCAACATTTTCTCATTTTATTTTAACCATGTCACAATGTTCCTTAAAGTTGAGATTATACACAAAGTGTTAGAATAACGGTGTTAAATGTGGGATATCCTGTAAATGTTAATGCACATTTCAGTTTCAAGTTATGGAAGACAGTGAAGCCTACCTGAAAGGAAAAGGTTCTTAATAAAACAAATGTATTCTACTACCTTACCACTGGAATATGTTCTCCATTGTTGGATGGTGGGAAGCCACAATTTTGGATGAAATTTGATCATGACTCCACTCTATTTACCATCATCATTATATTCCACCAGAGAGAAATTAAAAGCAAATCCTTTCCTACAATGGTGATTGCAACTAAGCTGCTTAGAGCTTCCTGATTGAGCTATCTGTCAAGTTTATCTCTGAACAGCATCATGGGATCCATGCATACATATAACACTGTTAATGGATTTGACTGACTTGATGCAGGAAAAATGTTCCTCATGTTGGGAAAGTCCAGAACCAGGGGTCAAAGTTTAAGAATAAGTGGAAGGCTATTTAGGACTGAGGTAATGAAAAACATTTTCACCCAGAGAGTTGTGAATCTGGAATTCTCTGCCACAGAAGGCAGTGGAGGCCAATTCACAATGTTTTCAAGGGAGAGCTAGATATAGCTCTAAGGGCTAACGGAATCAAGGGATATGAGGAGAACGCATGAACAGGGTACTGATTTTGGATGATCAGCCATGATCATATCGAATGGCGGTGCTGGCTTGAAGGGCCGAATGGCCTACTCCTGCACCTATTTTTTATGTTTCTATGTCAGCAAAGCGCATCAAGGGTTCTGTCAAGACTCCATTAAAAACCTGAAAGTTCTGTGGCAAAGAATTCCACAGTTTCACCACCCTCTGACTGGAAATTTCTCCTCATCTTCTTGTAGGGTAGGTTTGTAGGTTAAATGGCCTCTGTATATTGTCCCTGGTGTGCAGGGTGGCACAATGACACAGCAGTAGGGGAGTTGCTGCCTTCCTGACTACGGGTGCTGTCAGTACGGAGTTTACATGTCCTCCCTATGACTAATCAGTTTAGTTTATTGTCACATGTACCGAGGTACAGTGAAAAGCTTTTGTTGCGTGCTAACCAGTCAGCAGAAAGACAATACATTGTTACAATGAAGCCATTTGCAATGTACAGATACATAATAAGAAAATAACTTTGAGTGCAAGATAAAGCCAATAAAGTTCGATCAAAGATAGTCCAAGGCCACCAATGAGGTAAATACTAGTTAAGGAGAGCTCCCTCGTTGTGATAGGATGATTCAGTTGTCTCATTAGGGCTGGGTAGAAACTGTCGCTGAATCTGAAGGTGTGCGTTTTCACACTTCTATATCTTTCGCACAATGGGAGAGGGGAGAAGAGAGAATGGCCGGGGAGTAAAGGGCTTGTCCCACCAGTATGCGATTCCATGCGGTGAGCGCGACCAAACCGGCAGCGGGGGCCGCGCGGAGGTCGGGTGATACCCGTACAGGGCCCGTCCCACCAGCATGCCCCTGCATGCAGCAAGCACGACCAAACCGGTAGCAGGGGCCGTGCGGAGGTAGGGTTAGTGGCGCAACGCGGCGCAAAGTGAGGCAAACTTGGAGCGAAGTCTTAAAGGCAAATTCGCCAGGACAGAGAGGGACACACAAGAGGGGCACAGAGGCACACACAGAGAGGGGCACAGAGCCACACACAGAGAGGGTCACAGAGGCACCTACAGATAGGTTCACGGAGGCACGATGTCGAGGCAGTGCGTAATGCGTCGAGGCGACAACGAGCCGACAAGCCGTTGCCGCGCGAAATTTTTGAACATGGTCAGTTTTTTCGGAGCCCCGCGCGATGTCGGGACGAACTCCGCACAATTCCGCACGGCTCCGGCGATCAAAGTGGGACAAGGCCCGGGACACCGGACGGCTCAAGCGACCACGTTAGGTCGCGCTCATCGCATGGAGTTGCATACTGGTGGGACAGGCCCTTAACTCGTCCTTGATAATGCTGCTGGCCTTGCCAAGGCAGCAAGAGATATAAATGGAGTAAATGGAAGGGAGGTTGGCTTGTGTGATGGTCTGGGCTTCAACCACAATTTCTTGTGGTCTTGGATGAAGCTGCTCCCAAACCAAGCCGTGATGCATCCTGCTAAAATGCATAGGTTTTCACCAGGTTCAACAGTTAACTGTAGCCGCTGGTTTTCGTGGACTCGGTGGGCCTAGTTCCATGTTGCATCTGTCAACTAAACTAAACTAAACTTTCTCTT
Source organism: Raja brachyura (assembly GCA_963514005.1). The sequence continues at coordinate 49,428,334 of OY740788.1, forward strand.
TTTCTGGACAACCAATCATTAAATTATCCCTGTTGTTTTTTGGAGCAATGGTTGATTGAATCTATACCTGATCAGTAAAACCATAGAATCTTATATTTCAATCAGTACATTGCCCTAGTCCTATGTGAATGGAGTTTGCCAATTACCACCCTAATTAACAATTGCAATCAAACCACATCACAAAACATTCCACCATTGGGTTGATTCTAAATTTACTTCTATGGCTGGGATTAACAGATTACACAAGTCATGTCATTGCAATTGTGATCTGCATAACTACTCCATTGGACTATTAATCCAGATGCAGAGATATGAGTTCTAATCCCACAGTGGCAGCTGGAGAATATAAATTCAAAAGAAAAAAATAGTCCCTGTAAAGGTGGCTGTGAAACAGCAGGATTATTGTAAAAACCCATTCAATACACTAATGCTCTTTAGGAAAGAAAATCTGCTATCCATTACGCTGTCCAAATCTATTGCAACATGAATCTATTGCAACATGAATGCACTACCAGGGGTGCTGGGGCAATGGCTGCCCTGCCGGCAATCTGTTCGTCTTTCCACTCTTTTTGTTATTTTTTAGTTTGTTAAAAGTTTTTGATTTAATGTTCTTTGATTTGTTTTATGTGGGGGGGGGAAGGGGAAGGGGGAGGGGGGAGGGGGAAACTTTCAGGTTCTTACCTTCCCGGAGATGTGATCAATTTGCGGAACACATTCTCCGGGCTCTGCGGCCTTCCATCGATGGAGCGCAAACTTCCGTGAACCCCACTGCGGGGCGTGAACTTAACATCGGAGCTGATCCCTTGCCTGGGATCGCTCCCACCATGACCACTGCGGACTTACCATCAAGGGCTCGCAGTCTTCAGGAGAGGCTAGTCGGGAAGCTCCAACGTCGTGGAAGGTTCGACCAGCCCCAATGTGAGGTTCGATCGCCCAGCGCGGGGGAGCTGACTTCCCCCCGATGCAGGAGAAGATCATCTCGATGCGGAGGGCCTGAATGCCGCCGGCTACGGGAGTTAAGATCGTCCCGTCAACGGGGGCTTGAGGCCCACGACCAAGGAAGAACTGAGGGAAGGACTTGAACTTTATCTTGCCTTCCATCGCAGTGAGGAGTGTGTAGGAGTCATTGTGGTGGATGTTCATGTTAAAATGTGTTTTTGAGTGATCTGTTATCTCTATTATTAAAAGTAAGATCTTGACCACTTCCTGTTTTTCTGTTTCATGATTGTTGAAAAAAATGCTGCCACTAACGGCTGTGGTTTTTGGCCAACTTACTCAGAGTCCCCCTCCACTGCGCAGGGCAAAAGCATTTTTCCCATCGATGAAAAATAAAAGAGATATTAATGTTTTAAAAATGTTGACATTCTCTCTGCTGCCCCTGCTGGTGGGAGGGTGGAGTGACTATAAAACCCAGAAGTGTTGTGCCTCATTCAGTCTCTGCAAGATGGAGGAAGCAAGAGGGTCATGTCTCTCTGAGCTGTGAATAACATTGAACACATGTCTGCTCAACTGTGAGTGTCCTTAATGTGGTTTGAAAATGAAAATGTGGTTGCTTTGAAAGGCTGCACTGCAAATGGTTTTTGGTGGTGGTAACTGCTCTGAAAGGCTGCACTGCAAATGGTTGTCGGTGGTGGTAACTGCTCTGAAAGGCTGCACTGCAAATGGTTGTTGCTGCTCTGAAAGGCTGCACTGCAAATGTTTGTTGGTGGCAGTTGCTGCTTTGAAATGCTGCACTGCAAATGGTTGTTGGTGGTGGTAACTGCTGTGAAATGCTGCACTGCAAATGGTTGTTGGTGATGGTGGTAACTGCTTAGAAATGCTGCACTGCAAATGGTTGTTGGTGGTGGTGGTAACTGGACAACTTCCTGTTTGTACTGTATATTGATTTTAGATAAAATGCTACCACTTACAGCTGTGATTTTTGGCCATCTTACTCAGTCCCCCCTCCACTGACCAGGTGCAAAGGATTCTTCCCATCAATAGAAAAATAAAAGTGTTATTAATGTTTAAAAAATGTTGGGAATCTCTCTCCTGTCAATCACACCATGAAGGGCACACCCCTTCCGGTGGAAGGGGAGAGGGATTATAAAACCCGGAAGCGTGGGTGTGGCTCAGTCTCTGCAAGGTGGGGGAGGGAGAGGACACGATTCTGTCTGAGCTGCGAATCAACTGAACACACTGAATGTCTACTAAACTGTAAGTGTGGTGTTTATGTGGTGTTTTGTATAGTTTTATGGTGGTTTCACCCTGCAATAAATTGTATGAAACTGCATTTGAATGTGGTGGCCTTGCACCCTGCGTGAAATTGTATAGAAACTGCATTTGAATTTGGTGGCCTTTCACCCTGCATGAAATGGTATGAAACTGCACTTCAAATTAGTTGTCTTGCACCCTGCTTGAAGTGGTATGAAACTGCACTTGAATTTGGTGGCCTTGTACACTGCTTGAAGTGGTAGGAAACTGCACTTGAATTCGGTAGCCTTGCACTCTGCTTGAAGTGTAAGAACCTGCACTTGAATTTGGTGGCCTTGCACCCTGCTTGAAGTGGTAAGAAACTGCAATTGAATTTGGTGGCATTGCACCCTGCTTGAAATGGTAGGAAACTGCATTTGAATTTGGTGGCCTTGCACCCTGCTTGAAATGGAAGTTCAAGGAATAGTTGTGAGTCAACTGCTCACCCACCAGCCGTGAGTGAGCTGCCAGCACATAAGGCTTGAATGACTGAGCTGTCACCCCTAGAATCCATTTGGCCCACAATGTGCATACTACCCCCCTGGAACCCAGCCCCTTCAGCTCACAATACCCATACTAGTGCTCCAGAACCCCCCCCCACCCACTGGTCATCAATATTGGAATTGGTGGAGAGGTGGAATATTGCTTTGGGGGACCAGCCCTCCCATGTGAACATGGGACCAACAGGTCCCACTAAGTCTAGCTTTTAATTGTATGACTGACCTGGCCAATGAAATTCCTCGTATGTTGCAAAACATACTTGGTGAATAAAGTGCGATTATGATTCTGAAATGTTTGAATGAGCCTTTCATTTATAGCAAACCTGCTGCTAGGACAAGTTACAAAAATGATCCTCACACCATCATACAGGCAGTGTAGATCTGAACAAGGCAGTGTAGATCTGAACAAGTTGAATACGGTATGACTTTCAAGTTTCAGACATTATTTATTTACAACTTTTGACTTAATAATGTGGATTTAAAACTATCTCACTCCTTACTTTGATTCTGCCCGCAAGTGACAACATGACAAACAGTGACAGTTAGGAATGACACATAAAACATTAAACATTAATAATAAAATATTATCGATTAAACATGTGAATTAAATAAAATACCAAAGCAAAAGGAGGCTACAGATTTTTGGTTTTGTAAGTGATGTAATATGAGTAAACTGGCCACTAAATATAAACCCATTTTTTTGTTTATTTTGATATGACATTAAAACAAAGAAAAATTAAACATTCTGCCTTGTTTCCCATAACCCATCTACCCAATATGCCCTTGCCACAACCCTTCAGATACCCAACCACTTGTCACTCAGAAACCTCAAGAATAAAAGTGTAACTGCAATGGGTTCTTGACATTTTGTTAATTAAAAATATTCCCTGTGATTGAATTAACAGCGTAGCACAGGAATCCTTACAGACACATGCCTGCTTCATCAACACAACCACACGGGCATTGTTTTTACTTAAATTACAAGCTGTGATTTGAAATTATGTCTTTTTTCTGAATGACAATGAATTCAAATTATTACACCAGGGGTAATCTAAAGTAATTGCAGGAAGAAACAGCACAAGTTCAGCTTCTATTCGTTTACAAGAAGTCAAGTTGAATGAAAGTGCACATAAGAGCTTTCATAATCATTCAGCAAGTGGAATGTCCAATTAAAGTATTCAGTGCCTGTTGAAGTAGCACTTTATTTCCAAACTAATAAATGATAGTGGCATTCATAAGCACAGGGGGAACTAAATTGGATGGGACTGAAAACATGCACTAGGATTATAAATTGTGATTAATCCATTTTATCCATTGTTGATTGGAAGGTCACCCTCACGGTTCATGCTCTGACATCCTCATCATGATTTCAGCCTGCAGTCAGTGATAATCAGGCTGATTAATGCCACAGTGCGTAACCAAAGATTGAATTTGATCTATTTATAGGAGACGTGTAGGGCAAACACATTGCACAGAGAATAGTGGGTGCATGGAATGGAAGGGTTGGTGGTATTTAGGAGATTTTTAGATAGGCACATGAATATGCAGGGAATGGAGGGATATGGAACATGTGCAGGCAGAGGAGTTCAGTTTAACCTGACATCTTGTTCAGATGGACATTATGGGCTGCAAGGCCTAGTTCATAAATCATAGGACCAGAATAAGACCATTCAGCCCATCAAGTCTACTCCACCATTCAATCATGGCAGACATATCTTTTCTTCTCAACCCCATTCTCCTCTCATCGTCCCATAACCCTTGACATCCTTACTGATCAAGAATCTGTCAATCTCTGCCTTAAAAATACCCAATGAGCTTGTCCTGTGCAATACTATTCCAGATGCCTGCGTTGTAATCATACAGACATACTGCACCAGAACCAAGTCTTCAGCCTGCCATGTCCAGGCTGATCATCAAGTACTCATCCAGACTAATCTCATTTACCACCACTTGGCCTGGTGCCTCAGCCTGCCTTGGCAATTCAAATGCACACTTAGATGCTTAAATGTGAGATGATATGCATCCATTACCCTCTCATGCAGTATGATCCAGGTTATAACCATCCTCCGAGTAAAAATAATTCCTCAGATCCCCTCAGAGTCAGGGGAGAGGGATCCAAAAAAGCAGCTGAAAGCAGATCCAAAAGCATCTGTTTTGATCTGTTGTATTCACACCTCACCCACCCATATTTATAGATTTCCTCTCCCCTGACTCTCAGTCTGAAGAAGGGTCTCCACCCGAAATGTCACCTATTCCTTTTCTCCAGAGATGCTGGCTGACCCTCTGAGTTACTCCAGCATTTTGTGTTTATCTTCAGAATCGCTCTCCAAAAAGGTTGTGCTGACTATTCCGGATGAGGGTGGCACAGTGGCGCAGCTGGTAATGCTGCTGCCTCACAACGCCAGAGACCTGAGATCGATCCTGTCCTCAGGTGATGTCTGTGTGCAGAGTTTAAGTGCGTTCTCCCGGTGACCAAAGTGCTCCGGTTTCCTCCCACATCCCAAAGGTTAATTGGGCTTTGTGAATTGCCCCTAGTGTGTAGGGAGTGGATGAGAATGTGGGAGAACACATAACTAGTGGGACTGGGTGATCAATGGTCGTTGTGGACTCAGTGTGCCGAAGGACCTTTTTCCACACTATATCTAAACTAAATACTGCCTTTCCAACTGTACATTATTCCTGCCACTAATAATTTTCTGAAATAACTTCATTTTTCCTGATATCCTAAGATATGTTCATTTATTATTTATAAACATATATTTTGTTTACTCAGATGGTGACAACTTAGCATTGCATCCCATTGATCTCAGAAATTATGAAAAAACAAACTAAATTGATGTTACCATGTGATACCTTTTTTTTCAAAAGTGAAATTAGATTTTTGAATTATTTTGTTAGTTAGAAAGATTTATGGTTTGCCATGGTGATATCCAATTATTTTACTAATTTAATTTGACATTGCAATATATCAAGGAGTTAGCTTCAGGAGAGCAGAAAACTAGGTCTGAAAATGAAGTTGGTTTACAGTGAATAAAGTGCTGTTAACTTGCACACACCACATTATCAATCCAGAAAATCATATATTTGATCAGTCCACACAGTCAAAAAGGAACTATAAATTTTGTACAGTGTAAGATTATGTCAAATTATGAAGCAAATTAACTCAAAACGTTGATTGCTAACTTAATGGTCATATATATAGTCAGTTCAACATCATAGTAGCAGAATATGGGTAATGAAAATATGATGTCAGATGATTAAAGGGATTACGGAACCTAATTAGTTGGGCAAGGGTTGGAGTGCCAATGTGAGAGCATTTAGGAAAGAGAGATTTTAACCCTGCTTCAAGTTTCAAGGTGGTTATAGAAAATAATTGAGAATCGAGAACTTGAGGACATAGGTTTAAGGTGGGGTGGGGGGGGGGCAGGTTTAACAGGAATCTGAAGGGTAACTTTTTCACATAAAGCATGGTGTGTGTATATGGAACAAGCTGCCGGAGGACATAGTTGAGGCAGGTACAAATGCAACGTTTAAGAAATATTTAGACAGGTACATGGATAGGACAGATTTAGAGGGATATGGTCCAAACACAGGCAGGTTGGACTAGTGTAGATGGGGCATGTTGGTCAGTGTGGGCTGTGGTCCAACGGGCCTGTTTCCACACTGTATGACCATATGACTCTCTCATAAAGATAGGCCAGAAATTAACTTCCTAAATTAAAAGGCTAATTTCAGTCATAAAACAAGACCTGGCAGTAGTAGACTGAGGGATAGCTTGTTGAAATAATCCCAGGCATCAATGGGAGGCAAGAGTGGAGATTGCTGGGGCTTGATAGAGATTTAAATTTCTTCACTGGTCAAAAGTTGGATGCTAGATGACTAACAGAAAGCAAAAGTGGTACGTTTGTGAAAGAGCGATGTAGAGATGAGCCAAGTAATTATAGCTCTGACTCTAATGTCAGATGTAGAGAAGTTATTAAGAAAAAGATTCAGCGGGACTGAATTAATCTGCACTTGGAAAGGGAGAAATTAATTCATGGAAGTTAGTGTGGCTTTTGTTAGAGGAGATTCCATCTGACAAATCTGATTGATTTTGTTTTTAAATGGTACTTTGATGAGGGCAGTGTTAAGATTTTTGAGAAGGTCACATGTGAGAAACTAGTCCAAAATATTGTAGTCCTGGGATTTCGAGCAAGTTGGCAAATTGGATAAAAAATCGACTTGGTCATAGGAGGCAGAGGATGATAATGGTTGATTGGTATTGTAATTGGATACCTGTGACCGCTGGTGTGCCCCAAAGTTTGACACTGAGACCATTACTGTTTGTTATATACATGAACAATTTCAATATGAATCTAGGAGGTATAAACAGTTAATTTACAGATGACATGAAAATTGGAGGTGGTATTGATAGTGAGGAATATAATCTTAGGCCATATGGCAATATTAATGTAGGTAAGGTGGGAAGAGCAATGGCAGATGAAATGTAATCCTGATTAGTATGAAGTGATTCATTGTTTCAACCTTTTATGGTTTTGGGCCTGTACTCAGTGGGGTTTACAAAGATGAGGGGAGATCTATAGAATAATGAAAAGCCTAGATAGAGTGGATGTGGAGAGGCTGTTCTACAACACAAAAATTAGCCCTTTCACTCACCACTTCCATGCTGCAACTTACACCCATCTACATCAAGCCATTTGCCCATACTAGATCTTTATCCTTCTAAGCCTTACCTATTTAAGTGTTTATCTAAATGCTTCTTAAATTAGTGATTGTATCTGATTCATAGAAAATAGGTGCAGGAGTAGCCTGTTCGACCCTTCGAACCAGCACTGCCATTCAATATGATTATGGCTGATCATCCAAAATCAATACCCCGTTCCTGCTTTTCTCTCCATATCCATTGATTTTGTTAGCCTTCAGAGCTAACTCCCTCTTGAAAACATCCAGTGAATTGGCCTCCACTGCCTTCTGTGGCAGATAATTCCACAGATTCACAACTCTCTTGGTGGAAAAAAATGTCCTCATCTCAGTCCTAAATAGCCTACCCCTTATTCTTAAACTGTGACCCCTGGTTCTGGACTCCCCAAACATGGCGAACATGTTTCCTGCATCTAGCCTGCCCAATCCCTTAATCATTTTATATGTTTCTATAAGATCCCTTCTCATCCTTCTAAATTCCAGTGAATACAAGCCCAGCCAACCCATTCTTTCACCATTCAATGAGCAGTACATTCCAGATATGTGGAATGTGGTAAAGAAGGCATATTGTATGCTTGCCTGCATTGCTAGGGGAATTGAATATAAGAGTCAGGAGGTCTTGAGTCAGGAATCTCTAGACTCCCTCTCCCCTGACTCTCAGTCTGAAGAAGGGACTCGACCCGAAACTCAACCCATTCATTCTCTCCAGAGATGTTGCTTGTCCTGCTGAGTTATTCCAGCATTTTGTGTCTTTCTCTAGAATTTACATAACCTGGCAGCGTAAAATCTATCTCGCTGTGGCAGAGGATCCAGGAAGCAAAATACCACAGTAATACACGAAATATTTCAGCAACACTGAGCCCCCTTCCTGGAACATTATTAAGCCTGGGGGAGTCATGTGTGGAAGTTAGGAACCAACTGTTGTTTCAAAAGCTGAATAAGCCTGCAAGATTTGGTGCAATGTCTTTCACTAGGTCTGCATTCAACTTAGGCCCGTCCCACTTTCCCGAGTTACTCACGAATTCTCCCGCGTTTTCCCCTTGATTCAAATTCTGAGAATGTCCTTAGCAAGTCCGTAGATATTTTGTAGCGGCTCATAATACCAGCCGTACATACACGGGGCATCAGGTGTTTTTTCAGCATGTAAAATAAAATAGTAAGATTAAACGAGAACTGACCTGTTCGAAGTTTGATCTTTATTTTATGAGGAGTTACGATGAGGGATTACGTGAAGAAGCCCCGTCAGGCGCATGTTCGGCATACTTCAAAGCAGCGGCGTGAAAAACACAGAACCAATAGCCAGAGTAAGATAGTAAGGCTCACAAAGATTAGAACTACCAGATGATCATTTATATTATGAGGGTTGGGAGCGGAGGGCACGTAATCCCTCATCGTAACTCCTCATAAAGTAAAGATCAAACTTCAAACAGGTAAGTCTTATTTAATCTTACTATTTTACTTCGGAGTCACGTGAGTGACTATGTGAAGATTTTAAAGCTCTGTGATTTTCATGCCGTAGATCATTCCATACGACACACTGCTTCAGTTTACCCAGTAGTGAGTAAATAATATATATTGCTTGAAATTATGCAATAAATATTTATTTATATATATATATAAATATATGTATATATGTGTGTGTGTATATATAAATATAAATATAAAATAATAATAAAAAGAAAAATAATAACCCCTCTATCCCAGGGGAAATAACAACAAATGTTATGCAACAAAGCAAACAATTTTGAACAGAACCCAACACAGCATGTGCAACTCTGGCACTGTAACAACAGGATTATCATAAATTTAGGAAAGTTTCTTCTTTAGACCATCCTGCAGTCTCCAGAATTTAGTCGAGCGGCACGTCCGGCACCTTTGCCGCGGACATTGATACCGCCCTTGCGGAATGAGATTTATACACATCAGTGTCTACTCCAGTTAATCCAGAACCTGTTTATCCATCGAGAAATAGTTTGTACTGTCACTTTTATATGTTTCTTGTGGGTAATGAACATTGATGTTTCACAATCTCGGAGACTCTTAATTCAATATATATTAATTCAGATGCTTAACCACACACAATGTTTAGTTAACAGCGTATGTCTTAACGATTACATTGGTTCCAGCCTTTCTTGGCTGCTTTGCTTGCTTAGATCATTGACATAAAACATTATTTTATCTGCAGACAACTGTATACAATCTAACCACAACATTTGTAATGTTTGTACTTATTGTGCTGATATTAATGGTATGAACATAACCACTATAAATATTAACTTCTGAAAAGACAGTGTCGTAATTAGAGTCCATTGCTGAAGCGATGTGAGAACTATACTGATATCCCAGATTTCTGATATCTGGGTTTGGTAAGATTTTATTAAAATTCTTCTCATAAATCAGGATATTAACAGATGAGACCCAATAGTTGTTGATTCTGAAATAGTCCTAAATAGGAGGACAAAACACTCCGAGCTCCATTCATGGTACTATAACTCAGGTGCAACATAACAAGGAACTCCAATACATCCAATATATTTGCAGTATGATAAAATATATCTGACTGTATACAAAAAGATTTCCCATTCCTTATATGACACATATATTGTTTCTTAGTGCTATCTCTCCAAGCTGCAGTTATGACATCCATGGTCCTATCCAACATTCCATCAGAACCTGCAGATTATCAATTAATACGGTCATGTAATGGATGACTTCTGCTGTTACTAGATGTACCAACAATTACTGCACCTGGGATTTGTCATGAATGTCTGAATCATTATTCTGAGCACCAATGGGAACAATGGCTGTGTAGTAATGGTCCCTAGATAAGGGACGTATCCGATATTAACTGGTAAGAACAGATACTACACTTAATCTTAGCCAAAAGGCCGAGAACAATACCAATTTGGAACCACCAAACACCTGCGGCGGAGACTTGCTCTATTTTGGTGACACTTTGTCTAATCAGACAAAATGGGGTTAACATAAAAGACTATACTTCCCCAATGTAGCGAGAATGCATCCACCGCTAATGCTCCTGGGTCTGACTCCCACGAGACACATTTAGACCACTGGAGATTTAATCCAGACACAACAGATCAACATTTGGTAGACATACTGTCTGACAATCTTTTTGAAACTTTTTGAATTTTAACATTCATTCTGTATTGTAATTTGCATTTCGTGATCTGTTGTCTTACCACAGTATTGTATTCTCCCACAGTTGTGATATTGTCTATTCATAATTGAACATGTAAGTTCTTTATTGTAGAACAACAGCTATCAATGCATAAAACGCCCCCAATAATTCCAAATAATTCAACCATGTATTTGGAGAATTAATCGTCTTGGACAGTCCATCGACCACCACAACTGGTGTCGCTGTCCTAAGGTCCCCATCCGAGAGCACTCTCATCAGTCTGTAATAACACTGAAGACTTCTGAACAAGCATATTTTTACTTCTAGTAACTTGTGCAACATTGAGAATCCATCATTGAATTCAACACAACCTTTAGTTGGTAACTGCATGGACCTAATCAATAACCTGCACGCTTTTTACTCTTATACTCTGGTCTTTGCAGACTTTGATCATGCAGAGGTCCCAATTTGACAGCATGAATGCTGCTATCACTTTACCAGTAACCATAGCTACTTCTTGGATGGTGGATAATGTTTTTTCCCAACACAAATACAGGCATTTGTAACATCCCCAACCTCAATTTGTTGATAAAGTTACTCACATATCAACTGTATTAAAGACAAACGCCAAATAATCAACTGTTTGGGATGCCTGTAACTTCCATGTTGTTTGGATGTACAGAACCTTAGCCTTTCAATAGGTTTATGGTTGCTGAATTCAGTTCTTCAGCTGTCTCCCATTTACAATTAACATATCCTCTAGATAAGTCATTACAATGTGATTCTGAGCCCTCATTAACACCAGTGTTGGTTTCAATAATTGTGTGAGCAATTTGAGGGCTGAATTTAACCCATTAGGTAATTCCTTCAGCTGACCCATCCAATTAATTGAAGCACCTGAATAATAAGGCATCTTTTTTAAAACTAAAAAATAAGCACATAGCAGCCTTGTGATAACAACTTCTTTATAATGCTGAAGTGTACTTTTTTAAATGTTCATACTGAACTATAAATTTAAGTTTGTGAGTCCTAAAATGACTCTGCAACCCGCCATACTTGTGGCTGGGATATATTATCTCTACCTGGTACATTCAAACACCAAGCCGACCGGATTAATGCAGAATTACAAAACAATTGTAATCTTAACCAACCAGAGGTTGTTTCCCCAGAAATTCCATGTGTAATGGAATGACGTTTCTGTACTTCCGTAAATGAACCAGAAGATCTCCTTCTTCTTAATATAGAGGTTCATTTTCATCAATCATAAATCTGGTTATAGCTTGCCCACATAATCCTGCATTTTTTGGGGATAATGTTAGCCAAATGGCAATTTGCATCATACATTTGGGTTTGAATATGCATTGCAGAGTAACGTAAGCATGTCTTAAAAGTATTGGACATTATCGACCCATGTATGTCTTCCAAAAATACAATGATGCCATCTGAATATCAGCTAGAGCACATACTGGAACACATTTCCTGTCCTCGCATCATTGACTCATGAGTGCCTAATTACTGAGTTACTGTTGGCACCCTGAGCAAAACACAATAGACGGGTGTTTTATATATTTTTATATATTATTTACTGTTTCGGTCATAACAGTATCTTGGAGTAGGTGAGAAACCAAATAATGTTGGCCACCAGGTTCATCCATAACCTCACCAGTCCATACCGATATAGCAAAACTTGGTGCTACATCGGGAACACCCGGAATATTTCTATTGTGCTCTGGTGTATACACATAAGTAGGGACACCAGCTTCAGGGTCAGTTTCATCCTGCCCTGGTACTCCCGAGTCTTGCTCTAGGGAGACTTCATCCAGACCTATGCAAGGCACTGGTGAATGAGATTTTCATTCTTCATAGGCACCATACTCATTGTATGGAAATTCCTTCGGAGCCTGCCTTAGAATCTCATGGGTCTTAAAACCCTTAATTGTTTAGAGTTTTTAGCATTTTATCTTGCTCTAAGAACTTCATCCAGACCTATGCAAGGCACTGGTGAATGAGATTCTCATTCTTTATTGGCACCATACTTAGTGTATGGAAACTCCCACGGAGCCTGCCTTAGAATCTCATGGGCCTTTAAAATCCTTGACTGATTCGAATTTTGAGCATTTTATCTTGCTCTAGTGACCTCATCCAGACCTAACCAAGGTACTGGAGAATCAGAATTCCATTTTCATAGGCACCGTACTCAGCGTATGGGAACTCCTTTGGAGCTTGCCTTACAGGAAAACATACATGGGTCTTAGAACCCTTGACTAAGGCAAGTGTGGAGCATTTTCTCCATTTCCAGCCTTCCCCTCATTCTTGTCCTCCCTTGGAGGAGAGTTACTTTCTTTACTGTTTTGTATTTGTGCATAAATCATATACCTTTAAAATTATAATTCTGAGAGGTACATTCTGCTTGCAGAATATTAGTATTAACCTCAGTATCACACAGGGTTATATACATTTCCATAAAGGAAAACTGCATCTGGTAACATATGCACAGAGCAGACTTTATTTTACCATTGTGGGTATTTGGAGCCGGCATTTAGCGCAGCCGTTATCTCCAAACCCAATCTAAATAGTGGTAAATAGCGGGAACCGGCTTTTAAATCAGCCTTATCACCCGATCCAATCTAAGTCGGAAACTGCGGTTTCTGCGCATTCCATTCAATTACCGCAGTTTAAATACTTATACTCCAGCTAGCTCCGTATTTTCAAGCCAGATTTATAGAGTTTTTTTTAATTTTTCCACAATATATATACACTCCAGCTGGCTCTGCAGACTTACAGAGTTTAAAAAACACTCACAAGAAGTTCAACACTGACTTACCTGCGGGTTAGACTTACCACTGGTGGGACCTGCGCTCTCCACCCTGTCGGTGCCACATGCGCCGACGTAATGCCGAACATGCGCCTGGCGGGGCTTCTTCACGTAGTCACTCACGTGACTCCGAAGTAAAATAGCCCCGAGTACTACGGCTGGCATCTCCGAGTATGAATCAAGGGGAAACCTCGGGAAAATTTGTGAGTAACTCGGGAAAGTGGGACAGGTTACTTTTCCTCAATGTATACATTTGTTGTAGATTAACAAGAACAGCAACATGAAAAAAGTTTGAAATTTTTGAAAAGTCCACTGCATGAAATTGACATTTCTTGAAATATTATTTCATTTATATCTGAACTTTCTCAATATATGAATGTTATAGGTAGGGAGAAGAGTGAAAGTCGCTACATTAGAATAATTTACTTTTTAGCAAAATCACATTATGCTAATTGTAGTGGTGAAATATAAACTGGAATCATTAAAATTCCAACCTGTAACAATAATACGCAGGGTGATGTCAGAGTGGTATTGCAAACTGAGACACTGAAGGGCCTGTCCCACTTAGGCGATTTTTCAGGTGACTGCCAAGTCATAGCAGGTCGCTGAAAACCAGGCAACTGGAATGGCGACTGTCAGAGTGGAACACACACACACATCGCTTTCTTCACCAGCCCGTTATGCAGGCGGGGGACAGGGCAAGCCGGAGGAGCGCTGTCTGAGTGAAATTCACACGGTGCAAAGCCAATGTGATACAGACACACACCGCGATGAACAGGAAGGTTGGCGCTGTTATTAAGACTGTGAAAGCACAGTGTATGGTAAGGGTCACTTAAGTCTTTTAAAAGGGGGGGGTGAGGGGGGGGGGTGAGGGGGAGGGGTGAGGTGAGGGGGGGGTGAGGTGAGGGGGGGGGGTGAGGTGAGGGGGGGGGGTGAGGTGAGGAGGGGGTGAGGTGAGGGGGGGGGGGTGAGGGGGGGGGTGAGGTGAGGGGGGGGGTGAGGTGAGGGGGGGGGTGAGGTGAGGGGGGGGTGAGGTGAGGGGGGGGGGGTGAGGTGAGGGGGGGGGGGTGAGGTGAGGGGGGGGGTGAGGTGAGGGGGGGGTGAGGTGAGGGGGGGGTGAGGTGAGGGGGAGGGGGGGGTGAGGGGGGGGGGGGTGGGGGGGGGGAGGGGGGGGTGAGGGGGGGAGGGGGGGGTGGGGAGGGAGGGGGGGGGGGTGAGGGGGGGGGTGAGAGGGGGGGGGGGTGAGGGAGGAGAGAGGGAAGAAGGGTGGAGAAGGGGGAGACGGGGTGGGGAGAAGAGGTGGAGACAACTTTTAAGAAGCCAGAGATACATGGCTGTGAAGCTCGGCGGACATTAACATTTCCGGTCGGTTATCCTTGGTTCTGAAAACTACTCTTTACGTTTTTTTTCCCAATGAGCCAATGAAATTCACCGATCAGCATCGACGAGAACCTACGACAACCTACAACATCCTGGCGACCCACTACCACTGCACCTATGGAATGAGAATTTTCGCTACGCTCCATGGCGAATGAAGCTGCGACTAGTTCCAAGAATGTGGGAACTACTCACGACCATGAAGGCAACTCGCCGGCAACCTCCCGCGAACATGTGGCGACCATGTGGTGACTGCATAGTCTCCTGTAGTCGCCTAAAATGTCGCATAAGTGGGTTAGGCCCATTACATTATTTAATGCTGAGCCAAAATAGCTCCAATCAGGAAATTCCTCAGAACTACTCTCATTCCACTGGCTTTATTACCACAAATGGCAGCAAACTAATGCCGTTTCCACACTCATAGCCCAGTAACATCAGCTGAACAGAAGCTTCTTCATTGAATTCGATTAGCACAGTGGTGCAGCAGTAGAATAGCTGCCTTATAGCACCAGAGACCCGGGTTTGATCCTGACTACGGGTGCTGTCTGTACAGAGTGCTCTGCCTGTTACTACATGGATTTTCTCCAGGTGCTCTGGTTTCCTTCCACACTCCAAAGATGTACAGGTTTGTAAGTTAATTGACTTCAGTAAAATTGTAGATTGTCCCTAATATGCAGGATAGTGTTAGTGTATGGGGTATCGGTGGTCAGCGCGGATTCAGTGGGCTGAAGGGCCTGTTTACGCACTGTATCTCTGAAGTCTAAAGTCTAAGGAATTGTTCACCCACATTCGGAAACATATTTTGAGGCAGAACAGTAAGATATATTTGGGGTTCTGAAGAAGGGTCTCGACCCGAAACGTCGCCTATCTCCTTCGCTCCTTAGATGCTGCTGCACCCGCTGAGTTTCTCCAGCTTTTTGTGTAACCCAAGATATATTTGGGGTTCTGTTTATTATTCTGCTCAACTTCCTTGGAAAAAAAAAACACAACTGAATTCTGCTTTGATCTTTCTTGCAGTTGATTACCTTACCTGAGCAAAAAACCTTAATCGGTTCGACATTTGACCATTAAAGGTATCAGAAATGAGCCCAAGTCCATTGTCATCATAGTTCACACAGAACCTTCATTGCATAATCGTAATGAGTAAGGAGATAATTGGTCACAGAGATTTTTCTGCTTGTTAATCATAACTTCAAAAAGAAGCAGATAGTTCATAAAGCAGTAAGACATTTTCTCGTAGATATCCACTCCCAAGGAATCTTGTCGTATTTTCACTTCGTCAAATGATAAATTCTGTGGTGAGTTGCAGTACACTTACTTTTACTCCTCCTAATCCACCACAGACTAATCAGTATTGCTCAATGTCTTGCATCAAGATGTTTAGTGGCCTTAATAAATCTTTTTTCCAATATGATGTGATACGCTTCTGGTCAGCTTTAAGGTAGGGAATGGAAGGGTCTGAGGGGGTCACAGCATGGGTCTCCTGGGCCGACCACATGTCGACAATAGAGTGGGCTTTTAGATTTAGGTTTAAATTAAAGTTTTGGTTTATGTTTATTATTATCAACAGACCCTGTAGCCTCAGCCACTCTTAAGCCTCTGTGATCTGCATCAGTGCAAGATTATAGATTAAGGCGTCCATGAATTGCAGTTTCCTGTCACAAAGACATTTAAATCTTTAAAGAGGTCTGTCATTTTTTTTATTTTTTAAAAAATTGCCGGGGAGTAATTTTTGTTATAAATAAAGTATTCTGGGGTGGTGGGGTCACTTTAATCCACATGTGGCTCACTACGTTCACTGTGGTGTACTCATTCCATTGTGTGTTATTTACAGATGCTATGAGGCGTGACCTTTACATCAAATTTCATTATGTAATTAAAATGAATCATGTTGATAATATCACTTGTGTAAAATATGGCAGGATATGAAACCTGCATGAGGAAGAATGGTGGGAGGTCGTATCTGATACATTTTACCAGTGGGCAGGATGTCAACAGGAAATGGATGCAAAGATGTACAGAATGACAAATGCCCAGAAAACAGGTTCTAATTCCCAGGAATTTACCTCCTGAACATTGGGGGATGAAAGAATTAGGAGAGCTCAGATTCTAGATTCTGGGAAATATTGAGTTAAAATATAAATCTTGATGTCGCACAGTGGAAGCTGACGGACTTAAAAATCACACTGTAAAATATTCGAGCTCCCGAAGAACAATAAAGAATATACGAGCCGTTTGATGAAAACTAATGATTAATAGAGCATGGCGTGCGCAGCTTGGCGACAGTGTTTACCATTTCTAGATTCCAACCCATGGAAGCACAATGTAATTTTTACAGCCAATAATGATTAAAAAAAAGGTAGATATACGTCATTGTTGGAATGACCTCTTGTTGGAACGTGCTCACTTGCTGACCTATTAGTTGTCAGACTCAAAAGTAATTGCCAGATTTGGAGCTGGGTCTATTCACGCCTCAACTAATCTCTGAACGGGGAAAGTGTTCATGGAGCTGCCTTGCTTCTGATAAAGCAACACTGTGAAATTTCCAATCTCCAATAATTGAGTGATTAGGCTGCCAGGCAACAGCAGCACTTTGGGAAAGAACAGCAGGCGGTCGCAGACTGGCTTAAAAAAAGAAGAGGTTTTGACTGACTGATTAAAATAAAAACGCGTAGCCGCCACACATGCACGGAAATGAAATTGGGAAACAAAAGCCAGCAATTGATAAAACACAAAGCTATCGTCATAATTGAAATATCTAATGAAAATTATTTTAATCATTGACCAGGCATAGAAAAAGTAATCTAACGATAAGATATAATGTAATTAAATGGATCCACGATCTCTCAATGCATCACCGGAGCATAACTAAGGGAATCTATTTAGTCCCTCCATCCCGTTCCAATTGAAATCATGGATTTATCGGTGAATAAATTGTTCTATCCCCAAGCTGAAATTCCATAGATGTTCCAACAAGCCCCAAAATCTTCTTCTTTAATTCTGTCCTAAAGCTTCCAGTTATTTTGATACCTTCCATTCCATTTCCTTAAATACAGATTGAAGAGTTTGATTCTTAAAGAACCAAATGCTGCGCACTAGCAATGTTTAAGGGCAATTTATGCTGGTTTTGTAAACATTTACACTCACAACATTAATACGAGTAAAAAACTAACACTTCTATAGCTGTTTGGGTTTTGAGGAGTAAGAAAATCAGTCATAAGTGACATTCAGCAACGGTTAAAATATTTATAATACAGGCTGCAAGATTATGTTTTATTATCTTTCAGTAAAACAAGAGGTTATTATCTTGCAATAAAAGCCTTCTCTTCTATTTGCTAGCTTCCATTAAACCAACAATCTTCTTAAGAAAGTCACATCAGAAGGTTTTAAAATGCATGAAAAAATGTGTTACCAACACTCACATATGGATGAATATGAATAGAAAAAATGAATAACAAAATTGAAAATGAACCCAATGGCCTAGTTTCCTCTGCAGATTTCTGAAAGTAACCTGTAGCATAAACTATATATTTAGTGATGATGGAGAGTTTTACCATTTCGTTACTATTAATGCAAACAGTAGCATTGATCTGCATCAGCCACTTCCATTGTTCCTTCACAGGTGGTGGTGAGTATATGAAACAAACTGCCAGATGAAATAGTTGAGGCAGCTACAATTTGGACATGTACAGAAATAGAAAAGATTTAGAGGGATATGGGTCAGATACTGCCATGTGGGATTTGCTTGGATGGGATATTGTGGTGTGTCGGGCTAAAGAGCCTCTTTCCTTGCTTCGTCTTCTTCTTGCGTATGGCGTGCACAGCCTAAACTTATTGTATTTGATCTTGTTTGATTGTGCACGCCAGGTTGATTGCATTTGTTGAAACAGGGCAGACTACGTGAAGATTGCAATCTCCCACCCCTTTTCCTTGCCGAATTACTCCAGGACTATCTTTATGCTCGTTCAAAACTCAACACAGTTGAACATTCTAATATAAGGCACAAACAGCCAAGTTAGTGGCACAGTGTCAAAGTGGTAGAGCTGATGCCTCACTGTGCCAGAGACCCAGGTTCTACCCTGATCTTGAGTGCTATCTGTTTGGAGTTTGTACGTTCCCCCTGTGACCGCATGAGTTTCCTCCAGGTGCTCTGGTTTCCTCCCACATGCCAAACATGCCTTTGTAAAAATTCGCCTAGTGTGAAGGGAGTGGATGTGAAAGTGGGATAACATAGAACTAGTCCGTATGGGTGATTGATGGTCGGTGTGAACCCGATGGGTCAAAGGGCCTGTTCAATGATGTATCTGTGAACTCAACTAAATAAGGGAGCGTTAGTTATCACATTGCACTCCAGGAAAGCTGAGATTCATTTGTACAATGTTGAACAACAAACACAATTATGCAGTGGAACTTCTCGGTGACTTTTAAACTATTTCTAGTGTTTTTAAATGTTTGTAATTAGTTTTAAATGTTGTTATGCTTTAACACAGATATTTAATTTTGATAGAGCTATGATCTTTTTCATTGTTTGGAAATTCCAAATTATTTATAAAAATTGTACGGGGTTAAATTTTAAAGTTTAAAGGAGATGTCCGGGGCATGTTTTCTATTCAGAGAGTGGTGGGTGCCTGGAACCTGCTGCTGGGGATGGGGGTGGAGGTAGATATGGTGACAATTTATAGGATTTTAGATAGGCATGTGGATATGCAGAGATTGGAGGGATATGGTTCACGTAAAAGAAGAGGAAATTAGTTTAGCATGGCATCATATTCATCACAGAGATTGTGGGCCGAAGGGCCTTTTCCTGTACTGTACTGTTCTGAGTTCTACATTCTATGTTGAATGCAATATGGGCCCAAGTATCTGCAGGTTTTGGATCTTACTAAAATCCTTGGAGTCGACTGATTAGAAGCTTTGACCACTGGCCCACTGATCTGTAAAAGTTAGGAGCAGTTTACATTTTAATTTTAGTTTTGGAAGTACAGCGTGATAACAGGTCCTTCTGCCCACTGAGGGTTGCACAGACCAGCGATCACCCATGCACACTAGTTCTATCCTACACACTAGACTAGGGGACAATTTACACAATTTACAGAAGCCAATTAACCTACAAACCTGCACATCTTTGGGAACATGGGAGGAAACCGGAGCACTTGGATAAAACCCATGTGGTTACATGGACAACGTACAAACTCCATACAACCAGCACCTGTAGGCAGGATTGAACCCGGGTCTCTGGTGCTGTTAGGCAATAACTTCACCGCTATGCCACTGTGCCGCTCTGTTGGCCCTGTACTTGTTATCCCTGGTCTGAATCTTGAGGCAGCTTCCATTTTCTTTGGTCAATATTTTTCATTCTAGTTATGTCTGCTGGAAGCCCTGACAAAACTGTGGAAATTTCTGATCTCAGGATCATTTGCTATGCTTATATATCCTCTAACGTTTAGTAAATTGTCTTTGGCCCAAACTGTTGGGTCTATTTTTCTTTCCACAGATGCTGCCTGGCCTGCTGAGTTTTTATAGCTTTTTCTGTTGTTATTACCATCTAATGTGATGTTGCACCTCTTGGGAAATGGAGCCCAGGGCAGAGCCTGGTATTACTAGGACATGGTCCACATCATGGGCCATCATCCACAGGCCTGTTTACCTCCAGTGAGTATGCATCAGAAAGCTCAGCTGGTCTTCCTTCTGAATGCATGTGGCCTACTTGAAAGAACAATTGCAAACTTCTACCAGATGTCCATCAACTACATGCATGACGTTCCTCATGCTTGTCTCAATCTGAAGAATAGTCTCGGCCCGAAACGTCACCCATTCCTTCTCTCCAGAGATGCTGCCTGTCCCGCTGAGTTAATCCAGCATTTTGTGTCTACCTTCGATTTAAACCAGCATCTGCAGTTTTTTCCTACACATGCATGAGGTTACTCTTCTTTACAAATTGTGAATCTCACAGGGAGTAGACAAGGAGAGATTAGTACAGAGAACAAGAAGAGTCTCAGGAGCACGGCAGCAAACGTAATACTTCTAGACTTTACCTGTGGTTAGGCTCACTTGTGGATGTTTAGTTTAGAGATACAGCGTGGAAACATGCCCTTCAGCCCACCGGGTCCGCTCCGACCAGCGATCCCCGCACACAAACACTATCCTACACACACTAGGGACAATTTTTACATTTACCAAGCCAATTAACCTACAAACCTGGATGTCAATGGTGTGTGGGAGGAAACCCAAGATCTCAGAGAAAACCCACGCAGGCCTCGAGGAGAATGTACACCATCATCCTTTAAAAAGGAGATTAGGAGGATTTTATTAAGCCAAAGGATGGTGAATCTGTGGAATTCATTGCTACCGATGGCTATGGAGACTGTCATTAGGTACTTTTAATATGGAGATTGAAAGTTTCTTGATTAGTAAAGGCATTAAAGGCTATGGGGCGGTCAGGAGAATGAGGTTGAGAGGGAAAAATACATCAGCCACGATTGAATGGACTCGATAGGCCGGATGGCCTAATTCTGCTGTTATGACATGAACATAAACTTATCCTTTGCATATTCCATGCATGTATGCTGGCAATGCCAGATGATCATCAGAAATGTCTTATCATATTTAATGCATTGGATATAGAGCAGATTCCATGTGACTTGCTAAAGTTTGGGAAGCAGTAGGAACAAACAGTCTATTGGGCTGTGATGTGGGCTATTAAACACGGATCAGATTGATTAAAAGTAATAGAAGGAACTAGGCAGAGCAATCAGTTAACACGAGCTGCTTCCTCAGGGACCTGGGTTCAATTTCAGTTCATACTGATTGGATGAATGTCTCTGGTGGTATATTTCCTTTGTGAAATGAACAAAACAGTTCTGCTGGATATAAAGGGAGGATAGAAAAATGCCATGTCAGATTCAGGTTTGAGATCAAACTGCACAACAGTTGACTTGGATATGAGTTTGCTGCTATCGCTAGGTCCTGAAGTGGAAAGCGAGAGATAAGTGGCAGATGCAGAAAAATTCAGCAGCGATTCACTGAATCCACTTAGGAAAAAGACAAGAGAGACACAGCACGTTGCAAAGATAAATTTGCATCTGGCATGTTAATCAATAGGAAGCACGAGCAGGCTGCTGGTGACCTGTGTGCTTTTGCTTGGAGCAGTCTCTCTTTTAAATTTGCACCCTCTATTTTCTGTGCATGTATGTGTGAGGTCATACTGTGATCCAGATTGGATAGGAGAGTCATGTGGTGTGCCTGTTTAGTATAGTTTAGTTTAGTTTAGTTTAATTTAGTGATTCAGTATGGAAACAGGACCTCCAGCCGTCCATGCCGAATCAACGCCATTCACACCAGTCCCATGTTATCCCACTTTCACATCCACTCCCTCCACACCAGGGGCAATTTACGGAGGCCAATTAACCACAACAGCCGCACATCTTTGGGATGTGGGAAGAAACTGAAGAAACTGGAGCATCTGGGAGGAAGCCACACGGTCACTCATAGAAGGTATAAACTCCACATAGACAGCACAAGAGGTCATGATCGATCCTGGGCCTCTGGAGCTATGAGGCAGCTGCTCCACCTGCTGTGCTACTGTGCCGCCCTGTCCCTCACTAATGTATCATTGTTACAGATATTTAGTCTGCCATCTTGTCCGTGCAAAGTAAATTTGTACCTCGCATCTCAATGTGCTCCCTGGCATATAAATGCTACCTTACATTCAGCATCTCAATACATTTGCATTTTATCCCTAAAAGAAGAACATGTGTTGGAGTTGAAGAATATGGTGAAAGGCTTGGATGGGGTAAGTGTGACAGGAGGATATTCTCTGGCATAGACAGTGGCCTGGATGCCTTTTTCCTATCGTAAATTTACCACCTAATTCAAAAATTCTTTCACCAAAAACAATTGATGAAGCAGATATAGAAACTCCCTGACACACTGCAAACTTGGATGGAAGTCTCCATATACATGAGCATGGTGTGGACAGCACAGCAGGAGAAGCATGAGGAAATCTCTCGTCCAGTATTTAGCACCTACCATTTTTTATTTTACTTCGGAGTCACGTGAGTGCGACTGCAGACCGCGGGATGCGGGCAGTCAGCGGCGGCAGCAACAGACTACAGTCGGGGAAGCCCATTGACCCAGGAGGGTCCGGGCTCACAGGCTCGCCGGTCGGAGGGATGGCAGAGGCAGCCCGACTCTACACTGCAGCCCGCAGGGCCGTGGGCTGACGGCATGTATGAAGGAGTGGGGCTTGCAGGCTCGCCGTTCAAAGTCAGCAACGGCAGAGCGGCAGCCCCGGTTCTACGCCGCAGCCCGCAGGGACACTGCGGACTGTCGGCATAAATTAGGGAGTGGGGCTTGCAGGCTCACCGTTCAAAGTCAGCAACGGCAGAGCGGCAGCCCCGGCTCTACGCCGCAGCCCGCAGGGACACTGTGGACTGTGGGCATGAATGGAACCAGGAAGTGGGGCTTGCAGTTGCCGTTCAAAGTCAGCAACGGCAGAGCGGCAGCCCCGACTCTACATGAGTGGAGCATTGTAAAATGGGAGTGTGCCAGCTGGCTGGGAACTGCCCCAAGGAAACTTTACAAACTACTGCCACTCTTACACCTGTTTCAACTTCTTGACTGCCCGGAAGCCAAGGAGAGGCAAAAATAAAGGAATTTTCATTGTATAATTGTTCATGTTTCTCCTATAGGTGTGGGAAAGAAATTAGAAACCCCATGATTTTTACCATAAAGTTTGTTAAGTCAGTAATATTATCCTTTCAATTTTGTTCAAAAAACGCTACCCGGAAGTCGAGCAAGCCCGTGATCCAGGAGGGTCTGGGCTCGGAGACTGCGATTCGCGGATAGCGAAGGCAGAGCAGGAGCTCCGACTCAACGCCGCAGGCCGCAGGAATACCGCGGACTGACGTCTATGCTACCCTATGGAGGTAGAAAGACAGAGCCAGGGCCCGACTCACTACATAGGCGGGAGGCTTGCCGTTAGCGGCAGTCTATGGTCCTGCATGGGAGTCTGGTCACCATTGGAGCTGGGGGGGGGGGGGGGGGGGGGGGGAGTGCGCTCCTCCACCGGAAGCTTCATAAAGACCCTCGGGTAAGATACTAACCTTGAGTTGAGGTACCGGCTCACCACCGGGTCAGGCTGCCAGAGTGCAGGCCGATGGCAGCGGATTTCGGACATGCGGCCCCGCTCAGGCGGCAGGCGGCGACCATGCGCCGTCAGGCGGCAGGCGGCAGGCGGCGACCATGCGCCGTCACAGACTCGTGTAGTCAGGAGTGGCGGTAAGCCCGCGCGGATGTCGGGGTACCACACTTCGGCGGCAGGGACCGACTCGGCACCGCTCATGTCTTCCAGACTGCTCCAGAAGACTGCGGACCAGCGGCATGTCCGCGCGGGAGTCGCTAAGCCCCGCTAGAGCGGCAGGCAGCGACATCCTGTCTAGGCATCCATAGTCATCACCTCGACGAGGTGCGGGCCGATAACAGAAGCCTCAGTAGTTCAGGAGAACCTGAGGAAGTCGACTTGTCGTCCACAGATGCAGCGGCAGTCACATAGCTCGGATGGATTGCATGATGGAGCGTATCCTAGAGCACAATCTCTGCAGCTGGACCAGATGTCCTCCAGTTCCAGGAGACATGCGGCTGGGCCACCCAGCATGTCTCCGTCTTCGGTGGGGAATGTCAGGGATCAGCAACTGGCTGACACAAAAGAAGGTTTGCAGCAGGAACCTGCAGTACCTGAGAAACCCAAGAGGCACTGCTGGATGAGGGAGCGGCCTTGTGAGGGAGGGAGCAGCCTTGTGAGGGAAGTGCCCTGCGAGTAAAGTGTGAGTATTTCGCTCGAGAGTCTTCAGAGAGGAGGCTACGCAAAACACTGGATAGGGAGAGACCGAGGCAAAAGAAGGAGATGTCAAGCAAGCTGATGCAGTGTGATGCTTGCAGTAAGTGGGAGGTCAAGGACACTGCTGGTGCCTCTGGCTGCTACAA
Source organism: Raja brachyura (assembly GCA_963514005.1). The sequence continues at coordinate 49,453,082 of OY740788.1, forward strand.
ATGTGAGAAGTGCATCCAGGTACGGCTCCTGAAGGACCGTGTTGGGGAACTGGAGAAACAAGTGGATGACCTCAGGTTCATCCGAGAAACTGAGTCGTTCCTCGACAAGTCCTACAGTAAGATTGTTACACGCAAGGCACTAGAAGAGAGAAGGTGGGTGACGGTGAGAAAGGGAGGAAAACATGGAATGCAAAGGTCCCCGGGTGTTGTACCTCTTGTGAACAGGTTCACCCACGTGGAAGCTGCCGGGACAGAAGATGGTATCTCACTGAGCGGCGGACTGGCTTACAAAACAAAAAGGGCTGTTGAGCCAAAACCAAAGAGGCCAAAGTCGGGCAACGCCATTGTAGTTGGAGATTCCATTGTGAGAGGTATGGACAGGGGTTTTTGCGGCAACAGACGGGATTCGAGGATGGTGTGCTGCCTTCCTGGTGCCAGGATCCAGGATGTCACTGACAGAGTGCAGACAATCCTCAAGGGCGAAGGTAAACAGCCAGAAGTGGTCGTGCATGTTGGCACAAATGATGTTGGAAAGAAGGGGATGAATATTTTGCAGCGGGACTTCAGAGAGCTCGGAAAAATGCTGAAAAGCAGGACTTCCAGGGTTGTTATCTCCGGTTTGCTTCCAGTTCCTCGTGCTGGCGAGAGCAGGAACAGGGAGATACGGGACCTGAATGTGTGGCTGAGGAACTGGTGCAGGGGGCAGGGATTTAGATTCTTAGATCTAAGATTCTTAGATTCTGGGATCTGTTTTGGAGTAAGGGGGAACTGTACAAAAGGGACGGATTGCATCTTAACAGGTGGGGGACCAGCATTCTGGCCGGCAGGTTTGCCACTGCTACACGGATGGTTTTAAACTGAATAAGGGGGGTGGGGTGTCAAATGGGATAGTCGAGGACGGAGTTAAAGGGAAAGAGAGTAAAGGGATGGTTAATGACCCCAGAATTAATGGGAAAGAAAGCTCACAAAGGGATAGGAGAGTATGGCCAAGTGTAATAGGGTTCGATGTGAAAGGGGCCACTTGTCAACATAATTGTATAAGGAGTAAGAGTGTTGTAAAAACAAGCCTGAAGGCTTTGTGTCTCAATGCGAGGAGCATTCGTAATAAGGTGGATGAGTTGAAGGTGCAGATAGCGATTAATGACTATGCTATAGTTGGGATCACGGAGACATGGCTCCAGGGTAACCAAGGCTGGGAGCTGAACATCCAGGGATATTCAATATTCAGGAGGGATAGACAAAAAGGAAAAGGAGGTGGGGTAGCGTTGCTGGTGAGAGAGGAGATTAATGCAATAGAAAGAAAGGACATTAGCGTGGAGTATGTGGAATCGATATGGGTAGAGCTGTGAAACTCTAAGGGGCAGAAAACGCTAGTGGGAGCTGTGTACAGGCCACCTAACAGTAGTATTGGAGTTGGGGATGGCATCAAACAGGAAATTAGAAATGCGTGCAACAAGGGTAACACGGTTATAATGGGTGACTTCAATCTGCATGTAGATTGGGTGAATCAAATTGGTAGGGGTGCTGAGGAAGAGGATTTCTTGGAATGTATGCAGGATAGTTTTCTCAACCAACATGTGGAGGAACCAACGAGAGAGCAGGCTATTCTAGACTGGGTATTGAGTAATGAGGAAGGGTTAGTTAGCAGTCTTGTTGTGCGTGGCCCCGTGGGCAAGAGTGACCATAATATGGTTCATTTCTTCATTAGGATGGAGAGTGACAAAATTAAGTCAGAAACAAGGGTTCTGAACTTGAACAAAGGTAACTTTGAAGGTATGAGATGTGAATTGGCCAAGATAGACTGGCAGGTGATTCTTAAAGGGTTGACAGTGGATGTGCAATGGAAGGTATTTAAAGACTGCATGGATGAAGTACAAAAATTGTTCATACCAGTTTGGCAAAAGAATAAATCAGGGAAGGTGGTGCATCCATGGATAACAAGGGAAATCAGGGATAGTATAAAAAAAAAAGATGAGGCATACAAATTTGCCAGAAAAAGCAGCCTACCGGAGGACGGGGAGAAATTCAGAAGCCAGCAGAGGAGGACAAAGGGCTTAATTAGGAAAGTGAAAATAGATTATGAAAGGAAACTGGCAGGGAACATAAAAACTGACTGCAAAAGTTTTTATAGATATGTGAAGAGAAAGAGACTAGTTAAAACAAATGTAGGTCCCTTGCAGTCAGAAACATGTGAATTGATCATGGGGAACAAGGACATGGCAGACCAATTCAATAACTACTTTGGTTCTGTCTTCACTAAGGAAGACATAAATAATCTGCCAGAAATAGCAGTGGAATGGGGGTCAAATAAGATGGAGGAACTGAGTGAAATCCAGGTTAGGCGGGAGGTGGTGTTGGGTAAATTGAACGGATTGAAGGCCAATAAATCCCCAGGGCCAGATAGTCTGCATCCCAGAGTACTCAAGGAGGTAGCCACAGAAATAGTGGATGCATTAGTGATAATTTTTCAAAATTCCTTAGATTCTGGAGTAGTTCCTGAGGATTGGAGGGTAGCTAATGTAATCCCACTTTTTAAAAAAGGAGGGAGAGAGAAAGCGGGGAATTACAGACCAGTTAGTCTAACATCGGTAGTGGGGAAACTGCTAGAGTCAGTTATTAAAGATGGGATAGCAGCGCATTTGGAAAGTGGTGAAATCATTGGACAAAGTCAGCATGGATATACGAAAGGTAAATCATGTCTGACAAATCTGATAGAATTTTTCGAGGATGTAACTAGTAGAGTGGATAAGGGAGAACCAGTGGATGTGTTATATCTAGACTTTCAGAAGGCTTTCGACAAGGTCCCGCATAAGAGATTAGCATACAAACTTAAAGCACACGGTATTGGGGGTTCAGTATTGATGTGGATAGAGAACTGGCTAGCAGACAGGAGGCAAAGGGTAGGAGTAAACGGGTCCTTTTCAGAATGGGAGGCAGTGACTAGTGGGGTACCGCAAGTCTCAGTGCTGGGACCCAAGTTATTTAAAATATATATTAATGATTTGGACGAGGGAATTCAATGCAACATCTCCAAATTTGCAGATGGCACCAAGCTGGGGGGTATAGTTAGGTGTGAGGAGGATGCTTGGAGGCTGCAGGGTGATTTGGATAGGCTGAGTGAATGGGCAGATGCATGGCAGATGCAGTATAATGTGGATAAATGTGAGGTTATCCACTTTGGTGGCAAAAACATGAGGGTAGACTATTATCTGAATGGTGGCAGATTAGGAAAAGGGGAGATGCAAGGAGACCTGGGTGTCATGGTACACCAGTCATTGAAAGTAGGCATGCAGGTGCAGCAGAAGATTCACCAGACTGATTCCTGGGATGTCAGGACTTTCATATGAGGAAAGTTTGGATAGACTCGGCTTGTACTCACTGGAATTTAGAAGATTGAGGGGGGATCTTATAGAAACTTACAAAATTCTTAAGGGGTTGGACAAGCTAGATGCTGGAAGGTTGTTCCCAATGTTGGGGGAGTCCAGAACAAGGTGTCACAGTCTAAGGATAAGGGGGAATTCCTTTAGGACTGAGATGAGGAAAACATTCTTTACACAGAGAGTGGTGATTCTCTGGAATTCTCTGCCACAGAAGGTAGTTGAGGCCAGTTCATTGGCTATATTTAAGAGGGCGTTAGATGTGGCCCTTGTGGCTAAAGGGATCAGCGGGTATGGAGAGAAGGCAGGAACGGGATACTGAGTTGTATGATCAGCCATGATCACATTGAATGGCGGTGCAGGCTCGAAGGGCCGAATGGCCTACTCCTGCACCTATTTTTCTATGTTTCTATGTTTCTATGTGGTCTCCAAGTTTGCCCAGCCGAAGCACTCAGGACAGCCTTTGCAGCCCAAAACTAGGGGCCAGCATAGACTACCTCACCACACACCAGCTGCAGGAACAGGTCCTTACCGGGGCGATTAACAAATACAAGGCCCAACCAACTGCATATCGTTGAATGTACCGACAGTCAACACACGTGTCTGGGGCACAGGAGCTGAAGTTATTAAAGATCCTGAAATTGCTGATGTCGGGGATACTGCCTTTGCCTGGTTGGTTGATGGTACGGAAATGACGGCAGAGCAGGAGGATGCTCTTGCATGGAATTACGCTTCCCGTATTATCACCATTAAACCGACTCCAAACCCCATATTTGCGGGGGTTTGTACAAGGCATCAACGACGCCACCACCGAGACAGCTGTTCAGTGAAGACCTGCACAAACAGGTCTAGAACCTGGATTAGGAGGTGAAGGCAGTCGGGTTGATGAACCCACCTCCCTCCAGCAGGCCGGCAGTGCGCAGACAAACACCATATGCAAGACCTCGGGGGCCACCTGAAAGTCCAGTAAGGTCCTACACGCCGGCAGCACCTCAACACAACCCAGCAACAACGGAACACCAGAAACCAGAACATCAGGCCCACTGGTAACCATGGAGGTATGGGGGTCTGGTTCTCTTGGAAGTGCCGCATGTATAACCTCACAAGTAGGAGGGCGGTTACATACATTCTGTGATGCATGGGTTCTGATTGTCACTATCCCAGGGAACTAAGCAATAAACATAATAGAGGCATGTAACAACCTTGCTTGCGCCAGGAAAACGACTATTAGACATACTGCTAAAGTAATTGGTAAACTTGTAGCTACATTCCAGCCACATAATTTGGGCTATTACACTATTGAAGCTTGCAAAAAGCAATAAACTCGGCATTAAAAGCGAATGCTGGACATTTTACGGGCCTATGCAGCTGCCAATCAAGGCATTAATTGAGCTACAATGGTGGATTAGCAATGTTTGTGATTGTTAAATCCCATCATTACATCAAACCCATTAGTCGTGTTACAAACCGACGCAAGCGCCAAGGGCTGGGGAACTACCTACACCATTCCAGTTGGTGCGGTAGATGCGATTTGCATGAGACTACTTCTCTTCAATCACAAGGAATAAACTGTTTAGAAATGCTGGGAGCATGCCACGGGCTATGGGCTTAATGCACTAATCTGCAGCATACACATGTCCGTCTTCAATAATACCACTGAGGTCGTATACTTAAATCTTATGAGTGGTATCAAGTCAATATCGTGATGAATTGGAAAAAATAATTGGCTCTGGTGGATTGAAATAAATATTTGGATATTAGCTATGTAGCTTCCGGTTAAGCTCAATACAGTGGCAGACACCAGGTCACAAGTATTTAATAACGACATCAAGTGGATGTTGAACCTCCAAATATTTGCTAAAACTATAGCCTAATATGAAACACCAGATATCAACCTCCTTGCGTCCAGGTTGAGCCATTGGATACCAACATATGTCTCTTGAGAACCAGATCCTGGGGCAGTGGCAACGGACACGTTCTCGCTACATTGGGGGGAAATGGGTTTTTCTATGCTTTCCCCCATTCTGCTTCATCAGAAAATGTAGCAGGAAATGCAACCAGATTCTGCAACAGAAAGGACCATGGACATCATACAGCATCGTGCAGAGAGAGTCCACTAGGAAGCAGTACCTCACCCACATAAGGATATGGGAGGTTTCTGTAGTCGGACCTAGACCACGTACATATCTGCTACGATCTCCAATGTGCTGGAATCCTCACGGGCCTGCATTATGATGAGCCCCTCAGTTACAGTGCCATATACAGTGCCAGGAGTGCACTGTCATCCTATCTCAACATTGGAGTGGGATGTCACCAGCTGGTATCCACACTATGAAGGGTATGTTCTATCCATCCCACCCCTACCACAATATTATATTACCAGAGATATAGGGGTGGTGTTGACCCTACTCAGGAGCTGGTCGCCTTTGACGGATTTACCACTGGACTTACTCACCAAAGTGGTGATGGTAATGGCACTGAACACAGCACAACGGGTCCAGACTCTACCTGGATAGAATGGTTTCAACCCACAATAAAATTACTTCTTTATAGAAGAGTTGCTTAAACTACACAGACCTGCGACTAAAATGGGCGTCAGGAATATGGAGACGGATCTGTTATCAGCCATGTAAACCCACATCACAGGGTGATGGTGCAGACTATCTCCAGATGGCTCAAGGTGGTATTCGGTGCAGAGGACACTAACATTTTAAAATGTCATTCTACCAGGGCTGCATCCACATCAGCGGCGAGGACCATGGAGGTTTTCATGGATCATGTCCTCGCTATAGCGGGCTGGGTCAGTGAAACTACATTTCAGCGGTTTATAAGAAACCTGTGGCCGCTCCCGCAACATTGTGGAGTCAGTTTTAAGTGCTGTTCCTTAAACATTTGTCCCCGAATTCAGGGGTTTATTGTTGTAATAACAAAAATGTTATTATTTTCAGCTTGTTCAAGTCTGAAAGAAGTTAACATACTTCCTCCATCAGTATTACGGCAGTGTGTGAGCATGGACGTGATCCAGGGCATGTAATCACAGAGCTTTGAAATCTACACAAAGTCACTCACGTGACTCTACAGTAAAATAGTAAGATTAAATCAGAACTTACCAGTTTGAAGTTTGATCCTTATTTTATGAGGAGTTAGGATGAGGGATTTTGTGTCCTCCGCTTCCAACCCTCTATCATAAGGTCAACTGGTATATTAGTGTCTCTTAATCTTACTATCTTCAATCATTGTTGTTATCTGTGATTCCACACCACTGCTTTGAAGAATGTCGCGCATGCGTGCCTGGCGGGGTCTTCAAAAATCCCTCATCGTAACTCCTCATAAAATAAGGATCAAACTTCAAACTGGTAAGTTCTCATTTAATCTTACTAATTTAGTTTACTTTAGAGATACAGGCCCTTCAGCTCATCAAGTCCACCCCAACCAACAATAGCCCAAAACACTAGTTCGTTCCTATAGTCTAGGGACAAAGATTGGATCGATTAGGCTTATATTCACTGGAATTTAGAAGGATGAGAGGATATCTTATAGAAACATTAAAAGAATTATTAAGGAATTGGACAGGCTAGATGCAGGAAAAATGTTTCCAATGTTGGAGGAGTCGAGAACCAGGGGTTACAGTGTGAGAATAAGGGGTAGGCCATTAGGACTGAGATGAGTAAAAACCTTTTCACCCAGAGAGTTGTGAATCTGTGGAATTCTCTGCCTCAAAAGGCAGTGGAGGCCAATTCACTGGATGCTTTCAAGAGAGAAAGCTGTAAGAACTAACTAAACAATGTGGGGGGGGAGTCAACATTGTGAAAACGTATGTGTGCAGTTAACAGGAGAGACAATGTAGGAAATGTCACGTTTAAACTAACAGGAAGGTGGATGGGAACCAATGCAAGGAGACAGAGGGCCATAAAAAGGGGACAGAAGCAAAAGGTAGAAGGGAGATAAGGTACAAGAAATCAAGGGATATGGGGAGAAAGCAGGAACGGGTACTAATTTTGGATGATCAGCCATGATCATATTGAATGGCGGTGCTGGCTCAAAGGGTCAAATGGCCTACTCCTTCAACTATTTTCTATGTTTCTATTTACAGAGCCCAATTAACCTACAACCTGCACATCTTTGGGATGTGGGAGGAAACCGGAGCACAAGGAGGAAACCCAAGCAGTTACAGAGAGAACGCGCAAACTCTGTACAGACAGCAACAGTAGTCAGGATTGAACCTTGGTCTCTGGCACTGTAACGCAGCAACTCTACCAATGTGCCACCGTGCCACCCTTTAACCGCCCATTTACCACAGCTTTGAACGTGTAGCGGAATGTATTGTTTATGTACTTCGCTGTCAGATTATTTCAATTTTACTTTAGACTTTAGAGATACAGGACAGAAGCAGGCCCTTCAGCCCACTGAGTCCACACTGACCAGAAATCACCCCACACACTAGCCCAATCATACACACTAGGGACAATTTATAATTTTATCAAAGCCAATTACTCTGAAAACCTGCACATCTTTGGAGTGTGGGAGGAAACCAAAGCACCCGGAGGAAACACATGTGGTCACAGGGAGAACATGCAAACTCCGTATAGACAGCACCAATAGTCAAGATCGAACCCAGATCCCTGGCGCTGAAAGGCAGCAATTTTAATGTTGCACAACCGTGCCACCCCATTATTTGTTGGAAAACAAACAAACAATATTCATTGGAATTTGTGTCATTACCTGCCCTGAATTTAATCACGTTAAAACAGATGACATTTGAGAGTTGAGGGTCACAAAAGGCTGGAGAAACTCAGCGGGTGCAGCAGCATCTAAGCAGCGAAGGAGATAGGCAACGTTTCGGGCCGAAACCCTTCTTCAGACTGATGGGAGGCGGGGGTGGGGGGCAGGAAGAAGAAAGGAAAAAGGAGGAGGAGAAGCCCGAGGGCTGGGGGAGAAGTGGGAAGGGGAGGAGACAGCAAGGGTTAACAGAATTGAGAAAATTCAATGTTCATTGAAACGTTGCCTATCTCCTTCGTTCCTTAGATGCTGCTGCACCCGCTGAGGTTCTCCAGCCTTTTGTGTACCCTCGCTTGTCCAGCATCTGCAGTTCTTTCTTTGACATTTGTGAGTTGCTGTCTCCTTTAGCAAAAAGTGAAATTTATAGTTGATAATCCGCCTTTACTTCTAACCAAATGTGATGGTTCTTGAATATTTTTTTTTCCCATTGATTTCCCATTCCCATTTTATTAGTTGGATGTTTTAAATTTTGAAATCTTTACACGTTGTGCCCTTTTATATCTGGGACTTCAAGCAGCATTCTTAATGGCAGCTTTTATATGGAGCATTTCTTTAGAACTTACAATGCATTAACAACATGGCTTTGATACTAATGCTGAAGATTTGACAGACGTTCTTTGGTAAATAAAGTTATCAGGGCTGGAAATTTAATGGCATTGTTCTTGTTTTACATAAAAGTCCATAATGCTCTTTGCTTCTGGCCGTTCAGTAAATATCCAGACTATGTTCTTGAAGCTGCCAGGACATACTTTGTACATGGAGACCAGTTGGTTGTTTCTGAATTGGGAAAGGTCCTCAGTTCTGACATTAATTATCCAACAGAGCATAAAATCTCCCAACTTCTTCAGAAGAAAAAGGGAACAACAAAAAACAATGTCAAGAGCCAACAGAGTTTTATTGTCATATGTAATGAATCGGAACAATGAAATTCTTACTTGCTGCAGCACGTTTGTAAACACAATACCCAATAGATATTACAATAAACAAACATTAATACAAATACGTTCTATAAATAAAAACAAAATATAGTGCAAAAACAAAATAAAAGCTGAAGTCACTAGTGCAACCAAGGCATTTCATAGTTTGGAGTTGAGTTGACACAATCTATTCTTATTTCTCTTGTACATAGTAGGTGCGTCATGTTCATAGCATTCAATTGCCTGATGGTTGTAGGTAAAAAGTTGTTCCTGAACCTGGATGTTACAGTTTTCAGACCGCTGAGCATTCTTTCAAATGACAGGAGTGAAATGAAAAGCGTGGCCAGGGTGGTGTGAAACCTTGATGTTGCCGGCTAGCTTTGTGAGACAGCATCTCCTCTAGTTCCCTTTGATGGTGGGGAGGTCAGTACCCATGATAGACTGGGCTGTTTTCACCACTTTTAGTGACATTCTTCATTCCTGGGGATTAGAGTTTCCGAACTACGCAGTGATGTAACCAGTCAATATGCTCTCCACCGTACATGTGTAGAGGTTCGAGAGAGTGTTCATCAACATATTGAATCTCCCCAATCTGCTAAGGTAGTAGAGGCACTGATGGAGTTTATTTATATTTGTATCAACCAGGAGCGACCTTCAGGGATCTGCACACCCAGGAGGTTTCATTATCCATAATTTGTAGAACAACGGTGGTGTCTTCTGTGAATTTAAAGATGGTGTTGGTACTGTGTCTGTCTACACAGTCATGGGTATAGAGTGAATAGAGCAGGGGAGCAACGTCAAGCTGTAGACTATGAACAACAGCCTGACGTATGTGTTTTCTTTTGTCCAAGTGGTCCAGTGCAGGGTGAAGTGCCAGCAAAATCACATCCCCTATTGATCTATTGTAGCGGTAGGTAGATTGAAGCAATCTCTTGTGGTTGCAGGGTATGACTGCTCCCTCCACAACTCCTGGGTTTACTCATCTCTTCCCACCAAAACCACCTCCTCCCCAGGTACCCTGCAATCGCAAGAGGTGTAATGAGTCCCTATACCTCCTCCCTCGCATCCATTTAGGGACCCCAATAGTCCTTCCAGGTGTGACAGAGGTTCATGTGCACTTCATCTTCTCCGTTCCCAATGTGGCTTTGTGTACAGCAACAAGATCAAGTGTAGACTTGGCGACCATTTCACCGAACACTTGCCAAGCCAAGCCCTACTGGATCTCCCGGTTGCTAACCATTTGAACTCCTCTTCCCATTCTCATAAAGACCCTTCTCTCCTGGGCCTCCTCCATTGCCAGAATGAGGGCATATGCAAACTGGAGGAACAACATCTTATATTCTGTTCGAGTAGCTTACAGCCCAAAGGTGTGAACATTGAATTCTCCATTTTTAGAAAGCTACAGAAACCTTTCCCTCTCCCTTCTTTGCTCAAACACCCCTCTTCATCCCCCTCCATTTAACGCCCTCTTTCCTCTGCTCCATCTGGACTCGCACCTATTTTTCCCCTCCCCCTCCGTTCCTTCCTCTGACTTCACAATTCACAACTCTTCAATCCTTTTGTTTCACACTTTCTGTCTTGTTTATCTCTGGTCTTTGTCCACCATCTGACTACCAAACCCTCCCCTCACCTGTATCAACCTATTACCTGCCAGCCTTTGTACTGCCCCTCTTCTCTTCCCTGCAGATGCTGGTTTACAAAAAGAAGACACAAAGTGTTGGAGCATCTCAGCAGATCAGGCAGCATCTCAGGAGGACATGTTGTTTTGGATTGGGGCTCTTCTTCTGACTGGTTTTAGTAGTAGGTAGATAGCTGGAAGGGAGATGGGAATTGTTGGATACTGGTGAAGGAGGTTTAATTGGCTGATGTTTGGACAATGGCTAGAGATGAAAACGAGACAAAAGGACGTATGACAAGGAGAGAAGAGGAGTGAAATATGAAACCAGAGGAATAAATATAGGTGGAAGGGGGTGAGGGGGAAGGGGAAAGGGGGGCAGGGAGAACAAGTGGGGGGGGGGGTAAATGGGGTGGGGTATTATCTAAGTTCGGTGAATTCAATGTTCATACATTGGGTCCCAACCCGAACGTCATCTATCAATTTTCTCCAGTGATGCTGCCTGACCCATTGAGTTCCTCGATCATTTTGAACACATTTTGCTCATATCGTCAGATTGCAAGCTACCCCAATGGAATATGACATGCTGTTCCTCCGGTTTGCATGTGGCCTCACTCTGGCCATTAGAGATTTACATTAGAAAATCGGGATGTGCAATTGTTTTCAGGTATAAAACCAGTCTCAAAGCGCATGTGGCCTTCACATGACTGCTTCTCTGCGTGCAATGCACCTATGTACAAAGTAAAAAGTACAAAGCACATTTATGGTAAGAATTTTACTGAACTGAATGCGCAAAAAGAATTTCACAGTATCTGGGTACACGTGGCAATTAAGTACCATTGAATCAATGAATCTTTAAGTGGGGATTGCTTCAATCCACCTACAGAGTTCCATTTCTGGTTTGCCCATGGCATTCATTCAAGATTCCTGCAATTTCTTGCTGTTAATGTCACTAATTTTAAAAAGAACCTCTTTTGGAGTCTCCAACATGTTTGAATGCGTTACCCACACACAAATTGCACCTGAAGATGTCTGGGTAAACAAATAAGCTGTTCCTCCAGTTTGCATGTGACCTCACTTTGGCCATTGGAGATTGACCCTAAAAAAACCAAGATGTGATATTTAACTGCTCTGTAATTGATTTCAGGCGCAACCGATCTCAAAGCACAAGCATGATCTTTTAGCTTTAGTAGATACCTTATTGGCTTATGAATTTCTAGACCTTAGCAAATAATTCAGCAAAGAGAATATTAATAAATGGTCAATAAATAGACAAAATGAGCACCAAATGGAATTCAATACCAGTGATGGTGAGTTGATACATTTTTTCAAACATTTCTATCCAAAATATACAAATAAATAATAATTTAATTTGGAGATTCTACTTAATTAATGATTTTATTTGATTATCGACTTGATTGCACATTAGCCGGAAATTAACAAAGATATGGAAAATGGATAGCAATATTAAAATAATCACATTGGATGTCCAGTTACAAAATGTATTTAATTAAACATGACAATAGATCATAATAAAGAGCATTTTTAAGTATTGTTTTCAAAGAAAGGCTTGAAAATTTTAATAAAATTGATGAATGCCACAGCTAGTAACAAAAAGACTGGATAATGTGAAAACATGGGTAGATTATAAGTATGGCAAAGCTTGAGCACTTGCACCTGATGAGGTGAGAAGGATGATGCAGTATCGTGGAAATGGTCACCAAGCATTTTTCACACGCAGACAAAACGCTTTAAAAATAGCTTTTCACGTTGTTTGACATAACATACTTAACAGTTCAGCTCCAGATGGGCAGTACAATCCTGAAGCTATTAAATCCAGACCACTTAAAACTCTGATTCTTTAAAAAAAAAAATTGTTCAAGAGTCAAGAGTGTTTTATTGTCATATGTCCCGGATGGGACAATGAAATTCTTACTTGCTGCAGCACGACAGAATATGTGAATATGTAAACATAGTACATAATGGGGGAAGAGTAAAAAATGTTCAATAAATAACAAATATAGTGCAGTAATAATATAATCTTTTGTAGTTCAGAGCTTAGAGCTTATTTGTTGTTGTGTTTAATAGCCTGATGGCTGTAAGGAAGAAGCTGTTCCTGAACCTGGACGTTACAGTTTTCAAGCTCCTGTACCTTCTTCGTTTTACATGAACAGCTATCAGACAAGAGATCTGAAATTGAATTTTTAATTATATATTTTATTTGTCAGAAATAATATAACTTACATAATTTATAAAATGAACATAAAATATATATATTTGACATGACAGAAACAATACAAATGAAATACATTTATATGATTTATAAAATACACTTAAATAATTTATATATTTTATTTGACAGAACTAATACAAATAAAATGCACTTACTGGAAAAATCATGATTTAGATTGAAAGGAGAAAAGCTATATGAGCGGGAAGTTGTAAGTTTGGGATTCGGGTGTATAGGACACTGCCAGAAGTTATGGTCACCAGTGCACAAACTGTTATTTTTCCTCCGACTTCCTGTAAGCTTTTGCACTGGAACTTGATTCAAAATCCATATTTGTGCAACACCAGATAATCAAGGATCTTTTGTTTTTATTTTTATTTTTAAAGATATTGCATGGAAACAAACCCTTTGGCTCACTCAGTTCTTGTCAACCTTCGATCACACTAGTTCTAGTTACTAGTGGTAATTTGCAGTGGCCAATCAATCCTCAAACGTGGATTCTTTGTGATGCAGGTGGAAATTGGAGCACCTGGAGGAAACCCACGTGGACTCATGGAAAACATGCAAACTCCACATAGACTGTGAACACATCCTGAGGGCAGACACATCCTGAGGGCAGGATCGAACTGGGTCTCTGGTGCTGTGAGGCAGCAGCTCTACCAGCTGTGCTATTGTGCCGCTATAATAAAAAGAAAAGCTACCTTGTGAGCTAGAGAGGGATTGAAAGAATAAACACTGATAGGGAATGCGAGAGGCAACAACAGATAATCAGTAAACATGAGAATAATTATGTGAGTGAGAGTTTTGGAAATATTGAAGGACAAGTGAAAATGAAAGGTTATGAGCTAAATTTGTGAGAGGGTCATATCAATGGGAATCCTTTGTTCCTTGTGCATTGTTGCAATACACTTGAGATTAATATTTAAGCGAGATGAACCAATGATATCTATTTGCTTGGCCAATAAATGTCTATGTTGTTGAACAATAGCAATTGATAAAAGTCATTTATCAGAGAAAACTATTTTTTTCAATATTTATTTCTATCCAGATTATTATTGTATTGTATACTTATTTATTGTATTTTTGCAATTATGTGCCTGTAAAGCTGCAGCAAGTAAGAATTTCATTGTTCTGGTCATGACAATTAAAAACTCTTGAAGTGCTGGGGGAAGAAGAGCAAAAGGTTTAAAAGACTGAATTTTAGATGCTTATATCCCTTTGATATTATCTCTTCAACCAATTGTAGGCCATTATGGGCTCCACCCTTCCTTGGTCATCTGTTGCCAGCCCAGCTTTGTTCTGGCCCTTTCTTACCTCCAGTTCCCCACCCCACCTCTCTACTTTCAGTCAGAAGAAGGGTCCCCACCCAAAACATCACCTATCCTTCTTCCCCAGAGTTGCTGCCTGACCCACTGAGTTACTCCAGCACTTTGTGTCTACTTTATAATTTCAAGATTAAAATAGGCATTATAACACCACATGACCAGAATTAACACAGAGTGTTAATATAGGGAGTTTTTCAGACAGTGTCATTAATGTCATTTATTTATTTAAAAGCAGAATTATTCTAACATCAGTACAAGCATGAATGATGCTCACCAAAATCTAAATGTAGCAGAAATAGCAACAATAAAAGCTATAGGGGAGCCTAATGGGCCTGTCCCACTTAGGCGATTTTTCAGGTGTCTGCCGACGACTGTCAAGCAATAGTAGGTCTCTGAAAAACTGGCGACTGGAACAGCGACTGTCGAGTGGATCACACACACACATAGCTTCCTTCAATTATAGCCAATTATGCAGGCGGGGGACAGGACAAGTGGGGGGAGCTGAAATTCACATGGTACAAATTCACATGGTGCAAAGCCAATCTGATACACACACACACCACCATGAACAGGAAGGTTGGTGCTGTAATTAAGACGGTGAAAGCATAGTGTACGGGAAGGGTCACTTAAGTCCTTTAAGAGAGGGGGGAGAGGGGGGAGAGGGGGGAAAATTGGGAGACGGGGTGGGGAGAAGGAGTGGAGACAACTTTTAAGAAGCCAGGGATACACGGCTGTGAAGCTTGGTGGACATTAACATTATCCTTGGTTCTGAAAACTACTGTTTACGTTTTTTTCACCCAATGAGCCAATGAAATTCAACGGTCAGCACCAACGACAACCTACATCAACCTATGACCTCCTGGTGACCCATTACCACTGCATCTACGTCACGAGAATTCTCGTTATTCTCCATGGCGTCAAAATTCTGGTTGCCGTTAATTTTTCAACATGTTGAAAAATTAGCGGCGACCAGAATGAAGCCGTGACTAGTTACGAGAATGCAGGAACTACTCTCCACCATGCAGGCAACACCTCGGACACCTCCAGCGAACATGTGGCGACCTTGTGGCAACCTCATAGTCTCCTGTAGTCACCAAAAGTCGCATAAGTGGGACAGGCCCATAAGCCTGGTCTATCACATCAGAACTGTTCCTCCATCTCAGCTCCACTGTCCAACCCTGTTCTCATACTCTGGACGCCCATTATCACCCTAGAATCTACGAACAACATCCTAAATATATTTAAACGAGATCATTAACCTATGCATTGCAAAGGGAATCCTTTGGTGGAAGCTACTTAAACCACTACAGAATAATAGTGTTAAAAATAGTTTTTATAATATTAGTGAGGCACTTTGGTGTCTTTCCAAGGTCATTCGATTCAATTGCTTCAGTGAGTATCCAAGGTAACCACACTTTTGAGAGGTTTCAAACCTCACATTCATTGACTGCCAGATTCATGATCAATTTGTATCCTCTGGTGAAGCTAACGCCTGCTCTCTCTGGTTACTCCACCTGATGAGAAATCGAATAATCTCCAAGTGCCCTTAAGTAATTGCAAATAACGCGTTTCTGACAATGCCCTTCGGGAAATGGGATTGCTGAGATTCATTGATTCCCCCTTATACATTGCTCTACCACAATTAGGTGGAATGAAGTCAAAAACTGTGGTGGTTTAGTTTTGTACATTTTCTGGTTCACCATTCCAATGTGAATTGCTTTTGTTTTTCTAGATTTTCCGTATCAATGATTTAAATTTTACTTCAGAGTCATGTGAGTGATTCCGTGAAAAACCCCGCCAGTCGGCATGTGCGTCATTACTTCTGACCCATGGCACAGTGACCGGTTGGGAGGAGCAGCTCTTCTCCAGCGGTAAGTTTAAAAAGCCTCAGGTAAGTGTTAAACTTGTGCGAGGTCTCTGCGTTTGGTAATTCTTGTTGCAGGAGGGCAAGTGCAAACATGAACAAATCAGGAACAGCAAGGCAAGCCGTGGCGAAAACATCTCAAGCCCGCGGGAGTGCGGGTAGCGGGCGGCCGCCAAGCTCATCCACAGAGTCGCTGGTTGTCAAACCAACGACCACAGACTTGGTGTCTGAGGACACTGTGCCTATGCCGGAGGGGCGTAATGCTACCCGAAAGTCTGTTTTCCGATAGACTCAGATGAGTCCGGCCGAGAGGGTGCGACCCTAGCAATGGATACTGCGGAACGGGTATCCAGGATGGAGCTCCTATTGGAGAGGATGCTCCATCAAGAGCGCCGGCATCTCCAAGAGCCCGCGCCAGCAGCACCTACAGGGCTGCCAAGTATCTCCCTCCTGGATGAGGAGAGTATACCGAGTCAGATTGAATCTGACACCGACTCAGAGGGCTCAGCGATGGAGGCTGCCCCATGGGACGAGGTGCAAGTGCCAGAGGTCCCATTCCTGGCGGCCAGGTTTGCCGTCCCTACCGACTCTGGCGAGCTGCTTGGAGTGGAGCCAGCTGCCAGCATAAATTACCTGGCCTCCCACCAGCTCCAGGAGCTGGCCATGGACACTACTGCCAAAAACTATGAGACCCCAGAGAACTGTATTCTGCTGAAGGTGCCGGCAGTAAACCATGCCATTTGGGGCCATATGGGGGTAGGCATCTGAGCGCAGGAGATTAAACTGCAACGGGTACTCAAGCTGCTGGCATCTGGAACAATGGCTTTTGGTAGGTCAGTGGATGGTGGGCTCCCGACTGAAGTTCAGCAGGATGCCCTGGCTCTCAAGTGCAAAGGGCACTTTGAGATTAATTGTCTCAGAAAGAGCGCCATCTGCCCCACCATTAATCCCAGGTTTGCTGCCCTATGCAAGCCTGGCAACGTCCAGCCGCCGAACCTATTATTTGGGGAAGACCTGGCTAAAAGAGTAAAGCTGCTGGATGACAAGGCCAAAACTGTCGGGCTCATCAAGGCGTCAGTGACCAGCAGAACCCACCAACGGCAGTATCCCTACAAGCGGTTTGCTGAGACCAGGGCTGGGCAAGGACCAAGCCAACCGTTTAATGTCCGCAACTGGCGCTCCCCAGCAGGAGCAAGGGGAAACATGCCTTTACCACCTAGAACCAGGCAAAGTGCTCTACCGGTAACCATGGAGGTAGATGGGTCTGGCTCTTGTCTAAACATATTGAGAAAGAATTGCCTACCAGGTGGAGGGAGGCTACACGAGTTTCTGGGAGAATGGTATAAAATAGTAAGATTAAATGAGAACTTACCAGTTTGAAGTTTGATCTTTAGTTTATGAGGAGTTAAGATGAGGGATTACGTGAAGAACATTGTTTCGAATTATCCAATAATCATTTTTTAAATAACAAAACAGTAATAACCCCTCTGTCCCAGGGGGAATTAGAAATGAAATTTAGAAGAAAAGAAGAAATCACACCGAACCCAACACAGCATGCCCAAAACCTTGCGATGTCAGAACAGGTTTATCATAAAATTTGGAGAAGGTCGACTCCTTAGACCATCCTGCGGCCCCGAGGATTTGGTCTAGTGGCACATCCTGCGCCTTCGCTGCGGATGTTGATGCCGCCCTGGTAGAGTGAGATTTAAACACATGAGTGTCTACTCCAGCACAATCCAAAACCTGTTTTAACCATCTAGAAATAGTTTGTACTGACACCTTTTTATGAGTTTTTTTTCTGGCTCATGAGCATTGCTGTCTCAGACCCTCTAAGACTCTTGGCTACCTCGATATATTGACTCAGGTGCTTGACTACGCATAACGTTTGGTCAACGGGGTATGCTTTAAGCTTACCTTGGTTCTGGCCATTCCTGGCCTGCTTTGTTTGATTAAATCATACACATAAAACGTAATGTGTCTACAGAAAGTATATCCCAACTAACTGTAGCTTTTGCAATGTTTGAACTCGTTGCGCTGATACTAGCGCCATGAGTATAACCACTTTAAGAGTTAACTTCTGAAAAACAGTGACGTAATTGGAGCCCACTCCCAGTCCGGAAACACCAAAACACCCGAGGCAGAGTCCTGCTCTATGTTGGTGAGGCATTGCCTAATGAGGCAAAATGGGGGAAAGCGTAAAAGAACGTACGTCCCCAATGTAGCGAGAATGCATCCACCGCTACTGCTCCTGGATCTGGTTCCCACAAAACATATTTAGGCAACTGGTGATTTAGCCTGGATGCAACAGATCAATATCTGGCAAACCAAAGTGGCTGACAATCATTTTAAACATCAGGATTTAGCATCCATTCTATGTTGTCATTAAATTTCCTTGATCTGTTGTCTACCACCACATCATCTCTACCTGCCAGGTAGATAGCTGAGGCCCAGATATTTCTGGAATATACCAGTCCCAAATGAGGTTAGCCAGATTATCACATGATACTGACCTTATTCCTCCCATGTGATTGATATAGGCAACAGCCATGGTATTGTCAATCTGGACCTGAACACGTAAATATTCGTTGCTGAACAATAAGCTTTTAACCCATAGAATGCACCCAGCAATTCTAAGTCATTTATACCATGCCTGTGCAGGATTAAACCCTCTTGTACACTCCATCTACCACCACGGCTAGACTCGCTGTCCGTGTCTCACCATCCCAAGCACTCACATCTGTTTGTAAAACCACTGAAGGTTGTTGAACCAAAATATTTTTGGTAGTTTGTGCCACATTGATAATCCACCATTGTAATTCAGCGATGGCTCTGACTGGCAACTGCATAGGTCTATCAAAATGACCTGTATGTTCTTTAAGTGCTTGTTGTCTAGCCCCGTTGCAGACTTTGATAGTGCAGGGGTACAATCTCCACTGCAGGGAAGACCGCCACCAATTTGCCAATAACACTGGCTACTTCCCGGATGGAGGGGTGTTGTTTTTCAGCGAGACTAGTACAGACCTCCCTGATTTCCACAGCCTTGGCTGTAGGCAAAGTCACTGACATATCAACTGAATCAATGACAAACCCTAAATAATCATTTTTTTGGGATGGTTCTAACTTGGATTTTTGTTGGATAGACTAGAACCTTATTCTTTCAAACAGGTGTTTGGTTGCTAAAACTGTCTCCTGAGTGTTGGTTATGATTAAGATATCATCTAGATAAGCAATTATAATGTGATTCTGGGCACGAAGTAGCGCCAGCACTGGTTTTAACAATTTCCGTGAACCACCTAGGAGCTGAGGTTGACCCATTGGGTAATGCTTTAATTGCCACAGCTATGTCATCCAACTAAATTTCAGGTATCTTCCGTACTGATGATGAATTGGTACTGAATAATATGCATCTTTCAGATCTATGGTTGGCATATAACAACCTTCTGATAACAGCTGTTTAGCCTTATTGAAGGTGTCTATTTAAAAAAATGCCTACACTGGACATAGGAATTTAACTGAGTTAGATCCAGAATAACTCGACATCCACCATCTTTTTTCTGTCTGGGGAATATATTTGACACAAATTGTTGAGAATGATACGTCGTCCTCTTAATTACCCCTTTTTTGGCACCAACCCGCAATTTCTTCATTTACTTACTGAGTTTCTGGTGCAGAAAAACCTAATACCTGACTAGGCATATTTTGTGCAGGAGGATGAATTCCTGACATAAACTCTATTCGAGACCCTGAGACAGTGTCCAGTATAAACAGATCAGATGTTATGCAGCACCATTCATCATAAATAACTGCAACCTACCCCCAACCGGAGGTTGTTCCCCAGAAGATTTATCCTGAACTGAATGAATCATCTATAGTCGACCTTTGAGTTCATGTCTTATTCGCCATACTGGGGTTGTAATTGGCGTATACAGGTGGGTAATACCACCGTCCCACTGGCCCCACTCTGCTGGGCCCTGCGGATCTGACCCCCTTCATGTCGAAACCGACCTGCAAGGTGGCATCCTGGCAGAAGGGACGTAATCTTCATGAGGCCTGTCTGGGTTCTTCCTCCAGGTTTTTGACTTGTTTGAGCAGGTCCTCCCCAAATAAATAATTTGGCGCTTGAATATTGGTCAACCTGCATAAAGCTGCACATCGTAGGGTTTAGTGTAGGTTTTATGGCTATTTTCCGGATGCAATTCACTTTGAAAATGCATTACACAGCAGGGCCAGCATATCCTGTTGTGTGCCGGACATGGGTCTCCTCCAACCATTTTGCTAAAAGCCGTGATGTCTGCTCCCACCAATTTGAGGACCTGCTGGATCTTGTCCATGCATCGTTGCACTCATTTGTGCCCAGATAGCAGAGTTCACAGTGGGCACCTTGAGCGACGCACAATTAACAGGTGTTTTGTATCGGGTGGCAGTTTGTTCCATTATTATATCTTGTAGCTGGTGAGAGGCCATGTAATTAATGTTGGCTGCCAGGTTTTCTTCCATGGTTTAACAGTACCTTCCGGAATAGCAAAGTTCCTTGCTACATCCGGGACACCCGGAGCATGGCTCATGTGCTTTGGTGTGTGCCCAAAAGCAGTGACACCAACTTCAAGGTCAGACTCCCCTGCCCTGGCTCTCCCAAGTCTTGCTCTAGGGAGGTCTCTTCCAGCCCTAAACAAGGTGCTGGAGAGGTTGATTCCCGCTGGTATGCATAAGCAGTGTAGTCGTCTTCGCTGTATGGGCCTCTATGAGAGGCTGAGTGGAGAATCCTAGGGGTATTTGACCCCGATTTAAATTTTACATGACTCATTAAGTTTGGAGCATTTCTCCATTTGGTTGAGCCATCCCCGTACCTTTATATTAAAAGGAGGGGAGTCTTCCACATCATCAGACCCATCAGATAAGATGGGCCTGAGAGACTTTCTTTTGGCCTTCCTCCCTGGGGGAGTGGCCTCAGTGCCCTGAAGCACTGGAACTGAGCTGCCTGTAGCAACAGCAGCCAGTATCCGTTAACAGTAGCCATTATCTCCAAACCCGATCTATAAGTGGTAAGCGTGGAGCTGGCATTAGCGCAGCCGTTATCTCCCGACCCGATCTATAATAGGTAACCGCAGTCCCCACGCATTCTGCTCCTACCACGGCAGTTACATTTGCAACACCCTCCATACCACTAACTCTCGCTGGCTCCCGATCCAGACTTACAGAGTTCAAAATACTCGCGGGGAAGGTTTAACATTGACTTACCTGCGGGTTACTACTTATCGCTGGTGGAGCTGCGCTCTCCAGCCCATTGTTGCGCCATGCGTCAGACGTAATGACGTGCATGCGCCTGGCGGGGCTTCTTCATGTAGTCACTCACATGACTCCGAAGTAAAATGACATTGAATGCGTTTATACTGCAGAGTATTCAAGGGTTTAAAATTGAATTTATTCCCAACCTGTGTCCACCCATCCAGCACAAACCAAAAGGGGCACTCATCTTCTCACAAACAGAGAATTTGATAATCCAAGCTGAAATAG
Organism: Raja brachyura; assembly: GCA_963514005.1. The sequence goes on from OY740788.1 coordinate 49,474,703, forward strand.
CAAAAGTATGCCTCAAAGGAGTAATTGAGAAAACAATTCATCAGACTCATCAACTCGTGTCTAATGTGTTCTCTAAACCAAAGAAGGATGGTGGGTGTAGGATTATCTTGGACCTAACATGACCTAATCCGTTTGTGCAGTATCAGCATTTTAAAATGGAAACGTTTGCTACTGCCAAGCAACTGTTTTCCAGAGGGTGTTATATGGCATGTATAGATCTCCAAGATGCATATTTTTCAGTGCCTGTTCATCAAGGTTATCACAGATATTTGAAATTTAACTCGATGGGACTATTGTGGCAATTTCGAGCTCTATCTAATGGATTGACCTCAGCCCCTCGCTTATTTACAAAGCTGCTAAAACCAGTACTTGGGTTATTACGGTCACAAGGCCATATCATCATGGCTTATTTGGATGACATTCTAATCATTGGAAACACCTTTGACGCAGCTGAGTTATCAGTTTCAGCTGTTCAATCAATTAAACCCAATTAAATCAAAATTGGTGCCGGTTAACCTAATTGACTATCTGGGATTCACAATTCATTCCAATCACATGTCTGTGACTCTGCCCCAGGGCAAGAGAATAGATTTAATTGAAGGCTGTATCAAGCTCTTGAGGGAGCTATCACCCTCAATTAAACAGGTTGCAAGCTTAATTGGTAAATTGGTAGCTGCCTTTCCAGCAGCCCAATATGGACCTTTGCACTACCAACACTTACAGAGGGCAAAGGTACAGGTACTGAGAATGCATGCAAGTCATTACGATCAGCCCATGCACTTACCATCTGAAGCCATTGCAGAGGTACAGTGGTGGATTAGAAACATATCAAATTGTTATGGCACGACAGTGGTGTATGTCAATCACATGGGTGGAATCAAGTCAAAATCATGTGACAAATTGGCTAACATTATTTGGCACTGGTACATAAAAAATAATATTTGGATTTCAGCTGTCTACTTGCCAGGCAGATTCAATATGGTGGCAGACACCAGGTCATGTAAATTCAATGACAACATCGAGTGGATGTTGAATCAAGATGTATTTGATAAAATTGTCCTTCGGTATGGGATGCCAGATATTGATTTGTTTGCATCCAGACTTAATCACCAGGTTCAGAAGTATGTTTCATGGGAACCAGGCCCAGGGGCAGTTGCAGTGAATGCATTCTCACTGCACTGGGGCGGAATGTTTTTATATGCTTTTCCCCCCTTCTGCCTCATCAGCCAGTGCCTGACTAAGATCAAGCAGGACACCGCTACAGGGGTTTTGGTGGTACCCAACTGGCCTACACAGCCATGGTTCCCGCTCATTTCTGACATAACCACGCACCCTATTATGGTGGTACCCTGTGACAGGGGATCCACAGCCATTGAATGATCGTGTAAATTTGTTGATTTGCAGATTTTAAGAAGGCCATACCTGGGTCTGGGACTATCCGATCAGACTGTGGATATCATCACGTCATCCTGGAAGGATAGGACAAAAAGGCAGCACATCTCCCATATCTGGAAATGGGAGGAATTTTGCTTACAGGGGAACATCACTTACCACACTGCCTCCATCCCAGATGTGCTAGAATTCCTATCTCTCTTACACAGCAATGAAGGGTTGAGTTATAATGCCATCAACAGTGCCAGGAGTGCCCTGTCAGCGTACCTGTGCTGGGGGTCAACCATTAGGGTCCCACCCGTTCATATCACGATTCATGAAGGGAGTGTTTAATTCAAATCCTCCTATGCCTAGGTACTCTCAAATCTGGGATGTGAGCATGGTACTCATGGTGCTCTGTCAATGGGGAACAGCCACATCATTATCCTTACCAAGGATCACACTCAAGTTGGTTATGCTCATGGCGCTTACTTCAGCGCAAGTGGTTCAGACTCTCCACAAACTGCGTCTGGACAGGATGGTGTCATCACAGAATGACGTTACATTTCACATCTATGACTTACTCAAACAGAGCAGACCAGGGGTGTCAGGATATAAGCTTGTATTGTCAGCTTATCCCACAGATTCATGGCTGTTTTTAGTGGCGCCCTCGAAACGCTATATTGATGTCACAAAGAGCCTCAGAGGCTCCGAGGTAGCACTATTTATAAGCCGCAAAAAGCCACATAGGCAAGTGGCATCTCAAACCATCTCACGATGGCTGAAGCAAGTCCTGGGGTGTGCAGGAGTTAATACTGAAAATTTTAAATCTCACTCCACCAGGGCGGCATCAACGTCGGTGGCGAGGGCAATGGACGTCCCTCCCGACCATATCCTCACGGCCGCAGGATGGTCAAATAAATTGACTTTTCAGAGGTTCTACAACAAGCCGCTTGTTGAATCCGGGGTGTTTGCCCACTCTGTGTTAACCTTTGCTTCATAGCTTCTCCCTGGGAGAGAGGAGTCGCTATTGTATATATTAATATGTTTAATCAGTATCATGAATCAATGTTGTTACTAATTCACTCCTCCTGAGTCAACTGCTTGCAGTGTGAAACACCTGGATTTGGATCGGCGTGAAATCTCAGACCTTTAAAGTCTTCATGGAATCACTCACGTGACTCTGAAGTGAAATAGTATGATTAAACAAGCTTACCGGTTTGAAGTTTGATCTTGATGTTGTGATGAATGATTTCGTGCCTCATATCACGAAGCTCATCTGGTAGTTCTAGAGTTATATTCTTACTAAAATACTTCAATTGTTGTTCTTCTGTGATTTCACACCGCCGCTTTGAAGATTGACGCACATGCCGTCTGGCGGGGTTCTTCACGTAACCGCTCATCGTAACTCCTCATAAAATAAAATAAGATCAAACTTCAAACTGGTAAGTACTCATTTAATCTTACTATAGGTGGCTTCAATGGAAATCAAGTGCACTCGCCAAAGTCGTTTAGATTTTTGACTTCAGACTTTCAAGACAAAGCGTGAAATCAGGCCCTTCGGCCCACCGAGACTGTGCCGACCAGCAATCACCCCCTACACTAGCATTATCCTACACAATTTATAATTTTACCAAAGCTAATTAACCAACAAATCTGTATGCATTGGAGTGTGGGGGAAAACCACAGCACCGGGAGTAAACCACGAGACCCACGGGGAGATCGTACAAACTCCGTACAGATAGCACCCATAGTCAGGATCGAACCCTGGTCTCTGGCGCTGTAAGGTAACAACTGTACCGCTGTGCCATTGTTCCACCTCTTGTGGCACTGTGTCTCCCTTAATGTTGTAATACCTTTATCAGTTTGTTTTTAAAATATGATAGCAAGTTTTGATTCATTACCTCAAGCTAAGCTCAGCCAATACCCAAAAAACAAAAAGTAATATGCAATTATTATTATCATTAGTTATAGCATATTTATATCTGAAGCAGCAGAAAATGCATAGGACTTGATTGTCGAGGTTGTTAGACTTAAAACTCCCCCATTGATTTTCCCAATATTTACCTGACCATGTGCAAGGCTTGTTCCTTTGCTTTCCCGCACCTCCCATTCTGCCCCCTTCCTTCCCTCCCCTATGCCTCACCTGCAGTCCCACCATTGAGAACCTACAATCCTGCTTTGACTGCACGGATTGGAATGTGTTCAGGGAAGCAACCTCAAGCCTCAATGAGTATACAGACGCTGTATCATCATCTGTCAGTTTTTGTGAGGACAGTTGCATTCCAACTAGGACCAGGACCTGGTTCAACAACGACAAGCCCTGGTTTACTGCAGAACTCAGAAATCTCCAACAGTCTAAAGAGGAAGCCTACAAGAGTGGGGATGCAAACCTCTACAGGCAAGCAAAGGACAAGCTGAGAAGAGGAATCAGAGCTGCCAAGAAAAGATACTGAGAAGTTGAGGGACAAGTTGACAGCTAGTGACTCTTCTTCAGTTTGGAAGGGCTTGCAAGAAATCACCAGCTACAAGAGGAAAGCCCCCACCTCTTTGGACAATTGTCATCTGACCAACAACCTGAATGAGTTCCACTGCAGGTTTGATAAGCAGAAACATAACCCTGGTACCTCCTCCCCCTTCTCCAACAAACACAGCAAAGATCCCAGTCTGCAAAGACTGGACCCTTCTCCACCCATTCCTCCCCAATCACCACCACGTTACACCTACTTAAAGCAAGACTCCAGTCTGAAAAGACTGGACTCTTTCCCACCCCAACCAACACTTCACACCCACTCACAGCCTGACCCCAGTCTGCAAAGACTGGACCTTTCTACACCCACCATTCTCCAATCACCACTTCACACCCAATTGCCCATCCCCTCCGTGCTGCACAACATCACTTCTCCATTATCAACAATAAAAATAGTGGAGGTGGAGAGGTTGTTCAGAAGACAGAAAAGTCGTAAGGCTCCGGACAATGTTTCCTCCTCTACTCTCAAGCTGTGTACCGAACAACTGCACCGATCTACACAAAAAGGCAAGGACTACTGGTCTTAATCACTACAGGCTTGTTGCACTGACCACTGTAGTCATGAAGACCCTTGAAAGGCTTGTGCTGGCCAAGTTGAAAAATATCACAAACCCCCTGTTGGACCCTCTGCAGTTTGCATACCGGGCCATTACATCAGTGGATGACGCAGTCAACCTGGGCCTGCACTTCATTCTCCAGCACTTAGAACGCCAGGGGACCTATGCGAGGATTTTCTTTGTTAATTTTAGTTCTGCATTCACCACCATTGTGCCAGAGCTACTACACTCCAAACTTTCCGAGTTGACTGTGCCTGAACCTCTCTGTTGGTGGATCACCAGCTTCCTGACAGAGAGGAAGCAGCAATGTGAGGCTGAGAAAGCACATCCTGGACCCGCAAACCCTCAGCATAGGAGCACTGCAAGGCTGTGTACTCTTCCCTCTCCTCTACTCCCTCTACACCAATGACTGCACCTCCACTGACTCCTCTGTCAGCCTTCTCAAGTTTGCGGACGACACAACCGTAATTGGACTGATCCAGGATGGGGAAGAATCTGCCTACAGACAGGAAGTGACACAGCTGGCGGCCTGGTGCCATCGCAACAACCTGGAGCTCAATGCTCTTAAGTGGAATCGATAGTAGACTTTAGGAGAGCTCCACCTCCCCTCATCCCACTCACCATCAACAACACCACAGTCACATCTGTGGAGTCTTTTAAGTTCCTGGGAACCATCATCTCCAAGGATCTTAAATGGGGGGCTGCCATCGACTCCACAGTCAAAAAGACACAACAGATTTGATTTGATTTAATTTATTGTCATTGTCTTCAATTAAGAGACAACAAAATACATTTTCTCTTAGTCATACAAATAAAAAAAACAACCCAAAAACACAGAATACAGTACTCCACAACTCAAACATCCCCACAGCGGCACCAAAGTTCCCCACTGTGAGGGAAGGAACCAAAGTCCAGTCAACCTCCTCACCGATGTTCCCCAATGTTCACCCGTGATCGGGGCCTCCCGAGCACCCCGCAGTCGCCACTATGGGCGGCCCGATGTTCAGGCCCTCTCGCCGGGAACGATGGAACCCTGACGTCAAACGGGAGAACATCCTCAGCTGCCTGGACCTCTGAATCGACCACCTTCCATTGGAGTCCACGACTCCCGATGTCCACAGGCCGTGCTGTGCGGAGATTCGCGCTGGCGACCCCTGGCAAAGGGTCCCAGGACTCCGCTATGTCAAGATCAGCGCCGCCCTCGTTGGGAGCTCCGCACCCACAGCTCCGCGATGTTGCAGCAGCAGCCCAACACTTTGGAGCTCCAAGCGGCGATCCCAGGTAAGGCCTCGCCCACTCCACGATGCTTCCAGCGCCTCGCCTCTGCTGCTGCAGCTCTGGTCCGGTCAGGCAGGAAAGGTCACACCAATCCAGTTAGAAGGCTGCGAGAAGGGGGGACGAAGGCGCGACTCAGAAAGCAGTCGCATCATCATCAGGAAGTGACACAAGGATAGTTCCCCCTTACCCACCAGAAACTCTTTAAATCACTTCCCTCTGGAAGGCGACTCCGGACTATTAAAGCTGCCACAGCTAGACATAAAAACAACTTTTTTCCACGAGTAATAGCTCTACTCAATAACCAAAAATCTGTAGCTTCCTTTTGCTCTGGTATTTTATTTCATTCATTTATTTAATCAATAATGTTTTATATGTCATTCCTAACTGCCACTGTATATCGTTGTCACTTTCGGGTGGAGCACCAAGGCAAATTATTTGTTTGTGAATACTTGCCCTATAAATGTATTCATTCATTAATTAATTCATTTTTCCCGTTCCCCTGCTACTTTCCCCTCTCTGACTCCACAATTTGCAACTATTCAACCCTGTCTCATACCTTCTGCTTTTATCACTGGTCTTTGTTCCAAACATTTGCCTATCAAACACCCCCCTCACCTGTATCCACCTATTAGCTGCCATGTTTTGTCCTGCCGCCTCTCCCCTCTTCCAGCTTCCTGCACCCCACCCCCCCCCCCTCCCCACACCACACTCCCCACAATCAGTCCAAAGAAGGTCTCAAACTGAAATGTCACCTATCCATGTCCTCCAGAGATGCTGCCTGATCAGCTGGGTTACTCCAACGCCTTGTGTCCTTTAGTTTATTAGCATTGTTGGGTTGTGGCTGTGGCTCACCTGCAACGGCTTCATCCTTGGAAGAACAGTCTGGGTGCAAAGGAGACTTCCTTAACTGCCAGTAACAAGTGTTTGCCCTGAGCCAAACACCCTTCACCGGTTTAGAAACATAGAAACATAGAAATTAGGTGCAGGAATAGGCCATTCGGCCCTTCGAGCCTGCACCGCCATTCAATATGATCATGGCTGATCATCCAACTCAGTATCCCGTACCTGCCTTCTCTCCATACCCTCTAATCCCCTTAGCCACAAGGGCCACATCTAACTCCCTCTTAAATATATCGAGTTTGGAGCCTGTGCCATCTAGTTAATGTTTGGGGGAGGTCAGGCACATCTGCAATCAATCAACACCAAACTGCAGAATGCAGGAATTTCTGACTTCAGGATTCCAGTTTGGAATAAATGAAAATGTATGTGGATAATGACAGTTAGGATTTTCAATAAAGGTCCAGCAATAGATAACACAGAAAGTTAGATCTGTCCTGGGAAGTGTCAAAGATTTTCAATGTTGGGCCAGTATGCCACTTACCCCCAGCTGCAGCACACTACTTATTTAAGTTTAATTTAGTTTGGTTTAGTTTAGTTTAGTTTAGAGGTACAGCGCGGAAACCACCGCCTCAGCCCACTGAGTCTGCACTGAGCAGCAATCCCCTTACATTAGCACTAGCCCGCAGACTAGCAACGTTACTTTTTTACCTTACAATTTCTCCTCACCTCCTTCCTAAAAGAACGTTCTTTAATTTTGAGGCTATGACCTCTAGTCCTAGACTCTCCCAGACTCTCGTGTGTGCGAGAGAACTGTTCCTGCTTATAGAAACATAGAAACATAGAAAATAGGTGCTGGGAGGAGGCCATTTGGCCCTTCGATCCAGCACCGCCATTCATTGTGATCATGGCTGATCGTCCGCTATCAATAACCCGTGCCTGCCTTCTCCCCATATCCCTTGACTCCACTAGCCCCTAGAGCTCTATCCAACTCTCTCTTAAATCCATCCAGTGATTTGGCCTCCACTGCCCTCTGTGGCAGGGAATTCCATAAATTCACAAATCTCTGGGTAAAAAAGTTTTTTCTCACCTCAGTCTTAAATTACCTCCCCTTTATTATAAGACTGTGGCCCCTGGTTCTGAATTCACCTGACATTGGGAACATTTTTCCTGCATCTAGCTTGTCCAGTCCTTTTATAATTTTATATGTTTCTATAAGATAACCGCTCATCCTTCTAAACTCCAGTGAATACAAGCCAAGTCTTTTCAATCTTTCCTCATATGACAGTCCCGCCATCCCAGGGATCACTCGTGAACCTATGCTGCACTGCCTCAATCACAAAGATGTCCTTCCTCAAGTTAGGAGACCAAAATTGTACACAATACTCCAGATGTGGTCTCACCAGAGCCCTATACAACTGCAGAAGAACCTCCTTACTCCTGTACTGAAATCCTCTTGTTATGAAGGCCAACATTCCATTAGCTTTCTTCACTGCCTGCTGTAACTGCACGCCAACTTTCAGCGACTGGTGTACAAGGACACCCAAGTCTCGCTGTACCTCCCCCTTACCTAACCTAACCCCATTGAGATAATAATCTGCCCCCTTGTTTTTGCCGCCAAAGTGGATAACCTCACATTTACCTATATTATTCCTTTATCAATTGATCCATGAACCAAAAAGACTTCAAGCATTTCATCATCCATAAAGTGTAACTAATTTTAAGAAGATCCACATCCACCTTCTCAAGAGAGCAAATGATGGAATTTAAAACTGTATTTCCAGCATCACCCATGTCAAAATATATATTTTAAATTAATAATCACGTCCCGTTTTTTAGACAGTTCTCTTTGGAATTCCTTTCAATAGGCCATAGACAATAGACAATAGGTGCAAAAGTAGGCCATTCGGCCCTTCAAGCCAGCATTGCCATTCATGTCTGATCCTCCAAAATCAGTACCCCGTCCCTGCCTTCTTCCCATGTCCCCTGGCTCCGCTATCTTCATGAGCCCTATCTAGATCTCTATTGAAAGTTTCCAGAGAACCAGCCTCCACCGCTCTCTGAGGCAGAGAACTCCACAGACTCACAACTCTTTGTGTGAAAAACTGTTTCCTCATCTCTGTTCTAAATGGCTTACCCCTTATTCTTAAACTTTGGCTCCTGGTTCTGGACTCCCCCAACATCGGGAACATGTTTCCCAGGACAGTCTGCACCTGGGCTGGAATGGAACCAATGTCCTTGGGGGAGTGTTTGCTAGTGCTGTCGGGGAGGATTTAAACTAATGTGGCAGGGGGATGGGTACAAGAGCAGAGAGGCAGGTGGGTGTAAAACGAGGGTGGAAGCAATAGGGAGCAAGGTGAAAAGTAAAAGTGGCAGGCAGACAAAACCAGGGCAAAAATCAAAAAGGGCCACTTCTCAACAAAATTGTATAAGGGGTAAGAGCGTTGTAAAAACAAGCCTGAAGGCTTTGTGTCTCAATGCAAGGAGTATTCGTAATAAGGTGGATGAGTTGAACGTGCAGATAGCTATTAATGAGTATGATATAGTTGGGATCACGGAGACATGGCTCCAGGGTGACCAAGGCTGGGAGCTGAACATCCAGGGATATTCAATATTCAGGAGGGATAGAGAGAAAGGAAAAGGAGGTGGGGTAGCGTTGATGGTTAGAGAGGAGATTAACGCAATGGAAAGGAAGGACATTAGCTTGGAGCATGTGGAATCGGTATGGGTAGAGCTGCGAAACACTAAGGGGCAGAAAACGCTAGTGGGAGTTGTGTACAGGCCACCTAACAGTAGTAGTGAAGTTGGGGATGGTATAAAACAGATAGCTATTAATGAGTATGATGGTATAAAACAGGAAATTAGAAATGCGTGCGACAAAGGCAAAACAGTTATAATGGGTGACTTCAATCTACATATAGATTGGGTGAATCAAATTGGCAGGGGCACCGAGGAAGAGGATTTTTTGGAAAGTATGAGGGATAGTTATCTAGATCAACATGTAGAGGAACCAACGAGAGAGCAGGCTATTTTAGACTGGGTATTGAGTAATGGGCAAGAGTGACCATAATATGGTCGAGTTCTTCATTAGGATGGAGAGTGACATTGTTAATTCAGAAACAATGGTTCTGAACTTAAGGAAAGGTAACTTTGAGGGTATGACACGTGAATTGGCCAAGATTGACTGGCAATCAATTCTAAAAGGGTTGACGGTGGATACGCAATGGAAGACATTTAAAGACTGCATGGATGAACTACAAAAATTGTTCATCCCAATTTGGCAAAAGAATACATCAGGGAAGGTAGTGCATCCGTGGATAACAAGGGAAATCAGGGATAGTATCAAAGCAAAGGATGATGCGTACAAAGTAGCCAGAAAAAGCACCATACCAGAGGACTGGGAGAAATTCAGAGACCAGCAAAGAAGGACAAAGGGCTTGATTAGGAAAGGAAAAATAGATTATGAAAGCAAACTGGCAGGGAACATAAAAACTGACTGCAAAAGTTTTTATAGATATGTGAAGAGAAATAGATTAGTTAAAACAAATGTAGGTCCCTTGCAGTCAGAAACAGGTGAGTTGATCATGGGGAACAAGGATATGGCGGACCAATTGAATAACTACTTTGGTTCCGTCTTCACTAAGGAAGATATAAATAATCTGCCGGAAATAGTAGGGGACCGCGGGTCAAAGGAGTACTTGAGTGAAATCCAGGTTAGTCGGGAAGTGGTGTTGGGTAAATTGAATGGATTAAAGGCCGATAAATCCCCAGGGCCAGATAGGCTGCATTCCAGAGTACTTAAGGAAGTAGCTCCGGAAATAGTGGATGCATTAGTGATAATCTTTCAAAACTCTTTAGATTCTGGAGTAGTTCCTGAGGATTGGCGGGTAGCAAACGTAACCCCTCTTTTTAAGAAGGGGGGGAGAGAGAAAACGGGGAATTACAGACCAGTTAGTCTAACATCGGTAGTGGGGAAACTGCTGGAGTCAGTTATTAAAGATGGGATAGCAGCACATTTGGAAAGTGGTGAAATCATTGGACAAAGTCAGCATGGATTTACGAAAGGTAAATCATGTCTGACGAATCTTGTGGTATTTTTCGAGGATGTAACTAGTAGTGTGGATGGGGGAGAACCAGTGGATGTGGTGTATCTGGACTTCCAGAAGGCTTCCGACAAGGTCCCACATAAGCGATTACTATATAAACTTAAAGCATATGGCATTGGGGGTTCAGTATTGATGTGGATAGAGAACTGGCTGGCAAACAGGAAGCAAAGAGTAGGAGTAAACGGGTCGTTTTCACAATGGCAGGCAGTGACTAGTGGGGTACCCCAAGGCTCAGTGCTGGGACCCCAGCTATTTACAATATACATAAATGATCTGGATAAGGGAATTGAAGGCAATATCTCCAAGTTTGCGGATGACACTAAGCTGGGGGGCAGTGTTAGCTGTGAGGAGGATGCTAGGAGAATGCAAGGTGACTTGGATAGGCTGGGTGAGTGGGCAAATGTTTGGCAGATGCAGTATAATGTGGATAAATGTGAGGTTATCCACTTTGGTGGCAAAAATAGGAAAACCGACTACTATCTAAATGGTGGCCGATTAGGAAAAGGGGAGATGCAGCGCGACCTGGGTGTCATGGTACACCAGTCATTGAAAGTAGGCATGCAGGTACAGCAGGCAGTGAAGAAAGCCAATGGTATGTTAGCTTTCATAGCAAAAGGATTTGAGTATAGGAGCAGGGAGGTTCTACTTCAGTTGTATAGGGTCTTGGTGAGGCCACACCTGGAGTATTGCGTACAGTTCTGGTCTCCAAATCTGAGGAAGGACATTATTGCCATAGAGGGAGTGCAGCGAAGGTTCACCAGACTGATTCCTGGGATGTCAGGACTGTCTTATGAACAAAGACTGCATAGACTTGGTTTATACTCTCTAGAATTTAGGAGATTGAGAGGGGATCTTATAGAAACTTACAAGATTCTTAAGGGGTTGGACAGGCTAGATGCAGGAAGATTGTTCCCGATGTTGGGGAGGTCCAGGACAAGGGGTCACAGCTTAAGGATAAGGGGGAAATCCTTTAGGACCGAGATGAGAAGGATTTTTTTCACACAGAGAGTGGTGGGTCTCTGGAACTCTCTGCCACAGAGGGTAGTTGAGGCCAGTTCATTGGCTATATTTAAGAGGGTTAGATGTGGCCCTTGTGGCTAGGGGGATCAGAGGGTAAGGGGAGAAGGCAGGCACGGGATACTGAGTTGGATGATCAGCCATGATCATATTGAATGGCGGTGCAGGCTCGAAGGGCCGAATGGCCTACTCCTGCACCTAATTTCTATGTTCTATGTTTCTATGTTTCCTGCCTCTAGCGTGTCCAAACCCTTAATAATCTTATGTTTCAATAAGATACCCTCTCATCCTTCTAAATTCCAGAGTATACAACCCCAGCCACTCCATTCTCTCAGCATATGTCAGTCCCGCCATTCCTGGAATTAACCTTGTGAACCTACGCTGCACTCCCTCAATAGCAAGAATGTCCTTCCTCAAATTTGGAGACCAAAACTGCACACAATACTCCAGGTGTGGTCTCACTAGGGCCCTGCACAACTTCAAAAGGACCTTTTGGCTCCTATACTCAACTCCTCTTGTTATGAAGAGTTTCCGTAACTCTTCACGCCACGTATTTAATGACAAGATGTAAAAATATCTTGTATATCAAAAATATCTAAAAGATGTCAGTAGATATTATAGCCTATGAGAAGCTAAAGGCAACCAGAAAGTTAATAGAAACATGACTTTGATGGAAAAGAGACATGAAAGGTATCTGGTGCTGGACTAATATCAAAGGCAAAAGCTTTAGGATGAAGGCAAAGGTGAGGACAAGGAAAACGATAAAAGCATGGCAGCCAACAGAACTGGCAACTAGGTCACAATATATTAATTTAAAGAATCTCTACAAGAGAGCGTTTTATTCCATGGAGGATACGAGGCTGAGAGGTAATCTTATATAGGTGTACAAAATCATGAGAGGAATAGATCGGGTGCACAGAGTCTTTTGCTCAGAGTAGGAATTAAGAACCAGAGGACATAGGATTAAGGTAATGGGGGAAAAGATTTAAAGGGTACCTGAGGGGTAATTTTTTGCACAAAGGGTGGTGGGTGTATGGAACCAGCTGTCGGAGGAGATAGTTGAGGCATGTACTATCACGATATTTAAGAAACATTTAGACACGTATATTGATGGATAGGTTTAGAGGGGTGTGAGCCAAATGCAGGTGGGACTAGTGTAGATGGGGCATGTTGGTTGGTATGGACAAGTGGGCCGAAGTGCCTGTTTCCATTCTGTGAATGACTGACTCTATGAAAGTAACTAGGAGGGATCATTAACAAGAGCAGAAATACGCATTTGTTTCAATTATTTCTACAATTTTACCCAGTTTGATAGTTTAATTTAATATATTTTTAATTTAAACAAATGAATAATAATCCAAAAATGGTCACATAGCCCATATCCTTTATCATATCCTTTGCACTAATTTGATGCACAATTCTCTACCTTTTCAACAGAGAAGAGAGACCCTGATCAAACACTCTCAAATCAAAGTGGCACAGTCAGCAGAGGTTTAATTATTATTTTAATTATGATATGACTATTATAACAAAGAGAAATGGGTAAAATTACTTTGATGTCATTGAATCAATTTTCTGAAAATATTGTTTTGGCCTGAAAGTGTTAAATTTGAAAAAAACTCATAAACCTTTATTTCCCTTTTAATTATTGAAATGGATTTACATCCAAAGTCTTCTTGAGCAATGTACTTCATGTCATTGTAACACATGGGTAGGAGATTGCAACCTTCACATGGTCCACCCTGTTTCAACTATTGCAATCAACCCGACGTGCACAAACAAGATCAAATAGAACAAGTTGACCTACAACTTTAGGCTGTGCATGCCATACGCAAGAAGAAGAAGGCTTATGGGTAGCTTTATTGGTGCCAGGTGTCAATTTTAACTGTTAAAGAAGGAACTGCAGATGCTGGAGAATCTGAAGAAGGATCTCGACCCGAAACGTCGCCTATCTGCTTTGCTCCTTAGATGCTGCTGCACCCGCTGAGTTTCTCCAGCTTTTTGTGTAACCGTCAATTTTAACTGGTTTGGTTTTAACTTTAAGGTGTCTCTAGACACCTGTGTTCTGGTCTTCCTCCATATCCACAGGTTCAACTAATTCCATTATTCTCAGCAGCTCAATGGGGTCAAGGAAAGAGCGTTCACATCACGGTCCTATTTCAACCAATCTTTCCACCACCACGCACAAGAAGCGACAAGACAGACACCATTGTATGCAGATGCCGAGAAGTGTGTTCAGCTCTGGCTGAACAACTTATAATATTGTGTGTGAACTCGATAAGAAGAAGAAGCAGCTCAATCATGTCACCCATTAGCCTCCTTACCCAATTTAATCCTCATCACAGCAATGTCTTGTCAACTGAAAATAAACCTGATGTACAATTATGGGACTTCCTCAAAGGCCAATATAGTTTCTCAAGTAGGACACATCAAGCTGAATTTCAGAGCTTCTGCCATTCTGTTGCTTTATTCTCAGTCTTGCCTTGTTTTAATGATACAGTAAAACTCCGATAATCTAACAGGCTCAAGACTTTGATGGGGCCATACTGACAGATGTCATGGACTACTGGTGTTATTAATAACAGTATGTCAACAGACATTTAATTATTAATATTGCACCTTCTGCTTTTAACCCTGGTCTTTGGATTCCAAGCTTCTTCCTATCAAACACCTCCCTCGCCCGTATCCGCATATACCTGCCACACTTTGTCCTGCCTCCTGATTTTCACACATTATTATAATAAACTCCCCAGTGCACCTAGCAAGTTTTGAGGGAATTCAGATACAAGGGCTGTGGTGAGGTTCAAAGGTGAGCAAGTCCCTGGGTCCCGGGTAGTCTCAGTGATGGTGATGAGTAGGGTGCAGGTGAAACTCGGGAGTGCAGGAACTGGGCCGTGGTAAGTCTTGTGGGAGCGATGGATCCAGGGCCCTGGTGACTCAGGGGAACATGACTGCGCCCCAGGGAGCCTCCAGGGAGTGGGAAACCACTGAGTTTCAAAGGTGCATGAAGGGACAGGGTCTCAATGTATCTCAGGGGGAGCACAGGCACTGAGTCTCAGGGTCGAGGGGGATCTGGGCCCCTGGTGTGTTTCAGGGAGAAGGTGGAGATGGGAATCCCAGTGAGTCTTCTTCGGTTCATTTCTACACCGTGGCACAAGAAGCTGGAATCTTGATCAAAACACAAAGTGCTGGAGAAACTCAGCGAGACAGGCAGCATATGTACACAAGAAACTGGAGAAGAGTCTGACCCAAAACGTCGCCTGTCCATTCCCTCCACAGATGCTGCCTAACCCATTGAGTTCCTACAGCACTTTGTGTATTGATCTCACTTCACAGATGCTGCCTGACCTGCCGGCTGTTAACATTTTCTCTTTATCTCTCTTGACTGACAATGCTATGATCAGCAGATAGCACTTATGTTTTATTGTTGGGAATATAGGGCCTAGAAAATATATAAAGCACATGTCGCGTTGTTAGATAGCAAGTCTAAATAATACATACAAATTTATATTTTCATTTAAACAAGCCGACCAAATACAGAGTAAAAATTATCACTGCTTCAGTTAATCGTGCCTGGGGATTAATCAATGTTAGGCCTCCCAGCTAGAAATGCATTAGGTCAGCTTTTCACATATTGAATAGTGCACAATTACTGATAAAACACAGCCAGCTATCATCACTAACAAATGTTTATATTTGAACAATAGACACACTCTACACATTATAAAAGTTGTTTGATTGTTATATTATGTTAATTTGATGAAAGCAAATAATGGAAAACATTACTCAATGAAGCCTCATAAATTGGATGTTCTGTTTGCACAGTATCCGGCTGAAACAACATCCTTTGCTGAATTCGATCTACGGTGTCCTCCATAATGTTTGGGACAAAGACCCATCATTTATTTATTTGCCTCTGTGCTCCACAATTTGAGATTTCCAATAGAAAAAAAATCACATGTGGTTAAAGTGCACATTGTCAGATTTTATTAAATGCCATTTTTATACATTTTGGATTCACCATGTAGAAATTGCAGCTGTTTTTTGTACATAGTCCCCACATTTCAGGGCACCATCATGTTTGGGACACATGGCTTCACAGGTCTTTGTAATTGCTCAGGTGTGTTTAATTGCCTCCTTAATGCAGGTACAAAAGAGCTCTCAGCACCTAGTCTTTCCTCCAGTTTTGTCATCACCTTTGGAAACTTTTATTGCTGTTTATCACATGAGGCCCAAAGTTATGCCAATGAAATTCAAAGAAGCCAATATAAAACTGAGAAACACAAATAAAAATGTTGGAGACATCAGCCAAACCTTAGGCTTACCAAAATCAACTGTTTGGATCATCATTAAGAAGAAAGAGAGCACTGGTGAGCTTACTAATTGCAAAGGGACTGGCAGGCCAAGGCAGACCTCCACTGCTGATGACAGAAGAATTATCTCCTTAATAAAGAAAAATCACCAAACACCTGTCCGACAGATCAGAAACAATCTTCAGGAATCAGGTGATGATTTGGCAATGACCACTGTCCGCAGAAGACTTTATGAACAGAAATAGTAAGATTGAACGAGAACTTACCAGTTCGAAGGTTGATCTTTATTTCATGAGGAGTTGCGGTGAGGGATTTCGTGAAGAACCCGCCGGTACGCATGCGCGACATTCTTCAAAGTAGCGGTGTGGAATCATAGAAACAACAACAGAAATGACTTGGCATAGGAAGATTGAAGAGACTCTAATTTCCAGTTGATTATGATCGAGGGTTGGGAGCGGAGGGCACGAAATCCCTCACCGCAACTCCTCATGAAATAAAGATCAACCTTCAAACTGGTAAGTTCTCGTTCAATCTTACTATTTCATTTCGGAGTCACGTGAGTGACTTCGTGAAGACTTCAAAGCTTCTGTGATTACACGCCCTGGACCACGTCCATGCTGACACACCACTAGCAAGGATGGATGGGAGTAAACAAGTTGCTGAAACCAGGTTATACTGAAAAACAAAAGAATATTTATTAACAACAAAGCAAAACCCCTTATTCGGGGACATCCCCACGTTCTTGCCCTGCGTTCAGCACGGCCTCCGCGAACTGTAGGGGAGCAGCAACAGGCTTATTGTAGAATCACTGGAACACAGCTTCATTCGCCCATCCTGCTGTGGCGAGAATATGGTCCATGGGCACCTCCATGACCCTCACCGCCGACGTCGATGCAGCCCTGGTGGAATGAGACTTGAACACATTAGTGTCAATACCTGACTTACCCAAGACGACCCGGAGCCACCTGGATATCGTCTGGACTGTCACTCGATGGTGAGGTCTCTTGTGAGTGACAAGCAGGTATTTCTCCATTCCTCTGATGCGTTCCGTCACCTTGACATAGTGGCGGATATGGGCGGCTAAACATAGCCTAGCATCTGCGGGGTATGCCGGGAACTTCAGCTGCAGCCCTGTGCACCCAGGTCTATGCTGCTTTAGTAGCTCATCAATAAAGAAGACTACTTCTCCAGGGGTAGAGATCATCTTGTCGACGCGGAGTTTATGTAGCGTCTGTACCCTCTGTGCTGAAGTCAGTGCTAGTAACATCACCAGTTTCATGGTGAGTTTGTCCAGCTGTAGCCCTTGCATGGGCGACCACGACCTGAGCAGGGTTAGTACATCCCTGACATCCCAGGTGATGTTATAGCGTGGTGTAGGCGGATTCATATTAAATATACCCCGCATGAGTCTGGACACTAGCCTGTCGGATCCTACCTCAATATTGAGGTAGAATGACAGCGCGCTTCTGGCACTGTAGCTTAAGTGTTCATCATGGTGCAACCCCGCGAGGAATTCCAGGACGTCAGCTATGGATGCATCGTCATAGGTGATGCGAGAGCGGCTACAGTAGGCTTCCCATTTCCTGATGTGGGAAAGGTATCTTCACCTGGTCGACTCTCGGCACGACGCTCCAATGGTATCCATGGTTCGAGTTGAGAGGCCATACTGCAGCAATGGCCTGGTTAGAACCTGCAAGCCAATAAATTTAAGTAGCGATGGCAGGGATGTGTCTCCCCTGACACAGGGTGAGTAACCAATTGTGGGCAACCCTCCAAGAGGACCCAAGGTTGACTGATCATGTCAAAGACCACCGGATACCATGGCTGCGTGGGCCAGTCGGGTATAATAAGAATGCTTTTGGCAGCATCCATCTGGATCTTGCGCAATACCCGACTGATGAGGCAAAACGGGGGGAATGCATAGAAAAACCGCTTCCCCCAGTCGAGCGAGAATGCATCCATCGCCATTGCCCCAGGATCTGGTTCCCATGAAACGTATGTTGGTACCTGATGGTTCAACCGTGACGCAAAGAGGTCAATAGCTGGTTGACCAAATTTGGCTGTAATTTTCGAAAAAATTTGAGGATGCAACATCCATTCGATGTTGTCATTAAACTTGCGTGACCTAGTGTCCGCCACAGTATTGAGCTCACCTGGTAAATAGGTAGCTGAAATCCAAAGATTTCTGTCAATGCACCAAAGCCAAATTGTATTAGCCAATTCATCACATGAAATTGACCTGGTACCTCCCATATGGTTTAAATATGCCACCGCAGTGGTATTGTCTATTTGGACACGGACATGAGCATCAATAAGATGGGAACAATAAGCTCGAAGTCCGTGAAACGCTGCAAGCAGCTCCAAATAGTTTATCCCGTGTGACAACAACATGGTAGACTCAAGGGTGTCCCTTCTGCCCCCACAACTAGAACAGTTATCCGTAGCTCCCCAGCCATAGGAGCTTGCATCGGTTTGCAAGTACACCATCGGATTGGGCACAATAATGGGTTTGAATGAGCTACTGATATGGAGCACCCACCATTGTAACTCAATTTGAGCTTTAGAAGGCAGCCGCATTGGTCTATCAAAATGACCAGCGTTCCGCTTTAACGCGGAGATCTTGGCTCTTTGCAAATTTTGATAATGCAAAGGCCCGTATTGGGCTGCTGGAAACAATGCTACGATTTTACCAATCACCTTAGCTGTTTGTCGAATTGATGGTGTACTGGCGCAGGCCAAATCCTGACATGCTTGGGTGACATCCCCCACCTTATTAGTCGGTATGGTGGCCCTCATGCAATTGGAATCCACCGTGAACCCCAGATAATCCATGACCTGGGAAGGGCAGAACTTGGACTTGTCTGGATGGACAATAAACCCCAGCCGCTGAAAAATCGCGACAGTGGCTGAAACTCCCCGTTCAGCTGCCTCCAGGGTTTTGCCAATAATCAGGATATCATCCAAATAGGCCATTACAATATGCTGCTGCATGCGTAACTGGGCCATAATAGGTTTTAACAATTTAGTAAATAGTCTAGGGGCTGTAGTAAGCCCATTTGGCAAAGCCCTGTATTGCCAGAGCTGACCCATCCAAACAAATTTTAAGAACTTCCGGTGATGTTTCCGAATGGATACAGAATAATACGCATCTTTTAAATCAATGCATGCCATAAAGCAGCCATGCAAAATCAAAGATTTGGCTGTCTCAAAAGTGTCCATTTTAAAATGGGTGTATGTTACAAAAGTGTTCAGATGGGTCAGATCAATAATCACTCGACAACCTCCATCCTTTTTCGGTCTGGTGAAGATATTGGAGACAAATTCAATTGGCTCGAGCATAGTTTTTTCTATATTTAAGAGGGAGTTAGATGTGGCCCTTGTGGCTAAGGGGATCAGAGGGTATGGAGAGAAGGCAGGTACGGGATACTGAGTTGGATGATCAGCCATGATCATATTAAATGGCGGTGCAGGCTCGAAGGGCCGAATGGCCTACTCCTGCACCTAATTTCTATGTTTCTATGTTTCTATCACGCCTTTTTGTTCTAACCACAAAATATCAGCAGAGCCTGCTGCCTGTTCAACGGCAGACAGCGTAAACTTCCGATTAGGCATATGCTGGGATG
This sequence comes from Raja brachyura, assembly GCA_963514005.1. The sequence goes on from OY740788.1 coordinate 49,494,335, forward strand.
GAGGAATGTCCCCGTTAATAAACTCAATAGTATGACCCCGAATACTCTGTAAAATAAACTAATCGGAAGTAATAGTCCCCCATGCCCCAGAAAAGAAACGGAGGCGCCCACCAACATGTGACGTTAAAGGAACAGAGAAATGAAAACCAGACCGCCTCACCTCCATGGTTACCGGCGGTCCTTGATATGTTTGGTTGGTCGTGGAGGTGCTGGGTTGGGCTGATAGTGTGGTGTCTTCATTTTCCTCTGGGGCCGCTGCGGACCTGGCCTTAAAAAAGTCCGCTGCTGCTGGGCCTGTGGATAGCGAGGCGGAGCCAAAGTATAAGTTCTGTTTGATGTGGCAACCGGGCCTCGTGGCCGGGCAAGTGGAGCTTTCGGGGCCGACGGTCTGGTGGCGATCTGCGTCCGCATGAGTCCCACCGTCTTGGCATGCTCGTCGAGCTCTTTGACCCTCTTCGGGAGGTCTTCTCCGAAGAGTTGTCGGGGCGGCGGTGGCGGCGGTGGTTTGCACAACCCAGCAAACTTCGGGTTGAGTGACGGGCGGATGCTGTGTTTACGAAAGGCATTTATCTCATGTTGGGTGGCACATAATTGTGCCAGTGCATCCTCCTGGTCTAGATTTAGATCTTCCCCGTCGACCGACCGCGCAAAGGCGGTAATACCAGCCGTGAGGAGCTTCAGGATCCACTGGAGTTTCAACTCCTGATGACGGATTGCCACGCCGATGTTGCCCGATATGGGTGTATTGACCACAGGCACATTGAGGGCATTGCAGTTAGACAGAGCCTTGTGGCGATGGATAGCCTGAGAGAGGACTTCCTCCTGGAGCTGATGGTTTGTGAGGAAGTCCACAGTGGCAGCCAGTTTGGGGTTGAGAGGAAGCCCAGTCGTGTGCGGAGCAGCGAACTTCGCCGCCACATCGAGAAGTTCTTCCGGCGGCAATTCCGACGGAGGTGGTGTAGGGTCGACAAATCCTTCCTCGTCTGGCTGTTCGAGGCTGGCGATGGAGGCTGGTGAGACTGCCCTGTGCCTGTCGATGCTGGACGCTTGCTGCTGTTGGCTGTGTAGCAGAAGCTCCAGTAGCCGCTCCATGCGGTCAATACGCCCACCACCCTGAACACTCGGGTGGTCGGAGTCCTCCGGCTCAGAAATATTGCCGGGGCTCCTCTCATCGGCCCGCACCTCGTCGAGGCGATCTCGGTGCCGGTAGTTGTCGCTGCCAGCCGCCGAAGCGAAACCGTGCGATTCCCGCGCGGGAGATGTGTTCAACCGCCTCCGTTTAGTGGGAGCGGAAGCCGCTGCCACGGAGGGCAAATGTGGCGGGGAGTCGGCACCAGCCGGAGCATGGATACCTGACGCCCGCGCGGGCTTGCCGGCTGCCCACATCGTGGACCTTGCCGACGCATGGTCTCGTCCTCCCATCCATGGGGGACTCAGCTACCGAGGCGGGACCCTACCCAAACGACCTGTCCCGGCGTCGAGGGTTGGGGGGTGGACACTGGACCTCACAGTGGACCTGGGTCCCGCCGTTGAACCAGACCGCAGCTCGGCGGCAGGTAAAGCCTTAGCCCCTGAAGGGTTAGGCTTGCGGGCTCCTCCCCTCCCCCTGCTCGGAGGGCTGAGGGAGGAGGGCCGTGCGGCTGCACGCGACCCCTTGCCCGAGGTCGCCAACGGGCCCGCTGGCGACCTGAATGCTGCAGCAGGGTCTACCTGCTCTGGTGGCACACCGCAGTCCTGCTCCTCAAACTCCTCCCCGGAGCTGCGGTGTGTTAGCGGGTCCGGACCTGCAGGAACAGGGCTCCCCGGTTTCCCCGCCTTCCTCCCGGACCCAGGTGTAGTCGATAATGAGGGCGCCGGGACAGATGGCCGACGACTCAGACCGGACGTCTTTCGGCCCTTCGTACTCCCGTCCATGTCCTTGCTGAAAGAGAAATCAAACAACAAGGACCAACCAACTTAAGGTTAGTTTCACTCACCTAAGCGGGCCCTTATGAAGGGCTGGCGGGTGCGCACCCCACCGCCAGCCGTCGGCAGCAATGCGTTGCGACGATATGTCGCGCATGCGTACCGGCGGGTTCTTCACGAAGTCACTCACGTGACTCCGAAATGAAATACAGAGGCCACACTGCAAGATGCAAACCATTGGTTTGCCGCAAAAAAAGGATGGACAGGTTACAGTTTGCCAAGAAGTGCTTAAAAGAGATGCCACAGTTCAGGAAAAATGTCTTCTGGACAGATGAGATGAAGATTAACTTATATCAGTATGGCAAGAGCAAAGTATGGAGGAGAGAAATAATTGCTCTAGATTCAAAGCATGCTACTTCATCTGTGAAACACAGTGGTGGGGGTGTTAGGCCTGGGCATGTATGCCTGCTGAAGGTACTAGTTCACTTATCTTAATTGTTGATTAACTGCAAATGGTAGGAGCATAATGAATTCTGAAGTGTATAGACACATCCTAACTGCTCAAGTTCAAACAAATGTCTCAAAACTCATTGGCCGGCGGTTCATTCTACAGCAAGGCAATGATACCAAACATACTGCTAAAGCAACAAAGGAGTTTTTGAAAGCTAAAAATGGTCAATTCTGAGTGGCCAAGTCAATCACCCAATCTGAACCCAATTGAGCATGCCTTTTATATGCTGAAGAAGAAACTGAAGGTGACTAGCCCCCAAAACAAGTATAAGATAAAGATGGCCGCAATACAGGCCTGGCAGAGCATCATGAGAGAAGACACCCAGCAACTGGAGACATCCATGAATCGCAGACTTCAAGCAGTCATTGCATGCAAAGGATATGCAACAAACGACTAAATATGACAACTTTCATTTACACGACATTGCTGTGTCCCAAACATTATGCTGCCCTGACATGGGGGAACTGTGTATAAATACTGCTGTAATTTCTACATGGCAAAACCAAAATGTATAAAATGGCCTTTATTAAAATCTGATAATGTGCACTTTAACCGCACGTGATTTCTTTCTATTACAAATCTCAAATTGTGGAGTACAGAGACAAATAAATAAATGATGGGTCTTTGTCCCAAACATTATGGAGGACGCAGTGGTCAGATTTTACAATGCAAAGAAAAGGGTGTAGACCTGACTACCTTATTGCAACCCTTGCACTTTTTATTGTCTGCACATTCTCTATAGTTGTAAGACTATATTTCTGTGCTTTATTTATTGTTATCTCTGCATTATTCAATATATTGGTTTTAGGCTTGATTGCATTCGTATATAGTATATATATACTTTGTATATATAATTCTACAATAATTATAGGAGGCATGGAGTAAATGAGGTGCTAGATGAGTGTAAGGAATGTTAAAGAATCTTAAGAAAGAAATAAGAAAAGCTAAAAGAACATATGAGGTTGCTCTGGACCATTAGAGAGCCAGAATGGACAGCTATCTGCAGAGCCAAAAGAGATGGGGGAGATATTGAACAATTTCTTTACTTCGGTATTCACCAAGGAGAAGGATATTGAACTCTGTGACGTAAGGGAAAAAAGTAGAGTAGCTATGGAAACTATGAGGTTCAAAGAGGAGGAAGTACTGACACTTTTGAAAAATATAAAAATGGATAAGTCTCCAGGTCCAGACAGGATATTCCCTAAGACATTGAGGGAAGTTAGTGTAGAAATAGTCTGGCTATGACAGAAATATTTCAGATGTCATTAGAAACGGGAATAGTGCCGGAGGATTGGTGTACTGCGCATGTTGTTCCATTGTTTAAAAAGGGTTCAAAGAATAAACCTAGCAATTATAGATCTGTTAGTTTGACGTCAGTGGTGGGCAAATTAATGGAAAGGATACTTAGAGATAATATATATAAGCATCTGGATAAACAGGGTCTGATCAAGAACAGTCAACATGGATTTGTGCCTGGAAGGTCATGTTTGACAAACCTTCTTGAATTTTTTGAAGAGGTTACTAGGGAAATTGATGAGGGTAAAGCAGTGGATGTTGTCTATATGGATTTCAGTAAGGCCATTGACAAGGTTCCCCATGGAAGGTTGGTTAAGAAGGTTCAATCTTTGGGTGTTAATGGCGGAGTAGCAAGATGGATTCAACAGTGGCTGAATGGGAGATGCCAGAGAGTAATGGTGGATGGCTGTTTGTCAGGTTGGAAGCCGGTGACCAGTGGGGTGCCTCAGGGATCGGTGTTGGGTCCACTGTTGTTTGTCATGTACATCAATGATCTAGATGATGGGGTGGAAAATTGGATAAGTAAGTATGCAGATGATACTAAGATAGGGGGTGCTGTGTATAATGAAGTAGATTTTCAAAGTCTACAGAGAGATTTGGGCCATTTGGAAGAGTGGGCTGAAAGATGGCAGATGGAGTTTAATGCTGATAAGTGTGAGGTGCTACATCTTGGCAGGACAAATCAAAATAGGACGTACATGGTAAATGGTAGGGAATTGAGGAATGCTGTGGAACAGAGGGATCTAGGAATAACTGTGCATAGTTCCCTGAAGGTGGAATCGCATGTATATAGGGTGGTAAAGAAAGCTTTTGGTGTGCTGGCCTTTATAAATCAGAGCATTGAATATAGGAGTAGGGAAGTAATGTTAAAATTGTACAAGGCATTGGTGAGACCAATTCTGGAGTATGGTGTACAATTTTGGTCGCCTAATTATAGGAAGGATGTCAACAAAATAGAGAGAGTACAGAGGAGATTTACTAGAATGTTGCCTGGGTTCCAGCAACTATGTTACAGAGAAAGGTTGCACAAGTTAGGTCTTTATTCTTTGGAGCGCAGAAGGTTAAGGGGGGACTTGATTGAGGTCTTTAAAATGATGAAAGGAATAGACAGAGTTGACGTGGATAAGCTTTTCCCATTGAGGGTAGGAAAGATTCAAACAAGAGGGCATGACATGAGAATTAAGGGACAGACGTTTAGGGGTAACATGAGGGGGAACTTCTTTACTCAGAGAGTGGTGGCTGTGTGGAATGATCTTCCTGCAGAAGTGGTGGAGGCAGGATCGATTTTAACATTTAAAAGTAAAGTGGATAGGTATATGGACGGGAAGGGAATGGAGGGGTATGGTCTGAGTGCAGGTAGATGGGACTAGAGGAAAATAAATGGTCGGCACGGACTGGAAGGGCCGAGAAGGCCTGTTTCTGTGCTGTAATTGTTATATGGTTTATATGGTTATATAGTGCAATTTGACTGGATGGCACAAGGTATTACATTGTATTTTATATACAAGGTATTACATTGTATTTTATCCCAGTACATGTGACACTGCTAAACCAATACTAATAAAAAGTCATTATTTCCTTTTTTGCCTGAGTAAATCTTTAGTTTAGTTTTGATAGACACAAAGTACTGGAGTAACTCAGTGGATCAGGCTGCATCTTTGGAGTAAAATGGTGGGATGACGTTTTGGGTCGGGACCCTAAAGGGCCTGTCCTACCAGCATCCGACTACATGCGATGAGCGCGATCAGACTAGAAGCGGGGGCCGCGCGGAGGTTGGGTGATCCCCTGTACAGGGCCATTCCCACCAGCTTGCGCCTGAATGCCGCAAGCGCAACCAAACCGGCAGCGAGGGCCACGCGGAGGTTGGGTGAGTGGCGCAATGCGGCGCAAAGTGAGGCGAACTTGGAGCAAAGTCTTAAGGTAAGTTTGTCAGTACAGGGAGGGGCACACAGAGAGGGGCACAGAGGCACACACACAGAGGGCCATGGAGCCACACACATAGGGTCACGGAGGCACGATGTCGAGGCGGTGTGTCATGCGTCAAGGCAACTGCGAGCCGACAAGCCATTGCCGCGCGGAATTTTTGAACATAGTTAGTTTTTCGGAGCCCCGCGCGATGTCGGGACGAACTCTGCACAATTCCGCACGGCTCCGGCGATCGAAGTGGGACCGGCCCCGCGACGCCGGACGGCTCAAGCGACCACGTTAGGTCGTGCTCATCGCATGAGTTGCATGCTGGTAGGACAGGCCCTTTAATCAGTTTGAGAATGTGTCTCTGCTGCCTCAGGAGACACAGAGATTGCAGATGCTGGAATCTGCATACATTTTAAGAAGACCCTCCTATTGCAAATAATCCCTCGTTTAAACCATCTACCTTAGATATGGTATTTGTTCAATGGAAGAACCTGGGAATTAATACTGTGGGAGACCTCTATAAGAAGGGGACTCTCTTTTCTTTTCAAGAACTACAGGAGAAATATCACTTCAATGCCAACAATTTTTTTCGATACCTTCAAATCCGATATTATGTGAAAACATATACACAAGACTGTCCTCTTATGGGTCCAGATATATTAGACGATTGTTTGAATAGACATGCTGATACAAGTAAGTTGATATCTTACATTTAGAACACTCTTCTAAATATTGACACCCCACCCTCTGAGATTTATAGGCGAGCATGGGAGGACAAGCTGGGTTTACCCATTTCGAAAGATATACGGGAGGAAAGCCTACTATACATACATTACTGTTCTTTAAATGCCAGGCATTGCCTGATACAATTCAAAGTATTGCATAGGTTATACTACTCAAAGACAAAATTGAATAAGATCTTCCCAACTGTCTCTCCCCTCTGTGATAAATGTCACTTCCAAGAAGCCACCCTAACACATTCTTTTGTATCCTGTATAAAAATACAAAACTTCTGGATGGGAATATTCAATATCATTTCTAAAACACTCAAAATTTAATTAGAGTCAGATTCAAAATTAATAATTTTAGGAATGTCAGAGGGCTGCCCTAAGTTAACGATATTCCAAATATGCTTCCTTGACTATGGTTTAATAACTGCGAAAAAAACTTATACTTAAATTCTGTAAAAAAAATAACAGTTCCCACAGTGAAGATGTGGATCACATAAATGACCGAGACACTACATTTAGGAAAAATAAGGCTTGTTTTGTCTGACAAACCAGATCAATTTTCCAAAATATGGTCTCCTTTCATTGAATTTCTTCAACAACATAATGTTTGAACACAAATTCAAAACCGACGCTAGGGTCCGGTGAGCGGGCATAGGGAATGTTAGTGGGATATATCTCCATATATATCTTTTTTCACTTCTTCTTTAGTTCAGGGGTTTTTCTTTCTTCTCTTTTGTGTCTTTTTCAAAATTCTTTATTTTCTTTTCTTCTTCCTTTCCCTTCTTTCCTTTTTTCTGTTTTCCAATTTAGTTATTAGTTTATAAAATGTTAAAATTGAAGCTGTACGACTTTTGTATAGTTTTAAGAAGACCCAACAGGAAACATTGTTTGTTCATTCCCTCCACTGATTCTGCCTCACCTGCTGAGTTGCTTCTGCACGTTATTTTTTCTCTGCACAGTCTCTGTTGGCCACCACATTGCTGGTGGTAAATTGGGATTTCAGACCTCAACTTCCAACAATAAGGACCCTTCCTGTGCTATTTTTCGTTTTCCTTTGTTATCAAAATGGCAAGGTGGAGCAGCAGTTGAGTTGCTGCCTTGCAGCACGAGACCTGGTTCAATCCTGACAATGGGTTCATTTCTGTTTGGAGTCTGTATGTTCTCCTTGTGACCGCGTGAGTTTTCCCCGAGTGCTTTGGTTTCCTCCCACAGTCCAAAGACGTACAGGTTTGTAGGTTAATTAGCTTTGGTAAAGATTGTACATTGTCCCTCGTGTACAGCATGGTGGCACAGCGATAAAGTTGGTGTCTTAAAGCACCAGAGTCCAGGTTCGATCCTGACTGAGGGTGCTGTTGGAAGTTTGTATGTTTTCCCTGTGACGGCATGGGTTTTTTCCAGGTGCTCCGGTTTCCACCCACACTCCAAAGACATACAGGTATGTAAGTTAATTGGTTTCTGTAAATTATAGGCATAGTGTGTAGGATAGTCCTAGTGTACAGGGATCGCTGATTGAAGGGCCTGTTTCCACACTGTATCTCTAAAACTAAAGAAAAATGAAATTAAAACACTATTGCAACAACATTGTTCTTTTTCAATGAAATGATCAAGCAGACTGATCAATGGTCGAGTCACATCCACATGCCATGAGGTTTTCTTTTACATGACTCCGAAATATATTAACAATATATTAGTAGTTTGCAACACTATTCATGCAAATTTAAAACAAGATTCACTGGATCTAGTCAGTAAATTGTGCAGACTCAATATTATGCAAACAACATAATCATTTGAATTTCATATCAATTATTTAATTAAACATGGAAATAAATTACTTTGAACTTTGAAACCAAAGTACGCTTTAAAATCACCGAATCAAAAGATAATGTCTGGACTTAAAGCAAATAAGCAAATGTACACAGTTGCAGGATGCAAAGAAGAACAGATGCCCATCCAGACTTTGTCCCCATCCTTCAATTATTACTGACTATATGATATTAGCACTGAAGACTGCATTTTGGCCCTCACTCCACAACCGTAACATTCGAAAGACACTAAAACCAGTGTGTGAGACTGAAGATAAACCTGTAGCATTGAGAAATAATTGATCATATTTTGTTAAAAATTATTAAATATTTAAACCGTTGAAATGGTGTTGCTGTTGGTATTTTTCTGCTCCAGTTTAATGAAACCTCGTTGGAGTAAAATTCTGGTCATGAAAGAATTGCCCTAGCATGAATTGGAAGAGCAGACCAGAGACTGCATAGTGTGCCAGCAGGTCACCTCATGGCAGAGAATCTATGAAACTCCTGTTATTCTTTTTGTTAGAATAACTTATACTCATACAGAACGTTTAGTGTAATAAATATCGCAAGAAACGAGACGAGAGTTAAATAAAATTAAAATTAAGCCAATGTTAGGCAGTTTCAAATAGCCTTGACAAGGTAAGTGGGGCTTTAAAGGTGGAGAGGGAGAAGGTGAGATGGATAGGATTCAGTGGGGAATGTTTACAATATAGGAATTTAGGAGCAGATGGCATGAGATTACTTAAGTGACCAGAATTGGACCACAATGCCCTTGGAGATTTGTCGGACTGAAATTATGTCAAGTTGAAGTGAGCCAGGGCCATAAAGGATTTGAAGACTGAGAATTTTTATCTCGGATGCATTATATTGTTTGTCTGTCTATATCAATCCGATTCAGCTGGATTGATGTATTGTCATATACACGAGAGTGCAATGAAGTTCTGAGTTCACACAAAGGTCATAGAGTAAACATGAAAACCAATAAATACGACAATAAACATGATGACGAGTGCAAAGTATCAATTGGTGCACAGATTGTAGTGCAATCTGAAGTAGTGCAAAAGAAGGTAACGGGGAATTAGAGAAGTGCAACAATTTCGGAAAATGGGGCTATAGAAAGTATTCTTATGCGATGTATCCCAGCCTGGTATGACAAACTGATCTGCTCTTGATGGCCTGATCCTGCAGAGAGTGTGAACATAGCCCAGTCCGTCACAGGCTCGTCACTTCCTTCCATCCAGTCCAAATTCAAGTCTGAAATAGTGCGAAGAAGAGCCCTGAGTCGAAAGGTCACCTATCGGTCCAAAAATAGGTCAGGACCCAAAATGTCACCTATTCGCCTGAAGAAGGCTCCTGTCCTGGAACATCATCAATCCTTGTTCAATGGGGATGCTACCTGACCTGTTGAGTTACTCCAGCACTTTGGTTGCCTGTTCAAAATGGGACTAAACAAGCATTGATAGAGATGTGTCGTTGCCAGCTTCAGCACGTAGCTTATGACCGTATTTAGGCCTTGCACAATCACCTCGCATCCACTTCATTGGATTGAGCCTCCATCTTGTTTTGGAATCCTCTCTTGGTATCCCTAATAGTCTTGCAGCAAACATACTTGACCTTCTTGTACAGTGCAAGGTCCTTTTTATTAAAAGCATCAGATCTGAACCCCAGCAGAGAGTGAATCTCCCTGTTATCAATTGTTTCTGGACAGACCTTTATCATCGGGCATTTCTTGTTGAAACCTGCGATGATCAAACTATACTAATTTAGTTCTTCAATATCTTCCACTCCACTGACTCAAGGAAGTCCTGAAGTAGAGCCTCTGCCTCCTCAGTGCACTGCTGTATTACTCTCTTCATTGGAATCACACATTTTCTTCTCTAAGCTGGCAGGAGTAGCACCGACAGATGATCAGTCAGGCCAAAATGAAGTTAAGCGATGGAGCGATAGGTACAGTTGATGGTGGTGGTCAAGGATATTAACACTCCGAGCGGAGCTGGAGACAAGTTGCTGGTATTTGGAGAGCACATTCTTAAAGTTAATTTGATTAAACTACCAGCAACAATGAACAGGGCATCACAAGTTCATAAGCTCATAAATAGTAGGAGCAGAATTAGGCCATTCAGCCTATTAAGTACTCTGCCATTCAACCATAGCTGATCTGTCCTTCTTTCTCAATCCCATCCTCCTGCCTTCTCCCCATAACCTCTGACACCCTTTCAAAACAGGGTTTGCTGTCTCTAGAAAAAAATCCTCATTCATTAATTTCCACGATGGCGGTCACGGTGGCGCAGAAGAGGAAAATAAGTACTGTGTTGTGACAATGGTTTAATTGTACTTTATTGACGCATGTGCGAAGTGCAAACGCAAAATGAAATTATCTCTTACATACAGTCCAGTAGAGTATTGCCATACCTTCCCCAATTAGCATATGTGCAGAAATAATCTACTGAGCCCACATGCAAGAGGTGTCATACTATTCTATGTTCTATGTTATAGAGCGAGACAATTCAACTAACATCATAGTGTTTGCATGTTAATAATAATAATAATAATAATAATTATTATTATTATTATTATTATTATTATTATTATTATTATTATTATTATTACTATTATTATTATTACTATTATTATTATTATAATTATAATTATTATTATTATTATTATTATTATTATTATTATTATTATTATTATTATTATTATTATATATTTTATTGTCATTACACATAAGTGCAATGAGATTTGGTTTTCAACTTCGATATTTTGGTTTGCAACCCCCGAGAACAAGGTTTGTACAAACAAACATTTGACCAGTAACATCAACACAGACTAAAGTGCGAGGCCGGGGGAGACAGTCCATGGGGGTGGGGGGATACTCAACAGGGTCGGTTCAGAGCCGCTATAGCTCTGGCAATGAAGCTGTTCCTGAGTCTGGTAGTGTGGGCGTAGAAGGCCTTGTAATGTCTGGCGGAAGGGAGTAGTTCGAACAGTCCATTACAAGGGTGAGAGGAGTCTTTATGTATGCTGACGGAACTTCCTGAGGCACCGTATGTGGTAGATGCCCTCCAAGGCTGGTAGCGGTGTCCCAATAATCTGTTGCACTCTGTGGACAATGCGCTGAAGAGCTCTCCTCTCCGCCTCCGTGCAGTTGAGATACCACACAGAGATGCCATACGTTAGTATGCTCTCTGTGGTGCAGCGGTAGAAGGTCGTCAGCATCTGTTGGGGCAGACCAGTCCGTTTCAATGTTCTTAGGAAGAACAGTTGTTGCTGTGCCTTTTTGACCAGTGCAGCGGTGTTTGTGGACCATGTGAGGTCCTCTGAGATGTGAGTGCCCAGAAACTTGAAGCTGGACACTCTCTCCACACTGTCTCTATAGATGGAGATTGGGGCGTATTCCCCATTCTGTGCCGTCCTGAAGTCGATAATCAGCTCCTTGGTTTAGCGACAAGTTGTTCCGTGAGCACCAGTCCGCCAGGTTCTGCACCTCCGCTCTATAGTTTGTTTCATCACCGTTGGTGATCAGCCCGATCACCGTTGTGTCGTCTGCAAACTTGACAATGGTGTTGTTGTCAAATGCAGGGACACAGACGTGAGTGAAGATGGAGTAGAGCATGGGCTCAGTACACAGCCCTGTGATGTGCCGGTGCTCAGGGTGATAGTGGAGGACAGGTGTGGCCCCAGTCTCACTGCCTGCGGTCGCTCCGTCAGAAAATTCAGGATCCAATCGCATATCAGTGAGCTGAGGCCTAGCTGGTGGAGTTTGGTGGTGAACTTGGTGGGGATGACCGTATTGAAGGCAGAGCTATAGTCAATGAAGAGCATCCTCACGTAGGTGCCTTGTCTTTCCAGGTGGGTCAGGACAGTGTGAAGAGCCGCAGAGATGGCATCCTCTGTGGATCTATTTGCCCTGTATGCAAATTGATGAGAGTCCAATGATGCAGGGATGCTGGATTTGATGTGGGAGAGGACCAGCCTTTCAAAGCACTTAATTGGTATTGGAGTTAGGGCAACCGGGCGGTAGTCATTCAGGTTGGTGACTTCAGACTTTTTCAGCACCGGCACTATGGTAGCTGTCTTCATGCACTTGGGGACCAGCTGTGCTAGCGCTAGGTTAGCATTAGCCTGTGGTGGGATGTATATGGCCATGATGATAACCACTGTAAACTCCCGAGGCAGGTAAAACGGCCTACATTTAAGCAGGTAAACAGCCTACATTTATTCCAGGTCTGGGGAACAGTAGCTCTCTACTGCAGTGTGGTTGGTGCACCAGTCCTTGTTGATATAGATGCAGAGCCCTCCGCCCTTGCTCTTACCGGAGTCCTTTGTTCTATCAGCACGATGCAGTGACCGGTTGGTTAGGTCCACAGCCCCGTCGGGAACCAGTGCGCTGAGCCAGGTCTCTGTGAAGATCAGAACACAGCAGTCTTTCAGGAATCGCTGGGTGTTGATCCAGAGCCTCACCTCATCCAGCTTGTTGGTGAGTGACCGGACATTCGCAAGAAAGACGCTTGGTAGCGATGGTCTTTGTGGGGCCCTCCGTAGCCTGTCCTGCACCCCTGCTCACATTCAACGTTTCTGCTTCCTCTCCCGGCGCATTCTCCATCTCCTACCCTCCGGGGTGGTAATCCAGGAGGTTGTTCTGCCAAGCTCCATCGAGATTTTGGTGAGGGTACTGTCGTACTCACCAGCAAGTTTCTCGCAGCCACATCCGATGTTGAGCAGTTCCATTCGGCTCCACGTGCAGGTACTGGATATCCCCGTCCTGGAGGTTAGTCCCTTACTGTGTTTTCTGGGGGTACTGGGATGTCTAGGGGTTCTGAGGTTTTTAGGTACCTTATTTCCACAGCATCGTTCGGTCGCGGGCTGCTCCGAATTAACTTGGACTGGGGAGCGCAAAGCCACTGCATCTGAGCGCGCCGCCATCTTCCAAATGCCGCCGTGTCTGATTTCCCTGTCCGGGAGGTGAGTGCCTTACGGTGTTTTCGAGTAGAACTGGGAATTCTAGGGGGTGTACTGGGGTTTCTAGCGGTCTAGGGGTTCTCTTGGTTTTAAGGTTTTTAAATACCTTGTTTTCACAGCCGCGTTCGGTCACGGGCTGCTCCGAATTCACTCGGACTGAGGAGCGCAAAGCCACTGTGTCTGAGCGCGCCGCCATCTTCCGGATCTATCCCACCACCTGACCAATCTGACAGTCAGAAATCAGACCTTAGAATTGTAACTGAAGATTACAGGTCAAAGAAGCATCTTGTAACCTCTATACATAACTAAAACTGTGATCTTGTGTTTTACGGTTTGCCTGGTTTTTCTATTTGCGCAAAAACAGTACACGATAGCGCTACAATTTTCGCCATCTTACTCACCATTCTCCTGTGCTGCAAGTGCAACAAGTTGTGTTCCAAACTATGGTATATTTTAAAAGTTATTAAGGTATACACAAATTGTTCTCCTCTCCTGTCCGTCAGCACCACACAGATTGGTCTCCTCTACTGTCTGTCAGCACCACGCAGATTGGTCTCCTCTCCTGTCAGTCAAGGCCACACAAGTAGGCGGGTGGGCAGGGTGGGGACAGGCTCAGTGGCAGCAGCTGGCGGGCGGGCAGAAGGGGTACAGGCCGAGTGACGGCTGAACCAGAGTGAGCAGAGGGAAAGAGGGTTGCAAGGTGGCCGAGCAGTTTGCGCAGAGTTTGAGTAACTCACACATACGATGTACACTGGTCCAATCGTCAAGTCAACTGGATCTAAATCACAGCTAACAATGAATGACCTGCAGAGGATGGAACTGCAGATGCTGCTTGTTATGGAGGGAAGGAGGGAGGGAGTGACTAAGGATAGGGGAAAGAAGAGGGAGGGAGAGGTGAGGGGGGAATCGGGGGAGGGGAGGAGGATAGGGAAAATATCCTGTGGAGGTGAGGAGGGAGAGTGAGGAGGGAGAGGAGGGGGTAGGGAGGGAGAGGGTGGAAAGTGGGGGAGGTGAGGAGGGATGATCGGGAGGAGGAGGAATAGAGGAAGAGGAGGGGGAATGCTGGAGGCAGGGAGTGGGGGATAGAGAGATAGGAGGTGGGTAGGGAGGGGAGAGGAGTTATGGAGGGAGGGAGTGACTGAGGGTATGGAAAGAAGAGGGGGAGAGGTGAGGGACAGATTGGGGGAAGTGAAAAAGAGGGAGGGTGAAGAGGAGGGGGAGGGAGTGCTGGGGGATGAGGGGAAATGAGCCGCGCCTGCACAATAGGGGGCTATGCGTGAGTAGTGGAATATTACATTGGGTGATTGGGTTGCATTGAGGGAATGGGTGGGTGGTGGAATATTGCATTGGGGAGCAGGCCCAATGGGTCTGCACTTTGTCTGGTAGGAAATAAAATTTGTGCATTTAAATTAGATTATTCCTACTTGATATATGATTATGGCAGTACTCCAGAAGTCAATTTATTTGAGACTGTGAGAGCAATAACACGTTTCCCCGAATTGAGTCAAACAGATAACTTTCTCAACAAAGGAGAATACAACACCAATGATACAAAATCATTTGTGATGATCCGAATATCTGTGAACAGATTAACTCCTAATTAATATGAATACATCAATACATTTATTCACGAAGGAGGAATCAATATAATGTATGCAGATATGTGACATATATATCACGATTGCGGCGCAATCACGGTATTGGTATAGGCCCCGGTAGTTTGTCTGTCTTTTTCGTGTTTTTGTCCCATTGAGTGTATGGTTTGTTGTAGTTTTTATATTGTTTTTGGCTGTGTGGGTGTGGGGGTGGGGGAAACTTTTAAATCTCTTCCCTGTACGGGGGACCTGACCTTTTCCCTGTCGGGTCTCCGTTGTCGTTGGGGCCTAGCACTGTGGAGCGGCCTCCAACCGAAATGACCTGGAGGCTCCATTCAAAGAGCCTGCGGACCTATCAGAGTGGGGCTAGCCGGCTTCGGAGCGTGGAGAGCTGTGGTGGCGCGTGGCTGCGACCCGACTCCTGAGCTTGGAGGCTCCAGCCGCAGGTCCGGTGAACGGTGACTTTGGGAGATTGTGGATCCCTGGTGGGAGACGGCTTTTCAGAGCTCCCGCAATGGCAACTTCTCCCGCCCGAGTTACGGGGTTGAAAATGACCCAGAGCAGGGCCTTACATTGCCTGGTGCAGGGCTTGCCATCGCCCGCCGGGGGCTCCAACATTAAGACCCGGGGCGAGGCCTTACATCGCCTGTCGCGGGACTTGCCATCACCCGTGGCGGGCTCCGACATCAAGACCCGGAGCGGGGCCTCAAATCGCCCGGCACGGCCTTAACAGCTGCGGGCTTTAACATCAGGAGAAGAATGGAACACAGGGGAGAGACAAGACTTTGCCTTGCATCACAGTGAGGAGGAGATTCACTGTGATGGATGTTTGTGTAAATTGTGTTGGTTGTGTGTCTTGGTTCTTTTCTTGTTGTATGACTGCAGAAACCAAATTTTGTTTGAACTTCATTTGAGGTTCAAATGACAATAAATAAATTGTATAATTGTATTGTATAATACATATATATATATATGAAAAATGTACATGTGCGTAGCAGTTAGAAAGATGAATAAGATGCATGGGTTATAGTTGCTATCTTCATCTCTTTGTGATTTTAAATTTACCTGTACAACCTAATTAGAACAAATAATGTATACATTACAGGCATGCTTTTTCTCTCTTTAATTGCAAACATCAGTAAAAGGGGAGGGTTTTGAGGGTTTCCACAGAGGTATATTATTATGTCAGCTGCCTATTTTCTGCTCCTATACACTCGGAAGATGCAAATTAAATTGGAGGGATACTGATAAAGAGCCAATAATGTCATACTTTTACAGTAGATAACATCATCCAGATAGGCCATAACAATAGCTTTTAGCTCTGAGCAGCCGAGCACTAGTTTTAGTAATTTGGTAAATAGTCTGGGGCTGAAGTTTGCCCATTGTGCAATGCTTTTGACTGTAACATTCTTCCATCCAGCTAAATTTCAAATATCTTCGGTGAGCCCTGTGAGTGGAAACTGTTCCTCTGTTGTTAGACAGTAATGAAGTATCCTATTCAGAAAGTCTATACTGCACATGCGAGTTGAACCGGTATCTTTCATTGCGACAATGAGCGGCCCGCAACTGCGGCCTGTCTTGAAAGGTAACTCTGTCTTGCATAAAACAAGTGTAAATTTACCAACTTGTAAATGGTCCACATACGTCATATTTCGGAAAGAACCAGACCCACCTACCTTCATGGTTATTGGTGGTCTTGTGGTAAGCCCAAAGGCCTCTGGTGCGGGTTCTAATTCCGTCCCAGATTTGGAGGGTAGGATTGCTGGCGTGCGTGGACCCAATTCCCTGAGGACCGGTTTGGGCCTTGGCCTGAAAGGCCTGCGTCCAGTTTTCAAGCTGCCACCAGCTTCAGTGAAACGCTTGCTGTCGATGGAGGCGTGGGGTGTGTTGTTGCCATGGTACCTTGATAAGCCGGACAGCTTTAATTCTTCACCCAGGTCTTACCTGTTTGGACAGGTTTCCTGAAGAGAGGATTCAGCGGCTGGACATTGCTGGCCTCACTTGAACCTGCAGATTTGGAATTTAAGGCAGGTCCAATGGCATTCTTCTGGAAGCAGTTCATTTTGAAATGTGCATTGTACCCCCACATAGCGCTGTTCACTGCTGGTCCTTTCAGGAACAATTTTGCAGGTGCATGGTATCCCACAGCCGGCACCTGTTCTAGTAATGATGTTGCGTGAGGTGGCTGCTCCTTCACGAGGGAACTCTGGCCTCCAGGTTTCTTCGTTAGCGAAGTTCTTGATGCCATGCCAGAATTTTCTGGAACCCCACGCTTGTACACCAGTATGTTCGCTGGACATACTTCCGAGTCGTCCGCTTCATGTGGGATAAATGGCCGCTGTCGTTATCCGTAGGCGAAGGTGAACTTTCCAGCCCGGACCTTGCTGAGTCTCCAGGGTTATCCGTCTGTGGTATATTCCCAGTCCGGACCCTGCCGAGTCTCCGGCCCTATTCGCAGGCGGTGAATCTTCGAGCCCGGACCCTGCCGAGTCTACGGGCTTATCCACCGGCGATATATTCCCAGCCCGGACCCCGCCGGGTTTCTGGGCTTATCTGTCAGCGGTATATTTCTCCTGATATACCATTACATGGACCATATCAGGATGGAGCATTAGTGGGATGAGCGCTCTCTGACGCTATCCATGCTCCACATGGGTAAACGGCCGAGGATGTACCCATGTCTGAGGGGACTCTCCTGGCCTGCCCAGGCCTTTCAGACTCCGTTGAACCTCTCTGGGCCGTTGGAGTCTGAAAAATTCCAGTCGCCGCGGTTTACCACAGCCGGGATTCCCTCGCGGTCCCTGGAGACAGGATTCCCCGCGAAGTCTGTGGTGGGGTTCCCCCCCCAGCCGGGCATCCCCACGATTCTCGCAGCCGGGATTTCCCCGCGGTGTAGGGGAATCCGCGATATCTCCAGCAGGAACTCTTACCTTCAGGTTTGAAACTTACCGCTGGTGGAGCAGCGTGACTCCGAAGCAAAATTCAATCTTGTTTGATCAAGCAATCAGAAAAAAATTGATCTGTCCAAACAACATCCAATGTGCAGTATTAAATATTGTTTGTTATTGTCAGTTTTCATTCACGCAGAAAATGATTTTCTATCAAAATGGTAATTGTTGCAACAAAAGAGGTAAGATCATTAACCACATAAAATGAACAATTCAAATACCCCAGTGTTACTGAACTTATGGAACATTAGATGTGTCAGAATCATGGCCATTTGCAAGGAAAGAATGGTAATTCAGTTCAAATTGGGTCGGTAGTTAGGTTGGTAAAGTAGTTTTCACACATTTTCTCTTACAAAGACCATTGCGGGTTCTTCAATTTCCTTTGGGAACGTTATTTATGCAGAAACAATACTGGAAAGACAGGAACGATTCATCTTGTAGAATCCATGCAGTTTGATAACACAATTAATATTCTATGCAAATAGACATTAAGAAGATGTATTACCAGAATGAGATTATCAGTTTCTACTGACCGGAGAAACACATTTACTTCTACCCATCAGTTTAATAGCGTAACATTAACATCCAGGTAACTGCAGGAACCCGACAATAATGTTATTCTAACAGCGATGATAAGTGAATGAGGATATTAGTATTTTGGCACAATTAATAGGGCATCGTGTTAATGAATTTCCCCAGCTCCACTGTGTAATTATGATTGAAATGTATACAGTACTTGTTGGTACTAAAGGAGAAGAGTTCACCTTGAAACCAAATGGGCAAGGTTGGAACCAACATTTTATTTAAATTAGGTACATTTTGTCTGGAGGTTTTGAAGTAAATCATGTGAGCCATCAAAAAATAACACAATTTCTTTAATGACAGATGATGTTTAGTTGTCTCCATGTGCAGCATAAAACAAATCTCATTAATTGAGTTTGACATCTTAAGTAATTGATTTGTTCTGCGATTAATATGACTAATCCTGGACTGTTAATTTAAATGCCACAATGTGAAAGATGAAAGGTCTAGTTTGAGTTAAAACACAAACGTTTCCCTCATAAATTTCTAACGATGTTTGATTTGAAATTGTACTTTAGAGTTTCAATATTAATGGATGTTCACATTTGGTATGTCAATATTTTAGAAGCAATTATATCCTAATAAATTATCCTTAAGTGAGAGTGTCAATATATTACTGCATCGTCTCTTAACACTTGTAAGCAGTGATTTCACTGCCAAAAATAAATAAACGGAATCAAACTATCATAACTAATTCCATAGCATCGGTAATATGTGAAGTAGTAGCTACACATTTGGAATATAATTTGTATTTTTTTTAATTTTACCAAAAACATTACTCAGGAAAAAAATCAGGACCAAATTCACCTTGAGTGACTTCACACCAGTAATGTATTCTCAGAGTAGATTTCAATCTCAAAAGGCTTCAGTTTGATTTTCACTTCCCTTTCGTGGGTAGAACAGGTCAGATGAAGGGCTTAAATCCAATTATTTGGATCCTGCATCAGTTCTCTGTGCTCCCTATATGGTTCCTGTTAACAGCAGCTGGAAACTACTTGATATGCAATTTCCAGAGCTTGATGATAGCCTAAATGTTCTATTAGCTTCAAGACAGAAGGGTTCCTGCAGTGTACGTTTGCTGAAACTGACTGAGCAGAGAATGAATGAATTAATTAATTAATTAGTTTATTGGCCAAGTATTCACATACAAGGAATTTTACTTCGGAGTCACATGAGTGACTACGTGAAGAAGGCCGTCAGCCCGCATGCGTGTCATTATGTAGACCACATTGCGCAACGGCCGACTGACGGGCGCGTTGTTCCTTCCCGCGGTAAGTTTAAACCTGAAGGTAAGTTTTCAATTTATTCCCAGGTTTTATATTTTCTTTTTCTGCAGGAATCTCTGTTACAAAGATTTTCCTGCTGGACTAATTCGGTGCAAAGTCTGGATGGGCCGCGAAACCGGTTATGGACCGCGGGGAATTCCGGTCTCGGACCATGAGGAAACCGGGACTACGGGGAACCGGCTACAGAGACCGTGGAAGTGCGGGTAGCTGGCGGCCGTCAGGTTCGACACCCAAGTCACTGACAGCAGTCAGTGACTTCCAGACCAGCTGTGGTTCCCAGAAAGGGGGTAAAACAAACCATAAGCCGGTAAGGTCTGTGAAGTCAGGCCAGGAGGATCCCCCCCCCCCCCCCCCCCGACATACAGGGGTCATCTGTTTCCAGACCGCTGTGGTTCCCCACGTAGGGGGTAAAAAGCAACAGCAGTGGGACAGGCCTGTGGAAGTCAGGCCAGGAGGGACCCCTCCAACATATAGCCGTCAGCCGCTTCCAGACCGCTATGGGTCCCCAGAAAGGGGGTAAAACCAAAAGTAAGACGGTTAGGCCTGTGGACTAGGGGAGTCAGGCTAGGAGGGTTCCCCTCTTTCAATGGGTAGTGTCTGCGGAC
Source organism: Raja brachyura (assembly GCA_963514005.1). Next base: position 49,514,472 of record OY740788.1, read on the forward strand.
GTCTAAACCCACATGGAACACCTGATGGAGAGGTTGCTCCACAATGATACTCCAAAGGAGGGAGTTATCTGCGCGGGTCTCCTCGGGGGCCCGCGGCAGCAGCACCTGTTTCAGGGCTGCACAAGGTCGCCCTCTCTGAGGAGGGGAGCATTCGGGGTCAGTTCCTGTCTGACTCAGAGCAAAAATCCTGATATAGTTCCGTAGGAGGGGCCATGTCAGCGCAGGTATCCTCAGAGGCCTGAAGCAGCACCTGTTTTCAGGGTGAGTGAGCAGCGCTATCAGGGTGACGTTGGAGGGCATGAAATCCAGGAAATTAAACCAGCCGCCGAATCCTCTCTTCAAGTAACACTTATCCAACAGGTAAGACCAGGATGAGGAAGCAAAAAGCTGTCGGACTAATCAAGGTACCAACGACGAGCAGTGCTTCATCGGTAGGCGACGACACACCACACGCCTCCATCGGGGGTAAGCGGTTCACTGAAGTCAGTGGCAGCTTGAAAGCTGGGCACGGAAATATGGCCAGAGTTGTCTTTCGAGGCGGGCACGGAAATATGGCCAGAGTTGTCTTTCAAGGCAGGCTCAGTCTGATGAGGGTTTCAGACCAATTCCCAAGCCGATCTCAGGGAAAATATGGAATCCACGCACCCTACCAGTCCTACTCTCCAATTAAGGACGGAAAAGGAACCCACATCAGGGGCCTTTGGGCTTACCATAAAACCACCGGTAGTCATGGAGGTAGGTGGGTCTGGTTCTTTCGAAACATGGGGTTGTGGACCATTTACATGTTGGTAATATTTACACTTGTATTTTTGTACAAGTGACAATGATAACATGAGATTCAGATCTGTTTAAAAAAAATTGATGATAACATGTGTTTCATTTATACTGCACAACATCCATAGGTTCCAGGGTAGACAAAATGCTGGAGAAACTCAGCGGGTGCAACAGCATTTATGGAGCGAAGGAGATAGGTAACATTTCAGGCCAAAACCCTTCTTCAGACCCGCTGAGTTTCTCCAGCATTTTGTGTACCCTTGATTTTCCAGCATCTGCAGTTCCTTCTTTAACAAATCCATAGGTTCCAAGCAGGCTTGGAATTGGGACCGGTGTAATCTTTCGAGGCAGGCCCAGTATTATAGCCAGGATTCCCTTTCAGGACAGGGTGAAAGATGGAGGATGTCATTTCATCCAGATTTAACTCGTATGTGTAGTATAGACTTTCAGAATAGGAAACTTCGTTACTGTCTAACAATTGATTTCTATATGATCTTTATGGGAAGCATCGATCTCAAAGATGCATGCTATTCAGTTCCCATTCACAGGGATCATCGGAGATATTTGAAATGTATCTGGATGGGTCAATGATAACAGTTAAAGCATTGCAAAATGGGCTAACTTCAACTCCCAGGTTATTTACCAAATGTACTTCAATGATCTAGATGATGGGGTGGAAAATTGGATAAGTAAGTATGCAGATGATACTAAGATAGGTGGTGCTGTGGATAATGAAGTAGATTTTCAAAGTCTACAGAGAGATTTGGGACATTTGGAAGAGTGGGCTGAAAGATGGCAGATGGAGTTTAATGCTGATAAGTGTGAGGTGCTACATCTTGGCAGGACAAATCAAAATAGGACGTACATGGTAAATGGTAGGGAATTGAGGAATGCTGTGGAACAGAGGGATCTAGGAATAACTGTGCATAGTTCACTGAAGGTGGAATCACATGTAGATAGGGTGGTAAATAAAGCTTTTGGTGTGCTGGCCTTTATAAATCAGAGCATTGAATATAGGAGTAGGGAAGTAATGTTAAATTGTACAAGGCATTGGTGAGACCAATTCTGGAGTATGGTGTACAATTTTGGTCGCCTAATTATAGGAAGGATGTCAACAAAATAGAGAGAGTACAGAGGAGAATGTTGCCTGGGTTCCAGAAACTAAGTTACAGAGAAAGGTTGAACAAGTTAGGTCTTTATTCTTTGGAGCGCAGAAGGTTAAGTGGGGACTTGATTGAGGTCTTTAAAATGATGAAAGGGATAGACAGAGTTGACGTGGATAAGCTTTTCCCATTGAGGGTAGGGAAGATTCAAACAAGAGGGCATGACATGAGAATTAAGGGACAGAAATTTAGGGGTAACATGAGGGGGAACTTCTTTACTCAGAGAGTGGTGGCTGTGTGGAATGATCTTCCAGCAGAAGTGGTGGAGGCAGGATCGATTTTAACATTTAAAAGTAAAGTGGATAGGTATATGGATGGGAAGGGAATGGAGGGGTATGGTCTGAGTGCAGGTAGATGGGACTAGGGAAAAATAAATGGTCAGCACGAACTGGAAGGGCCGAGAAGGCCTGTTTCCGTGCTGTAATTGTTATATGGTTATAAATTACTAAAACTGGTGCTTGGGTTCCTCAGAGTTCAAGAACATTTGTTATTGCCAACCTGGATGATGTTTTAGACGCTGTATTTTACTAAAATTAACTGGGTTTTTTTGGGGGGTTTTTTGTTAGAAGTAAGTACAATAGTGTGGTACTTGAGTACCTAATACATACATACATATTTCCATTCTTGTACAACTTCATACTTTTGATTTAATAATAAAAGAACAGTGGAAGAAAAAAGAAATAAAGAGTGTCGGAATAGATAGACAAGCGAGTAGAAACAGATAGCAAAAGAAATAAAGGGCATAGAAGAGAAGCTGAAAAGATTGAAATAGAAGGAGAAAGTAAAGAAAAGAGAGATTAGGAGAGATTTACCTATTTCGTATTTTTGCCCATCCGTCACCCGATTCTAAACCATTTAATTTCTGAGGTTATGTTATGTTGCACCATATGCTTGCAAAAAGTTGATAAAAGGAGACTAAGTCTTTGAGAATTGGTCTACTTTGCCTAGTAGGAGAAATCTAATTTCTTCAAGATGAAGCGTTTCAGACATATTTGAAATCCACATTTTGAAAGTCGGCATGATTGCGTTTTTCCAAAATTTGAGTATAAGTTTTTTTGCTTCATGGAATATAGTTAGTTTCCTTCCCTCTTCCATTGATCCAAAGAGAATAGTAAGATTAAATGAGAACTTACCAGTTTGAAGTTTGATCTTTATTTTATGAGGAGTTACGATGAGGGATTACGTGAAGACCCTGCCAGCACGCATGCGCGACATTCTTCATAGCAGTGGTGTGAAATCACAGATAGCAACGTAGACTATTATAGTAAGATAAGAGAGAACTATCATACCAGTTGAACTTTATAATAGAGGGTTTTGGGAGCGGAGGGCACGTAATCCCTCATTGTAACTCCTCATAAAATAAAGATCAAACTTCAAACTGGTAAGTTCTCATTTAATCTTACTATTTTACTTCGGAGTCACGTGAGTGACTACGTGAAGATTTCAAAGCTCTGTGATTTCATGCCCTGGAACGGGTCCATGCTCACACACTGCCATGCTGGGATAAGAGGATGAACGTATTTCAGACATGACACTGTGCTGAAAAACAAAATAGGTATTTATTCATACCAAATAATAATATATCCCACATTGGGTAACTATTTCGCAGAACTCAAAATTTTTCCTGCAAATGTGTCAGGAGAGGCCACGGGTTTATTATAGAAGTGTTGGAAAGTCTTTTCATTGCTCCAACTCGCTGTGGCCAGGATGTGGTCCATGGGAACTTCCATCATCCTAGCCGCCGACGTAGATGCAGCCCTGATGGAGTGAGATTTGAAAACATTAGTATCCACCCCCGCTGCATCTAACACCACCCTTAACCATCTTGATATGGTTTGCACCGTGATTTTGTGATGAGGCCGTTTATGGCTTATAAGTAGAGCTCTCTCCGTGCCCCTTAGAGTCTTAGTGACTTTTATATATTGTAATATAAGTGTAACGATGCAAAGTCGAGTATCTGCAGGATAGGCTTGAAACTCTAATGTTTGGCCAGATGAACCGGGTCAGTCTTGTTTTAATAATCCCTGTATAAGAAAAGTTATTTTGCCATTGGTGATAGTCATGGCGTCCATACTTAACTTGTGTAGGGGCTGGACCCGTTGTGCTGTTACAAGTGCCATAATCATTACCATCTTGTAGGTGAGCTTGTCCAAGGTGAGCCCCGTAATAGGTGTCCATCCTCGTAACATAGTCAAGACTATGCTAATGTCCCACGTATGGCTGTATCTGGGCCTTGGGGGATTGGAATTAAATATTCCCCTCATTAGTTTAGACACTAATGGGTGTGATCCTATTGCTAGATGATCACTCCCTTTGCCCAGATAATTCGATAGAGCACTCCTTGCACAGTTGATGGCACTGTAACTTAGTCCTTCATCAAAGTGAAGGGTAGCCAGGAACTCCAGTACTTCCGTGATGGTGGCTGTTTCATAGGTAGTGTTCGTCGTGGTACAGAACACTTCCCATTTCCTGACATACGTCAGGTACTGTCTTCTGGTGGACTCCCTGCACAACGCTGAGATGGCATTTATTGTTCTGTCGGAGAGTCCGTATCCCAGAAATGGCCTTTTCAGAATCTGCAAATTAATAAATCCATGCGGTCATGACATGGATGACTATCCCCTGTAACGGGATGTACCAACAAACTAGGTTGTTTGTTAACCCGGATGCAGGGTTCTGTGGCCATCTTCTGTACTGCTGGGAACCATGGTTGGGTAGGCCAGTTGGGCACTACCAAAATACCCGATGTGGAGTCTTGTCTTAATTTTTGCAAGACCCGACTGATGAGGCAGAAGGGGGGAAATGCATACCAGAACAAATCCCCCCAATGTAGCGAGAAAGCGTCCATCGCTACTGCCCCTGGGTCTGGTTCCCAAGCAACATATGTTGGAAGTTGGTGATTAAGTCTGGATGCAAAAAGGTCGATATCTGGTGTCCCATGACGTTCTATAATATCCGTAAACACTTTCCGATCCAACATCCATTCTATGTTGTCGTTGAATTTACGTGATCTGGTGTCTGCCACTGTATTTAGCTTACCTGGAAGGTTAGTGGCTGAGATCCAAATCTCCCTTTGCAGACACCAGTGCCAGATATTATTAGGCAATTCGTCACATGATATCGACTTTATTCCACCCATATGATTAATATAGGCCACCACTGTGGTGTTGTCAATTTGTAACCTGACATGCAACTGGTGCATATCCGAGCAGTATGCCCTGAGTCCATGAAATGCTCCCAGCATTTCTAAATAATTAATCCCTAATGATTTGAATAGGGTTAGCTCTTGTGCACTCCATCTACCTCCACAACTTGTGGTGGTATTAGTTGCTCCCCAACCTTTAGCACTGGCATCAGTTTGTAATGTAACCGAGGGATTCATGATAGTGATGGGGTTTGAACAAAGCTGAGCATTTTCTATCCACCAATTTAACTCGGATTTTGTCTTCCCTGGTAGTTTCCTAGGCCTGTCAAAATGGCCTGCATGATTTTTGAGAGCTAAAATTTTTGCTCTTTGAAGTTTTTGATAATGGAGTGGCCCAAATTGTGCTGCGGGAAACGCAGCCACTATTTTCCCAATCACTCTGGCTACATGCCGTATCGATGGATCCCTGATGCCAGTGAGGCCTCTGCATGCTTCTATCAAGTCCACCACTTTGTTAGGTAGTAAAGTGATAGACATTAGCTCAGAATTAATAGTGAACCCTAAATAATCCATGGTAGTGGAGGGTTCCAATTTCGATTTATATGGATGTATAATAAATCCCAGCTTTTGAAAAAGATGTTTTGTGGCTAAAACTGCCAATGTAGCCATCTCCAAATTCTCCCCGACAATGAGGATATCATCAAGGTAGGCCATGACAATGTGGTTTTGTTTCCTTAAATCAGTGAAGAAAGCAAATGGTATGTTAGCATTCATAGCGAAAGGATTTGAGTATAGGAGCAGGGAGGTTCTACTGCAGTTGTACAGGGTTTTGGTGAGGCCACACCTGGAGTACTGCGTACAGTTTTGGTCTCCAAATCTGAGGAAAGACATCCTTGCCATAGAGGGGGTACAGAGAAGATTCACCAGACTGATTCCTGGGATGTCAGGACTTTCATATGAGGAAAGATTGGATAGACTCGGTTTGTACTCGATGGAATTTAGAAGATTGAGGGGGGATCTTATAGAAACCTACAAAATTCTTAAGGGGTTGGACAAGCTAGATGCTGGAAGATTGTTCCCGATGTTGGGGGAGTCCAGAACAAGGGGTCACAGTCTAAGGATAAGGGGGAATTCCTTTAGGACCGAAATGAGGAAAACATTCTTTACACAGAGAGTGGTGAGTCTCTGGAATTCTCTGCCACAGAAGGTAGTAGAGGCCAGTTCATTGGCTATATTTAAGAGGGCGTTAGATGTGGCACTTGTGGCTAACGGGATCAGGGGGTATGGAGAGAAGGCAGGTACGGGATACTGAGTTGGATGATCAGCCATGATCACATTGAATGGCGGTGCAGGCTCGAAGGGCCGAATGGCCTACTCCTGCACCTATTTTCTATGTTTCTATGTTTCTAATAAGCTAAAGCTGGTTTTAATATTTTTGTAAACAGTCTGGGTGCTGATGATAACCCATTGGATAAGGCTTTGTGCTGCCACAATTGTCCCATCCAGATAATTCCTATGATCCTTGTGTATAGGTACTGAATAGTATGCATCTTTAAGGTCAATGCAAGCCATGTAGTACCTTTCAGATATTAGCTGTTTAGCCGTGACAAATGTGTCCATCTTAAAATGGGCATACTGAACGGAAGTATTTAGTTCGGTCAGATCTATAATGATGCGGCACCCGCCATATTTTTTATTTTTAGTAAATATATTTGATATGAACTCTTGAGATTCTCTGATAGTCTTCTCAATTACCCCTTTATTGTTTAGTCTTAATAGTTCAGCATGGCCTGCCGTTCTTTCTTTTTGTGAAAGTATGAACTTCCGGCTAGGCGAATGCTGAACTGGGGTAGGGAGTTTGTATATAAACTCAATTTTGTAACCCTGAATACTTCCGAGTATGTAAGGATCAGAGGTAAAAGTGCACCACACATCATGAAACAAGTGCAACCGTCCCCCCACATTTGATGAATTTAGACATGCAATGTTTCTGAGGGAACCAGACCCACCTACCTCCAAGGTTACTGCCGGTGTTGCGGTCTCTTCTTTTGTTGCTGTGTTGCTGTGTCGTGGGGATGGCGCATTTTCCAAGAAGGCCGGGCTGGGCCATGGCCTAAAAAAGACCGTTGTGCAGGTGGGCCGGCCTTCGAGCTTTCACCACCGGACGGTCTGTTATAGTACGTTGTCCGGTGGGTGTGTAGGGGTGCTGCCGCTGCTGGTAATGGGATTTTGAGGTACTGGGTACCTTAATCAGGCCTATAGCCTTGGCCTCCTCATCCAGGTCTTTCACCTGTTTTGGAAGGTTATCCCCAAACAGCAGATTTGGTGGTTGCGAGTTACCTGACCTGCATAATCCCGCGAATTTGGGACTGAGTGCAGGTTTTATGATGCTCTTCCGATAGCTGTTTATTTCAAACTGTGTATTGCACAGCAAAGCCAGAGCATCTTGCAATTCTTCCGGTAACTCCACCCCAACAGCAGTCCTGGCCACTGCTGTAATCCCGGCGGCCAATAGTTTCAGAATCCTCTGAAGCTTATTGTAGGGCTCATGTTCCCCCATATAGGGTTATTCACTGCTGGAACATTGAGTGAGTTACAATTTTCAGGAGCGAGTAACTTCTCAGCCGTGGCATTAATGGCTTGCTCCTGTAGCTGGTTAGTAGCCATATAGTTTATGCTGGCTGCCAGCTTCTGGTGAATAGGCAGTCCTTTCTGAGTAGGAACGGCATGTTTGTTCACCATGTCCAGTAACTCTTCTTGCACCCCCAACACTGCTGGTTGTTCAGCCATTTCCCCCTCTTCAGGGTCAGCCCAGTTCTGACCCCTAATGCTCCCCTGCGAAGAGGGTGAGACATTTGGCAGTCCAGGATAGGATTCTGCCGTGGGTCTGCGAAGAGACCCACTGTGACTCTGCCCCTGCATAAGCAGGTCACGCTGGAGCAACTGCTCCACCATCCGATCCATGCGGGAGAGACGCCCGCCGTTGCTATCAGCGAACGGGGTGTCTTCGGGTCCGGACCCAGCTGAGTCAACGGCCCCGTCCGACTTCCGGGTGGTTTTGCCGCCCGACCGCGGTGCACCTGCGGTCCTCATCGGCGAGAAGTCGGGAGCTGCCGGTAACACCTGCAGCTCTGGAGTAGCGGCACGCTGCTGGCTGCTTTCCACAGCAGCGGATTTTGCCGCTGCTCTCTTTGATTTCCGCGACTCCATAATGGGTTTCTCCTGTAAAGTAAGAACACCGAGTCGCCACGCTCACCACTACAGGTGAGACTTACCTTCCGTATGTTTTTAAACTTACGCTGGAGGAGCGACGCTCCTCCCGACTGTCGCTTCCACAATGCGTTCGACGATATGTCGCGCATGCGTGCTGGCGGGGTCTTCACGTAGTCACTCACGTGACTCCGAAGTAAAATCAATTCTGTATTGGGGTTCAATTTTGTGTTAAATAGTTTTGTAAAAATTCCAAAAATTTCATTCCAAAATTTATACAGTTTTATACACGAGACAAAGGAATGTGCTATAGTGGCATTTTGAGTAAGACATTTGTCACAGATGGGGGAAACATTTGGGAATATTTTATTCAGTCTAGTTTTAGAATAATATAATCTATGTAAAATTTTAAATTGGATTAGTTTATGTCTTACATTAATTGAACATTTATTTACATATAATAATTTTTTTCCCATCTATTGTTAGGAATTTTTATCAATAACTCTTGTTCCCAGTCCCTTCTAATTGTCTCTGTCGTTGGCGTTTCTATATTTAAAATTATATTATATAAGTAAGATATTAAATTGCTTGATTCTGCCTTTCGATTCATTCCTTCCTCCACTAAATCTGGGGTTAGGGTTTGATATCCTTGTATATATTTCTTCAAATAATCTTGAATTTGAAGATATTTGAAATATTGATTATTTTTCAAATTATATTTTAGTTGTAATTGTTGGAATGATAAAAGTTTTCCCATATCATACATATCTCCCTTTGTTTTAATTCCTAATCTTTCCCAATGGATAAACGTTTTATCAATAATGGATGGTTTGAATGAGGGATTATTAGTTATTGGTGAAAGAAGCGATAATTTCTTAATTTTAAAGATAATTTTATTTGATTCCAAATTTGTATTATACTGTGAATAATTGGATTCTTCTTATATATTATATTGTTCAGTTTCATCGGGGAAAGAAGGATTGCTCATATATAGTAAGGGGAACAATCCTCTTTCTCCATTCTTATCCAATCTACCTGTTGGGCAGAACTGTCCAACCAGTAGATTATATTTTTAATATTCACTGCCCAATAATAATACAATAAGTTAGGGAGTGTCAGTCCCCCTGATTCTTTAGATTTACACAAGTGTTTTTTCTTAATTCTATGTGATTTATAATCCCATATGAAGTTTATAATATCAGAGTCTAATTTTTTTAATAGTTTTTTAGGTAAGTATATTGGTATAGATTGAAATAGGTACAGTATTTGTGGTAAGAATATCATTTTTATCGCGTTTATTCTGCCTATTAAGGACAACGGCAGTGTTTTCCAGAATTTAATCAACTCATTTAATTTAGTTATTAAAGACATATAGTTTGCGTTGAGTAATGATTTATATTTCCCAGTAATTTGGATGCCCAAATACTTAAATTTTTCTGTTGCAATTCTAAAGGGGAATTTCAACAGATGTAACGGCTCTTGAGGTTTTATCGTCATAATTTCGCTTTTGTTCCAGTTTATTCTATATCGTGAAAAAGAACCAAATTCCTCATTAAATTTAGTATATTTGGTATGCTACTTTGTAAATTTGTAATATATAATAATATGTCGTCTGCATATAATGAAATTTTATTATTTGAGTGTTTGGTATTATATCCATTAATATTCGGATGACTTCTTATACTTTCTGCTAAAGGCTCTATCACTAGTGCAAATAGCAGAGGTGATAGTGCGCACCCCTGCCTATTGCCCCTTGCCAATTGGAATTTTGGGGATAATATATTATTAGTCAGTATTCTAGCCGTTGGCTTATCATATAATAATTTTACCCATGAGATAAAGTTATCTCCCTTGTTAATTTTTTGCAATACTTTGAATAAATATTGCCATTCTACTTGATTGAAAGCTTTTTCTGCATCCAATGAGATAATTGCTAGGTCTTCTTCAGTAATATGTGAGTACATTATATTAGACAGCCGTCTCAAATTGTTAAATGAGTATCTCTTTGGTATAAACCCAGTTTGATCTGGGTTTATTAGTTTGCTAATATATTTACTCAATCTTCGCACTAGTGTCTTTGCTAATATTTTTTGATCTATATTTAGGAGTGCAATAGCTCTATATGAGCCTGGGTCTTCGAGGTCTTTATCCTTTTTTGGTATAAGTGTAATAGTTGACTCAGTTAGTCTTTCTGGTAATTTATTTTCTTTAGAAGCATATATATATAATTTTTACAAGCGTGGAGAAATTATCTCGTGGAATCTTTTATAGAATTCATTACTAATGCCGTCTGGTCCTGGTGTTTTGCCATTCTTCAACAAACTTATTGTTTCTTCTATTTCCTGAAGTGTAATCTGAGCTCCTAATCCCTCTTGTTCCACCATATTTAATTTTGGAAGATTACAATTGTCTAAGAAATTTGTAATTTGAGTATTATTTGCAGAGGGTTTTGATGTATATAAATTTTGATAATATTAAGCAAATCTTTTATTTATATCTTTAGGTAGTGTTAGTAATTCCCCTTTGATTTAATTTTAGTAATTGTGTTTTCTGTTTCCCGTTTTTTCAGTTGGCGTGCTAAGAGTTTATGTGGTTTATCACCAAATTCAAAATTTTCTTGTTTTGTAATTTAAAATAATCTTATTATTCTGGCCGATAAAATTTTATTTAATTTATATTTTGGTATTGTTATCTTATTGTGTTTATCTATAGTTGGTTCTTTAGCATTTTCTAAATCTAATTGTCTAATTTCTTGTTCTAGCTGTAATTGTTCAGTATTATTCTTTTTATTTTGGAAAGCTTGATATGAGATTATAGTTCCTCTTACAAATGCCTTAAAAGTTTCCCATAATAAGCAGGGTAAAATATCTGGTGTTTCATTTGTCTCAAAGAAGAATTTCATCTGCTCTTTTAAATATGTACAACCTTGTGAGTTGTTTAATATTTGGGGGTTAAACTTCCAAAACGATTTTTTGTCAGACATTCCTTCGAATTTTAAAGAGAAACTTAACGGGGAATGATCAGAAATAATACTATTGTGAAATTTAGCATTATATGTGTATGGAATTAATTTTGTGTCCACTAAGAAATAATCAGGACGTGAGTATGTTTTATGTACCGTTGAATTAAATGAATATTCTCTACCTACTGGGTTAGCGATCCTCCATACATCTGTCATATTGGTATTTTTCATGTATGTATTTAGGAGTTCACTTGTTTTAGATTTTATGTTAATCCTTTTTTGTTTTGTAGATTTATCCAAATATGGATCTAAAACACAATTCAAATCTCCCCCTATTACCACATTTTGATAGTTACGTTCTGAAATTGTATCCAGAATTTTACTAAAAATTTCTCCCGTGACTATGACGTACCTCCCCTCTTTATCTGCTATGGTATTCTTTAATTTAAATGGTATACCTTTACGAATGATAATGGCCGTGCCTCTAGATTTAGAAGTAAATGAAGAGTAGTATGTTTGCCCTATCCAATTTGCCTTCAATCTTATCTGTGTTTGATATTTCAGGTGCGTCTCTTGTAAGAAAATTACATCACTGTTTAAAGCTTTTAATTGGGCAAAGATCTTACCCCTTTTAATTGGTTCATTAGCGCCCCTTATATTCCAACTGCAGAACGTGATTCCTCCAGTTTTCTTTTGTTTATCGTCTTGCATTATGGATCATGTTAATACCTTTACTTCATATGGCGCAACCAAGAACCTCATTACTCTAGGTGAGGGATGATCATCCCCAGTTATTAGATTTTGTTGGCATCTCCCCTTCAGAATAAACCTTGAAAAAGACCAGAAAGTGTAGAGTCGTGAAAAGATAATTAACAAACAAAAAGTGAAATTATAATATCCAAAAATAAAGATATTTAACTCGTTATTCTTATATTTAGCAAGTAATTAACATCATGAAATAAACAACATCCATTATTACGCTATGTCTTAATATTACACAATTTTATTAATTATATTTTATGTTAGTATATAATTGTGTGTTTCTTAAGGGCCTGTCCCACCAGCATGCAACTATGCGATGAACGCGATCAAACCGGCAGCAGGGGCCGCGCGGAGGTTGGGTGATCCCCTGTACAGGGCCGTTCCCACCAGCATGCGCCTGTATGCGGCAAGCGCAACTAAACCGGCAGCAGGGGCCGCGCGGAGGTTGGGTGAGTGGCGCAACGCGGCGCAAAGCGAGGAGAACTTGGAGCAAGTCCAAGGTAAGTTCGCCAGGACTTAGAGGGGCACACAGAGAGGGGCACCGAGGCACACACACATACAGGTCCACGGAGCCACACACATAGAGGGTCACGGAGGCACTTACAAATATGTTCACGGAGGCACGATGTCCGGGCGGTGTGTAAATGTCGAGGCGACTGCGAGCCGACAAGCTGTTGCCGCGCAGAATTTTTGGACATAGTCGGTCTTTCTGAGCCCCGCGCTGTGTCGGGACGAACTCGGGACGAACTCTGCACAATTCCGCACGGCTCCGGCGATCGAAGTGGGACCGGCCCAGCGATGCCGGACGGCTCAAGCGACCACGTTAGGTCGCGCTAATCGCATAGAGTTGCATGCTGGTGGGACAGGCCCTTTAAGTCATAAGTTTCTATCTACAAGTCCACTGATAACATCTTTCCATATTCTCAAGTTATTTTCCCTGCCACAGTTTTTTTCTTTTCCAATCCTTTGCTGAAATGAAACTTAAAATCCGACCTTGAATTAACATTCCAAAGATAAGATGTCTAGACAGCGCCTCGATGAAAATTTGTGATGATGAACCAGAGCAGTCTTTTTTGTATGATAAAAAAAATGGAAACACAATTCTTCTGTGTTATTGTGGGAGACCAACTCCTAATTATCAGTAGGCCTCCTGTGTGATACTTTGTGCATATTTAAATGCCTCTTCTGGATCCGTGAATGCACGTTCGACAGAGTCATAAGTAATTCTCAATTTCGCGGGATATACTATCCCATATCTCACTCCCTCGACCTCCTTCCGTAGTCTTCTCGTGTTTGTAAACTTGTCCCTCTTTTCCATGACTTCAGCTGGAAAATCACGGAAGAATCTTAGTTTGTCTTCTCCACACATCAAATTCACTCCATATGGAATCTTTTTCATCATTCCTTCCAGGGTTGAAATATCATAGAATTTCAGAATAATCTGTCTTGGGGGACCATTTGAGCTTGCCTGAGCCTCACGTCGGACCCGGTTAACCGTATCTATTCTCGGGGCTTCAGGCAGCTTAAGTACTTGTTTGAGTAGGTTGGCAGCAAACTCCTGAAAGTTCTGTCCACTCTCCTTTTCTTCTTTTACACCTACTATCCTCAAGTTTTGTCTCCTCGATCTTGCTTCCAGGTCCATACATTTATACTTCATTTTCGCAAGCTCCCTCCCAGAACTTTCTTGTTCCTTTTTTAGTCTCTTTATCTCCTTAGCCATCTCAGTTAACGAATTATCGATTCCTTCCATAGCCGCTTCAGTGGACTTCGACATCGCGTCCAGCTTTTTATTACAGTTCCTATCAACCCGCTTAATTTTATTGTTTAAGTCCTCCTCAATCTCGACCACATGTTTGCCTAAGTCATCAATTTTCCCCATCAGCTTTTCTTTACCTTGTTTAATTTTTTCGGAGAGGCTTTTGGAGAGGCTTTTTTCCAGTCCAACATTCCCTTCTCGTATCACTTTAGAGATGTTTTCAGTGACTAAAGCTGTTACTGACTTTTCCAGTTGTTCCTCCATTGAAGTCATTTCTGTAGAAGGGTTTTGAAAGTCAGTTTCTTCTTCTGAACTTCCAGCTGATGCTTGAGGGGATTGAGGAGTCTTTCCAGGTTTTTTCAGATAAGTTCGTGCAGGTCTTGTAGCAGCTTTCAAAGGCTTCTGGCGAGTTTTAGTCTTTTTCATTTAAAACTGCCGTTATTCTCTGTTATCAGCAGGACTTCTGATAACACACAATTAAATAATAGCTCCGGTAGTTATTTTTAGAACTCCTCCGTCTTCTAACTCGTATTTTAGCTCATTAAAACAGTCTTTGGGAGCAGAGCAAAACAACAGCATCTCTCAGCCCACCATTGATGCCACCGGAAGTCACTAAACTAAAATTTACTGTTGCAGCCGCAAACTATATTTGAGAAATTGGGGTTCCTCATCCATCCAGTTAAATTTAAGTTGATACCCATCAGAACTATTGATTATTGGGATTTACCTTTAACTATCAACATATGGTGACTCTGCCCTGGGGCAGAGATTGGAATTAACAGAAGCCTGTAACAACCTCGTTGTTATGAAGCAGCTTTCTATTCATCTAGTGTAATTGGCAATATAGTAGCTGTGTTTCAGCTGTGCAATTTGGGCTTTTGCATCATCAGAACTTACAACGTGCAAAGAATTAACCTCTTAAGTACCATATAGGTCATTATTAACAGATCTATGCTATTACCAGCTGAGGCTACCAAAGTCACAATGGTGGCAGTATTCAGCATTGCTCCAGTAATTTTTGTCAGTAATCTTCAGTAATTACAAACTGATGCTAGTGCTCAAAGATAAGAAATTATGAATACCATCTCCAGTTACGGAGGCGGATGCGTTTTGCATGAGTTACCAATTTTTCAGTTATTGGTATCAACTACCTATACACACTAGGTGCATTCTATAGGTTAAAGGTTATTGTGCTAATATGCATAATCTGCATGCTCAACTCTAAGTTAATACACTATGGTGGTGGCATATGTTAGTCACATGGGTGCAATCATGTTAAAGTATCCTGTGATAATTACCTAAGCTCATTTGACGCTATTGTATCATCACGTGAAATCAATGACAACACAGAATGGATGTTGGATCACAAAGTATTTAATGTCATTATGGCTCGATACAACACCGAATATCGATATATTTACATCCAGGCACATTCACCAGTTCCAAAATATGTGGCATACAAGTGGCGAGAGATACATTATCGCCACACTGTGGAGGAATGTTCTTGCATATCTTTCCTCCATTCTGCCTCATCAGTCGGGTCTTGCAATAAATCCAGCAAGATCCCGCTTCAGGCTTTTCAAACTGCCTGACTGGCATATATGTTTCCCGCTAATGTTGGGAATAATATAGATCCTCATATGGTTATTCAAAACATAAAACTTTGCTGGTTCAGCCTGTGACTTGGGAAACCAGCCTCTGCATGATAAATCAATTCATTAACTTGCAGACTCTGAGACGACTATTCCTGCGGCTCGGGTTGTCAGACCGATCCATGTAAGTGCTCACTGCAGAGTGCAGGGAGAGCACCAAAAGGCAGTGCATTTCCTCTTCAGGAGATGGGAAGTGTTTTTCTTTAAATACACATGTTACATGTTATAGAGCATGGATAACTGACATTTTGGAGTTCATTTTCAAATGGGTCTTTGACAATAATTAAGTTATAGTGCCATTAACTGTGCAAATGTGCCTTCTCATCACATTTGCCGCAGCAAGTGGGACCCACACTGTCGGGTCTCACCCTCTGATATCCAGAATTATATAGGATATCTTTAACACAAGTTCTCCCAGCCCAGTTACATGGAAGTATGGGTCATTGACGTTATGTTAACACTACTCCACCAGGGGGTTCCAGCTACATCCTTATCTTTAGCCGGCTCTCATAAAGTAGTTACCCTCAGTGCAACGGGTCCAGTCACTACATAAATTGTGACTGGACAGGATGGTTACATCTGCTAATAACATAATATTTTATGTTTATGATTTAATTAACCAGAACAAACCAGGGGCATTAGGTCTCAAACTAGTTTCATGGCATACCCCATGGACCTTCGGTAATGTGTGGTCACACATTTACAACAATACGTTTAGGTCACCTAGAGCCTTAAATGCTCCAAACTAGCAATGTTTGTTGGTTACAAAAAACCTCATAAGAAGATATTAGTTCTACCATTTCCAGGTGGTTAAAACAGGGTTTTAGCTAATGCATGAGTCGATACTAATATTATCTTCTCTCACTCCACCAGGGCTGCTACTACATCAGCTCCAAGGGTTATGTACATTCCGCTGGACTACATCCTAGCAGTTACAGGATGGTCAAACGAACATACCTTCCAAACATTTTATAATAACCCATTGCCAGACCCGGGCTATTTGCCAACTCAGAATCTGTTTTAGGTTTTAGAATCTGTTTTATAGTTTCCCCCTGGATGAGGAGGGTCACTATTATTTTCCTTTGATGGTTAAAGCATCAGATTTTTTAACAAACTAAATCATGTCTGAATGCATTAATCTTTTTCACTCATCCAGTGTGTCACACATGGACTCGTTTCCGGCATGAAATCACAGAGCTTTGCAATCTTCACGTAGTCACTCACGTGACTGCGAAGTAAAATAGTAAGATTAAATGAGAACTTACCAGTTTGAAGTTTGATCTTTATTTTATGAGGAGTTATGATGAGCGATTACGTGCCCACCGCTCCCAACCCTCCTATCATAAAGGTCATCTGGTGGTTCTACTCTTCTCTAATCTTACTATGTTCAGTTCTACCATTGTTATCTGTGATTTCACACCGCTGCTTTGAAGATTGACGCATATGCGGGCTGATGGCCTTCACATAATCGCTCATCGTAACTCATAAAATAAAGATCAAACTTCAAACTGGTAAGTTCTCATTTAATCTTACTATTTGCCTTGCTGCTCCGCCCGCGTGATAACATGACATACAGTGACAGTTCAGAATGATATATAAAACATGAACATTTAATAATAAAACATTATTCATTAAACATGTGAATTGAATAAAATACCAGAGCAAAAGGAGGGTACAGATTTTTGGTTATTGAGTAGAGCTACTACTCATGGAAAAAAGCTGTTGGAAAAAGGCTTTTTCTACAGCTGAGGTTAGTGTTAATGTCTTCCTTCTTTGGCTTCCTTCTTGGCCAAAATGAACTGAACTGCTCTCCCAGGCCTCGAGATGTGTTTTGGAATCTCCCTAAACCTGGTTGTGCCCAGTACATTAGAGAACTCTCCAAATCAAACTACACCCTAGAATATATTACAAATGATTCTCCAACCATGCTTGCTATCATTGTACTTCTAACCACAGGGCCCTGTAACTATAAATCTCAAGGCTACTCAATCCCCCGAACATTTTACTGATCACATCATAAACCTGGATAGGTCTGAGGAAAATATCTGTTAGTCTTCGTTTAAATGATATCTTGTGACAAAGATTGGCTGGATCTCCTTGAGCCAGAGCTGCCCTGATCTGGTAACACTTTGTAGAAATGCCTCATAATAGGGTAGACCTATGAATTGTGATAGGCTGCTCTCTGGACTCACTATCTGCAGCCATCATCCAAGTGTACCTTACTGACGAGAAAATGAGCATGATTTTCAGAAAGTCCTTTTAATACTTCTTTCAAGTTTTCAGAAATTGGAATTATTATTTCATGGAGAACAGCGATCCCTGCACACTTACACTGTCCTACACACTAGGGACAATTTACAATTTTACCAAAGCCAATTAACCAACAAACCTGTATGTTTTTGGAGTGTGGGAGGAAACCAGAGATCCAGGGGAAAACCCAGGCAGGCCACAGGGAGAACGTACAAACTCCATACTGACAGCACCCATAGTCAGGATTGAACCCAGGTCTCTGGCGCTGTAAGGCAGAAACTCTACCGCTGTGCTACCATGCTATAGTTGTCGGTGAACTCTTTCAGGTTAAAGCTGGTAGAGATGCTCACAGCACCAGAGATCCAGATTCCATCCTGACCTTGGGTAATGTCTGTGTGGAGTTTGCACATTCTTCCTGTGATAGTGTGGGTTACCTCCCACGTCCCAAAGACGTGTGGATTTGTAGATTAATTGGTCGCTGTAAATTACCCCTGCTGTGTAGGGAGTGGATGCAAAAGTCAGTTTGTAAGTGTGAAGGAGTGATCGATGGTCGGCGTGCACTCGGTAGGCCGAAGGGCCTGTTTCCATGTTATATCTTTCAATCAATTCAATCAATCAAAATAGTGAATGTTTTTGCTCAGAAATGCCAATCAGATTTCCCAAAAAGTCTGGCAACGTACTGAATAACTGTGCAATAAAAAGGAAACTACAAAACCTCTGAACTGGATAGGAAAGGTTTGGAGTGAATTGGGCCAAATTCGGGCACATAGGAGAAGTGTAGATGGGGCATCTTAGTCTGCATTGGCAAGTTGGACCGAAGGGCCTGTTTCCATGCTGTTTAATCCTATGACTCTGACACATAAAATCACAAACTCTGAATGCAATGAGAAAAGCAGTTTTGTGAACCTCCTGGAATATTACAACGGTGTCTATAGCCTTTGCATTTGCACGTTTTACGGTAAAATATTGAATGAGACTGAAACACTCAGTACTTTTTTTCAATAAGATGTATTCTAATGTGAATTTACAGTGGTGAAACTTTAATCTACACTGGGTAATAAAATGTAAATATGTTCTTTATAATACATGTGTTAGTCATAGTATGAAGAGGAAATCTTCCCCGAAAGCAACAAACATTATTACATAACGTCACTACATCAGCTACCAAAGGGATGCATGACTACACATCATAATACCTCTGTGAATAAACACACATCTCACAGCATCCAAATGGATTTTTCGCGACGTTAGAGCCCTTGATTGCAACTTCATTAGGCAGTGCACGTTTAATTAATGTAATGTTTCTTTATCAGAAGTTAATTTAAAAGTAATCAAACAATAAATATAATTTAGCAAAATTGCTCCTGAATTAATATTCCATACATTTAATTTGTATTTAATTCTTGCAGCACAAAATAAGATTTATGATGGTTTAAAATAAGAACAAAAACTGCTGGAAATTCTCCACAGGATTCCATCAGTGGAAAAAGCAACAGAGTTAATATTTCAGCTCAATGACCCTTCATCAGAACCAGAAAATAATTTTCTGGGAACAGTCCTTAGAACTTCAAAGGACATTGGAAATGTGAATACTTCTAAGTCAGCGGTGGATAGATACAAGAGAGGCAGCGTGAAAATATGCCCTTTGGCATATCGAGTCCTTGCCAACCAGAGATCATCCGTACACGGTAGTTCTATCCTGCACACTAGGGACAATTTATAAAGTCAATTAACCTATAAAGCTGCACATCTTTGGAATGTGGGAGGAAATAGGGGCACCGGGAGAACGTTCAAACTCCGTATAGACAACATCAGTAGACAGGATCGAACCTGGGTCTCTGGTGCTGCAAGGCTGCAGCTCTAGTACTGTGTCATTGTGCCGCCCTTGTACATGTACTTATAGTCCTGAATCCCTCTGCTCAACAATACTCCCCAGGCCCTTAACGTTCAATGTGGAAAACACTGAAAAATTATTCCCATTGCTTCAAAAGGGTAAATGTCTGAACTATTCCCATGGCTGGGTGTCTCTTAGAGGTTACAGCCTCAAACTGAAGTTGACCTGTCAGGTCAAAGATGAGAAGAAATGTCTTTAACGAGAGACAGTTAATCTTTAGAACTCAATAATCAATGCGACTCTGGAGATCAATCACTACATCTATTCAGGGTTGAACAAATTAAGAAATGTTTGAATAAATTAAGAGATATGGATTTTTAAAAATAAATCAAGAAATATGCTGGAAAGTTCAATAAAGTATCATTGAATACTGGAAAGTGGCATTGAGGAAAAAGGTCAGCCATGATCTTATGGAATAGCAGAACAGTCACAAGGAAACAAATACCTTTCTCCAGCTTCTATTCTTTTATGTTTACATCCTATATTTTTGTATATCTCTAACTTCTTCTAGACTGGAAGTATTTGCATATCTTCCAATCTTGTACTTTGTGCAGCCCCATATGTATTTTTTAAAAAGGCACATAGTGCTGGAGTAACTCAGTGGGTCAGGCACCGTCTTTGGAGGACATTAATAGGTAACGTTTTGGGTAGGGACCCTTCTTCAGACTGGTTGTATAGGGGGGAGAAAGCTTGAAAAGAGAGGTGGGGTAGGACAAAGCTTGGTAAGCGATATGGAAACACAAGGATCTGCAGATGCTTGATAACAAAAAAGATGCTGAAGAAGGGTCACAAACCAAAATAATATCTATTCATGTTCTCCAAAGATGCTGTCTGACCCACTGCATTACTCCAGTACTTTGTGGCAAACGATAGGTGCATACAGATTAGATGGAGGGGGGTTGAATTGGCAGATGGCTGGACAAAAAAATAGACAAAAGGGTGTAAGACAAAGAGAGAAGAGCAGTGAAATATGAGGTATTGGTTAAGAAGGAACTGCAGATGATGGAAAATTGAAGGTACACAAAAATGCTGGAGAAGCTCAGCGGCGTAGCAGTATCTATGGAGTGAAGGAAACAGGCAATGTTTCGGCCTGAAACATTGCCTGTTTCCTTCGCTCCATAGATGCGGCTGCGCCCACTGATTTTCTCGACCGGTGAAATATGAAGCCAGATAAAGGGATATAGGTGGAAAGGAATTAGGAGAAGAGGAAAGAGGGGCATAGAACAACGGGAGACATGGGTGCACACCCGGGTGGGGTACAGGGATGTGAGGAGGGAAGAAAAGGGAGCAGTGTTATCTAATATTGGAGAATTCTATGTTCATGCCTTTGGGCTATAAGCTATCCAAACGGAACATGTGGTGCTGTTCCGACTGTTTGCATGTGGCTTCACTCTGGCAATGGAGGAGGCTCAAAACAGAAAGGTTGGTATGGGAATTGAAATGGGAAGAGGAGTTAAATTCGTAGCAATTGGAAGGTCCAGAAGGCCCAGGCAGACTGAGAGCTAATATCGACAATATATTTATTTACTTCACCATTGTAGCCATTGTAGCCTTTCCATCACATGCCTGGGCACTCTCAGGAAAGCTTCTTTCATTTTTTTAAGATACTATTTAAGCCTATCAGGTTTTTTTTGTTACCAATCCTAACTTGTTCTCAAGGAATATGAAACATTCCTTTTGCTAAATTTCTTGTAAAGTGGCTTGGAACATTTTGCAGTGTAAAAAGTGCTGTATAAATTGAAATTGTTATTATTTGAAGCTCCACTTTGAGATCCTTACAATATCTTCTATAGGCTTCAAAATAGAGATTTTTGATTAATGAGCATAATTTAGTTTAGTTTAATATTGTTATGTGTTTAATAATGTGTACAGGGAAAAAAAATATTTGCATGGTATCCAGTCAAGAAAAGACTCTACATGAATACAATCAAGCCATCCACAGCACACAGATAAGAAATAAAGGGTACAAAATTTTAATAAAAATATACATTGAAGTATGACAAGGTCTGATTAAAGATAGTTCAAAGATTTGCCATGAGGTAGATGGGAGGTCAGGATCCCACACTAGTTGATGAGAGAACCATTGTTCCCTGGTAACAACTGGGAAGAAGTAAAAATGCTATAAAAATCGACAAATCAAGCCTATTTTGTTGCAAGATTTATTTATAATGTACTTTCACACTTTTTGTGCTATGGAAACAGAACTGCAAGACTACTTGCCCTACAGTCTTACAATTGAGTTATTATTCTGTATGAGTTTGACCTCATGGTACTATTACATGTTTGTAGTGCGTAATATATACACAGTTACTGGTTCAGTGTACATGCCCATTAATCACTAGTTCTGACAGCTTTTCAAGGGGTCAGTCCGATTTCAAAATTGCCTGACAGACACCTTGTCATTTCTTTAAAATTCACAGGATTATTTAACACAAGATTTCCCAAGGCACCTTTTATTTATGTGCTATGTAGCTGGAATCTCATTTCTATCTGGCAGAATCTAAAGGACCAAATATTGCCTTATCCCATGGTCCAACAACAAGTCTGCGATTTCTGCTAGGGTCAGTGGTCAAAAATGTTGCTTTGCAGAGCTCTGGAAATCAGTTGATATAAAAAGTGTATCGCCTAGGTGTGTTTGGCCTTTCAGGTGGAGATATGGCTAAAGTGAATACAGTAGGTTAGGAATTGAGAGAAAGCAAGAAACTGTAAACAATCTGTAGGAAGGAACTGCACATCAGATTCAGATTCACATTCACATTTATTGTCACATGTACCAATTAAGGTACAGTGATATTTGGGTTACCATGCAACCATACAATTAAAAGAACACAACACAATTAAAAAGACCGATAGAACTTAACATAAACATTCACCACTGTGATGGAAGGCAATAAAGTTCTGTCAGTTTTCCTCCTTTTGATCACCCTTGCGACGTTGGTTTAAACCAAAGATAGACGCAAAAAGCTGGAGTATCCTCAGAATAGTCAAGGGAAAAAGAAGCTATAGACAATGATGTGGAGAGATAAAGAACACTGAATTAAAGATATGCAAAAAATTAATGATGATAAAGGAAACAGGCCATTGTTAGCTGTGCCTTGTGTAATAATGTGAAGCTGGTGGGGGTGGGATGTAGAGTGGGGGAGGGATGTAGGGTGGGGGAGGTATGTAGAGATGGGTGTCTTGTGCCTGTTCGGTATCAAAATATGGAACAATGCTGAACTAACTAGACAGTTGTTTTATACAATGGCATTTTACCGTGTAGGGCGGTATAATGGGAGTAGAAAATATTAAGTGAGTACTACTTGAGCCCTCTTCCATGCTCAACCAGGACAAAGTGAACACAAATTGCCTTTGCAACTCTGTTGAAAACCAAACAATACCACAAAACAAAACTGAGAGGCAGCATAAGTTCAACTGGTCCATCCAACCCATCGGGCTAACTTACCAAACACTGATAGTCGTCCAGCTGACAAGGGAAAGTGGAACTACAAAATATATATAATTTACGTTATACTTTCCAGTTCTATTCCTCACACTGCGCAAAATGTCATTGAATGCCTTGAAAAATAGATATCAAACAATTGGCTTAAACTGCAGCTAAATATTTCTCTTTCATTATTGAGCCACCACTTTATCAGTGTTACTTTTAGGGTTTTAAAAAATTTTCATTTACTTTTAGTTTATGTTTTCAAATTGTGAAACATCCCTCTACTACTCCTACAGATCCTCCATCCTGTGACTTGATTGCCTTCTCTGATTGAAGCATATTTGCTGCTTCCACAGGTTATATATATTTTTCATCTCTGGCCACATCTGCCATGCAGAGACCAGCATTTTGCCATTTAATTGCAACTTAAGTGAGCCATCTCTAAAACACAATTTTACTTTCTATTGCTTTTTCTTTTGCATCAGTGCATTTCTCTTTAAGTTCTTGCTGAGTCATTTGTATAGTAACTACAGACTTATTGCCAATTCCTAAACTTGGCTTTCCAATTTTCTTTCATCATACCTCTTTTAAAGATGTTGATTCAGACTCTGGAACTGACAGTCTTGCAGCATACTGCCTTTGGAAAGCCTCAGAAAGCCTTCCCAGGGTTTTGGTGCAACTGTAGCGCTTCAGTATTACCGAGAAGAAAACAACTTTTTCAACACAGATAGAACACTGAGGTCCACCAGTGTCACAACTACACCTTTCAGTATTTACATACTGTGAGTGTAACTCTACAGCAAAGACTTGAACACAAACATCTGCTCTAATTCTCCTGGTGCAGCACAAAATAAATGCTCTCCCATCAAACACGCAGACTCGGTGGGCCAAAAGGTCTGTTTCCATCACAACGCAGGAAAACGTACGGGCAATCCTTGAGGGCAGACAGAATGTGCGAGGGAGCAAGCAGGAGCCATCAGAACAGGAGAGAGCGTACCCGGAGACACACCAGTGTGGACAAGAGCGGCAACTGCTGCCCATGCGCCGCCAGAATTAAATCCCGCGGAACCATAAGCGGGGCGCCATGCACCAACTCAGCAGAGGAAGTAGCCAGGTCCTCCTTCGGGTCAGTGCAGATTCCCAACAGAACCCATGGCAGCTCGTCCAACTAATCTGGATCTGTGAGCCGCGCCTTCAAGGAGGCCTTCAGATGGCGGTGAAACCGCTCGACCAATCCATTGGATTGCGGGTGGTAGGCCGTGGTGTGATGTAGCTGAGCTCCCAACAGCTAGGCCATGGCAGACCACAACTTGGAGGTGAACCGCGCACCCCTGTCAGACGAGATGTCCACTGGCACACCGAAACGAGGCACACGCCGCAGCAGATGTATCAGCAAGTGGGGCGGCCTCCAGCCGCCGCATGAAACAATCCATAAGGTGAGCAGATGAGTGACACCCCAGGATGGGGGTAGTGGACCCATGATGTCAACATGAATATGATCAAACCGCTGGTGAGTTAAGGCAAAATCCTGCAAAGGCACCTTGACGTGACGTTGTACCTTGGATGTCTGACAGGGAATACATGCCCTGGCCCAGTTATCAACCTGCTTGCACAACCCGTGCCTCATAAACCTAGCCGCCACCAATGCTGTTGTTGCCCGAATGGAAGGGTGAGCAAAACCATGAATCATATCAAGCACCCAGCGACACCAAGCTGCAGGGATGATTTGTCTCAGCTGACCATTAGACACATCACACAGGACCGTGGGACCGGCGGCACCAAACCACAATCCTCCAACACCAGACCAGAAATGCCCACAAACTCCTGGAGCCCTCTCACCATGGATGGCGGAGGAAACTGTAGAATTGCCTCAACCTTGTCCAGGAGCGGGACCGGACCATGAGGAGTAACGTGATGACCAAGGAAATTGATGGAACTAAGACCAAACTGACACTTAGCCAGGTTGATGGCCAGGCCAGGCTCGCTGAGTCGCTGACAGAGTAACCAGAGATGAACACAGTGCTCCGGGCAAGAGCAACTGCCGATGAGGATATCGTCCAAGTAGGATGTCCAAACCATGGCCCACCATGTCCATAAGGAGCTGGAAAGCCTGCATGGTGTTCTTGAGGCTGATCGTCAACTGGAGGAACTCAAACAGTCCAAAAGGGATGATGATAGCCATCTTGGGTATGTCATCCGGATGGACTGAAATCTGGTGATAGCCCCGAAGCAGGTCGACCTTAGAAAAAACTTGGTGCCATCCAGATGAGCCATGAAGTCCTGGATGTGAGGAACAGGGCTGTCGTGGCATCATTGAGATGGCGGGTAATCCCCACAAAGCCTTTGGCTCCCAGACACTTTGGGGCTAGTATGTCAGGGAATTCAGCCAAAATCTGGGTGTACAAATTGTCATTGGAAGACACCGGGTCGAGGCGTGGCACAGCTAAGGCTGCAGGGTGCAAGGAGATCGGTTCCAAAGTCACAGAATGAATGAGATGCTGCCCCTCACGTTGACCAATAGGGATTGTGCCCGGAGGAAGACAGCAACAGTGAAAGTCCAAGTGAAATGACAAGATCCAAAAATGAGAGGGACCGTGCGAACACCATACGTTCAGATGGAGCTGCCATTCATGCTGATAAGAGAAGGCCCCCGTTTACCGGAACCTGCACAATACATCCCAGAACGATGAAGTTCTCACTTGCATCTGCACAACAGAATATGTTAACATAGCAGTCTGTATGTAAACAATACAGAGTGCAGGCCAGCACATTCAATTTCATAGCATTGCAAGCAGAGTGCAGGCCAGCACACCCAATTTAATAGCATTTCAAGCAGAGTGCAGGCTACCAAATTGTCTACAACTCATTGCATTGTCATTAAGGGCTAACAAATCATTTATTGCAAGTACATTGCAGACTCACAGTTCAGTTGATTCACAGCTTAGAATCACAGTTGTGGACTCTCCCTCGCGATCTTCCAGATTGACTGACTCACGTCCAGGCATCCGGGGTTTTATAGCCCTGCATCAGTTTTCAGGCTCCTATATCTCCTTCCCCAGTCCACACATAGAACATGATTCTTTTTTTTTGCCTTTATACTTTCCCTCATGACATATATTCAACAGTTCTGAACCATCTGTAATGTTTTAATTAGGGCTGTACCTTTTGCACAAATGCAGGATAATGAAGGAAAGTGAGAGAAGATAGCATTATGGTAATTGACCGTTACCATAGCAACGGCATCACCTCAACTGCCAGAGCACTTAGTAAAAGCAAAGGTTGCGGGAGACAGCTTCCTGACAAGTACAAGCTGGCATTGGCTAGTTTCAAAACAGCCAGAACATGATGATCTAATTTTCAAAAATGGCAAGACTGTAATAGTTGTAAATTGCTTTTATTTCCACAGAACTGCTCTTTAATTAGAGATGCCAAAATGATTATTTAAAAGTTTCAGGTGCATACAAATGTAAACAATTTTAACCCACTGAAGTCCAGTTAAAAAGTAACCATGCTCTGCCTAAAGGGACTGTCCTGCTTGGCGATTTTTTTTGGCGACTGCCGACATCATATCTTCTTCTTCTTCTTCTTAAGCCTTTTGCTCCTCTAGGGAGCATAGGCCATTGACAAATGTCCTCCACCTCACTCGGTTGTTGGCAGTTCTTTCAAGATCTCCCCAGTTGAGCACACTCTCAGACATATCTGTCTGAACTCCTTTTCTCCAGCTGTACCTGGGGCGACCTTTTTTCCTTTTTCCTTGGGGGTTCCATTTCAGGGTTTGCTGGGTGATGTTTGTGGCAGGTTTCTTGAGGGTGTGTCCAATCCAACTCAATTTTTGATTTTGTATTTGTAAGTCAATGGGCTCCTGGCTAGTTCTTTTCCACAGATCCACATTGCTTACTTTGTCTCTCCACCAGATGTTAAGTATTCTCCTAAAGCAGGTGTTAATGAATGTTTGCAGCCTGTTTGTAGTGTGTTTTGGTATTTTCCATGTCTCTGATCCATACAGCATCACCTGTTTCACATTTGAGTTAAAGATACACATTTTGGTGTTGATTGAGATGTGTTTTGAGCTCCAGATCTTCCTGAGCATGTTAAACAATACCTTAGCCTTATTGATTCCACTTTTTATGTCTGCCTCTGTCCCTCTGGTGATGTCCACAACACTGCCTAGGTATGTGAATGTTTCTACCTCCTCTGGAGCAGTGCTGTGCATAAGGATAGGGTTGCTGGTTTTGGAGTGGCTCCTCAAGTCTTTGCTGTATTGAGTGTAAGACCAAGTTTTGTTTCAGCTTGTGGGAGTCTGTCCGTCTTCTCCTGCATTTGTATCTGTGTGTGTGAAAGGAGAGCTATGTCATCTGCAAAGTCAAGATCATCTAGCTGCACCCACGTTGTCCACTGAATTCCATTTATTTTCCCTTCAGTTGTTTCCATCATGATCAAGTCAATTGCCAGGAGGAACAGGAATGGTGACAATAGACATTGTTGCTTGACACCCATCCTGACACTAAACCTCTGAGAGAGCTGGCCTGCATGCATAACTTTGCATAAGGTTCCATCATACGAGTTCTTGATTAAGTTTATGATCTTGGTGGGGATTCCATAGTGGTCCGTTAGGCACCATAGTGTTGTTCTGTCTAAGCTCTCAAAGTCGATGAAGTTAATGTACAGGGACATGTTCCATTCAATAAACCGCTCAATGATTTTGCGTAATGTTGCTATGTGGTCTGTGCATGAGCGATCCTTCCTGAATCCTGCTTGCTGGTCCCGTAGCCTTTTGTCTACAGCTTCCTGAAGACAGTTGAGGATGACCCGGTTGAGAATTTTACTGGGTACAGAAAGTAGGGTGATCCCTCAGTAGTTGTCACATTTTCTTCGGCCACCTTTTTTTGGCAATTTCACGATGTATCCCTCTGCCCATTCTGTGGGTGTCTTTTCCTCTTCCCAAATTCTCCCAAAGAAGTCATAGAACTGTTGATGAGTCTATATCTACTTTTGGGGCTTCAGGTGGAATATTGTCAGGGCCAGCAGCCTTGCCAGTTTTCTGTTACTTGTTTGCAGCCTTTATTTCTGATTTTGTTGGCCAGTGGCACTTAATTTGTAGTGGTATCCTGACTTTGAGAATGTGTGTCTGTACAGGTGGTGGTGGCCTGTTTAGGACTTCTTCAAAATGTTCTACCCATCTGTCGAGCTGCTCCTCCTGGGTTGAAAGCAGTTGATCGTTCTTGTCTGTAATTGGTTTATTACTATGCAGATATGTCCCGGACAATTTCCTTGTGACGGTATATAACTCCCTCATGTTCCTTGAGTCACTGCAATTTCTGCCTCGTTGGCTAGCCTCTCCACCTGTGTTCTCTTGTCCCTCCTGATGTTCTTTCGCACTTTGTTGTGGCATCTGTTGTACTTCTTTTTGGCCAAATCCTTTTCAGCTCTTGTTCTTGAGTTGTTCACATTCTCCTTTAACTTTCTCCTCTGTTGGATTGTGTTGAGGATTTCTGGTGTTAACCACTCTTTGTGCTTTTGGGTCCTTCTCCCTAGGGCTTCCTCACAGGTTGAGCTCCAAGCAGTTTTTAGGTGTTCCCACTCCTTATTTATTGTCCATCCTTCCTTCCTCCTCCGCTGTAACTCTGTGTTTTCCCTGGAGAGGGTATCCTTGAACTTCTTCACCACTTGAGTACTACTGAGATATTCAATGTTGTATTTAGCTCTTTGGCTTTGGGCCTTGTGGTGTCTCTTCAGCCTTAGCTTGAGTTTCCCTGCCAGGAGGTCTGCTCTTCTTCTTGTTCTGACATCTTCCATGGACATTATGAACTTTTTACAGATACAGATGTGGTCAATTTGATTTTCTGTGACATGATCTGATGACACCCAAGTTGTTTTGTAGGTTGTTTTATGAAGGAATGCACTCCCCCCAATCACTAGGTTATTGTTAACACAGGTCTCAGCAAACATCTCACCATTTTCATTCATTTTCCCTATTCCATGCTTTCCCATTACTGCCTCATATTCCTCGTTTTGGCCTCAAACCTTAGCGTTGAAGGCATCCATCAGGATAATGAGATGATGTCTGAAGAAGGGTCTCCAAAAAAGAGTCTGAAGAAACGTCGCCTATCTCCTTTGCTCCTTAGATGCTGCTGCACCTGCTGAGTTTCTCCAGCCTTTTGTGTACCCTCGATTCTCCAGCATCTGCAGTTCCTTCTTTACCAGGATAATGAGGTATCTGCCTCTAATACTACCAAGTAGGTGGTTCAAGCTGTTATAGAACCTGCCTTTCACCTCATCCTCTGCATCGTTGGTGGGTGCATAACATTGGATTATGTGGGCTTTCACTCTCTTGTTGTTGGTTTTGAAGGTTGGGGAGATGAGGCGAGAGCTGATGGTTTCCCATGCCGTTAGAGCCTTTCTGCATCCTTCGTCATCATGATTCCCACTCCCTCTGTATGTTTCGCTCCCTTCTCATCCTGTCCAGAGTAGATAATGGACTGCCCGCTAAACAATTTGATCTCCCCTAACTGTGTCCATCTTGTTTCAGCCAAGCCCAGGACAAAGAGATTGTAGCCACCATCTCGTTGGCAATTGTGGCAGCCTTGCCAGCCTGGAACATGGTTCAGATGTTCCATGTCCTCACAAGATTGGATCTCTTTGGCATGAGAAGGTGTGTCATGCCTCTCCTCCACGTCAAGGTTGCAGTCCAGGAGAGGGACGTCATATCAGGGTCTCCAAAAGATTTTGAGCATTTCAAAATCAGTGTTGCGACTCTTAAGGAAACACCGTGCATCAATAAGTCATCACGCCGTGTCACCGCTGCGTTACGCTGCATCACGCCCCAACTTTTTTGGTGACCTGACATGTCAGTCAATGATGCCGGCAGTCGTCGAAAAAATCGGCAAGTGGGACAGGCCCTTAAAGGAGTACTACTGCATGGATTAAGTGTGCAGTCTGAAGAAGGGTCTCAACCCGAAACATCATCCATTCTTTCACTCTAGATATGCTGCCTGTTCCGCTGAGTTACTTCAGCTTTTTGTGTCTATCTCCTGTAAATACTTCTCTGGAACTTTATTAAGAATGGGTCTTTATAATGATGATACTGCAGGACGATATCTTTCATGAATGCTTTCCATTACCTATACCGACAAAAAAAAGATTAAATATGATATTTGTTATTTTGCTCGAAGTTACTCCATAATCCTTCCTAACATGCATATAGTGGAGTCAAATCCATTTTCTACAAAGGAGGGGAACGATTATGAAAAATTAAACAGTTCATTATTATAAATCGACAATTTGGTGAGTTCAAGGTAAACGGATTGGTTGCATACTGGATATAATGAGCACATGGGATTTAACTTCTTTTAAGGGCTTACTGCCTGCCAACTTTCTGCTGGTCAAATTTATGAACAAAGTAATGACGCTAGCAAAACTAGATTTCTTGGCATGCAGCAAAGGAAATATGAACAATGCTGATCATTCTCAGATTACAATCATATTCGTAGTGTAGAAACAAGAAACTGCAGTTGCTGGCTTTTCACAAAAGGGCACAAAGTGCTGGGGTAACTCATTGGGTCAAGCAGCTACTCTGGAGAATGTGGACAGGTGCCGTTTTGGGTCAGGACCCTTATCCAGCCTAAAGAAGGGTCTTGACCCGAAACGTCACCTGTCTATGTTCTGTTGCACTGAAATCACTATGGTCAGAGTTTGTTTAAATCCAGCTATTTCTTTTAAGGTGATCGAGAACTTTAGAACTTTGGTATTTCGTCCCTGCAACCATCTGCAGGCTTTAAAAATCTGGTTTGATGTTAGTTAATTGCATCATGCTGATTTATCGCATATTCATTTCATTTCTTTGAGGATTGTGCTTCTTTGGACTTCGTTATTTAATAAACCTGCCTTAATATCGCCTGCCCTAATATCTTCAAAGTGACATGGTTTCTAATGTTAGCTCTTTGATAACATTCCTGTGGAGGAACTTGGGACGTTTTATTACGTTAAATGTGCAAAAAGATGGAAGTTGTCACTATAACTGATGCAAAAGCAATCGTTAAAAGGTAAGGTTCAACAGAAACGCATTTCTCTTAAAGTAGACAGAATGACTGCATGACATATCTCTTATACTTCCCTCTCGGGTCGCACCACTGATTATAAAATAATTTATCCACTCGAATCAACTCAAAGGAGGAGATCCTATTTTTATCGTCATTTTTCTCATGGACACAACTGCCCATCCACTTTGACGCCCCATTGCTAAAAAACATTGTTTGTAATGCACAGAAGATTCAGTCCGTCCAGTGATTGCATTTGAAGGTGATTTATTATATGTGAAACACTGTTTCTGAGCGATGTGATGAAAGGGCATAAGTAGAAGTGCATAAGAGACGGATAACTTTATTTAATTTCATCCAAAGTACTCTGGATACTAGAATCAAGAAAATTCTTGACATCTGCTGGCTAGATATACAAATTATTTTTGAAACTTGGTTCATAAATAAATAACATTAGCAATATACCATGCAGCAAATAGATTAAATGAGTCAGAAAATAAATCATTGCTGTATTTGTATCAAAGGCGAATGTTATTATTTCAGTTATGGAATCCATCAACCATCACCCTTGTTTTGTCAAAAAAAATAATGGCCTGAATTTGTCAGAGAAAAGGGAATGAAACTTCTGCATTTTACCATTATTAAATGGTAATTTGAACAATGGCTTCCAAAGGCCACTCGTGAGCAGTTAACCATATCAGGGTTATCCTTCTTTTCTGTAGAAACAAGGAACTACAGTTGCTAGTTTATCAAGTCTGAAGAACAGTCCCAACCTGATACGTCATGTTCTTCAGGAATGTTGCCTGACCCATTGAGTTACTCCAGCATTTTGTGCCTATCTTTCCTCTCCACTAACTAAGCATCTTTGCTAAGAAACGTTGCAAAGACATAGAAGATGTGAAAATACATCATTCTAATTGAATAGTGAGATTGTATTATCGGCTTTTTTGCTCCTGAAGCCAAAGGGTGAACTTCGAAGGGAAGATTTAAAAAGACCTGAGCTATACCAGTGGCCATGGTAAGAGAGGCTCCCCATTCCATATTGTGAGAGAGTCCCTGCATTTCAGGTGCCATCTTGCACCCTTCAAGTCTGAATTTTTTTAAATTGTTAGAGTCTTAACTTGGCTACAAATGCCCATTGTCCTGACAACGGCACTGGGTCACAGATGAATGGTCATCCTGGCCAGGCCACATAGAGTATTTGCAGGCTTGGATAGAGTGGATGTGGAGAGGATGCTTTCACTAGTGGGAGAATCTAGGACTAGAAGTCATAGCTCAAAATTAAAGGACGTTCTTTTAGGAAGGAGATTAGAAGATATTTTTTTAGCCAGAGTTTGGTGAATCTGTGGAATTATTTGCCTGTGGAGGCCAAGTCAGTGGATATTGTTAAGGCAGAGATAGATACATTTTTGTTTAGTACAGGTGTCAGAGGTTACGGGAAGAAGGCAGGAGAAAGGGGTTAGGAGGGAGAGATAGGTCAGCCATGATTGAATGGCAGAGTAGACTTGATGGACCAAATGGCCTAATTCTACCCCTATCACTTATGATCTGTTGACCTTATTAACCAAAACAAATAAATTCTAACTTTCAGTCATGACATTCTTTATCTCAATTGTAGCAGTCACAAAGATGTATGGTGTTAAATATCAATTAATGTTAATTATCCCAAACCCTTACTTCTAAATGTAATTTCTGTGAAGTTTAATGCGATTCTTGATGGGAAACGTCATTGCACATCTGCAGCTTCTCAGTTATTCGTCCCAGTCAATCAGATTTAATTTAGTACAAAGTAATTTGGCCATGAACTGTCTTTTTTCTTCTTCTTATCTCTAATTAAATTTGCTTGGTCTTTCAATCATAAAAGGACCTCAATTATAGTGAGTCCAAAAATGGACAGAAACATTGTGGAGGAAATTTCAGTTGATTAACCTGTCATTTTCATTCAGATACCAAATGACCTTCTTTTATCACATATTAGAAAGGAGCTTTGAATGAATAAAGTAATTTACAGTAACTGGGTTTCCATCACCTAATTTGAGACCTCAGAATAAAGTAGAGAGAGCTTCTTGATTTCCTCTTTAATGTGCAGCTAAACTTTGATAAATTAGTCCAGTGTACCCTCCATGTTGCAGTGCAGCAACATGTTTGCAATTATTACCTGTTTACAAAAAGTGGATTGAATATTTTGTGTCCCCCTCTGACCCTTGACGTGGCCCCCTCTGATCGCCTTGGAACAGGGAACTCACCCAGAGAGGGAAGCCGCTGAACCTGGCCCCTGCTCACCCGGTGAGGAGGGAGTTGGAATCAGACAGAGGGCTGGTAAGCGGACTGGCTGCAAGATGCAATGCAAGTGCCTTCTTGGTGGAGTGGGCTACTGGCGGCCCTGCAGCAGCATGGGGCTCAGCTGAACTGGGCACCGCAACACGAAGCCCAGTGGGTGGGCTGGACGTGACCTGCAGCTGCACAAAGCAGTGGAGCAGCGGCGCAGGACATCAACAGTCACGCTTGGTCAGGCTGACCCTGCAACGCCATCAGCACATTGGACCTTTATAGTCAGGTTAACAACTCAACCAATAACATGTGGGACTTGAAGATTGTGCCAAATTTGGTGACTCTGGATGTCTGTCACTACTACTATCCACTTGTACTGCATCTGAGTGACAGTATCCAGAATCACCAAATTTGGTACCATTTCACTGTACTGGTACATATGACAATAAAGTGACATTGAACCACTGAGAGTTACAAACCCAATGCTCGGTCTAGGGATAAAAGAGCTCCACACTTCTAAAAAATAATCTTTTACAGTCCACACTTTATATATGACAAAACTGCATGTGGCTGAGGCATCTACATTGAACATTTCCCCACACCTCCCCCCTCCCCCACTTTCCCTCCCTGTGGCCCACCTGCACCCCCACCTATTTGTCCCCTTCACACAACCTCTCCCCCTCCTGCTAATTTCCTCCCCTGGCTTCATAATCTGCAACTCTTCAAAACTGTCTCACACCTTCTATTCTTATCTCTGGCCTTTGTCCAACCATCTGCCTGTCAACCCCCCCTCCCCTCGCCTGTGCCTACCTATTATCGTCACAATCTGTTCTGC
This sequence comes from Raja brachyura, assembly GCA_963514005.1. Next base: position 49,548,609 of record OY740788.1, read on the forward strand.
TTCTCCCCCTTTTCAGCTTCTTCTCCCCCCACACTTCTCTCTCCAACCCCCCCCCCCATCCTCCAATCAGACTAAAAAATGGTCTCTACCCAAAATGTCACCTATCTATGCTGCCTGACATGCTGAGTTACTCCAGCACTTAGTGCCCTTTTGTGACATTCTGCAAGATCTATTCAGCAGGACTACAATTTACAGGAATCACTTTTCGGATTTATGTTTAGCATGTTACCATCTGAATGCGTGAAAGATACCCAGTTATTTTAATACTTCTGACAGAAAATTGAAGTTTTCAAAACTATGTTAACTACTAAGCCATCAGTTAACATTTTTAATTTGGCTTCACATTGGTCACAGGTGTACACCAGATCATTCGCACTGTCCGGTTAAGTTTAAATGAGCAAACTTTACGTCTGAATAATACATCACGTCTGATGGAGGTACAAAACTGAAATGGCTTTGCCCACCAGAAATAGATTGTAGCTCAGCTCTAAGATGCTAGTCATATAATTACACCTAAAGGACAGAAGCGGAATGTAATCACATCAGCCTTCTGACAGCGCTTGTTGCCTAGAGTGTAGTGGTGCTCAAATAGGTCAACTCCGATGTCTCACCAAGCTGGATTTTATGACTGCACCAGAAAAAAACGGAGCCAGAGGAGACAGGTTTTACTTGCATGAAAGATTTATTAATTTACAATTGTTCTCTAGATTGATATAAACTACATTCATTTTCGAGTGAACTTTATGGAATACATGAGTATTAGAATGTTGAAATGTCAAGTAATGAACTCCAAAACTGATTGTTGTAAGGCAGAGTATAGTTTAAAAGAATGCTCCAACTTCTAAGAATATATAAAAGGCAGGAAAAACACATTATTCCACAAATGCTCATATGGTATCTAACAACTGAAACCTGATACTGCATGTCATGCCCATTTTGTAAGAGTTTGCACATGCTACTTTTGGTATGTAGCAGTTCATAATGTCCAGGAAAAACACAATGTTTATGTAACTAATACAGATGGTTAGGTTAAAGAAAAGTTCAAGAAGCAGGCCTTCATGCAAACAAATATACAGATGCTGGAAATTTGGAATTAAAAGGAAAACTACTGAAAATACTGAGGAAATCAAGCAGCATCATTAACATTTCAGGACAACAAGAATTGTTTTAACGTTTCAAGTTGACAATCTTTCCTGCTTTGACACATGATGAATGGTTGCTGTCTTTTAAAACAACAGGATACAGGTCTAAGGTGAGATGAGAAAGATGTAAAGGAGATGAGAAAGATGTAAAGGAGACCTAAAGGGCAAGTTTTTCCACACATACTAAGGGGATTAGTCACATAGGATGGGCCGAGCTGTCCGAGGAAGTGTTGTGGCAGGTATAATTACAATAGTTAAAAGAAGTTTGGACAAGTCCATGGATAGGAAAGGCTTAGGAGGATTACACAAAAAGCTGGAGAAACTCAGCGGGTGCAGCAGCATCTAAGGAGCGAAGGAGATAGGCGACGTTTCGGGTCGAGACCCTTCTTCAGACTGGTCCAAAGGCTAAGGCTTAGGAGGATGTGGGCCAAATTCAGGCAAATTGGATGAGTTCAGGAGGGCACCATGGACATCAAAGGCCTACTTACATGCTGTATTTCTCTATGACCCCAGGTGCAAAGCTCTTTACAGCACTATAATTTGAATCCAGTGATGTTGATGAGATTCGGTATTGGTATTGATTTATTATTGCCACATGTACTGAGATGCAGTGAAATACTTGGTTTGCATGCAGCCAAGTCAAACCATTCTATACCTGAAAACAATCAAGCCATTTACAAATACAACCAGGTAGAGCAAAGAAAATGTGAGAGAGCAAAACATAGTGGTACTGCGGTGTAGCATTACAGTTACATAGAAAATGCAAATTAAAAAATGGAAGGTACATAATGAGGTAGGTTGGGAGATCGGGACGACATCCCAATGGGAGGACTGTTCAGTGGTCTGTAACTTAACAACAATAGAAATCACCCAAAAAATGCAAAAATGGTGCTAAAGTGGGGATGGTCGAGAGCTTTAAGTTCCTATGCATAAATATCGTCATCGATATGTCTTCGACCAATCACATGGAAGCTATGGCTACCAAAACATATCAATACCTGCTCAAAAAACTGAGAAGTTCAGCATGTCTCCAATGACTCTTACCAACTTTTACAGATGCTCTGTGGAAAGCATCCTATCAGGATGCATCACTGCTTGGTTTGGCAACTGCTCTGCAACAAACAGACTACAAGTAATGCAGAATTGTTAATGTTGCCCAGACAAAAACCAGCCTCCCTCACATCGACCCAATCTCCACTCTTGGGAAAGCAGCCAACATCATAATGGACAAGTAACAGCCTGGTCATTCCCCCTTCTCCCCTCGCTCATTGATCAGAAAATACAAAAGCTTGACAGCAAGTGCCATCAGATTTCAGATCAGCTGCTACCCTGCTGTTATCAGATTCTTGAACACACCTCTCATGAATCAAGGATATTTAGTTTAGTTTAGAGATATAGTGTGGAAGCAAGCCCTTCGGCTAATTGAATCTGCATCAACCAGCGATCCTTGCACATTAACGCTATCCTACATACACTAGAGACAATTTACATTTACACAAAACCAAGTGTGGGGGAACTGTAGATCTCGGAGAAAACCCAAGTGGTCATGGGGCGAACATACAAATTTCGTACAGACAGCACTTGTAGTCGGAATGGCACTGGTCTGGTTAACAGTTCTGGTCTCCAAATCTGAGGAAGGACATTATTGCCATAGAGGGAGTGCAGAGAAGGTTCACCAGACTGATTCCTGGGATTCAGGACCGTCTTATGAACAAAGACTGCATAGATTCGGTTTATACTCTCTAGAATTTAGGAGATTGAGAGGGGATCTTATAGAAACTTACAAAATTCTTAAGGGGTTGGACAGGCTAGATGCTGGAAGATTGTTCCCGATGTTGTGGAGGTCCAGGACAAGGGGTCACAGCTTAAGGATAAGGGGGAAATCCTTTAGGACCGAGATGAGAAGGACTTTTTTCACACAGAGAGTGGTGGGTCTCTGGAACTCTCTGCCATAGAGGGTAGTTGAGGCCAGTTCATTGGCTATATTTAAGAGGGAGTTAGATGTGGCCCTTGTGGCTAAGGGGATCAGAGGGTATGGAGGGAAGGCAGGTACGGAACACTGAGATGGATGATCAGCCATGATCATATTGAATGGCAGTGCAGGCTCGAAGGGCCGAATGGCCTACTCCTGCACCTAATTTCTATGTTTCTATCTATCTATGGCACCAGGGCCTCTGCCATTATAAGCGCGGTAAGGCAGCATCTCTACCGCTGTGCCACTGTGCCCAATCTAGCACCTCGTGGCTTTTGCACTTTTTCCTGAATTTTCTTATCTGTACTTTCTCTCCCTACAGCAGCAAAGCCACATTCTGCACAATGTTTTCTTTCTCTCTTTTCACTACCTGTTGTACTTCAGAAGTCAAGTTGGGGGGAGTTCCCCCCGCCACGGGTATCATGTAATCCCCTGCTACCTGCTCCATGGTCACATAGTCGGCAACTAAACCGTCTCCCCCACCTGGTTTGCCAGGTGAGGAAGGGGTTGTGGACCCCCAGCAGAACCAAAAACAAGACCAGTCAAAGAGCAGATGAACTTTTAGCGAGCCAATGGCCATCCACACTTCAGTAGAAGTTGTGGTCACTGTCGTACATAGCATTGTAAGGAATGACGATAAAGCACACACACCCAAATCCTATGCTTCCAGCGGTGGAAGTCCGCGGGAACTGGAGGACAGAGATGTGTGGTGCGTCTGTCACCGTTCCCGTTGGAAACGAGCACCACAGCGTTGCTAATGTTTTCAACGATGATGATGATGGTGTTGTATGATTTGATTGTATCATGTACGATATGATTTGCCTGGATTGCAAGCAAAATAAAATGTCCTCGGTATCTCACTACACATGATAATATAAACCAATATCAATTTTGTAATCCTACCGAGATGCATCACTGCTTACTTGGGCTATGCCGAAGACTGCAAGAAATGTTGCAATATTTAGCAGGTTCTTTGCAATGTGTACTTTTACAGAATGTAACGGTTCATTCAACAATGAACTGATGCATTCTGTAAACGTGCACATTGCTAAAGAACCTGCTGCATATTCTCTCTGCCAATGCTGAACTGGAATTTTCTTTCCGTTTGTACTCATCTTTCTATCTTTCCATTGCTGCTTCCATAAAATACTGTCTCCATAGAGCTGCAATAAGAAGATTGTGAGTTACTTCATCATGCACATTATAGAAATCTGTAAAATGTGTAATAAGAGAAATTCTAAAACAAATCACATAAGAAATAATTTGGATGTTTTCCAAATTCTACCAAAATGCCAGTGTCTGGCTTGTCAATGAAAAAAGGTTGACAATTGTATGATTTTACAGCACTTGCAGTGAAAAAATCGTATTGTGTAATTACATGTTCCTATTCCGCATACAGTATCAGGCAACTGTGAAAAATATGGCAGTTTGGACATATGATTTCTGATCAGACTGTTAAAATATCTTTCACAACCTACTAATACAGCAAAGCATCCAGAATTATTTTGCAAAAGACCTATATAACAGGTAACTACGCATAATCCTCACCGTGGAAGGAATGGTTTGATGCCAGAGAACACGAACCACCACTAGCACTGTGTTATATCCAAGCAATAACCCAAAACAAACACATCCCTGCAAAGCTGGTGGATGCTTGCCCATTTGTACAATCTTCAACTTTAGCCCTAGTGTCCTAGAGTCCAAGAGTCATTGCGTCTTAGAGAGTCAGAGAGTTATAGAGTCATACAGCATGGAACCAGGTTTTTCAGCCCAACTTGCCCAACTTGCCTACACTAGTCCCACATGCCTGTTTGGCCCTCTAAACCTATCTCATCCATGTATATGTTTAAATGTTCCTTAAACGTTGCGATAGTACCTGCCTCAACTACCTCCTCATGAAGCCTGTTCCATACACCAACCATTATTTGTGTAAAAAAGTCACCTCTCAGGTTCCTATTAAATCTCTCCTCCCTCTGATCCTCAATTTCATTTCGGAGTCACGTGAGTGACTTCGTGAAGAGCCCGCCGGCGCGCATGCTCGACATATCGTCGTATCGCGTTGCTGCGACGGCTGACGGAGGAGCGAGCTCCTCGCCAGCCCTTCATAAGGGAACCACGCAGGTAAGTATGCTACCTTAAGTTGGTGGTTCTTGTTGTGTTTGCTTCACAGCAAGAACATGGATGGGAGAGGCCGGAGTTCGAGGAGAAGTCGCCGGCCAGCAGTTCCGGAGCGAGAGTTGTCGGGGGTACCTGCAACACAGACCGGAACGAGGGCGGAGATGTCGGTGAGCTCTGTATTTTCAGGTCCGGACCCGCCCGCACACCACAGCTCGGAGGAGTCCGACGAGGAGGAGTGTGGTGTGCCGCCAGAGCAGGACGACTCTGCCATGGCAGCCAGGTCGTCAGCAGGCTTGCTGACGGCTTCGAGCAGAAGGGTCCGTGCGGCTGCACGGCCCGTTTCACGCAGCCCTCTGAGAAGGGGAAGGGCAGGAGCCCAGCAGCCTAACCCTGTTGGGGCTAAGGCTCTGCCTGCCGCCAGGGAGCGGTCAGGTTCCAGGACGGGACCCGGGGCAGCTGTGAGGTCCAGCCGTCGCCCCCCAACTTTCGACGCCGGGACGAGTCAGTTGGGGGTCCCGTCACGGTCGCCGAGCCCCCCATGGATGGGTGGGCGAGACCATGCGTCGGCAAGGTCCACGATGTGGGCAGCTGGAAAGCCTGCACGGGCCCAAGGTATCCAGGCTTCGGCTGGTGCCGACACCATGCCGCATCTGTCCATAGAGGCAACGGCTTCCGCTCCCGCTAAACGGAGGCGGTTGAACACGCCCGTGCAGGAATCGCGCAGTTTCGCCTCGGCGGCTGTCGACGACAACTACCGGCACCGGCAGGGCCTCGACGAGGTGCGGGCCGATGACAGGAGCCCCGGCCAATTTTCAGAGCCGGAGGACTCCGACCACCTGAGTGTTCAGGGTGAAGGGCGTATTGACCGGATGGAGCGGCTGCTGGAGCTTCTCCTACAAGGTCAACAACAACAGGCATCCAGCAGCGACAGGCACAGGGCTTCATCACCAGCTTCGTACACCAGCCTGGAGCAGCAGGACGAGGAGGCCGTGGTTGACCCCATCCCACCCCCGCCTGAATTACCGGCGGAGGACCTCCTCGATGTGGCTACCAAATTTGCAGCCCCTCATTCGTTGGGGCTTCCCATCAATACGAAGTTGGCAGCCACAGTGGACTTCCTAAATAATCACCAGCTTCAGGAGGAAGTCCTACTACAAGCCATGAGCCGCCACAAGGCTCCATCAAACTGCAATTCCCTCAACGTGCCTGTGGTCAATACGCCAATATGGGGCAACATCAGTGCGGCTATCCGTCAGCAGGAGCTGAAAATTCAGCGGATCCTGAAACTCCTCATGGCCGGGATTACTGCCTTTGTGCGGTCGGTCGACGGAGAGGAGCTTAATTTGGACCAGGAGGATGCTCTGGCGCTTCTGTGCGCTACTCAAAACGAAATAAACGGCTTTCGGAAAAACAGCATCCGCCCAGCGCTCAACCCTAAGTTTGCAGGGTTGTGCAAACCACCGCCGCCGCCGCCGCCCCGTCAGCTCTTTGGCGAAGACCTCTCCAAAAGGGTCAGAGAGCTGGATGAACAAGCCAAGACCGTGGGGCTCATGCGCTCTCACAGTGCCCCCACGCCATCAAGCTCGAAAGCTCCACTTGGCCGTTCACGAGGGTCTGTCAGCACTTCCACCAGGAATTACCCTCCAGCTCCAAACCGATATCAGCCACCCCAACCCCAGGGGTCTTTTTTAGGACAGGCTCGGCAGAAGCCGAGGTGGAAAATGAGGACGCCACGACCTCAGACCAACCCAGCACCTCCACGACCACCCACTCGTGTCAGGGACCGCCGGTAACCACAGAGGTGAGGCGATCTGGTTCTCTTTTTTCTCTTTGTTTAACTCCACATGTTGGTGGGCGTTTGCGGTTGTTTGCGGGTGCATGGGGTGACATTACCAGCGATGAGTATGTGTTACGGAATATTCAGGGCCATAGTATTGAGTTTATTAATGGGGACATCCCTCCACCTCAGCATAGACCGGGTCGTACTTTCAAACTAACGGCTGCGGAACAGTCAGTAGGCTATAAGGAAATTTTAAGGTTGGAACAGAAAGGGGTCATAGAGAGAACGGTTCATGAGCCCGTTGAATTTGTTTCCAATATTTTTACTAGACCTAAGAAGGATGGAGGCTGTAGAGTCATTATTGATCTAACCACTCTGAATAACTTTGTAACATATACTCATTTTAAAATGGACACGTTTGAAACGGCCAAATCATTGATTTCACAAGGGTGCTTTATGGCATGCATTGATTTACAGGATGCGTACTATACCGTACCTATGAAAAAATATTACAGAAGGTTCTTAAAATTTATCTGGATGGATCAGCTGTGGCAATATAGGGCGTTGCCTAATGGGCTCACCACAGCCCCTCGCTTATTTACTAAATTGGTGAAGCCAATTATGGCTTATTTAAGACAAAGACATCATATTGTTATGGCCTATTTAGATGATATTTTAATTGTCGGCCACACCTTGGAATTAGCACAACAAGGGGTTGCAGCTGCGGTCAATTTGTTCCAACAGCTTGGGTTCATTGTTCATCCAGAAAAATCTAAGTTCTGCCCCACCCAGGTAATTAATTATCTGGGGTTCCAGGTGAATTCCATTAGCATGAGAGTCACCATACCAATTAACAAAATTGAGGAGGTAACACAGGTGTGTACAGACTTGATTAATACTCGTATACCATCGATTCGTCACACAGCTACTGTCATTGGCAAGATTGTGGCTTTGTTTCCGGCAGCCCGGTATGGACCTCTGCATTATCAAAACTTGCAGAGAGCCAAGATCGCTGCGTTGCGACGGCATGCTGGGCATTATGATCGATCAATGCGGCTGCCGCCTGCAGCATTGGATGAATTACGATGGTGGGTTTGCCACATTAGTAAATCGTTCAAAACTATTATTGAGGCGAAACCGATGATATACTTACAAACTGATGCGAGCTCTGATGGCTGGGGAGCTACGAATCAATTCTCTAGTTGTGGGGGCCGATGGGATACCCTTGAGAATACGATGTTGGTATCACAAGGGATCAACTATTTGGAGCTGCTTGCAGCGTTTCACGGACTTCGTGCATATTGTTCCAAGATCATTGGAGCACATGTCCGGCTCCAAATAGACAATACCACAGCGGTGGCATATTTAAACCACATGGGCGGTACCAGGTCAGTTTCATGTGATAAATTGGCTAATTCAATTTGGCTCTGGTGTGTCAAGAGAGACATTTGGATTTCAGCTACCTATTTGCCAGGTGAGCTTAATATTGTGGCGGACGCCAGGTCACGCAAGTTCAATGATAATATTGAATGGATGTTACATCCTGAAATTTTTGCAAAAATCACAGCCAAATTTGGGAAACCGGACATTGACCTTTTTGCGTCCCGGTTGAACCATCAGGTACCAACCTACGTCGCGTGGGAACCAGATCCTGGGGCTATAGCGTTAGATGCATTCTCGCTAGACTGGGGGAATTGCTTTTTCTATGCATTCCCCCCGTTTTGCCTCATCAGTCGGGTATTACGTAAAATTCAGATGGACGGTGCCAAGGGCATCCTTATCATACCCGACTGGCCTACACAGCCGTGGTATCCGATGGTCTTTGACACGCTCAGTGAACCTTGGGTCCGTTTGCAGGGTAGCCCAGAATTAGTTACTCACCCTGTTTCAGGGGAGCCACATCCCTGCCATGGCTATTTAAATTTGTTGGCTTGCAGATTCTGAATCGGCCTTTAGAACAATACGGCCTTTCTACCCGGACCATGGATACCATTGCGGCGTCGTGCCGAGAGTCTACAAGGCGAAGATACCGCTCTCACATCAGGAAGTGGGAAGCCTTCTGCAGCCGCTCTCGCATCACGTACGATGCCGTGACTATAACCGACGTCCTGGAATTCCTCGCGGGGTTGCACCATGATGAACACTTAAGCTACAGTGCCATCAACAGCGCCAGGAGCGCTCTATCATTCTACCTCAATATTGAGGTGGGATCCAACAGGCTAGTGTCCAGGCTCATGCGGGGTATTTTCAATACGAATCCGCCTACACCACGTTACAATATCACCTGGGATGTCAGGGACGTTTTAACTCTGCTCAGGACGTGGTCCCCCATGGAAGGGCTCCAGCTGGACAAACTCACCATGAAGCTGGTGATGTTACTAGCGCTGACTTCAGCACAGAGGGTACAGACACTCCACAAACTACGTGTCGACAGAATGATGTCTACCCCCATAGAAGTAGTTTTCTTTGTTGACGAGCTACTAAAGCAACACAGACCTGGGTGCACAGGGCTGCAGCTGAAGTTCCCGGCATACCCCGCCGATGCTAGGCTATGCTTAGCCTCCCATATCCGTTACTACGTCAAGGTGACGGCAAGCATCAGAGGAATGGAGAGATACCTGCTTGTCACTCATAAGAGACCTCACCATCGAGTGACAACACAGACGATATCCAGGTGGCTTCGAGTCGTCTTGGGTAAGTCAGGTATCGACACTAATGTGTTCAAATCTCATTCCACCAGGGCTGCATCGACGTCGGCGGCGAGGGTCATGGAGGTGCCCATGGACCATATTCTCGCCACAGCAGGATGGGCTAATGAGACGGTGTTCCAGCGGTTCTACAACCGGCCCGTTGCTGCGCCTCTACAGTTCGCAGAAGCCGTGCTAGATGCGGGGCAAGAACGTGGAGATGTCCCCGAATGAGGGGTTTTGATTTGTTTGTTAATAAATATGCTTTGTTTTGCAGTATGGACTAGTCAGCAAGTTATTCCTCCCATCCATCCCTGGTAGTGGTGTGACAGCATGGACGTGGTCCAGGGCGTGTCATCACAGAAGCTTTGAAGTCTTCACGAAGTCACTCACGTGACTCCGAAATGAAATAGTAAGATTGAACGAGAACTTACCAGTTCGAAGGTTGATCATTATTTCATGAGGAGTCGAAGTGAGGGATTTCGTGCCCTCCTCGCCCAACCCTCAATCACCTTCAGCTGGTAATCTTAGTCGTTTCATTCTTACTATGTGAAGTCATTTCTTGATTGGTTTCTGTGATTCCACGCCGCTACTTTGAAGTATGTCGAGCATGCGCGCCGGCGGGCTCTTCACGAAATCCCTCACTTCGACTCCTCATGAAATAATGATCAACCTTCGAACTGGTAAGTTCTCGTTCAATCTTACTATTCTCCTACTCTATGTGCCAGCCCTGTCATTAAATCTTGCATTGATTTCCCTTCATTTATCCACATACCTTTATATGAAATGATCACTCTAAGTCACAGGGTTTTACGTTTTTCTTCTCACTGTTAATTGAATCAGACAGTTTAACAATGCTTCACATTCTAAGGGACTGAACCCGAACCTGCCTAACTACTGTGCTTTGTACTATATTATCAGTCCATGCAGTATAATTTCAACTGCACATGAATGATAGGAGAAAATCAAAGGAGATTATAAAGACTGCCATGCTTGGTGTTGACAATGTTTCAGAAATATAACACAATGTGTCTGATGATAAAAATAATATCAGAATTTAGACCTAAGTTCATTCAAACTTCATTTTATGAACACGATCCTCATCCCCACTCAAGTCACCTTGAAAGATTGTTATATCAAGGTTTCACCAGAGTAAGTTTGGAGATATGCTACCTCAGAAACATGCTGGCTAATTTGGTGAATATTTTAATTTGTTTAAAACAAAACTCTTCAGCCTTGATTGTTTAATTTGAGCTCTTTTGACACAATCCATTTTTATTTTGTTAAAGAGGCCAAAGGATGTGCATCTCCAAGTAATATATGATATGAATGTTTTGGCTACAGATTGCCAATCAAACGGGAGTTTGAGTTGTGGGAGAATATGAGACACTCAGATGATTTCGGTATGAGCAACGGTATTAGCCATGGCCTTGCCAATAATAGCAGGAATCATTTCCATGTGGGTCTTAGGACATGTAGGCATGCCTGTACCCCTCTAATTTGTTCCAGTCACATACAATTGCTCACCATCTTACCCTCCACAGAATGGCGTGTCATTGCGGCATTGCTTTCCATTTGGATGTTGTGGTAATTGAATAATTGGTTGTGAGCTGAAATATGAATAGTGGGTACAACATTTGGAACAGTGCAAAATATATGTGGGTGTGATAGGACACAAAAACATAATGGAGAGAGATTATTTTTGATAGAAATGAAAACACATGAGATAATGTGTGATACAACACAAAAACCACCTAGAGAGATTATTGGAAGGTAGTTAAAGAGGAATAAATGATTAAGCAGTATTTGAGCTAGTGATGCAGTTAATAGCTATGGTATTTGAAGTTGGATTCATTGACCCTGAGTGTATATATGTAGTCTGAAGGCAGGTCCTGACCCGAAATGCCACCTTTGAGCTGAGTTACTCTAATATTTTGTGCCTTTCTTTGGTAAACCAGCATTGGTGATTCCTTGTTTCTGTTTATTTCATATGTAGTAGGCTACATTGAAAATCAACTTGATAGATTAATGCTACCCAATGCTCCATGCACCCAATATCATGGGCTATCAATTATAGCTCCCAAAGCATTTGAAGATGGTTTAACCACTTCAGGGCAGAACAGTGGCATAGCAGTAGAGCTGCTGCCCCACAGCACCAGAGACTCAAGTATTTAAGGATAGAAACATAGAAACATAGAAATTAGGTGCAGGAGTAGGCCATTCGGCCCTTCGAGCCTGCACCGCCATTCAATATGATCATGGCTGATCATCCAACTCAGTATCCCGTACCTGCCTTCTCTCCATACCCTCTGATCCCCTTAGCCACAAGGGCCACATCTAACTCCCTCTTAAATATAGCCAATGAACTGGCCTCAACTACCCTCTGTGGCAGAGAGTTCCAGAGACCCACCACTCTCTGTGTGAAAAAATTCCTTCTCATCTCGGTCCTAAAGGATTTCCCCCTTATCCTTAAGCTGTGACCCCTTGTCCTGGACTGCCCCAACATCGGGAACAATCTTCCTGCATCTAGCCTGTCCAACTCCTTAAGAATCTTGTAAGTTTCTATAAGATCCCCTCTCAATCTCCTAAATTCTAGAGAGTATAAACCGAGTCTATGCAGTCTTTGTTCATAAGACTGTCCTGACATCCCAGGAATCAGTCTGGAGAACCTTCGCTGCACTCCCTCTATGGCAATAATGTCCTTCCTCAGATTTGGAGACCAGAACTGTACGCAATACTCCAGGTGTGGCCTCCCAAGACCCTATACAACTGAAGTAGAACCTCCCTGCTCCTATACTCAAATCCTTTTGCTATGAAAGCTAACATACCATTGGCTTTCTTCGCTGCCTGCTGTACCTGCATGCCTACTTTCAATGACTGGTGTACCATGACACCCAGGTCGCGCTGCATCTCCCCTTTTCCTAATCGGCCACCATTTAGATAGTAGTCGGTTTTCCTATTTTTGCCACCAAAGTGGATAACCTCACATTTATCCACATTATACTGCATCTGCCAAACATTTGCCCACTCAACCAGCCTATCCAAGTCACCTTGCATTCTCCTAGCATCCTCCTCACAGCTAACACTGCCCCCCAGCTTAGTGTCATCCGCAAACTTGGAGATATTGCCTTCAATTCCCTCATCCAGATCATTTATGTATATTGTAAATAGCTGGGGTCCCAGCACTGAGCCTTGGGGTACCCCACTAGTCACTGCCTGCCATTGTGAAAACGACCCGTTTACTCCTACTCTTTGCTTCCTGTTTGTCAGCCAGTTCTCTATCCACATCAATACTGAACCCCCAATGCCATATGCTTTAAGTTTATATACTAATCGCTTATGTGGGACCTTGTCGAAAGATAAGGTCGATAAGGGGGGAATTCCCTTAGGACCGAGATGAGGAAAACATTTTTCACACAGAGGGTGGTGAGTCTCTGGAATTCTCTGCCACAGAAGGTAATTGAGGCCAGTTCATTGGCTATATTTAAGAGGGAGTTAAATGTGGCCCCTGTGGCTAAAGGTATCAAGGGATATGGAGAGAAGGCAGGTACAGGATACTGAGTTGAAAGATCAGCCATGATCATATTGAATGGCGGAGCAGGCTCGAAGGGACAAAGGGCCTACTCCTGCACCTATTTTCTATGTTTCTATGTTTCTATGATCCTGACTATGGGTGCTGTCTGTTCGAGGGTCAGTCTCCCTATGATTGCATGGGTTATCTTCGGATGCTCCAGTTTCATCCCATACATTTCAAAAACATACAGATTTGTAGGTTAATTGGCTTTGGGAAAATTGTAAATTGCCCCTAGTGTATATGACAGTGTTAATGCACGAGGTGATCGCTGGTCGGTGCAGACTCAAAGGGTTTATTTCTGTGCTGCATCTCTAAAGATGCAACTACAGTCACTAAAGTCTATGGTCACTCTTTACAACACTCTATGCAAGTTTTGCATCAGACTCCACCACCCTCCTTGTCACTGAAAACATCTCTGGCAGGGGTCCCATTGCTGCGGACACTTCATTGTGTATTCCCATCAGCCTCCTGCTCCATTTACTTCTCCTCTGAATTCTGGGAGTGGAATTCCTCAGTGGCCACCCACAGAGTAAATAGGCATCTGCATTCTATGACCTCAGCATGGCTTATGTAATGAAGATTTAATCTACTGCTCTGAACTAAAAATACAGGGAAAAAAAACGTTTGATCTGGTTTGTTTAGATTTCCACTAAGCTTATGATGCATTGCCGCATGGGAGATTAGTACAGCGGTTTTAAGGAGCAGACCAGCTAGAATGATTCCAGGGCAGATAATTTGTAGCTGAAATAAAAGTTGCTGAATCATGTTACCAGAACACACATGAGTTATGGGATTCTTAGTAATCAGGTCTGATATGTTTGTCCTATGCCACGTAAATAAAATCTTAAGTTCAGAGCTCAAAACAAAGGAAAAAGACAAAGGATTCAATTTACCTCACCAATACTGCAGATGCCGACTGAATGGCTGGCTCCAGTATTTTCTGATCTTGATTCCATTTCAATAGAGTTTCATGAAATTACTTCTAAAGTCAAATGAGAAATTAGATTTTTCACCAACAGAAAAGCAGACAGATGACAAACGTAAACAATGCAGAAGGTATAATGAATCTCCCACATGTCTGGCTCTCCAAGTAAATACTTTTTACTCGTTGCATCTCCCCTTTTCCTAATCGGCCACCATTCAGATAATAATCTACCCTCCTGTTTTTGACGTCAAAGTGGATAACCTCACATTTATCCACATTATACTGCATCTGCCATGCATTTGCCCACTCACCCAATCTATCCAAGTCACCTTGCAGCCTCCTAGCATCCTCCTCACAGCTAACACTGTCCCCCAGCTTCGTGTCATCCGCAAACTTGGAGATGTTGCATTCAATTCCCTCATCCAGATCATTAATATATATTGTAAATAGCTGGGGTCCCAGCAGTGAGCCTTGCGGTACCCCACTAGTCACTGCCTGCCATTCTGAAAATGACCCGTTTACTCCCACTCTTTGCTTCCTGTCTGCCAGCCAGTTCCCTATCCACATCAATACTGAACCCCCAATACCTGTGCTTTAAGTTTGTATGCTAATCTCTTATGTGGTGTGGATGGCTCGATTGTAATCATGTATTGTCTTTCTGCTGACTGGTTAGCATGCAACAAAAGCTTTCCCCTTTTTTTTGTTTTAATATTTTTATTTAATAGAGGTAAATACATCAGTGTACATCACATATATATTGATACAATCATTTTTCTTAAGAGCCATAATTTTATGGCTTTTAAGAAAAAAGAATAGAAACAAAGAGAGTAAAGTAGGTGAAAAAACTTGTGAAAGTGAAACCCTTGGTCAAAGAAAGGGGATTAAAAGATAGACCCTAGAAATGATAAAGAAAAAAGAGAGAGAAGAAAAGAGAGAAGAAAAAGCCAGTTACCATATTATATATCACGCAAAACAAATCTACCAACTCGATAGTTTTTCATCCCCCCCTACCAAGACCCAAGGTATTCTTGCACCCTATCTTTGTAGCAATTCTATGAATGCAGACCACGTCTGATAGAAATGATCTGATTTTCCTGCCTGGTGGAGTCTCATATCTTCCAGATGTAGTGTTTCAAACATAGTTGAAATACACATATTTAATGTTGGTATTGGAGCATTTTTCCAGAATTTTAAGATGAGCTTTTTTCCTATTATTAAGCCGTAATCAAATAGAAAAAAGCTTTTCACTTTGACAATAAACTAAACTCATAAACTCAATTTCATCTTCATTCCAAAGTTTATTCCAATCGTACTAAATGTTGATTGGAGGTGAAGTACCGGAATGCTGCGAGATAGATTCAAAAAGTGTTGAGGTATTGACACAGATGGTCAATGAAGTTGGTTTTGTTGCAGACTCATTGGTGGCATCATGGCTTGTTTGCCACCATTGAATTTCTATGCAGAGCCCAGTTTTAGGAGGATGTTCACAGCATCTGCTGATTGATGCATTCAATGGTTGTTGACAGAAGGCCATGTGTAGTGGCTGGTGTTATTCCCATCTTTTTTTCTGAGTTGTCGCATGGTTCATGGCACCTCTTGATGATGGAATCCACACATTTGCCACTGAGTCAAGGTTTTCGAGAAGAACAATGACATTGACTTTACCCGAAGCAGATGGCACGAAGATCCCACTACTTGTAGCATTGTTGGACTTGCCTCCTTTGTTGAAGATGGTCACATTTATGTTATTTCTGAAGTCCACCGGAATATGTCCTTGTGGATGATGTGATAGAGTCACGCAGCACAGAAACAAGCCCTTTTGGTCCACTTCGTACATGCCAACCTTTTTACCACTCTATCCTAATCACATCCTCATTGTCTTGCCTATTTAAGTGCCTGACTAAATATCACTGACTATATAAATTAATGGCAGTGAGTTCTAGATATTAACAACTCTGTGTGTTTAAAAAAAAATCTTATCCCTCAGTCCCATATTGACTTATCCGTCCTGGGCCCTCTATTGCTAGAGTAAGGTCACACTCAAACTGCACCTCATATTCCACTTATGTAGCTTCCAACCCAACTGTCCGAACATTGAATGAGCCAGTTTTAGTTAACCTGTCAAATCTCTCAATATGTTATAAAATATTCTTGGCAGATAAGGTTAAGGAAATTCATAATTCATGACACCTTTTTGCCCTAATTTCCTCCTTAATTATTCCATGCTCTCTCTATATTTGTCAAGGGATTTGCCTGATTGCAGTTGTCTATAACTGTCATATGCTTCCTTTTTCTCCTGATCAAACCTTCAATAACCTTGTCATTTGAGGTCCCCTAATTATGCTATGTTTTTCTTGAATCGCATACTGGCACATACTGTCCCTGAACTCTTGCTAACACTTTTTTTCAAAGAACCCCATTAATAATCTGCTCTCAATCTACTTTCTCCAAGTCTTCTCTGGCACTATAGAAATCAGATTGTGTACATTATACCCTTGTGTTTTCTTTTTTTTTAAGAACAGTTATTTCTTTGATAATTCATTTATCTTTGATTTGAGTGTCATAATGCGAGGTTTCAACATAGATGATTTTAATAATGTTTTCTATGCAAAACATTCAAACCAGCTTAATTTAATTTGCTTATCCTTTGTTTAATGATTTCTTTAGAGGGCTGGAAAAATATATTCAGTAGAAAATGTGAAGCAATTTCCTGCTGCAGCAAAAATTTAATTGAATTAGCTTACTGAGTTGCCAGGGACAGTGACAGTAGTCTGGGAATGTAGTATGACGGAGAATTAACTTTAGATTAAATAGACTCTAAGTACATAGATAAACACTATTCATCTTAATAATTTTGTGGAAGTGATTATTCCCAATTACCTTATTCACATATGCATCTGCCTTTTCCCTATATCCCATTATTCTATTTTTCTTCAACCACCCCGTTAACTATTAGAATCAGTGTGCGAGGCATAGAGTATGCCAATACCTGTTTTCCGTCTTAAATTTCTTGTATGTTATCTTCTGTCAGCTCCTGCAAGTGATACTGGGGATCACTGTGACTATATTGTGGTCAGGTATCACCGAAGGCCTATCTATTGATGATCCATGATGTACATAAGAGTATTCTCATATAAACATTCTCACTTCAGGTGCGGCAGCTTTAGATTTGAATTTCATCTTACTTGTTGAACAGTAACGGGCAAACACAAAAGGGGAGAGAGAGATGACTTTTCCAACTTTTTTTACTTAAATGCATTGGAGTAAGCCATTTTACATGGTGTTATGTTTAACTTGCAACTGTAAATTGTTCAATCCTTCTCATGGTTTATAACATCTCAGTGTGTGCAGTGCAGTGACGTTGATTCAGCATTGAATGATGCAATTTGCATCCAAAAGTAAGTAGATTACATAAACCAGACTAAGCCTCCATGTCTTACAGAAATTCACAAATTACCTTCATTGTTGTTGGTTGAATAATTAAAAAAAAACAGAAAAGGAAATTCACATGCCAAGGTTTCAACAGATAGTGAGATAAGGCTGATCTAGGTTTTTAACAGTTCTTGGCCTTATACTGTACTTCCAATACCCGAGTTCCATTGACACATTAAGACATAACCTCTGTGTAAGTGTGTATTGGTTGCAAGCAGCTGTATTGTCAAAATTATGTTTTGTTTCGTGTTTGACCAGTGGCAGGTTAACGCTGCTGAAGCAAATGCCAACCTTTAGTTTGTTTTTCGCAAAGTTTTATAAAACCTGTATTTGCCTTTAAATCTGTGTAGGCAATTAATTGCTGTGGGAGATCTTAGTCAGAAATAACACAAGTTGGAAGTCAGGGAAACAAAAATATATTGCACAAAAAACTGGAGGAGCTCAGCAGGTCAAACAACTTCTCTGGAGAAAAGGAATAGGTGAAGTTTTGAGTCGAGACCCTTCTTCAGGCTGAGAATCAGAGGAAAGGGAAATGAGATATAAAGATAATGTAGCGAAATAGAGAACAAATTAATGAAAGATATGCAAAAAAGTAACAATGTTCAAGGAAACAGGCCATTGTTAGCTGTGGCCTAGGTGAGAATGAGTATAGCCAATGAGACTCACCAAGCTAACTGAAGCTGGTACGTCTTGGATGGGGGAGGGATGGAGAGAGAGAGAATGCAAGGGTTACTTGAAGTTAGAGATATCAAAAATATTCTCACTGGGTTGTAAGCTGCCCAAGCGAAATATGAGATGCGGTTCCTCCAATTTGCGTTTGGCCACACTCTACAATGGAGGAGGCCGAGGACAGATAGGTCAGTGTGGGAATGAGATGGAGAATTAAAGTGTTTGGCATCTGGGAGATTCGGTAGGTCCAGGGGGACTGAGAAGATGTGTTCAGCGAATGATCGCCCGGTCTACGTTTGATCTCGCTGATGCATAAGAATCCACACCTTGAACAACGGATAGAGTCGGTGATGTTGGAGGAGGTCTGCCTCCTGTTCCTTTTCTCCAGAGATGCTGTCTGACCCGCAGAGTTACATCACAGTATTGATTTTTCCTCTTTATTATCCCTTGTAATGTTGTGAGTGAGGCACCTTTTTAAACAGTTGCAGTCTGTGCGAATGTTCTCCCACAGTGGCATTAGATAAAGAGTTTCATTATTCGAGGCACAATCATGGCAAAAGAATGGTAATTTATATCCAGGTCAGGTTAATATGGAACTTGTCATTCTAGATGGTAGTGGGTGTAGGTTTGGGAGGTGCTGTCGGAGACGAGTTCCTGCAGTGCAGTTTGCAATTATGTTCACTGCAGCCAGCGTGCCCATTTTGGTGGAAGTGAATGTTTACTGAAGAAGTTTAGGTGCCAATTAAGCCAATTCCTTCTTGTCGGTTGTTTTTGAGCTTCTTGAATGTCACTGGAGCTACAGTCATCAGGGCAATTGCAGAATGTTCCATCATATTCCTGAATTATGTTTCACTGGAGGTGGAAATGTTTTGAGGAAAGATGACATGGATCACTCAATGATTCAATGATTCAATGATACTTTATTGCCACGTGAACCTTGGTACAGTGAAATGCTTTGTTTTGTGCACAACCCCATAAATAGTAGAGCAGACCTCACCTAGACAGTACACACCGAGGCAGTACACACCTAGGCAGTACACAAGTGTCTCCACGTGTATGGCGCTGATAAAGTTACTAGAGAGTCAATGCTCACCTCAGCATAATGAGCCTCTGGCCCCCTCTTGCAGTCATTATATTTAGGACACTTGGTGCAGCTGAGTTTGGTTCCAAGTTGGCGCCTGCCTGTGGCGATATTTGCAAAGCAGCCCGACAGAAAAGGATTATCTACAGCTTCAATCAACTCACCTGGATCAGGAAAACGGCAGATATCGGCGCCGCAACGGACAAGCGGCTAGTGCACTTGAATGCACTAGCGATATCGCGTTCTCCCGCAGCTGCGGGAGCCTCCGACTGTAAACATTCCCTTACTCGCTGGAAAATACCCGACCCGACGGAGGATCGCAGGTACTGTACCAGGAAACTCCAGGATGACCACCGGAGCCGATGGGCAGGACCTCCCAGGAGCAATGGAGCAGACATCTGCAAGAGAACCCCCGTTCTCAACTGAGCGGGAGCTGCCGACTGTGAAGAAATCCCCGTTCCAGCGCAGGTTCGCAGAAACAGCAGGTACAGTAGGCACAGTATCTGGAAACAACTGGGAGGCCTCTATTGTGTCCGTAAACGTGGCTGATGGTCAGGACTTCAGGTCAGATGAAGCACAGGGGACTTCGACCCCTTCTCCCTACCATCCTCCTGGCCAATGTACAGTCCCTTGAAAATAAAGTGGAGGACTTAAGGGCAAGGCTGCTTTATCAAAGGGAGCTGAGGGAATGCTCTTTGTCTCACAGAGACGGCTCACCCACAGCTCCCCAGACTCAGCAGTCCAGCCTAATGGTTTCTCCATCCATCGCATGGACCGTGCACTGGCATCTGGGAAAGGGAGAGGAGGGGATGTCTGCCTCATGGTCAATTCTGCGTGGTGTTTAGACGTGGCAGTCCTATCCAATTCCTGTTCTCCACACCTGGAACACCTGGTTGTGAAGTGGCGTCCCTTCTACCTACCAACGGAATTCACCTCCAACATCCTGACCGCGATCTACATCCCACCCCAGGCTAATATCCATCTGGCACTGGGGGAGCTGCACGCCATGGTCAATAAGTACCAGACTGCTTACCCCGATGCATTTACCACCATTGTCGGGGATTTCAACAAAGCCAACCTTAAGAAATCGCTCCCTGACTTCCACCAACATGTAGCGATGTTACAAAACCTACCTTCAGCGGCGCTGCAGTTCTGCCACTGGCCTTGTGCGTGACTTTGGCACCTTTGGGGGGGGGGGGGGGGGGGTGGACTGGATTAAAATGCCGTTTTCTCCTGCCTGTTGGAGGCAGACTTCCTCGGGCTGCTAGCTGCTGAAGAATAATCAATCGGACTTCCATTCCCGATTTTAAAAAAAATTTTGGACAATCATGTCATGAGCATCTAAATCGCCTATATTTTGTGTTATTGCCTACCCATAGTCAATATTTTTATACTAAATATCATAGTCCCATGTATTGGGCAAAAAAATTAAAATGTTGATTATATTGAGTGGATGTTTCTAGACTAATTTATGGGAATTAAACATTAAATTCCTTCCATCTGGCATGTAAATTCAATCTATAATAACTAAAAATGTCATTCAGTTCTCTTAATTTTTAAGAACGTTATGGGCTTTTGACTGTCCTTGATCACAGGCTTTGTGTTAAGTCAATGCAAAAGCAATAGGGAACAAGATGCTAATTTTCGAGTATGAAAATGGCCATAACATTTTTAATACTGAAGATATGAAAGTGAATTAGATGTCAAATTAAACTTCTTTTTATGTTTTATCTGATGGGATAAATTGCAGACTTGATTTTTTTAATCTCAAATGTCAAAATGTTGTGACATTGCTACAACATGTCTCCTGCAGCACCAGAGGACCGAACACCCTCAACCACTGCTACACCACCATCAAGGATGCCTATCGCTCTATCCCTCACCCTCACTTCGGTAAATCCGACCATACTGTGGTGCTGCTTCTTCCTGCCTACAGGCAGCAATTAAGTGGGAGGGGGGGGGGGGGGTGTTGAGGAACAACTCCAGGACTGCTGGGATTCTGTAGACTGGGCAATGTTCAGGGACGCGGCACGGACCTGAACAAATACGCCACAGTCATTACAGACTTCATAAAGAAATGTGTGGAGGCCCAACAAAACCTTCAGAGTGTTTCCCAATCCTTGGATGAACCATGAGATCCGCACTCTTCTGAAGACCAGATACTGGGCATTCATGTCTGAATATCAGAGGTCTACAAGAAGCCCAGATATGACCTTGGTAAGGCCATCAAAAAGGTCGAAAGGGACTTCTGCTCCAAGCTGGAGGATGAGACAGATGTTCGGCAACTGTGGCGGGGGCTGAATGCCATCTCCTCCTACAAGGGGAAATCAGGAGGCAGCTCAAATGTCAGCGAAGCGTCACTCCCTGATGAACTCAGTGCATTTTATGCACGCGTTGATAGTAGCAATGTTACAAAATTTTGAGATTTAAAACATCAAGTCTGCAATTTATCCCATCAGATAAAGCATAAAAAGAAGTTTAATTTGACACCTAATTTGCTTTCATATCTTCAGTATTAAGAAAGTTATGGCCATTTTCATACTCGGAAATTAGCATCTTGCTCCCCATTGCCTTTCAATTGACTTAACTCAAAAGCTGTGATCTGGAAAAGTTAAAAGCCCATAACTTTCTTAAAAATTAAGAGAACTCAATGAAATTTTCAGTTATTATAGATTGAAGCATTCTGAAACAAATATGAAACAATCTTACTTGGATGACCTGAAATTAAAGCATATAATTAGTTAGTTATCTGATTGTAGCTAATTACAAAATTCAATGAGTAGATCTAAACATCCATCCATTTCTTAAGAAAAGATAAACTATTTTTAAATTGCCTAAGTGTCCAAATAACAGTCACACAATAATCCACAGTATAACATAATTTTTAAATCTAATTTTCATGAATTTCTGGGCCAAATGGAAGGAATTTAGTGTTTGATTCCTGTAAATTAATGGCCATTTAAATCAACTAGCGAGTGGGTTTTAGTGGAATGCGGTGGATTGGAACGTTGCGGTTAGCGGTGAAGTCAGGGGGAAAAATACTGTTTGTTCATACATTTTTTGGGACCCCCATTTCGCAACATAAAAATATTATTAAAGCCTCCCGAAAAACCAACTTTTAATATAAAAATAAACTATTTACCTTTTTTTCTCCCCTACGCAAAATCCTTCCGGTTATCGGTGCTCATGGCTTTTGAAGGTGATTTTTAAATTACTCTAGTTAATAAATAATTTAGAGTAATTTAAAAATACCTTCATTCATGAAATGTCGGAGCGATTTTTCTTCCGCAACGAAATCGCCCGACATTCATCGATTTTCCATGTCTGTTGAAAAACGGCATTTTAAGCCCGCCCCCCTCTGAAAGGCGCCAAAGTCACGCTCACGGGGAGCAGCAGAACTGCAGCGCTGCTCAAGGTAAGTTTTGCAACATACCTATTGATAGGGAGAACACGGATGTGCCTTCCCGAGCCCCCATTTGGCGTGATGGTATTTCGCTCACAGTCACAGAGGTCGACATCAGAAAATCCTTCATAGGGGTGAACCCTTCAAAAGCGCCTGGACCTGATGGTATACACGGTCGTGTTCTAAAAACCTGTGAGGACCAACTGGCTGGAGTTTTTACGGACATTTTCAACCTCTCACTTCTGAGATCCGAGGTTCCCACCTGCATTAAAAGGGCATCAATAATACCGGTGCCCAAGAAGAGCAAGGTGACGTGCCCCAATGACTATCGGCCAGTGGCACTAACGTCCGTGGTGATGAAGTGCTTTGAGAGGCTGATCATGGCGCAAATCAACTCATACCTCGACAAAAACCTCGACCTACTGCAGTTCGCTTACCGCCACAACAGATCAACGATGGATGCGATCTCGCTGGCTCTCCACTCCGCTCTGGATCATTTAGACAACAGAAACTCATATGTCAGGCTGTTGATTGACTACAGCACGGAATTTAGTACCATCGTTCCCATCAAGCTGGTTACCAAGCTCTCAGAACTGGGTCTCTGCACGTCCCTCTGTAATTGGACCCTTGACTTCTTCATTCACATACCACAGTCTGTTCCTATTGGTGGAAATGTGTCAGTCTCGATAAAAATCAGCACGAGAGCACCTCAAGGCTGCGTGCTCAGCCCCATGCTGTACTCACTCTATACTCATGACTGCGTGGCCGGTCATAGTCCGAACTCCATCATCAAGTTCGCTGACGACACCACTGTTGTGGGACGTATCACTGATGGAGACGAGTCAGAGTATAGAAGTGAGATCGACCGATTGACCAAATGGTGCCAGCACAATAACCAGCAAAACCAAGGAACTGATTGTGGACTTTAGAAGGGGTAAGATGGGGACCCACAGTCCCATTTATATCAACGGGTCAATGGTGGAAAGGGTCAAGAGCTTCAAATTCCTGTGCGTGCATGTCTCTGAAGATCTCTCCTGGTCCCAGAACACTGGTGCAATCATAAAGAAAGTACATTAGTGTCTCTACTTCCTGAGAAGATTACGGAGAGTCGGGATGTCAAGGAGGACTCTCTCAAACTTCTACAGATGCACAATAGAGAGCATACTGGCCGGCACCCAGGAGCGGAAAAGACTGCAAAAAGTTGTAAACACTGCCCAGTCCATCATTGGCTCTGACCTCCCTACAATCAAGGGGATCTATCGCAGTCGCTGCCTCAAAAAGGCTGGCATCATCATCAACGACTCATACCATCCTGGCCACACACTCATCTCTCCGCTGCCTTCAGGTAGAAGGTTACAGGAGCCTGAAATCTGCAACATCCAGGTTCAGGAACAGCCACTTCCCCACAGCCATCAGACTATTAAACTCAACTAAAAACAAAAATCTGAACTTTAATAACCTATTGCACTTTATCTGTTTATTTATGTGTGTGTGTATATATATATATATATATTCAATGGTATATGGACACACTGATCTGTTCTGTATTTATTTACACCTACAATATTCTGTTGTGCTGAAGCAAAGCAAGAATTTAATTGTCCTATCTGGGACACATGACAATAAACACTCTTGAACTCTTGAACTTGAACAAATACACTACAGCCAAGAGGCTACTGTAGTGGCCATTTGGCTTCTTTTATGTTTCATTAATTATGGCATTTGCCTTTAAATTTTAGACTGCCCGTGTGATGTAGATAGGATTTAATACATAGTCAGTGGCGTGTTTGGTGCTGGGTTTCTTGCGCAGAAGCTTAGTTTTTAGTTTAGCTCAGTTCCATGGGGAAGGAATACCCTTCGACCATGTGAAGTTTAAACGAGACACAAGGCGTTTTCTAAAGTTTAAAAGCGATATGCTAGAGTTTGAACAAGATTAAAGTGGACGAGTCAGAGAAGAAGGTCGGATGTATATCTTAATGTGTTTCTTCAACAAACTATTAATCAAAAGACTGTGTTATGAAGATTTATCTGTGAAAAAGCTCTGAAGGTCTCACAGAGAGCTCACCTGCATATTACAACATTCTCCTGAAGCCATGTAGTCTCTTTAGTGGCTACAGGGAGTAATCTCTTGAATGGTATAAAAGTCTACCGCTACATAAAGACAAAGGATACCTCTGCCAGGAGTTTGGAGAGAAACTTGCTAAGATCTCGAAAGAGGTTTTGACCAGAGATGGCCTAGACAGTGACATGACTTATCTGAAGATTGAAGACGTTATCAAGAAATCATGAGTAGAAATCGACTATTGTTTTTTTGAGTTGAAGCTGGAAAGCTTTCATTTTAAACAACTTCTGTATGGTTACCAGAAAACTAGTTCTGCTGGCTTGGAAGATAGCCAAAATGGTGTTTTTCCACTTTCTCTGGAGAAATCCAGATGTCCGACCTTGGATTGTTTTGAAGTCATGATAAGACACATTCCTTTTGAACTAACGTCATTATTAACTTTGTAGATGTTGAAGGATGTTGTCTGGAAATCCAATTTGTTATTGTTCCTGAGAAAAGATGTTTACACAAAATTGGAGCAAAATTGAAGAAGACCTTGTTCGTTCAATTTAAAGACTTGGCAATCTGCACAAGACCTGTTTAAATCAATGGATTGAATAGAGATGTCAGAGGAACCACAAGGAGGCAAAGTCAAGCTCAGTCAAGGACAAGTTGCACTCGGGTTGCACTTGAACCCGAGGGGAACCAATATCCTGGCGGGAAGATTTGCAAAGGAGACTTTAAACTAGAAAGGCTGGGGGAGGGACTCGGGTAGAGGGGGCTAGAGGACGGGGTGAGGGGCAAAAAGCAGAGAAGGAAAGCACTCGGACCCAAAATGTAGGCGAGAAAGAGGAAAAAGATAATAAACAGAGAATAAGGGATGGTGGGTTTCTAAAATGTGTATATTTTAATGCTAGGAGCATTGTAAGAAAGGTGGATGAACTTAGAGTCTGGATTGACACCTGGAAATATGATGTTGTGGCAATCAGTTAAACATGGTTGTGGGAGGGTTGTGATTGGAAACTAAATATTCCAGGATTTTGTTGCTTCAGGTGTGATAGAATTGGTGTGACCAGAGGTGGATGGGTTGCATTGCTTGTCAGATAAGATATTACAGCAGTGCTTTGGCAGGATAGGTTAGAGGGCTCCCCTAGGGAGGCTATTTGGGTGGAACTGAGAAGTGGGAACGGTGTACCAACACTTTTAGGGGTGTATTATAGACCGCCAAATGGGGAGCGAGAATTGGAAGAGCTAATATGTAAGGAGATAGCAGATATTAGCAATAAGCACAAGGTAGTAATTGTGGAAGATTTCAATTTTCCAAAAATAGACTGGGAAACACATTCTGTAAATGGGCTGGACGGTTTGGAGTTTGTTGAATGTGTGCAGGATAGTTTTTTGCAGCAATACATAGAGGTATCGACCAGAGAAGGGGCAGTGCTGGACCTCCTGTTAGGAAATGAGGCAGGTCAGGTGACGGAGGTATGCGTTGGTGAGCACTTCAGGACCAGTGATCACAATACCATTAGTTTAAATATAATTATGGAGAGAGTCAGAACTGGACCTAGGGTTGAGATTTTTGATTGGAGAAAGGCTAACTTTGAGGGAACGCATAATGATTTAAAAGGAGTGAATTGGGACATTTTGTTTTATGGGAAGGATGTGAAAGAGAAAATGGGGAATTACAGACCAGTTAGCCTGAATTTTTGAGGATGTGACAAGTAAAATGGATGAAGGGGAGCCATTTTTTGAGGATGTGACAAGTAAAATGAATGAAGGGGAGCCAGAGGATGTAGTGTAACTAGACTCAGAAAGCCTTTGATAAGGTCCCGCACGGGAGACTGGTGACAAATATTAGAGCACATGGTATTGGGGCTTGACATGGATAGAAAATTGGTTGGCAGACCGGAAGCAAAGAGTAGGATTGAACGGGTCCTATTCAGAATGGCAAGTAGTGGTGAGTGGAGTGCCGCAAGGCTCGGTGTTGGGGTCGCAACTGTTTACCATATATATTAACGATTTAGAAGAGGGAATTAGGAGCAACACTAGCAAGTTTGTGGATGACACAAAACTAGGTGGCAGTGTGAACTGTGAAGAGGATGTTAGAAGGTTTCAGGGTGACCTGGACAAGTTGAGTGAGTGGGCAGATGCGTGGCAGATGCAGTATCTATATTACTAAAAGTCTGATCATGACCGCTTTTGGCCCACTGTGCTGCGACTTCTGAGAGAACGCCGCCACCTACAGCTGTCATTTTTGGCCACCTCGCTCAGAGCCCTCCTCCACCTTCCGAGACCAGAGGATTTTTCCCATCGATGAAAAATTAGAGAGATATTAATGTTGTTTTAAAAATCCCCATTCTCTCTGTTCTCTCTGCTGCCCCCACTGGCGGCAGGGGGAAGGGACCATAAAACCCGGAAGTGCTGTGCCACACTCAGTCTCTGCCAGACCCAGGAAGTGAGAGGATCACAGCTCAAAGAGCTGTGAATAACACTGAAGGTACATCTACTCCACAGTAAGTCCCCTTGATGTGGCAGCTGCCAAATTGTTTACCTCCTTTTTTAAAAGTTTGTGTTCACAAAATGGATTTTGGTTGTCGGATGGATGCAGCCCAATTGTTTCCCTTGCCTTTTTAAAGAGTTTGTGTTCACAAAATGAATTTTGGTTGTCGGGTGGTTGCAGCCCAATTGTTTGCCTCGCCTTTTTAAAGAGTTTGTGTTACGAAATGGATTTTGGTTGAAAGGTGGCTGCAGCCCAATTGCTTGCCTCGCCTTTTTAAAGAGTTTGTGTTCACAAAATGGATTTTAGTTGTTGCGTGGCTGCAGCCAATTTGTTTGCCTCGCCTTTTTAAAGCACCTGTGTTCACAAAATGGATTTTGGTTGACGGGTGGCTGCAGCCCAATTGTTTGCCTTGCGTTTTTAAAGAGTTTGTGTTCACAAAATGGATTTTAGTTGTCGGGTGGCTGCAGCCCAATTGTTTGCCTCGCCTTTTTAAAGAGTTTGTGTTCACAAAATGGATTTTGGTTGTCGGGTGGCTGCAGCCCAATTGTTTGCCTCGCCTTTTTAAAGAGTTTGTGTTCACAAAATGGATTTTGGTTGTCGGGTGGTTGCAGCCCAATTGTTTGCCTTGCCTTTTTAAAGAGTTTGTGTTCACAAAATGGATTTCGGTTGTCTGGTGGCTGCAGCCAAATTGTTTTTCCTTGACTTGGTTTTTAAAATCATTGCAACAGTTGGCTGCCAGCCCAATAATCCATTTGGCCCACCTGTGTGATGCTGGGAACCAACGGGTCCCACTTAGTCTAGTAATATAGATAAATGTGAGGTTATCCACTTTGGCGGAAAAAACAAGGAGGCAGATTATTATCTCAATGGGGTTAGGTTAGGTAAGGGGGAGGTGCAGCAAGACCTGGGTGTCCTTGTACACCGGTCACTGAAATGTGGCTTACAGGTACAGCAGGCAGTGAAGAAAGCTAATGGAATGTTGGCCTTCATAACAAGAGGGTTTCAGTATAGAGTAAAGAGGTTCTTCTGCAGTTGTATAGGGCTCTGGTGAGACCACATCTGGAGTATCGTGTACAGTTTTGGTCTCCTAACTTGAGGAAGGACATCCTTGTGATTGAGGCAGTGCAGCGGAGGTTCACTAGATTTATCCCTGGGATGGTGGGACTGTCGTATGAGGAAAGATTGAAAAGACTAGGCTTGAATTCATTGGAGTTTAGAAGGATGAGGGGGATCTTATAGAAACATATAAAATTATAAAAGGATTGGACAAGCTGGATGCAGGAAAAATGTTGCCAATATAGGACGAGTCCAGACCCAGGGGCCACACTTAGAATAAAGGGGAGATCATTTAAGACTAAGGTGAGAAAAAACGTTTTCACCCAGATAATTGTGAATTTATGGAATTCCCTGCCACAGAGGGCAGTAGAGGCCAAGTCACTGGATGGATTTAAGAGAGAGTTGGATAGAGCTCTAAGGGCTAGTGGAGTCAAGGGATATGGGGAGAAGGCAGGCACGGGTTATTGATAGGGGACGATCAGCCATGATCACAATGAATGGCGGTGCTGGCTCGAAGGGCCGAATGGCCGCCTCCTGCACCTATTTTGTATGTTTCTATGAAAACTCGATATGGGAACAAGTTAACGAGTTAATTGAAAGCTACAGAAAACTCATGTATCGAGAAGAGGCAGATAATTCCCAAGCTGCCTATCTGAAAGAAACCGAGAAGGAGAGAAACAAGTTATGGCAACACGTTACCAAATCAATGGAAAAACAGAAGAAAATAATGGAGTCAGTTAAGAACGTGATCAATATGGAATCTAATCTGGGCTAACTATGGAACCTTTGTCAGAAGTTTGGAGAGAAACAAAAGATGCTGCTGTATTCACAGCCACCTTGAGAAGAACATGAAAGATACACCCAGCGGTGGGAAGCAAGGGTGGGGATATTCAATGGTTTCATGGATGAGGCAGAGGAATGGCTACAACTTACGTCCTTAACAGCAAGAAGTGCGAAACAACAAGGTGCCAGAATGGAAGATAAGATTACACCACGAGATAGTATCTCGATCATATCTACACGAAGATCAAGACATAAATCTGGTTCTATAGCCAGTTTGTCATCAAGGGCTTCTGCTTGATTGGGAGTTGAAGCTGATTTAGCCACTCTCTCAATAGTAGCAGATGCCTTGAAGAAGAAACATGACATTGAGCAAGAAGGAGAACAGATGAAAGAAGAGATGACGCGACAGAAAGAAGAGAGGAGGCAACAAAAGGAGCAGATGAGGCGACAAGAAGAACAGATGAGGCAACGAAAAGAACAGCTGGAAAAAGATGGTGGTGGTCAAATCAAAGAAGGAGATATTGGAAACTGAGGGTTCAAGATGCATCGAAGATGATGAGCTCTGAACCAAGAGGAAAAACTGCTCCAAGTGAGTTAGCAGTTGGATCAATTCCACAATCGAGGTCCACGGGATTTCACAGCTTTGAACACCCATTGGATCAGAGGAAGATGGGTAAAACTTCATCTCAGCAAATGGGTGCTAGATCGAAACAAACTACTTATGGAGAGGCTAGGGACAAACCAACAGCTGAGTATGCTTTTCCGAGGCCTGATGCACAGGCTCGAGCAAGCCAGTTTGAGTCACAAAGGTCTGCCTATCGTTCGTTGGAGCCAAGCCAAGGTTATCAGGATGGATTATTTGCATTGGCGAATAGGCAAGCTGAATTCAACCAGATTATAGCTCGACAAAATACCTCTCTCACTCCACCACCAGCAGAAATTCCTACATATGATGGAGATCCTTTGTGGTATGAAGCTTTCATAAGGGTATTAGAAGAAGTATTCAAAACGAAAATTACGGATGAAAAGGAGCGCTTACGAGTTTTGGTGACGTACACAAGCGGAGATGTTCAAGTACTTGCAGAAAGTTGTCAAAAGGAGCCTGACAGCCAAGGCTATAAGGAGCCAAGAAGGTTACTTAATGAACATTGCTAACGCATACATGGAGAAGGCCCATGCTTGGAAAGATATCAAGCCAGAAGATGGGGTGGCATTGAGTAATTATGCAATATTTCTTAGAGGTTGTTGCAGCTCGATGAAAAATCTCGGCCACATGGAGGAAATGAATCTTGCAAGTAATACTAGTCATAATTAGTAAGCTGTTCAGAAGACTGAGAGAAAAGTGGAGAGAATAAAGCAGGCGGAAAATTGGATGAGAAGAAGTGAGTAGCCAGGCTACCAGACCTGGTCGAATTCTTGGACAGGCAAGTATGGTTCATGTTAGAGCCACACCACGGGACTGTTGAAGATCATAATACAATTGCTTGAAAGAGAAGGGAATCTGTTTTGGATGTTTGAAAAAAGGACACATGGTGAGAGACTGCAGGAGTCCTATAATTTGTTATAAGTGCAAGCAAAGTCAAAGTCAAAGTCAAAAGAGTTTATTGTCATGTGTCCCTGACAGGACAATGAAAATCTTTCTTTGCATAGCACAACAGAACATAGAAGGCATTGACTACAATTCTATACATAAATACACCCATGATGTAATAAATTAATAAAGTGCAAATAGCAGATGGAGGGATATTAATGTTCAGAGTTCCGAGCCAGGTTTAATAGCCTGATGGCTGTGGGGAAGTAGCTATTCCTAAACCGGGTTGTTGCAGTCTTCAGGCTCTTGTACCGTCGACCCGAAGGTAGCAGGGAGATGAGTGTGTGGCTAGGGTGGTGTGGGTCTTTGATGATGCTGCCAGCCTTTTTGAGTCAGCGACTGTGATAAATCCCCACGATGGAAGGAAGGTCAGAGCCGATGATGGACTGGGCAGTGTTTACTACTTTTTGGAGTCTTTTCCTCTCCAGGGCGCTCAAGTTGCCGAACCAAGCCATGATGCAACCAGTCAGCAAGCTCTCCAATGTACACCTGTAGAAGTTAGAGAGAGTCCTCCATGACAGACCAACTCTCCGTAATCTTCTCAGGAAGTCGAGGCGCTGATGAGCTTTCTTAATAATTGCATCTGAGTTCTCGGACCAGGAAAGATCTTCACATATGTGCACGCCCAGGAATTTAAAGCTCTTGACCCTTTCAACCATCGACCCGTTGATATAAACAGGACTGTGGGTCCCCATCCTACTCCTTCCAAAGTCCACAATCAGTCCACATCCTGAAGCACTTGACACTGTAAAGAAGTTACCAGAGCCAATGGAAGAGGAGGAACCGAAACAAATAGAAGAAAAGCTACCAGAACAAATGGAAGAGGATGAACAGCAGCAAACAGAACAGAAGGAGAAGTCAACTAGTAGTGATGCTGTCACCTCGCCTCAAGTAACTGTTCATATTGGGGCCAATGTTGAAGCTTGTATCTTCTCTATCTTACCAGTACAGGTAAGGAATAGCAAGATGTTGCAAACATATGTTTTTTTAGATCACGGACGTTTGACTACCTTTTGCACAGAAAACCTGATGAGAAGACTGAACATCACAGGAGAAGAGACTAAGATTCAATTGTGTACCATGAATAAAGATAAAGAGAGCATAAATCATTACATTACAAATATGGAGATATCCATTTTGGATGAAGATTATTTTATACCAATATCTGAAGTGTGTACACATGGAGCCATGCCTGTTAGTTGTCAAAATATACCCAGATATGAGGACTTGAAACAATGGCCTTACCTGAAGGATGTCAAGATATCTAAAATAAATTCTAGTGTTGACCTACTTAACGAATGTTTTAAAGGCATTGGAACCTATACAGATTATAAAGAGCCAAGGTGATGGACCATATGCTGCGAAAACCCAACTTGGATGGGTTATCTATGACTCCTTGAGAAGGAATAATGAAACCGGGAGCCAGAAGAACTACCCTGCCTTTGCTGTTAATCAAATATCTACTGATCAATTAGAAAAGCTGGCGATGAAGCAATACAATCATAAATTCAATGAAAGTACCAATAAGGAATCTGAAGAAATGTCTAGAGAAGAGTTAAAGTTTGTGGATACTATGAACTACTCGGTTTGACGGATTGATGGACACTATTGTCTGGACTTACCTTTCAAACAAGAAAGTGTTAATCTGCCTAATAATCGTTGTATGGCAGAGCAACGCATCCAGAATTTGAAATGCAAGTTTGGCGAGAATACGAAATTTCATGAAGTAATAATTTATTTGAAGATTAATTTCTACATGGATGATTGCTTAAAATCCATGTTTACTGAGCAGGAAGCAATTCAAATGATAAAACATCTGACTTTCATTTGTAATAAGGGAGGATTCATACTTTCCAAGTGGATCAGCAACAATTGTGAAAGCATTCCACCAGATGATAGAGCCAAAGAAACCAGAGAGGTGGATTTGGACAAGGACAATTTGCCAATGGAAAGAGCATTGTGACTTATTAATGTTTCACCTTCGAAATATGTTAACACAAAAGAAAATCCTGCCAGAAGTTTCTAGAGAACTGATAACAGGCCACTTCTTAAGCGATAAGTTGGATCAATGAACTAGAGTCTCTCTGCAGAGCGAAACGGAGAATGGTCAAAGCTTGATCTAGGATTTGAAATCTCTGCTAATGATATAGAAATTAAATCAAATCTAACGGTGAATGGTATTACTAAAAATCCTGTTATTCTCTCAAAGGATTTTCACACTTCAACATTACTATTACAACACATCCATGAGTTGATCGGACATGGAGAAAGAGGTTTCATGCTATCAAAGCTTTGGACTGTTATGTTTTGCACTATATACTCCACTGCGGCAAGCCTCAACGACTTCCGCCCAGTTGCACTTACCCCCATCATCACCAAGTGCTTCGAGAGGCTGGTCCTGGCACACCTCAAAAGCTGCCTACCCCCCACACTGGATCCCTATCAGTTTGCCTACCGCAAGAACAGGAGTACGGAGGATGCCATCTCAACGGCACTTCACTCCGCCCTCTCCCACCTCGACAACAGAGACACTTACGTAAGAATGCTGTTCATCGATTACAGCTCAGCATTCAACACCATTATACCATCAAAATTGATCGCCAAACTCGGTAATCTGTGCATCGCTCCTTCCCTCTGCAACTGGATACTGGACTTTCTAACCAACAGACCCCAGTCTGTTAGGTTAGACAAGCACACCTCTTCAACCCTCACCCTGAACACCGGCGTTCCACAGGGCTGTGTGCTGAGCCCCCTCCTCTACTCCCTCTTCACCTATGACTGCACACCTGTACATAGTACTAACACCATCATCAAGTATGCAGATGATACAACGGTGATTGGCCTCATCAGCAGCAACGATGAGTCGGCCTACAGGGAGGAGGTCCAGCACTTAGCAGCATGGTGCGCTGACAACAACCTGGCCCTTAACTCCAAGAAGACCAAGGAGCTCATTGTAGACTTCAGGAAGTCCAGGGGCGGCACGCACACCCCCATCCACATTAACGGTACGGAGGTGGAACGTGTTTCTAGCTTCAGGTTCTTGGGAGTCAACCTCTCCGACGACCTCTCTTGGACCCACAATACCTCAACTCTGATCAAGAAGGCTCACCAGCGTCTCTTCTTCCTGAGGAGACTGAAGAAGGTCCATCTGTCTCCTCAGATCCTGGTGAACTTCTACCGCTGCACCATCGAGAGCATCCTTACCAACTGCATCACAGTTTGGTATGGCAACTGCTCTGTCTCCGACCGGAAGGCATTGCAGAGGGTGGTGAAAATTGCCCAACGCATCACCGGTTCCTCGCTCCCCTCCATTGAGTCTGTCCAAAGCAAGCGTTGTCTGCGGAGGGCGCTCAGCATCGCCAAGGACCTCTCTCACCCCAACCATGGACTGTTTACCCTCCTACCATCCGGGAGGCGCTACAGGTCTCTCCGTTGCCGAACCAGCAGGTCCAGGAACAGCTTCTTTCCGGCGGCTGTCACGCTACTCAACAACATACCTCGGTGACTGCCAATCACCCCCCCCCCCCCCCCCCCCCCGGACACTTATTGTTATTTATTCAAATAATTTGCTGTGTCGCTCTTCCAGGGAGATGCTAAATGCATTTCGTTGTCTCTGTACTGTACACTGACAATGACAATTAAAATTGAATCTGAATCTGAATCTGAATACTGGATATCATGCCTGATGTTAAGGGTTTGGTGCGCCCGGTACAAATTAAAACTAAAAACAATGTTTTAATAAGACCAATAATGAAGTTATGATTGCTTCTAGAAGGTGAAGGTGAAGATGGAGGAGTCGATGAAGAATTCTGATTGCGAATATATAGTGCATGCACTTTTTTTGCTTTTGATATATGTTAAGCCTTCATGGCCACTTTTTGATGTTTATTAGTAATTGCCTCATTATATAGTCGGAACAATTGGGGGCTGCTATGTAGTGGTCATTTGGCTTCTTTTGTGTGTCATTAATTTTGGCATTTGCTTTTAAATTTTAGACTGCCCGTGTTATGTGGGTGGGATATATTACGTAGTCAGTGGCGTGTTTGGTGCTGGGTTTCTTGCGCAGAAGCTTAGTTTTTAGTTTCGCTCAGAGTGAAGGAATACCCTTCGACCATGTGAAGTTTAACCGAGACACGAGGCGTTGTCTAATGTTTAAAAGCAATATGCTGGAATTTGAACAAGGTTAAAGTGTACGAGTCAGAGGAGAAGGTCGGATGTATATCTTATTGTGTTTCTTCAACAATAAAGAAGCTATTAATCAAAAGACTATGTTATGAAGTTTTATCTGTGAAAAAACTCTGAAGGTCTCACGGAGAGCTAACATGCGTATTACGACATTCTCCTAAAGCCATGTAGTCTCTTTAGTGGCTAGAGGAAGTAATCTCTTGAACAATATAAAAATCTGCCACTATATTTAAGAGGGAGTTAGATGTGGCCCTTGTGGCTAAGGGGATTAGAGGGTATGGAGAGAAGGCAGGTACGGGATACTGAGTTGGATGATCAGCCATGATCATATTGAATGGCGGTGCAAGCTCGAAGGGCCGAATGGCCTATTTCTGCACCTAATTTCTATGTTTCTATGTTTCTACAGCTACAAAGTTAAGTTAAATAAAATGTTGCTGTTGCTGATGACCCACAGAACTGCTTGGATGTTTGGCTCACTCCACCAACACTAAGATGAGCAAATGTGACATTGAAGCCACCCATTGATGGTAAATGAGACATATTGTTATTTATCATGCTGTACACGGTACATTATAAACTGTAAATGAATCGATTGTAATCAAGTATTGTCTTTTTTGCTGACTGGTTAGCATGCAACAAAAGCTTTTCACTGTACCCATGACAATGG
The DNA here is from genome assembly GCA_963514005.1 of Raja brachyura. The sequence goes on from OY740788.1 coordinate 49,584,215, forward strand.
ACGCGTGACAATGAACTAAATTGAATTAAACTGAAAGCAATCTCAGGAAAATGTTAACTTGTTAGAGGCGGCGAATAATATTTGAGAACCCGAGTTAAACAGTTAAAATATTTATGTTCTACGTCATGAAGGGTGCATTCTGCTTGTTTTAATCATATGTATTGTCTTCTATAAGCATTAAGTAAATAGCATCAACTCTGTTTGAGGTATATATGTTTACAGAATGTATTGTAATTTTTGAAATAAGCAGGATGACAAGCTAAGCTTACAGGGCAAGAAAGTAAAAAAGAAGAAAAAGGGGAAAGGTTTAATTACACAGCATTTTATCACATATTTCAAAAACATCCAAGGAATTACATACAGATGGAATAATATGGCCCCATGACATTAACATCTGAAGGCTGAAATCTAGTAAAAACAGTCACCGGGTTGTCTTTGTACCTGAGGCTACAAATCAAGAAATATATTTGATATTTCACTTTATTATTATGGGTTTTGATCTAAACCACAATTTTTCTTAATGCTGATTATCTTTCCAAACCTTCTAATTGGACTCTCTGGATGATTCCGGCAAGATGTCCGAGCCAATAATTGTACATGAATTTAAAAAAAACTGGAAGTGCCAAATTTAGAATTCAAAGAGTGAATAGAACTAAAGTTCAAATGTTTCTTTGTGGTCAGTAAAATTGGTGCAACCTTTGTACATTTGACTTTGATGTGAAATATTTACCTAACCCTTTCTGCCTCAAAATGTCAATCAGGACTGATATTTAATAATGCTTTTTAAGAAAGCCATTGAATTGCAAAGTTTTTTTTTAACTTTTATCTTTTGATTCCAGCTTAGGATCCTATTCATTTTTTTGGCCCAGACATCCCAACCCCCCCTCCAACCCCTCCCCAGGCAAAATGCTTGATCATATGTGTCCAAAGAGTTGATCGTAGAAAATGTCACAGAATACTAATTTGCCAAAATCTCACCTAGATCATGGAATTGCAAGTAATCTTGTGGCATAACTTGGCAATTGACAGCAATATAGGGGAGAAACAAAGGGCAAGGTCAAAAGGAAATATATGTGGTTATTAGAATGTGATAAATGAAGAATACAGATGAGAGAACAGAGTTGTATAATGTAATTGGGAGACGGAAACAAAATTTAACTCCCAAATGATTGTTGTCTGGATTAGTTGAACTTTCAAAATCTCGATGGATAGACTTCTTTTAGGTCGGAATATCACTGGATATAGATTTACGATGGCTAAATGGGGTTGAAATGTAGATTGACTAAATCATGTCTAGGTGAGAAGAATTGGCTTGAGGATCTGATGGCTTCCTCATGTTTCCATGTCTACTGAACTGGAAGCCAAGCTCGATTTGCCTCTACCACTCTTTCCAAGTTGAAATGCTATCTAGTTGCCCAGTGGATCAACTAGTACTCCAGTAGTAGTGTTTGATAGCCAAGTAGAGTTAATGTTTGATTCTGTGGACTAGCTCTGTCTCAAATGCAGTTCCTCAATCAGACACAGACTCTCAATCTGAAACATCAACTTACATGTGTAGGAAGGAACTGTAGATGCTGGTTTAAACTGAAGATAGACACAAAATGCTGGAGTAACGCAGCGGGACAGGCAGCATCTCTGGAGAGAAGGAATAGGATCCTTCTTCGGACATCGATTTACATCTTTTGCCTCCACAGATGCTGCTTGACTCGCTGAATTCTTCCATCACTCTTTGTGTTTTTTTTACAGTATCTTAGTTGATGAATTATGTCAACTCTTAGCTGAGTTGTCTGATTTAGTACATGCAGAAATAATAGTTTCTTCACTAAGGCCACGGAGGGAAGAGATAACATTTAATGGAAGGCAGAAGTGAGTTGTACACACCATTAATTACATTTCTTGTGTGAATTCATAGTAATAACTTGAGACATGTGATAACAGCACACACCTCCCAGGTGAGCTCAATGCATGCTTCACTTATGGTGAACAGGTCAGTGGAATGACATCACCCACCCTGACAGCCTTGAGTGCACCTGTAGTCACAGTCATCGTCACAGATGTCAGCAACCTGTGGAAAACAACGGGCTGAGATGGGGTTCCTTGCAGCTTTCTCATAACCTGCACAAACCAGCTTGCAGGAGTATGCACTAACATCTTTAACTAGCAATGTTACAAAATTTTCAGATTTTAAAAATCAAGTCTGCAATTTATCCCATCAGATAAAGCATAAAAAAAAGTTTAATTTGACACCTAATTTACTTTCATATCTTCAGTATTAAAAAAGTTATGGCCATTTGCATACTCGGAAATTAGCATCTTGTTCCCCATTGCCTTTCCATGGACTTAACTCAAAAGCTGTGTTTCTAGGATAGTCAAAAGCCCATAACTTTCTTAAGAATTAAGAGAACTCAATGATTTTTTCAGTTATTATAGATTGAAGCATTCTGAAACAATCTTACTTGGATGACCTGAAATTAAAGCATATAATTAGTTAGTTACCTAATTGTAGCTAATTACAAAATTCAATTTACTAGATCTATCAATCCATCAATCCATTTCTTAAGAAAAGATAAACTTTTTTAAATTGCCTAAGTGTCCAAATAACATTCACACAATAATTCACAATATAACGTGATTTTTAAATCTCATTTTCATGAATTTTTAGGCCAAATGGAAGGAATTTAGTGTTTAATTCCTGTAAATGAATGGCCATTTAAATCAACTTGCGAGTGGGTTTTAGTGGAATGCGGTGGATTAGAACTTTGCGGTGAAGTCGGCAGGAAAAACACTGCCGGTTCGTATATATTTTTTGTCCCCTTTTCGCAACATGAAAATGTGATTAAATGCTTCCTAAGAAGCACGTTTTTGTGTAAAAATAAACTGTGTACTTTATTTTCTCCCCTACGTAAAATCCTTCCCATTGTCGGCGCTCACGGCTTTAGATTATTTTTTAATTACTCTAGCTAATAAATAATCTAGTATAATTTAAAAATACCTTCATAAATCAAATGTCGGAGCGAGTTTTCTTCAGCAACAATATCCCCTGACATGGATCGATTTGCCCTGTCTGTAGAAAAACGACACTGTTAACACGCCCCCCTCTAAAAGGCGCCAAAGTCACGCACACGGGGAGCGGCAGAATTGCAGCGCTGCTCAAGGTAAGTTTTGTAACATACCTACTTTAACTTCTCCCCATTACAATCTGACATTCCCACCAGCTTTAAGATCACTATCATCCTGGTATCAAGAAAAAATAAGGTAACATGCCTTAACGACTGATGTCCGGGTTGCTTTAACATCCACAATGATTACGTACTTCAAGAGGCTGGCATAGCCCACCTGCTCCAGCCTCCCAGACAGACTTAATCCACTGAAATTTTCCAGTGGTGACAAGAGGTCCCCAGCAGACAATCTCTCTCTTAGATAGAAACAAAATGCTGGAGTAACTTAGCGGGTCAGGTGGCATCTCTGGAAGATAGCAATAGGTGACATTTCAGGTCAAGACCCTTCATCGGACCAAGTCAGGGGAGAGGGAACCTCGAGGTAGCATCTGCATATCATCTCTCTCTCGTTATACACTAATCCCTAGAACATGTGGGTAACAAGGACACCTACAGTAGGTTGGAGTTCTATTTATTGACTATAGCTCTGTTTTCAACGTGATAATTCTAACCAAACTCATCTCCAAACACCAGGACCTATAACACAGCACCCCCTTTGTATCTGTATCCTTGACTCCTTGATCTATGGTCTGCAAAAAAATATCCTCCACAAACATTTTCAACATCAATTCCTCACAAAGATGATAGTCAGCTCTGTTCTCCCCATACACTCAGGGCCATACGGCCAAATGTTCATTTAACTCCATATATGAATTTGCAGATCTTCTTCTTTCGTGTGGCATGCAGAGCCTAAAGTTGTTGGACAACTTGTTCTATTTGATCTTCCGTTTGTGCACGTCGAGTTGATTGCATTAGTCGAAACAGGGCGGACCATGTGAAGGTTGCAATCTTCCTCCCCACAAATTTGCAGATGCTGCCACTGTAGTGGACTGGATGTCAAACAATGCCAAGGCGGAGTATAGTAAGGAGATAGAGAGGAGCGTAGAATTGTGTGCAGACAACAATCTCTCCCTCAGCGTGCGCAAAATGAAGGAAGTGGTCATCGAGTTCAGTAAGCATGGTGGAGTACATGCCTCCGTCTACATCAATGATGTGGAGATGGTTGATGTGGTGATGATGTGGAGATGATTAAGAGCTTCATGTTCCTCTGTAGACAATTTGTTCTGCTCCAACATATTGATGCAATGGCAAGAAAGCACACCTAGGCCTCTACTTCCTCAGCATTTCTCTATTGATTATCACTGATTTCTACAGAAGTATCATAAAAAGCATCCTACCCAGATGTCTGCACTTGCACTGTAGATGTATTCTGCACCTTAATCTACACTGTTTATTAACGCTTTTATAGTACCTGATGTACTTATGTTTGACATGATATGCTTGCATAGTACGCAAAGCAAAGTCCTGCACTATATCTTAGTATACGTGATATAATAAACCAATACAAGTTGAGAATGGTTAACTATATTACATTTATTTTCCATTGGCTGGTTTGAAATTTATATAACATTAACACATCAAGTAACCCTCGCTATTACTTTTTGTTTTAGGTGAGGATTTAAATTGTTCTTCCTTTCCCACCCACTACCACATTCTGTGATAATCTTTGCTGTGATAGAAAACCGATACAGACTGAATGACCTCTGTCAATGCAGATTAGGCAGCATTTATGGCCAGGAAATCTATGCTAGCCCACAAAATCATCTATACCTTTGATCATTAAGATTGGAGAGAAGATGTATTAATGTGTTGGAAGCATTGCTATTTCAGTGTTTGGTGACAATTTTGAAACTTGGAAGATAGATCTGGAGTACAGAGAAATTATTATCCTCTGCAAAGGTAGCTCCCTATGTCAAAATCAGTCAAAAATCCAGAGAGAAAAATAAGAGTCCTCTTGACAAAAAAAGATTCAAAAATGAGCAATGATGTTAGACATTTTCTCTCCTCTTATTTAGGCACACAAGTGATCTACCCAAATGGACAACGTTGCTACCAGAAGTGAGCAGCAATAGGCTATTGAGCACAAAAGACGTTAGAGCCAAGCCAAATCCTCTCAACTGTTCTCAAACGCAATTTAATTATAATCAGAAAAAATGCAAATGGAAGTAGAACTCCTAGCCAACAAACCGCTCAACCGCCCAGAGGCCTATTGTAATGTTCAGACACACACAATCATTATGCAATTTAATGTATTGTAGATAAGTATTTGGAATATTCAAAGTTGTAGGCTGCTAGATTTGGCCTGAAGACATTGAAATGGTTACATTCCTCAGTCCCAATAAAACACTGAATGACAGGGTTGATTGCCATCATCTCAGGTAATTTTGGACCAGGAGCTATTCTCCAAGTTCCTTTCTAAAAAAAATAATGAGCATCTTATAAAGGCTTCCGATTAACTTGGAAAAGGTAATTCATGGTTGAAAAGTGAGAAAAGGAATAATAATAGGAACCCAAAAGTAATACGTATTTTGATATATCTTAGCCACACAGAATGATCAAACTAAACTCTAAAATTTTAACTTCCATAAAATTTGAACTCGCCCTTCAATAATTTTGCAATGAAGATATAGTTTCATTTCAGATATAGACTATGGTACAACTCTAATCCATTTCCGTTGTAAAGTTTCCATCATTTCCTTAACATTATTAATTCAATGGGGTTAGGTCATTTAAGGGGGAGGTGCAGCAGGACCTGGGCGTCCTTGTACACGGGTCACTGAAAGTTGGCTTACAGGTACAGCAGGCAGTGAAGAAAGCTAATGGAATGTTGGCCTTCATAACAAGAGGATTTCAGTATAACAGTAAAGAGGTTCTTCTGCAGTTGTATAAGGCTCTGGTGAGACCACATCTGGAGTATTGTGTACAGCTTTGGTCTCCTAATTTGAGGAAGGACATCCTTGTGATTGAGGCAGTGCAGCGTAGGTTAACGAGATTGATCCCTGGGATGGCGGGAATGTCATGCGAGGAAAGATTGAAAAGAATAGGCTTGTATTCACTGGAGTTTAGAAGGATGGGGGGGGATCCTCATTAGAAGGATGAGGGGGGAGAAACTTATAAAATTATAAAAGGACTGGACAAGCTAGATGCAGGAAAAATGTTCCCAATGTTGGGCGAGTCCAGAACCAGGGGCCACAGTCTTAGAATAAAGAGGAGGTCATTTTGGACTGAGGTGAGAAAAAACTTTTTCACCCAGAGAGCTGTAAATCTTTGGAATTCCCTGCCACAGAGCAGTGGAGGCCAAATCACTGGATGGATTTAAGAGAGGGTTAGATAGAGCTCTAGGGGCTAGTAGAGTCAAGGGATATGGGGAGAAGGCAGGCACGGGTTATTGATAGTAGACGATCAGCCATGATCACAATGAATGGCGGTCCTGGCTCGAAGGGCCGAATGGCCTCCTCCTGCATCTATTTTGTACGTTTCATTTGATGTTAGGCTAATTGATCTATACCTTTGGGTCAGATTTGACCTTTTTAGAATGCTGCTATTGTATTTACTTTTAATCCTAAGGAACGTTGCATAATCAATGTGTCTTTCATGACTATAACCATTGCTAAATAACTTTCCTCGGACTCCCACAACACTGTGTTACAGTCCTGGTGATGTAAATTAGTCACATAGATCAGATTAGTGCAAATACAATTAATTGCCCTCCCAATGTACAAAGTAATATCTTAAATTACAAATAATCTGAACACATGAAACTGAAAAAAATATATAGTTCAAACATTCCATATCAGCATTCCATGAATGCCACGCCCCTTCCGGAGGGACTATAAAACCCGGAAGTGTTGAGTGCCTCAGTCAGTCTCTGCAAGATTGGGGGGGGGGGGGGGGGGGAGGAGGAGGAACGAGAGGAGCGAGAGGAGCAAGAGGGTCAGGTCACATCTCGTCTCTCAGTCAGACCTGTGAATAACACTGAACACATGTCTACGAAACTGTGAGTGGTTTTACTGACCTGTCAGTGCCCTTAATGTGGTTTGCAAATATAGTTTGGAAATGCTAAAGCTGTGGTGCCTTTGGTTTGGAAATGCTAAAGCTTTGTTGCCTTTGGTTTGGAAATGCTAAAGCTGTCTTGCCTTTGGTTTGGAAATACTAAAGCTGTGTTGCCTTTGGTTTGGAAATGCTAAAACCGTGTTGCCTAATTAGAGTTGCCTTGCCTAATTAAAGTTGCCTTGCCTAATTAGAGTAGCCTTGCCTTCTATATAATTAAAAGTCTAATCTTGACCACTTCCTGTTTGCGCTTTATATTGGTTTTAGAAAAAACGCTACCACGTACGGCTGTGATTTTTGGCCATCTTACTCAGAGTCCCCCTCTGCTCATCAGGTGCTGAGGATTTTTCCCATCGATGAACAATAAAAGTTATTAGTCTTTTGACAAATGTTGAAATTCTCTCTCCTGTCAAGCATACCATGAAGGCCACGCCCCTTCTGGTGGGGGGGGCGAGGGACTATAAAACCCAGAAGTGTGGGCGTGGCTCAGTCTCTGCAAGATGGAGGAGGGTGAGTTAAGACTCGCTGTCTTTAGTGGCCTTGCACCCTGCTTGAAATGGAATTTCAAGGAATAGCCGTGAGTCAACTGCCAGCCACCAGCCGTGAGTGGGCTGCCAGCACAACTGGCTTGAGTGATTGAGCTGCCAGTTCAAGAATTGATTCAGCCCACAATGTCTATACTAGCCCTCTGGAAACGAGTCCCTTCAGCCCTTAACACCCATACTAGTGCTCCAGAAAGCCCCCCTCCCCCACAGGCCACCAATATTGGAATTGGTGGAGAGGTGGAATATTCACCAGCCCTCCCATGTGATGCTGGGACCCAACGGGTTCCACTTAGTCTAGTTCATTATATAAATTCTCTCACAGGTGAGAATTTTCTACAGGAGGCGGCCACATATTTCCTTGCAGAAATTATGCCAGAAACTTACTTGACATCATCCTCACTATTGAATTGAATTTCCTTTATTGTCATTCAAACAAGTTTGAACGAGATTTTGTACCATGAAGTCATGACAGAAAAAAAGCAACAAAACACACAATTAACATAATTTAACACAAACATCCATCACAGTGAATCTCTAGGCACCTCTTCACTGTGATAGAAGGCAGAAAGTCTTATCTCTTCCTTGCTTGTTCTCCTGCTGTGTCGTGGCGATTCAGGCTCTCGATGTTGAAGCCCCCGCTGGGCGATGGTAAATCCCGCGGCCGATTTTAAGCTCCGCGAACGGGCCAATTTAAATTACCCTACGAAGAAAAAGTTCCACCCTCATACTAAAGAAAACATTCATTAATGAAAATTAAAAACTCAAAAAAGGCTTGATTTCAGAAATATGAAAATAGAAATGCTGAAAATACTTAGCAGGTCAAGCAGCAATCACTGGAAGGAGAAACAGTTATCGTAACAAGTCAATAACCCTTCATCACAACTGCAAAATTGAGAAAACATGTATCGTTTAAGTTGGTATCGTGGTAGAGAGAACAGAGGGTGGAGACAAAACATTATGTTTTAATTATTCAGACTCATCTGATTAATAGTAAGATTAAATGAGAACTTACCAGTTTGAAGTTTGATCTTTATTTTATGAGGAGTTGCGATGAGGGATTTCGTGAAGAACCCGCCAGCACGCATGTGCGACATTCTTCAAAGCAGCGGTGTGGAATCACAGAACCAACAAACCAAGAAATGACTTGTTATAGTAAGATTGAAGAGACTCTAATTACCAGTTGACTTTATGATCAAGGGTTGGGAGCGGAGGGCACGAAATCCCTCATCGCAACTCCTCATAAAATAAAGATCAAACTTCAAACTGGTAAGTTCTCGTTTAATCTTACTATTTCATTTCGGAGTCACGTGAGTGACTTCGTGAAGACTTCAAAGCTCTGTGATTTCATGCCCTGGACAACATCCATGCTGTCACACACGCCACTGTAAGGATGGATAGGAGTAATCAAATTTTCAGACTGCTTGCACTGAAAAATAATAATATTTATTAATAATAACAAAAAGAAAAAAACCCTCACTGGGGAGTAGTTGTATGTTCTCGACCCGCATTCAGCACGGCCTCTGCGAACATTACAGGAGCGGTAACAGGTTTGTTATAAAACCGTTGAAAGGTGGCTTCACTGGCCCATCCCGCTGTGGCAAGAATATGGTCCATGGGCACCTCCATGACCTTTGCCGCCGACGTTGATGCAGCCCTGGTGGAATGGGATTTAAAGACATTAGTGTCAATACCTGCTTCGTTCAAGACGATCCTGAGCCATCTGGAGATCTTCTGTACCGTCACTCTATGGTGAGGTTTTTTGTGGCTGATTAGCAGGTATTTTTCCATTCCCCTTAATTTCCGCGTCACTCTTATATAGTGGCGGATATGGGTGGCTAAACATAGCCTAGCATCAGCGGGGTATGCTGGAAACACCAGTTGCAGCCCTGTTTATCCAGGTCTATGCTGCTTAAGTAATTCATCAACAAAGAAAATTACTTTCTCTGAGGTAGAGATCATTCTGTCAATCTTGATCTTATGAAGTGTCTGTACCCTTTGTGCTGAAGTAAGTGCCAATAACATCACCAGCTTCAGGGTGAGTTTGTCCAATTCAAGCCCAGCCATGGGCAACCACGTCCTGAGTAGGGTTAGTACTTTCCCAATGTCCCAGGTGACGTGGTAACGGGGTCTTGGCGGATTGGAATTAAATATTCCCCGCATCAGTTTGGACACCAGTTTATTGGCTCCTACTTCAATATTGAGGTAGAATGATAGCGCACTCCTGGCGCTATTGATGGCACTGTAGCTGAGGTGTTCGTCATGATGCAACCCCGCAAGAAATTCCAGCACATCTGTGATTGAAACGGAGTCATATACAATTTTCAAGCGGCCGCAGTAGGTTTCCCATTTCCTGATATGCGTTAGATATTGCCGTCTTGTGGACTCCCTGCATGATGCTCCAATTGTATCCATTGTCCTTGATGAGAGACCATACTGCAGTAATGGTCTGTTCAGAACCTGCAAGCCAATAATTTCAAGTGACTATGGCAGGGATGTTGTTCCCCTGCAACAGGGTTCGTCACCAATTGTGGGCAACCCTCTAAGAGGACCCATGGTTGACTGATCATTCTAAGGACCACCGGATACCATGGCTGAGTAGGCCAGTTGGGTATGACAAGAATGCCTTTAGCAGCATCTAGCTGGATTTTCCGCAATACCCGACTGATGAGGCAAAATGGAGGAAATGCATAGAAAAACCATTTCCCCCAGTCTAGCGGGAAGGTGTGCATCGCCATTGCCCCAAGATCTGGTTCCCATTATACGTATGTTGGTACCTGATGGTTCAACCGTGACGCAAAAAGGTCAATATCTGGTTTACCAAATTTGGCTGTAATTTTGGTGAATATTTGGGGATTTAACATCCACTCGATGTTGTCATTAAATTTCCGTGACCTGGAGTCCGCCACTGTATTGAGCTTACCTGGTAGATAGATAACTGAAATCCAAATATTCCGTGTATGCACCAGAGCCAAATTGTATTTGCCAATTCATCACATGAAATTGACCTGGTACCGCCCATATGATTTAGATATGTCACCGCAGTGGTATTGTCTATTTGGAGACGGACATGAGTGTCAGTAAAGTTTGAACAATAAGCTCTAAGTCCGTGGAATGTTCCTAGCATCTCCAAATAATTTATCCCTTGTGATAACAACAGGGTAGATTCAAGGGTGTCCCATCTGCCTCCGCAACTTGTGTTGTTGTCCGTAGCTCCCCAGCCATGGGAGCTTGCGTCTGTTTGTAAGTATTCCACCAGACAAGGCACAATGATGGGTTTAAATGAGTTACGGATATTATCACTCCACCATTGTAACTCAATTTTTGCCTTAAATGGCAGCTGCATGGGTCTATCAAAATGTCCAGCATTCAATTTTAACACTAAAATCTTGGATCTTTGCAAATTTTGATAATGTAAAGGTCCGAATTGAGCAGCTGGAAAAACTGCTACGATTTTCCCAATCACCTTAGCAGCTTGTCTGATTGATGGTATACTGGCGCAGACCAGATTCTTACATGCTTGAATGATATCCCCAACTTTGTTAGTTGGTATGGTGGCAATCATGCGATTGGAATCCACTGTGAATCCCAGATAGTCCATGATCTGTGAAGGACAGAACTTTGATTTATCTGGATGGATAATAAATCCCATTTTTTGAAATATTTCCACAGTGGCTGAAACTGCCAATTTTGCTGATTCCAGTGTATTCCCAATGATTAGGATATCATCCAGGTAAGCCATAACCGTATGATTTTGCCTCCTCAGTGTTGCTAGCACTGGCTTGAGTAATTTAATAAACAATCTGGGGGCTGTGGTAAGCCCATTGGGCAAAGCTTTGTATTGCCAAAGTTGATCCATCCAGGTAAACTTCAAGAACTTCCTGTGATGTTTCTGAATGGATACTGAATAGTATGCATCTTTTAAATCAATGCATGCCATGAAGCAGCCCTCAGAAATCAAAGATTTGGCTGTTTCGAACGTGTCCATTTTGAAATGGGTATATTTTACAAAAGTATTCAAATGGGTTAGATCTATAATGACCCGACATCCACCATCTTTCTTGGTTTTTGTGAATATGTTAGATACAAATTCAATTGGTTTGTGTATAGTTCTTTCTATCACGCCTTTCCCTTGTAGTCTCAAGATTTCAGCATAGCCTACTGCTGTTTCCTTGCTGAAAAGTGCAAATTTGAGATTCGGCATATGCTGAGGTGGAGGAATTTGACCATTTATAAAGTCAATCTCATGGCCTTGAATACTTTGTAAGATAAACTTATCTGAGGTGATGGTTTCCCATGCCTCCTTAAAAAACCATAGTCTACCCCCAACATGTGAGGTTAGACATGCAAGTGCATGAAATCCAGACCGCCTTACCTTCATGGTTAACGGCGGTCCCTGACATGTTTGGTGGGACGTGGAGGTGGAGATGCTGGTGGAGCGGCCAGCATGGAAGATGCTGGTGATGCGGAAACTGCATCTTCCATGCTGGCCGCTGCGGGCCTTGCCCTAAAAAAGGCCTGGGCTGTTGAGAATGTCGGTATTGTGGAGGCACCGGTATGTAGGTCCTTGCTGGCCTTTCGGTTTGACCCTGTGGCCTGAAATATGATGTTTTCCTGGCCGTTTGTCTGGTCAAGGTGTGTGACCTCGTAAGACCCACTGTCTTTGCATGGTCATCTAAATCCTTGACCTGTTTCGGGAGGTCTTCTCCGAATAGTTGTCTGGGTGGTGGTGTTGGGGATGCTCTGCATAGCCCCGCAAATTTGGGGTTTAACGTAGGCTTGATGATGCTTTTCCGAAACGCATTTATTTCATATTGCGTGTTGCATAGTAGTTCAAGAGCATCCTCCTGTTTGGTGTTCAAGTCCACACCGTCCACCGACCTCGCAAAAGCGGTAATCCCAGATGTGAGCAGTTTCAGGATTCTTTGTAACTTTACTTCCTGTGCTCTAATGCCCGGGCTAATATTGCCCCAAATAGGCATGCTCACAATAGGCATATTGAGCGAGTTACAATTACTCGGTGCCTTGTGTCTGTTCATGGCCTCCGCAAGGACCTGATCCTGTAGCTGATGGTTGGTGAGGAAATCAATGGTAGCGGCCAGTTTGGTATTGAGGGGTTGTCCCGATGACTCGGGTAACGCAAACTTGGCTGCCACGTCCAGGAGTTCTTCCTGAGGGACCTCAGGTGCCACTGGTACGTGTACCATGATCTCGTCTTCTTCTGGCTGCCTCATGCTATCCATTGATGATGGGGATATGTCCATGAGTCCCCTGGAACTGGATGTTTCCCGCCGTTGATTTTGCTGCAGGATCCGTTCCATCATCCTCTCCATCCGATCAATGCGCCCTTCATCGTGCGTGAATAGGCGGTCAGAGTCCTCATGCCCGAAGGAACTCCTGAGGCTCCTATCATCGGCCCGTACCTCGTCGAGGTAATCTCGGTGCCGTGACGAAAAGTCGCTGCCAGCCGCCTCAGCGAAACTGAACGACTCCCGCGCGGATCTGCTCATACGCCTCCTTTTGGCTGAACTAGGCCTGACTGCCTCTAAGGGCATATGCGGTGTGAAGTCGGCACCCAACGCCGCAGCGTGGTGACCCGACATCCGTGCGGGTTTGCCGACTGTCCTTTTCCTGGACCCAGACGGCATATGGTCCCGTACTGCCGCCATGGGGGGATGCGGTGACCGTGGCGAGACTCCACCTGTGTGACTCCTCCTGGTCCAACTAGGTGGTGAGTCTACACTGGCCCTCCCTGGTCTGCCAGTGGACTCGGGTCTCGCTAACCCACCAGTCCACAATCTAGTGGCCTCTGGTGAAATCTCTGCCCGAAAAGGGCTAGGTTGTTGAGCTCTATCCCTGGCTCTTCCACGAGGGCTCAGGGAGAAGGGCCGTGCAGCAGCACGTGAAACCCGTTCGCTCACACCAGCCAACGATCCTGTTGGCGATAATGAAATGGAGTCAGGGTCTACCTGCTCCGGCGCCGTACCAACTTCCTGCTCTGCGGGAACCCCGCTTGTGCACAACTGTGTCAGTGGGTCAGGTCCTGTAAACACAGGGCTCCCCGATTTTCGCGCCTTTTTCCCGGCCCGTCTTGCAGGTGCTGTCGTTGAAGAGAGCTCCGGGATTAGCGGCCGACGACTCCTTTCGGAAGTCCTGCGGCCCGTACTCCTCTTATCCATGTCCCTGTTGGAGAAAAACAATTCAAAACAGCAGGGACAACCAGCTCAAGGTTGCCTGTACTTACCTGAGTGGCCCTTATGAAGGGCTGGTGGTGAGCCGCGCTCCAACTCCAGCCGTCGACTGCAAATGCGTAGCGACGATATGTCGCGTATGCGTGCTGGCGGGTTCTTCACGGTCACTCATGTGACTCCGAAATGAAATTTGTGAATGATGGCAATTAGGGAGAGAATTAAAAAAACATATAGAACACACTGGAATTGTGACAAGCAGCACATAGAGAGGGAAAAACTGAAGCGACACAAACACGATTTTTCGCCAGTTCACTCACCATTCTCCCGGCTGCGAGTGCACCAAGTTTCGTTCCGATCAGTTGAATGTCGTAAAAGTCAACGAGGTTTAAAAATCTTAAAACCATGTGTGTGCAGATTGATCTCTTCTCCTGCCAGTCAGCGCCACGCGGATTAGTCTCTTTCCCCGTCACTACCCGAGACGGTCCACCCCATCCTGCGCCATCGTGTCTTTATTGGAGCCGACGATGGCCGGCGGAGGCTTCCAACCGGACGTTCGGAGGGACCTGAAGCAGCCCAGCCCAGCCCCGTCCCAAGCAGCCCCACTCCAAGCAGACCAGCCCCGCCCCAGGCAGCTCCGTCCCAAACAGCCCTGCCCCAAGCAGCCGCCCCGCCCCAAACAGCAGCCCAGCGTCGGAGACCCAACCCGACCCAGCCCAGCGTCGGAGACCCTGCCCAGCCCAGAGTCGAAGATGTCGCCGATTTTGCCAAACGGAGAGCGAAGACTCTGATCCCGGCGGAGGAGAATGCCCAGCGACCACTGTGAGTCCCCATCGCACTGCTAATTCCAGTCACTACCCCTCTGGTCCCCCTTGCTGGCTCATCCCCCTCCCTCGTGATGCCCCCCTCTCCCCATAGATCTTCCCTGTCTTTTCTCTGAACTCACTCCCCCCCCCATCCATACACAACCCCCCCTGCCCACCCCCCCCCCCCACACACACCCCGCTGCACACATCCCCCCGCCCATACACCCTCGCTCCCACAATCCCCCTCCACCCTCCACACTCACACACACCCCCCTCACACATCTACCCCTCCCCCACACACCCCGCCGCCCACACCCCCTGCTACCACAACCCCCCTGGCCCCACAACTCCCCACCCCCATAACCCCCCCAGCCCACAACTTCCCCAGCCCCCACCCCCCCACACAACCCTCCCCCACAACCTCTCCACCTGTACACACACAAACCCCCCCACACACACACACCCCCACTCACACACACCCCCCTCCCACATCCCCCCTCCCACATCCCCCCTCCCACCCATGTACACACCTCTCCCCATCCACACCCCTTGCCACACACCTCTCCCCCCTTCTACACCTCCCCGTCCACACACACTCCTCCTACCTTCCCACCTCACCCCCCCACCCCCCTCGGCCACACACCCCATTTCCCTCCCGTCCTCCACATGAACAGGAGGGGGAGGGAGTGCTCGGGGATGAGGGGAAATGAGCTGCACCTGCGCAGTTAAGGGCTAAGGGTGAGTGGTGGAATATTGCGTTGGGGAACGGGTTGCGTTGAGGGAATGGGTGAGTGGTGGAATATTGCCGTGGGGAATGGGTTGTGTTTGGGGGACCAGTCCTCCTGTGTGACTGTGACCCAACGGGTCCCACTTAGTCTAGTTATCTGTAAACTCCAGGGTGGCACAGTGGCGCAACAGTAGGGTTGCTGCCTTACAGCATCAGATAGCAATCTTACAAAATTTTGAGATTTAACAAATCAAGTCTGCAATTTATCCCATCAGATAAAGCATAAAAAATAAGTTTAATTTGACACCTAATTCACTTTCATATCTTCAGAATTAAGAAAATTATGACCATTTTCATACTCGGAAATTAGCATCTTGTTCCCCATTGCCTTTCAATTGACTTAACTCAAAAGCTGTGATCTGGAACAGTTAAAAGCCCATAACTTTCTTAAAAATTAAGAGAACGCAATGAAATTTTCAGTTATTATAGATTGAAGCATTCTGAAACAAATATGAGACAATCTTACTTGGATGACCTGAAATTAAAGCATATAATTAGTTAGTTATCTAATTGTAGCTAATTACAAAATTCAATGAGTAGATCTAAACATCAATCCATTTCTTAAGAAAAGATACACTCTTTTTAAATTGCCTAAGTGTCCAAATAACATTCACACAATAATCCACAATATAACATAATTTTTAAATCTAATTTTCATGAATTTATAGGCCAAATGGAAGGAATTTAATGTTTAATGCCTGTAAATTAATGGCCATTTAAATCAACTAGCGAGTGGGTTTTAGTGGAATGCGGTGGATTAGAACATTGCGGTTTGCGGTGAAGTCAGTATGAAAAATACAGCCGGTTCATACATTTTTTTTTTGTCCCCTTTTCGCAACATGAAAAAGTGATTAAAGCCTTCTTAAAAACCACGTTTTTATGTAAAAATAATCTGTGTAGCTTCTTTTATCGCCTACCTTAGGTCTGTTCCGCTGTCACCATTCAGAGCTTTAGAAGATGATTTTTAAACTACTCTAGTTAATAAATAATCTAGCGTGGTTTAAAAATACCTTTATGAATGAAATGTCGGAGCGATTTCTCGTTAGCGACGAAATCGCCCGACATGGATCGATTTGGACTGCCTAGAAAAAATCGGCACTTTAAGCCGGCCCCCCTGTGAAAGGCGCCAAAGTAGCGCACACGGGGAGCGGCAGAACTGCAGTGCTGCTAAAGGTAGGTATTGTAACATACCTACATCAGAGACCCGGGTTCGATCCTGACGACGGGTGCTGTCTGTGCAGCCTGTGACCCTGTGGGTTTTCTCTGGGTGTTTGATTTGCCCCACACTCGAGAGATATACATATTTGTAGATTAATTGGCTTCTGTAAAATGTCCCTAGTGTGGAGGATACTGCCAGTGTACGGGAGATCGCTGATCGGTGCTGACTCGGTGGATCGAAGGGCCTACTTCCATGTTGTATCTCAAAGTCTCATGACCCACCATTTCCCTTCATTAATTAACGGGCCAGAAAACCTATCTTGGATCAACGGGCATACCTGGAGATACACCAAGCTAACACCAAACAATGTGGTGCCAGTCTGGTGAAGATGCAATATAGACAACAGATGTACTGAAAGCAGCTTGTAACAAATAAGGCTGCGCAATCTCACAGTAACTCAGTCAAATCAAAGTTCAGTCATATCAAGTTGTGAAAATTAAACAGCTAAACTAAGAGGCAGCCAATTTTTTTTTAAAGCTTTTCTCGCAAATATCAAGGTCTAATATTTGAGAGCTAAAGAGAAAGCTAAAGCATTCTAATGTTCAGCCAAATTATTTATTTCTGATTCCTCCTGAGATCCCCAATATCACAGCAACCAGTCTTCTGCAGGTTCTTTTGTAATTTTGCACAACTATCCTATCACAAAATTAGGCTGTCCACATGGATGTTTGTGACAAAATGTAATGATTTCAAATGAAAACAGTGGGCTCTAGTTTCTCCAAATTTACACACATTGTCCAAATAGATGCACAGAGATAAGAAAAGAATGCTCACATTTCCATTTCCATTTTTTTTCTTGTAGATTCAATTAAATGCAATCACCTCTACCATATATTCTCGGTGATTCCTTCACATGGTGGTAAACCTAAAAATCCATACTTAAGAGAAATCCACATTGTAATGATGAAACAGAGTATAGGAAGGATAGAAAACTTAATAACATGGTGTCAGGAAAACGACCACTACCTCAATGTCGGAGAAACTCAGCGGGTGAGGCAGCATCTATGTAGCAAAGGAAATAGACAACGTTTTGGGTCGAAACGTTGCCTATTTCCTTCGCTCCATAGATAGAAACATAGAAACATAGAAAATAGGTGCAGGAGTAGGCCATTCGGCCCTTCGAGCCTGCACCGCCATTCAATGTGATCATGGCTGATCATCCAACTCAGTATCCCGTACCTGCCTTCTCTCCATACCCCCTGATCCCTTTAGCCACAAGTGCCACATCTAACGCCCTCTTAAATATAGCCAATGAACTGGCCTCAACTACCTTCTGTGGCAGAGAATTCCAGAGACTCACCACTCTTGCTGCCTCATCCGCTGAGTTTCTCCAGCATTTTTGTCTACCTTCGATTTTCCAGCATCTGCAGTTCCTTCTTAAACAATACCTCAATGTCAGCTGACATTGAGGTAGTGGTTGTTTTCCTGACACCATGTCAAGTGAATAAAGGTTGAGCTGAACAGTCAGAAGGATAAAGTGCCGAATAATATTTTGAATCAGTTTTGAAACCTAAACTATTTTCTTGTCAATCCATTCTTTTGTAGTCCCATTTCAATTTATAAAAATCCGTGGGGTTAATAATATGAAATGTACAAATGATCCGAAGCAAAATACTTTTGTCCAATGCTCAAGCTGTAAATATATCGAAGTGTACGATACAGATCATCCTCACCGTTCCTGTGATTCAACAGATCATTCTTCCATGACTGACTCTCTGATTCGAATAGAACTTTTTTTGAAAAAATGAATTAATCAAGCTTCAGCCAAGGAAATCATAACTTAATTTGTTCTAGCCTGAACCTACACACAAGGACCAGCGGTGTGTGTTAAAAGGTCACTTACAATTATTTAACAGCAGTGTACCAGCACAAAGTATTTCAGAAAGGGGAAGCCCAACAAGGTATAGTTAAAGACAATTTGGGAGGTGAACGGAAACATGCTGACAAATTAGTTTTAAAAAGATGCACAAGTAATCTTGTGTTTAATTCAGTTTAATATAGTTTAGATACAGCGTGGAAACAGGCCTTTCGGCCCACCGAATCTGCACCAACCAATGATCACCCATGCACTATTTCTATCCTACACAATAGGGACAATTTACAGAGGCCACTTAACCAACAAACCTGCATGTCTTTGGAACTGAAGCAACTAGAGAAAACCCACGCGGTCACAGGCAGAAGTGCAAACTTTATACAGACAGCGCCCATAGTCAGAATCGAATTCGGGTTTCTGGCGCTGTTAGGCAGCAGCTCTACCGCCACTGTGCCGCCCCAAGTCTAAGGGGCCATTCTTGGTTTAAAAGTGAAACATGACAGTTACAATCAAGTCTTATCTGTAAATACATAGACACCTAGAATGTAGGTGCAGGAGTAGGCCCTTCCGCCCTTCGAGCCAGCACCGCCATTCAACATGGTCAAAATCAGTGTCCCTTGATTCCGTTAGCCCTAAGACCTATATCTAACATTTTGTTAGCCCTCAGAGCTATATCTATTACGCATGTAATGAATCCAAAAATATCAAAAACACTTCCTGCTTCATAAAATCATACCGTCAGTATATTGAGGTATTACCATTCCTTTCTTCAGTGGAAAAACAGCATTAGGATGGTATTGAGAATTTTGAGGCCATCCATCAAGGTCACATAGAAGCCTTACATGAGGGACAGGAACCCACCGCACAATCTACCCACCCACCTCCGAGCTCATACATGGTAGAGTCATGTTGGTTTTACGGGTTCTCATGTTACCAGAGTGGAAACAAAACACCCTTGACAATGAGCCACTATCTAAGATGTATTTTACTTCGGAGTCACATGAGTGATTCCGTGAAGAAGCCCCGCCAGTGCGCATGTGCGTCATTACGTCAGACGCATGGTGCACCGACGGGCTGGAGAGCGCAGCTTCACCAGCGGTAAGTAAAACCCGCAGGTAAGTGCTTTAAAACTTTACTGCGGTTTACTTAGGTTCCGTAAGACTGGTTGCAGGAACCAGCAGGAACCAGCAGGAACAAATTCAGAATGAAAAAATTAGAAGTAAAAAACTTACCCGCGGGACCGCGGTCAGCGAGCATAAGCCGGCTCCAGAGACGCCGGCTCCAGAGACGCCGACTTCAGAGACGCCAGCAGTTCAGCCAGCGGCAGCAACTCCAGTGCTTCAGAGCACTGTGGCCACTCCTGTCGGGAGGAAGGCCAATAGTAAATTGTCCAGGCCTGTCGACTCTGATGAGTCAGGCCAGGAAACTCCCCCCCCTTACAATAAAAGGGTTGGGGACGTCTGGACAAGATGGAACACCTCATAGATAAAATGATCAAGCAGGAGGTGTTCCAGCCGGGGTTTTACACCCCCAGGGTTCCCCAGCAGCTCTCAGCAGCAACCTCTAGCAGAGGTCCATATAGCAAAGAGCTGTACAGGCAGGAAGAACAATATGCCTACGAGTCTGCATGGGGACCCATAACAGCAGCGCCTTTTTAAGGGCTGTATGATACCTCCCTTGAGCATGAGCCGGGAGAGCCAGGGCAGTATGACTCTGACCCTGAAGTTGGTGATACTGCAGAAGAGCATGCACCAAAGCACATGAGCTATGCTCCAGGTGTGCCGGATGTGGCAAGCAAATTTGCCATACCAGCTGGAACTTGTGAACAGATGGATGAAAACCTGGCCAGCAATGTTAACTATATGGCCTCTCACCAGCTCCAGGACTCCATAATGGAGGAAACTTCGCAGAGATATCAGACACCTGTTAACTGTGCATCGCTCAAAGTGCCCACAGTGAACCAGGCTATCTGTGGGCAAATGGGCGCATCATGAGGGCACATGAGTTGAGGCTGCAGAAAGTCCTGAAACTGGTTAGAGCAGGAATAACGGTGTTTGGGCAAATGGTACAAGGGGCACCACTTGTAAAAAAACACAGCAGGATATGTTGGCCCTGCTCTGTAATGCCCATTTTGAAAATTAATTATTCACAAAATAGCCATCAAGCCTATGCTCAACCCACGGTTCGCAGCCTCGTGCAGATCCTCTAATATCCAGAAAAAGACCTGGACGATGAGGCAAAAACAACCGGCCTCATCAAAACTCATCCTGGGAGCAGGATGCCGCCTCAAAATCCATACCCTTTCAGACGGGCTACAGACGATGGTGCAGGTCAAGGACCAAGCCGGGCGACTCCAGCTACGCGCCATTAGCACGCTCCAATGCCCACCCCAAACAGGGCCAGGAGACCGAGGAATCCAGCAACCAGGGAGGTACAAGTACTGGACTAGTCCAGGATATATCCTCTAGAGATCGGTCACCGGTTGGGGGTAGGTTGCAATTGTTCTATGACAAATGGTGCTGCATAACATCAGATCTATTCATACTGGACAGTATCCGGGGGTCTCGAATCGAGTTTATCTCGGAAGTACATCCACCCGTATAAAATACACCTAGTTGGGTATTGGGTTTTCAAGACCAGAACCTCAACAGGTGAATGATGAAATTGGAATATTATTCCAAAAAAGGGGTAATTAAAAGGATGGCATTTCAACCTCAACAATTTGTGTTCAATATATTCTCCAGGCAAAAGAAGGATGGTGGGTGTCGAGTCATTCTGGACCTAACCCGACTTAACTCTAATGTCCAGTATAAACATTTTAAAATGGAAATTTTCAGTACTGCTAAGCAACTGGTATCAAAAGGGTGTTATATGGCAACCATAGATCTGAAATTCTCTGCCACAGAAGGTAGTTGAGGCCAGTTCATTGGCTATATTTAAGAGGGCGTTAGATGTGGCACTTGTGGCTAAAGGGATCAGGGGGTATGGAGAGAAGGCAGGTACGGGATACTGAGTTGGATGATCAGCCATGATCACATTGAATGGCGGTGCAGGCTCAAAGGGCCGAATGGCCTACTCCTGCACCTATTTTTCTATGTTTCTTTCTATGAAAGATGCATATTATTCAGTACCAATTCATCACCAATACCGTAGATATTGTTGGATGAGACAGCTGTGGCAATTTAAAGCTTTGCCCAATGGATTAACCTCAGCCCTAGGTTATTTACAAAATTGTTTAAACCAGTATTAGGGCTACTCCGACACATTGTAATGGCATACTTGGATGATGTTCTGATCATGGGCAAAACTCAGGAAACAGCTGAGGAATCGGTTTCAGTTACCAAACACCTATTTGAGAGGTTAGGTTTCTTCATCCACCCAACTAAATCCAAATTAGTACCATCTAGAATAATTGACTATTTGGGCTTCATCATTGATTCAACTAACATGTCAGTGACTTTGCCTACAGCCAAAACTGTAGAAATTATGGAGGCCTGTAGCAATCTGGTATATGAACAACAACCCTTCATCCGATGAGTAGCCAGTGTTATTGGTAAATTAGTGGTGGTTTTCCCTGGAGTGCAGTTCGTACCTCTGCACGATCAGAATGTGCAACAAGCTAAAGAACAAGCACTGAAAGAACATGCAGGTCATTTCGATAGGCCAATGCAGTTGCCAGCCGAAGCTAGCGC
This sequence comes from Raja brachyura, assembly GCA_963514005.1. Next base: position 49,606,371 of record OY740788.1, read on the forward strand.
CGAGTTGCAATGGTGGATAACTAATGTCTGACGATGTGCTAGAGACATTCTGACTCAACAACCTTCAGTTTTTACAAACTGACGTGAGTGCTTCAGGGTGGGGAGCCACTGATAGATACCGAGTCTAGCTGTGGCGGCAGATGAAGTGTGCAAAAGGAATTAATCCTGCAGAGGCATGAGATAAACTACATAGAATTGCTGGGTGCATTCTATGGCCTAAAAGCATACTGCTCAACAATGCATGATATACATGTTCAGCTTCAGGTTGACAATACCACAGCTGTTGCATATATCAATGACATGGGTGGAATTAGGTCATTATCATGTGGCAATCTGGCTGACCTCATCTGACACTGGTGCTTTACGAGAAACTTCTGGGTCTCAGATATCTACCTACCAGGTAGAGATAACGTGAAACTGGCAGACACCAGGTCACGTAAATTCAATGACAACACAAAATGGATGTTGAATCCAAAAGTTTTCAAAATGATTGTCAGGCAGTATGGATTGTCAGACATAGATCTGTTGCATCCAGGTTAAATCACCAGTTACCTAAATTTGTCTCATGGGAACTGGATCAAGGGGCAGTAACGGTGGATGCATTCTCGCTACATTGGGGACATACGTTCTTTTACACTTTTCCCCCATTCTGCCTCATCAGTCAATTTCTCACCAAAATAGAGCATAACTCCGCATTAGGCATTTTGGTAGTTCCTGACTGACCCACACAGCCATGGTTCCCATTGGTCCTGAGACTGATGACACAGCCATTCATGACTATTCCCAAATGCAGCAATTTGTTTGTTCACCCTGTGACAGGAAAGAGTCACCCTTTACATGATCGTATTAATCTGTTGATTTGCACATTCTGACCAGACCGTTCCAGGGACTCAGACTATCGAGTAGGACCGTGGATGTGATTACGGCGGCCTGGAGAGATAGTACTAAAAAAACAATATGTATCTCATATTAAGAAACGGGAGATGTTCTGTTTACAGTCAAATACTGCAGGCATACCAGATGTATTGGAGTTCCTTGCTACATTGCAGTTTGACGAGCAGTTGAGCTATAGTGCCATTAATAGTGCTCGAAGTGCTTTGTCATCCTATTTAGAGCAATGGTCGGGACAACACTCTGTCGGATCTCATCCATTGGTGGCCCGATTCATGAGAGGTATTTTAACCAAAAACCTCCCAGGCCTAGATATACGGAAATCTGGGATGTGAGCATAGTTCTCACATTGCTTCGGCAATGGGCTCCAATTACATCTCTGTCTTTCCAGAACTTAACACTCAAAGTGGTCATGCTCATGGCGCTAGTATCAGCGCAACAGGTCCAGACATTGCAAAAAGCTACGACTGGACAGCATGCATTCTTCAGTAGATAATATTATGTTTTATGTATATGATCTAATCAACCAAAGCAGGCCAGGGACGGCTGGAACCAAAATAAGCTTTACAGCATACCCCAATGACCTGAGACTATGTGTAGTTACGCACCTGAGTAAATATATCAAGGTCACCAAGAGTCTCAGAGGCTCTGAAACAGCGATGCTCATCAGCCACAAAAAACCTCACAGAAAGGTGTCAGTACAAACTATTTCTAGATCGCTGAAACAGGTTTTGGATTATGCTGGAGCAGACACTGATGTGTTTAAATCTCACTCCACCAGAGCGGCGTCAACGTCCGCAGCAAAGCCGCAGGACATGCCTTTAGACCAAATCCTCGCCGCAGGATGGTCCAGTGAAGGAACCTTTTCACGATTTTATGATAAATGATTTCATGCTGTTTTGGGTTGTTTGAGTTCTCCTTTGTAATTTCCCCTGAGAGAGAGGGTTTATTACTGGGTTTTTTTATTGTTAAAAACGTTCATTGTATAATTTAAACAATGTTCAATTCATTATTTGTTTATCCAGTGTCAACCGAGGCAGTGTGTCGTATGGAACTGGATCTACGGCATCAAATCACAGAGCTTTGAAATCTTCACGGAATCACTCACGTGACTCCGAAGTAAAATAGTAAGATTAAACGAGAACTTTCCAGTTTGAAGTTTGATCTTTATTTTATGAGGAGTTACGGGGAGTGATTACATGCCCTCCACTCCCGGGCCTCATAATCGCAAAGATCTCTGGTAGCTCTAGTCTTCTGAGTCTTACTATATCACTTCGACGGTAGTTACTGTGGTTTCACGCCGCTGCTTTGAAGATTGACGCACATGCCCACTGGCGGGGCTTCTTCACTTATAGCTCACTGTAACTCCTCATAAAATAAAGATCAAACTTCAAACTGGTAAGTTCTCGTTTAATCTTACTATTTTCTCCCCTTTTCCAATGTGAAAAGTTTTGAACACATTTCACTATCTTAACAAGACAAGATGAAAAGTGTTTTTTTTAAATTAGCACAGCAACATTTTAATTTGTGCAAATTAGTAAACTAATGTGCAATATAATCTGGAAATGATGTTGAAACAAAATTTTGGATAAACAGAATTCGGTAAAACATTAAGCTAATATTTTTTCCAATATTTACCAATCTATTGTGTGATTCCCTGTCACAATATTCAATTTCTCCATTGTAAGTGATGGAAATTAAGGTCTACAAACAAAAGCTAAAGATTTACATTGCAAGTGTAAAACCTGATAATCACTATTAATATAAAAGAGAAGGTTGACACATTGAGTGCTGTCTATGTGGGACTTTGCACATTTTCCCTATGACAGTGTGGGTTTTACTCCGCATGGTCCTGTTTCGTCAAAGATGTGTGGGTATGTAGGTCAATTGTATTTTTTTAATTGCCCCGAACGTGTAGCAGTGCATGCGAGAGTAGGATAAGTTATATCCAGTGTGAATGGGTGATTGATGGTCACTGTGAACTCGGGGGTTGGGGGGGGGGGGGGGGGAAGGAGGGGGGGGCTGAATGCTCTGTTCCCATTCTGTATTTTTAATTCAATTCACAGAGCTCACAGATCAAGTTTTCAATCATCATCTTTGTCACTTTGCTATCCTGCTATTAGTATAAATGTCAAAGATGGTTACTTTACCACAGGTTCTAATATCAAATGTGCATTAAAGACAGATCCAGACCAAAGTCTAAATAAAGTTAATGTCCCTTTATTTTTTTTAAATAAGGGAATTTTTCATAATACAGGTCCGCCACCAAATTTCCAGCACCCCTTGTTCCAGAGCCTTGCTGTATTATGCATTTTGCTGGATCAAGAGGTCCCGGCCTCAGGGGATTGAGATACTGGCCCAGAAATCTGGCCTCGGAAGTCGGCTTTCGGAATGGATCAGCAGGCTCCGGCGTCCGGGGTGCAAAAGTCCCAGCCATAAGCGGCAAATCCGACCTGCTGATTGGCCATGGAAGTCCCGTAGAGGTCGAGATCGGTCGCCTCACCTAGCCCAAGAGACTTGCGATGGGGGATTTCAAGTGCACTCTCATAATTTTGTCTGGATTAAAGGAGGTGCCAGATCACCAGTTGCCGAATATCTTTTACACACACAATAAAAGATGAGTTTTTCTTCTATTCACGCCACTCATTATTATCTGCAAATTAAGTAATAAATCATACCTTCAGCAAATACACGTCTACACACAAAAGTGGACCACAAAAAAAAAACTAGCAGTGAAGATGAACAGTCAGCACAACAGCCAGGCCAAGCACAGAATCTGCAGAACAATACATTATGTCACAAATTTCACTGCTATATTGTTCTTGAAGTGGATCAAGAGAAAAATTAGTACATAGCTGAAAACATTATCTTCGGGCAATGTAATCTGTTACCTGCAGTCATTTGAATTTATTGAAATGTCACACGTTTCCAGATGAACATTAATTTTAAAACAAAAGGTTCTACAACAGGCTGCGCACATAATTGAGATTGTAAGAAGATTTACACAAGATCTCATAATAATTATGAACATTAGAATTCCTCTTGGGCATGAGACATGCCCTGGTCCTTTTATCTTTTTGGCAAGAGACATGCATTCCTATTCTATTATGAGTGGCATCATATCCTATTTCTCTACACTCATTCAAATATCTTTTCTTTAACATTCTCCATGATTCAATAGATTGATTTCTAGTTGACCTGACTATTATTTTACCATGACTAGGCAGCATCGCGGACATTGCCATTCTTAACAGTGGTCAAAGAACAAACTTAACTGAAATGAACTGCAGAGAAATCACACCTGTATAAATATCAGAGAAAGTGATGCACCAGGAAAGAAAATTTTGGAAGCAGCAAATTAATCATAACTGTGCAAAGGGCTGTATGCAAACCCTTGTAGGAAGGATTTCTTAATTACTAGTCACGATGACATAGTCTCTTCAATTCCGTTTCTTGGGCTGAGCAGCCAAAAAGAGTGCTACCAAGCAGTAAATGGTCCCTCCGATAGTCAATGCCATCGTGGTCCTGTACAGCAGTCGATCGGGAACACCTCGCTTCAGATGTACAGGAACCCCATCTGCCTTCTGCAGAGTAAAGAAGATAATAGCATTAAAGTAACAGAAACCTCTAACTGTATATAAATTGGTAAACAGTCATATTCATATTGAAAATGTTTCTCCCCTCTTTCAAAGCAACATGTCCAAAACGAAGCATCCATGATATCAGTGACATCTAAACATCTAACAATAATGCATTACATAGAAAGATCAGGGGGAATTCTAAAGTTGCTTTTAAATAAGTACTCTAGACAGTCTGATCAGTAAAAAAAAATCTAGAGATAGATGAATTGAATTTCTGAGTATGCTTGATGTGCCTAATTAGAAGTCAAGTAAAGATTATCAATTGCCAATTCTTACTGCCTGAGTAATATATAATGCATAAAGATATTCAACACTGTTTGATGTTAAACATACAAATGTTTTATTTAATAACTATTCCATTTACGATCGATGTATCGTAAACTGTCTTCAATTTATGATGAGCTGCATATTGCTATGTATTAACCATACTGCACTATTGATGTAAAGCAAGTAAATTTTGCCAAAGCCTCAGCTGTAGTTGCCAAACAGATTGCTGGTTGAACGCAGCGGGTCAAACAGCATCTGTGGAAGTAAAAGTTGCAAAATTATATTTTGGTTCAAGATCTGGTCTTAGAGATACAAAAAATTGCCAGGATATAGCATTTTTAATGGGGAGGGAATAAGAGGCTGTTGGGTAATTCTAGATTTAGATGGGATAATAATGGGCATGTGTGGGAGAGGGGTGATGGAGGAGAGGCTGCTGGGTGATAGATGTAAACAAATGGGGAGGCAATGTTGGGCAGATGGAACTAGGTGGAGGGGGGGGGGGGGGGTAGAAGAAAACTCGATGGACAAGCGAGTGTGTGTGAATGGAGATCACCAAAGTGTGAATTAGCTGCAACTGAAAATTCAATGTTTGGCCTATGAGTCTGACAAGGGAAGGTAGGGATGGAATAAGACTAAAAGAAAAGGTGTATAACAAAGCAAAGAGTAGCGGGAAGCCAGAGGATTGGGAAACTTTTAAATGACTACAGAAGGTAACAGAAAGGGCAATTTGGGGTGAAAAGATGGTACAAGGGTAAGCTGGCCAAGAATATAAAGAAGGATAGTAAAAGTTTCCTTAGGTATGTTAAGAGAAAAAGATTAGGAAAGACAAATGTGGGTCCCTTGAAGGCAGAAACAGGTGAAATTATTATGGGGGACAATGAAATAGCAGAAGATTTGAACAGGTACTTTGGTTCTGTCTTCACTAAGGAAGCACAAACAATCTCCCAGATGTACTAGAGGGAAGAGGATCCAGGGAAACAGAGGAACTTAAATAAATTTGCATTAGTCGATAAATAGTATTGGGTAGACTGATGGGACTGAAGGCTGATAAATCCCCAGGGCCTGATGGTCTGCATCCCAGGGTACTCAAGGAGGTGGCTCTAGAAATCGTGGATGCATTGGTGATCATTTTCCAATGTTCTATAGATTTAGGATCCGTTCCTGTAGATTGGAGGGTAGCTAATGTTATCCCACTTTTCAAGAAAGGAGCGAGAGAGAAAACAGGGAATTATAGACCAGTTTGCCTGACATCGGTGGTGGGGAAGATGCTGGAGTCAATTATTAAATAAGTAATAATGGCACATTTGGATAGCAGTAAAAGGATTGGTCCAAGTCAGCATGGATTTATGAAGGGGAAATCCTGTTTGACTAATCTTCTGGATTTTTTTGAGGATATGACAAGAAAAATGGATGAAGAAGAGCCAGTGGATGTAGTGTATCTGGACTTTCAGAAATCCTTTGATAAGGTCCCACACAGGAGATTAGTGGGCAAAATTAGAACACATGGTATTGGGTATAGGGTATTGACATGGATAGAGAATTGTTTGGCAGACAGGAAACAAAGAGTAGCAATAAACAGGTCCCTGTCAGAATGGCAGGCAGTGGCGAGTGGAATGCCGCAAAGTTTGGTGCTGGGGCCGCAACTATTTACAATATATATTAATGATTTAGATGATGGGATTAAAGGTAACACGAGCAAATTTGCAGATGAAACAAAGCTGGGTGGCAGTGTGAATTGCGAAGAGGATGCTAGGAGGTTGCAGTGTAACTTGGACAGGTTGAGTGAGTGGGCAGATGCATAGCAGATGCAGTATAATGTGGATAAATGTGAGGTTATCTGCTTTGGCGGCAAGAACAAGGGGGCAGATTATTATCTCAATGGTGTCAGATTAGGAAAAAGATGGGCAACGAGACCTGGGTGTCCTTGTACGCCAGTCACTGAAAGTAAACATGCAGGTGCAGCAGGCAGTGAAGAAAGCTAATGGCATGTTGGCCTTCATAACGAAATGATTTGAGTATAGGAGTAAAGAGGTTCTTCTGCAGTTGTACAGGGCCCTGGTGAGACCACATCTGGAGTATTGTGTGCAGTTTTGGTCTCCTAATTTGAGAAAGAACATCCTTGCTCTTGAGGCAGTGCAGCGTAGGTTCACGAGGTTAATCCCCGGGATGGTGGGACTGTCATATAAGGAAAGATTGGAAAGACTGGGCTTGTATTCACTGGAATTTAGGATGACAGGGGATCTTATAGAAATGTATTAAATTATAAAAGGACTAGACAAGCTGGATGCAGGAAAATTGTTCCCAATGTTGGGGGAATCCAGACCAGGGGCCACAGTCTAAGAATAAAGGAGAGAAAAAACGTTTTCACCCGGAGAATTGCGAATTTGTGGAATCTTTTGCAAATCTTTTATAACCAAGACACTACAATGAACAGTTCTAGATTCCATGTTGTGAAAGAAAAGTGATAGAAACATCAGAGAATGTGCAGTCAATACTTACTAGAATCAATGTTAAAAGATATTTTAGGAGTGAACTGTAAAATGCATTTGTGCCTAATCTGTGGCAAATTATGAACAGATTATAAATTACTGAATGAGATTTAAGAACTAGAAGATGCAATGAAGCTTTAGTGTAATGAAAAATTAGACACGGTACCAAGGCATTTCAACTGAGTTAGCCGAGATTTGGTTTGAAGAATGCATTGATTGCAATCTGCCTCCTCCCAATTTGAAATGGACAAATACATCTACATCCGTTTCACAAGGATTCTTGTAATGATGACTAACTAACAGAATTTCAGAGCTACATTTTAATTATCCAACCATGTAAATTAAGCTTCAATTTCACAAATGTGCATTATTCAACACGTTATTAAGCTTGGATTGCAAAATGCAGTACATGTCTACCTTCGATTTTCCAGCATCTGCAGTTCCTTCTTAACCATATTCATGTTCATCACTTTCTCATTTGCAAAATACTTTGAACAATACACTGAGATTATAATTAAAAACAGCAAAAATTAATTAAATCATTAGTTATACCTGAAAAAGCTTCTGGAAATCAGGCACTTTATTTTGCCCCAGAAATTGAACTCCTTCTCCCAATTCCGATACAACTTTTGTCGGAGTAGCAAATATCAAAGTAGGAGGTTCAGACGAAACAAGAGGCTTCAAACCCTATAATTACATAATTCATAAATAAAAGTTATTTTTCCTTATGGACTACTACTTGTTGAATTAAGTGGGCAAATGATTAACTCGAATGATATTACATGGAATCTGATCTTTAACCCATTAAACTGTATACTATTATTCTCCTCTGACACATCTCCACTTCCACCTGAACCTTTCACTATGTCATCAATTTTCATATCTTGTACTTCCCGTTTGAGGCCCTTGGACCCACATCTTGGTATGGACCAGAGGAGAAGAGGCTCATCGATGGATTTTTAAACTGAGTAACTCCTAATGACTGGAAGATTGTCAGCACCAACCTGACACAACATACTTCACTAAAATGGTGTGGTTGCCTAATGTAGCAGATAATTTATTGTATATTTATTTGCTGTGTTGTGTTAATGTGCTTGTAAGGCTGCTGCAAATATGATTTTTGTTGTTCCTGAACATATGACAATATAATACTCTTGGCTCTCATTTACGTAGATAGACTCATATACATGGAACGTCTACTGGTGTACAGTAGAACATCCAGATTCAGAAACAGTTTCTTCCCAACAAGCAATAAGGTTACTGAACATTACAATCTCCAACTAAACCCCAAACTATGTTGATTGTAATAGGGACTTGTAGGTTCTGCTATTGTCTTTGCACTATATTGTGCTTTTTATGTTAAACTTATTTTTGTTGCATACTGTAGTGTCTACTGAGTATTATGTTTACATATCTGTTGTGCTGCCTGCCACAGAATTTCATTGTTCTGTTTTGGGACATATCACAATGAAACACTTAACTCTTGAGTAGAGGTTGGGACATGTTACAGCTGTGGAAGACTTTGGTAAGGCCACATTTGGAGTACTGTATACAGCTGTGGTCACCCTGCTATAGTGATAATGCCAATCACCCGGAAAGGGTGCAAAATAGATTTACAAGGATGCTGCTGGGTTTGAGGCAAAGACAGCTGGAAAGGCAGAACAACAAAGTGCTAGAATAACTCAGGGCTGGATTTTTCCCCTGGAGAGTAGGTTAACAGGTGACTGTACAAATATAAAATCATGAGGGGCATACAAATAACCAGTCTTTTCCCCCACAGTAGGAGGGACTAAATCTAGGCATAGATTTACTGTGATTGGGAAAGATTTAAAAGGGACCTAGGTTATAGATACAGCGTGGATCCATGCCCTTTGGTCCACATCGACCAACGGTCATCCCTATACCAGTACTAATTCTATCAGATACACTGGTGACAATTTAAAGCCAATTAACTTACAACCTGCACGTCTTTGGAATGTGAGAGGAAACCAGAGTACCAGGAGAAAACCCACAGAGTCACAGGGAGAATGTACATGCAATATTTATTTTGTCTTGTCCATCTCTCCTACCTTCCCTGCAACTTAAACTCAACTTTAATCCAGGCAGCATTCTGGTAAACACACCATTGACCTCACCATGACGGTCACTTAACCTTGATTTCCAAATATGCCGTTACAGGACAGCCATTTCACGTACAAAGTTCCATAAATGAAATAACCCGTGGGATGATTATCTTCCATCTCCAACAAGAGTACAACTGTTGACATTGAATGGCGATACCATTGTCCTGTCGCAGGAGGTTGGACAAACGGAGATAATTTCCTCGAAACGAGCGTAGGAGGGTGAGGGGGAGACATAGAAAAATAGGTTCAGGAGTAGACCATTCGGCCCTTCGAGCCAAAACCGCCATTGAATGTGATCATGGCTGATCATCGAAACCTGACAGAAGTTTATAAAACGACGAGAGGCTGAGCACCAAGGTGCGCGGGTGACCTTGCGGGGACGGGACTCGGTGGGCAGAAGGGCCTGTTTCCGCGCTGTATCTTTAAAACTAATGTCTTTAACCAAGCTCTGAGCACACGTAGTGAGGTGTTGTAATGTGTCCCACTGCAGCGGGGGACGTGGGACAAGGTCAAGACCGGCACCTCCGGCCTCCGGCCCTCGGCCACCACGGAGCCGCGACACTCGCCCTCCCGCCCGGCCAGCCGCTGGAGCCCTACCTGCGGGCTGTAGGCGGCCGGGCCCGCCCCGCCGCTCAGCCTTTGCGTGAACCCGTCGAACTTGTAGAACATGGTGCCGGAGCCGCTCCGACTGCCACAGCTCAGGCTGGATGTGGATCTGGGCCCGGCGTCCCTCCTCCTCCTTCCCCCGCCCTCTCGGCGCCGCCGTCACCGAGCTGTCTCTGCACCTTCCTGCTCTCTTAAAATAAAATTTCAAGCTGATCTCTCCAAAGGAATCGCATTTCTGCAGCCATTCGTTTCGAAAAATAAATTTAATAGGATGTAAGTTGACTGATTTAGAGCGCTCGGCACTAGGGCAATATAGGTCATAAGGAATAGGAGTAAAATCCAGAATCCAAATCCAGATCAAGTCTACTTTGCCATTCAATCATGGCTGATCTATCTCTCCCTCCTAACCCCATTTTCCTGCCTTCCATAACCTCTGACACCTGTACTAATCAACGAGCTATATTGTTCAATTTGGGCAGAAGATGGTGCAAATCAAGGGTTCCCAGCCTGGGGTAAATGTAAGGGCCTGTCCCACGGTGCGAGTTCGCACAAGAGCTCTCCCGAGTTTAAAAAAAAATGTATCAAACTCGTAAGTACGTAGAATGTACGTAGCGGGCACGTCAGAGCTGTGGATATCTCGTAGCGGCTCGTAATGCTAACAGCAGGTACTCGGGGAAACACGGAAACTTGTTTTTTGAACAGTGAAAAATTTCCACGAGTAAAAAAAATGCTCGTGATGAGGTGCCACGAGTTTGATTTTTTTTTAAGTCGGGAGAGCTCTTGGGTGAACTTGCATCATGGGACAGACCCTTTACCACCAGTGGGTAAATTTTGCCTATCCAGCGCATGAGTGGAAATTGCTTTTAAAACATGGGTGGGGGGGACGGGGGAGACACAATGAGGCCGGACATCTAGGACAGGGGTCGACAACCAACAGCCCACGGGCCGGATCTGGCCCTTAACCCAAAATCATCTGGCCAGCAGGCGTATTTTTTTTCAATTTGTTTTCGCGACCTGGGAACTGCAGCCAGTCCCAGGACACGCAGGCGACCTGGGCGCTACAGCCAGACCTGCCAGCTGACCTGGGCGCTACAGCCAGACCTGGGGCAAGCGAGCTGACCTGGGAAATGCAGCCAGTCACAGGGCATGCAGGTGACTTGGCGCTACAGCCAGACCTGCCAGCTGACCTGGGTACTACAGCTAGTCCTGGGGCAGGCGAGTCGACCTGGGCGCTACAGCCAGTCCCGGGGTTACAGCCAGACCTGTGGCAAGCGAGCCAACCTGTGCGCTACAGCCAGACCTGCCATCAGACCTGGGCGCTACAGCCAGTCCCGGGGCAGGCGAGTCCACCTGGGCGGGCATGCGACCTGGGAACTGCTGGTCCTTTGGCCTACCTTGTCCATGTCAATTTTCCAGCATCTGCAGTTCCTTCTTAACCATATTCATGTTCATCACTTTCTCATTAGCAAAATACTTTGAATCCTTTGAACAATACACTGAGATTATAATTAAAAACAGCAAAAATTAATTAAATCATTAGTTATACCTGAAAAAGCTTCTGGAAATCAGGCACTTTATTTTTGCCCAAGAAATTGAACTCCTTCTCCCAATTCCGATAAAACTTTTAGCAATGTTACAAAATGTTGAGATTTTAAAAATCAAGTCTGCAATTTATTCCATCAGATAAAGCATACAAAGAAGTTTAATTTGACACCTAATTCACTTTAATATATTCAGTATTAAAAAAGTTATGGCCATTTTCATACTCAGAAATTAGCATCTTGTTCCCCATTGCCTTTCCATTGACTCAACTCAAAAGCTGTGATCTGGACCAGTCAAAAACCCATAACTTTCTTAAAAATTAAGAGAACTCAATGAAATTTTCAGTTATTATAGATTGAAGCATTCTGAAACAAATATAAACAATCTTACTTGGATGACCTGAAATTAAAGCATATAATTAGTTAGTTATCTAATTGTAGCTAATTACAAAATTCAATTACTAGATCTAAACATCTATCCATTTCTTAAGAAAATATAAACTTTTTTAAATAAAAGTGTCCAAATAACATTCACACAATAATCCACAATATAACATGATTTTTAATCTCATTTTCATGAATTTATAGGGCAAATGGAAGGAATTTAGTGTTTAATGCCTGTAAATTAATGGCCATTTAAATCAACTAGCGAGTGGGTTTTAGTGGAATGAGTGGATTAGAACGTTGTGGTTTGTGGTGAAGTCGGCAGGAAAAATACTGCCGGTTCATACGTTTTTTTTGTCCCCATTTCGCAACATGAAAATGTGATTAAAGCCTTCCTAAAAACCAAGTTTTAATGTAAAAATAAACTGTGCACTTTATTTTCTCCCCTACGTTAGGTCCGTTCTGCTGTAGGCGTTCAGAGCTTTAGAAGAGGATTTTTAAACTACTCTAGTTAATAAATAATCTAGCGTAGTTTAAAAATAGCTTCATGAATGAAATGTCGGAGCGATTTCTCTTTAGCGACGAAATCGCCTGACATGGATCGATTTGGACTGTCTAGGGAGAAATGGCATTTTTTTAACCCGCCCCCCTCTGAAAGGCGCCAAAGTCACCCACACGGGGAGCGGCAGAACTGCAGCGCCGCTGAAGGTAGGTATTGTAACATACCTACAACTATTGTTGGAGTAGCAAATATCAAAGTAGGAGGTTCAGAGGAAACAAGGCTTCAAACCTTATAATTACATAATTCATAAATACATTTATTTTACCTTATGGACAATACTTGTTGAATTAAGTGGGCAAATGATTAAATCGAATAAAATTACTCGGAAACTGATCTTTAACCCATCAAACTGCATACTATTATTTTTCTCTGACACATCTCCACTTCCACCTGAACCTTTCACTGAACATCAATTTTCATATCTTGTACTTCCCGTTTGAAGGCCCATGGACCCACTTCTTGGTATGGACCAGAGGTGAAGAGGCTCATCGATGGATTTTTAAACTGAGTAACTCCTAATGACTGGAAGATTGTCAGCACCAACCTGCAAGGTTGCACAACATACTTAACACAAATGGTGTGGTTGCCTAATGTAGCTGATAATTTATTGTATATTTATTTGTTGTGTTGTGTTAATTAGCTTGTAAGGCTGCTGCAGGTATGATTTTCATTGTTCCTGAACATGTGACAATATGATACTCTTGGCTCTCATTTAGGTAGATAGACTCATATACATGGAACTTCTACAGGTGTACAGTAGAACATCCAGATTCAGAAACAGTTTCTTCCCAACAAGCAATAAGGTTACTGAACATTACAAACTCCAACTAAACCCCAAACTACCTTGATTGTAATAGGGACTTGGAGGTTCTGCTATTGTCTTTGCACTATATTGTGATTTTTATTTTTATATTAAACTTATTTTTGTTGCATATTGTGCTGTCTACTGAGTATTATGTTAATATATCTGTTGTGCTGCCTGCCACAAGTAAGCATTTCATTGTTCTGTTTTGGGACATATAACAATAAAACACTTAACTCTTGAGTATAGGGGTTGGGACATGTTACAGCTATGGAAGACTTTGGTAAGGTCACATTTGGAGTACTGTATACAGCTGTGGTCACTCTACTATAGTAATAATGCCAATCACCTGGAAAGGGTGCAAAATAGATTTACAAGGATGCTGCTGGGTCTGCTGGGTTTGAGGTGTAAAGACAGCTGGAAAGGCAGAACAACAAAGTGCTAGACAACTGGATTTTTCTCCTGGAGAGTAAGTTAACAGATGACTTTACAAATATAAAATCATGAGGGGCATACAAATAACCAGTCTTCTCCCCCACAGTAGGAGAGCCTAAATCTAGGCATAGATTTACTGTGATTGGGAAAGATTTAAAAGGGACCTAGGTTATAGATACAGCGTGAAAACAGGCCCTTTGGTCCACATCGCCCAATGATCACCCCTATACCAGTACTAGTTCTATCCGATACAGCCAGACCTGCCAGCTGACTTGGGTACTACAGCCAGTCCTGGGGCAGACGAGTCGACCTGGGCGCTACAGCCAGTCCCGGGGCACGCAGGCGACCTGGGCATTACAGCCAGGCCTGTGGCAAGCGAGCCAACCTGGACGCTACAGCCAGACCCACCATCAGACCTGGGCGCTACAGCCAGTCCCGGGGCAGGCGAGTCCACCTGGGCGGGCATGCGACCTAGGAACTGCTGGTCCTTTGGCCTACCTTGTCCATGTCAACCAGCAATCAACCCGTACACTAGCACCATCCGACACACTAGGGACAATTTACAATTTACTGAAGCACTTAACCTACAAACCTGCTAGTCTTTGGAGTGTAGGGCACGCGAGCTGACCTGAGCGCTACAGCCAGTCCCGGGGCAGGCGAGCCCACCTGGGCGCTACTGCCACTCCCGGGTGGTTTTGCTGCAACATGTTTCACACAACATGGGGGGGGATTGTCCCCCACCTCTCAAAACATGGTGGGGACAGGTCCCGTGCGCCCCAGGCTTTCCGCCCATGCCAGGGGGTAAATTTGTTGATTCTGGATTTGTACATATTTTTTCTCATTGACTGACTGTTTGGCTCTGGCATACCTGTATCTGTTCATCATTAGTCGTTCATAAGTAAGTTAAATAACATTGTTTATGTGCTATTAAAGTTGGCAGGGGTAAATGGGATGAAAAGGGTTGGGAATCCCTGGTGTAAATTGTCAGGTGGTCAGGTAGCATCTGTGGTGGAAGAATCTTAGTCAGCATGGGTAAGGGAAAAAAAAAGGTTTTATGTTGCAGGGGATAATAGGCGAGGGATAGACAGGAAAAAATGAAACGCCTGTCTGGAGACACTAAAAATGTCACCCATCCTTCTGTCCAGGGAGTGCCTGTCCAGCTGAGTTACTCCAGAATTTTGTGTTTATCTTTTATAGGTTGGGGCTAAACTTGGTGTGGAGAGAGGATATGGAGGTTATCTGGTCAATGAGGGCAGTTGGTCAGTGGAAAAAAAAGTAGCAAAAAATGATGTGAAATGCAGGGGTGTGGGTTTGCCAACTTTCTCATTCCCAAATAAGGGACAAATGGTCAAAATAAGGGACAAATTCCTGACGGCATAAAGTACAGAAGGCTTTTGTCGAGTAATCGCTGACGGGCTTAACCCATGTCTTTTTTGCATCCCATTGCTTGTTATAGCTGCACAGTGTTTTCTTTTTTGCAGGTTCATCCATATTTGCACATGCCAAACCGACCAAACATCACCAGATGTTACTGAAACCTTTTGTTTTGGCAACAATTGGCAAAATATAGCATACAACTGATGCGCATAAGGTGACCTATGATTGGATGACAGGTGAATCACTTGTGCGGGGCGTCAACGACACATGCAACACGCACGAACGCTGTTATATCAGATCTAGGATCTGTCTGTAAGCGTGCCCTCTGGTGATTACAGAGTACAGATGCTCCTCGACTTACGATATTTCGACTTTACAATGGTGCAAAAGCGATACACGTTCAGTAAAAACTGTATTTCACTAGCCTGGACTCGTGGCAGCGTTGGGCTGCGTTGATAATTTAAGTAAGTAAGTTTATTGGTCAAGTATTCACATACAAGGAATTTGCATTGGTGCCCCGCCCACAAGTAACAACATGACATACAGTTACGAATGATTCCGAAAACACTAAACATTAATAATAATAAGACATTAATGATAAAACACCATTGATCAAGCATGTGAACCAACAAAATACCAGATCAAAGGGAGGCTATAGATTTTTGGCTGTTGAGTAGAGCAACTACTCGTGGTTATAAACTGTTTCTATATCTGGCTGTGGCAGCTTTGACAATCCGGAATTGCCTTTCAGAGGGAAGTGATTCAAAGAGTTTGGGGCCAGGGGTCAGAGATGATCTTGCCTGCTCTTTTCTGGCCCTTGCAGTGTACAGTTCATCAATGGAGGGAAGGTTGCAGCCAATAATCTTCTCTGCTGATCGGACGATTCACTGCAGCCTCCAGGTGTCGTGCTTGGTGGCTGAGCCAAACCAGACCATGATGGAGAAGGTGAGAACAGACTCTACGTTGGCCGTGTAGAATTGGACCAGCATTGCCTGTGGCAGATTGGACGCAGGAAGTACATCCTCTGTTGTGACTTTTTGACTGTGGAGTCGATGGTAGCCCCCCACTTAAGGTCCTTGGAGATGATGGTTCCCAGGAACTTAAAAGACTCCACAGATGTGACTGTGGTGTTGTTGATGGTGAGTGGGGTGAGGGGAGGGGGAGCTCTCCTAAAGTCTACAATCAATTCCACTGTCTTAAGAGCATTGAGCTCTAGGTTGTTGCTACGGCACCAGGACGCCAGCTGTGACACTTCCTGTCTGTAGGCAGATTCCTCCCCATCCTGAATCAGTCCAATCAAGGTTGTGTCATCCGCAAACTTGAGAAGCTTGACAGTAAGCGGTAATGTATTAGTTTAATTAAAATTGCTTTTCTATGGTCTATTTAGATTTACACCTGCTCTATTGAGCAGGCGCACTTACTCACCTGAGCTGGCTTGTTAGTATCTAACGCTAGCCTGTGCACTTTCTCTCTTATTTATCTTGATGTAAGGTCGATTGAGTCAGCTGTTTTGTATGTGAAGTATCTGAGCTGAGGCTGGAGAGACAGAGAGAGAAAGTGTGCAGTGGATACAGAAGAGGCGAGCTTCACAACCGCAGAAGAGGCTAGCGTACGGCGAAATTCTGCAGGTTGAGAGACACCAAATAGATTTCATTATTAAAACATGGAAATTAAAAACACTCCCAGTAGCAGTCAAATACAGGACAAGGGCGGTCGTATTGGACAACCAATTTAGCCCAATATACGGGATGTCCCGGATAATACGGGACAGTTGGCAACCCCAGGTGTAGGTCAACAGCTAAACAAATGCTGGGGTAATGTAATAGATGTATAACCTGCAGAAGTGGTAGTTACAGATACAGAGAAAAACAGTTTACCTTAAGTTGCAGAATTTGTCAATAAGTGCAGAAGGCTACAGTGTGCCAAAGCTAATGGATATAGTTGGTGAAGATGAAAGCACAAAGGGAACAATCTCTTCAAAATACTCAAAGTATGGAGGGAGGGTGGAGGGATGCCAGTTGATGGAATCTTGTTGACCTAGGAAACTCAGTCCTTTCTTTCTCCAGAAGTGGGGTTGACGGCAGAGCTCTGGGAAGTAGATGACATGAGATCAATGTTTTCTCAACTGTGGCAGAGAGGAAGCCACAGTTCAAGATGAAGAAAGACATCTAGGAGGGAGCTGTGAGGAAAATCTCGACAGAGCAAACATGAAAGAAATCAAGGAACTGGGACATTGTAATGGAGGCAGAGTGGGAGGAACTATCATCAAAATAGTTGTGAGAGTGTGCATGTTTGCAAATGTTGTTTGTTGTTAGCCTATCCCCTGAGATCGAGAATGGAAAGGAAAGCGTCAGATATGATCAGCATGAGGCTGAGAGCAGGGTTGAAATTGGCAGCAATTGGTAAAAGTGATGACATTTTCTACAACTGTATGAGTGGAGGAATCTGTCAAAGTACCAGAAAATTGGTCGTGGGAGGGGGACCCTGTAGGTTTGCAACAATAACTGTTCTAGATATGTGATATTAAGACAGATACAGTGCAAGTTCCCATAGCTACATCTGGAGAAAGTCAATGGAGCTAAAGGAGACGGAATTTAATGTGAGAATAAGTTCAGCCAGGAAAAATAATGTGTTGCAGAGGGAAAATGGTTGGGTCTCTATTTAAGGAAGAAGATTGGATTATTTTTGTACCATCCATCCCTTTTCCTTCTTCTCTGCAACATAAAATCATATTGTTTTTTCCCTTTTCCATTTCTAGTAGAGTCTCGAACCTGAAATGTTAACTCTGTTTGTCTTTCCTCAAATTATGCCTGACCCGCTGAGTATTTCTAGCATTTTATATTGTTTTTCATGTTCCCTGTATCTGCATTTTCTTTAAAAAAAATCATTATTATGAATTCCTCAGTTTGTGCAGGAAAGATGAACCTGAAATGGGCAAGATTTATGTTTAGGGTTATTATTGTCATGTGTATCGAGGTATAGTGAAAAGCTCAGTTTTGCATTGTATCCAAACAGATCATACATACTAATACAATCAAGTCAAACTTGTTTACAACAGCCAGAGCAAAGTGGAAGATATAGAGTGCAGAATATACTCCTCAACATTGAAGCGCATCAGTTCCATAGACAAAATCCAATGTCCACAATGGGGCAGAGGTGAATCGGACAGTGCCCTAGATTATAGAATTACCATTCAGAAGCCTGATAACAGAATAGCAGAAAGCGTTCATGATACAAGATGTGGGATGGTGAGCCTAGGTTGTCTATGGCTGCTGTTATATTCTGTGCACTTGCTTGAGGTGGACGGTTGCTGTGTCACTGCTATATTCACTTAGAATTGTCACTGTTATATCCAGTCGTAGAATTGTCTTTGAATAAGTGATAATTTGAATTTGTTCCCTTGAAAATAAGAATTGGCATTTTTATTATTGGAAGCATTTACCATTGTTTTTATCAACAGATATAAATTGTCTCATCGAATTTATGAAGCCATGTTTTTCTCACCAAAGATGTGGTCTTGCCTTTGGGCTTGTTATTTTTTATTGTATCCAGGATAATTTAATGAAAGATAAATTAACATTTAAAAAAAAGTAAATCAATTAAAACCAATAACTGTTTCTCTTCGTACAGGTGCAGCCTGACCTGCCGAGTCTTTCCAGCATTTTCTATTTTTATTAATAACATCTGAAGCTGAGTAGTTCTGACATAACTCAGACTGTACAGGGTACTGGTAAGTAATTGTCACTTCATTAAAAAGCGTTGACAACACTTTCCATCATTTCCCTGCTAAATATGAATAGACTATTTGTAGCAGTCATCGATCATACTGGATTTGCCCTACTTTTTGTGGATATAAAATCTCTGGGCAAATTTCAACTTTATCAGGTAAATGCCAGAGATGAAGTCAGACTAGTGTGGATAGTGACAAAGTAGCTCACTTTGACACCAGAAGTGGGTCACGTAGCCGCTGCCTGGCCATTACATTCGGAAATGAGAAAAACATTTTTCACACAGAGTGTGGTGAATCTGTGGAATTCTCTGCCACAGAAGGTAGTTGAGGCCAGTTCATTGGCTATATTTAATAGGGAGTTAGATGTGGCCCTTGTGGCTAACGGGATCAGGAGGTATGCAGAGAAGGCAGGTGCAGGATACTGAGTTGGATGATCAGCCATGATCGTATTGAATGGCGGTGCAGGCTCGAAGGTCCGAATGGCCTACTCCTGCACCTATTTTCTATGTTTCTATGACAGTTTTTAATTTTAATCAAATTAGTTGGCACCCACGTATCTTTGAAAGCATCTAAAATGAAGAACAAAAGAGGAATATAAACACGCTGATTAGTCTTTAAATATCTAAGATTCCATGTAATAGCATTTAACATTACTTTCAATAATCATAACATTTTAACCCCCACTGCCTTATCTGGAGGTTTGCAAATTTTTATTCAGCTTGTCTGACGTTATATTCATCTTTCTGTTACATGAACCAGTGCTCCCTGATCCTACCTTCCGATGTGATATTCCATGTTTTCCTGTACTACATCACTTAGCATCTTCAAATAGGGCAAAGCATATCTAGGGCATATTTGAAGGGACTGCAATTGTTATCAGAGAGTTTAATCTATATATTGATTGACGAGACAAACTGCCAAGTGTATCTGAGAAGAATAATTTGTAGACCATCCGGGTTTCTTAGAGCAGCATGTTACTGGACCTACAACAGAATGCTGGAATAACACAGCGGGTCAGGCAGCATCTCTCGAGTACATGGATAGGTGATATTTCAGATTCTTCAGACTACTTTGAAGAAGTTCACCTCCTCTCTCCAGCATTTTGTGTAAAACAGCACCTCCAGTTCCTTGTTTCTACATGTTACTTAACCACAGGAACAGGCTATTTTAGATTTGGTCATGTGTAATGAGGAAGGATTAATAAGAAGATACATGGAACTACAGATGTAGGAATCCTGAGCAAAGCGCAAAGTGCTGGAGGAAATCAGAGGGTCAGGCAGCATCTGTGGAGGGAATAGATAGGCAACAGGATAGACTGAAGAAACTTTGCTTGTCCATTCCTTCCACAGATGCTGCCTGAACCGTTTATTTCCTCCAGCCCTTTGTGTTGTGCTCAAAGATGAATAAAAGATCTTGTGGTTAAAAGTCACCGAGGAGGTAGTAGCCACAATATAAAGTCAGACAACATTCCCATGCTGACCAAAATGCCCCATTTACACTAGTCCCAACTGCCTGTATTTGGCCCATATCCCTTTCTTATCCATGTACCTGCACAAATGTATTTTAAATGTTGTTATTGTACCTCTTTCAACTACCTCTTCTAGCAGCATGCGTTATATACCCACCACATCTTGATGAAAAAGTTGCCTCTTGGGTTCCTGTTCAACCTGTCCCCTCTCTCCTAAAACCTGTGTCCTCTGGTTCTTGATTCCCCTCCACTGGATTAAATACATTGTGTTCCCCTATCTATTCCCTGCATGATCTGATCCACCTCTATAAGATTACCCAACATCCTCCTGTGATTTGAGGAATAAAGTCCTAGTCTGCTCCATCTCTCCCTATAGCTCAGGCCCTCTGCCCTGGCAACATCCTCCTAAATCCTCTTAACAACAACCTTCCTATAGCAGGGTAACCAAAACTGAACACAGTACTCCAAATGTGGCCTCACCAACATAATAGAATTGCAGATCTTGGGCGAGGGTGAACTTGACTAAAACTGATGTCTTCAAATTAAAACTTGGCAATTATAGTGGTAAGAAGGTGGAATTTTCAAAATAGACTGGGAATATTAGCTAATGGACAAGTCAGTAGATGAACGGATGCAGATATTCAAACAGCTGATCCACAATGCTCAACAAGAAGCTATCTCCATCATAAAGAAGGATTGCAATATGTGTTTAACTAAGGAAGTCAGGGATAATGTTAAATTGAAAGGGAGGGCATACAAAGGCCCTGTGGTAGGCCAGAGCACTGGGATGTCTGTAGAGTGAATCAGAAGGAAGAAATTTGATTTTGAGAAAATCTTGTGTGTAATATCATAACAAATGATAAGAATTTTTTATAGTATATAATTATAAGAAGGCAGCCAAGGAAAATGCAGGACTTCCAGTGAGTGACATTGGTAAATTAATAGCAGGAAATTTAAAAATGTTCGCACGTTAAACTATTTTCTTTTTGAATCAGTCTGCACCATGGAGAACATATTTTAAAGGAAGTCGCTACAGACCTAGTAGAGCCATCTGTTGAAAATTTTCAAAACTCTTTAAATTCTGGAAGGGTACCAGATGATTAGAAAACATCTAATGTAACTCCCTTGTTCTAAAAAGGAGGTCGACACGACAGGGAGCCATCGACAAGTTAATTTAACATTTAATGTTGGCAAGATGCTAGAGTCAATAATCAAAGAGGAAATAACTTCATTTAGAAAAACCTTCATATAATCGGTTTTATAATAGGTTAATCCTGTTTGACAAATTTGCTCAAATTCTTTGAGGATGTGATAGAAATAATTGGTATAGAGGAACCTATGGATGTTGTATTTTTAGATTTCCCAAATACATTTAACAAGGTGCCACATAAGAGGTTGGTGCATACATTAAGAACCCAAGGTATTGGAAAAAATGGATACATTGAACTGCAGCTGCTGGTTTATAAAAGAAGCCTTGCAATAAGTGTTAGAATGGATTGAAGGCTGACTGTTACAAAGAAGACAAGCTGGAATAAATGTGAGGTTATCCACTTTGCTAGCAAAAACAGGAAGGCAGATTATTATCTGAATGGTGTCAAGTTGGGAAAATGGGAAGTACAACGGGATCTTTCAGACAAGAAAAATGTAACCAGTCGAGTAACCCAGGGATCAGTTTTCAATCGCTAATTGTTAACATTAATGACCTGAAGGAGGAAACAAAATGTAAAGTTTCTGAGATTGCCATTAAATAGAAATAGGTGGAAGGGCATGTTATGATTCTGCAACAGAATATAGATAGTGATTGGGTGAAAACCTGACAAATTAAGTTTAATGTGGGAAGTGTGAGGTCTCACACTGAGATAAAAGGAATCAAAAGATGGGTTATTATCTGAATGGAGAGAGACTGCTAATGAATGAGGTACAGATGGGCCGAGATGTTTTAATGCATGCATCATAAGAAGCTAGCAAGCATGTTCAACAAGTAGTTAAGAAGGTTAAGGTTTTGGCCTTTATTGCAAAAGAGGTGGAGTTTAAGACTCAGTGGAGTCTGAAGAAACATTCCGACCTAAAACTATAGACAATAGGTGCAGGAGTAGGCCATTCGGCCCTTCAAGCCAGCACTGCCATTCAATGTGATCATGGCTGATCATCCCCAATCAGTACCCCGTTCCTGCCTTTTTGCCATATCCCCTGACTCAGCTATCTTTAAGAGCCCTATCTAGCTCTCTCTTGAAAGTATCCAGAGAACCAGCCTCCACTGCCCTCTGAGGAAGAGAATTCCACAGACTCACAACTCTCTGTGTGAAAAAGTGTATCCTCATCTCCGTTCCAAATGGCTTACCCCTTATTCTTAAACAGTGGCCCCTGGTTCTGGACTCCCCCAACATCGGGAACATGTTTCCTGCATCTAGCATGTCCAAACCCTTAATAATCTTATATGTTTCAATAAGATTCCCTCTCAACCTGCTAAACTGCAGAGTATACAAGCCCAGCCGCTCCATTCTCTCAGCATATGACAGTCCCGCAATCCCAGGAATTAACCTTGTGAACCTATGATGCACTCCCTCAATAACAATAATAGCATCCTTCCTCAAATTAGGGGACCACAACTGCACACAATACTCCAGGTGTGGTCTCACTAGGGCCCTGTACAACTGCAGAAGGACCTCTTTGCTCCTATACTTAACTCCTCTTGTTATGAAGGCCAACATGCCATTTGCTTTCTTCACTGCCTGCTGTACCTGCATGCGCACTTTAATTGACTGATGAACAAGGACCCCCAAATCCCATTGTACTTCCCCTTTTCCCAACTTGCCACCATTTAGATAATAATCTGCCTTCCTGTTTTTGCTACCAAAGTGGATAACCTCACATTTGTCCACATTAGACTACATCTGCCATGCATCTGCCCACTCACCCAACCTGTCTGAGTCACCCTGCATTCTCATTGCATCCTCCTCATGGTTCACACTGCCACCCAGCTTTGTGTCACCTGCAAATTTGCTAATGTCACTTTGATTCCCTTCATCTAAATCATTGATGTATATTGCAAATAGCTGCAGTCCCAGCACCGAGCCTTGCGGTACTCCACTAGTCACTGCCTGCCATTCTGAAATGGACCCTACTCTACTCTTTGTTTCCTGTCTGCCAACCAATTTTCTATCCATGTCAGCACTCTACCCCCCAATACCATGTGCCTTCATTTTGCCCACTAATCTCCTATGGGGACCTTATCAAATGCTTTTTGAAAGTCCAGGTACATTATATCCACTGGCTCTGCCTTGTCCATTTTCCTAGTTACATCCTCAAAATATTCCAGAAGGTTAGTCAAGCATAATTTCCCCTTCATAAATCAATGCTCTCGGACCGATCCTGTTACTGTTATCCAAATGTGCCGCTATTTAATCTTTTACTAGACTAAGAGGGACGGGTCCCAGCCATATGGGATGCCTGGTCCCCCCCAATGCAACCCATTCCCCAACGCAATATCCCCTCCCTTCCCCTCCCTTCCCCTCCCTTCCCCCCTTCCCCTCCTTCTATCCCCCTCCCACATCCCCCCTCTTTCTGGCGGGGGGAGGGAGGCGAAGGTGAAGGTAGCAGGGGCCCAGCGGGCGGGGGACGAGGAGGGTGGCGTGGGCCCAGTGGGGGTGGCGTTGACCCAGCGGGGGTCAGCGGTGGTGACGTGGGCCAGCGGGGGTGACGTGGGCCCAGTGGGGGCGGCGTGGGCCCAGCGGGGATGGCGTGGGCCCAGCGGGGATGGCGTGGGCCCAGCGGGGATCCAGCGTGGGTGGCGTGGGGGTACGATGGCTTGGGCCACAGTAGCGGGGAGAGACGAGGGGAACGGGGCCCGCCGCTGCGGCGTATGGTGTTGAGGTTACAGCCGCTGGGATCAGATTCAGCCACTCCCGCCTGGCGACGGGAGAATGGTCTCCTGGTCCTGACACCCCCTCCTGCAACGCAATATTCCACTACTTACCTGGAGTAGACGACACAAGGCATCAAGATCACTGTGTGGAGTGCAAATGGCAATCTGATCCCGCCCGGGCCCACTGCGCACATGGCCTCATTTTGCGTCGCTTCCCCAACTGTACATGGCACGGATGGTCACATTTTTTTTCTCCCAAATCATCCAGCGGCTGGAACCAGAATTTCGGGCGCTTTTCCGACAAAGTGGAAACGCTGATTTTTCTTTCCGATTTTTTTTCTTTCCGTTTTTTGTTTTTCCCGCCCCTCGGGATTTTTTTCTTACTCTGGGGGGGAAAAGGGGAGTGCGGTCGCACGCAACGCACCCCCCCTTCGGACGGCCATGTCCCTGTTTGCTCTCTCCCACCTTTCTTAAAAATTGGGATAAGATTAGCTACCCTCCCATCCACAGGAACTGATCCTGAATCCATAGAACATTGGAAAACTATCACGTCACCTATTCCTTTTCACCAGAGAACATTGGAAAATTGAAATGTCACCTATTCCTTTTCTCCAAAGAACATGGGAAATGAACATTTAAAAACTAATCTATTCCTTTTCTCCTGAGATGCTGCCTGACCCGCTGGGTTACTCCAGCCTTTTGTGTCTATTTTAAGGACAGGGAGGTTTTGTTACTATTGTACAAGTTGTTGCAGAGGCCATAGATAGATATTGTGCACAGTTTTGATTGCCTTGTCTAAAAAATAATATAGTAACATTGAAGACAGTCCAAAGAAAATTCACCAGGTTAATTCCTGGGATGAGCAGGTTGTCTTATCAATACAGCTTGGATCTGTATTCATTGAGGAGTGGGTGAATGAGCGGTGACCGCATATAAGATCCCATTGCCCGTGTCCCACTTAGGAAACCTGAACGGAAACCTCAGGAGACTTTGCGCCCCACCCAAGACTTCTGTGCGGTTCCCGGAGGTTTTTGTCCTCCGGCAACCACCTTCATCCGGCAACCACTAGCATCGCAACTGGCTTCGAATAAAAAAAGTACAGATTTTTCGACCGTTAGGGAGAATGACAAAAACCTCCGGGAACCACCAGGAACCGCTCAGAAACCTTGGGTGGGGCGCAAAGTCTCCAGAGGTTTCCGTTCAGGTTTCCTCAGTGGGACAGGGGCATAAGGGGGATTGTTCAGGGTAGATGTTGATATGTTTTTATTTGTGGAAGATTCACAAACAAGGGAAATAAAGCTACAAAACCTGAGGCTGGTACTTTAAATCTGTGGCGTGGAGAAATTTCTGCCGTCAAAGGAAGGTGAATTTGTGAAATTCTCTCTAAAAGACCAAGGAATTGAGAATTATGGGAAACCAACACAGAATAAGAATTGAAGCCAGTGAAGATCAGCCAGGATCATGATGAATGGTGGGGCAGGCAGGTGTGAGGAGCCTGTGCTGTGGCTGCGGTACCCGCCCAGAAGGCTTGTCAGTTGGCGGTCCCCTCGCGAATGCTCTTCAAGTTGTTAGTAAAGGCCTGATGACACGGTGGCAGCACAAAGACCCATCAGTGCCCACCTGAATGCTCTTTGGTTGGTGGTGCCCACCTGGAAGGCTCGTCGGTTTTGGCGGGACCATGCCCAACGGCTCATTGGTTGGTGGGACCGAGAACCCGCTCGACGGGTCATCTGGACCCGTCTTAAGACTCGTCAGTTGGCGTGACCTGATCTTACAGAACTTAGAGTGGCATACATGTGGACTGGTTGCACTTGAAAATTTTGGGGATTTTTAGAACTGATTTCTGGAAGTAGTAAGTGAAAAGCTCAATGCAAGTGTCTCAAATCAGTGAATTATCATGGTTTGGAGAATAAAGGATAATAATGTGCACATGAACAACATAAAGATAATCTTTTTTTTCATGATTTGTTTTGAGTATGACATTTTTGTTCCAGTACATACTTTAGCGTGATACCAAGATATGTTGCCAAAATATGTCAAAAATGTGAATCAAAGTCGGGATGCATCAGATGTGATACATATGTAATAGGTGTCACCACTGGTGCCTAGTACATGCATTGTTCGAGGCACAAGGAAGGTTAAACTTTTTGTTTATTATATTTACAGAGTACTATGTTTACAATTGAGTTGTGCAGCAACAAGTAAGAATTTATTTTTTTCTGTTTTAGACATATGACAATAAAACACTCTTGACTCTTGAAAATACAGACTGTTATTGTTGTCATTAACTCATTCTCAAGTAGAACAATGGCACCTAGTCGACACTGTTCTGATGTGTATGGAGATAGCTAATTAGAACGATCTTCCACAGGGATGACAGGGGGTAGGATTGCTGTTGTGGTTCTTGATTTTTAAGATTATCTTTTCCTCTTAGTTTCCTTCATTCTTGGTTCCTTATATGAGGGCACATTGCTTTTAATAATAGAACACTATGGACCACCTCATGCACTAACATTAACATACAAGATCCTAAGGGGGCTTGTTCAGGGTACATGTTGATATGTTTTTACTTGTGGGAGACTCACAAACCAGTGAACAAAGCTCCAAAGCCAGAGGCTGGTCCTATAAATCTGTGGTGTGGAGAAATTTCTGCTGTCAAAGGACGGTGAATTTCTGAAATTCTCTCTCCCAGAAGGGTGGTTGAGTATTAGATCATTTTCAGGCATGGATAAAGAACAATTTAAAAGACCAAGGAATTGAGGATTATTGGGAACTGGCACAGAAGAGGAATTGAAGCCAGTGCAGATCAGCCGGGATCATATTGAATTGTGGGGCAGGCATGAGGAACCTGTGCCACAGCTGCTGTGCCCACCCATAAAGCTTGTCAGTTGGCGTTGCCTGCTTGTTGACTCATCATTTGGCAGTGCCCACACGAATGCTCTTCAGGTTGGCGATGCCCGCATGGAAGGCTCATCGGTTGGTGGGACTTTGCCCGAAGGCTCATTGGTCTATGGGACGAGAACCCGCGCGATGGCTCATTGGCCGACGGGACGGTTACCGGCCCGAAGAGTTGTCGAAACCCGATCGAAAGCTCATTGGTCGATGGGACCAGGAACCCGCCCATAGGGTCATCTAGGCCTGTTTGAAAGGCTCATTGGTTGGTGTCACCTGCAGGGTGCTGGAGGCGTCAGACGCAAGGGGTAAGGGCCGATAGGAGGATTAACCGGGGTAATGTCTGTGGCGCCTTCAAAGTCAGGTGCAGGAAGCATCCCCGGGACAGAAAGATGGCTGGCCGAGGAGAGAAGCGGGATGTCGGTTTGTGGGAATTGCTCCAGCACGTTGATGCATGGACCAAGCGGACTTTGGACTTTGATTAATGGCGCCAAATATGGAGGCGACTGCAAATGTAATATACGCAAAAAGCATTTCACTGTGCAGTTGCATATGTGACAAATAAAGCACCATTGAACCATTGTGTAGAAGGGTCTCGACCCAAAACATCACCCATTCCTTCTCTCCGGAGATGCTGCCCGTTCCGCTGAGTTACACACTACTCTCAGATCAAATATATTTGCAATGAAAAAGATAATTTGTTTAACTATTTTCATCATATGCAACAGAATTCAAGTTTTATCCCACATGTGTATCAAATTTTCCTAGTTTTACAGATGGATGGATCTTTGATTATTCTACATTAACTTTGACAAATATATATATTTTTTTTTAATTTGTTCAGAGCTTTAGAACTTGTGTCTATAATCATGTCGCAAGCATATATGAATCTTCAGTATATTGACTTCATTAGCAAAAAAAGCTCCTTTTCAATAGTCTGTTTATATTTCTTTCTTTTAAACCATTACTATGATGAATCAAATGTTGGCTCTTTCTGGCCAATTACTCTGCCAAGCTTAAAGTGCTCTTCAAACAAAAACTTAAAACAGTATAATATGCTTTGGAATTAAACAATTTAATCTTGAGAAGTATGTTTGTCTTCACCCCTCCGTGGCAAAAGCACACAATTACTGATCAGAAAAATATTTGTCTGTGATTCTTGAGCTGAAGGAGGGTTTACAGCGTCTGGAGTCAGAAAAATGGCTCCTCTGATTTAAGTTTGGGGAATCAGGAAATGGCAGATGAGTTGAGCAGGTACTTTGGGTCTGTCTTCACTAAGGAAGACACAAATAATTTCCCAGATGTACTATTGGCCAGAGGACCTAGGGTGACGGAGGAACTGAAGGAAATTCACATTAGGCAGGGAATGGTGTAGGGTAGACTGATGGGACTGAAGGCTGATAAATCCCCAGGGCCTGTCTGCATCCCAGGGTACTTATGGAAGTGGCTCTAGAAATTGTGGACGCATTGGTGATCATTTTCCAATGTTCTGTAGATTCAGTGTCAGTTCCTGTGGATTGGAGAGTAGCTAATGTTATCCCACTTTTTAATAAAGGCGGGTGAGGGAAAATGGGGAATTATAGACCAGTTAGCCTGGCATTGGTGGTGGGGAAGATGCTGGAGTCAATTATAAAAGATGAAATAGCGGCATTTTTGGATGGCAGTAACAGAATTGGTCCGAGTCAGCCTGGATTTACAAAGGGGAAATCATGTTTCAATTGGAATTTTTTGACGATGTAATTAGGAAAATGGACAAGGGAGAGCCAGTAGATGTAGTGTACCTGGACTTTCAGAAAGCCGTTGATAAGGTCCCGCATAGCAGATTAGTGGGCAAAATTAGAGCACATGGTATTGGGGGTAGTGTACTGACATGGATAGAAAATTGGTTGGCAGACAGGAAACAAAGAGTAGGGATTAACGGGTCCCTTTCAGAATGGCAGGCAGTGAGTAGTGGAGTACGCAAGGCTTGTTGCTGTGACCACAGCTATTTACAATATATACATTCATGATTTAGATGAAGGGAATAAAAGTAACATTAGAAAATTTGCAGATGACACAAAACTGGGTGGCAGTGAACTGTGAGGAGGATGCTATGAGGATGCAGTGTGACTTGGACAGGCTGAGTGAGTGGGCAGATGCATGGCAGATGCAGTTTAATGTGGATAAGTGTGAGGTTATCCACTTTGGTGGCAAAAACAGGAAGGCAGATTATTATCTGAATGGTGTCAAATTGGGAAAAGGGGAAGTACAACGAGAGCTGGGGGTACTTGTTCATCTGTCATTGAAAGTAAGCATGTAGATACAGCAGGCAGTGAAGAAAGCTAATGGCATGTTGGACTTCATAACAAGAAGAGTTGAGTATAGGAGCAAAGAGGTCCTTCTGCAGTTGTACAGGGACCTGGTGAGACCATATCTGGAGTATTGTGTGCATTTTTAGTCTCCAAATTTGAGGAAGGACATTCTTGCTATTGAGGGAGTGCAGCATAATAAAATGTTAATTCCCGGGATGGCGGGAATGTCATATGCTGAGAGAATGGAGTGAATGGGCTTGTATACAATGGAATTTTAGTAGGATGAGACGGGATATTATTGAAACATATAAGATTACTAAGGGATTGGACAAGCTAGAGGCAGGAAACATGTTCCCAATGATGGGGGTCCAGAACCAGGGGCCACAGTTTAAGAATAAGAACAAGGTCATTTAGAACAGAGATGAGGAAAAACTTTTTCACCCAGAGAGTTGTGAATCTGTGGAATTCTATGCCTCAGAAGGCAGTGGAGGCCAATTCTCTTGATGCTTTCAATGGAGAGTTAGATAGAGTTCTTAAAGATAACGGAGACAAGGGATATGAGGAAAAGGCAGGAATGCGGTACTGATTATGGATGATCAGCCATGAGCACAGTGAATGGCCGTGCTGGCTCGAAGGGCCGAATGGCCTACTCCTGCACCTGCTGTCTATTGTCTATTGTATCTAGATACAGTCAAATCCTTTGTTTTGCATACAATTCAAATAAAATAAGAGTAAAAATAGAAAATCAATCATGTGAGTGGAGTATTAAACAATCTATACTTCATTGGAGATATATCAGTGATCTATTGTATATAATTCTTCATCCATTCCTTCGTTCAGGTTTCAGTCAGGCCCTCGAACCGAGCCAATTTGTCCCTTTAGATAATCAATCAATGGAGACCATGTTCCTCTAAACTGGTCTAGCCTGTCCGAGAGGGCAAGTCTTAATCTTTCCAAATGAAGTGTCTCCGACATTTCTGTGATCCACATTTTGATAGTGGGGGAGGTAGGACCTTTCCAAAATCGTAATATTAATTTTTTACCAATTATTAAACTATAATCGATAAAAATTTGTTGTTTTATTGTTAGTGATTGATCAGTTTCTAATATACCTAATATGATTAATTTTGGATCTGGAGTCAAATTTGTATTAACTACCTTCGAAATTATCTTTACAATTTCTGACCAAAAATGAGTAATTTTTATACATTTAGTAAATGAGTGCGTTAGATTAGCTTCTAGGTGTTGACATTTATCACATATAGCAGAAACATTTGAGAAAATTCTGTTTAATTTGGATTTTAAGAGATGTAATCTATGTAAAACTTTAAATTGTATCAAAGAGTGTCTGGCATTTAATGAACAATAGTGTATATGTTGTAAACTTTCCTCCCATACTTTTAAACTGATTGTTTGTCCTAATTCGCTTTCCCATGCTTGCCTATATAGTTCCGACGTTGGTGCATCATTTTCCAATAAAAGATTAAAAATGTATGATATTAATTTTTCTGTGTTCGGGTGTTTATTTAAGCATTCATCTAGAATTTCTGTCTTTCTATTTCTAAGTTCTTTTGTATTTGATTTAACATAGTTTCTAATTTGAAAATATCTAAAATATTCTTTTGAGTGTAGTCCATAATTTTGTTGTAGTTCTTGAAATGAAAGAAAAAGATTTTCCCTGTAGAGATCCCGTATCTTATTAATTCCATAATTTTTCCATTGTGAGAAACCTTTATCCATCCTTGAGGGTTTAAAAGTAATATTGTCTGCAATGGGAAGAGCCAGTGGTATACATTTCAATTTTAATAATTTCTTTAATTGTTTCCAAATACGTATACCACTTTCTATTATTGGGTTTCCTCTATAAGTTTTTTTATGTAGTTTGGTATTAGCAAATAGAATCAAGCTAATTTCAAAAGGTAAACAATCTTCCTTTTCCATTTTTAACCAATTTGGTTATTTATCTAATTCTTCCAACCAAAAATTCATATTTTTAATATTAACTGCCCAGTAGTAAAACATAAAATTAGGCAGCGCTAAACCTCCGCATATTTTTGCTTTGCTTTGAAATTTGTGATTATAGAATCCACCTTCTTAAAGAATTTTTTGGGAAGATATATCGGGATCATTTGAAATAGATATAATAATTGCGGAAGAAAAATCATTTTTATCGCGTTTATTTTACCTAACATTGAGATAGGTAGTGTTTTCCAATATAGGATATTCTTAAGTAATTTATTCAGTAGGGGTGGGAAATTAGATTTAAATAAAGAGTCATGTCTTTTTGTTACATAAATTCCAAGATATTTATTTTTTTCATTTGCTATGGTAAAAGGGAATCGTTGTAATATGTATAAGTTATTTCCCGTTATTGATATAAGTTCACTTTTATTCCAATTAATTCTATATCCTGAAAACAAACCAAATTGAGTTATTAAATCTAGCAGGTTAGGAATACTAGTTTCAGGCTTTGTAATAAATAGTAATACATCATCTGCGTATAGAGAAATTTTATTTTCAGTTTCTTTGGTTTCATACCCGTATATTTCAGGGTGTAATCTCACACGCTGTGCTAATGGTTCTATTGCTAACGCAAAGAGTAGTGGTGATAGTGGACAACCTTGTCTACAGCCTCTGAATAAATTAAATTTGGTTGATAACATTTGGTTTGTTAGTATTCTAGCTGTCTGATTGGTATATAGTAATTTAACCCACGTTATAAACTTCTCTCCTAGCTGGAAGGATTCCATAACCGAAAATAAATAAGACCATTCAACCTGGTCAAAAGCTTTCTCTGCATCTAATGAGATAATTGCTAGGTCTTTGCTAGTATTTCTTTTCGAGTATATAATATTGAATAATCGTCTCAGGTTATATGAAGAGTATCGTTTTGGTATGAATCCTGTTTGGTCTGGGTGTATTACTTTGTTAATCACCATATTTAGTCTTTGTGCTAATATTTTAGTTAATATTTTTTGATCGGTGTTTAAAAGAGCTATAGCTCTATACAATCCTGGGTCCTCCAGATCTTTATCTAATTTAGGTATAAGTGTTATAATAGATTCATTTAATGTTTCCGGTAATTTCTGTTGTGTATAAATATGTTCATAAAGTGTCTTCAACCGTGGTACCATCAGTTCATCCAATGTATTATAAAATTCCGAACCAATACCATCCGGTCCTGGTGCTTTACCATTTTTTAATGACTTAATAGATTCTTCGATTTCTTTAATGGTTATTTCAGTGTTTAGTGATTCTCTGTCTTCTAAATCTAATCCCTTTAAATTACAATTTTTAAAAAATGTTTCTATTCCTATATGATTTTCTGTCGTTTTGGCTGAATATAAATTTTTATAATATTGCAAAAATCTCTCATTAATATCTTTGGTTTGTATTAGTAATTCGCCTTTATCTGATTTAACCCTATGGATTATTATTTCTCCCTCCAATTTTCTTAATTGACGAGCCAATAATTTTTGTGGCTTATCTCCAAATTCAAATTGTATTTGTTTAGTATATTGATAAAGTTTTACAACTTGGTCTGACTGTATTTTATTTAATTTATATTTCAATGCAGAAATTTTATTATGTTTAATCATGGTTGGGTTAGCAGCGTTTTGTATGTCTAATTGTTTAATCTCCTTTTCCAATGCCTGCTGTTCACTCCAATTCTCTTTGTTCTAAAATGCTTGAGAGGATATCATGATTCCACGTGTATATGCTTTAAAAGTTTCCCATAGTAGTGACAAAGGTATTTCTGGTTTGTCATTTGTTTCAAAGAAGATCTCAATCTGTTTTGTAATATATTCTTGAGTTGTTTTGTCCTTTAGAATTTGTGGGTTGAGTCTCCATTGTCCCTGCTTTTCCATTTTTCCAGTTATTTTAATCATGAAAGATAACGGTGCATGATCTGAAATTATAATATTGTGATATTTTGAATTATAGGTGAGTGGGATAAGTTTTGAGTCTACCAGAAAGTAGTCTATTCTTGAATAGGTTTTATGTACCGATGAGTAAAATGAGTATTCTCGTCCAGTTGGGTTTTCCATTCTCTAAACATCCATAATGTTACTAGTATCTATATATGCATTTATTAGATCGCTGGAATGCGATTTAGTTTTCCGTTGTCTTGATGATCTGTCTAAGTAAGGATCTAGTGTGCAATTTAAATGTCCTCCAATTATTAAATTGTGTTGTTGTAATTCTGGGATAGTATTTAGTATTTTCCTAAAAAAACGATGGACTGTCAAAATTTGGGCCGTAAATATTAACAAAAATCATTTTTTGTGTATATAATTCTCCTGTTATAATGATATATCTACCCTCCTTATCAGTTATAGTTGAGGTGTGTTTAAATGAAATACCTTTACGGATTAATATTGCTACCCCTCTTGATTTATGTGTAAAAGAAGAGTGATACACTTTGTCAATCCATTTAGCTTTTAATCTATGCTCTGCATCTTTTTTCAAATGTGTTTCTTGGATGAATGCCACATCTACTTTGAGTGCTTTTAGGTGTGCTAATACTTTACTTCTCTTAATTGGTTCATTAATACCTTTTACATTCCAGGTACAAAACGTTATTCCTCCATTCCCCATACTAATTTTTAAGTCTTGCATCTTTTGTCTAAGGGGGTCTGTAATAGAGCAAATGGTTCAGCTCGACATACCCAACCTTACACCCGAACTCCGAATAGATGAATTTCAAGACCCTTAATTGACATTCACGTATACATCTCCTTTGCATTGATTTATAACTCCATTCGAATATAAAGTAATAATAACAGAAAATAATATATAAAAAAGGATAGATTAAGAGATTAAAAGGGTGCACAAAGAAAGAAAAAACTACTAATATTAGTGCAGTAAGTGTTAGCCATTCTAACATGGCTAGCAATCTAAAGACTTCCGTAGACGTTGTTATTATCTTACCAGCTCTGTGGCTCCTTAATATTGTTAATTCATAAAAATATTTAACCGGGAATGTTAAAATCTGATGTGTGCGGGATCTATCAGTCAAGTATATGATAATATCTATACTTGATACAAATTAAAAAAATATCATAAAATATAATAAAAAGAAGGGAGGAAAATAAAATAGAAAATATCGAGGGGGGTAAATAAAATCAAGCTTTATATTCTATATGATTATACTTACTAATTATCTAATTCTATTTAAATCAGCTATAAGTAATTATTAATCCTTAATTGAAAATTATCAACTTTAATTAGTATTAGTACCGCGCTATAGATTAGTAATAATACTACGCCGAGGATTTTAGTATTTGTTAGTTAATATTAGTAGTAGTATTATTCTAATTGTTAATGTCCATAAAAGAATGTCCAATCCGTATCTCCCATCCGAGTCTCCAGTCCGCATCCTTCTCTATCTTCTTTAAGTACCACAAGTCCATAGTCCATTCCAGCCGTGAGGATACGATTTATTTGTTGATTAGGTTCATCTTTGAAGCTTTCATTCAGTCTTCCTCTTGACTCTTAATCCTCTTGGCAAAGTCCAGTGCATCTGCTGGGTTTTTGAAATAGTGTTCTTCCTGGTTGTGGGTGACTCTTAGAGTGGCTGGGTATCTCAGAGTGTACTTCAGGTTCTTCACTTCTCTCAAAATTCTTTTGGTCTCCTTAAACACATTCCGCTTCTTAGAAACCTCTGCTGGGTAATCTCGATAAATGCTAATTGAGTCTCCTTCGTATGTAAGATTTCTGCTTCTTACAATTTTGTTCATCAT
The DNA here is from genome assembly GCA_963514005.1 of Raja brachyura. Next base: position 49,641,479 of record OY740788.1, read on the forward strand.
CTCCTCCAAAACATGATCATACTGGACTTTCACTATCATTTGTCTTGGAGGGGCGTCTTTTCTTGTATAACGCCTCATTACTCTATGTGCTCGGGCTAGTAAAGGTTTCTGGTCCAGAGATAAAACCTTTTGCAGTATGTTTGCAGTAAACTCTCGGGTATCTTGATTCGTTTCTCTCCCTTCTCGGATACCCACAATCCTCAAGTTCTGCCTTCTCTGGCGTCCTTCCAGCTCGGTACATTTTTCAGTTATTTTGCCCAGTAGATCAGATAAGCGTTGATTTTCTTTGAGGAGTGCTTTCATAGACTGAGCACTTGTTTCGGCTAAATCTTCAAGGTTCCTTATGGCCGACGACTGCTCATTAAGTACTGTTTCCATAGGTTCCAGCTCTTCTTCCACCTTACTTTGTATTTTAGCATTCATCTCTTCTGCTGTAATTGCAGCTTGATCCGTTAATATTTCTGCGATTTCCTTTCGCAATTTATCAGATAATTCCCGAGCCGAGGTATTAATTACAAACTTTAACTCTTTCATCTCCTCCTTGATTTTTTCTATTTCTTCCTTGAAGTTCATTTTTGCCAAATCAGACTTTAATTTTAACTCTGTTATTTCTTGTGTAAAAAAAGTTTTAAGTTCTTCCATTTCCGATTTTTTCTTTAACTTTTTATATACATCTTCCTGGGATGATGTCCTACCTGAGCCCGGTGCTTCAGTCAGGCCTTGTTCTTCTGTCGTTTTTTGTCTTGTATATCGAAGTTTGGATTTATCTGCGGGTGGGCTGCGCTGTGTTGCCATTACGGTCGCGCGCCTGATGACGTCACTCACACTGGTCAGTGCAGAAACGGCAGGCAGCAGGTAGGACTTCTTCTCCCGTTTTTTTCCCTTTTTTTTTTTCACGGAGCTGGCTGGCGTTCCTCTTTAACCCAGCATGGCGCCACCGGAAGTCGGAAAATCATATTTTGCATAAACAGAATGAAACATAAGTAATAGAGTGTGATGATTGGAGTGTAAAAAAAATAGATTTCTTCTAAGGCAGTACACAAAGAATCACCATATTTACAGCCCCATCTTGTACCTTTCAAGTGTCTAGTTCCAGAAAATATTGAATCTTATCTCCGCCTTAAAAACCAGTTGCCCTGATGGCAGCACTGGAGCTGTGATGTTAGGATTGGCCTGGCAATGTTGCAAGTGGCTTCCACCACCGATCTGTGTTCCTCCTGGCCATGCCCAATCTGCTCACTCATCCCACTTCTGTGCGACGTCCAGCACCTTTTGATCTACATGATCCCCTGGCTTCTGTCGGGCGTCCAGCACCCCACTCCACTGACAGCGTTATCTGCCACCACTTCAAGCAAGCCGTCTTCTTGACTCCTGCTCTGCATCTGTGTGATAAGATGCTTCCCTTAGCTGACCATTTACATTTTTGAGTGCTTCTGAGGGCATGGGAGGTGAGCCCACAGGCACCGACTATCTCCTTGTCCACTGCCTTTCGCCAGATGTCAAAAGGCTGAGATAGAACAGTTTTTTATACTAATGGACACATGGTGGATAGAGGTGGCATAGGGAATCCAGTTGTGAGAACATAACCATAACATGCCCAGGAGCCGTTGGTGAGGGAGGAGCGACACCCGAGCGGTAAGCTTAAAACCCGAGCGCGGGGCTTTGTTTTTACAGAGGCCCAGGAGCCGTTGGTGAGGGAGGAACTGAAATCCATAACATTCTAAATCCGTAACGTTCTATTCAATTAACTGGGCTTGAGGAAGCCGCTGATTGGTGGACTTGAGTAAGCAGCTGATTGACAGTCAGATTCCAGCAGTTTGTAGTGTACTGTAGTTTGTATTTTGTATTATATTTTTGTATTGTACATTGTATTTTGTGTTGTATCTAGGGTAAGGGAAGTATGAGTGCCAGGGCAGCTTACTGTTCTGAATGTCAGATGTGGGAGGTCATGGAGTCGGGTAGCCCTCCAGATGTCCACATCTGCGCCAGGTGTGTCGAGATGGGGCTCCTAAAGGAGTGTGTTAGTAACCTGGAGCAGCAGCTCAATGACCTCCGTCTGGTCAGGGAGTGTGAGGAGGTCATAGAGAGGAGTTACAGGGAGGTAGTCTCTCCAAAACCACAGGAGGCAGACACGTGGGTCATGGTTAGGAAAGGCAAGGGGCAGAGGCGGGCGCTAGAGAGTACACCAGTGGCTGTACACCTTGGAAATAAGTACTCCTGTTTGAGTGCTGTTCGGGGGGACAGCCTACCCGGAGGTAGCAACAGCGACTTGGCCTGTGGTACAGACACCGGCCCTGTTGCTCGGAAGGGTAAGGAAAAGAAGAGGAGGGCATTAGTAATAGGGGACTCTAGAGTTAGGGGTTCAGATTGACGATTCTGTGGACGCAGTCCGGAGACCCAGATGGTAGTTTGTCTCCCTGGTGCAAGGGCCCGGGATGTGTCTGAACATGTCCAAGATATCCTGAAAAGGGAGGGAGAGGAACCTGAGGTCATGGTGCATATTGGTACCAATGACATAGATAAAAAAAAGAGAAGCGATCCTGAAAGGAGAATTTAGGGAGTTAGGAAGAGAGTTAAGGAAAAGAACCGCAAACATAACAATCTCAGGATTACTTCCTGTGCCATGCGACAGTGAGAGTAGTAATGGAGAAAGGTGGAGGATAAATGCCTGGCTGAAGGACTGGTGCAGAGGGAAGGGGTTCAAGTTTCTGTATCAATGGAACCTCTTTTGGGGAAGGAGTGACCTCTATAAAAATAACGGGTTGCACTTGAATCCGAGGGGGACCAGTATTCTGGCAGAGAAATTTGCAAAGGCTACCGGGGGGACTTTAAACTAGAACGGTTGGGGGGAGGGACTCAAATAGGGAAAGCCAGTAAACAGGGTCTGAGGCAGGAGGCAGGGAAGGGAAGCACTCAGACCCAACATGTCGGGGGGGAAAGAAGAAAAAAATAATAAACAGAGAATAAGAGGTGGTCGGTTTCCAGGGCAAAAATCAAAAGGGACCACTTGTCAACATAATTGTATAAGGAGTAAGAGTGTTGTAAAAACAAGCCTGAAGGCTTTGTGTCTCAATGCAAGGAGCATTTGTAATAAGGTGGACGAGTTGAATGTGCACATAGCTATTAATGACTATGCTATAGTTGGGATCATGCAGACATGGCTCCAGGGGGACCAAGGCTGGGAGCTGAACATCCAGGGATATTCAATAATCAGGAGGGATAGACAGAAAGGAAAGAGAGGTGGGGTAGCGTTGCTGGTGAGAGAGGAGAGTAATGCAATAGAAAGGAAGGACATTAGCTTGGAGGATGTGGAATCGATATGGGTAGAGCTGCGAAACTCTAAGGGGCAGAACATGCTAGTGGGAGTTTTGTACAAGCCACCTAACAGTAGTAGTGGAGTTGGGGATGGCATCAAACAGGAAATTAAAAATGCATGCAACAAGGGTAAAACAGTTATAATGGGTGACTTCAATCTACATATAGATTGTGTAAATAAGTAATTCACAAACTCTTAAAGCATGCAACATCCTTTAATGATAGCACAGTGTATTACATACATCCTCAAGCACTGGTTACATTCTTCTACTGAACTGTACCCAGGAAGGGGAAGGCGTTATGATTGATGTTAACTAGGCGGGGTTAATGGTACTGAGGTAACTATGTTATTGGTTGCATATAAAAACCATCTACATCCTTCCCCTTAGAAAATCAAAACAGACTGTTGTCACAACAACAGAATTAAACAGCAGAATTAAACAAAATCGCCATAACGAACAGGTGGCTTACTAATCCGGCCCAAGCGCATACGGCTGTCTCCCCCTTCCCCCGGAGGAGCAGAAAAAACAGGAGGACACGAGGCAGCTGGGGAACCAGGGAAGGGCGGTGGGGTTGGAGAAACAGGAGAGTGAGAACCACGACCGGCAACAGGTGACCCACATGGAGGGGAACCGGGCGCTCGATATGGGGATCGAGGCATGCAGGGAACACTGGCTGGGACATCAGCTGGCTGCTGGTATGAGAGTGGTGGGGCATATGGTCCCGGGGGCTGCGGCTTTGGCTCATTAACCGCAAGCAGGTGTTGTCGACTTCTACGGTAGATGGTTCCCTCATAGTCGACCAGATACGAACGAGGTGAGTCGGCCACCCCAACCACGGTAGCCAGACGGGAGTGACCACCGGCTGTCTGCAACCAAACAACCTGTCCAGGCAACAGAGGATCGAGTGGTCTGCAGGACCGATCGTGGGAACGCCGCTGGCTGTCATGTTTATCTTGAATGCGCCTCTGCACAGAGGCGGGCTCCAGCACCCGAGGTTTCAGCTGGCGCTGGGCAATCGGGATGGTAGATCTGGTTGTTCTGGACATCAAACGTTGAGCAGGGGACCCCATGGCCGGATTCCTGGAAACATTCCTGAGGTTCAGGAGATCTAAATACAAATCAGAGTTGGACAGTTTCGCCCGCTCCATCAGAAGCTTGGCGCTGCGGACGGCCCGTTCAGCAAGGCCGTTGCTCTGTGGGCACTCCGGGCTGCTGGTGAAATGCACAAAATTCCATTTGTCGGCAAAACTCTTGAACTCTCGGCTGGTAAACTGCCTGCCATTGTCAGTCTGCAGCCTGACAGGGGACCCAAAAGTGGAGAAGTGTTTCCGCAGCCTCCGGATCACCATCTCCGACGTGAGGGATGTCAGTAAATTCACTTCAAACCAGTATGAATATGAGTCGACCAGGACAAGATAGTGGTTACCACGCCACTCAAAGATGTCGGCAGCCAACGAGCACCAGGCCAAGGCAGGGGCGGGCTGTTGCAGCAGGGGCTGTCGCTGCTGGTATGGAGCAAGACTGTTGCACGTGGAGCAGGCAGAAACTCGGTCTCGGATATATTTGGCCATTCCAGGCCAGTAGAATTGGCACTGAGCATGGGCGAGTGTTGCGTCGACCCCAGGGTGTCCGCTATGGGCTGCTCAATAGTAAAAATCGAAGAGGGAGGACGGGACTACCACTTTATGTCCCTTAACGATAACGCCATTCTGGAGCACCAGTTCGTGGCGGACCAGGAAGAAAGGCTGTGTTTCAGACGGCGCAGTGGAGCGCTTTGTTGGCCACCCTGATTTAATCACAGAGGCAAGCCGCTGCAAAACTGGATCGGCAGCGGTGTGCTCGGCCAAAAGCTGCAGCTGCTTGGTGGGAATAAAATTGACGCCCAGTACGAGCAAGTCCTCTGTTTCGTAGGGGTGGCGAGCACAGGAGGTCCGCGGGGCGTGCGATAGGGTGTCCGCAATGTGCATCTCGGTGCCTTTCTTGTAGATGACGTCGAAATCAAAGCGCTGGAGTTGCAGCATCATATGCTGCAACCTGGCAGGGACAGCGTGAATCGATTTGTTCAGGATTGTCACCAGTGGCTGGTGGTCGGTTTCGACCGTAAATCTGCTGCCAAACAGGAAGTCTCTGAACTTGGAGCAGGCGAACACCACCGCGAGCAGCTCCTTCTCGATCTGAGCGTGCCGCTGCTCGGTGTCCGTCATGGTGCAGGAGGCATAGGAGACAAGATGTAACGATCCATCAACAGACCGAAGGCAAGCCGCACCCAGACCGAACTTGGAAGCGTCACAGGTGACGGTGATGGGGCGACTCGCATCGAAGAACCGCAACGTCGGAGTGTTAATCAGTTTCGACTTGAGACAGTCAAAAGCCTGCTGGTGCTGTGGGAGCCAGACCCAGGCAATATCCTTTTTTGTCAGCTGCCGCAGGGGAGCACTCAGCTCACTGAGGTTTGGTACAAACTTCTCAAGGTAGTTCACCATGCCCAAGAATCATTGTAGACCTGGCACGTCTCGGAGATGGCAGCTGCCTTCAAAGGATCATGTTTTAGTCCATTGGAGGTGAAAACGTGTCCAACATACGTGACTTCTGAGACTCGAAACCGGCACTTCTTTGGATTCAGCTTCAGGTTGGCCTTTCGCGCCCGGTCCAGGATGCGGCGGAGGTTCAGGTCGTGCTCGGCAATGTCCTTCCCATAAACTAGGATATCATCCACGATGATGGCACATGGCAAGTCCGAGAATATCTGCTCCATCGTTCGCTGGAACACCTCGCTAGCAGAATTGATGCCAAATGGCATTCGCAGGAACTTGAATCTGCCAAACGGTGTGGCGAAGGTCGTCAGGTCAGAAGACGCTTTGTCCAATGGGATCTGCCAAAACGAGTTCTTAGCATCTAGCACCGAAAAGATGGTGGCTTGCCCGACCTGAGCCGCCACGTCCTCAACAGACCGCATAGGATAGTGTGGTCGCCTGATGGCAAAGTTTAAGTCCTTAGGGTTGATACACACACCTATTTCGTTCTTGTCTTTCTTTATCATGGCAACCATGGTGGAGACCCAATCGGTGGGTTCGCTAACCGCTTCTAGCACCCCCTTTTCGACCATGTTGTTAAGGATCGCCTCGACCCTGTCTTTCATGGCGTGAGACACCCTGTGAGGTGCGCGGACCACGGGTTGTACATTTGGGTCAATGGAAATATGGTATGTCAGTGGTAACTTTCCCAGGTCATCGTTGAACAGGTCCTGATATTCTGCAACCGGGTTAAACGACAGTTGCACTTTGTGGACCATGCGGTCGAAGGACACCAGGCCAAGATCTTGGCACGCACGGTTGCCCAGCAGGGTAACATAGTCGGTGTTCAAATCATAGAAAACCAGGTTTCTCATGGCATTTTGCAGCATGCAAGTTAAAGTGGCCCTCCCTGCAGGCCTTAGAATTTCTCCACCATAGGCATGCAGAGTAGCATTGTCAGCGACCAGGGCCTCATTATTCCTTATCCTGTTGAAAAGATTTATTGACAAAACGTTGACCTTCGCACCAGTGTCTAACTTTGCAAGGAAGGTTACATTATTGGCAGTCACAGATACGGAGAGATCAGAACGTTGGCCAGGTGCCTGGTGGAGGGTAAACACATTCGAATCCTCGGGAGAATTAATTGGATCTGCATCATAGGATTCAGCTATGTCGGGCTGTGAGTCGTATCAGCTGTCAGATTGTCTCAGCATGTTTAGACTGGGTCTGGAAATCTGTACCTGTCTCCCACAGGAACGGAAGAAACGACAGGTGGCAGAGTAGTGATTTAGTTTTTTACAAAAGTTACAGGCCTTGCCATAGGCGGGGCACGTCGACAGTCTGTGGTGCATGTAGTTACAGTTTGGGCACCTTTTTGGGGGCACTTCACCAGGACCTGGGTTGGCACATGGCAGAAAAGCATTGTTTTCCATCCGAGGCTGTGGTCTCCTAAACCCAGCCAGGTCGACAGATTTATTGCCCGAGTCCCGGTGGTCATCTGGCAATACAACGACCTCAGACTATCTGCAGGCATGCATGGCTTTTTCCAACGTTAGATCCGGATCCCTTAGAAGCTCACTTCGCAGCTTCTGGTCACGCATGCCAGTTACCAAAATGTCTCTAGTGAGCTGGTCTGTCATGTCACCAAAATGGCACCGCTGGGCGAGATAACGCAAATCAGCAATAAAACATTCAACAGGCTCATCCGGCAACTGTCTCCTTGTAAAGAACCGTGCCCTCTCTAGAATGCGGATCGAGGGCAGGTCACAAATCTCCCTGAACTTACATAGCAGGCAAGCGGGGTCACTGGCAGATTCTGCAGGAGTAATCACCACGTTGTTGTCGTCCAGGACCGCTGGAGCGTAGGTGAAAGTTCTGGCTCTCTTCATGGCATCAGGTCCGACAAGGTTTAGTAGGAGGGAGGCTTTGAGGGAATCAGGATCAGTGCGGTGTGCGACGTTGACAAATTGGGTGAAATCAAATTCAAACGTGGCCCAGCGCTTAGAGATGTCAGCATCAAAGACAAGCTGTGCGGGCTTTCTGCAAGAGGACGCCATGGTCAGAGAGATTAAGCACAAAAGGCACAAATCAAAAAAAAGAAATAAAACCCGATAGACAGGAGACGCAAGTGTCTTCCAGCTCCAACACCATGTAAATAAGCAATTCACAAACTCTTAAAGCATGCAACATCCTTTAATGATAGCACAGGGTATTACATACATCCTCAAGCACTGGCTACATTCTTCTACTGAACTGTACCCAGGAAGGGGAAGGCATTATGATTGATGTTAACTAGGCGGAGTTAATGGTACTGAGGTAACTATGTTATTGGTTGCATATAAAAACCATCTACAGATTGGGTGAATCAAATGGGCAGGGGTGCTGAGGAAGAGGATTTCTTGGAATGTATGTGGGATAGTTTTCTAAAGCAACGTAGAGGAACCAACGAGAGAGCAGGCTATTCTAGACTGGGTATTGAGTAATGAGGAAGGGTTAGTTAGCAGTCTTGTTGTGCGGGGGCCCTTGGGCAAGAGTGACCATAATATGGTTGAGTTCTTCATTAGGATGGAGAGTGACATAATTAAGTCAGAAACAAGGGTTCTGAACTTAAACAAAGGTAACTTTGAAGGTATGAGACGTGAATTGGCCAAGATAGACGGCAAGTGATTGTTAAAGTGTTGACAGTGGATGTGCAATGGAAGGTATTTAAAGACTGTATGGATGAACTACAACAATTGTTCATCCCAGTTTGGCAAAAGAATAAATCAAGGCACATAGTGAATCCATGGATAACATGGGAAATCAGGGATAGTATAAAAACAAAAGATGAAGCATACAAATTAGCCAGAAAAAGCAGCCTACCAGAGGACTGGGATAAATTCGGAGTTCAGCAGAGGACAAAGGGCTTAATTAGGAAGGGGAAAATAGATTATGAAAGAAAACTGGCAGGGAACATAAAAACAGACTGCAAAAGTTTTGATAGACATGTGAAGAGAAAGAGATTAGTTAAAACAAATGTATGTCCCTTGTGTCAGAAACAAGTGAATTGATCATGGGGAACAAGGACATGGCAGACCAATTGAATAACTACTTTGGTTCTGTCTTCACTAAGGAAGACATAAGTAATCTGCCGGAAATAGCAGGGGACCGGCGGTCAAATAAATTGGAGGAACTGAGTGAAATCCAGGTTAGCCGAGAAGTGATGTTGGGTAAATTGAGTGGATTAAAGGCTGATAAATCCCCAGGGCCAGATAGTCTGCATCCCAGAGTACTCAAGGAAGTAGCCATGGAAATAGTGGATGCACTAGTGATAATTTTTCAAATCCTTAGATTCTGGAGTAGTTCCTGAAGATTGGAGGGTACCTAATGTAACCCCACTTTTTTAAAAAGGAGGAAGAGAGAAAACAGGGAATTACAGACCAGTTAGTCTAACATCGGTAGTGGGGAAACTGCTAGAGTCAGTTATTAAAGATGGGATAGCAGTACATTTGGAGAGTGGTGAAAGCATTAGACAAAGTCAGCATAGATTTTCAAAAGGTAAATCATGTCTGACAAATCTTATAGAATTTTTCGAGGATGTAACTAACAGAGTTGATAAGGGAGAAACAGTGGATGTGTTATATCTAGACTTTCAGAAGGCTTTCGACAAGGTCCCACATAAGAGATTAGTATACAAACTTAAAACACACGGTATTGGGGGTTCAGTATTAATGTGGATGGAGAACTGGCTGGCAGAGACAGGAAGCAAAGGGTAGAAGTAAACGGGTCCTTTTCAGAATGGCAGGCAGTGACTAGTGAGGTACCGCAAGGCTCAGTGCTGGGACCCCAGTTATTTACAATATATATTAATGATTTGGACGAGGACATTGAATGCAACATCTCCAAGTTTGCAGATGACACTAAGCTGGGGGGTAGTGTCAGGTGTGAGGAGGATGCTAGGAGGCTGCAAGGTGACTTGGATAGGCTGGGTGAGTGGGCAAATGCATGGCAGATGCAATATAATGTGCATAGATGTGAGGTTATCCACTTTGGTGGCAAAAACAGGAGGGTAGACTATTATCTTAATGGTGGCAAATTAGGAAAAGGAGAGATGCAACGAGACCTGGGTGTCATGGCACACCAATCATTGAAAGTAGGCATGCAGGTGCAGCAGGCAGTGAAGAATGCAAATGGTATGTTAGCATTCATAGCTAAAGGATTTGAGTATAGGAGCAGGGAGGTTCTACTGCAGCTGTACAGGGTTTTGGTGAGACCACACCTGGAGTATTGCGTCCAGTTTTGGTCTCCAAATCTGAGAAAATACATTCTTGCCATAGAAGGGGTACAGGGAAGGTTCATCAGACTGATTCCTGGGATGTCAGGACTTTTATATGAGGAAAGACTGGATAGACTTGGCGTGTACTCGCTGGAATTTAGAAGACTGGGGGGATCTTATAGAAACTTACAAAATTCTTAAGGGGTTGGATAGACTAGATGCAGGAAGATTGTTCCCGATGTTGGGGAGGTCCAGAACAAGGGGTCACAGTCTTAGGATAAGGGGGAGTTCCTTTGGGACCGAGATGAGGAGAACATTTTTCACGCAGAGAGTGGTGAGTCTCTGGAATTTTCTGCCACAGAAGGTAGTTGAGGCCAGTTCATTGGCTATATTTAAAAGGGAGTTAGATGTGGCCCTTGTGGCTAAAGGAATCGGGGGTATGGAGAGAAGGCAGGTACAGGATACTGAGTTGGATGATCAGCCATGATCATATTGAATGGCGGTGCAGGCTCGAAGGGCCGAATGGCCTACTCCTGAACCTATTTTCTATGTTTCTATGTTTCTATGCATCCTTCAGTGTTTGAGAATCATCATGTCCCCAATACCCACCTAGTAGAGATTCAAGAATGAAGATCTCATCAAGGACAGAAGGACAACTGATCATTACTGGGAGGACTATTTTGATGTTTTCCTCAATCAAAATTCTCTTTCTGACATGTGTTTGTGGCTTCATCCCACACCTGATTATCTATTATAATCTTAGCATCATCCCGAGGCTGCAAGAGATTGAAAAGTCTATCTGAAAACTGAAAAATCATCAAACATATGGAGGAGTAAAGATCTCAGTTAAAATACTAAAACCTGAAAATGAAGTACTCTGTCCAGGAATCCTTGATCTCAACCATCTCTACTGGAAGAGAAATAAAAATACAGGATTCCCCAGAGATATAATCATGGCCATCATCAGCAAGCGTGATTCTAATTGTGTGAATATAGATGTTTTCTTTCTGTTGTCTATCATAGAACAATCATCTTAACCACGTTCCTATAGTATCTGAAGAGATTCTGCCATAATCCGAATGTGGATTCAATACAATGATCCAACAGGTATGATCTTCACCATGCGATAAATCCACAAAGCAAATTGGTGAGCTGCTACAAGCACTATACCATGGGGGTTTTCAACCTCATAGACATCTTCATCACCTGGGAGGACGTATGAAGAAATCTTCTGGAAATGCGATTGTTTTGAGAAATTCTTTACCTTCTGTATTTGCTAGATTTGACAAGGTCATGATTCTAACAAGAGGATCCACCTTTGATCCAATTACAGTGCAGAATTAGGTCAACTAATACTATGCTGTTGCAGATGGAGGCTAATAGGAAAAAAAAACAGAGGAAGAACTCAATGTTGTTTTGAACCGGAACTCACTGGGGATAGGGGATGCAGGGATAGATGTGCAAAAGAGTCTCTTTTGAGTCTCTTTTGAAGACTGACTGCTCAGTATCAAAGAGGGGGAGTCACAATGTATTATCTTTTTGCAAAACCTTCTCAATCTCCTATTCTACATCTCACTAGTATGTTTAATCTACGAGTTAAATGGAAACTATTACTCACCCCCGACATTCAGTCTGAAGAAAGGGACTGACCTGAAACATCACCTATCTTTTTTTTCCAGGGTTGCTGCTTGACCCACTGAGTTACTTTTCCACTGAGTCACTGAGCCATGTTGAAGACTATGGAAGCTACACCCAGTAACCTGATAATATGTATCCATCAGTCATGTCACCAGTTTATTTGGTTGAAATGAAACTACTGTTTGTGGAAGATCACAGTGTAATTTGTGGGTTGCATTTCCAAAATTATAAACAAGTGTTGACGCTTGAAACCTATTTAATTGACAACAAGGGCTTTCACGTGAGAAACAACCTAAGGTTTTCTGTGTGTCCACTTCCACTTGGATGAATCGTTCAAAGTGAAAAAAAAATGTAATGACAGTGAGATTGCGAGGATGTTAGACATGAGATGGAATAGATGAGCATCAAAGAACGTGAATGGATGCAATAGGAGAGAATGTTCTATCTTTTATCTATCCTTTTATACATTTTATAAAGTATCATGCATCTCCACCACCTTTAACAAAACAGCCAAAGAGAAAGGGAATTAACCAGTGTAAAAGACAAAGGAGTAGAATATCAGAGCAGGAAAGCAACACTGATTTTACTTCAGAGTCACGTGGGTGACTACGTGAAGAAGCCCCGCCAAGCACATGCTCGGCATTACGTCAACGCATGTCGGTAGGAAGGGCTGCAGATCGCAGCTCCACCAGTGGTGAGCAACAAGCCCGCAGGTAAGTGGGTTGAAATTCCTTCCTGGGTAGAAACTCCGTGACGCTGGCTGGAATAGCCAGGAGGAATTTGGGAAGTTTTTTAAAATGTACGGTGTAAACATCGACACGGGGAAAGCGCACATCCCGGGTGGAAACACAATTAAGATCGGGACCACTAGTAGCTGGGACCACGATACCGGTAGCCGATCACTCTGCCGTAGTTCTGCCTTTAGACGCTCCACAGCCACAGGCCACAGAGGGTTCTCCAGTGGAAAGGAAAAATAAGAAGTTTGCTAAGCCTGTAATATCAGATGAATCTGATGAAGAAGAGGCAGGGCCAGGCAAATGAACCTGTGGCTCAGGATGGACCAAATGGAGAAAATGCTTCAATCAATTATTAACCAAGGGTGAAAAGACACAGAATATTCCCAGGCAGCCCCTGAGGGGGTTCCATATCACGAATATGGTGCCTTTATAACATGGGAATGTGAACCTCCAGAGCCTTGTTTAGGTCTGGAAGATGAACACACTTATGTAAACCTAAGATAAATGGTGGCCTAGCCCTACCTAATTTTTTATATTATTTTTGGGCGGTTCAGATTAAGAACTTTAATTATTGGTTGGTACATATGGAACAGGACCCGGTTTGGTTAAGAATAGAAAAGGAAGATTGTTTACCATTCGATATAAGTACAATATTCCTTGCCCCAGGGGTGGTACAAAAAAAACATATAAGGAAAATCCTATAATTTTAAATAATATACGTATTTGGAAACAAATCATTAAGACTTTACATTTAGAAACTATGCCGCTTTGTTTACCAATTATGAACAATCCTCTGTTTAAGCCCTCGACATTGGATGTGGGGTTTAGACATTGGAAAAAATTAGGAATAATAAGGATAGAACATCTCTCATTCTCTCATTTCAGGAGTTGAAAGAGATTTATGGATTGCAAGCAAATAATTTATTTAGATATTTACAAATTAGAGATTATGTCAAATTAAATACGCAAGATTACAGAAATAGAGATCCAGGTTTACTGGATGAAGTACTTAATAAGCATCCAAACACAGAAAAATTAATAGCATATATATATAACATTCTTTTGGACAGGGAAATACCAACAACTGAATTATTTCGACAAAAATGGGAAAATGAAACTGGTTTACCGATATCAGAAGATTTTTGGGAAGAAAGCTTACAACGAATTCATCGCTGTTCGTTAAATGCCAGACATACTTTGATACAATTCAAAGTATTACATAGATTACATTACTCAAAAAAGAAATTAAATAGAATTTTTCCTAATATATCACCACTGTGTGATAAATGTCAGCACATAGAAGCTGATTTTGTAATATGTACAAAACTTAATAGTTATTGGATTGAGATTTTCAAAATTATTTCCATAGTTTAAAAGATTACATTAATTCCTGACACAAAATTAATAATATTTGGTGTTTCAGATTCAAACCAAACATTAACAGCAAATCAAAGAAATTTTCTGGATTATTGTTTAATAATTGCAAAAAAATTAATATTAAAATTTTGGAAGGGACCATTATCCCCTACAATTAAAATGTGGACAGTGGAAATGTTGGAGACGTTGCAATTGGAAAGAATTAGGTTTATCCTAATGGATAAACATGAGCTTTTTGAACAAATATGGTCTCCATTCACTGATTATATGAAGGGGTAGCTGGGCTCAGCATTGAAACTCAATAAGTACCCGGTGGTAAAATCAAACAAAAATGTTTAATCTGAGATTTATATACTTGTCTCCATATATTATAATTAGAAATTGTTCCATTCATTGATAAAATGCATACTGTTTTTTTTCCTTAAGTATAATAATTGTTTATTAGTTATATGTTTTTTATTTTTTTTAAATTTTTTAATATTTTTTTTTCTTCTAATCTTTTTCTCTTCTAATCAAGTATAATCACACTCTTTAAATTATTCACTATTCTTTCTTTATTCTTTTTCTCTTTTTCACACTATTAAAAAAATTGAGACCTATATATATGGCTTGGTAATATTTATATAATTTTGGAAAGATGTAATATGTATATCTGAAAAAATTATCATATTATTTGTAATATGTATGGCCTCTAATAAAAATATATATTTTTTTAAAAAGGGTGAAAAGACCCAGAATATTCCCAGGCAGCCCCTGAGGGGGTTCCATATCACGAATATGGTGCCTTTATAACATGGGAATGTGAACCTCCAGAGCCTTGTTTAGGTCTGGAAGAAGTCTCCTTGAGCAAGACTAAGCAGTACCAGGGCGGCAAGAGACTGACCCTGAAGGTGGTGTTTTTGGTCTTGAATACCCACCACAGCACAAAAGTCAAACTACAGGTGTATCAGATATAGCACAATACTTTGCTATACCAGAGGGAAGCAGTGAGGTCATGGAAGAAAACCTGGCGTCCAACGTTAATTATTTGGTTTCTCACCAGCTTCAGGAGACTGTCATGATTGAGACAGCAGACCTCTATTAAATACCTGTTAAATGTGCATCACTAAGGGTGCCGAAGGTGAATCCAGCTATTTGACACCCATGACTTTACCAATGCGAGGATAGGAGAGTCCTCAATCTCTTTGTAGCTGGCATTACTGCTTTGGGAGGCAGTTAGAAGGGCATGCTATGTCCAAAATCCAAAAAGACATGTTGGCATTGTTTTTAACTCTTAATTGAGATTAATTGTATGAGATAAATCACCATTTGGACCATCCTGCACCCAAGATTTGCTGGTTTGTGTAAATCAAGCAATGTTCAAACTCCAGATTATTTATTCGGAGATAAAATAAATTAAAGATATTGATGAGGAGGCAAAGACTATCAGCCTCATAATTTTTTTTTTGATGAAAGGAGACAATCTGGCTGGATCAGAAGGGGGTTGATTCAGGAGCAGGAACAAGCAGAGGCAGGGGTAAGGTGAGAAGGTATTATCACCCATCACAGCCCAATGTTAATCCATATATTGGGAGAAGGAGACCGTCACGGTCATTTGCTGAGGTATAAAAACTTTATTCTATCACAGAGGGAACTGTTGTAGATTTCCAGTTGGTGGTAGATGGCAATTGTTTTATGATGAATGGTACTGTATAACATCTGATCAGTTTATATTAGATACTGTGTCAGGTGCTATATTAGAATTTATGGAAGGAGTTGATCCACTTGTACAGGATAAACCTAATTGGGTTTTGGTGTTTTCTGCACCTGAAAATTCTCAGATAAAAGAAGTAAAAAAAAAAATTAAAAAAAAAATATTTAAAAAAGGGGTAATTGAAAATACAGCGAATCATCCGCAACAATTTGTGTCAAATATTTCCCCCAGGACAACGAAAGATGGGGGTTGTAGATTCATTCTGGATCTGAAATTGAATTCATATGTCCAGTATAGACATTTCAAAATGGACACCTTCAACACTGCAAAGGAGTTGTTGCCCGAAGGGTGTTACATGGCTACTATAGACTTAAAAGATGCATATTATTCAATGCCAATTCATCACCATTATCGTAGGCACTTGAAGTGTAATTGGATGGGTTAGCTGTGGGAATATAAAGCATTAACTAATGGGTTAAGTTCAGCTCCCAGGCTGTTCATAAAATTATTGAAACCATCACTTGAATTGTTAAGGGCTCAAAATGACATTGTCATGGCTTATCTTTATTATATTTTAATTGTTAATGCCACTCAGGAACCAGCTGAAGATTCAGTTTCAGCAACTGTTTGAATGGCTAGGGTTTTTGATCCATCCAACGAAATCTAAGCTACAGCCGTTGCAAACAATTGAGTACTTGGGATTTGTCATTGATTCAGTTGCTGTGTCAGTAACTTTACCTACAGATAAAGTTGTGGATATTACAAATGTGTATAGTTGCCTTGCTGACAAACCTTATCCCTCCATCCGAGAAGTAGCTAGGGTTATTGGTAAGATGGTAGCAACATTCCCGCTGTTTGGTCCTTTGCATTATCAAAATCTTCAAAGGGCAAAAGCATAAGCACTAAGAGAATGTGCAGGTCATTTTGACAGACCCATGCAGTTGTCAACAGAAGGGTTGGGTGAATTACAGTGGTGGATTGGGAATGTTGCACAAGCTAATAAAAACATTGTTATTCAGCAACCTACAGTGGTATTGCAAACTGATGTTAGTGCTCTTGGATGGGGGGGCTATGGACAATAGCACCAGCTGTGGTGGTAGATGGACTGTCCAAGAGGATTTAATTCTTCAAACATATGGTATTAATTATTTGGAGTTATTGGGGGCATTTTTGGATTAAAAGCTTATTGTTCTACAATGGAGAACTTGCATGTTCAATTACAAGTAGACAATACTACAGATGTAGCATATATCACTCACATGGGTGGAGTAAGATCAGTATCATGTGATCACCTGGTCAGCCTGATGTGGAATTGGTGTGTATCAAAGAGTATCTGGCTTCAGCTATTTATATTCCAGGGAAGACAATGTTGTGGCAGACAACACATCACAGGAGTTTAAAGACAATACAGAATGGATGTTAAATCCACAAAATTTCCAAAAAATTGTCAGTCGGTATGGTGTACCAGACATTGATCTATTTTCGTCCAGATTAATCACCAATTGTCTAAATATGTGTCATGGGAGCCTGATCCAGGAGCTGTAGTGTTGGATGCATTCTCGCTACATTGGGGAAATGTGTTCTATGCTTTTCCATCATTTGCCTAATTAGGCAATATCTCAGTAAAATAGAGCAAGACTCTGCCAGAGGCATTTTGGTAGTTCCAAACTGGCCTATACAGCCATGGTTCCCATTGATGTTTAGAATGATAATTGAACCATTTATGATGATTCCCAGCTCCAGGGATTTGTTGGTACAATCTGTTACAGAACAAGTTCATCCATTGCATGATCATATGAATTTGTTAATCTGCAAGTTCTGACCAGACCATTACAAGAGTTGGACCTTCGGATATGAACATGAATGTTATAATGTCAGGTTGGAGAGATAGCCCTAAGAAATAATATATGTCTCACATAAAGAAATTAGAAGTTTTTGTATTCAGTCAAATATATTTTATCACACTGCAAATATATCGGTTGTGTGCAGATAACATTACTTTTTGTGTTTATGATCTAATCAAACAAAGCAGACCGGGGAAGTCTGGAACCAAGGTAATCTTTAGAGCATATCCTGTCGACCAAACATTGTGTATGGTTAAGCATCTGACTCAATATATTGAAGTAACCAAAAGTCTCTGAGGTTGTGAGACAACAATGTTTATTGCCCATAAGGAACCATACAAAAAAGTGTCAGTACAAACTATTTCTAGATTGTTAAAACAGGTTTTGGATTTAACTGGAATAGACACTGATGTGTTTAAAGCTCACTCCACCAGAGCAGCGTCCATGTCCGCGGCAATAGCACAGGACCTGCAGCTCGACTAAATTTTAGAGGCCGCAGGATGGTGTAAAGAAGAAATTTTTATCACAGTGCCAGAGTTTGGACATGTAGTGTTGGGTTCTGTTTGATTATTTGCTTTCTTTTATGTAATGATTCATATCTTTTGTTGTAATTTCCCTTATGATAGAAGGGTATTACTTTTCTTTCTTTTATTATTATTAAAATACTTATTACATTATTCAAGCAATATTTAATATTATTATTTACTCACTACTGTCAATTGAAGCAGTCGTATGGAATGAATCTACAGCATGAAAATCACAGAGCTTCAAAATCTTCACGTACTCACGTGACTCCGAAGTAAAATAGTAAGATTAAACGAGACCTGTTCGAAGTTTGATCTTTATTTTATGAGGAGTTACGATGAGGGATTACGTGCCCTCCACTCCCGACCCTCATAATCTAAAAGATTATCTGGTAGTTCTAGTCTTGTGTGAACCTACTTCAGCTATTGGTTCTGTGATTTTCACACCGCTGCTATGAAGTATGCCGAGCATGCGCCTGGCGGGGCTTCTTCACATAATCCCTCATCGTAACTCCTCATAAAATAAAGATCAAACTTCGAACGGGAAAGTCTTGTTTAATCTTACTATTTCATGTGCACTGTCTCACTTCTTCTTGTGTATGGCATGCACAACCTAAAGTTGTCAGACAACTTGTTCTATTTGCTCTTATTTGATTGTGCCTGCCAGATTGATTGCATTCGTCGAAACAGGGCGGACCACGTGAAGGTTGCAATTTCCCACCCCACTATCTCACTGAAGATCAGTTAATAATGTTTATTATCTATACCTTGAATTTCCACCAGGTTGCCCCTGAATTTCCTTGGTGGAAAGTTTTTTATGAATCCTGAAGAAATGGCTGTACAATTCACCCTCCAACACTGCGTGGGAATTCAGGCCAATGAAAATAATATCACTTTTGCACCCACACACAAACCTGTCACAACTGCTTCCTTCGTCAATCCCAATGTAAACTTCTCACTCTGACATTACAGTCGTTCTCTAATTGTGTGTTTGTTTCTCGATACACAGACATGCATTTTGATTGCCTGACCAGTTTACATAGTGAGCCATCCTATCAACAACTGGAAAGCGATCCTGAGCGATCTACCTCATTGGAGACCCTTGGGCTATCATTAATCAGACTTTACTGAACTTTATATTGCACTAAACGTTATTCTCTTTATCATGTAACTGTCCACTGTAGATGGTTTGATTGTAATCATGTTTAGTATTTCCACTGACTGGTTAGCACACAACAAAAGCTTTTCACTGTACCTCCATACCGGTGACCATAAACTAAACTAAGCTATATAAGCAGTTCCAATTATAAATAAAGACATATGAATTTATATTGGACAATGAACATAAGATCACCGTGTTTGGCCTTAAAATATATGTTTTCTGCCCCAGGTGTAATATATTACATGGAATTTTTTTTTATAACGGTACGTTCGTATTATCTAATTATATTATTTAAATACTGAATGTGTTGGTCACTTACTTTCCTCACTGCGCTGCCCTGGTGTAATGATTACTAGACCGTTTCGCTTCGAGTCCTGCTTCACCTGAAGTTTACACTTGGGCCAGATTTTCTGTGCGCTGCATCTCGTGAATTCAACAGTCCATATATGGAAGCGACCCATTGCGATGTGTGCATGCATTTAAAGTGCTGGGGTTGGAATTGAATTTCTAGACTCGCAGAAGGAGATTTGTTTGACCATTTGGTCTTCATGACTCTACCAGATACATGGAGAGGGAAAGTTTAGGGGAAGACACAGAGTGCAAGACTGCAGTCTAGAGAAGGTTCCTGACCCGAGACATCACCTATCCATGTTCTCCAGAGATGCTTGCTGATCCGCTGGAGTACTCCAATGCCCTGTGTCTTCTTTTGTTAAAAAAAACAGCATCTGCGGATCCTTGATTTTAGGGTTAAAGGGATATAGGTCAAATGCGGGCGAATGGGACTGGCTTAGATGAACTTCTTGATCGACATGGACTAGTTGGGCCAAAGGCCCGTTTCCGTGTTCTATGGCTGATTCCAAGACAACGTTAGTCCCGATTGGTGAATTTCCTAATGTACTCTGATGTTAAAAATTGAACAAAATATAGGCTTTTCATAAGACTAAATCTACAGCATTTCAGAATTTGGGAGTTTTTATGATATTTATAAAACCCACAATGATCCAATATTGTGTTTTTTTTATTCAATGAAAGACTCGGCTCCAGGCGGTATAGAAAATACATTTACTACAAAATTACAATTAAATCGGTCGAAGCTTGCAGGCACGTTATACCAAATATTTTTAATATTGTAAAATAAATTTTAGGCGAATAGGCTGGAAATAGGGCCAAAATAAAGAATTCTCTTTCACACGAGTCTGTGGCTGCCTTGAGTTTCCTACAGCAACCCGTCGAGTCGTTATTGGAAGGAAAATGTGCCGCGGCCGAAATGGCTCCTGTCTTCATTCCCTCCAAACAACCCAAAGAGAAGCTGCACTACCACGGATCGGTCTGCATTCAATCGCACGGGCGTCACCTGGTCCACTCAACTCTTCACATCTTCCTCCGCAGTCATTCGGCTCAGGAGACTCCAGATGTTGGAATCTGGAGCCAAACAAAGATGAAACTCTGGAAGTACTCAGCGGGTCAGGCAGCATCTGCCGGAGCGAAGGGAAAGAAGCAGGGTCGCGTCTTGAAAATGTCTCCCATTGTTTTGTTTGCACGGATGCTGCTTGACCCGCTGAGTTCATCCAAGGAAGGAACTGCAGATGCTAGTTTAAACCAAAGATAGACACAACATGCTGAAGTAACTCAGCAGGACAGGCAGTATCTCCGGAGAGGAGGAATGAGTTCTTCCAGCGGTTTGAATTTTGCAAGACTCTCGTTGCATTCGGGAGTAATGTCCTTTGATTGTCCTTTGTGCCGCTGTTAGAATGATCCTCAAAGGAAAGCCAACCATAAACCGTGCTGCAATGTTTATAATAGTTTTTTTGCCGGTTAGTTTGTGGTTCTTTCTGCAGGTTGAGGTGGGGTGTTGGGCTGGGAGGCCTTTTGGTAGGGATATCTTGAAACTAGTCATTCCACGTATTACAACATTGAGGCGAGAGTTGTTGGAACCAATGGAAAGTTGCCAATGTTTGGGCAGTCGGGCGCAGTATGAAAGTCGCCTCGCCATCTGCGGATTGTGTGATAAATTAAGAGGCCGCTTCCATTATATTTATTCAAAGTGTTCTCCGGATTAAATGTTACATTGAGTAGTTATCCAGAAATGTGCTCAGCAGCGATAAACATCCAGCGATAAATCTTTATTTTCTTCGCTAATTTCGGAAAGACTATCGATTTACCCGTTTTATTTTCATGGCAGATTTAATTAAAAGTTTCGGTGGATGTTAGGTGCCGCTCCGCATCTAAGGTTATTGTTGACAGTACGTGCTGTAACATATCCCAACCAGCTGCTGAAAGACACAATCTGGCCTTGAATCTGCTCTGGGGAATAAGTGGACCTCCTCGGTTGCGTGAAATTCGGGTGTACATTCTCTTCCTGTCTCCACGCCGAATTTAACAATGGAGACCGCAGGCCCGGTTAGAGACGAGTATCCGATCGAATCCCAATTACAGGTTGCTGTACATCAATCAAATGGCGATCCAAGTATGCCTGTGTCTGATGAGGGCTTCTTTCTCTTCCACCATTCCCCATTTAAAATTCAACCCGAGCATTTTACAAATTCTCTTATACACCCTCTCTGACTATGTTCAAACCAAAACTGCATTTAGATATTTCAAGTTGAACCTACAGTCTCCTTTCTTCCTCTCTCAATGCCCCTCCTCTGTGATTCCTGCTGCTCTCCTGCTCTACCAGGTCCTGAGAAGGGTCCCTATCCTAAACGTCACCTATCCATGTTCTCGGGGATGCTGCCTCACTCCTGAGTTACTCCAGCAGCTTGTGTCTTTTTTTGTAAACCAGCATATGGAGTTCCTTGTATCCACATTTTATTGCTCCTTTCTTTATACCGTATTCACCTGGCCTAAAGTCTGGGGTCACATACTCACAGATCCCTCTGCACCCCAACGTAGCCTACTCTGCATCTTCTATTCCCTTGTCTTGTTTGCTCTCCACAAACAGTGCCTCACACCTCTTATGGTTTAATTCTATTCTGCCCAGCCTGACCAGTCCATTGATATAATCTTTACATTTACAGATCCCAACCTCCCCCCACCCGCTCACTATAAGTCACGACCATTTTTTAATGTGATTTGCAAGCTCCTTAATCATAATTTTCCTCCAAGCGAGCTATAATGAAGAAAGACTTTTCATTATTTTCCTTCCTGTTTAGGAGTCTGCAAAGTGCTTTAAGCTAATGATGCACTTTTAAAATTTTATAATGTAAGAAGCACAGCAGTCAATCTGAACTCAATAATTTTCCTCAAATAATGTTGCCTAGGTTTATTTTTAAGATTCTACTTACGTTTGGCCATGTCACAAGCTGCATAGCTCACCTACTCTACTTTGAGGCATTACGATGGGAGTCTTAATGTTAATCTAAGAAAGCAGACATGGTGGGTTTCTAACACCTAATCCAAAACCCTGACAGTACAACATTCTTTTGACTCAGCTTTAAAATGTCAGCATTTATTTTGTGCTTAAATAGACAAGGACTAATCTAAATGTCTTATGCCTAAATGTTTGAAGAAGGGTCCCGACCCAAAAAGTCACCTATCCATGTTCTCCCGGGATCTGCCTGGCCCACTCAGTTACGTCAGCATTTTGCGTCTTTCCTTAGTGAGCCAGCATCTGCAGTTCCTTGCTTTTAAATGTCTTATTAACTGGATTGGGAATTGAACCTTCAGTCTTCTAACTCAGAAGTGAGAACATTATCAACTGGGCCAGTTGACTATTTTCCCATTGAACCTTACAGAACTCCACAGAAAACACTCTTATGCAGGCCGTGCCCCAGTAATGAATGGGTTCTGTTTCTGCAAATGTCAATAAGTCCGATATGTTAACCATACCTCTACAGTATTATAGTGATCAGTATCAAAAGCACAGAAGATTGATAAGAAAAAACAATTCGTAAAGGTGAAGTGAGAGGAAACTAGTTCGGCTGTTTGTAGGAATGATCATGGGTAAAAATCATCAGAATTTTTAATTTAATAGCATTTTGGGATCTTGTTTGTATGAAGGGGTGTCTATAAATTGGCGTCTGTAATCTGGGGCTGACTTATATTCAAATATCACCAAGCATTCTTTGCTTTCTTTCACAGAGCCAATTTTGATCTCATTATGCCATTTTTTCATGGATCCCATTGAGTTCTTCTTCATCTGCGAAGACTGCGATCTGAAACCTTGTCAACGGCAATGCTAAATGTCCTACTAACCATCGTCCTTATCAACCCCAGTTTTACCATCTGAAGAAAAATGATTAATTTTGCCATTCATGACTTTCCCTGAATAAATATATGATGACTATTCTTTATTTATCTGTATGTTTCTAAATAATTATTAATATTGCCACACAGAAATGCTTTTCCTACCACCAATATTAGGCTGACTGGACTGTAATTATTTTTTTCTATTTTTTCCATTTTCAATAGTAATAAAATGTTTGGAAAAGTTTGGAGGGGTATGGGCCAAGACCAAGCAAGGGTGTCTCCCTTGGCTAGGGTAACTTGGTCAGCAGGCATGAGTTGGACTGAAGGGCCGATTTGCGTGTTGTGTAGCTCTGTGCCTCTATATTAGCTTGGAAGAAACTGTACTTCCAGATTCAGGGACAGTTTCTTCCCAGTCAACCATCCTATCAACAACTATAGAGCGGTCCCAACCTATTATCTACCTCATTGGAGATCCTCAGACTATCATTAATCGCTCTTTACTGGATTTTATCTTGCACTAAACATTATTCCCTTTATCATGTATCTGTACACTGTGGATGGCTTGATTTTAATCATGTATAGTTTTTCCACTGACTGGTTAGCACTCTCAACCTCGGTTCCTTGGTACACATGACACTAAACTAAACTTAACTAAACTAAACGATTAATGCGCATACTTCCAAAATCAGCAAAAATGATAGTCAATAGCTCTGCCATTTCCTTCTTAGCTTCTTTAAAACCGTGGGATACTATCAAAAAGACCAAACCCCATTCAGAATTTACCATAGCCATTTGTTCTCAATCCACCATTTTAGCTACAGTGCCGACACTATCTCCTTCATTTGTGAGCACAGATCGGAAGTCTTTTGTTAAGTTTCCTATGTTATTGTAATTTTGCCCGCCAGCATTTTATGTGCTGATGTAACTATGTATTGGTTTTGATGTCTAATCAAATAAACATGGAACAAGACTGGGTTAGTCAAGTGCATTGAATCTCTCTCAGATCCCTGCACGGGATAGATGGCTGGTCCTGCTACCTACCACTCTCTTCAAACCCCTGTGAATTCCTTCTTTTCAGATATTTATATTACTGAAGTAATTGAATCTTTTTGTTTAGTTTAGAAATACCGCGTGGAAACAGGCCCTTCGGCCCACCAGTGATCCCGTACATTAGCACTATCCTACATACTCAGGACAATTTATTGTTGCTGCTACTTTTATGCCCGTGCATTCCAGATTCTAACCACTTGCTACATAATTATTTTTTTCATCTTGTCATTTCTAGTTCTGTTGCCAATTATTCCATGTCCCTGAGTTTTTGAACTCAGTTCTGATGGGAACAGTTTCTATCTCTCTACTCTGTCTATATTCTCCATGATTTTAAATACATATATCAGATCCCTTCACAACCACTTTTGTTCCAAACACAAAAGCTCTATCTTATCCAGTTTATCCATATAACTGTAGTAGCTCATTTCTGTAATCAATTTGAGAATGTTTTTCTGCACCTCCACTGAAATTTTTACAGCTTTTTTTTAAAGTGTAGCATTCAGAACCAGACACAGTTCTCCAGTTGTGTCCAAACCAATGTTTTAGAAAGTACAAACAAGGAACTACAGATGCTGGTTTACACAAAAGGACACTAAATGCTGGAGTAACTCAGCTGGTCAGACAACAACTCAGGAAAACATGGTTAGGGAACGTTTCAGATTGGGACCCTTCTTCAGATCCAAACGCCACCTATCCATGTTCTCCAAAGCTGCTCCTTGATCCATTGAGTTACTCCAGCACTTGCATATCTCAATGTTTTATATTTTTTTATATCTTGCCCCTTTTGTACATAGAAACATAGAAAATAGGTGCAGGAGTAGGCCATTCGGCCCTTCGAGCCAGCAAAAATCAGTACCCCATTCCTCCTTTCTCCCCCATATCCCATGATTCCGTTAGCCGTAAAAGCTGAGAGTCTGAAGAAGGGTCTCAAACCAAAATGTCACCCATTCCTTCCTCTCCAGAAATTCTGCCTGTCCCACTGACTCACTCCAGCACTTTGTGTCCATTTTCAGTGCAAACCAGCATCTGCAGTTCTCTCCTACACCCCTCTTGCAAAATAACCCAACATACTTACAGTGAGCTGCCAACGCTCGGCTCTGCTCCTGCGACCAACCCACAATGGGACCTCTATGTACAAAAGTCAGGATCCAATGTACTTTTTCAACGACTTTCTCAATCCATTGTGCTTTTTTTTTCCACATTTAATTAACGATAGATCCACCACTGATTTTTCCAGCAGCTGATGGTCCAGTACCTCCTTTAATTTGGACAAAATTATGAGTGCACGCTTGAAAATCCCCCCTGAAGTGTTCTCCCCCAGGGGTGGCTGATCTTGACCGCATTGAGACTCCCGCGGCTGGACCAAGTGCAATTCGCCAACTCGGCCATATGGGCATATGAAAGTCCTCCTGAAAACGTGGTGCCTAGGCCGAGTGAGGCCACTGATCTCGACCTGGACTTACATTTCCGAGCCTCGCATTTCTACCCTCTGGGGGCTGTGATCCTACCGGGATAGTGGCCCCTCGGCCCTGCGGATGGCTGCCGAGCCGACCCTTATCAGGACTTGCGAGGGCAACACATGAACTAGTGTCTGGGCTGCCCGTGCAAGAAATGCAAGTTGTGCTGTAACTGTAATTAACATTTAATATTTGTTTTATTTAAATTTCTAACAGCCCATGGTACTTTAGACACATAGGAGGGGTATAATTAGTGGGTCAGAGGTGTATTATTGAATTATTATTATGTGACCACTGTTGGTCCGGCAACCATGTATAATCCGGCAAGGCTCTGAAACCAAGGGTGCTGGAAAATCGGTGGTGGACCTGTATGCACATAAAAACATAGATCATTTTGTGCCTATTTTGGAATAGAACCCTATAGTTTATATTGTTTTTGTCTCATTCTTCCAATGAAAATGTAACAGTTCATATTTTTAGCGTTAAATTTTGTCTGCCATCTGTCTACCCAAACTACCACTTTGAGTACATCTCTTTTAAGTCTGTTACTCGTCTCACAGTTCACTTCCAAATTGTGTATCATGTGCAGGTTGGATTATGTTCTCCCTGTCACCCTAGTTGAAGTCATTGATGTATATTGTGGAAAGCAGCAGTTGCTGTGCTAACCTCCAGCAAAATGCACTATACACTTGCCGCCAGTCTGAAAAACAGCTGCGCTTTGATTCCAGTTACTTAGAAAATATTTTATCCATGCTGATAGACCCCTTTTAATTCAACGGTCTTCAATTTTGATGACATGCTCTTAATGTGGTGCTTTATCAACACCATTTCCATCATCAAACCTCATAGTTTAGTTTTGTTTAACTTAGAGATACAACGTGGAAACAGGCCCTTTGGTCCAGTAAGTCCACGCTAACCAACGATCACCCATACTCTAATTCAGTGTTATCTCAGTTTCGCATCCTACACACTGGGAGCAATTTACAGAAGACAATTAATCTACAAACCTGCGCCTGCACAAACTGCAGCACTCAGAGAAAACCCACGTGAACACAGAGGGAATGTACAAACTCTGTACAGAGAGCACCCGTAGTCAGGATTGAATCCGGGTCTCTGGCTCTGTAAGCCAGCAACTCTACTGCTGAGTCACTGTGCCACCCAGTTGTTAGTTGAAAGTAATTTCCTGTTGACATGTTTATGCTGGTTTTCCCTATTCGATCTACACTTGTTCTGATGACTGCTAATTTTGTCCATGATAATTTTATAACTTGAATTACCACCATCATTAAACTCAATAGTCTGTAATTATTGGGTTTTTGAACAAAGTGTGACATTTACAGTTGTCCAATCCTCGTGACCCATCCTTTGAGCTAAAGGAGACTGGATGGCTATGACCTGAGCCCCTGCAATTTCCTCCCTTACTTCCCTCAGCAACTTCAGGGTACCTTATCTAGATCAGGTTCAACATTGGCTTTCAGCATAACTTGTATTCACTTGGCAGCTCTGCTTTTTCACTGTCATGCTTGCACTTTCTTCATCTGCCCTACAATATTGACCTGTCAACATCTGACATCATTTTATTTTTCTTGTCCTGACCTGTGATTATTAAAGCTGAATCAAATCTGAAAGCTCAACTTACTTGATATGTGGTTCATTCTTTAGAAGTCAAATTGATGGACTGCTTGGGTGAAGTAGATAAATTTAAGCATATTGTTTGAATGGTAGCAATAGGTGTTGGTGGCAGGATGTGGGAGTTCATGTGGCATGGAACTTGTGTAATAAATAAATTAGGAATTCTCGAACCATCAGGAAATATTTCATTCCCTGCCCAGTCTTCACATTAGATGCTGAGTGCAAAATTTTATCAATTACATTTTCAGCCCCTTGACATCACTGAAAAAACCCATCCCTAATCACCCTTGAGGAGAAGGCAGTGAGACACCTTCCTGAACTGCTGTAATCATTCCACTAAAGGTACTCCCACACTGTTTCGGGTAATGAGTTCCAGGATTTAGATACAGTGACAATGAAAGACCAGCAATATTTATTTTCCAAATAATTATGGAGTGTGAGGTGGGTGGGAATATGCAGGTGGTGATGTCCATGTGTACCTAATGCCCTTGTCCTTCTCGGTGTTTGTGGTCACGGGTTTGTGATGACTCATTGGAAAATTCTAGGCAAGTAACTGCAATAATTTTGTAGATGCCGCACACTGTGGTGGTGGGGTCATGGATAGGTGCGACAATCAAGCGGGAAGCTCTATACAGAATGGCGTTCAACATCTTGAATGTTGTTGGAATTGGGCTCTTGCAGACAAGTGTAGCATCACTCCTATCGTGCAAACAATGAAAAGGCTTTCGGACATCAGCAGGTGAATCACTTGCCACATTGTAACCTGCGCCTGACTTCCTTTTGCAAATTTCTTTGACCATATTTATATTGCTGATCCAGTCCAGTTCCCAGAAAGAAATAATTATTTGTGTGTTAATTATACTTATATGCCAGAGTAACGCTTGCCTAGATCGGAACATGAAGCATTTTCTGATGCTTCAGAATTTGTTTGGTAGTACAAATGCAATGTTTGTTACAACCCTGACTGAAACATTTGAATGGTAGTCCCTTCTTGGTCATAATACAAGTCCCTCTACCCTTACCGTTTGAAGTAGGTTACTATTACTTCTAGTTCTATAGCTAGGAAAGGTCAATCTAGCTGAACGTTACCCTTCCACTATTCCACAGTTTACCTTTTTCCAACACCAATTTTGAAAGTGCAGCTGCTAGTTGGTCATGCTGAAGATGCCGGAAATTCAGTACCAGTCCAGATAACTATTTTTTCTCAGTGTGTTGTATAACTGACTCCACCAGGTGTGTTTTACAGCCTGATGGCCCATGAAAGTGTTCTATCAAAAAGAGACAGCTCTCTTTTTCTCTTGAAGATAATTTTAGGTGTACGGTATGAGTTGAAAAGGCCAAACTCTAAATGTTCCGACAGGTAGCTCAAAGTTAAATTGTTTTTATTAGTCCATTGGCTTGATTGAAAAGTGCCTGCACACAATGTTCAGCAAATTGAAAATGCTCCTTGAGGGATGGAGGGTGGGGACATCTAATTACGCATTCTCTCTTCCCACCCCTTGCCCAACAGGTTGTTAAATTGCCTTTGAGCCAGTGTAAAGAATTGAGATGAATAGCAATCGCTCAGGTCTTTAGAGGGTCTCAACCATGATCAACATCTGAATGACTGAAGTATTTTCTGGGTTGACCAATGTTGGCACACTTCCAGGATTGATGTCAGTTTAGCAAATAATTTTTGATCCCAATGCAGTTCTGCGAGTCAGCCGACGGCCAGTCAGCCATGAATCTCCTTCAGCCTGTGTGGTCTGTTCTGGCCCAACCTCTGGACTCTCAATTGGTTAAAAGAGTCAACAGCGCAGAATCAGGCCATTCTGCCCAACTGATCCGTGATCCGTCTTTTTTTCACATACTTCATCGCCCTCCATCAGTTTAGATATTCCATGGAGAAGCTCCTACCGCAGCGAGCCGATCTGAATTTGAGCTCATGATAACAGTGCACGAAGCTGTGGTAGATGAAAGTGATTGGCAGTGCTAAGAGGACAATGCCGCTGACAACACACATCCCTCCTAGGATCCTGCCGGGAACGGTGAACGGGTACATGTCCCCGTATCCCACAGTAGTCATGGAGATGATCACCCACCAGCACGAAGCAGGGATGCTGGCGTACGCTTCGTTTTTATCCTCCAGGTCAAGTCCGCTCTCCAACAACTGGGCAAGAGCACCGAATATGGCCATGGCGACGCAGATAAAGACAAGGAGCATGACCATCTCACGGTAGCAGCGTTTCAGGGTCAGGCCCAGTGTCTGCAAACCGATAAAGTGCCGAGCAAGTTTGATCAACCAGAATATCCTCATCATCCTCAAGACCCTAAGCGTCACTCCAGCCCGCTGCAACTGAGAGTTTTCCCCGGTGAAGAAGGACATGAGCACGGAGATGTAGTACGGGGTGATAGCCATCAGATCGATGATGTTCAAGGGCTTTCTCATGAAATCGCACTTGTTTTTAGAGACGAGGAACCTCACAATGCACTCGGCGGTGAACCAACCCATGCAGATCGCTTCGATTATCCTTTGGATCAGAAAAGATAAACATAAGTTTTTTAAAAAAGGCAAACGGTATTCATGCAAAATCTATAAATATTTGGATTATGTAACAAACCAACATCTAGTGAAAGGTCACTTTCAAAGTTAACTCCCAGGTAATATTACCATTGCACGATTCAGCCCCGTAAATGCTTTGTGGACTCCTCCGAAAACAGTTCAAGTGTCCATCGGACTATTCTGATAATATTCAAAATGCGCTCCATCTCCCACAATGGAGTTGAGATCGGGGGTCTTGGCAACAATAACGTTAAAACTGTGTTTTCTTTCAAACATATTTTAACCCTTGGATCAATCTTGACTGTGTTCAGAATGGAACAAATCTGAAATTATGTGTAATATCTGTCGTATTTCAAATCTGTGTTATTCCATTTGTGAGTCTAGCACGCGTTGAACATGGAACATGGAATAATATTAACAGGCCAGCGTTTTTAAATATACTCAAAGAAATGTCTTAAAAAATCGATACGTTTACAGCTTAACTCCCTACTTGTTTGATCGGAGTGCACTGTCAAACAGCGCATGAACAAGCCCTTCGGCCCGCAAAGTATGTGCCCAACATGATACCAAAATAAACTAATATGTCTGCACATGATCTATACCACTCAATTTCCTGCTTCTCCATGCGCCCGTCTAAAAACGACACTATCATATCTTTGCGCCTTTCACTTTTGATTCCAATACGGATCAATACTTTGCAGGATATGATTTTGAGAATTTGCGCAAGAAATGCATTTATTTTTAGTTTTCAGTTCTGCTTGGGGTTATGTGGGACGCATCATAATGTACAAACAAGCAATGGCTTTGCATTCATAGCGTGCCTTTGGCTGTTTCCGGACACCTTATAGCGATTCATGGCCAGTTACTTTTAAATCGGGTTTGCCGATTTGCAAGAGGAAAAATCCTTACAGCATGCTTCCTCGGTTGATTTGATGGGAAGGTGTTAACCGATGGACAAGCGTTGGTGAAGACTCCAGCAGAATATTGCGTGGAGACCTATAGTTTAATTGTCCCGGTGAGGGAGAAGAAAGATTGCAACAACGCAGCACCCACTCAGTGGTGCCATGAAGCATCATGAATATGTGCTCTAATCCCTAGAATAGGATTGGAAGCCATAGTTTTCAGCCTCAGAGACAAAACAGTTATGGGAGCTGACCGCCCCCACTTTAACTGCATTTAAAAATAATAATTTAATGCTAGATTTGACGTCAACTTTCTATTTTTGCAGTGCACCCCGATTAAACAAGTAGGGAAATGTGTAGGAAGGAACTGAAGCTTCTGGTTTAAACCGAAGATAAATGCTGGAGTAACTCAGCAGGACAGGCAGCATTTCTGGAGAGAAGAAATGGGTGACGTTTCGGGTTGAGACTCCAGCATTTTGTGTATATAAAAAAGTAGGGAGATACGCTGTAAAGGTAGCGATTTTTAAAATACATTTCTTGGAGTATATTTAACAACGATGGCCTGTTAATATTGTCACTCGTAGGTTTTGCTTAACCTTGAAGTCATTTAAATGCCAAAATATGAAAATAATAGTAGCCAAGATTCTATCAGTGTAGAACATTTCTTTGGAATCTTGGCTATGATTGTATCCATCTCGTCCCGAGTTTCCTATTCTTGCATTTAAATGACTTGAAGGTTAAGATTTGTGAATTTTAGTAAGAAAAGTTGCGAGTCAGATGGAGAGTGACGGTTTTAAATTATTATACAAGGGAGAGGATACACAGGACAGAAGTACCAATGAAGCTTGGTGTTCAGAAGATAAACTGCTGATGTATCCCAACTTAATGACTTTACAGTTGTTTATGTGTTTGTTTAATAAGAGCAAGGAATTGTTCAAATATAGACGGATAGTTCTACTTAAAATTGTTCCCGATAACCGAGCATAGCAAGAATCTTGTGAGCGGTTGTGCGAATAACACTTGCAAGAATTTGAGTGGTTTAATTTGCAGACACTTGCTTTACTCTTCCACGAGTTAAAATCTTGACTACATAGTCTGTATCCCACCCTCTGCACATTGAATTTTACATCTTCTTTTCGGATTTCATTCATGTTTACAGGTTGCGGTGTTTGGCGGAAACACTTCGATTTTACACCCAGTTTCTCTATGGGCGCGCAAAAAACATCTGCCTACAGCGAAAACTTAAACTGTCGACCGATTTAAGGTCGGTCCTTTGAAACCTGACGATTTATTGGAGGGGGAATCCTCTGTACATGTTAAGTGCATATACCAGGACTTGCAGGGTTTGCTTTAACCAAGTCCATTGAATGTGAGGTAGACAGTGAAAAGGTAGACGCGCAGACGTGGAAAGAGAAAAAACTTGGTTTTCGGGATTCTTTCACGACCCACTAAAGAGCTTACTGGCCAATACATTACTTGTGAGGTGCAACTACAGTTGGGAAGGATATCTGCATAGATCAAATCCTACAGGTAGCAAGGCGGTGAAGAATAAATATTTGCTGAGTGAATCCAATGGATTTTTCACGTCCACCATTTGATTGATCTCATCCCAAATCTAATGTGTCTAGATTGTGGAGGTTATTCTTACGTTCTGGAGTAGGTTTAGAACCCCTGACTTAGAAACCAGTGAGCCAAGCCTGTCACATTGAGAGATAGATCTGTCGCCCAGCTAATATTCTTGGTCTCACAATTGGATTTGGCAGTCATAATCCGCGAGACGGCAACAGCCCGAGCCGCACCCCGGGAGAGTCTATTTTACTAAGTTTCGCTTTGTGAAGTCAAAACACTTGAACTGAGACAAAACAGATCTAACACATGACATGTAGTTCGAAAAACACATTTAAAGACAAAGGACGTTCACACCCCGAGGTGGAAAAGACTTACATTGATATAGCGACTAAACACCATAAATTTAAAAAGAAATTATAGATACCCTGATGGTCCCATTAAATTTTCTGTGTACCTGTGTTCTTCCACACTGTTGTTTTCGGCTGTTTTCCAATCTGGTAGAGTGCTAGCGCACAGTACCACCATGGAAACAATAACAAATAGTACCGACACGGTGGCCAGAATCTGGGCCGCTACAGACGAGGTGGGCTCCTCAAAGGTCCGCCTCATCCTGTCCAGCCATTTCCTATCAATCTGGGAGCTGTGTTTTAACTCCTTCTTCTTCTGCTTATTCAACTCTTCCTCTTCCTCGTAGTAGAAGGTGTAGGTGTCGGACATCCTGTCGTCCAGTCGCCTTTGGCAGCAGTACTCGAGGTGCGTTCGGTCCAGACCCCAGTAAATCAACTCGTTGTAAAAGGACAACTCGCACATGTGAGGGACAAAGCGGAGCTTCCCGTACTTGACGTAGAGCATGATGAACCCGAAAGCCTCGGAGTGCCTGTCAAAAAAATACTCGTTCCTTTCGTGATCGTAGTCATCGCACACCTCCAGTACCTCTTTCTCCGAGGCGCAGCTGTGAAGTCTGCTCACCCGTCTGAGGGGAAAGTCCTTGATCACATCCTTTGGGAACGAATACCGCGTCCCCCCGACATTCAGGATCAAAGTGCCGCTTCCAAATTTCATTTTCTGTCAACGCCTGTCGCTAAATTTACTTTCAGCCCTCTCAGCGTGGGCTCGGTGCGCGGATTTCGCTCACTGCTGGAACATGTATTCGGACGGATACATCCTGGGTCCCAACACTGATGATGTCGGAAAGTTGTCGGGCATGGCGATTGGTGCTTGCGGTGGTGTCCCTGTGCGGGGAGCGAGGGCATCAGTTGAACTGTTCGTCCGCTCTCTCGCTCTCTCGCTCTCTCGCTCTCTCTCACTCTCTCAATCTCGTTCTGTGGATCTGTCGCACCAGCGGGATGTGAGCAGGACTCCCCACACTGGAGTGACGCGAAAAGCTTGTACTAACCACAGCGCCGCTCCAACTAAAGCCTGCACTCGACTTGATTCCATGTAATACCACATCCCCAGCAACGATCTGGGCTTACACGTAATACTACACCGACATTCTGACTTCCTTATATGGGTCACCGTGTTTTTACAATTATATTCAAACACAGGGTATTGCGATAGTACAACTGAATGGGCCGAGTGACCAGTATCGCCGTAATAACCAAGAAACGTGATTTTACGTTTTGGCAAATTATAAACACGAATTCAAATAAAACCAATCGCTATGGTCTGCTCGCCATTTGTTTGGCAATTTCACTTTTAGAGCAAATGGCATTAACATTGGAACTTTGAAGGCATGATGGAAGTTACAAATAGGTTTTTTCTATACTTTTTCTTAAACATTCACTCGTGTCTCTTCGGGCACTTGAATCCTACAAAATGCTTCGTATTGGTATTGGTTTATTATTGTCACGTGTACCGAGATATATTGACAAACTTTGTTTAGCATGCTATCCAGGAAAATCGTGCCAAACGCGAGTATACGGGGTAAATAAACACCGTGCAGAATATGGCTTTACAGTTACATAAAAAAGTGCAGATAAAAATAATAATACGAGGGCGCGACTCGGTTGATTGAAGATCGGGAATTCATTCTTAGCAGACGAGAATTCCGTTCAAGATTCTGATATCAGCGGGGAAGAAGCTGGTATTGAATCTGTTGGTAGCCGCTCGCAAGCTTTTATACCTTCTGCCCGACAGGAGAGAGGAGAGAGGAGAAGCGGGAATGATATTGGCCACTTTCCCGAATAGGCAGTAGGAGGGGGTGGAGGGGGTGGACTGGGGGTGCCTCATTCGCGTGATGAACTTGGATGCAATTTCTTACGGTGTTGGGTAGAGCAGTTGCCATACCAAGCTGGAGCCCGGAATACATAGAGGTACGTCGCGAGAGGATGTTATCTACCACGCATCTATTGACAATGGCAAGAGGCATCGGAGACATGCTGATTTTCATTAGCCGCATGAGGAGGTAGAGGTGTTGGTGTGCTTTCTTGGCTGTAGCGTCGCTGTGGTAGTACGGGGCAAACTGATGTTCTACATAAGAAACTGCAGATGCTGGAACCTCGAGCAAAGACCAAAGTGCCGGAGGAGCTCAGCTGCTCGAGCAGCATCTCCGGAAGAACGGATAGACTAAATATTTCAAGACGGGACCCATCTTCAACCCATCTCGAGGTTGGGTCAATCTGGACAATGACATGTCTGAATTGTCTGTGACTGTCCGCATTTTCGGTTCCTTTGTTAGAAAGGGTCATGTTCCAAATCAAAGTTGTGAACATTAGTGCTTAGCGATCTACACATTCATGACTCATCGCCAGCACACTTGAAAACAAAGAAAAGCGACCAATGCCCAAAATAGTTGATTTAAAATGGTTACGACCAGGAATAACAGAACGCGATATAAGTAACTGTTCCATATATCTAAAGATAGACATAAAACGTTGGAGTAACTCAGCGGGACAAGCAGAATCTCTGGAGAGAGAAGGAATGGGTGACGTTTCGGGTCGAGACCCATCTTCACACGTCACCCATTCCTTCTCTCCAGAGATGCTGCCTGTCCCGTTGAGTGAATCCAGCATTTTGTGCCTTTCTTATATGTTAACCAACATCTGCAGTTCCTTCATGCTCTATTGTTAATAATAAATATGAAATTGATGGAGGCATCCCGTCATTAAGCAATTTCGAACCAGGAAATGGTAGCAATTGCTTTGCTCTGCCACGTATTTATTTTCATGAGCGAATATGCACAGACCTTAATTTCAACGTAATTTCCCAAGAGCAAGTAATAAATTGTAATTGAAGTCCTGCGCAAAATAGCGACAATTATTAACGTTGCCTTCGGAATGTATCTTCACAGTATAAGGAGGTACCTGGTCTTGTTTATACAGTGCTGCCATTTAATGAGTGGGGAATGAAAGCAGTGGATAATGTCCAAATCAAACTATCTCACCCAGAAGGTACACTGAAGGCTGGAGAAACTCAGCGGGTGCAGCAGCATCTAAGGAGCGAAGGAGATAGGCAACGTTTCGGGCTGAAACCCTTCTTCAGACTGATGGGAGGTCTCATACCTCGTGGTTTCCCTCCATCTCATATCTCACCCAGAAGCTATTTCGAAAGATGACCATAAAATCTTGGTT
Organism: Raja brachyura; assembly: GCA_963514005.1. Next base: position 49,677,451 of record OY740788.1, read on the forward strand.
CCCTTTAGCCACCAAATTAATTCAGAAGACATGTTTTTTTTCTTCCGCTTTTAAATCAGGCCTCTGAGCGATTTAAAGCATGGTCATAATTGTCCTGTTAGAGCAGGAATGGGGTTAAACGTTGTAATAAAAAAACGTATATATATAATTCAGGCCATGTATTTTTGCCTAACATTACGCTAAATTGAACAGTTCCTCGCCTCCTTTACAATTTATTCTTGAGTGGACATGTTCAATTGGCCATTTTTAAAATCTGATTGAACCATCAGGAGAAAAGCTCGTTTAACTCACAGCGACGAAAGGGCTTAAATGAAATCGAGGAACCATCTCGAAGTATTCCAAAGTGGGAAAACAAAAAGAGAGACTATTGTTCCAATCTCACCTACATGCTATGTGAAAAAATAACCCCCCTTTCAAACCGCATACCACTTCGTTCGGATAAATGTTTCATGCCAAACCTCCGAAATTGAACTTCATTACAGTGAAACCATTTTGGCGTTCTAAAGGTGTTGTGAAATAAATGCATGTCGACCTTTTCTCACCAATCTTTCCACCCTATCTTCCGTATGTTTAATTGTGAGCAGTGAACAAAATGCGGTGGGGAATTAGACTGCACTTCGCCTTCGTTCACAGCAGATGTCGGTATTAAGCTACATTGTCTCTGACGAGCGCAGACTGCAGCCTGTCTTTGCAAAGTGCTGGAGTAACTCAGCGGGTCAGGCAGCATCTCTGGTAGAACATTGATAAGCGACGAAGGGTCTCGACCCGAAACGTCGTCTGTCCATGTTCTCCAGAAATGCTGCCTGATTCGCTGAGTTACTCTAGCACTTAATGTATTTCTTTGTAAACTAACATCTGCAGTTCTTTGTGTCCCCCTTCCAGTTGCACCTTCCAGATCTGCAAGTGGATGTACTGGACATACTGCCAAATTTAAAGTGAACATTGAGATGAGGTGGAATTTTTGGCTGAAGCAGGATCTGAGTCACATCTGTTTTATTAATCATGTCAGGGGTTAGGGGTGAATGCAGGAGAACGAGGGAAAAATAGATCAGCCATGATTGAATGGTGGAGTAGACTTGATGGGCCGAATGGCCTAAATCTGTTCCTAGAACTTATGAACTTGTTGGTGGATCAGCATTAAAAAAAAAGAATTATATAAAGAAAAAAAGTGCTTCAATTTTTAATACGATCTGATCTAACACCCTGTGTTAGACAACCAAGGACTGGTACAAAGCTAGGAAGATATACGAGATATGGTGCATAACCATTTAATATTTAACCTCTAATTACTTTTACATTGAAGTGGCGTGTACACAGGCTTTTATGGTAATAACAACATCAAGTAATATTTAATTAACTCAAAATGAAAGCCCTGAGCATTTCTTTAAAAATACATTAATGCTTGAATTTATGGTCTGGTAACATTTTAATAGTTATCGAGGTGAGGGATGTGGATAACGGTGGATGGAATGCTTTTAAAGTTTGGCACAAACAGTCATCTTTACACATTTACAAGTGGAATGCAAAGCTCATTTTATTGTAATCCAGCAATATACTTACTCTCCGAAGTGCACTTTCGCATTGGTAGGAATGTTTCATTCATCATCGTTAATCATGATATGCCTACATTAGATTAATTAAGGTTTTCAATTCTGTTGGTGTTTTCTCCTATGCCATATATCATTAGATTGACCGAATATTATGCATAATGGAAGTGAAGCGCAATGGAATACCATTATAATACACATCATATTAACAGGCTTTCTACCTCTTCTAGATACGCACATTGCAGGTCTGCAGAGAAGCCCCTGGAAAAATACAGAGCATTGCGAATTTGTGCTATTAACATGAATAGTAGGAATAGGATTAAGACATTCGATCTTTTGAGATTGTGAGCATATTAAATGGTGGAACAATCTCAGGCGTTTTTTATACAGAGTGTGGTGGGTACCTGGAACGCATTGCCATGGGAGGGACTGGAGGCTTTTAGATAGGCACATGGATAACCAGGGAATGAAAGGATATGGATCACGTGCAGGCAGAGGGGATCAGTCTAAATTGGCATCATGTTTGGCATGGAAATTTGTGGGCTGAAGGGCCTGTTCCTATGCAGTACTCTTCCATGTAGTATGGTAATCATGCAGTACCCTTTTCAAGCTGTCTCCTCATGTTAGTTGATCCCTCTAGACCTAAGAGAAATAGCTAATTCTTTTTAGATTATTTTTGGCTTCAACTGTGTTATATGGTCGAAAACTTCATAGATTGCCAGATTGACAAAAGAATTTCATCCTCATACCAATTTTAAATAGCTTACCCCATATCCATATTCTGTGTCTCCTGGTCTTGACCTCCCCAACAATCAGGAACATCCTTTGTGCATCTCATCTGTCAGGTCCTGTAGTTTTATGAGATTTATGAGTTTTATGAAATCTCTTTTTATGAGATTTCATCATATTCTTCTAATCTCTACTCAATATAAGGCAAGTTGACTCAATCATTCACTTGCCATCCAGAAAAGTTTCTGATTAACTTTTCTTGTGCTCTCTCCAACACAGGAACATCCTTCCTGAGACAAGGAGATAAAACCTGTCCACAATACTCAAGGTGCCGTCTCACCAAGAGCCTGTTACATTTGCATCGTCATCTCTGTTTTTCATTCAACATTCTTCCTCAAGTGTGATCCCCGAATTAAACACAACTGTCAACTGTACTTACCTTTCTTGTTTTATCCATTCATTAGTAAAATCAATAATCTCATTTGGTTCATTTGAGCTCTGAGGGGAATATATCTGGAAATATAGCACTAATTTAAGTAAAATAAAATATGAAACCATGGGTGAGGGGAGAAATCCACAGGTAAATTCATATCTTACTAGGGATGTTTTCTTCAGCAAAAAACATGCTGCTGGAGGAACATATCAGGCCATGCACAATCTATAGAGGGAAATAGACAGTTGATGTTTTGGATCGGGACTCTTCAGACTTGTGACGATGTCTGTTTATTTCCCTCCACAGATACTGCCTGACCCACTGAGTTCCTCTGACAGTTTATTTTTTGCTTAGGATTCCAGCATCTTCAGTCTCTCGTGTCTCCAACGTAATTTTCCTTTCTAGTGTGTCTTTTGCATGATTCCAATCCCAAACCAACAAGGCTGTTATCTGTCATTTGAACGACCCTTGATAACCATTTAGTCATATCAAGTCATTGCAAAGATAATGTTGCAATGATGAGGAAAGGTTGCGTATGACCAACCTCTATGGGTAATGAAGAATTAGCAGTAAGTAGAAAGATTAAACGAGAACTTACCATTTGAAGTTTGATCTTTATTTTATGAGAAGTTGAAGGGAGGGATTACCTGAAGAGCCCGCCAACCCGCATACACATCAATCATCAAAGTAGCTGTATGAAACCACAGAATAGCTGCTGACCTAAACTATAGGAAGATTAACGAGCTAGAACTACCAAATTATCTTTATGAGAACAGCGTTGGGAGTGGAGGGCACGTAATCCCTCACTTCAACTTCTCATGAAATAAAGATTAAACTTCAAACGGTAAGTTTTCGTTTAATCTTTCTATTTTATTTCGAGGCCACATGAGTGACTACATGATGACTTCAAAGCTCTGTGGTTTCATGCAGTGACACAATCTGTGTGTGAAACACTTAAACAGATAAATCATTAATGGTAGGAAAAAACATGAGTTATTAATATCATGATGCTAACTTGCATACATGGCCATTGTTCTTAACTGGACCGTAGTCCTAATAGACTGTTGAGTTAGACAATAACTCATGTAACACTGTGCATAATTTTATCTGCAAATACCCAGACATGTTCCACCAAATTTTATAATTTATTAACCTGCACTATGTAAAACTCATGCTGTATGATGAAAGGGAAATCCATTCTATTGCATGCTAATGAGCCATCAGCAATATCTTGAGACTATTGAATAACACAATAACTATCTTTTATTTCATAGGTACTAGCAACTGAGTGCACTTGTATACCGAATGACATCCCCGATCTCTGCTCTGGTGGGTATGCTGTCAACCTCAAATGTATGCAATCCTGCTCATTAGCTTGTGAGATTATTTCTATAACAAGCTACCCTTATGTCAGTTATGACGTAGAGACTAAGCCAGAGATTGAGTAAAGGCTGTGTTCTTTATGCTGAGATCAGTTGCTGAAAGCATAAGATACTGGTCCCATTAGGAAAAATAGAGGAATATTTGCAATTTACTGATATACATCACACACTACAATGGGTGTAGGATATTACAGTGGGCAAATAAAATAAACCCTGCATAACGTTAGAGAATAGTGGGTGAATAACCAATCATTTATGTCCCACTTATGGTACTACAGAAAATGATAAAGCAGCACAAGCAATGACAATTGTGCTATCACATAAAAGCTTCTCTAGGCTCAAACTGGAAGCCACACAAACCTCTGTTACTTACGTTTAAAATTGACTCACATATGTTGTTCACAAGCTTCTCATACAATCAAGCAGAGCTAGCTGCCCGCGAAGACAGGCTGCCCCAGCCGTCATTCGTGACTGAGTAAATAAGAGTTGCTTGAGCCACCAACCATGGCGTGATTGAATAGGCAAATTGGTACTGTTACATTTCATGTTGCCTCATTTGTAATATCGCAAAAGATCTCTACCGCCAACCCATAAGTTTTATCAGCTGCAATTTATACATATTACCTAAAACTCGACACAATGCCCTTTAATCTGATAAGGGCAGCATAGGCTTTCACCACTAGCTTTGTTATCAAAACAGCAGAATCTGTGCCTTATGTGTATAGATATGACAGAGTATGCAACCACAAGATCGATTCTCTGAGTCAGTTAAATTGCAGCAACCCAATCATCCATCTTAAACTGGGTAAGTAAACCCATAATCCGATTAGCCAAATGCTAACCCGATTCGGCCTGCAACATATTTATGTAATCTTGAGAAGTATCAGAAATACACCCCTCTAGTCCTTGGCCAGCCTACTCATCCTCGGATGAGCTGTCACTGATTGCACTCGGAACCCCTGTTCCTCTATTGATCCTACGGACGGAAATTTGTTGGCTTTCCTACCCGCGGAAGATGCATTATCTAGTTATTCATACATATCGCTGATAACATATAATCAGCAGCTAATGACTAGAGCTGAAACCACAGTCTACCTTAGATGTGGGAATACGAGTTCCCTGTCAAATCTTGACTAAGAGTCACCACGAATACTCAGCGTTTTCCTTCAGAGTGGAGATTAGTATAATGCAAGGCTGAATCAGGAATTATCTCACAGTCCTTTGACTGAAACCACATGTCTAAGTCACCAGAGTGCACAACACAATCTCTTCGACCCACCACTCAATCAGGAATACTGGCATTGAGAGCCTATGGATTATTATAAATACATTATTGATTCACAACATGAACCTGCAGGTCAGATAAAATTATATTATATACCAGACGAGCTTCCTGCTGGTAACTACCTGTCCCAGAGAGGATGGCAATGATGATTCCAATGAACCAGCAACTCCACTAACTGAGGAGTAATAAACCTATGTTGAGAAAGACTTCAACTACTTCATTCTATTGAGCAGTCTGCTAACCTCAATCACAGATGATGAAGCAGCGCTTCCCTGGTCACTATGACCCCTATGGCCTGCCAGTTCCATGATGGTTTATTCTGATCCAGGGTAACCAAACTGTTCCTACTTGGAACTTACAGAGGTTACTATGCAAGGCACCTTGCCAATGTCTCTACATCAACCTGATCTATACCAGAGACAGTGAAAATGACTAGACAGCCCATGCTGGCAGTAAACCCAACCTGGGCCGACAGACTGTTCCATTTCGGAGTTTATGGAGGTTAATAACGAGACCTTACTTACCAGCGTCTCTAACCCCAGGTCGATGTTCAGCGAAGTTCCATTTGCAGACCCTCTCTGTCATGCTTGCATTTCTGTTAGATAGCTGATGCCACTGGCCAACTCCTCTTGTAGTGGCTTGTCTGTCCCCAAGGGAACAGTAAATTTAGAGTCAAGAGCAGGCAACTCTTCCTTATGCGATTGTCGCACATCATGCATTAAAGCATGGGGTCCAGGCACATAGTCATGTTCGGGTCATGTTCAGAGTCAGTCCATTCTGATCTCTGACACTCTCTTAGAATGGGAGATATATTGCACCCTGAATCAGGCGTTGCCATATGCGTTTGCCTCGGACTGCCTGTGCGTGTTTCCATAACACAGAACATATTTTGTGAGACTATCTCCGATAGTCTTTCGGGTGGGAGGAATATTCCAACCCTGGAACCAGGGCAGCTACAGGCATATGACTTGAACTGCTTCCTTAATATGGAGCATAATATATGGCACCATCTCCATCACTTCATACATCCGAGTGGGTGGATTTATGACACCCTGAACCATGAGCTGCCTCAGGCATGTGTGCATATACTTTGGCACAATCTCCATCACTCCATTCATCCGAGTGGGAGGAATATTGCAACCCTGAACCAGGAGCTGCTTCAGGCATATGTGCATATACTTTGGTACCATCTCCACTACTCTTTTCTTCCAAGTGGGAGGAATATTGCAACCCTGATCCAGGAGCTGCTGCCTGACATGCCTTCGTAACATGGAGCATTACTTGTGCCACCATCTGATTCATCAGATATTCTAATTGAGACAAACGGCCAATCACATCTGCCATAGATGTGCCAAATCATCCAACAAGACTTGTCCCACAGACTTGGCTATGACTTTGCCCCGACTCGAGGTTGTCAAGCTGCTCCCTTTAGCAACCAAACCAGGACTAGCTGTGCAGATCGTTGCTCTGTTGGTATCGTCATTATACTTACCAAACAGGATGCACCTGCTAGTGACTCTGAGTCCTTGCTCCCTTTTGGAGCCCCAACGGAGTATTACAGGGAAGGACTGGAGCGCCTCTGGCCCCCTGACACTAGACAGGGTGGGAGAAACACTCCCCATTAAATCAGAGATTCAACTGCTTTATCGATATGCACATATTTAGAGTCTCTTGTAAAATAATCTTCAACAGTCCCCTCTAGTGAGCGGAAATTATCATGATGCCACCAGGTGTAACTCCCACAGGTGTCTGATAGGAAGCCTTTTGTGAGCTGTGCCTAAGCCAGGAGCTCTGGGCTGCAATTTCACTACAATATTGGTGTATGTGATAATAAATGCCCTTCGTAATTATCATATTTAACATAAACTTTATTGGCATGATAAGATATATTGTTATATTGCCAAATAATTAAACATGACTTTAGAATGCTATTGACTACGATAGTCACAAACGTGACCGAGTGGCAACTGCTATTAATGCCAACTCTATTTGCACAAACATAAAGCATACACTATATGCTGCTGCAGCATAGCTGTAGCAGTAACTTTGTTTAAAATTGTTCGGTGCTACGGCAGCTGAGCTTACCTCCCGGCCGTGGCTATTTTTAACACACCGGCAGCTGCAAACCTCTGTCTGCCTGCTCCCGTTCGGAGCTCTGATGCCGGCAGCCGTTCGAACAGTGGCCGCCGCAATCCCAGCTCTTATGGAGCTTCCATGGTGGCCCAAACCCCGGCCGCCTCCATAGCTATTGGAGCGGCCCACTGGAAATAAAATTGACTTACCTGTCCAAGCAGTTCGAACTGCTCCGATACCCGCGCCATGCGTTAGACGTATTGATGCGCATGCAGGCTGGCGGGCTCTTCACGTAGTCACTCACATGACTTCAAAATAAAATAGCTGGTTACCAGCAGCAACTTTACCCTTAAAATTCATTAAATCAATTAAAGATTCTGATTTGCAATGATTGTTTTGTTAACCACACTGTACATTTCACGAACATAATGAGGCGACTGACACTGGATTTGGAGCTTTCCACTCTCTGCCACATTCCTCTCCTTTTCTGGAGACCAACAATCTGTGAAACTCAAATTATGCACATGTTCTATCCCCAGTGTAACAGGACCTGCTCTTCAGTGTTACAATCTCGATTATCACATAATTCAGCCAAGTTTTTCTTTAGCTGTGTGTTGAATGTTCACATAATTTTTCTCCCCCAAAGATTCCAACCTTCATTGTCTAATGAATAATGGATACACAATATGGATTTTTGTTTCTTTTCATATGACCAGCAGTGTTATTCCTGCCTTTTAGCAGCCTAGTTCAAGAGCACACTTTCTTAGTCATCATTCTTGTCCAATTAATATTTTAGGATACTTCTGAAGCATTATAATTTAAGTGTTCACAGTCATCATCTTATTTGAGCATTTGTAATCCAGTTTTCACATTTACACAATGTTGTTTATTGTACAAATCTCTTAAGTGTTTTTCTTATCACTCGACTTATTTTACAGTTACACAAAAATACATCCATGCTCTTAAATGTCCCCTTACTTTCCATTTAAACTAATTTGCACCTCAGCATCTGATTTTCTTGGCCCACTAAAATAAACAATTTTGTTCACTTTCCGTTTCATTGCACCCAAAGTTTGAAAAGACAAAAGGAGAGTATTTGGATCATTGTGTTCACTGAAATCAGTTTCACAGCACTGCAGAATGGAGATAAAGAATGAAACGATCATTGAGATTAAATTATAGTTCAATAGTACTTTATTGTAATATGTACCCAGATACAGTGAAATGCTTTGTTCTGCACACAATCCAGAAAAAACATCTACGCACAATCATCGGAGTGGAGTGGAATACAGGAGTGGAACATTTTTTGTGTATAAATAATAGATCCTTCTGAGGCAATGTGCAAAGAGTCGCCGTGTTTCTGGCACCATCTCATCATCGCTTCAAAGTCCCATTCTCGTGGTGGTGGCACTGGGTGAGTGATGCAGGGATTGGCCTGGTCTGGCGATGCTGTTGGTGTATCCCACAGTTGCTCTGTGTTGCTGGGTTCTGTGAGCCAGTCCAACCTCCGTAGGACCTCCAGCCGCGTTTAATCTAGGTGATCCTCTGGCGGCTGTAGGACCGGTTTAATCCACTGGTAGCGGCAGATTTTTATATCGTCAAGAGACTCCCTCTAGTCGCTCCATGGAGTAAACCTTCTCCATGCTGGTCCAAAACTAAACTAAAAACTAAGCTTCTGCACAAGAAACTTAGCTCAAAACACACCTTAAAATACGTCATAAATCCCACCCACATAATAACGGGCAATCTAAAATTTAAAGACACATGCCATCATTAATGACACACAAAACAAGCCAAATGGCCACTACATACCGGCCCCTAATTGTTCCGAGTATATAACAAGGCAATTATTAATAAACATCAAAAAAGTAGCCATGAAGGCTCAACATAAGCAAAAAATCAGGGAATGGAACCCCATGGCTCCTTGTCGGGGAACTGAATCCCGGTCTACCGCGTGACAGGCGGGGATACTAATCACTATACTAACGAGAAAAAAATAACATGCACTATATATCCAAATTCTTCATCGAATCTACCATCTTCACTTTCGACTTCTAGAAGCAAGCATAACTTGATTATTAATCTTATTAAAACACTGGTTTTAGTTTAAAGTCTTACCGTGTGCACCAAACCCTTAAAATCAGGCATGATACCCAATATATCCAAAGCTTTAATAGCATGAAATGTCTTCCTCCATGTCTGATCAACTCATGGATATGTTGTAATAGCAATGTTGAAGTGTGAAAATCCTTCAAAAGAATAATAGGATTTTTAGCAATAAAGTTCACCGTTAGGTTTGATTTAATTTCCGGATCATTAACAGAGATTTCAAATCCCAGCTCAAGCTTTGGTCATTCTGTGTCTGGCTTACAGAGAGATTTTAGTTCATTGATCCATCTATTATCGTTTAAGAAGCGGTTCGCTGTCAGTTCTCTGGAAACTTCATTTGCAGAATTTTCTTTTGTGTTAACATATTTCAGTTGTACAACATTAGTAACTCCCATTGTAACCGCTCATTGTAACTCATAAAATAAAGATCAAACTTCAAACTGGTAAATTCTCATTTAATCTTACTATTTTACCTCGGAGTCACGTGAGTGATTCCGTGAAGATTTCGAAGGTCTGTGATTTCACGCCGATTCAAATCCAGGTGTCTTACACTGCAATCAGTTGACTCAGGAGGAGTGAATATAGCAAAACATCGAAACATGATACTGATTAACATGTTAAAGCTTAAATTCATAAATAAACAAATATACAATAGCGACTCCTCTCTCCCAGGGAAAAGCTATGAAACAGAACTTAAAACAGAATGGGTGAACACCCCGGCTTCAACAAGCGGCTTATTATAAAACCTTTGAAAAGTCAATTCATTTGACCATCAAGTGGCCACGAGGATATGGTCTAGAGGGACGTCCATTGCCCTCGTCGCTAACGTTGATGCCGCCCTGGTGGAGTGAGAATTATAATTGTCAGTATTAACTCCTCCACTCCCCAACTCTTGCTTCAGCCATCGTGAAATGGTCTGAGCTGATACTTTCATATGTGGCTTTTTGTGGCTATTAAACGATGCTTGCTCAGAGCCTCTAAGGCTCTTCGTGACTTCAATATAACGCACAAGTGCGCCACCACACACAGCCGTAAATCCGTGGGGTAAGCTGACAGTACAAGCCTGAACCCAAACACCCTGGCCTGCTTTGTTTACTTAGGTCATAGATGTAAAATTTAACATAATTCTGTGAGGACACCATCCTGTCCAGGCGCAGTTTATGCAAGGTCTGAACTCTTTGCGCTGATACAAGCGCAATGAGCATAACCAACTTAAGGGTAATCTTTGTTAAGGGCAAAGATGTGGCTGTACCCCATTGACGAAGCAGCGTCAGTACCACGCTTACATCCCAGATTTCAGAATACCTAGACCTGAGAGTAGCTCCTTCTTTGCTTTGGCCACCACCATCTATGTGTCTAGTTTCAGTTGTTCCTTTCGTCTCTTCTTCTTCTTGTCTTATCTCTTCTTCTTCTCGTCTCATCTCTTCTTTCATCTGTTCTTCTCGTCATCTCATCTCTTTTTTTTTGTCTTCTTATCTCTTCTTTCCTCCGGTCAATTTCATGTTTCATCTTCAAGGCATCCAATTCTATTGAGAGAACAGCTAGGTCAGCTTCAACTCCCAATTGAGCAGAAGCCCTTGATTCCGAACTGGCTGAAGAACCAGATTTATGTCTTGATCCTCGTGGAGATATATTAGAGGTAGTATCCCCATGTGCAATCTCATCTTCCATTCTGGCACCTTGTTGCATCGCACTTCCAGCTACCAAGCTCGTAAGTTGTTGCATAATTTCAGATAACCATTCCTCTGCCTTATCCATGAAACCATTGAATATCTTCACTGTCTTCCTCCCATTGGGTGTGTCTTATGCGTTCTTCCTGAGACGGCTGTAAACATCTTGTTTCTTGCCAACCTCCTGGCAGAGGTTCAATAGTTGGCATATTAGATTTCACCTTGATCACATTCTGTTCTGATTCCATTGTTTTCTTCTGTTTCTCAATTAATCTGGTAACCCGATTCCATAATTTGTTTCTCTCTTTCTCGGTTTCTTTCAAATAGACAGCTTGTGAATTATCTGTTTCTTCTTCATACATGAGTTTTCTGTAGCTATCAATTGACTCGTTAACTTGGTCCCATATCAAGTTTTCCGCCTTCTCGGCTCCCTTCAGAGCTAGAACTTGGCCTTTCTCAGTGAGTTTAAGTTGTCTAATTGGTCTTTCATCGGGCATGGCTCTTTCTTCATCTTCCGGCTCCATGATTTTAAAGAGGTCTTGGCAGATCGCTAAGTCTTTAAATTAAACGAACAGTCTTCTCTGAATTCTGCTCCAACTTTGTGTAAACATCGAGTGGCTATTTTGAAAACAATTTCCTCAGAACAATGACATACTGAGATTGTTGACAACATCTCTCCAACATCCATGGGCTTAAAGTTGACAATAGTTCGAAAGGAATGAGTGTTATCAAGACTACAAAACAATTTCCAAAGTCGGTCTCCTTTCCCCAGACAGATTGGAAAAAAACACTTTCTGGCTCTTTTTACGCCGATTAAGCCGATTAAAATTAAAGCTTGTAGCTTCAAATTCAAAGAATAATAGTCGATTTCTTCTCACAATTTCTGTGATGTGGCTTCAGATCTTCAGATAAGTTTTGATGCTATCGATAGACCTCAAGGCCTTCTCTGGCCGAGATCTATTATCTTCAGTACCATTGCTGTAACCAGTCTTCTGGCCAAAATCTCTTTCAAGATCTTAGCCCAGTCTTCTGTCCCACTCTCAGGGACTGGCATTCACCCCCCTGGTCGGAAGGACCCTTTGACTTAATGTAGCGGCAGATCTTTATATTGTTCAAGAGATTATTGCATCTAGCCATTAAATGGACTGCATGGTTAAGGGGAATGGGTTTATACGCATGTGAGCTCACCGTCAGAGACCTTCAGAGCTTCTTCAGAGATAAATTTTCAAAACACAGTCCTTTGATTAATAAATTCTTTATTGTTGATGAAAAACAATAAGGTACATCCAAACTTCTTCCGACTCGTTACTATAATCTTCATCGAACTCCAGCTTATCGCTTTAAACATTAGAAAACTCCTCGTGTCTCCGTTACACTTCGCATGGTAAACCTTCTCCATGCTGGTCTGAAACTAAACTAAAAACTAAGCTTCTGCGCAAGAAACTTAGCTCAAAACATGCCTTAAAATACGTCATAAACCCCATCCACATAATAACGGGCAGTCTCAAATTTAAGGACACATGCCATCATTAATGACACACAAAACAAGCCAAATGGCCACTACACCACTGGCAACTTGACCTGCGAACGTGCCGTGTTCTCACCTCTAGCAACCACTGTTCCTCTTCCGTGTACTGAGGTGTTTCCTGTGGCTGACCTCGTAACTTTTACGGCGCTTCTCGGGGTACGAGGTAAGCCCACAGCTCACTCACAGCCTCCGATATCCTCCTCCGTCTGCCGCTGCCACCACCATTTCTTGTTTGCCATGTTGATGCTGGTCCTCCCGGTGCTGTCTACTGGCGCAAAGATTTGAGATGCAGTGCTGAATGCCAGCATTACCTGAACCCAGAATTCAACAAAGACACCACAGTCGCCATGCTCATTGTAAGCTATGTGCTCCCCGGAGCTGGGGTATGGCATATCCTGTAGTATTTCCTTTTCCCCAAATTAGTCTTTACCCTGTACTCCATTTCTGCTTTTGTTATTTATTAATTCCCATTTCTGACAATGGTTTCAATTGAAATCTGTAGAAAGAATTGATCATAGTTCATAGGAACATGCGCAAAGAATTAATAAATACAGTGGAAGCCTACGCAGCACTTTGCGCCTGGTATGCCATTCAGTCAGATCATGGTTAGTCACATGGCTTAGGTCCAGTTGCTAATATCTTGCTGTCCAAAGTCTACCAATATCTACCTTGAACACAAAGACTGAGCAACTATTGTCCTTCGAGCCAAATTATTCTAAAGATTCATGTGAAATGGTATTCTCTGTGAAAGATGACCATTTTTGTCATCTCAATCCTAAATTACCAAACCTTTCATTCTGACACTGTCTCCTCATTCTGGACTCTCCAGTTGCATAAACTGTATTGTTCCCTGTTGGCATATCGGACTATCTTTAATTGAACTTTACTGGATGTTATCTTGCACTAAATGTTATTTCCTTTATCCTGTATCTGTACCCTGTGGCCAACATGATTGTAATCATGTAGATTCTTTTCAAAGACTGGGTGGCATGCAACAAAAAAAGCTTTTCACTGTACTTGGAGTATCAAATACCTGTGCATATGACAATAAATTAAACTAAACTAAACTAAACTATTGTATGTTAAAATGTCTGAAGAAAGGTCCCGACCCAATATGTCACCCATCCATGATCTTCCAGAAATGTTGCCTGACCCACTGAGTTACTCCAGCACTTAGTGTCTTTCTCTGCAATTTCTTGCAATCTTGGGCAGAGCTGTTCCCAACCTAGTTCTGATGCATTCCAACAGTATGTTTCCTCTATAGAAATTTGTAGGAGTCACTGGAGACATGCCAGATCTCCTAAGGAAGTAGAGTTCATGCCGCTCACACCAGTGTGGTTGGTCCATGACAAATCGTGGATAATAGTAATGCTCCTCAACATCTGAGAATAAAGGTCAATCTTAATTTCTCTTCATGTGACTTCCATATTAATCAATCTAATAAATCCATACTCTACTGGTTTTAAATATGTCTTTCCTTAGGTATGACACCAAAACTGTACACATAACTCCAGATATACTATAAAAGCCTTCATCAATCTGAGCAAGATTTCTCTATTTCTCTATTCAATGTGATCATGGCTGATCATCCCCAATCAGTACCCCGTTCCTGCCTTCTCCCATATCCCCTGACTCCGCTATCTTTAAGAGCCCTATCTAGCTCTCTCTTGAAAGTATCCAGAGAACCGGCCTCCACCGCTCTCTGAGGCAGAGAATTCCGCAGACTTACAACTCTCTGTGTGAAAAAGTATTTCCTCATCTCCGTTCTAAATGGCTTAACCCTTATTCTTAAACTGTGGCCCCTGGTTCTGGACTCCCCCAACATCAGGAACATGATTCCTGCCTCTAGCATGTCCAAACCCTTAATAATCTTATATGTTTCAATAAGATCCCCATTCTTCTAAATTCCAGAGTATACAAGCCCAGCCACTCCATTTTCTCAGCATTTAACAGTCCCGCAATCCCAGGAATTAACCTAGTAAACCTACGCTGCACTCCCTCAATAGCAAGAATGTCCTTCCTCAAATTAGGGGACCAAAACTGCACACAATACTCCAGATGTGGTCTCACTAGGACCCTGTACAACTGCAGAAGGACCTCTTTGTTCCTATACTCAACTCCTCTTGTTATGAAGGCCAATGTGCCATTCGCTTTCTTCACTGCCTGCTGTACCTGCATGCTTACATTAATTGACTGATGAACAAGGACCCCAGATCCCATTGTACTTCCCCTTTTCCCAACTTGACACCATTTAGATAATAATCTGCCTTCCTGTTTTTGCTACCAAAGGGGATAACCTCACATTTATCCACATTAAACTGCATCTGCCCACTCACCCAACCTGTGTAAGTTACCCTCCATTCTTATAGCATCCTCATCACAGTTTACACTGCCACCTTTCAGATGTAAATGTTTTTTTTTTTTTCCCCACGTTTTCTTGAATTGATTTTTATTACTTCTGAAATAATAGTTAAACTGGCTGCCTGTTCTTGTCTGATTTAGCGTATCAATTCTCAGTTTGCTTTTACGATCTAGGCATTGCATTTACTTTTAAATTTGTAATATTTATTTTATTTGAACTAACATTTTAATTTAAAGCCTTGTCTACATCCTTAGTTATCGAATACACCAGGTCATACATCCCCATTTGAATTAAGTGCACTATACCCCATTAGAACAGCTCTCTCTTCCTGCAAATTCCAGTATCCTCTCCCAGAAGGTAGAAGATAGAGGAGAATGGCCAGTTTGAACACTCCCTGTTTGAACTGTTGCCGTCAGGCAGACGGTACAGATCTACAAATACAAGGACAAACAGACTTAAAACAGTTTTTACCCTACTGCTATAAAGGCACTAAATGTAGCCGCCAAGGAACGCGGGGACTAAGGGACTGTGGTTGGCACACTGTGAAATCGACAGAAGGATGTAGGGTTGGGTGTTTATGCGTGCTGTTTTTATATTTCATATTTATTTTAGTTGTTTATCATCTTTTTTAATATTTTACCTTGCATGTATCGTTAGCTTTTATGGTTTGAACGTTGCACTGACTGGATGACATTTTTAAATTTCGTTGTACATGGTTCATGTTACAATGACAATAAAGAAACTATTCTATTCTATTCAGGGCATCAGGCAAACTTGACGATAGTTCCTACCTTGCTGATGCAAGGCACTGTGAAGATGGACTGGATAGAACAAAGAGATGAGCCTGTGCTGTGTTCATCTCTCTCTACACGTTCAGGTGGTGAGGAGCAGAAAAGTTGCCCTGCGAGGCAGACGTGAATCCTATCAGAATACTTTCCATTGACCTTCAGAGAGAATCCTTGTAGACATGCTGAATCTTCTCTGACACCGAAGAAAGCAAATACATTGTTGCACTTTCTTAACCCTGACATCAGTGTGAAAGGACCAGGTAAGGTTGCAGGTGATATTGATGCTTTGGAACTTGAAGATGTTGACCGTCTGCGCAACATCTGCGCAGCAGTTCTGTATGTGAGGACAGAATTGTGTTCATCCACTTGCTTCCTCAGCTCAACAACCAACTCTTTTGTCATGGTGACATAAAGGGCGAGGTTATTATCTGACACTATGACGCTAGGTTCACAATCCTTTTCCTACACTTTATCTCTTCATTCTTGTAGTTACGGCTGACAACAGTGGTATCACCAGTGAACTTAAAGATCATTTTGGCTCTGTACTTGTCCACACGGTGATGGGTGCACAGCAAGTAGAGCCAGGGACTGAACACTAACCCTGAGGGACACCACCCTGGAGTACATTCCTGGTTAACTTGATTGAAATCATTGGCAATGGTGAATTGGGCATTAGGGTTCACCATCTCTGCTAAGCTGCCTTTCCGAGATGCCGCAGCGGCGTAGCCCTTCCCGAGGTGCCATGATTGTGGTTCCCGCCCGAATGCTCGGTGGTTGGCGGGGCCTGCCCAAAGCCTTGTTGGACTGCAGACCCGCACCATGGCTCGTTGGTCCGCGGTACCCACCTGAAATCTCATCGGACTACGGATCTGCCCAAAAGCTCAAAAGACCGCAGGAGCCACCCAAAGGCTCGGAAGTAGAGGGAACTGGGAGGGAGCTGGAGACATCAGATGCGAGGAACAAGGCCTGGTAGGAGGATGAACCGGGGTAATGCCTCCAGCTGCAGGAGGTGTCCCTGGATCACAAAGATGAGTGGATGAAGAGCAAGACGTCGGTTTGCGGGAACTGCGCCAGTATATCGAGCGTGCGGGCCGAGCGGACTTTAGGCTTTGGACATGGTGCCAAAACATGGCGGCATCTGTATGTGTAAATATGCAAAAAGAATTTCACTTTGTAGTTGCATATGTGACAAATAAAGCACCCTTGAACTATTGAACCATTGAGTTGACAACCAATTATAATCCGCGTAATGCAACTATGGCAATGTTTCGGAGTGGTATATGATGGTAGAGGTGAATTCCCCGAGTATCAGATACTCCAGATGTGGTAATAGAATTGAGCTAAGACTCACATCAGTGCATCATGAAGCATTGACCAAAAAGCAGACATCGCAGTCTTTTAGTCATTGTACTCCTCAACATCTACAAATCAGCTTACTGCACAATAACTCCAAGCCAAAGTTCTTTGAGGTGTAGAAACTTAACCCTGATGTGTTTGCAGAAACATCTTCTTCCACATATTGCAGCTATGCACTTCACCTACCTTGCAAGCCTTTAAAATCTTGGTTTATATATTTAATTAGTTGATATTTATATTCAATCGATATTTGGTTTCTTTTTCAAATTAAAAAAAGACACAAAGTGCTCGAGTAACTCAGCAGGTCAGGCAGCATCTCTGGAGAACATGGATGACAATGTTTGTGATTGGAACCCATAACCTCATGTCTCAAGAGACCAGAGTAGTTCTAACCATGCTACTGTAAATGCGTACTTATTATGGCACAGAAGACATTTGACCCATTGGAAAGAAACATAATGCTGGAGTTATTTAGCGGTTAGGCAACATCCTTGCAGAATAGTGAGATTAAACGAGAACTTACCTGTTCGAAGTTTGATCTTTATTTTATGAGGAGTTACGATGAGGGATTACGTGAAGAAGCCCCGCCTGACGCTGGATCGGCATACTTCAAAGCAGCGGCATGAAAAGCACAGAACCAATAGCCGGAGTAAAATAGTAAGGTTCAAGATAGACTAGAACTACCAGATGATCATTTATATTATGAGGGTTGGGAGCGGAGGGCACGTAATCCCTCATCGTAAGTCCTCATAAAATAAAGATCAAACTTCGAACAGGTAAGTTGTCGTTTAATCTTACTATTTTACTTCGGAGTCACGTGAGTGACTACGTGAAGATTTTAAAGCTCTGTGTTTTTTATGTCGTAGATTCATTCCATACGACTCTCTGTTTAGTCAAAACAGTAGTGAGTAAATAGTATTTTAAGACATTGTTACAATTTATGTAATAAGTCCTTTAATCATAAAAAAGAACAATTTTTTAATAATAACCCCTCTATCATAGGGGAAAATTACAAAAGAAAAATGATAAATTATGTCTATGGTAACATAAATCGATAATATAAATCGATAATATAAAACAAAGCAAGCATTTAAAGAGTACCCAGTGCTGGGTGTCCAAATCCTGGCACCGTGACAACAGGTTTATTGTAGAACTTTGAAAATGTTTCTTCTCTACACCACCCTGCGGCCTCTAAAATTTGATCGAGTGGTACGTCCTGTACCTTCGCCGCGGACGTAGCTGCCGCCCTAGTGGAGTGAGAGTTATCAAGAACGCTTTCTCAGAACCTCTGAGATTTTTGGTTACCTCAATGTATTGAGTTAAATGCTTAACTACACACAATGTTTCATCAATAGGATATGCTTTAAACATTACCTTAACTCCAGTTCTCCCTGGTCTGCTTTGTTTGATCAGACAATGTTATCTGTAGTCACATGCATGCAATCCAACCATAACAATTGCAAAGTTGTACTCTTTGAGCTGATACCAACGCCATTAACATAACCACCTTGAATGTTAATTTCTGCAAAGACATTGAAGTAATTGGAGTCTATTGCTTAAGCAAAGTGAGAACAATGCTAACATCCCAAATTTCTGTATATCTGGGCTTGGGAGGATTTTTATTAAAAATTCCTTTCATGAATTGGGATACTAATGGGTGAGACCCAACTGAATCCCGATCAGAAATTTGTCCTAAATAGGATGGCAATGCACTACGAGCACAATTAATGGTACTATAACTCAAATGCTCATCAAAGTGTAACCCAGCAAGGAACTCCAATACATTTGAAATGGTTGCAGTATGATAAGATATCTTTGACTGTGTACAAAAAGCTTCCCATTTCCTTATATGCGACATATATTGTTTTTTAGTGCTATTCCTCCAAGCTGCATCTATAACATCCATGGTCCTGTCCGACAGTTCAAACTCTTGCAACGGTCTGGTCAGAACCTGCAGATTAACAAATTCATATGATCATGCAATGGATGAATTTCTTTTGTTACTGGTTGTGTCAACAGATTGTCGCAACTGGGAATTGTCATACATGGTTCAACAATCATTTTAAGCATCAATGGGAACCATGACTGCGTAGGCCAATTTGGCACCACCAAAATGCCTTTGGCAGCGTCTTGCGCTATTTTCTTGAGACATTGCCCAATCAGACAGAATGGGGGAAAAGCATAAAAGAACGTATTCCCCCAGTGTAGCGAGAAAGCACCCACCGCTACTGCCCCTGGATCGTGTTCCCAAGACATGCATTTGGGCAATTGGTGATTCAATCTAGATGCAAACAGATCAATGTCCGGTACTCCATACCGACTGACAATATTTTTGAAAATTTGTGGATTTAACATCCATTCTGTATTGTCTTTAAATATTCGTGATCTTTTGTCTGCCACAACATTGTCTCTCCCTGGGAGATAAATAGCTGAAAGCCAAATATTTTTACCAATACACCATTGCCACATCTGGTTTACCAGATGATCACATGATATTGATCTGACACCACCCATGTGATTGATATATGCCACAGCTGTGGTATTGTCTATTTGTATTTGGACATGCAAATCTTTTAACGTAGAACAATAAGCTTTTAATCCATAAAATGCTCCCAGTAGCTCCAAATAGTTAATACCATATGTTTGGAGCAATAAATCCTCTTGGACAGCCCATCTGCCCCCAGCTGGTCTCATTAGCCGTAGCCCCCCATCCGAGAGAACTTGCGTCAGTTTGCAAAAACACTACTGGCTGATGAACTAAAATGTTCTTAGCAGCTTGTGGAACATTCTCAACCCACCAATGCAATTCTGATAAGGCTTCCTTTGGCAATTGCATTGGCCTATCAAAATGGCCTGCTTGCTGAATAAGCGCTTGAGTTTTTGCCCTTTGAAGATTTTGGTAATGTAGTGGACCAAATTCTACTGCTGGAAATGCTGCTACCAACTTCCCAATAACCTTAGCAACTTCTCGGATGGAGGGATAAGGTTTGTTAATCAGGTTCTGACACACATTTGTCAAATCTATCACCTTATCCATTGGTAAAGTTACCAACATGGTAACTGAATTAATCACAAACCCCAGATATCCAATGGTTTGGGTGGCTGTAACTTAGATTTTGTTGGATGAATCAGGAATCCCAACTTTTCAAACAAGCTTGTAATTGCTGAGACTGATTTTTCAGCTGACTCCTGATTAGCATTGACAATTAAAATGTCACCTAGATAAGCCATAACTATGTGTTTTTGTGCCCTTAGCAGTGCAAATGCTGGCTTCAACAATTTAGTGAACAATCTAGGTGCTGAACTTAATCCATTAGGTAATGCTTTGTATTGCCACAGCTGTCCCATCCATTTAAACTTTAAATACCTGTGAAAACTATGATGAATTGGGACCAAATAATATGCATCCTTCAAATCTATTGTAGCCATATAACAACCTGTTGATACCAGCTGCATTGCAGTGTTGAATGTGTCCATTTTAAAATGTTTATACTGGACAAATGTATTCAATTGTGTGAGATCTAAAATGATTCTACAACCCTCATCTTTCTTTGGTCTGGGGAAAATATTTGATACAAATTGTTATGAATCCTCTCCTGTTTTCTCAATAACTCGTTTCTCACACAAATTCTTAACCTCTTTGTCAATTTGAATTTTTTCAAGAACTGAAAACATCAAAGAATGATTAGGCTTATTCTGCCCCAATGGATCCATACCTTCTACAAAATCAATGGTAGATCCTCACACAGTATCTAATACAACACGATCAGCTGTTATACTGTCCCATTCATTATAAAACATTCGGAGTCTACCATCAATCTGAGGTTCATCCAAACATTCTTCTTTAATAGGATAAAGTTTTTGTACCTCTCCAACTGGACGAAATGATCTCCTTTTCCCAATAAATGGGTGTACATTCGGCTGTGCTGGCTGGTAATTCTTTCTTATCAAGATAATTCCTCGGCTTGTTCCAGCTCCAAAATCAAATCCCCTTTTCATATGGCCAGCCCTTCTCTGGCCTAAACTGAAGGGTTTCATAAGGCCAATAGTTTTTGCCTCTTCATCCATTTCTTTAATTTGTTTAGAAAAATTTTCTCCGAACAAATAACCAGGAGTTTGAACATTGCTTGGCTTGCACAACCCTGCAAATCTTGGATGTAACAGAGACTGAATGGCAATCTTCCTCATACAATTTATCTCAAAAATTTAGTTGCAGAATAAAGCCAACATATGCTTCTGAACTTTGGTCATTCCACAACCTTCCACTTGTCTTCCAAAGGCAGTAATGCCAGCTGAAATCAGCTTGAGGAGTCTTTGAAATCGAATCTCCTGTGCCCGCATCATCGATGACATTGGCGCCCAAACAGCCAGATTCACCGTAGGTACCTTCAATGAGGCACAATTAATAGGTGTTTTATACAATTCTGCTGTCTCAACCATAACAGCTTCTTGAAGCGGGTGAGAGACCATATAATTAATATTGGCCGCCAGGTTTTCCCTCAGAAACCTCAGGCCTTTTAGCTTTTCTTTTACATTTTTTAGGCACTGGGTTTTCCTCCAAAGTTTCTGTTTGTGGAGCAATCAAAGCCTCACTAACGAGTATTTCAACGGCCACCGGTATCGGAACCGGCTCTGCAATAATCTCCTGTCCCGACTCTTCTCCTCCCCGGGACGCACGTTTTACCCGTTGTTTCTTAGCTTTCTCCATTTTCTTTCTAACTCCTCCTGGTTTACTCACCAGGCTACGGAGTTCTGAAACTGCCCTAGAAACGAAAATTTCACTTACCTGCGGGCCGTTTCCTTACCGCTGTGTGGAGCTGCGCTCTGCAGCTCTTTCCTCTGCCGACAGCGACGACGTAATGCCGATCCAGCGTCAGGCGGGGCTTCTTCACGTAGTCACTCACGTGACTCCAAAGTAAAATGTGAATTGGTAATATTTCGATCTGGGACACCTCTTCAGTCTAAAGAAGGGTCCCAACCCTAAATGCCACCTATCCGTGTGCTCCAGCGATGCTGTCTGAGCCACTGAGTTAATCCAGCATTTTGTGTCTTTCCTTAGCAAAGTAGCACCTGTAGTTCCTTGCTTCTACATTTGACCCATTGGATTAATGTTGGGCTCCAAGCTGACTACGGAAAATGTGAATGTGATGTATTTATGTTAAATAAATTTTTTCAGTGGTGTATCATACATCAGTCCAAAGGTGCTAATGCAGGAAATAGTTATTAATGTTTGAGAAGCACTGAGCATACACTGAACCAGGAAACGCAAAAGATGGTTGAGAAGGAAGCTTTGTTATCACGAAAAGTGATCGCTGTCAGGCACCACAACAATGATTGCCAAGGTCATTGTTGGTTGCAGTGCATAAAATTTATTTAATGTTGCAATAGAAATAAAGCTGTCAAAGTTCACTGATTACATCAGATGAGGAAAGAGCTTTAAACAATAATGAAATAGCAAATTGAACACAGAGGCTTTGTAGGCTGAATGATGGACTGATGAATAGCAAATGACAGTTAATCTGGGCTAAAGCAATAGGCTCAGGAAGTGAAGTAAACAGAAAGAAAGGAAGCTATAGTTCTAGTCTCTAGGGTGTGGAATTGAGGCAGTCAGGATAGGACTAGAATTTGAGATAGACCCAGAATCCAATACATTTCTGAATCTTTTAACTTCACCTGAAAAGACAGGTGCTGATTGACAGGCTCGCCTTATGCCTGGTGGCCTTTTGCCAGCATTTTAGGCACTTGTCTAGAGAAAGTTTCTTATGCTGTTGTACCATCTTACCATCCAGCAGCATTCATTCATGTTGTGTAACCTAAAAAGACTTGAACATGTGAAGCAACAGATTGAATTAATTACTGAATTGAGCTGTCCTCTGACTTTGTTTGAATTGATTGAAAGATGCAGCATGGAAACTAGTCCATTCGGCCCACTGAGTCCAAGCCATTGAGCTCCCATTCATGCTCTATGCTATTCCCACTTTCACATTCACTGTCTACACGTGAGTGGCAATTTACCTGGGCCACTTAACTCTACAAACCTGCATGTCTTTGGAATATAGGAGGAAACCAGTGCATCTGGACTAAACGTCACACGGTCACAGGGAGAACGTCCCCACAGACAGCAGTAAACCTGTGCGTCTGGTGCTGTGGTGCAGCAGTGTCACTGTGCCTCTGGTGCTGTGATGCAGCAGTGTCACTGTGCCATCCTTAAAATCCTCATGAAGGACTTTCATTTTTTCCTTCATGGAAGTAAAACTAAGATAGTCCTACGCTTGAGATTCTGGGAATGTAGCAGAATCCGTGCCTCTATTCTACATTTGCAGAAATGAATTGTCCTTTCTAATTATTTAATGAACCTAATTCCATGACTCAAACAGGTCTCTGTTAAATATGAAATGGCAGAAGTCCTGTTTTACTACACCCATGTCATTTAAGTGAGTTTGCAGAGGTATTACACTATTGGACATATAACCAAACTTAATTCAGAACAGATTCCAGACCTCGATGAATAGCCTAAAATGTGTCTGTAGACAATGATAAAGTAAATGTAATTTAAAATCAACAAAGTACATATGGCAGAAGTCAGAAATGCAATCTAAAAATGCTGCAAGCATTCAGCGAGTCAGGCAGCATCTGGACTTCATTTGCTTTAAAGATACAGCAAGGAAACAGGCCCTTCAGCCCACGAGTCCACTCTGACCAGTGATCACCTACCCTACGTATTAGGGACCGTTTACAACTTTACCGAAGCCCATTTACCTACAAACATGTATGTCTTTGGTGTGTGGGAGGGAACTGGAGCACCCATAGAAAATCCACGCAGTCACAGGGAGAAAGTACAAACGCGATACAAACAGAACCCGTAGCCAGGATCGAACCCGGGTCTCTGGTGCTGTAAGGCAGAAACTCAACCAATGTGCCACTGTGCAGCCCTACTTGACAGGTCACTGAAGAAAGAGAACCAGAGTTAACATTTTCATGGCAAGGACCATTCATTAGAAATCTGATGATAGACCTTCAATTGGAACTGTTACCTCTGTTCGTCCTTACACAGATGCTGATCTGATAGGCACAAAATGCTGGAGTAACTCAGCGGGACAGGCAGCATCTCTGGAGAGAAGGAATGGGTGATGTTTCGGATTGAGACCTTCTTTCAACTGACCTGATGATTGGTTCAAACATTTACAAACAATTTCTGCTTCTACTTTTAATGAAGTTCAGGTCTTCTCCAGGCTATGAACACCTGACCTACAGCATGTACATGTCCCAATACTTATGAGCAAGCGTTTGAGAGAGCAGTGGGATGGATTTGCCGGCTGCTGCGGGGCTGCAGGCATCTTCTGTAGGGGACTTAGTTTGCCACCACCTTTCTGAATTGCAAACTGTTCGGGTTACAAACTATTCACAAGAACTGAACCATGGCTCAACCTGGGGAAGATCCTGTAAGCTATTGCATCTTGAATTGGACAGCCAAAAAGAGGGAACACCCTCATTAATGGTATGGTAATTTTTTACCTTTGTCATATGAATTGTAAACCAGTGGAGCAGATCTCCTAACCTGGACGGCCTAGAAAGAGTGGACATGGAGAGGATGCTTTCAGTAGTGGGCGAGTCTAGAGCCAGAGGGCATGGTTAATTTAATTAGCCAGAGGGTAGTGAATCTGTGGAATTAATTGCGACAGATAGCTATGGAGGCCGTCATTGGATATTTTTAAAGCAGAGATTGACAGGTTCTCACATAATGTCATCAAAGGTTATGGTGAGAATGTAGGAGAATGGGGTTGAGAGGAAAAAATAGATTAGCCATGATCGACTGGTGGAGCAGACTCGATGTGCTGAATGACCTAATTCTGCTCCTATATCTTATGGTCTTATGGCTTAACTATTGAAGGGCACATCATATTTGAAATCAGATGTATTTTTCCTTCATTTTTTCCATCTGCAGAACTTGTAACTTTATTTGGATTTGTTTTATCAGTTTGAAGAAGTACTTAGAATGGTTCAATTGGTCTAGAACTTGCTTCTGTTACATTCATCCCATGAGGCTTCTTCTTCTTTCGTGTCAAGTTGATTGCATTAGTTGAAACAGGTTTAATCTTCTACCCCCCCATGAGGCTGCAACATTTCCATTTTTTAATAGTGTGCAAGCCTGACTACCTAAAGGCATTGATGAAAAATACATTTTTTATGACCTTTGCTCTGGTCTATTTTTCAATCAATATGGCCTATATTTTGGTTGTATAGATCTACTCATCCTGCTCCCTGGAAAAATCTTTAATAAATACAAAGAAAATCTTTTCGTAAAGGCCTCTGGCAGTTCTTGGAAGACCATCAATTTGGCATCGCAATGCTTGGAAAGTGAATCCATTTAATTTTGAAAATTCCATCTGGGGGGTATATCAGGTACAGTGGATCTGCATTTACAAACTACACCCAACTGTTGGCTTGTTCTCTTCGCCAATTCCTCTTCCCTACAACCTGTGTTTGGTTTCTAACTTTTCACAGTTCTGATGCAAGGTTATTAATCTGAGACCTTATCTCATTAGGTCAAAAGGTCATAAGTGATAGGAGTAAAATTAGGCAATTCGGCCCATCAAGTCTACTCTACTATTCAATTTTGGCTGATCTATCTCTCCCTCCTAACCCCATCCTCCCGCCTTCTCCCCATAACCTCTGACACCTGTACTAATCAAAAATCAATATATCTCTGCCTTAAAAATATCCACTGACTTGACCTCCACAGCCACCTGTGGCAAATAATTCGACCGATTCACCATCCTCTGACCGAAGAAATTTCTCCTCATCTTCCTAAAAGAAGGTCCTTTAATTCTGAGGCTATGATCTCTAGTCCTAGACTCTCCCATTAGTGGAAACATCATGTCCACATCCACTCTATCCAAGCCTTTCACTAGTCTGGATCTTTTAATGAGGTCCCCCTCATTCTTCTAAACTTCAGCGAGTACAGCCCAATGCCGACTAACGTCCATCAATGCTCATTTTCCGTTTTATTTTATATTTCCAACTGATGCAAATCTTTATTTTTGCCTGATTGACATGAAAATGTATCATTTTAGGAATGTCTGCATTAAAGAGTTTCTGCTGCAGTGAGTGGTTGGAAAGACCAGGAATGTTTTCTCTGGAACGTCGGACGTTTAGGGGAGACTTGATAGAAGTATATAAAATTAAATGAGAAGCCAAGATAGGATAGACAGTCAGAACCTTTTTCCCAGGGTGGAAATGTCCAACACTAAGGGGTATAGCTATAAGGTGAGAGGGGGGAGGTTTAATGGAGATGTGCGGGACAAGTATTTTACACAGAGAGTGGTTTGGGCCTGGAACGCACTGCCAGGGTTGGTGGTGTTGTTAATCCTGGCTAAATTGGAGCAGCCATGCTATTAAAATTGAGTAAGGGCTGATGTATTTCTAGGCCATTTTGGTCAAGTTAAATATGCCTTTGTAGAGCTGAGCCAAGCTACCGAATGGTGCCAGTGTGTCTGTGGCTCAGATAAGAGCCACTGGGAAAGAATGGGACATCTGCAGAAGTCTTACAATAAGGTGTAAAATGCATGAAGCTAGAACCCCTATCTCATGGTGCGAGCTGACCCACGAGGTACCCCGAGTTTAAAACAAATTTAACTCGTGGTAATCATGTACAATTAACGTAGCGGGAATGTCGGAACTCGTGGACGCAACTTAGCGACTCGCGGTACTAAAGGCAGGTATCCGTGAAACTTGTTAATTCTTGAAAAAATTCAAGCATGTTTAAAGTTTTCCACGAGTAAAATGTACTGCTGAAGTTAAAAATGGAAACATTTAAACTTGTCGTAAGAACGTAGTGGCCCTTGAGTTTACCCTAGTGACTCGTGAGTCTACCGTGGGCACTCTTTAACTCAGCGGGAAGGCAGCATCTCTGGAGAGAAGGAATGGGTGACGGGATGATGTCTCTATTGAATCTCGCAATGAAAGGAACGTGGATATCACCCTTGTACTTCAGCGTACTTGCTCAAAAGTTTACAGCCAAACTGAACTCAAAATATGGTTTGTATATCAAACATGCATGTTACAAGCACTAATCAACCATTTACAGTTGAAAGATACATGCAGCTCCTGGAAGGCTAGCGTTATTTAGTTCCGTATTGGAGTGAAGTTCTTACCGATAGTAATAATTTTATTCGGAATAGTTTAAATCTACCGAGTAGCATTTTAGTTTACACCCACCGCCTCCATACTAATACAGGTGTATCCACATGTTGTTTCCTCCATATACCACCAGTTTGTATCGTTATTTAGGTGTTTTGGCCACCCTGAGTCCGAACGGCGCTGTAATACAGAGCAAGTCTTTATTTCTATTTCCCTTCGTGAGAATTTCTTTCCCCGATCATCGTCAGTAAATAGACATGCGGGCGGCTCTAATAATGTTCACATGTTGCCTAATCGCTTTCCAAATATTGGAACATAAAATTATATTTTATCTATCGTGCAAAGCTTCATTTCAGATCATCACAATGCCAACCGCATTGTAGTCTTTCGCTGCTTGGACGCGTGCGGTTCACTGCAGAAAATGACTATTTGTTTCCCAGATAAGGACAAGATGCAGAATGAGTTTCGATACACAGTGGGATATTGCTCAAAGTTGTATATGTGTGTTGGTGGAGCGAGATATGGGTGACCCGAATCTGCACTGGTTTGTTCCGCCTTCACCATTTGTAACACCTTTTCCCACAGACACCTTTCAGAACAAGCTCAGAAACGGCTTCTGTTTTGTCCATTTTCAGGTGAGCCAACAATGTGGAGAGGTAGGGTTCTGCGACTTTCGTCTGTAATGGATATTTGTCACCGAACCAGCCAAATTCCTGGAGACGAAACACCACATGTAGCTCATTCTACCTTAGCTTAAAAATGACCCCCATCCCCACCAACCCTCGGAGAGAACAGCAAGGGTTCTTTGTTCTTGTTCAGAATTGTGTAAGAGTTGAAGAAAAGTGGCTTTTTCCACGTGCGACTCAAGCGGTGACCTGATCTCTGTGGGAAAAGGAGAAGTTCAAAATGCAATAGATGCGGTCGAGCTGAATTCTATCTTTCGCTCAAAGCCGCAGGATGGAGATGTCTTCTTTAACATTGTTGCTTATTAAAACAGACCTTAATTCGCAGTTGAATCAAGAGTAACTCGGGAGAGGAACTTGGTAACTCGGGGGACGAGCTAGGAACATCGCAGAAATGACAAGTAAACGGCAAACTTAGTCATACCCATGGGAACTCTTGATCATATACTTGGAATCTTGTACACAACCACGAGTCTTTCACTCGGGGTACCTCATGGGTCAGCTCGCACTGTGAGACAGGGCTTTAATTGGGTTAATGCAAACCAGATATTCATAGTGTAAATAATGTTGCAGAGCCTTACTTTGTTAGTCGTTGATTGGTTGAAATGTTAAGCTTTGGCTGGGTTGTCTGAATCCCAAGGCATATGTTGCATTATTCATCTATGTTGGCTTCCTTCTAGAAGCTTCTTTAGAATACAATTTATCCATTACTATGCTATTGGGTTAGTGAACTGTCTATCATGTACTATTGTAATCGATATGTGTTATTGGACTGTACAGAGACTACCTCCATGTAGTTTGGCCCCTCAAGGTTCGGGGACCTATAAAAGGTCTCCCCCATGAGATCCGATGTCGATCTGCTGGCAGAACACTTGGAACTGCATGACCTTTTGGAGTGTCTCTGCTTGCAAGCCGATACAAGGATTGAACCCACGGTGGTTAGGTATTGTATAGGGGAACTGATGTTGTGTTATCCAAAATAAAGTTTAGTTGCCCAAGTGCTTTATTCCATATTTTATAGACTTAAACTAGACTGTGGGGAGCTTAGAATGAGCTATTCACATTGGGGGCTCGTCCGGGATCTCAAACACGTTTGCGGTTAAGGGTGTTGAACTGTTCCTGATCGCGAGTGCAGAAATCGGTGCCACGGTGCGGTTTTTGCATTGATTTTCGGCACCTCTCTAGTTGGAGCAGATCGATCATTCGCGGGCTTGGGGATGGGTCCCAATTAGATCGTAGAACAGAGTCTAGCAAGCACGGGGGGGTGGGGGGTGATAGCACCCCTTTGGATTAGAGGCCCTTAAAACCAGGGTGGGGTTAGAGGCGCTGCTGGGGTTGGGATAGAGGTCCGAAACTCTTGGTTGAAGCTTGTAGCTGCTGCTGCTGCTGGACCAATTTGGGGTTGGGTTAAAAGCCCCCTCCGTTGGGTAAGAGGCCCATAAAAGTAGGGTTGGATTAGAGGCCCTCTCCTTTGGGTTAGAGGGCTGCAAAACCCGGGCCAAAGGCCCAGCCCAGAGTTGGATATCCGATTGGCAGGATATTTAAAGACAAACAGGGTTTAAGCGGTGCTAAGTACTGCGTCGTTGCTGGGGGGTGCAGATTGGAAAGGCGCAGTCTGAAAATCGGCATTGACTGTCAGCATAAAGAGGCTACGCTCTGACACCCGTAATTAGTAGGTAAAAAGGGAAACCCTTTGCTAAGGTGCACCTAGATGGGTTAAAATCCCAGCCTGTGTGAGTTATCTGGATCCCTGTAAAACGGAGGAAGGAATCTCGAAAGGTATCGGGAATTCAGTGGTTAAAAGATAATTGGTCAAACGTACTTTAATCAATCTGAAAATTCCTAGAGACGTTCCGTGCAAATTTTGAATTCTAATCAAATTCAATAATATACAGTATCTCATTTGAGGTGCTGTTCAATTCCTAGTGTATATATCTTTTCTTCCAAGTTAACTTGTGTAAAATCCCTTGTACAAACTGTAAATATACCTTTCAGAGGTATATATTTAAAAGATTGTGAATCGATTTCGATTTGAAGTGTATATATTTACCTCCAGATTTACCTGGGCATAATAAAGCTTTAAAGTAGTAGTTATAGTATATTGAGATTGCCATTATTGCATTGTATTTATTGTGTGTACTGCGTATTGTTTTTGATTTAAATTTTCCATGTTAGAAACACTTTTGTGATATTGGTTCGAATCGGCTGTAGAGATAAATAGTTGATTAAGACTGCTATTGTAATTCGAGTCATCGCTGATAAACCATGAGTTTGTACCGCCTCTGATTGATTGTTGATTAGTACCTGATAGAAGGGAACCTGTTTTTTTGGTTGAAAAGTAACCGGACATAAAAAGTACCCTAGGAAGAGGTGGAAAAGTATCTGAAGGGCAAAATGAGTCAATTAACAAGTGATACCCTTCAGCAAAGAGTACCCTAGGAAGGGGAAAGTCTTCGGTATCAGAGGGAGAGGTTCGCTGGTTGATAACAGCGTGACATGGGATTGATTTGCTTTTGGAACTGTGCAGTTACTGAATGTGATATTAAACAAATGATTGTGGTTTATGTAGGAGTGTAGTTGTGCATGATAATAATAAGCGGTGTGATTTCTTGTCTGTGTATGGTGTTGCTTGCATGTTTGGAGCTCATTTTCATGTGTTTCAATTGAAGTTTAAATGAGCTGCGGGAAAGTGTTCGATTATGCTTGAATATGTTTGATTGTTTCCTGGAGTACTCTGATCTTTGAATGACTGGGGATTGTGGAAATTGTAAGGTTGAAAGTGTATGGCTTGTGGGAGATAGGAGAAGAATTTGAATAGGAAATTAGGATTGGTTGAGCAAAGGAGTAAAGAAGAGCGAGGCTGTGAACACTTCGGAGCCGTTAGCCACTGTTCAGAAGCAAGCTTGATCACTTTAGGGATTGAAAGGTAGGAGTGAATTATTGGAAAGGAGTGAAGGACTTAGGAATTCTGTTTCGGTTGTTCGCAGGCATGGGGAACAGTCTAGACTGAGATATGACAGAAGATGCTAGGTGCCCATTACAAATAATATACAAAGAGTTCCCTCACAAGGCAGAGAAATTAAGAGATTTGTCAGGAGCGCTAAATAAGAAATTAGGAAACAAGCTATGGCTGCAGGCGGGCATTAGAATGGTAAAAGGGATAAAGTACATAGAACAAATCATTTGGCACCATTGTAATAGTGAGAGTGCAAAGGAATTAATAGTATTATGGAAGAAATATTATGAGGAATGAAAGGCGAATAAAGAGGTTAGGAGGATGGCGAGTTGGGGAAAAAAGCGATTTCTGAACTTGGAATAGAACTGATAGAAGGTGAAGTAGATCGACCTCCAGGCAGTAGGAAGGACAGGAGTGGAGATGAAGGAAAACACACGGAACAGGGAAGAGGCAGATCTCCTGGAAGGAAACTAGTCCCGGTAAATTTAAAGTTTAGGGATCCGATGGTTAGTGCTGACTCGAGGGGGAAGGAGATGAATATTTGGAAGAATGGACAAATCATCCATTATTATATTTCCCAAGGCTTCATATGTTGGGTGTCCTAGGGCTACTAGAAATTTGGTGTTTTCAGCTGGAGTAATTATCTGTCATATGTGCCCTCCCATAGGTCTCTGGAATCTGCATGGTATACACACATTATGGTTCTTAAAAAGTCTATAAAGGCAGCAAGTGACTTTTTTCTATCAGGGATTTCGATGAGTAATGCTATTATTTCATGGGGCTTCCACGGAGTATGGACATCTATGGTACGAGAATTGTTTGTACCTACTGCGCTGGTCGAATCAAAGGCTGTAATCAACACTTCCCTAATTGGGAATTGTCTATGAGATATCTGTTCAATTTGTAAACTCGGTTACATCAAAATCTATCTCGGTATCTTCAATTACTGTCACCCTCAGGTGAATCTTCCCGTTCGCTAGTGGGTCCCCGATACTGTCCAAATAATTTGTTCCTCTTTCCCGCTGCTCGTATAATCTGTCTAGGTTGTCGCTCAGAAATATTCTGGCAGTTGCACCTATATCTATCATTCCTTCCTTTTCTTTAAACACCGGGGCTAACCTCTTCGTTCTACTCCGGGTGCCGTAAGCTACTGGACAATCTATTAATGGTGGAGTAGATAGAGTCAAAGAATCTGGCACCCCAGTCTCTTCTATCGGTAGAGTATGACAGATGTAGAAACTGCAGAAGATGTTATAGGTTCTGCAGACCGGAAATATTTATTACGGACACAAGTTATACAAGGTGTAAGTGAAGCCTGGGGAACACAAGAGGAACATGGTGGGAGCTGTGAATTTTCACTAGCGTTAAGATTTGATAGTGCAAGAGAAGAGGCTGTTTTAATGGCCCTTGCAAACACTTTTCAAAAGCCAACTGATTTATCACGTATTCTGGCGATAAAACCAGAAAAGGGGGAAGGAGCAGATGAATTTTTAGAACGATTCTCAAAATTATACATGGACCAATCAGGAGACTTAAACTATCAAAATGGAGCAAGTCGCCCACAGTATTGTGCCATCTTATTGAATTGTCTTCCCACTACAGTAGCGGACTCAATTAAGACTGAGAACAGGGACTGGTCTGAGAACCATACCAGTCAAATGGCCAGAGCTGTGAGGCACTATTGGAAGGATGGAAGGAAACAGGAAAATTATCCTGTAACTAGAAGAGAAACTGAACGTATCGAGAACTATCATCGAGAAAAAAGAAGAAGATACGTACCCTAGTGCCCAACTTCAACTTCATTGGACAAAGTCAGCATGGATTTACGAAAGGTAAATCATGTTTGACGAATCTTATAGAATTTTTCAAGGATGTAACTAGTAGAGTGGTTAAGGGAGAACCAGTGGATGTGTTATATCTGGACTTTCAGAAGGCTTTCGACAAGTTACCACATAAGAGATTAGAATACAAACTTAAAGAAGGAGGAACCAAGTTCTGGCTCAGGACCATGGAGTCCCCAAATGTTAGCGAGGAACGGAATGGGAGAAATTAGAATCCCAAATTACCCAGATTATTATTACAATTGTACTCCCAATTTAGAACCCATTCCAATGGACTGAAGGGGTAAAACAAAGCCAACCATATTACCTAATCAATGTTACACTTGTGGGAGAATGGGACACTGGAGTCGAGCCTGTCCGACTAGGGAGCAAGTGAGAGAGAGGGGTCAAGGAAAGAATTTCCAGGATTATGAGGAAATTTGGGATCCTAGAGGATATAGAAATATCCAAGATCCCAGGAATTATAGGAGGTCCTTCAATTCAAGAGACTACTGGGACCCGAGAGAACAGAGAGAGAGTTGGCCCGAATGCGAGGAAACAAGAACTCACACACCATTTACTCAAACCAACCCATTTTCTCAGTCCTGATTTACTAACCAGTCCAGGAATTGTGGACTTGGAAACTTGACCCCTACCCTAAACCCCCTCAAGTAATTTACCAGAATGAAAGAATTGGATTACTGTCATAATGAAAACTGAAGATCACATAAGAGAAATTTGTAAACAATCTTATAACTGCCCAAGAAAACACCTTAAATCAAAGAAAACTGTAAATTCGGGAGCTTGTCATAACTGTACACAATTAGGCATTGGAGTAAGGAGTGTCCATCCAGAAGACAGAATCTAGCAAAATGGAAGAAAAATCAAGGGGGCAATAAAGAAATTAAGAAAAGGAACATGGTAGCTGGTGTCAAGAAGAGAATGAACTGAAGGGAATCCAGATTGGCACTAGGGGAAGAAGAAATGAATTTATTGCGCAGGATGTACAGGTTAGGGATAAGAACCATTGTAATAACTTGTTACAAAGTTGTTGGGCCTGCAGGACAGTGTCACCTACAACATACCACTATCTGGGGAATGAGGTAACAGAGTATGTGGACCCTTAAGAGTGGGCAGAAGACACAGCTCAGGTAGGATGTGCAGCCGTTATCTCCATCCAGGTAGCTCCCCAGAGACAAAGACCAACAACGAAGAAGAAGTGATACTGTCCTGTCCCTTTAATATACCATCTGGGAGAGGCCAACAAACAAAAGAGGCTGCTCCTCGGTATTCCTACTCCTTTGGAACAAACATCGAGAAAGAAGAAGAAGAAGATACGTACCCTAGTGCCCGACTTCAACTTCATTGGACAAAGTCAGCATGGATTTACGAAAGGTAAATCATGTCTGACGAATCTTATAGAATTTTTCGAGGATGTAACTAGTAGAGTGGTTAAGGGAGAACCAGTGGATGTGTTATATCTGGACTTTCAGAAGGCTTTCGACAAGTTCCCATATAAGATATTAGTATACAAACTTAAAGCACACGGTATTGGGGGTTCAGTATTGATGTGGATAGAGAACTGGCTGGCAGACAGGAAGCAAAGGGTAGGAGTAAACGGGTTATTTTCAGAATTGCAGGTAGTGACGAGTGGGGTACCACAAGGCTCAGTGCTGGGACCCCAGCTATTTACAATATATATTAATGATTTGGACGATGGAATTGAATGCAACATCTCCAAATTAACGGATGACAAGAAGCTGGGGGACAGGGTTAGGTGTGAGGAGGATGCTAGGAGGCTGCAAGGTGACTTGGATAGGCTGGGTGAGTGGGCAAATGCATGGCAGATGCAGTATAATGTAGATAAATGTGAGGTTATCCACTTTGGTGGCAAAAACAGGAGGGTAGACTATTATCTGAATGGTGGCCGATTAGGAATAGGGGAGATGCAACAAGACTTGGGTGTCATGGTGCACCAGTCATTGAAAGTAGGCATGCAGGTGCAGCAGGCAGTGAAGAAAGCAAAAGTTAGCATTCATAGCAAAAGGAATTGAGTATAGGAGCAGGGAGGTTCTACTGCACAGGGTTTTGGTGAGACCACACCTGGAGTATTGCATACAGTTTTGGTCTCCAAATCTGAGGAAAGACATTCTTGCCATAGAGGGGGTACAGAGAAGGTTCACCAGACTGATTCCTGGGATGGCAGGACTTTCATATGAAGAAAGACTGGATAGACTAGGCTTGTACTCGCTAGAATTTAGAAGATTGAGGGAGGATCTTATAGAAACTTACAAAATTCTTAAGTGGTTGGACAGGCTCGATGCAGGAAGATTGTTCCCAATGTTGGGGAGGTCCAGAACAAGGGGTCACAGTTTAAGGATAAGGGAGAATTCCTTTAGGACCAAGATGAGGAAAACATTTTTCACACAGGGAGTGGTGAGTCTCTGGAATTATCTGCCACAGAAGGTCGTTGAGGCCAGTTCATTGGCTATATTTAAGAGGGAATTAGATGTGGCCCTTGTGGCTAAAGGGATCAGGGGGTAAGGCAGGTACAGGATACTGAGTTGAATGATCAGCCATGATCATGTCGAATGGCGGTGCAGGCTCGAAGGGTCGACTGGCCTATGACTGCACCTATTTTCTATGTTTCTATGTTTTTCTAACAAAACCTAACATTTGACACCAGTGAAGGGAAAAGAAAAGAACAACGTCCAAATCTTTCTAAAAAATACAGACCACCTCTGAAGGCTATTGGGGCAAGCTCTGATTTGAAGAATTGAATGTAGAAATTTGAAAATGAATACTCTTCTGTGGTTCGGGGGCAAGATACTTACTTAGCGCCTAAATTTAGTTATTAAACATAAATTGATTTGAAAAGGGCTTATGGGATATAGTCTTAAAATAATTAGAGAATTGATTGTTGACTTGGCATTCTTCTCTTGTCTCACCCATAGGAGGATAATCAAAGATGGGACGGGACTATTTAGTGGCTATCAAGAAAGGGACAGACCCTAGCGGATATCAGAAGTTAAGAAATACCCTGGTGGTGGTGGTGTAGAATGATGAGGTAGACTGAAAATTTAGATAATGAGTTCCCCTCGGAAGGTCAATACTAACCATCCAGAAAGTTACTCAGTGGTAAAAGGAAATTAGTTATAATGAAGAACCTCCATTATTTGTGAGCCTATTCAACGTACTAAGAAAGAGTTACTGGAGGAGAAGTCTTATTGAATTGGAAGGAGTGCTGGGGGAATCGGTACTGATGTCAGTCGATGTATTTGATCAGTGAATCTAAATTTGTCTAACACTTGATAGTAAAGCGGCTCCTATTATCAAGGTGTAAAGAAATTGTCCCTAGATTCAACATTCTTAATTGGCTTTATAATGAAATTGACAACATATGGAAATGAATTAATTACATTTGAACAGCTGGGAATACCACAGGAATTGGATTGAATTGTGTTATCGACCATAAGCTGTGGAATGAGAAGGGTGATAAAGACCCTAAAACTCAGGTCGGAAACCTTCTTCAGACTCTAAAAGGAACAGCATTTTATGTCTATGTTCTCCAGAGATGCTGCCTGACCGGCTGAGTTACTCCAGCACTTTGTGTCTTTTTTTGTAAAACCAACATATGCACTTCCTTATGTCTCCAAATCCCTGATAGTACAGTATTTGCACTGATAAACTGACAACTGATTAATTAACATCACTCCACTCAAACAGCTAGTGTTCCCCAACTTCAGCTAGTGTACTACAACTATTTATTTTTTAAATCAACTTTCTTTTT
Source organism: Raja brachyura (assembly GCA_963514005.1). Next base: position 49,714,102 of record OY740788.1, read on the forward strand.
GCCCAATCCCCAATCCTATTCATATCCTCAGTATCACCATTGATGAGCAATTAATGATGAGCAGGCACTAAATTAAAGAACATAACATCATCGGTCCCACATGCTTAGAATTTTGGTTCTGCCCACCAAACCACATTCTGAAGTTCCTACACTAAAGCACCGCAGTGAGTCAGGTAGGCGCCTCCCGAGCACTTAAAGTATTATTTAGGAATAACCTGATTACATGATTCCTGCAAGATAAGAAATAGAAGCAGTAGAAGGTCATAAGCTTGGTAAATGTGTTACACCATGAATGAAAATCACAACTGATCATTTACCTCAGGTCAAAACACACAATGCTGGAGGAATTCTGCAGGTCAGGCAGGATGTGTGGAGGCAATGAACAGACAATGTTTTAGGTTGGGATCTTTCATCAAACTGAGAAGGATGTGATGAAGAACACAAAACAAAATGTCCTCTGTCCATTCCCTCCACATGTGCTGCCTGACCGGTGAGTTCCTCCAGAACTTTGTGTTTTGATCAAGATTCCAGCAACTGCAGTTTCCTTTGTCAACATTCCTCCTCACGTCCATGTTCCTGCCTGGTTCCCATATTCTCTACTTAGTTAAAGGTAGAAAAATCAATTGAACTAGGCAGTAAATTTCAAGGATTCGCAATAATCTAGGTTAAGTAATGTCCTCTCATCTTGGGACAACCCACTTTCTTAGAGTATGTCTCTGGTTCCCTACTCTCTAGTCATGGAAAAAGCTTCTCAGTGTTGATCAATCCCTCTTCAAGTCTTTAATGGGACAAGGACATTGATCAAGAATATACACATTTCCCTAAAAGTCACCCAATGCATGCAATAAGAGTGAATGAACCATTTGCCTGCAGCAACTCCATGTTATGTTTCCAAATTTGCAAATTAGTACAAAAGTCTCTCTGCATACACCACTGTAAAATAGTTTCTCAACATAAAAAAAGTTACATTTTCTGTAACACATTTGTTGCAGCTGATTTCCTAGCTGGTAACTTCAGTGTGCACCACTCTAGTACATGATTTAAAATTGCAAAGTTCTTCCTACTATGCAATGATCAGGTTTAAATTGCTGATCCACATCTCCTAAACTGGCTTTCCACATGTTGTCTAATATGGACATTGACACGTTGCCATCTTTTTAAGCATATTAAACTTGCCCATACTCCAAAACATTACTGGGCACGGCAGATGAAATCAACTCTCCTTTTCCCTTTCATTATTGCTTTCGGTCATTGCTGGACATATGCCAGAGAACTCTAAATCTTCCAGTTTCCGTTCAAATGAATTGCAGCATTCATTCACTTTTCCAAATAGTTCTCTTTTGAATGAGATTACTTTGTCCAGTCTACCAGCTCTACTGAGATTGTGAAATCAATTGTAAAGAACAGGTTTCTGATTTCATGGCATTTAGTATATAGAGGAAATCTTTTACACAATGTCACTTCTCTCAACTTTGTAAGTGCCCCCTCAGGTATATTCAACTGTCTTTCATCAGCTATTCCTCTCAACAAACTTTAGGAGACAATAGAGGTATTGGCAACAGTATCAAGAAAAGCAAAGAACAACTCTGGATAGAAAGAATGGGTGATGTTTCGGGTCGAGACCCTTCTTCAGACTGAGCCTGAAGAAGGGTCTCGACCCAAAACGTCACGCATTCCTTCTATTCAGGGATGCTGCCTGTCCCACTGAGTTACTCCAGCATTTTGTGTTTATCTTCAGTTATCTGCAGTTTCTTCCTACACAAAGCAAAGAACAAACTTTCCAACAGACTTAATTGTTTCCTGCTTTACTGTTAATTGTTTGCATGCGCAATTACAATGGGTATCATTTCAGTCTTTTTAGTATATCCCAAATCAACTTTTACCTCTCTATGGTGCAGTAACACACAGTGATCAAGGATTTGATTTCTTATAACTATCCTCAATTTACGATTATGCAGAAGGCACCATTGGCATGGTGACTCTTTGTGTGCTGACCACAGTGGATCTACTTACACCTGTACAATTGTTCTATTCGTTACCTGATGTACTCATATATGGTATGAGTTAGGGTAATAAACAAAGTTTCATACAATCTCGGTACACATGACAATAATAAGCCAATGCCTACAGCAATACAATTCAGGTTGTTAACCGTTCTTTTTTTCAATTCCTCTTTTCACTTTCGTTCTGAATTGCTATCTAATGTTACTGGGCTGCTCTTGCAAACTATTTTACCTACATGGTTTATTTTCACATTGTTCAATCTCAGATACATGTTTTAGAGGATCTCATTTTTATTGCAATTGACTTGGTCTTCTTATAATTTATTTTCAGTTTATGTCCAATTTTGTTTGATTTACTTTCTCATACATTTCTAAAACTGCAATCAATACAGCCACCTCAGCAGGCCTTACACTATTCATCAGCTTTCCATCGATCTGTAATCCAATTTCTAAATAATTTAAATTTTGCTCAGGATGAATTTGAAGTCTACTTGGTGAAGCAAATTCATTTTGAACAACTCTTTTGACATTTGTCCCGTTTTGTTAACTCATTCTTAACTTTTCCTCCTTGGTGTTATCACTTCCTGGGACTGAGATTCTGGAAAGAAATCTGCTTACACTGAAAATTGTTCATAAAATGTGTTTTTTTGAAAAACCAAATCAGGAAAATAATATGATTCTGAGTCTTACAGTTTACAAAGGAAGAGTTTTATCCCTTTGTTGCTTGGATGCCACTATTATACCAACATAGAAACTGCTTACAGTTGCACAAGTTTTAACAACTTGTTTGCTCCCATATTGTTTGCTGTATACAGTGCTTTCATATGCCCTTGGTGGTAGCACCTGGAGTTGCCACATATGATTAATATCTGCTGGAAAATGTAGATTTAGTATAGGAGAGGATTCGGCTCAATGCCTATCCAGAGTGGCACCTTAACAGTAAGTGCTATTGACTGATGCAATTATTAAGAAAGCAAATCAGCGACTCTACTTCCTGAGAAGATTACGGAGAGTCGGTATGTCAAGGAGGACTCTCCCTAACTTCTACAGGTGCACAGTAGAGAGCATGCTGACCGGTTGCATCGTGGCTTGGTTCGGCAACTTGAGCGCCCAGGAGTGGAAAAGACTACAAAAAGTAGTAAACACTGCCCAGTCCATCATCGTCTCTGACCTCCCTACCATCGCGGGGATCTATTGCAGTCGCTGCCTCAAAAAGGCTGGCAGCATCATCAAGGACCCACAGCATCCTGGCCACACACTTATCTCCCCGCTACCTTCAGGTAGAAGGTACAGGAGCCTGAAGACTGCAATGTCTAGGTTCAGGAATAGCTACTTCCCCACAGTCATTAGGCTATTAAACTCAACTGAAACAAATCTCTGAACACTAATAGACCATTATCTGTTTATATGCACTTTATCTGCTTACTTATTGATGTGTGTATATATTTATATAATGGTGTATGGACACACTGATATGATATGTTCTGTATTCGTGCCTACTATATTCTGTTGTGCTGATGCAAAGCAAGAATTTCATTATCCTATCTGGGACATGACAATAAACTCTCCTGACTTGAATCAACTCCTGACCTGACTTGATTAAGAATATTGATTGATGTGAGGGAATAGAATTTGCCAGCTATGTTATCTCATACTCATTCAGAATCAAATCTGTGGATTATTTGTTAGCGATTTGAATACTGACCATGAAAATTATTTTTTCCATCTACCAGCCACAGCAATACTAAAGGGCCTGTCCCACCAGCATGTGACTCCATGCGGTGAGCGCGACCTAACGTGGTCGCTTGAGCCGTCTGGTATCGCGGGGCCGGTCCCACTTAGTTCGCCGGAGCCATATGAAGTTGTGCGGAGTTGGTCCAGACATCTCGCAGGGCTCCGAAAAACTGACTGTGTTCAAAAATTCCGCGCGGCCAGGGCCTGTCGGCCCGCAGCCGACTCGACGCATTTACGCACCGCCTCGACGTCGTACCGCCGTGACTCTCTCTATATGTGCCTCCGTGACCCTCTCTGTGTGTGCCTCCATAGCCCTCTCTCTGTGTGCCTCCGTGCCCCTCTCTGTGTGTATCCGTGTCTCTCTCTCTGTGCCCCTCTCTGTCCTTGCGAACTTACTGCGGACATCGCTCCAACTTCGCGCCACGTCATGCCACTTACCCGACCTCTGTGCAGCCCCGCTACCGCTTTGGTCGCGCTTGCCGCATGCAGGCGCATGCTGGTGGGACGGGCCCTGTACGGGGATCACCCGACCTCCGCGCGGCCCCAGCTGCCGGTTTGGTCGCGCTCACCGCATGGAATCGCATGCTGGTGGGACAGGCCGTTAACTCTTTGTAGCACCCATTTATCTTCATAGTCATACAGCCTGGAAGCAGGCCCTTCGGTCCAACTGTGACGCCTCAGTGTTTGTAATGTTCATTTTCCTGTCATTGTACAATGAGAACACACATTCAAAAGTTGATGGGCTATGCCTCATCACTTTTTCACCAACAGTATATGGGTATAAGTTTATTATTGTCAGGTGTACCATTTTAAAGTTGTGCTATCTCCGAGAAATTACCTGTTTTCCTTAGTTACCTTGTACATGTGCGTAAATCTTTCATTATTCCTTGAGGTATTTAGCTTTTAGGAGTACACTAAGGTTACTGTTGTCCAAGAATCTTTCACTGCTCCTTACAAACACAGAAGAATATACTTTGTGACGCTGAGCAACAGATGATTGATGACAGAATCTTGTTTTGTTTTATTAACAATAATCATATTTATTTGGGTAGGCAGCCTAAAATAATAAGGAAATGGTTCCATGCAGCCATAACTTATAGAACTGGAGTACTGCTCTGTAGAATGATATATGATATTTTTTTCACATGCAATTCTGCTTGTAATAAGTTCTTTCCCCAATCATCTATAAAATACCAAGGGGGAGAACATTATTATTGAGTGAGGGAGAGAAATGAGAAATAGATGACAGTTCCTGCCATATTTTACTATTCTCCAGATATCTCAGAGCAATCTGGTACCTCACACTCAAAAGGGCTATTGTAAATCCAAGAGAATTATTAAAAAATAATTTATCCAATTTCCCATGTAACTTTCTCTTGCTTTATTGTGCTGTCATGAGATTGTAGCAGGGGCATTTCTTTGGGCTTCTCAGCCAACAGCCATTTTTAAATAATTAGGCTTAAAAACTAAATCATTTTCACTCAAAAATTGACAGGTATTAGTCCATTTAGTGATTATTAAATGGCATGGATGAAAATGGAACAGACAATGGGCCATTCTACATTTTCCTTGAACTTCATCTCTTTTAATCTCTTCCACTTTCTTATCTCTGTAACTCCCTCTCCCCGACGTTCAGTCTGAAGAAAAGTCTCGACCCGGAATGTCACCCATTCCTTCTATCCAGAGATGCTGCCTGTCCCGCTGAGTTACTCCAGCATTTTGTCTCTATCTTCGGTGTAAACAAGCATCTGCAGTTTCTTCCTTCACATTGCGGATAACTCCTCTGCTCATTTCAAAATACTGCTTTGGGAATTTAGGCCTCTACAAGAGAGCAGACAGGGTATTAGTTTAACAACCCATCAAAAACCTGGCACTTTTGACAGTGCACTGGAATTTAGGCCTAATTTTTGCTTTGCATACATCTCTGAATTGGGAATGGAACTGACTACTTTGCAATCAGAGTCAATATTGTTACGAATTGAGCGTTGATAACTGTGAGTTATCATCTGGCACACTCAGTACATGGAAAATTGGATAATTGTACGATAATTATGGGGCTCTCATGCTACAGTGACACAACCTCAGAATTATATAAAATTCACTCTACCTTGGCCTTGAATATATGCATTGATTTAGTTTCTGGCTAATCATTTGCATCAAGATACAGTTAACATGGTTACTTCATTCATTGAGCTCATCATGAAGCTAAACTTGACATCTTTGTGGCACTCACTCAGGGGACCATTACATTCAATGGATCACTTCTCCAAAACGTCCACACACACACAGTTGTGCTGCATGAGTTGTGCTGTTAATTGGAGTCCTCTTATAAAGCAATAATCTCTCCTTGATTCACTCCATTAACAATTCTATAATGAGTAAATATTTTTGGGACATGGAACTTCTCTTACAACTGTTGAAGTCCCAAGTTCTCCCTCTTCATCTGTGCCAGCTTGGTTGCTATCATCATGCTACATGTCTGGCTCAAATCCTTGTGTAGGATTGAACTGCAGTTGCTGGTTTAAATCGAAGTTACACAGAAAATGCTGGAGTAACTCAGCGGGACAGGCAGCATCTCTGGAGAGAAGTAATGGGTGATGTTTCGAGTTGAGGTCTGAAGAAGGGTCTCGACCCGAAACGTCACCCATTCCTTCTCTCCAGAGATGCTGCCTGTCCCGCTGAGTTACTCCAGCATTTTGAAGTCTACCTTCAACTGCTTCTGTCTTGTCTCAGCCGAAACTTTACGTTCCCCCTCAAATGGTCTGTCACCAAATTCTGTCTGACAAGATGCTAGTCATTCAGTGCCCCTCAATCAACACACTTGCTCTCCTGTAGAGATCTGTCTATATTCATTGCATCCTCAGCCTATATTGTGCTACCTCTCATAGTTTCAGGCAGCCATATAGTAACCATCAAACTACCATTTTCTATAGCTATTATGTAGTTGAGAGATACAGCATGGAAACAGTCCCTGTGGCCCACCAAATCCATGCTGACTAGCGATCACCCATTCACTCTAGTTCTATATTATCCCAGTTACTCATCCACTCTCTACACACTAGGGGCAATTCACAGACACCCGTTAACCTACAAATCCCCACATCTTTGGGATGTGGGAGGAATCTGGAGGAAACCCATACAGTCACAGAAATAATGTGCAAACTCCACACAGATAGAACCTGAGGTCAGGATCAAACCCGAGTTTCTGGCCCTGTGAGCAGTAGCCTACTATCCGTATTTACCAGTGTTTGTAAGATAAAGACTTCTTGGTTCCTCCCAACACTGGTATAAATGGAGTCAATAGGAATCAGGGGAACACCCTCTGCTGGCATGCTTGGTGGGGCTGTGTTTATTCTGAATTGCCAGCATTCTCTGGTTCCTTTCACTGCCCAATACCATGATCCTTTCAAAAAGACAGTCCAAGTGGCACATAATTGCTCATAATTGCTTGTGTATGTTCATAATTGTGATCGTAAACTGAATCTATTTGCTTCTTCAATCAGTTTACTTCCTCATAACTCAGAGTGTTCCTCCTGCATATATTCTCCAGTACAGTTTTTCTCCACTGCAATGGAAACCAATGAATTATCTCAGATACACATCCTGCTCTACCGAAAACTAATTTGTCACAGTATCATTGCACATAGAAAGAAAAGAGCTGAAGCATTTGCTAGAACCCTCAGCCAGAAGTGCTGAGTGAATTATCCATCTTGTCCTCCTCCAGTTTGATACATAACATTTGCAGCCAATTTGATTCACTCCACAAGATATTAAGAAACGGCTAAAGGCAGACACAAAATCCTGAAGTATCTCTGGGGTCAAGCAGCATTCCAGGAGAACATGGGCAGGTGATGCCCAGGTAGGAACCCTTCTTCAGACTGAGGCATTGGTTATTCCCAGGCTATGAGTGCTGACAACATTCTGGCCGTATTGGACTAATGCTCCAGAACTTGCTGCACCCTTGAACAAGATGTTTCAGTAGAGTCACAAAGCTGGATGTGCCACTTACCTGTCAAAGTAGAAAATTGCCCATGTATGTCCTTGTCCAGATCAAATCCAACCCGGCCATTTACCACCAATTAGTCTACTTTGATGATCAGCACTGATGGAAGGGTTAATTGACACCAAGTGCTATCAAGTGTCACTTGCTTAATAACAACCAGCTCACAGAAGCTCATTGGCTGCTGTTGAAGTGACCATCTTTCTGGAGTCGAAGTGATGTGGGATATTCCAGTAGGTTAGCTCCACACCTGTGGGAAAATATTCTGGATGAGATGCAATATTATGATGAGAATGATTTTAGGCAATGATACAGCCTTGCTTAGCACCAGTCCATATAGAGACTGTGTCTCCCTGCTCCCCCTCTCCCCTTCCACCTATACACCTCCACCCTGGCTTTATATTTCACTTATCTTCTTTTGTATGTGACATTCTTTTGGCTCCTTTTTCAACTTTTGCCTTTGTCCACCCATCTGATGATCAAAACCCCCTCTTACCTGTATCCACAATCACTTGCCAGATTCCAACCTGAAACATAATTTATCCATTCCCCCCACAGATGCTGTCTGACCCACTGAGTTATTCCAGCATTTTGTGCTTTATCGCTCAAGATTTCAGCTTGAGTTCATTAAGGACACAATTTGAACACCACTATGATGGATACAAATGAGGACAACCAGAGTTGTGGAAAATATTCCACTGTCCATCTCCATTGTCAAAGCCAAAGGCTTCTGTGATGTCAAGAAAAACATGCTCTGGGCTGCAAGCCAATGCTTTCTCAAGGTTGGATTAGATTACGATTCATTGCAGTTAAAACTGACTGAGAGGATGGGATGAAAAGTCACATGTTCACATATACTGATAACACAGAGATAGGAAACATTGTAAGTAGTTTAAGTTGAAGCATTAAATTACAAAGAGGTATTAACAAATAAAGTGAATGGAAAAGCCTTGCCAAAGGGATTTCAGTAAAGCCAAATGTGAGGTTATCACTTTTGAATCTCAGAAGTAATGTACAGTGTAACTTGTAAATGGAGGCAGCTGGACATAGTGAAGGTCCAAGTAAACTGAGGGCTCATGAATATGGATCATTAAAATGACAGGTGAACTGGCAGGAAATGGAGGAATAGAGATGTCTGTGCCAACCATGATACCATGTGATGCAGATGGTATCATGGTTGGCACAGACATCGTGGCCCAAAGAACCTGTTCCTGTGCGATACTGTTCTTTATTCTATGACACAAACACGCATACAGGTTCCCACAAGTTTACGAGTGCCCAACCCATGTGCAACTTGTACATATGATCGAGCATTTGGATGAATTTACTGCAGAGCTGCAGGCAATTTTTACCATGTGGCAACTGGGTTCACAGATTCATTTCAAACTTGTGGACTGTTTGGGTTATGAATAGTTTTCAGGATTGGAAGCCTGCTGTATCTTGAGCGGGACCAGTTTAAGGGCCAGAAAAGAAGTGTGTATAAGTTACCACCATACAAAGCAAAGGCTAGACCACATTTTGAGGAATGTAAGCAGCATTGAGCTGGCCTGGTATGGCAATTCCAACACCCATAAAACAAGAAGCTGCAAAGAGTGATGGACGGACCTCAGTCCATCAAGAGTACAGCCCACATGAGGTACCACTTCAAGAAGGTGTCATCCATTATCAAGGATTCCCACCATCCATGCCACACTTTTTTCTCGCATCCACCATGGGGCAGGAGGTACAGAGGCTTGACGTCCCACATCAGCAAGTTCAGGAACAGTTATTTTCGACATCCATCAGGTTCTTGAACTGACCTGTGCAACTCTTATCTTACCTCGGTAGTGGAGCACTACAGACTAACTCTTGCACTATCATGGACTTGTTTTTTTAAAGTATTTTTTACTAATATCTTGGGGGGGGGGGGGGGTTTGCACAGTTATTCTTTTCATTGCCCTGTAGAATTTATGTGTAATTTACATATAACCTGTTGTTGGAAGAAGTGCTGGACTAACCCAGCAGATTGGGCAGCATCTCTGGAGAAAACGAATTGGTCATGTTTTGGGTCAGGACCCTTTTTCAGACTGAAGAAGACTTCTTCATTGTTCCTGTGCCTCACCGTGCATGTGCACATGACAGTACGCTTGATTTAACTAATTTATAGGAATAGTGAAGATTAATATATAAATACATTTTGAATTGAATTTATTGGGAGACCAAAGGCAGATTTTCCAGAAGACGGTGACCACCAAGACTTGGTCACCATCATTTTTATTTCCCTTTGGAATGTAAATTTGTTTGTGACAACGTTATCCACAACATTGCTGAAGATGAAAATAATGACAGCTGAGCTATGACTGATATCTTTTAATTGAAGCCTCACAAGGCTGGAAATAATTTGCACTTTTGAAACAAGGCATTGGTGGAATGTTTTATTACAATTTATTACAATTCAGGTATTAGTTATTCTCTCTAGTCTCTTTAGAACTGTAGCAAGCTCAAGAATCTCACTGCTACCCTTTGTGATGGCCTTTCAAACTTGCATGTTTAAAATTATATTGGAACAGGTGATTTAGTGCATGTCACAGAGGTGGCACTTTCCACTTCTAGCATTGCCAACACAGGCAGAACTGTGGGAAATCACACAGTTTACTTCCTCTCATTACAATAGATCTCTGTAGATAATGACAACAGGGGAGTATAGCAACCATGGCAATGCTGTCTTGGACACATTCACACATTGGAGCAAACTTGACAGATATTCATGGCTATCAGTCCACAAAAAGGAAATTATGTTAAAAGTAAAATTCAAAATCTAGTAGACTTAGAACGTCTTACATTCCAGGGGGATTTTGTTCATTGGTTCTTTTCACCCGCAGTGGGCGAGAGAATCTAAAAATAAGCAAAATTAATTGCCATTAAGGTTTTGCTTGTTCATTGTGAAGTATTTTGATACAAAAGCAATACAGAATGGCAGCACATTTGCAATCTTCTGTCTTTAATTTATTTAGAAAAGTTATGAAATCACTGTATGTCGCTTCCGTTTAACAAAGATAACCATTATTCACTTGATAACCTTTATTTTGGCTTCACTGTACATTTATCTCATGGTCTCCCGCCTGCCCCTTTCTTGAAAACAAGCGAACAGAGTGGACAATAACTCTACTTTCAGAATTGATTTTATGTTCTGAAAGAGAAGAAAGTATAACTGGGCCTATCTCTTTAACAGAAGTGCGGCACGGTGGCGATGAGTTAAAGTTGCTGCCTTACAGTTCTTTCAGCTGCAAAGACCCGCATTTGGTTTCGGACGAAGGGTGCTGTCTGTACGGAGTTTGTACATTCACCCCGTGACCGCGTGGGTTTTCTCCGAGATCTTCGATTTCCTTCCACACTCCATAGACGTACAGGTTTGTAGGTTAATTGGCTTTCTATAAATGTAAATTCTCCCTAGTGTGTGTAGGATAGTGTTAATGTGCGGGAATCACTGGTCGGCGCGGACTCAGTAGGCTGAAGGGTCGGTTTCCGCACTGTATCTCTAAACGAAACTAAACTAAACATAGTTATTATCTCACTTTTGGCCATATTTACAAATTAGCATTCAAAATTCACGTATGACAAAAAGTAAATTGTCTTGCATGATAATTCCTATACTTGCATTATCAAGTAAGACTGAGAGATAAAGGATAACCAGTTTTATATTAAGTTCATAATGTGTGCTTATACTTGGGAGGCCAAATCAGTTTTCGACCATTGACAACTATGTAAAATCGAACACGAATGTGTAGATTCCAAAAATGGCAGTTCGCACAGAATCAGTATTAATTCGAGGCAGAAAGGGACAGCGAGGAATTCCATTATTTACCAAAGTAGGCAGGGTTTTATTAAATTCAACTTAATTAATAGGCAATTTATTTAAATTTGTGTGCAGGGCGCTCCTTCAAAAAAATAATGATGCCAAACTGTTTGCAGGTCAAGCGGCGCTGCAGAAGCTAAATGTAACATTTCCGTCACTCACTGTATCAAGTACCTGCTGTGTTACAGTGTAGTCCTCCCGTTCGATTTAATTGTTGGTGATTGGTTTTCATTTGGGACCAAAACCCCAATCATAAAAGATACTTTTTTTTTGTAACTTGCTCCACATCCCACACTCAGGACATCTGAAAGCTGTATTTTATTTATTTGCTAGAATTTTTTGGATAGGAAAAATAAAATGAATTTTCAGCGAATGGATAAGTAGTGATGAATAAGTTCTCTTCTTTATCGCTTTATGCTGTAAAAAATCAGAACACGTTTATCTTGATCCTGAGTTTTGGGATATTCATGATTACGCAGATTACACCCAAGGGTTTGTAAATATTTATTGATTGTTCCTAAAGTGATTATTTAATTTCATTACAGCACAGGAAAAAGGTCCTTCGGCCCACAATCTTCATGCCGCACATGATGCCAACTTAAACTAATACTTTTCCAATTTCTCCTCAACTTTTTATTAACACCCATAATATTTGAACACTGGGTAAAAAATCATGAACATAGCTTTATATAATTGTGAATCGACCACCTGTAATGAAATGCCCAATTGACCAACATTGCTCAGGACCACTGTGAAATCACTGAGAAATCCGGTCTTTCATGGAAACAAAGGTCAGGTGTTTCCATTTGTCAGCATAAATAGTAACTAATTGGCCTGTTTGAATTGGAGGATCATTGAGTAACAACCTTTGACTGCAGCTTTGTGAAATATGTAATGTGGTAAAATATCGTAATTCTATATAACTTGGAAGAATTACACTACACATGCCCTGGTTTTTTTTTAAAGTCCTTTTCTGTTGTCTTAAGGTGGTGCTGAGAATGTTCTCTCTTCATATCATTTTCTACCGCTCCAAAGCTAGTGTTGGAGGTTTATTTTACACACATTGTATATTTGAGATGAATAATGGCCATTCAGTGTTAAATAATGGGGCTATAGAACAGACAATACAACCAACTTAATGCACTTCGAGCACAGCAAGTGTATACTTTAAGAAAAATAAGACACAAAGTGCTGGAGTAACTCAGCAGGTCGGACAGCATCTCCGAAGAACATCGATATGTGACATTTCGCTTCAGGACTCTGATTCAGACTGTTCCTTGTTCTCCACAGATGCTGCCTGACCCACTGTGTTACTCCCTTTGTATCTTTATTTTTGTAAGCCAGCATCTGCAGTTCCTTGTATCTATACCTTTAAGAGTTAAGTAGATACCATTTTACAAATAATTCTTAAATCCATCTGCATAAAGTGTGGATAAAGATGATAGAAATTAAAAATATCTGAGGATGGTTGAAAAGTGAATTATGCAAGAACTCCTCTTCACCTTAGGCAGTCCTTAGTGGGTGAGGATAATACGCTTCTACTCCAGTCTCAGGAAATCCAAAAAGATGTAAAAGAATTGGGGAAGACAGAGGCTGATCAGGGATAGTCAGCTCGGCTGTCTGTGTGGCTGAAAGACACAAAGTGCTAGAGTAACTAGGCGGGTCAGGCAGCATCTTCGGAGAAAAATGATCGGCGCCGTTTCGGGTCGGAACCCTTCTTCAGACAGAAGGTAGAGGGGGGGTACTCGAGGTAGGAAAATGCCAGAACAAATGAGGGCCGGCAACAGATGACCAAGGAAGTGGAGCCCATAATGTCCCATTGTTGGCTAGGGAAGAGGTGGTAACAAAGGAATAAATGCGAACAGTGGGACTAGTAGGATGTCTAGGGTTGGGTGGGGGGTCGGGGAGCGAGGGACTGTAGGGGTTACTTGAAATACAATTTAATACCACTGGGTTGTAAGCTGCCCAAGCGAAATATGAGGTGCTGTTCCTCCAATTTGCATGGGCCCTCACTCTGACAGTGGAGGAGGCCCAGGACAGAAAGGTTACTATGGGAAGGGGCGTTAAAATGATTGGCAACTGGGAGATCTCACATGCCAAGGTGAACTGAGCGTGTGTTCAGTGAAATGATCACCCAGTCTGCTCTGTCTGTTTAGGGGAATTTGGTTTTGTTTGGTAGGAAGGTAACAAAGAAAATTGATGAAGACCCCGGGCATTCCCTCTTCTCCCTCTCCCATTGGACTGAAGATATAAAAGGGTGAACGCAGGTATCCCAGATTCAGGAACAGGATGTTCCCCCATTGTTATCAAACTAATGAATGGACCCATCATAAACTAAGAGTGCAATCCTATTCTCCCAACCTATCTCATTGCAGCCCTTGCACTTTGTCTCTCTGCACTTGCTCTGCAGCTGTGACACTGTAACACTATATTCTGTACTCTGGTAATTATTTTCTTTACCTATTATACAGTGCATGACCTGATCGTACTCATGTACAGTCTGACTTGACTGGATAGCATGCAAACCAAGTTTTTGATTTATTTTGGTACACATAGTAGTAATACACCAGAACCAATCTCTAAACAATAAAAAAATATTAAAGTGGATGACCTTACATATTTTCCACAACATACCCATCCTTATGTTCTATTTGTGTAGGAAGAAACTGCAGATGTTGGTTTACGCCAAAGATGGCACAAAATGCTGGAGTAATTCAGAGGGTCAGGCAGCATTAGTGGAGATATGACTAGTGATGGGATCCCTTTGGAGGTGGCTAAAATGTTGGAGGATTATGTTGTGTATGCAAAGGCTGAAGGAGTGAAAAGTCATATCTTCCCATCTCCACCCCTTTCCACATCGTTCCTTCCTGGTTGACTCATCTCTTCCCATCCAAACCACTGAGGTACCTCTCCCGGGGAAATTTCCCCTGCAACTGCAGGAGATGCATCACCCCCCTCGACTCCATCCAGGAACCCCGATAATCTTTTCAGGTGAGGCAGAGTTTCACTTGCACCTCCTCCAACCTCATGTACTGTATCTTGTATTCTTGGTGTAGACTAAAATATATCGGCGAGACCAAGCACAGACTGGGCAATCGTTTTGTTGGACATCTACACTCAGTTCGCCTAGGCCCACGCGATCGCCCGGTTGCCAAATATTTTAACTCCCTTTCCCATTTCCATGCTGACCTTTCTGTCCTGGGCCTCCTCCACTGCCAGGGTGAGGCCACAGGCAAATTGGAGGAACAACTCCTCATATTTTGATTGGGCAGCTTACAACCCAGTGGTATGAATATTGATTTATGTAATTACAAGTAATCCTTTCATTCTCTCTTTCTATGACCCTCCCCCACCCCTGTTGCCCTGCTAGTTTCACTGCCCGCATATATCCCCCTTATTATCACTTCTTCCACAGCAAACAATGGGCCATTGTGGGTTCCAGCTTTTCTTCATGATTGGTGCTGGCTCTGATGTGTTCTGAACCTTTTCATACCTCTAGTATCCATCTCACCTGACTCTCAGTCTGAAGAAGGGTTTCGACCTGAAACATCACCTTTCCTTTTCACATGAGATGATGCTTGACTCGCTGAGTTACTCCAGCATTTTGTGTCTATATTCTTGTCCTAGTTGTTTTGTCCTTGTCCTGGAACTAAAATTGTCTCTTTACTGCTCATGCTGCCATTTAACTTGAATCATCAATAAACCTGGGTTATTCCAGCATTTTGTTCCTAGCTTCCTATAAAACATTGATATGAATAATGAACAACTGAGCCTCAGTAGCAATGCCTAAACTAATTTTCCCAACCCAAACATAGGTCTGTTTATTATTTCTCTCTATTTTCTGTTCATTACCCAGTCTTCAATCCATGCCAGTATATTACTCCTAGTGTGTGTGCTCCATTTTGTTTTAAATCTTTTGCATGGCACTTTATCAAAGGCCTTCTATAAATCGAAATGCACAACAGCCAGGACTTAATCTGTCGCTACTTCTAAAAGTTCCAACAGGGTGAAACAGGATTTCCTCTTGTTGCACATCTATGTTGACTGCTCAACCCTATTATTATTTTTGAAGTAACTGCAGATGCAAGGAACTGCAGATGCTGATTTACAAAAAAATACACAAATTGCTGGTGTAATTCAGCAGATCAGGCAGCATGTCTTCAGGCTGAAGAAGGGTCTTGACCCGAAACGTTACTTATCCATGTTCTGCAGAAATGCTGTCTAACCCACTGAGTTACTCTAGCACTTTGTGTCTACTATTTTTCAAGTACCTTGTTATTAGATTATTGGCTATAAACTCCAATGTTTTATCCACGACTGATGTCAGAAACTGGACACTACCGCTACTAATCAACTGCTGTTGATTCCAGGTAATTATCTGGGGATGGAGATAAAGCTATAAACAGTGGACCATAAAGATAAAGCTATAAATCATGCAGTCAGTGGACCATTCACAATTACATGGTTTGTTTATCAGGAATGGCCTGAGTGTTGCCAGCAGTGCCAATCGTCAGAGATCGCAAGTTGTCAAAGCTATATCGCTGGATGTGTACTGTCTACGGTGTAGAAGATTTTATCAAAGCAACATTTAATTTTAACTCATTGCAGAGCTAGGATTTAGGTGTCTACGTGTAATGCTGCAGATTTTATCATAGGATCACAAATTGTCCCTTGTTGTATCAGCAGGAGATCGAGCGAGCAGACCTGGTTGACGAGATACCAATGATTGTACACCAGCGTTTGTGGCTAACACTACCTCGATGCGGAGTTGTCGCTGAGGTAACTCCGTACAGCACAGGAACAGGCCTTTCGGCACATGATGCCTGTGCCAAACATATCAAGGCCAATTTGTATCTGCCTGGACATATCCCTCTTTCCCCTGCATCTCCATGTGTAACATAAAACAATTCACCGCTTGGATAGCAAATATAATTTAATTCAGTTGTTTTATTCAGTTGTTATTTTTGCAGAGCTGTTAATATTCTTCAGTACGTAAGGGCTGAGAACGTTCTGCTAATTTTTTTTGAAGTTTAATTTGTAGTACGATTAACTGATTAATTATATCTCTCGTCGAGATCGTCTCGTTATTTTCGTGAAAAAATAGCAGAATATGGAGCTGTATGGTTTTTATCTCATTACTTGTTATTTTAACAGGCATTGTATATCATTGAGCAGAGCAAACCTCCAACAGAAGGAAACTGGTAGTTTGTAGCCAGATAAACATGACACGTATATTAAATAACCACAAAAAGCTGAAGTAACTCAGCGGGACATGTAGCATCTCTGGAGAGAAGGAATGCGTAACCCAAGTGTCTCGACCCAAAACGTTACCCATTCCTTCTCTCCAGAGATACTGCCTGTCCCGCTGAGTTACTCCAGCTTTTTGTGTCTATCTTGGGTTTAAACCAGCATCTGCCATTCCTTCTTACACATTAAATAACCACGCTCGTCTTTCAGTTTACATTTATTCGTTCTGCTATTAATTAAAAGCCTGTTTGGGGGAATGCATCTTCTGTGAACCGAGCACAGTGTCAGTTCTCAGCGCTTCACCTCATGATTTCTGGGTCAAAGTTCACCCATCGTTTGGGTATTTCCTGCCACATACGACGCCGAATTAACCCATTGATTGTTTTATATTGCAACGTGTATTGGCGCCCGTGCAGCAACATCCTGTGTGCGAGGAAGGGCCAGTGTACAGTTAAATATTCCAACCATTCCAAAATGAGACAGAAAACATTATTGAGAGGAAAAATGTGATGCAAATCAGTTGTTATAATGCATGTTGTGATCTTACTAGGAGCGTGTGAGCAAACGCCTGAGCAATGCGTTCATTTAACAAACACTTAGAGAATATATCTCTGTAAAGCATAATTGTCAGTAAAGGAAAATTTAAAAAGGACAAAAGTAACCACCTGATTTACAAGAGAGGCAATCATTATTATTGCTCCTGGCGGGGTGTTTAAAATAGCATTATTTTTTTCTTAACAAAGCTACGAGGCTTATTTCACATGGTATGTCATAGAGCAGCAACACAATTCTTAGCATCAAAGATAGACGCAAAATGATGGACTAACTCAGCATCTCTGGAGAAAGGGAATACGTGACGTTTTGGGTCGAGACCCTTCTTCAGACTGAGCGTCAGGAGAGAGGGAATTAAAGGGTACATCAGAGGACGTATCCATAATCAATGGGTTAATGTAGTAGATATGACTTCATACGATACGGTAGAACTATATTTATCCCGGATGGGAAATTGGTCAGAAATTCATAAAGATAAAGTTGCATTTATATCACAAACTCTTTGGGGAAAGTGTAAACAAAATTCGCAAAGTTAATGCCAGCACTGAGAAACTTACAATAAATATTTAGCAGATATGTACTATCTTTCCTCTAAATTTGAAGATTGAAAGATGTCTTCAACGTTATGAAATGGTTCTAAAGGGCTATTGGGAAACATTTCTCACACGTGGTTACTTCCAGAAAAAAATGAGCATAAACACAAGATTGCTCCTAACTGATCAAATTAAGAATCTCAGAGGCGTTTCTTTACACATATTGGTCGGACGAATATGAAACTCTGCCATTTCAGTGGAGGCGATGCATTTTGGGGGAGCCTAAATGAGAGAGAAAGGGTGAATGAGGCATGTGTAGTTTATAAAGAGAGACAAACACCAGCTGGCTCATAGCTTTCACAGGTTTCTCTGTTGATTCCATGTAATACTCGAAGGATTATTTTTTAATACTATATCATCTGAATATCATAATTTTGTGTAAGTATACATTAATATATACTATTCAGGTACTAAAGTATTGAAAATGAATTGCAGTAAGGGCAAATAACTGTTACTTTGCGCATGGGGCATTTAATATATATTTGTATTACACATAAATTGAACTATTTTTGAACACATTTGAAGCTTAATAAAGATATTATGTTTTATACCACTTTAGGCGCATAATCGCATTCCAATGCTCGATAGAAATGTTTGTGGAACTGGAAATGCAGCTTTAAATACATTTAAATCCATCCTTATAAATAGCTTTAAACGTTATAATTGACCACGTGATTTGACAAATAACGTCGAGAACCCAGGACAGGTAATTACTATAGCAGAACTAAGGCCTGTTGCGTAAAATTTAGGCCAATTCTAGATATTAATGCTAAATTATGGATTAATTGCAGTTAGAAACAATTAAGAACAATGTCACGATCTTTTGTAAGTATAAATTAAATTATATATCAACGGACAAGGATGCATTGTGAAAATTATACTTTCTCTATGAAATGCAGTTGAACAATGTAACAATGTAAACAATGTAAAATGTCCCATCAATAAATATAAACAATACTTTATCTTATGTAGATCCGTGTACGTGTACAATTGGCAAGCCTAGTATTTCTCCTACAGTGCATACATTACAAATTTATATTAATGGGACATTCGTTCTACATATCTGGACATAAAGACTATGTGCTTTTAAAGAGGGCACGCGATATTTGGAACGTTTGTATTGCCATTTTCTGTACAGCCGAGGACTGGTTCATACGAATACTGGAAATCGAGACCATGATACGGTGCTCGCTTCAAACACAAATACAAAGCTTTTGCATGAGTTACTTCAATTTCCAAACGTTTCCAACAAACCGTTAAGAAAATGTGCTTTTTCAGCGTTTACCTGTTTTCTTTCATTGTTTCCGCGACATTTATGCCATCTTGATTTGTGTTAATAAAATCAACACGTTTTACTTGCTATATTATTTAATGATTAACTTTTCTCTGTTTTTTAATGGCGAACTTAAAGTTTACTCTGCGGGCCTGTCCATTCCCTCCCCAGATGCTACCTGACCCGCTGAGTTCCTCCAGCACTTTGTGTTTTACTCTGTATTTCGCAACCGAGTCCACCGAAGTATTGTCCTGATTTAGCATCAAGTACAGGTACATCTTCTTGGTGCTCTAGCTCTATTCCCACTGCCTTTGAAGCGCTGTCTGCAACTAGTGCACTGCTAGTACCGATCAGCGTCAAAGAAAGACCTAAAATTGGCTATAGTGAGTTTGCAGAAATAATACGCCAAAACTAGCATCCGCAATGCAACTTTGAAATACGTTGAAAGAATAAGATGAGAAAATGTAATTTAGTGAGATGTTCAAAAATGCTTCAACTCCATCAGACTCAGTGGCTACAAGTGTACACAATCATCCACCATCCAAGTCGACATTCATTCCAGAGCGATGATGGTATGTGGCGAGGACCCTTGTATAAAATACATTTTCATTGTACCGTACACCTGACAGTCGCTGACAACGAACTTCCAATGACAAACGACTGGGATTTCCACTGACGACAGGACTAAGGGGATGTGAGGTAACAGGGAATAAAGTCCTGAACCCATTAACGAATTCCGCGTTTATTTTATTACCCGAGTCAAGAACCGTGACCCCGCGACCGTCCATTCCACTATGGGTTTATTCTCGGGAGACCTGACGGACGTCTAAACCCCAAAATGATTGCTATGGTGCGATTGCAAGACCCCAAATCTCCCACTCCTGCCATCTTTCCGACCATCCACAAACTTTGCTTTGCATTAAAGCAAACTGGCTCTATTGCAATAAATACCATATAGTTTTATCTGTGAAATTATATTTATATTTTAAATTCTTCCCATGGGTCATCATGGTCACCCACCAGCAATTATTCATTTAAAGCTGGGTCAGGTTTATTTTACGTCTCTCTGCAATCAGTGTCTGTTGAACTATTAGCAATGCTGATTATTCTTTCCATCATTTCGAAGTTTTGCACCATACTGCTTTATAGACACCGTGTAACAGATTGGTGGGAACTCACTGGCGTCCTATCTTGTTCAATTGTTTAAGGCCTAAACCTAAAGCATGTACGAAACAAGACGGTTTCACATTCTCTTCTTCATTATATCTGAAATTACCAATGGGATTCAGTGAATTAGAACGCTTCACTTTATTCAGAGTAAACAAACACCAGTACCAAACGTATGCGAAAATTATAAGGCGTTGATCTTGGATATGCTTACTGATTTAACAAATATATATTTTCCCTAGTTTAAAAATATATATATTGGATTAAGTGCTTTGACTGTGTCATCAATAAAGTCATGTTTCTATCTTATTAGCGCCATTTTACTTTTAACCTGGCAGATGTCAAATTCAATATCCATAAGAATCATGACATGCGCTTTCAGTCAGTACAATTAAAGCCAAGGGTTGTTGGCGCTGGATATCTGAAACGATCAACTGGAAATACTGGAATAGGCCGGGCAACATCAATGGTTGGAGAAACAGAGCTGAGGTTGCAGGTCCGTGGCCTTTCATCGGATCATGCAACAGAATTCCTTATGTCCAAATGAAACCGATTTTGAATACGTTTTTCTTTTAAACATGGTTTATGTAAGTAAACTTAATCCAATTCAAACGCTGTACTACTTAAATAATTCTAAAATTCCTTTACATGGTGAACCCCGTCTTCACCTACTATTCACATTGAAAACATATCAAAATATTGGAACTGGATCCCAGTCATACCCTGATCATAATGGCAACGTGCGACGTATCATTCATTATTATTAATATACCATTCTCTCTGCTATCCTCTAAAAAAAGACACTAAATGTTGCATTTAATAACAGCACGTGTAGTTAATAAGCTCTGGTGAGCAAGGGTTCCGTGTCATAAATCTGCGTACCGGGGAAGCACAATCATATTGTGCCTTTCTTCGATCATAAGAACTTCCCATTGCTGCATTTCAGTGTTCTTGCGCACCGCGACTTTTGTGACCGATTGCAAAAATATATAAAACATGATGCACCATGTGTGCACATTAAAGGCAAGCAAAGGCATGGAGTTATCGTTTCACCAGCTTTTGTTTGCAAGGGGAATTTTGCGTGTCAGTTTATTTGTCCTTCACATGGTTGTGTCAGTCCGTGTCAACCCGATGCCAATTTCCTAATAAATATTGAACCTAACGATAGCTTTATCTATTGTTTCCAAAGAAAAACGTTGTTTTTTAACACTCAGAATGGGACTGTCGTCATCTGACAATGCAATATTAAACAAGTCAAGTTCTACTCTGCACTCTGCAGAAAGATTCATCCGATGTTTCTACATTACTGTCAGCATGAACATGCATCCGATTCGTAATATGCTGCTGCCAGCGATTCCAGTTCTAGGATACTCGGCCTGCAGAAGTAAAGGGGAGGGAAGAGGTGAGGATGAGCAGGGGGGGGGGGGGGGGGGGGGAGAGGAGAGATGCGATGATGATGGGCAAGAGAGGGGATGGGAAAGAGTGCGTGAGGGAGGCAGCAGTGTTCGTGGTAGGGAACAGAAGAGGGAGAGGGGAAAGAGAGAAGGTGGGAAGAGGTAAGGAAGAAGAAGAAGCAAAAGTGGAGAGGAGAGGGAATTAAAGAGAGGATAGAGAAGAAGAGTGGGGGGGGGGGGATATTGGTATATAGAAAATAGAAGGATTAAGGGAAGAGAATGGATGGATGAGGTGAGAGATAAGGTTTGGAACAAGTAGTGTTCATGTTATGTAGGAGCAGCATTAGGCCATCCGGCCCATCAAATCAACTCTGCCATTCAAACGGCTGATCTATCTTTCCCTCTCAAACCCATACTCCCCATAACTCCTGACACCCATACACAGAAAGGGAGGGTGATACAAGAGAGGGGAGGAGGGGAGATGGGAGGGAGCATGGGAAGGGATAAGGATGTAGAGAGGGATTCAAAGGGGAAAGAGAGTAAGAAAGTGGGTGAAAGCCGAGGGAGAGAAAGGTGTCAGTGAGGGAATAACAGAAAGCTGGGAGGAGAAGAGATGAGGTTAGTGAGGCCCTGTGCCAGAAAACAAAAGCTTTTCACTGCACCCCAGTACTTGTGACAATAATAAACTAAACTAAGTGGGGATTAAAGGAATATTGGGTATGAAAGTGAGAAGGCAAGTCGGATCATAGAGGCAAGAAAAAATGGGTTGAATGGAGAGAGGGGGGTAGAGGTGAGAGAGCAAAAGGGAAAGTAGGAAGTGGGTAAGGGAGTGGATAAATGGTGTGTGCCTGGAAAGGGGAGAGGTTTAAATGTATCGTGCAAGGGAGAATATGGTATGGAGGGTTTTAAGAGTGGAGATTGTAAGGATATGAATGGGAATGAGAAAGGGTAAAGGTGATGTTGGGGAAAGAAAAGAGAGATGGGGATAAAGATGGAAGAGCAGAAGGGTAGAGAGAAGGCAGAGAGAGAAAAAAGAGAAACAGTAGGGAAGATAGTAGAGGATAAGGGGGTAAGAAAAGAGGAGATGAGAGAAGGAAGTGGGGCTGGAGTGATAGAGCAGAGTAAAAGGGAAGGTGATGAAGAAGGATGTTGGGCAGTGGAAAAAGAAGATCAAAAACAGTGGGGTGTTTCCCTAGAAACAGATGGAGAGCAGGAAGTAGATTTAAGTCAAGTCAAGTTTATTCGTCACATACGCACACGAGATGTGCAATGAAATGAAAAGTGACAATGCTTGTGGATTGTGCAAAAAAGCTACAACACAGTTTGGAACAAAATCAGTAATTACATATTTGTGGGGAAAGAAAGAAAAAACAGCTATTTTAAAAAGACACCCCAAAACGTTTGTCAAGCTGAGGGACAGTGTCTCTGGCACAGTGGCGTGCAATGTTGGAACCCCACAGGGAACGGTTCTGGCCCCGTTTCTCTTCACCCTGTATACTGCAGACTTTAACTATAAGTCTGACACATGCCACATACAGAAATATTCAGATGTCACAGCGATAGTGGCATGTGTAAGGAACGGGCAGGAGGAGGAATACAGGAACTTGACCAGTACCTTCTGTGCCTGGAGTAACGAGAACTGTCTCATCCTGAACACAACTAAGACTAAAGAGATGGTGGTTAACTTTGGCAGGTCCAAGCTCCCCCTTCAGCCGGCCAGTGCTGAACTGGACGGGTCTGTCAACTCTGACGCCCTCTACAACAAAGGCCAGAGCAGACTCTTTTTTTCCTCAGAAGGCTCAAATCCTTCAATGTGCGTAATGATATACTGCACATGTTTTACAACACTGTGGTTGCAAGTGTTATTTTCTACACTGTTGTCTGCTGGGGCAACAGCATTTGTGTAAAAAGCACGAAGAAGCTGGACAAACTGATTAAATGACCTAGCTCAGTGCTGAGGGGAGAGTGGAATCTGGGATGGATGTGATTGAGAGGCATATGAGGCACAAGGGGCAGGACATCCTGAAAAACCCTGGGCATCCCCTCCATGTAATTATGGAGAGTCAAAAGAGCACTCGGAACAACAACAGGCTCCTCTCCCTGCCCTGTAGAACGGTACGGTTCAGGAGATCCTTCACCCCTGCAGCCATTAGATTTTATAATTCGGACAGCCAGGCTGTAGGGGGATGCATTTTTGCATTAAAAATGTTTTTAACTGTTAATTATTGTGTTTTTTTAAAAGCATGTATTGGTCTCAGGTAGTGTCCACATGGTATTTTATGTGTTTTCTGTCTGCGTTTGTTTTGAACGTGTCAGTTTGTTGGTTGGGGGCTTCTGGACATCTGAATTTTCCTGAGGGGATCAATAAAGTATTTATTATTATTATTGCTATAATAAAATGATACAGTAAGTTAGTCCCTGGTGAGATTTACAGTCCTAATGGCCTCTGGGAAGAAACTCCTTCTTATCCTCTCTGTTTTCACAAGCATGGCAACAGAGGCGTTTGCCTGACCTTAGCAGCTGGAACAGTCCGTTGCTGGGGTGGAAGGGGTCCCCCATAATGTTGCTGGCTCTGGATCTGCACCTTCTGATGTATAGTTCCTGCAGGGGGGCGAGTATAGTTCCCATAGTGCATTTGGCCGAACGCACTACTCTCTGCAGAGCCTTCTTGTCCTGGGCAGAGCTGTTCCCAAACCAGATTGTGATGTTTCCGGACAAGATGCTTTCCACTTTGTGGTTAATAAGCCACTTTGTGGTTAATAATAAGGGAATGGGGAATTTGGGGTGACTGATTGGTATGAAGGATTGGGTTAAATGTACATTGGTTATTGAGGGTAGGGATGAGTGGATGGAGTGTGTAGAAGGTGATTGGTAATGTGGATAAAACGTTTGTGCTAAATGAAGTCAGTGTCACATAGCGTGGAGACCCTTTGGCCCAACTTGCCCATGCCGACCAACATGTCCCTTCTACACTTGCCCCACCTGCCTGAGTTTGGCCCATATTCCTCTAAACCTCTTCTATCCAAGTGTCTGTCGCAGTGTTTCTTATACTATGTGATAGTACCTGCAGCTAGGATAAGGATGGGTTGTTGGAGTAGGGGGTTTGGACTCAGGTATTGGGTTTGGTAATGGATGTTGTGGATGGATAGATAAAGGTTTAGAGGGTTTGGGAGAATGGCGTCTGGCTATTTAGTTTGATGCAAATGCAAGTGAAGAGTCAGAGAATAGGGTTGGGGCAAGTGGATGCGAATTGGGACGGATAGGGCTAAGGGTGTGATGTTGGGTTTGTGGAAAGTAGGGGTTGGTGATTGAGGGTTGAGTTTGGAGATGGGGTGACTAGGTGAGGGTTTGGGGGGAAATGGGGGGGGGGTCGGAATTGGGGGTGTACAGGTGAGAGAGAGGTTTTGGGGCGCGGTGTTAGATTTGGGGGTAAGGGGGAGGCGTGAGAGCAGTCAGGAAGGAAAGGGGAGGGAGGGAAGCGAGGCCGGTTCGGCCGCCGCTTGGATGCTGCCGCCGCCACAGCAGGAGGAGGCGACGGCAGCTACAGGAGCGGAGCGGGGCGGAGCGAACACTCGGGCAGCGCTGTGTCCGCGGCTGGCACCCCAGGAGCTGAGGGCAGAGAGAGAGAGAGAGAGGGAGGAGTCACCGCCCCATTCCTTGCCCCTACACTGACCTGGCAACCGGCAAAATATAATAATAAAAGGGGAGGAATGGCGGCAAATATGTACAGGGTCGGAGGTAGGTGTCTGACTGCCGGCCGGGCTGCGCTTGTGTGGCGATGGGTCGGGCTGGGCTGGGCTGATCAGTGGGGGACTGATCACAGGGTCGGCGGCTGCTCCGGGCCTCCCTGCCGCTTATTGTTGCTTCATCTGCCTCTTGGTGAGGAACTGCAGCTCAACTGGGAAAGTTCAAGGGGGTGGGCAGGACTCGGATGGTGAAAATATCATTTGTTATCCCCCTCCTGTCAAATTATAACAACGGTGAAAACTCCTCTTTGATTTTTTTTTGTTTTGTTCAAAGTTATTTGGAAGTGTTGGCTGGAGTTTGGAGTTGAGGGCGTTGGAGTGTGAGGCGGTGGGACTGTTATTAAACACAGTTATCAATGGAAAAATGGCGAAGTGACACTCAGTTCAGTGACTCCCTCCCTCTCGATGCTGGGCCTGCACCTTCACACTCGGGGTGCGCTGCCTCTGCTCGTCTCTCTCTCTCTCTCTTTCTCTCCAGGTAGAACAAAAGACAGCCACTGCTAAACAACCTCTCTCTGCAATGCCCAGCTTTGAAAAATACAAACTCCAGCAGAGGCAAGCATCTTTTTGATTTTTGGATGCACAGTTTCTCTGCTCCCCCCCCCCCCCAATTATACAAGAAGGAAACCAGCATGGCTGCAGCATCAGCGGGCAGATCATCTGCGTTAGCTGCCACCAGTTTATGTTAACCCTTAAGATGCCGTTCCTCCCATCTTTTTCAGACAGACGGCCCTCAAGTGTCTGGGTGTGATGGCTTTCAAATGATTTATTTTAGCCAACTTTTAAGCATTTATAAACATAATAACGTGTTATTATCTATAATATACGATTATATATTATTATTATATTTCTTAATAACCCTTATTAATAGAATATTAAAAATTAACGCGTTCAGTTTTTTTATAAAACAGGGGAAATCTGCAGATGATGGCAATCTGAAATAAAAACAGAAATTACTACAAATACTCAACAGCTTAGCCAATACTACGGAGAAAGAAACAGAGCTGACGTTTTAGGATGATTTATAAAATTTTAATATTTTTACGAATATTTTCTTTATTTCGCTCTCCATTGATGCTGCCAGGTTTGTTGTTTTGATTGCAAATGATTATTGATATTTTCCTGATTTGCCTTGTCCTAAATCATTTTTGTTAGAGATGTTCCTTAAACACCTTTAATAAAGATGTACCTTCAGCATATGTGTTTGAGAGGCCCCGTAAGGAACATAAACCATAGGATCTGGTGATTCATTCCCCAGAGTATGGCTTGTCATTCACTTACACCATGGCTGATCTGTACATCAAGTCCATTAATCTGCCTTTGTTCCTTGTCCCATGCACAGCACCAGACTCTGCTGCTGTGCATGATGGAGTTTTTTTCTAACCTACTTGCTCCTTGATGGTCTAACTTTTTAAAATTCTTGTAATGTTTTAATTGTAACAACTTTAATATTGTCATATTATTTAGAGCCATAGAGACACAGCATGGAACCAGGCCCTTCAGCCAACTTGCCTAACAGGTTCCATCTACACTAGTTCCTGCATTCGGCCCATATCCCTCTAAACTTGTCCTATCCATGTACCTAAAGAGAAACCTCATGCCTCACTGCGTGGGCTCGAACCACCAATCTTTCGGTGAACAGCCGAACGTGCTAACTGATTGTGCCACAGAGACTGTGGCACCTCTAAATATCTTGCCAAAGTTTCTCTCTGATCCACTTTTTCAGGTATGTCTAACATTATGAAGACTTTGATCAGGTGACCCCAAGAGACCTGTGAGATGCAAGCCATGTTTATGATTTAAGCCACATTTACAATTTAACCCTCAAAGCCCGGTGGTATTGTTGCTGAATCTTATCAGTGAACTAAAGATGCATAACAATTTACTGATCATGACATTTCTCGGCATATCAGATGTAAATGTTTGCCTTTTGTTTTGCGAATATTTCTCTAGGTACCCTGGCTAGGAAAGTAAACTTGTATTATTGTGTCAAATCTTGTCGAACCTGTAACCCTTCACTGAGACAGCTTTCAATATCTGGGGGAGTGATGAGGTCATAAGGAATAGGAGTAGAATTAGGCCACTTGGCCCATCAAGTCTACTCCGCCATTCAATCATGGCTATCTATCTCTCCCTCCTAACCCCATTTTCCTGCTTTCTCTCCATAACCTATAACACCCGTACAAAATCAAGAATCTATCTATCTCAGCCTTAAAAATATCCATGGACTTGGCCTCCACAGCCTTCAGTGGCAAATAATTCCACAGATTCACCACCCTCTGACTAAAGACATTTCTCCTCATCTCCTTCCTAAAAGAACATCCTTTAATTCTGAGGCTTTGACCTCTAGTTCTAGACTCTCCCACTGAGTATAGGGCTGTTCTACTCATCTGCTTGTAGGCAAAACTCTTCCTGCGAGGAATCTGATACTTGTCCAAGCAAAGTTAGGAGTGGTATTCTGGAATTCCAGATGTGGTCTTTGTGAGTTCCTTTATAAATCCAACAACTCCCTTACTCTTGTACTCCAGATCCCCTACAGTAAAGCATAATGCAGGATTTATCTTCAATATTATATTTGATATATTTATATTTTGCAAAATTCTTCCATCAAATTAGATAGATTACATTTTAATCATTTGTTTATTTACTAATATCGCTTGTAAATAACTGAGAACTCCAGTTTAAATTATTGTGGCTCCATGTAATTTCAGCATGTTAACTGGAAAAATTACCTACTTTCTAACTTTCTTGTTTTCAGTACTTTGACAAATTAACTAAACCTGCTAATATATGACTTCCATTTTTTGAACATCTACTAAAATGTCTTTTGGAAAATCTATCTACACTACACCCAGTGGCCCACCCTTTATCAACCCTGCTTGTACGTCCTAAAAAAGATTGTTGGACTTGTTAAACACCACTTTCCCACCTGAAGACCATGTAGACCATACTGAGTTCACAGTCTGATTTTGTGTCTGTGATCTTAGCATGTCTTTCACAGTAGGTTGCCACTTTTCCGTGGCTGTTGAAGTCAGATTATATAGTCTGTAGGTCATTTATTATTCTCTCATCTCTGTTGCTTTATTATCTTTCAATCCATTGCAACCATTCCAGAATCTCAGAAGTTTTGGAAGATCACCATACCCAAGACAGTATAGTTAGATCAATGAGCCATACAATTTATAAATAAGAAATGTCAGTATTTTTTATGTAAGTTGATTGGACTTTCCCTTTTTCGTTGCAGACTATGTTTACTTTGAAAATTCTTCCAGTAATCCTTACTTAATAAGAAGAATAGAAGAACTCAATAAGGTATTTGAAATGTGTATGTATACTTAGTTATTTTATCTGTGTTATTTCTTGCTCTCAAACGTATCTGTTCTAATGATAGACACAAAATGCTGGAGTAACTCGGCGGGACAGGCAGCTTCTGGGGAGAAGGAATGGCTGACATTTTGGATCGAGACTCTTCTTCAGATTCGACCCGAAATGCAACCCATTCCTTCTTTCCAGAAATGCTGCCTGTCCCACTGAGTTACTCCAGCATTTTGTGTCTACCTTCGATTCAAACCAGCATCTGCAGTTCTTTCCTACGTATCTTTTCTAATGGTCTTCTGTCAATTGCTAAACCTCTATCCTTTGGAAACTTAACTTAAACCAAACTCTGTTTCTGCATCAAATTCTGCAACCTTCTGTCAGCCATCTCAATTGTTTATGCTCGTCTTCTTTAGCTCCTTGCTTCAGAGTGCTCAAAATTAAAATTCTCATTCTTCTCTCTGTTCATGCCTATCCCTGTAACAGGCACGTAATTATTCAAGGTAGGCACTCAGTCCGCTTAAAAAAAAAATTTAAACCGCGCATGTGCAGATTGTTCTCTCTGTTAAATAAATAAATAAATAAAAACAGTGACATTTCAATTTGTCCTTCCTAGGCTTCCTAGTCCTAGATCAATTGGGGGAACAGTTCCTTTCACAGCGTGTGGAGAGTCTGTGCCAGGGGTAAAGTTGTGAGGAGGGCATGAGTGTTGAGAAGGAGTGTGTTGGGGATACTGCCAGTAACTCACTCACTCACCGCTACCGCAGCTCTCCGGGCTCGAAGCCACACACTGTAGCTGGGGATAGAAGCAGCTTGGGGAGCTACGAGCGGCCACCCAGACCCGACAGCGAAACTGGCCGCCACTTCAGCGCCTTCTGCCGGCCCGCTCACCTTTGGCAGTGCTCTTGGTCGGATCACCTGTCACCTGCCGTTTGCCGACTTCGCTCATGTCAGCGGCTACCTGCAAATCCTTAAATTCCCACAGCCGAGTAACCTCAATCGCGCTGTCGGAATTTAAGGACATGAGTGAGGCCAGGAGAGAGGTTTTTAGATGGAGAGCTGCCAGAGGTGAGCGGGGACCGGCAGAAGGAGCTAAAGTGGCAGCTGGTTCCGCTGTCCGGCCCAATGGCCACTCAGCCACCTGGGCTACTTCTCTCTCTTCCACCCTCCACCCCCCCCCCCCCCCCCCCCCCCCCGGCCTCAAAGTAGTGGCATTCCACACCTCCGTGCAAGGAGCGTCGCAAGTGGCATTATCCCGATCCCCTCATTCATAACATTCGTGCCCTTCCCGCAACTTTACCCCGGGCCAGACTCCCCAAATGCTGTGGAGGAGCTCTCCCCCCCCCCATCCCCACACCCTGGGAAATACGATATTTAAAAACATAAACACAAAATGCACTTACCACATTATTGGTACACAAACTCCATTCTTCTCTCTTTGTTTCCTAACATACACTTAAAATATTGACAAACCATATTTTAAAACCCCGCCAAGAAACCAGCACTGCGCATGCGTAGTAGACTGATGCTCTTGCGCAGTGCTGCAAAGGCAGATTCTCTGCTGCCTTCAGCCCCACTTGAAATTGACGGCTCAGGCAGCGCTGACGGCACGTGGGCTGCACAGACCTTCCCGTGTTACAAGCGCTGCGGATGAAAGGCACGGAGAATTATGCCTACATAAGAGATCGATCTCTTACATGGGCATAATTCTCCCATGCCTTTATTATTTATATTTAGTTATTACTATGTTATAATTTTAGACAGGGTAGGCAGTGCCTACCTTGCGTACCCTGATGGCACGTGCCTGCCTTGTGACCTCTTCATATTCTATGCCCACCTTCCCATATCAGTCTAATCAGACATTGTGTATTGAATTTTCTCTCTCCCACTGTTGGAACATGGCCTCAGCCCCATAGGGACAATGCACTGGACTTTTCTCATACTTTTCAGATTTACCTCAAACCTGTTTAGAGGCTTTGAGAACTTCCTTGATTCAGTTCCTCTGCCCTTGCAATAACCTGCTGTGCCTACGCTCAGAGTAGAGTGCCTATTTGGGAGTCAGATGTCAGGTACGTGAACGATATGGCCGACTAATTGTAACTCTAAGACTTGATGCTGAGGATGCTGCCCTGAGAGAGGACATTGATATTGGTTCTCTTATCATGCATGGATATTTAGTGAATTTTGTGATAACTATGTTTGTGCCCTGAGGTTCCAGCTGTAGGAAGTCCATAGCAGTTGAGAAGGGCACATTGATAACAAGGGCACATTTTCGGCCAAATATACTGGCGTTGATATTGGTTTATTATTGTCACGTATCCATTCAAATCGTACCATGCATGAGTACAGTCTTGCCATACAACAGATAGTGAAATAGTGGAACGAGTGTAGTGTGGTTGATCCTCTTCTGGGTCAAGCTTGCAAAGAGTAAGGGTGTCATCTAAGGACCCCCAAATAAAATGAAATTCAATGATAATCAAAAGGAAGACAATTTATGGCTGCAGTCACAGCAGAAATATAACAACATATTTAGAAACTATTCATCTCAGCCTTGGGATGTTGCTCCTTGAGTTCCTCGGGGCATTTCCTGCAACCATCCGTCTTTAGATATTTCATCGATGACCTTCTCTTGGTCTTGCGGGAGAATTCTGACTTGTTTGTTGACAAGATGATACTGCAAGCGACCTGGGTTGTAAAAATGCTGCAGGGTTGGTTCAGATTGGCTGTAACCAGTTCTAAGAAACAGAAGGAACTCCCATATAGGCAATACGTTAGGAGATGGCACTGAACTAAACAAAACTGGCTTAGCAAGGAATGCAAGACCTGGCGGACTGTGGCCGACCGTAAGAGCCAGCGGACCGTGACCTACAGGGGGTGGCTGCTGAGCTGGCTCATGCTCAGAGGACCGGCGGACTGCGGTCTGGAACCTGGCGGGCCTGCAAGGGGAACCCGCCAAGTCGCTGTTGCTCATTCCCGAAGACCAAAGGTTGGAGCCGGTGACGACGACAGACACGACAGGAGAGGAGCGAGGTCAGTAGGAAAGGAGAGGATACCGGTGTCGGGCCTACTACTCCCTTGAGGAAGGTGCCCATGAGGCACAAAAGGTGCATGGGTGAGGAGAGGGTGTCGATTCGCAGGTCTATCAAGGCAAAGCTGCAGGACTGCAGCAGCCTGGGGCATGCCTGAATTGGGGACCACTCATAACAACTGGAGCAGATTTTACTGCAACTGAACTGGACTGGATTTGGAAAAAGGCGCCAAACAAGGCGTTTCTTGCTTGTGGGCTCTGTAGACATTTCCTGTTCAATTGTTAATCAGGGATGGTATGGCAATACTGTACTGGTGTATTCATAAAATAATTTCACTGTGCGTTTGCACTTTGCACATGTGACAATAAAGCACCATTGAACCAATCAGAATGAGATGATTACGGAGAGTGATACAGGTTCAATGGAAAGAAAGGGCAGTTAACATTTAACCATGTAAGCACAGTGTCTGGATAAAAGGTTTTAAACACTACCACTGGACTCGGGATATCATTAAGAATTCAATGATCTAAACAATCAGTCGGGCAGTAGTGGGGTTCCAGCTCTTCAGATAATGAACCAGTCGTCATGTGTACGCATCAGGCAACATCCAAGTATGCCTGAGAGACAGAGTGACAATTGTGCCAAGCACTGATCATCTCCTTCAAGAGTCTCAGCTTGAATCCTTGGCGTTTACTGGAAGTCTGACTATTGTATCCTCGCCACTAATAATAAAATATAAATATATACAAATATCACCGTACCTTAATTGGTACACGTGACTATAAAAGACCTTTGAAACATTTGCGGGGTTTGGAGCAGAGGGTGTCACTAATGATGAGAATTTTAATTGGATCAGCCACACAAATAAAAAGGAAATCAGAGGTTCGTTACCTTTGGATAAATGATTTGCCTCCCAGCCTCCACAGCCTCTTTGCCATCTGCCTCTCTACTGTCTGCAAGTTACGTCAGGAATATAATGATATACTCTTGCCTCAATGAATACAGCTTCAAGAACATTCATCAAATTTGTCGCTATCCAAGACAAATCTATCCATTTGATTGGCATCAAATTAATCACCCTAAACATCACTTCCTCTCCCATGACAGTATCGTGACAGTAATCTGTACTACTTGCAAAATGTACCGAGGCAACTTCACAAGACTTTTTTGATGGAACTTTTAAAAACTATAACCACCTCCAGCAAGGTCAGCATGTGTTTCTGTAAGCTGCCACTTTCAAGTACCCCTCTGACTTGCAAAGCCTGTTCAGGACTGACATTCCTTTATTGTTGCTTGGTCAAAATCCTATGTCTACCAAGTTAATGGCAGTGTGGGCTTACCTTCATTGTGGACTGTAGCAGTTCAGGAAGGGAGCTTACCACTATCTCTGGAGAGAAAAGTGTTTAATTGTCATATGTACCGACAATGGAACAATGACATTCTTACTTGTTAGCAGCATAACAAGCCTGAAACCACAATACATATGGGTAAGAGACAAACAAAAATCCAGTAAATTAATAACCACACTATTAGTGCAAAACAAACCCACAGTCCTTTGTGAACTAAAGATCCTTGGATAGACACAAAACGCTGGAGTAAGTCAGCGGGTCAGGCAGCATGGCTGGAGAAAAGGAATAGGTTCAGAAGGAGGGTCTGAAGAAGGGTCTCCTGCCTAAGCCACTGGGTTACTCCAGCATTTTGTGTCTATCTTCAGTGTAAACCAGCATCTGCAGTTCCTTCCTACACATAAAGATACAGAGATGAGTATTCAATGCTGGCCTTTCCAGCAATTCATCCATTAAAAAAAAATTAAATTCAAATTGAAATTGAACGGCACAGTAATACAGCTGGTAGACCGTATGTGTGCAGTTTGTAGGTTCTTCATGTGACTGCGTGGGTTTCCTCTGGGTACTTTCATTTCCTCCTAAAGACGTGCGGGCTTGCAGGTTAAATGGCTTCTGTAAATCACCCATAATGTGGAGGGGGCGGATGCAAAAGTGGGATAACATAAAACTAGTGTGAACGGGTGATTGATGGGCCTTACCTTGGTGGGCCCAAGGGCATGTATCCCCGACGACAGACACAAAATGCTGGAGAAACTCAGCAGGACAAGGTTTCTCCGCTGTGTTTCTAAACTAAATATTTTATTCTCACTCAGATGCTAATTGATGATAACATTTTCTAATTTTTGTTTTCTATTTTTATTTTCTGTTCTGATTAATATTCCAATACTGTTGTTACATCATACATAATGCCAGTTACAAATGCATCAATAGTGAATGAAAAACTCTAATTGTAATTTAGGTAACCACCTTTCCGAGTCATTGAAGATTTGACTTCTCAGTTGGGAATGCCATGTAGAAAGTTAGTTATTAGTAAAGAGAAAACAAAGATTATTTAGGTCTGAATATAATGTTTACTGACTTTACCTTGCACTAAGTGTTATTCCCTTATCATGTACACTGTAAATGACTCGATTGTAATCATGTATTGTCTTTCCACTGGCTGGATAGCACGTGGCAAAAGCTTTTCACCGTACCTTGGTACACGTGACAATAAGCTGAACTGATCTTAGACTAATCTTAATGTTCTAATGTACCTTTTGTGGCGGGTGATATTCCAGCATTTATAATAGAAGATGAAAGTGAAGACACTGGACCAAACAGCAAGAATCAGAGGGATTTATAAAAATTAGATCACACCTGTCATATTGGTTGTAGCTTTCACAAAATAATTTGATTTATATAAGTGATTGAGGATGCAGCAAGTGTTGTATAAAGAATTAATAATGAAACAAGGAAGAAATTACAAAAGCTTTTGCTTAAATTTTTTTTTCTACATTGTACTGTGTAGGAAAGAACTGCAGATGCTGGTTTAAATTGAAGGTAGACACAAAATGCTGGAGTAACTCAGCATGACAGGCAGCATCTCTGGCGAGAAGGGATGGGTGGTGTTTTGGGTCGAGACCCTTCTTCAGACTGAATTGTATTGTACTGTTGTTTTAACATGTGAGAGAGGGTGAAGGGTACAATCAAGTAATTACAGTTGAGTCTTTCATTATGATGGTAGAAAGATTATTGGAATCCATTTAAAGCAAAAGTATAAATATATTAAAAGTCACTGACTAATCGGCACCGTCAGTCGGCAAGGATTTATTCTGCAAAGATCATGTCTCATTAACTTTAAAATGGGAGATTGACAAAAAGTGCTGGAGGAACGCAGCGGGTCAGGCAGCATCATTGATGAAAAAGGATGGGTGACATTTGGGGTCGGGATCCTTCTTCAGATTGAAAGCTTCCTTTAGACTCCACCACTTTGTGTCTATAAACCAGCATCTGCAGTTCTTTGTTTCTACTTTCTAACTTAAATATATAATTTTGAGGAGCTAACAAGAAAGGTGGCAATGCTTTTGATGTAGCCAGCGTGGATTTTAACAAAGGTCTTTGGACAGGCTGGTCACTCAAGTAAAAGCTCATGTGAGCCGTTCCTGGTTCTTAGTATTTTTTAAAGAGCTTAATGTTTTAGATCTGAATGTAGAGGAGACAATTTCAGAGGATATAGTAATTGGCTGTGGGCTTAACGTTGCGGAGGAAACTTAGGTCTACAAGATAAGTCTCCTTAAAATTTGAGTATAGGAGTAAAGAGCTCCTTCTGCAGTTGTACAGGGCCCTGGTGAGACCACATCTGGAGTAATGTGTGGAGTTTGGGTCTCCTAATTTGAGGAAGGACATCCTTGCTATTGAGGCAGTGCAACGTAGATTCATGAGGTTAATCCCCAGGATGGCGGGACTTTCGTATGAGGAAAGATTGGAAATAGTGGGCTTGTATTTACTGGAATTTAGAAGGATGAGATCTTATAGAAACGTATAAAATTATAAAAGACTGGACAAGCTAGATGCAGGAAAAATGTTCCCAATGATGGGGGAGTCCAGAACCAGGGGCACAGTCTAAGAATAAAGGGGAGGCCATTTAAAACTGGGATGAGAAAAAACATTATCACCCAGAGAGTTGTGAATTTGTAGAATTCTCTGCCACAGAAAATTATAGAGGCCAATTCACTGGATAAATTTAAAAGAGAGTTAGATAGAGCTCTAAAGGCTAGCGGAATCAAGGGATATGGGGAGAGGGCAGGCACGGGTTACTGATCGTGGATGATCAGCCATGATCACAATGAATGGCGGTGCAGGCTCGAAGGACCAAATAGCCTCCTGCTGCACCTATTTTCTATGTTTCTATGTAAGATGCAGCTTTAGAATAAAAGGCCATACCTTTAGAAAGAAGATGAGGATGAATTTCTTTAGTCAGGGATTGGTGAATCTGTGAAATTCATTGCCAAAACTCCAGACAGACAGCATCCATAGTCGGGATTGAACGCAAGTCTCTGGCGCTGTGAGCCAGAAACTCTACCGTTGCACCACTGTGCCACCCTCTGAAGATTTGAAGCTAAGCACCATCTGTTCACCTTTCTGTTTGTGGTTCTACCAGCTAATTGTCTTAGTTTAAGTGTGGTAAGTGAGTGAGAATTTAAAATAAAGTTCTTGTTTAATGTGAAGGTGAAATGTTATGGAAGTTTCTTCCCAGGAGTATGCAGTATGCTAAGTTCACTCTCAATTTCTTCCTTGGATTGGCTTTCATCACAATTTGTAACTATTGGTGGAAGTACAACATGTTATACTGTGAACAGCTTGAATGGAATAATGTATATCGTCCTTTACTACATTTACATCGTCATTTACATCGTCACCTCACTACACATGCCATTAATAAACTAAACTATAGAGCTTCATCTTCTGTAGAAACATGATTTGATGTTTGGAATATTTCTTCCAGACTGTCAGTGGTACCGTAGAAGCGAAAGTGGTCTGTTTTTACCGTCGCCGGGACATTACAAACAGTCTAATCGTGCTTGCGGATAAACATGCAAGTAAGTACAGATGAATTATGAATAGTCACAATTATTAGTTGTGAACTTGAAGCTGTTAATAAACTTTCTGAACTGTGGGAGCTTGTTATACCAAGATAAGATTTGTTTATGCAAATTGGTTAGCACGTTATAAAAGCATTTCACTGTACCACGGTACACGTGACAATAAACTACATTAAACTCAACTCAGAAAAAGCAAATGGATGAATATTTAAAATAAATCTGTGGAACAATAGGAAAATTGGTTTGTTGTCTCTTGTACACAAAATATATAACTGTGAACTGTGTTTATTTAGTTTTGAAGATTTCACTGCTGTGAGCGAAATTCTCAGGTAGTTGAGTTATTCTCATTGTACACTTATAAAGAAGAAAGTGGTCAAAACTGTACTTGCACCTTTTTATGGTAGTATATGGGATTCAAGAACCAGAGAGGGGAAAGATGTAATAGGAACCTGAAGAGCTACTTTCTTGCACAGAGGGTGGTGGGTAAATGGAATGAGCTGCCAGAAGAGGTGGTTGAGGCAGGTACTACAATGGCTCTTAACATACATTTGGACAGGTACATGAATAGGAGAGGTTCAGAGGAATTTAGACCAAACGTGAGAAAATTGGACTAACTTAGATGGGCCATTTTGGATGGCATGGCTGCTTTGGGCCAAAGGGTCTGTGACCATGCTGTAGGATTCATTCATGTAAGTCATTCATGATAGAATCGGTATTGTTGTCTCCAACGTAATTTTAATTTCCTATTTTTGCATGACAGAAATCCTTTTCTCTATGTGACTTTTAAAGTGTTTCAATTGATGTAGAATATAGCTGGGTTAAAAGGAGAATCTGATTTAAACGTTGTGAAATGTCAAATAATTTCAAGAGCGATGAGAGAAAAATTAAGTTTCTAATTTTGCTAATTTTATATGTATCCGTTCATAGAAAATAAAACATTGTTTGCACGGTTGTTAAATGTTGATCAAGTTTAAAGTACAAGCAGAACATGCCAGAAACATTTTGCAGGACAGGATTCATCATCTCCACCACTATTTTGTTCAAACTTCTGGATGTATACGAATAAGCATACGGTTGGGGTTGCATCACAGCATGGTTTTGGAACAGCTTTGCGCAAGACCGCAGGAAATCGCAGAGTTGTAGATGTAGCTCAGTCCATCACAGAGACCAGACTTCCCACCACTGACTTCCATCTACACTTCACGCTTCCTCGGAAAAGCAGCCAGCGTAACCAAAGACTTGTCCCACCCCGGTCATTCCTTCTCCCTGCTCCCATCTGTCAAGAGGTACAGAAGGTTGAAAGCATGCAAACACCAGACTGAAATGCTCTTCCCCTCTGTATTAAGACTTCTGATGAACAGTCCTTCCATAGGCCAGGGTAATGTCCGATTTTCCTCCACCCCTTTGCTGATATTGAATTTTGTCCATGGAATTGTTGTGCTGCAATGCTGAGAACCATATTCTGCACTCTGTATCTTTGCTACACCTATTGTATCTGAGTTTGACTTGATTGTATTTATGTAGAGTATTATCTGATCTGATTGGATAGCATGTAAAACAAAGTTTTTCACTATACCTCAGCACACGTGACAAGAATAGCCCTAAACCTAGATCTGAATCCCATCGACCTGAAACATTAACTGTCTTAATTTTCCCCAATGATGTGACCTGACCTGTTGAATCAAAATTGCTGTCTCATGCTCTTGAATTAGCAGAACTGTTTAAAAAGTTGATGGCTTTTCCTTGTATTGATTTTCAAACCCATTACATCCAATTTTGAATTAATAATTCTGAGCAAACAAGTGTACAATTATGCATTCATCTGTAATGAATTTTTAAGTTAGGTAATGTGTACTTTAATATTATGAGTACATTAGGACAATGGATAAATCCAATACCTACTCCATATGTTATGCTTGCTCTTGTATGGAGTATGGACTTGATTAGAGCCGCACAGATAACACTGATGCTCTTGCACATTTGAACACTTGTTCAACTTAATATGTGATAAAGGAAACTGTCAAGCCTGTCCAACCATTTGTATATGCCAATTTATTATTGTATTTTTATGATTAGATTTTTGTTATTAAACTTCTAGGACAGTCTTATATTAGGTGCATAAGGCATTACACAAAGTCCGGATTTTTATTTGAGGATGGCAAAATTAGACATAAAGCTCATACCATATAAAACCTTTAAAAGCTTCCAAGTATTTCTGCGGTAAAGCTGGTGGTGTTAATGCTTTTATTATTTACCAGTCTTTTAATTCAAACCATACAGTTTTGAATCCTGAGTTTTGTATATATTGATTTTTTTTCAATCCATGTATTATTCCTAAATCCTCTTCTCTGACTTTTGACGATGGTTTGGGAGATGGTTTTTATGTTGTGGTAGAGGTTTCATCTGTGGCTTTGATCCATGTGCCACAATCTGGAATACAGTACAAAAATCACATCCCAGATTGCTTAATTGTAAATAGAAAAACCGATAACTGTGTACACTTAAGGGCCTGTCCCACTATGGCAAA